>CANTUV010000033.1:36835000-39235000 GCA_947685225.1 Garcia nutans | reverse complement strand
TTGCAGCTAGATATTCATACCGATAGAGTAATTTCTCATCTTAACCTTAAAATAATATTTAACTTTTTAATTTATTATAGTAAAATCGCATAACAATTTAAAATAATTGTAATAATATTATATTTCAGGATATCAAATATACATGTAAGGCTATAATTAAAGATATTGATCCCTCTGATGGGTGGTGGTATCGAGCTTATCCTAGATACCGAAGCAATGTCCAAGAATATGATTCTAGAATTATATGCAAAAATTGTGGAGATTTAGAAGAGCTTCATGTGCCATGGTAATTTCTTATATTTACCAAAAAATCTTTTTTTTATTATAGAATTATATTGCTATAGTATTTAAACAACTTTATAATATTAAAATCTATCATGTACAAATTTAATATTATCATTGAAGATGAAACTGAAAATGTACTATGCATAATATTCGGACATCTTGCTACAAGTCACATTAGACTTCCTGCCAACAATTTAGTTTCTATAGTAAAAGACCATTATCATATTCTTCCAATGATATCTAAAATATGTGGTCTTGTAAAAATACATCAATTAATTATTAGTGATCGAGCATAAGATGTATCTCAAATGGCATTTAAAATTGTTCATATTTTTAAAGAAGTCATACCAACACCAAAAAAGAACCTCCAAGCCCATATTCTATACATTCAAGCCAACTTTTATTTTGCACTCCTTAAAGTACTACTTCCAAAAGTCCTATAACAAAGATGCTAGATATGTAACACCCCTATATCCTGTATACGTACTAAGCATGCTTAAACGATCGAAATATACGTATACTGAATATAGAAAATGCCACAGTTTAAAAAGACACAACAAATATCTTTGTAAATAAGTGAAACCAATCTCAAACATTTAAAAGAAATCCAAAAGACACCATATATATAAAATGTTGAATAATTCACAGTGGAAGTTGTGAACCTCGGTTTCCACCCGAAAAGGATTCGGATGAAAGTTCACTCGTTGTCGGGAGTCGCCACTCAGTTTATTTTATTCGAAGGGAAAAACTAAGTTGTTTGACTCCAATTAATGCATCCAATGTAAAAGTTTCTAATCTACGAACCCAAGGAGGATTCGGGGACTATGTCATGTATTTGATTAATTTGCCAATTTAGAAATGAATCCAAAAGGAACACAGAAAGGAAGAAGAATAGATTGTTAGTAAATTGTGGACTTGCTATTTGGGGTGAATCTCAAATATGCCTACATACTCTAGTTTTTATGAGAGATCAAAGCCCATGTAGTTCGGAAAAGCCTATTTAAAGGCGATGAAAATTATGCTTCATGCATTTGTGTGTGTATGCTTCGTGCATTTGTCGGGCTTTTTTGCCAAATTTGTGAGATTTAGCACTTAGTGCTAAATTATGAAGTTTAGGTACTTTGTACCAAAATGTGGTGTAATTTAGGCCTTTGGCCAAAAGATTGATTTTAATTGTGAAATTTAGGTACTTTGTACCAAAAAGATACAATTTAGGCTCCGTGCCAAAAAGTTGATTTTAATTATGGAATTTAGGTACTTTGTACCAAAAAGATACAATTTAGGCTCCGTGCCAAAAGGTGGATTGATTCGCGGCTTCATGTCAAAGTGTTGATTGATTAGTTAATTAGGCCTTAGACCTAAAAGGATTAGGTCTTTGACCGAAAAGAAATTAAGAAGAAGATAGGATGCTTTATGATATGCTTAAATTGACAAAATGATGAATTATCATACTACCTTGTTTAGGGTCCTTCCACTTCGAAGTTCCAGGTCTTGTTTTCTTAGATCTTGAAATATGATTATTAATCCCTGCCACACAAGGTTAGATTCTTGCAAATAAAAGTCCAATAAGAGTTTTTTAAGCGTGAAACGAATTCGACAGCATGAGGCCCACCCGAAAAAGTCCAACCTCTCTTTTTGAAAACTTAGTAGCATTTTATAGGCAAAATTCGGGCTGGACGGCAGTCGGACCGGGCGGCTCGCAGAAAAAATGGGAAAAGGACACGGACGGCCGTCGGACCGCCGGTCCCAGTAGTTCACCCCCAAAAACCGCACCGAAATCCGCATTTTTTCGTTCAAACTGATTTTCTGGGAGCTGTGGACCTCCAAAAATTATTCCGAGGCCATATTCGTGATCGTCGCATCGCCCCGGACATTTCAAGTACCATATCGATATATTTCCGGTGAACTTTACCACGGACCTTTGGTCCGGCTCGGTTGTCTGCAGTATGAGAAAATTGGCTTCCCGAGCCTCAAAATTCGAGTGTTCACAATTGCCCTCCACTGGGGTCCATAAAAATGATTTATGGGGCCCAGTGGTCGTCTGAAGAGCGAATTTTGAGCGAGGGGTAAAAGACCCGCCTTTTGGCATTTCTGGATTGCTTGCAACACCTCATGATTTTTCTCTACACTTTTATTAAGCATAAACAGTACATATGTATGCATGATGTCCTCTTTTATTTTCATAAAGGTATTCATTTGCTTCTTTGCACCCATTGCATGGACAACTGGACCAAGAGTCTTCAAAAGATGGAAAGGATCAATATGGGTAGATATGGGTTACTTTCTGTCACCACTATTAGGGGGATATTGATGGATTGAGATTTTTATTTATTTCTAGTAAAGAACTTAGAAATAAATTTTAGGAATCTTTCCTTTACATGTACTTGAATTAGCTCTAGTAATGAAGCAGAAGTAATACTAGGCCTCACTAAGCTCTGCTATCAGTAATTATTTCTAGTAAAGAACTTAGAAATAATCCTCTAGGAAGTCAAACTCCACTGGGGAAGGAACTTGAATTTTTTTGAAGTTGCCCCCAAATTATTCCCGGAGTTATTCGAGCCGTTTTTCAAACTTGGGTTAGGAACAATCAGATGATCAGGCCTTTTGTGGAGTCTTCCCTTGTCCAGCCTACTCCAAAGTATAGAACTTGGTTCTCAGCTGAAGTTTGGTCAATTGAAAAGCCAACGAGGCATGCATTGTTGTAGGAGCTGGAGGGAGAGGAGGTGATTCCTCTTAACGAGGAGAAGACAGATGCTGCAGAGAGTTCCGGAACTAAGGAAGATACCGAAGACTCTGCCCCACGTAGGAGGCATAGGATTTAGATCCTAGGGTTGACTTTTTTTTTTGTTCATTTGACATTTTGGACTTATGGTTTGACACTTTTGATGGGTTTGATATTTCATGGAATGAATGACTCTTTTTTGGAATGAATGACTCTTTTTTGGAATGACTCTTTCATTTGCTTTCCAAGCATTGTCTACTTTATTTACTTGCTCTAATTTTTGCCTAAGCCGTCCTTTCGGATTTTCAACTTAGCGAGGTCTTACCCATTTTTGCCTAAGCCGCTCTTTGCGGGTTTTCAACTTAACGGGCCCCACTATTGCCTAAGCCGCCCTTTGTGGGTTTTCGGCTTAGCGGAATTTTTCTTTTTTTTTCTTTTCTTTTCTTCCTTCTCTCTTTTTTTTTATTTTTTTTATTTTTTATGTGTTGGCAAAAGAAAAATGAATCAATGATTTTTATTAAAATTTAGACCGTGCTCAAGGAGAGCTGCCTACATATCTCGAATTAGTTTGCGAGAATCAGGTCTAATGTAGTTCCTTACAATGCATGATTATACATAATATTTCTTTAGCTGATCCATATTGCATGGGTTTGTGAACTCCAGACCATCCAAATCAGACAAGATGACGGCTCCGCCGGAAAGTATTTTCTTTAAAATGTAGGGTCCCGCCCAAAGAGGACGAAACTTCCCACGAGGATCTGTAACAGGTGTTCTGATCTCTTTCAGAACCAAACAACCTTCTTCCAACTGTCGATCTTTGACCTTTTTGTTGAAATGTCTGGCCATTCGCCTCTGATACCCTTGAATCCGATGTAGAGCTTGAAGTCTTTTTTCATCCAAACCCAACAACTGATGATGATAATTGTTGATCCATTCAGCTTCATTTATCTGACTTTCTTGAATTATCCTTGCCGATTGAACTTCTAGTTCAATGGGGAGTACAGCTTCCATCCCGTACACCAGTGAATACGGGATTGCCCCAGTAGGAGTTCTAATTGATGTTCTATGTCCCCACAGAGCCAGCGGTAACTTCTCATGTCAACGCCTATGTTCTTTGATCATTTTTTGTATGATCACCTTTATAGACTTGTTCGCTGCTTCTACAGCTCCATTTGTTTGAGGTCTATAAGGAGAGGACTTATGATGCTGGACATTCTTATCCTTCAAGAGCTTAGCAAATTCTGCTTGGAAATGAGTTCCATTATCAGTGATAATCTCAAATGGCGTTCCGTACCGACAAAGGATGTTGGTTCGGACAAACTATGCTGCCTTTTTGGCGTTTAATTCTGCATAGGAAGCTGCTTCAACCCACTTTGTGAAGTAATCCACTGCTACCAAAATAAACTGATGTCCATTTGAGGCTTTTGGATGTATTTTGCGAATTATATCTATTCCCCAACTATTAGCAAATTGATGTGTGGTAGCGGGAAATCGTCCTTGGGACAAGCCTTATTCAGATCTCTGTAGTCAACACACATTCTGACCTTTCCGTCTTTCTTCGGGATCGGTACAATGTTTGCTAACCAGGAAAGGTAGACAATTGGTTCTATGAACTTATTATCCAGTTGCTTGGCAACCTCCTCTTTAATTTTCAAAGACCATTCTGGCTTCATTCTTCTCAACTTCTGCTTAACCGGCTTCGCATCTGGGTATAATGGAATCTTATGAACTGCTATGGCTGAGTCTGTTCCCGTGACATCACTTGCCTTCCACATGAAGCAGTCGACATACTTTTTGATGCAACCAACAACCTGTTCTTTATTCGCACAATCATATGCAATGTATGTATGTTCATTTTCTTTGCCAATTATTATCTTTTCATTTATTTCTTTTATTTTATTTATTTCATTTTTGCTAGATAATACTTGGAAAGCAAAAGACACAGGGTAACTAAGAATTTGAAGAGTTTCATTGATAATGGCGGAGTCATTCTCCAAGATTACATTAGATTTGACATCAGGGTTTTCTGAATATGAAACTACAGAAGACTCAAAATTAGACTCTGACTTGGTGTGTGACTCAGAATTTTACTTAGTACAAGACTCGGGTTCAGGGTGTGACACAGGACTAGATTTGACTACAGCAGCTTGTCCCTCCTCGGCATACCAATTTATCAGTGGTCCATCTGTGGTCTTGATCAGCTTTGTGAAGTCCCTTTTGTCTTCAAAATTGGTTATCATAGCAACCTCATCAAAGAGACTAGGCTGCATGAAACCCTCCACTTGTGGGTCAATTATAAGTTCCGGCTCTTCGTCCACAGTGATGGCATGGATGGAGTGATTGGGCAAAGGGTTAGTGTTAATGTTTGGTTGCCTCCTGAGAGGAATAATGTCACCACTATCCACCAAATCCTGAATGCGGTTTTTTAAAGTCCAGCAAGCATCTGTTCTATGCCCATTTCCTTGGTGGTATTCACAGTATTCATTGACCCTATAACTGGAAGGTAATGGGTTTGGAGGAGGCCTTGGGTCCAAAGGCTTCAAGTATTTTCCTTCCACAGCCTTTTTAAATACCAGATGAAGGGGCATCCCAAGGTCGGTATATTACCTTCTTGGTTGATTTCTCTGCCCAAGATTGCCCACACGTAAAGGATTCGCAGGGGCAATATTGGCCACTTCATTTACTTCGCTTGAGGAAGCAGCTTGGCCTTGTTTCTTATATTTCGAAGTAGCTCCCTCATCTACTATCTTACCCAATTGTATCAAATCTTCTACCTTGGTTGCAGTCGCAATGAGCGATTTGAAAGTAGGTAGGTATTGGGTTTGCAGTTGGGCTTGATATGTAGGTCTTAAATTCCTGATTATGATGTCAATTTGCTCTTGTTCTGAAGGGCGATTGATCATTTGGGCGGCCTTTGCCCTCCACCTCGTAAGGAACGAGGAGAAGGGTTCATTGTTGTTTTGTTTGGTAGTCTCAAGCTCCCTTCTAGTGACATCCACCTCAATATTGTAGTGGTATTGAGTGTTAAAGGCATTGCAGATGTCTTCACAGGTCTTAATCTTGGCTCGGTCCAGGCTTACAAACCATTTTAGGGCAGCCCAGTCAAGGATTGTTGAAAGAGTTGAGCAAAGAGCTCATCATTTAAACTCCAAGGGCTCAAGGCTCCCACATACATCTTCAAATGGGTTTTAGGGCAAGTGGTCCCATCAAATCTGTCCATCCCAGGCATCTTGAATTTTGGAGGCAATCTAGCTTGGGGAAACAAGGATAAGGAATCCATGTCTACCACCTCTTTATGAGTTTTCATGGCAGTGATTGACCTTTCAAGCAATTCAAGTTTCTTTTTCAGTTCATCAGTTTCATTCTTAGAGGGCGGATCCTCCAAATTGATGACAGGGGTATTATTCTGAGCAGTCATGAGGGTACTAGTTTGTCCCACAATAGGTTCTTTTCCTAAATTTCCAGGAGTAGATGCCGTCTTTGGTGCCCCTCCCAATTCAGCCAAGATGGCTACCCTTTGGGCAGCCAAAGCTTCATCAATTCTCTCTTGCATCCTAACTTCAATTTCCTTAACCTGTCCATCTAGCAAAGCCTTAATCTGTTCAATAGTAGCCATTTCAGCAATTGGAGCAGTTGGTGAAATTTGGGTAGCAGGACTTGTGGGTGATTGCACAGTTGGAGTGGGTGTAGCTTGAGTGGGTGAAGGCACACGGATAGTGGATACCTGCAAAGGTTAAGGGTAAAGGATCAGGGTAGTGTGTAGGGTAGGAAGACTCTTGGTCCACTTGCATATATCAAAAGTTTTCCCCAAAAGATTTTCCCCCAAAATAATGTTATCATGTTGCATGAATGCACCTCATCACATCATAATTCATTTTAATGGAATGTGGCACTATCATTGGGTACATACAACCTAAGGGAAGGTTCTATTGTTCATGAAAATAGAGAATTGGCTTATAATAGGGACCCTTGAGTCTTGAGTAAGATATACCTAACCACATGTGAAACAAGGAGTTTCGCGTGGGTCCAACAGTACGATTACTCATGGGCCACTCCAAAAGGATTGGAATGGTTTGCGACAACAGGGAGGACGCTTTGGCTGTCCGCCGGCATAATCAAGGAGACCTGCCGGTCAGCGCTACTTGCTATCCAGACTCAGCATTTTGAACAGAAAGAGAAGAAATTCATTTGAAAACAATTTTTTATGCAATGGAGGAAAAGGATTCCCCCATATAATGCAAGAGAAAAAGATTCTCTGAATGTCAAAATAAATGCACAATTAGTCAAACAAGGGGTCCAATAAAGGAAAAAGATTCCTTTTGTCAATTCTCAATCCAATATCCCCAAGGAGGGGATATATATTGCTAGGGTACCCTGCAAAATGAATAAAAGTACCTTAAAGAAGGGCAAATTAGTCAAATGAATAATAGTCTACTAGGATCCCATAAATTATTTTTGTGGTCCCCAGAAAGTCCTTTCGTCAATTTTCAATTTCAATATCCTTAAAGAAATGATAATCATTGCTAAGGTACCCTGCAAAATAAATAAAAAGTACCCTAAAGAAGGGCAAGTTAGTCAAATAACAATTGTAGTCCACTAAGATCCCATAAATCATTTTTATGGTCCCCAGTGGAGTCGCCAATTTGTGAACCTCAGTTTTCACCCGAAAAGGATTCGGATGAAAGTTCACTCGTTGTCGGGAGTCGCCACTCAGTTTATTTTGTTCGAAGGGAAAAACTAAGTTGTTTGACTCCAATTAATGCATCCAATGTAAAGGTTTCTAATCTACGAACCCAAGGAGGATTCGGGGACTATGTCATGTATTTGATTAATTTGCCAATTTAGAAATGAATCCAAAAGGAACACAGAAAGGAAGAAGAATAGATTGTTAGTAAATTGTGGACTTGCTATTTGGGGTGAATCCCAAATATGCCTACATACTCTCGTTTTTATGAGAAATCAAAGCCCATGTAGTTCGGAAAAGCCTATTTAAAGGCGATGAAAATTATGCTTCATGCATGTGTGTGTGTATGCTTCGTGCATTTGTTGGGTTTTTTGCCAAATTTGTGAGATTTAGCACTTAGTGCTAAATTATGAAGTTTAGGTACTTTGTACCAAAATGTGGTGTAATTTAGGCCTTTGGCCAAAAGATTGATTTTAATTGTGAAATTTAGGTACTTTGTACCAAAAAGATACAATTTAGGCTCCGTGCCAAAAAGTTAATTTTAATTGTGGAATTTAGGTACTTTGTACCAAAAAGATACAATTTAGGCTCCGTGCCAAAAGGTGGATTGATTCGCGGCTTCATGCCAAAGTGTTGATTGATTAGTTAATTAGGCCTTAGACCTAAAAGGATTAGGTCTTTGACCGAAAAGAAATTAAGAAGAAGATAGGATGCTTTATGATATGCTTAAATTGACAAAATGATGAATTATCATACTACCTTGTTTAGGGTCCTTACACTTCGAAGTTCCAGGTCTTGTTTTCTTAGATCTTGAAATATGATTCTTAATCCCTGCCACACAAGGTTAGATTCTTACAAATAAAAGTCCAATAAGAGTTTTTTAAGCGTGAAACGAATTCGACAGCATGAGGCCCACCCGAAAAAGTCCAACCTCTCTTTTTGAAAACTTAGTAGCATTTTATAGGCAAAATTCGGGCTGGTCGGCGGTCGGACCGCCGGTCCCAGCGGTTCACCCCAAAAAACCGCACCGAAATCCGCATTTTTTCGTTCAAACTGATTTTCTGGGAGCTGTGGACCTCCAAAAATTATTCCGAGGCCATATTCGTGATCGTCGCGTCGCCCCGGACATTTCAAGTACCATATCGATATATTTCCGGTGAACTTTACCACGGACCTTTGGTCCGGCTCGGTTGTCTGCAGTATGAGAAAATTGGCTTCCCGAGCCTCAAAATTCGAGTGTTCACAGAAGTTATTGCAAATATGTTATAAATCAAAGATTACAAAACATAGAATATATATATATATATACATGATTGGCAGCTCTTCTCTGATCTTTAAGTCCCAAAAGAAAATCCTCAATGTCTAGTCTCACTTGGTCTCGAGGAGCTCTCAGGTTCAACTCTGTCACCTGCGCGATCAAACACTATCGCGCTAAGCCAACGGCTTAGTAGTACAAAGTATGCTAGCATTATGCTTTAGTGCAATGTAATGTCACACATTTTATTAATAAATCAACATCATAGATGGAAGGCTAACAACATACCTTTATATTTCATAAACTACACATTAATATAACTCACTAATCAATCATTTTACCATTCAAGAATCACATTAAACAAAGACAAGCATGGGCCCAAAACACACTAATATACCATTCAATTTTCAGAGTAAATGTTTTGGTTTAATCATCACATTTATCATTATCATAAACCCAACTAGGCTTCAAGGATTAGGTTCAACCAAGCTTCAAGGGGAACAAAGCATGCTAAGTCTCAACCCAACTTGGCTTCAAGAACCAACCCAACCTAGCTTCAAGGGTTGTAACATCTCAATTAGGCTTCAAGGACTAGACCCAACCAAGCTTCAAGGGGAGTAAAACATGTTAAACTTCTACCCAACTTGGCTTCAAGGATCAAGCCCAACCTAACTTCAAGAGAGTGTTACTATCATTAGGCATGCCACCAACAACAAACTCTGAAAATTGAATAACACATTAGCCACACAATTCATTTATTATTTCATTCTCAATTCTCATCATCAATTAGGCAAACATGCCTTATATCTTTCAATTGAATCATCATAGCCAAACACAATGGCTTCATATCATAGCATATCTTAATACCCATCTTAGCAATTCCTCTTTCAAATGTACAATCATTTGTATCATCATATCATTCATATAATACATATATATATCATCATTGATATAAACATAGCAAAGTACATTCTTCACAAGAATCAACAATGCAATAATGCAGGATGTGTACTTACCTCAAAAGCAATTTACACAACTCAAAACACTCCCTTTCCCAAGGTTCTTATGCTTCTTAAATCAATGACAAATCACCTTCTTCAAGACCTAATCCAACAAATATAACACACACTTACTTAAGGATACACAAGAAGTAATCAAGTTAAGAGTTAACTAGGGCAATCTCTACACATGACACGCTCAACCACACGGGCGTGTTCCTGACCGTGCCCTAACTCCACAACACAGAAGCTATTACACACTCATGACCACGGGCGTGTCACTGGGCGTGTAATACATACTGCCTCACACAAATACATCAACACGTCCAACAACCTGAACGTGCTCCTGGCCGTGTAAATTCTCCATTCTCACAGTAGCTATGACACGCTCAATAACACGGGCGTGTTACTGGCCGTGTCAAACCTACTGCCACACAGAACAATTGACACGCCTAAGAACCCTGGACGTGCTCATGGGCGTGTCAGGCCAAAAACCCAGATTCCGGCCAAAACAACACCACAACTAACAAATCACTTCTATCCACCAACATCCACTTCCACCAAACTTAACAAAACATACCCAAACATCATCTCAAACTTGCAACAACACCAAAACAAGCCAAAACACACATCAAACACAAATCACAAACATCATCAAAACTCTAAACATAACCACAACTCAATCTATACCAACCAACTTATTCTTTTCTTCAATCCAACCCCAAAATCCAAAGCCACTTAAACCAAACATTCTTAAACACCACACAATCTAACCAAACACATATCCATCACAACTCCAACTCACAAACCCAAATAAATCAAAGAATCAAGTGGAAAAGACTTACCAATGATGAAGAACTCTCAAACCTCCAACTTGATCTCTTGAAAACTCTCTTCAATCTTGAACTTGGAAAAACAAATCTCCCTCTTGCTCTCTTGCTTCTTGATGGCCGGACAACAACAGAAAAGAAAAGAGAAGGAAAGAAAAGATAGGGAGCCACGAAGGAAGAAGAAAAGAAAACAAACCAAATAAACAAAGTCAAATCCTCTTTTCCTTAAAATCCTCTCCTCCAAGCATTTAATATAAAATAATACAAATATCTTCTTCCACTCCACTAACTCTAATCCCACTTAATATAAACTATCCCTTAAACATAATTAATCAATAATTAATCTCTTCCTTTGACTTTCCCATTGACTTGTGTATATGTTATATATATTTTCATATATTCAACATATAAACTCTCTCTTCACTTATTTTCTCTTTTCCAATTAAACACAAATACACTTACTTCAATTACAACAATTATTACACCAAACTTCTAGGGTATATTTTGGGATATTACAAGATATTTCAGTTACTGAAACATCTGAATCAACCATTACCTCAATAGAAATTGATGAACATGAAGAGGATAAATCAACTGCCAAAAAAGGACGAATGAGATACATTTTCCTGGAAATTTATTTATCTATATTTTTAATTCAAAAATTTATTCCTTAGAAAAATTAACCATTCTATTCATATCAAATTTTAATATTTTTTTCTTTTGTAATAAAATTTTTCTTCTAAAATTACAGTAGCAGTGATGAATAAAATAATCTTAAACTATTCTTGCTATATTTTTATTCGATGTGCTACAATAAAGAAAATGCAAAGAACATTGTTCATAGTAAAAAAGAGAAAAAAAAATATAATTCATACTATTTATGCTACAACTATATTCTATGTGAATCTATATAATATAATATAATATAAAAATGTTTATAAAAATTAAAAAAGGCTATCACTTTGTTATATTATTATGGATAAGAGAGAGTATTAATTGAAGAGAGAGAAAATAATAGAGGAAAGATAGAGAGATCTGATTTTTTTTACCCGATTTCTCATTCTCCGGTCACCTCCGACCGTCACCGCCTATACTATTTGAAAGCTCATATTCCAACAAGTGTAACGCCATCGATTTCGCTGTCATCGGCGGTCGGAGCACGTGCCAGATGCTGTCACCCACTTCCAACCAATTTTTTCTTTTCGTTTTTCGACTTTTTTTTCCAGCCAAACTAGTATTTTTGAGATATTATCTTCATAAGCTTCATTTTAGTATATATTCATACTATAGTGAAAAAAAAAGCAAAAAATACTATTTACATTATTCATGTTATATTTTTATTTGATGTGCTACGGTAAAGAAAATGCAAGGAATATTGTTTATAGTAAAAAAGAAAATTATTATTCATGTTATTCATGTTATAGCTGTATTATATGTGAATCTATAAAAATAATAAATTATAAAAAAAAATTATAAAAATTATAAAAAGGCTATCACTCTGGCAAATTATTATGGATAAGAGAGAGTATTAATTGAAGAGAGAGAAAATAACAGAGAAAAAAGAGAGATCTAATTTTTTTTCCCGATCTATCATTCTCCAATCACCTCTAACCGTCATCACCCATACCATTTGAAAGCCCATATTTCAACGAGTGTATTGCCACCGATTTCACTGTCATCGGCGGTTGGAGCACGTGCCACGCGTCGTCACCCACTTTCTTTTTTTTTTCTTTTCATTTTTCGACTTCATTTTTCTAACAATATGACTTCATTTTTTTTCTTTATATAAACTTCATTTGAGTATATAATTTGCAAATTTTAGACCCTATTTACTTTTGGCCGGAATCCGACGATAATGCACTCCGTTAACCTTTTTTTGGCAAGAATTAAATAAAATAAAATATATATAATTAATGTATATAATAAATGTGTATAATTAATGATTGATTATTTAATAAATTAAAATTTATATATTTAGAATTTGTTAATTTAAAATTAATTAATTGTTTAAGTAATAATTTAAAATATAAATTATGATTTAAATTATAATAAATAATTTATGATAAAATTGTACAAGAATATGTTAATTCATAATTTTAAATACTTATCATAAGCATATTTTAAGATTTAAATAATAAAAAATTCTTATAAATACTATAAAAATGTCATCTAAAGGTTATAATATATATATATATATATATATAAGCATATATAGGGAGAGCTCCAAAAAGGTGTTTAAATGAATACATATTGTTAGAATTTCATTAATTTAATAGAAAAATCATATATTGTCATCTTTACTTTAGCAAAATTAAGTCATTAGATAATTTAAAATAATACAATGTGTAATATAAGACTTATTCATCTTTAATGTTATATTTAAACATATAAAATTTATTCATCTTTAATGATATTATATAGTTAATAATTTGAAATAATTACCTTTTTTGTAATTTGAATAGATGTAAAATACCAAAGATAATTCAAAAACTACAACTGATAATGTAAGTGCTGCACCTCAAAGGAATAATGATAATTGGATGAAGGTAAGTGTTTCTGAAAATACTACAAAGCCACCCAAGATGAGTAGTAAAAGAAAGAGGTCATGAGTTTGTGTGCATTTTGAATTAAATAAATGATGAAAATTCTCATAAAAAAAACTAAATGTAAATATTATAGTAAATCTTTTGCATATCTCTCTACTAACGGCAGTCAAAGCACGTTAGCTTTTAAACTCCAACTTATAATTTTTGAATTAAGATAATAGTCTTGCTTTTATTATATTTTAATTTTGAATATATTCTATGTATTTTGATTTTGTGTCAATGTTATGATTATTACATTTGAATTTAAATTATGTATTATATATTTTAATTGTGTATAAAATTTATAATTATTGTTAAATTTTATATTTTTACTATATATATATATAGTGAAATAGTTAAAAATTCTTTATTTGTTATTTTTTTACACTAAATTTTCTTTGTATTTTTTTTTAAAATAAGATCATAATTTAATAAATATTTATAGATATTTTGAAGCAATGCAAGGGTTTCACCCAAGTATATACTAAAATTTATTCCTAAATGAATAAGGCATTTCCAAAAAAACCATGTCTTTTTCTTAAATTTTCAATTTTAACTTTTTTGGCTTTTATTTTTCTTTTTTTTAGTTACTTTTTTTTTCTTAAATTTTCAATTCATGGTTCATTTTTTTATTACCATTGTGCCCTTATTTCTTTTGGGGTTATACCTGATCCATGTCACGTGTACATATATAAACACTTCCAAATTTCTATAAATTAATGAATTAAAACATATAAATTAAAGAATTAAATGAGATATTTATTATTTATTTAATATTTAAATTACTATATAACTTTTCAATTTTATCCCTATTTTCTCTCTTTTTATTTTATTTTTTTTTAATTTACACATGTTGCCATTTAATTTTCTTTTCTTTTTTTAATTCTTTTATCACTATAATAATTTATAAATTAACAAAATAAATACCAATATTTAAAACTTAAGAGAAAAATGGATAATATTAAATTAAATTTATGATTTATTTAAATTTTAAATTAATTTCTTTCAAAACCACTTCCTATAAGGAGTTTAATTCAATTATTATATAAAAAATTATAGTAGTTATTCTCAAATTTATCTTTATAATAATAATAATAATAATAATAATAATAATAATAATAAAGTATTATTTTTATTGGAATATAAAATTTTAAAAATTATGATAAAAAATTATAATTTAAAGAAATTATTCAAGTTGAATATGAAACTTTTGAGAAATAAATAATAAATTTTTATGACTTATTAAAACCATTATAATATTATTTTATGTCAAAATTGAGTAAATGTTGAAGTTTACATGATAAATAGATAAATGAATAATAATATTATTAATTTAACTTTAATTTATATATCAAATTTAAAATAAAATTATCTATTATAACTTCTTAAGATAAAATTTGATTATGTTTACATATATATAATATTTATATTTTACAAGTTTATCAAAATCCATAAAATTAAAATTTTAAATTTTTTATTTAGAATAAAATTAAATTTTTGTTAATTAATAAAATAAAAAATTACATAATTGTGAATTTTACAATATATAATTCCTCAATTAATATGAAAAAAATCAAGAGTACAAATAATAATAACCTTTATTATTTTGTCTATTTTTATTTTTTTACATTTATCTTTCTTATAAAATCCGTAAAACTATATTTCTTTTATTTACACAATATATAATAGTTATCGCAATTTATTTCTTTTATAACAATGAGAAAGTACTTATTGTTTCTATTCAATACTTTATCTTATTTTTTATCAATTGACGCAAATAATATAATAATTCAAATATAATATTAATTTAAAATATTAGATACATATCAATTTGGATAAATTTTTTTAGGTAGTTAATAACTTATAGGCAATGTATTTATATTTTTTACTTTAATTGATTTTGTTTTTTCCTTTTAATTTTTAAGTCATTATATTTTGCCTTTATTTTCTCTTTTAACTCATAAGTTATTGTTGTTGGTATTATTATTTGCTAAAATATGTTTGAAATTACTATTTCAATAAGAGTGACTTCTAAATTTTTTTTATTTAATTTTCAATAAATTTTATAAATCATAATTGTTAGAACAATGACTTTTCTAAAATTTTTTATTTTAATTTTTTTATTAAAAAATTAATTATTTCAAAAATAATTTAAAATAAATGTGTTCTTAATTTTAATTGAATTTAGATTTTTTTTATTATTTAACTTTATTTCTTAGAATGTCATTTATAAGGCAGAGAAAAGTTATAATTTTTTTTCTATTAGAAATTTTTAATTTTTAGTTAAAATTCTCCAAAACATTAATTTTATGTCATAAAATAAAATTTTTAATTATTATTTTATTTAAATTACTAATTCATTTTTTTTATAATAATTCAATGATGTACTCTCTCTATCTATACACACACACACACACACACTATTAAGTAGTACAAAAAATAACCAAATCAAAATTGATTTTTTTTGTCCTTCTATAATTCGTAATAATAAATGAATAATTAATAATTAGACTAGTTGAGATTTTTATTATTTTATAACTTTAAAAAGAAATTAAAGAGGAAAAAAATTACTAATTCAAAATATTTTATGTGAGAGTTTATACTCCTCATTGTATGAATGGAATAAAGTTTTGTTGAGTCTTAAAATTAAAAAAAAAATAAAAAGAAATTATTTTTATTTATTAAAAAATAAAATTAAACTCATAAGATTGTGATATATGTGCCTTCTTTTATAATTAAATATTGAATTTATTGAAATAATTTATTGAAATAATTTTTTTGAAAAATATTATTATTTTCTATTATTAAATAAGCCTTAATATTCAATTTGCTCTCAATATATACTAATTTATTTTTAAAAATATCAGATGCAATTATTAATTCATACTTATTTTTTAAAAAATTATATACATTAACAAATAATTAAATATATATTAATGAAAATAAGAAAATTCTATTTAAAAATATTACCCCACAGCAACAAAGTGCGGGCAATCCAATTTATCTATTAAAGCCTAAAATTCATCTCTTATATTTTGTTTGGAAAAAAAATTATAACTAAATAAAAATTTCTTTTTTTTTCAATATTTTAAAAATTACTTCCAGCAAAATAGGTTTAATTTTCACAATGAAACATGTATATAATTTTTCATTTTCTTTCTATCCAAATAAAAATCACAATATACAACAAAATAATTGAATTTCTTAAATTGAAAAAGAAAGAGAAATGTGAAAACAATTATGTTTTAAAAGTGAAAAATTGTGGCGTAAAACGATAATTAATTTAATTATTTTGCCTTTTGTTTTGTAATGGGTTAGATTTGATTAAAGTCCAAAAAAGGAATCTGAAAGGTCAATTTAATGAGCTGAAATTTTGAGTAATAATTATTTTGCTTTAGTTGTAAGTTTTTTGACTATTTTTTTATTTGGACATAATTGCAATTAAAAATATTGAGAAAAAATTGATAAAAGTTTTAGATAATTTTTTAAGTTATAGATGTATATAGCTTCTCCTAAAAAAAGTATATAGCTTTTAGGTTTAGGAAAATTTTATTATTTTATTCATATATTAACATGTATAGTTTAGGAATATATACTGTATATTAATATATTTAAAAGAAAAAAGTAATAAAACCTGAAAAAAATAAAAAAAAATCAAAAGTCATTGACATAGATTTACGAATATTTAATTTTAAATTCATTCTTAAAATTTAAAATTTGATATATAGCTAATTTTCGTGTTAATAATTTATTGATTCAAATTTTATAGATATATAGATTACTCAACAAACTATAATAATAAAAAAGGAAAGACAACTAAAAATAAAAGAGGAAAGACAAGGTGTATAAAGTTCAATGCATAATCCAAATAGAACAATAAATTAGTAAAAGATTTAAGACCATGACTAATGTGGTGGAGCCGCATCTTATTCAAAAATATGAACAAAATTCTAACTTTTTAAGTCCTCAATTTTCTCTACACTTTTAAATATTTAACATTAAAAAATATCATTCATTTGCTTTTTGTCTTTTACCAAAGAGATATACTATTAAATTAGAGAAACTTATAATTAGAAATTAAGAACATCTTGTAGTCAATACACATGGGGTGAAACTTGAGAACAAAATCAAGCAATAAGAACTTTTGAACAACCAAATTAAAATCTATTAAAACAAAAGTTAAGAAAACATTAGATGAAGAGTGACTTGAAAAATGATACATAAACTTTATCCATTTTTTTTATCGCCACATTGGTTTTGTAATTAGACTTGAATGTTAGTGACGAATATGATATCAACAATGAAACATATAAGCTTAATAAAGGCAAAGGTTAATAATAATCACAACGGAAATACTAGGCATTAAAGCAAGCAAAATAGGTTTTCAACTAGTAGACCGAACCGTAATGTGAACTTAAAATGACAAAACACATAACAAATAGGTACAAATAATGACATGGCAAACATGTAAAATAAGCAACCACCATATAGATTATAAGGCAGTAACTTCTCCCTTTATATTCATATGCTATAAATGCATATGTCCTAATAGATTATCTCCCATTAAGGTTGGGCATTAAGGTTGGGCTTCAGTTACATTGAATTAAGGCCAAATAACGATCTAGGTATGGTATCAAACAAATAGGCCTCGAAAGGCCTTTTCACAACAAGCACAATAATGGTTCATCAACAATCATATTCCTATAAAATTCTCACTACCAATGGAAGCAAATGGTAATTCGTACATGGTGATAAACAATAATATGAATAAATTAAGAAATTCAATAGTATTTATTTATTCTAGGTATGCACAACAAGAAACAAGTAACCAACAGGTCCCAATATGCTTCACTTATGGTTCAAGGTAATGTCTTTCTTTGTCTTGGACTTTTAATGTTTCAATGTCTTTATTCTAAGACATAGTTGTTCTTGTTTTATTTCGATATTCTCTTCTTTACTCATCACCATCTTTCATTCACCTTAGTTATTTGCTATTCTTTTTAAGTAATTAAAATTTGTTCAATGTGTGTATTTTATCCCCTTTCTACCAATTTTCCTTTAGGAAATATTTGAATCAAGTTAATATTAGTTTCTATATATCTTAAATGGTTTCCTTTTATTTGCAGCATAGTTACTCATGCTCATACTCAATTACATTTACTGTTTCTATGCTTTCTCAAATATCCTTGATAACTTAGTTCCACCATGTTACCTTGTTAGGTTTTATCTAACATTCAATTACCCATTTCACTTATTACTAGATAAATAACCATTGGCCCTTGTGATGGCACCAAGAAAGGGGTTGAACTGGAGGGTATATATGTGTAATGGGAAACTAAAAATTTAAGAGAGATAAGGAAGGGAAGAGATGACACAAGAAATTTATAGTGATTCAGATTCAACATCCACTTCTCAATCTCAATTGGGAATTTTCACTGTACTTGGAGTTTTACAAGCTTACAAGATTTACATTAAGCCTTGGAAAAACTCTTGTAAGGTTCCTAATATAGTATTTTATAGGTTAATACTGAATCTTACAAGAGTTTTTTCAAGGCTCACACTAATCATAGTGTTTAGACTCACACTAAACTAAGTGTTTTCTCAAAGCTAATAGTCAAATTCTAACCAAGAGTTTTTCCATGATGATTCTCAAACCTAAAAAGTGTTTTATGAGGCTAACACTCAACCCAAATATAAGGATGAAAGAATAAGCTATAAGAAATAAAAATATAAGCGTTTGGTCTTCTCAGATGATGTAAGACATTCTTTAGGTTCTTTAGAGGGTGTATTTATATCCTCCACACTCTATGTGGCCATTACAAAGAGTGTCGGTAAATATCCTTTTCCAAAACCATTAAATGAGTTGATAGAATCCC
Organism: Garcia nutans; assembly: GCA_947685225.1. Classification (NCBI taxonomy): domain Eukaryota; kingdom Viridiplantae; phylum Streptophyta; class Magnoliopsida; order Malpighiales; family Euphorbiaceae; genus Garcia; species Garcia nutans. Next base: position 39,215,765 of record CANTUV010000033.1, on the reverse strand, counting down.
ATTGTGATCGTAATAATATTATCGTGGTTGCTATCTCATGTCGCACTCTCTATAGCCATATACCCATTGGAGATTTCTAATGTCTAGTGCCATGTGTCATTCTTTCATTAATTCTTAATATAGCCATTGGAGGTCCATTTTAACTTTATAAATATTGCAGTCCACATTTCATATCCCGTTCAAGATTGTGGTATGGATATTCATCTTTGTGTCTTAATGGCTTTTGATGTCATGGTCTCTATAATAATGTCAAAGTCAAGATTTCATATTTGTAGTCTCTATAATAGTTTACGGTTGTGATAGGCAAGTTCTTAACACAACTTAGTGAACTTCAAGTTTCTTGATTTGTATCCTTTTTTAATTATTTTCCTGCCATATAGACACTTAATGAAAACTTTAGAATAATTCAATTTGATTATTAAGATCAAAACCAAGATTGACCTAAATTTAAGTCAATTATAACTCTAAGGGAAAGTTCTTTAATATGGCTATGTGAACCCTCAAATTTATGCCCTGGCATACAGTCCACTGAGTTACAAATATAATGCATCAAGAATGATACAAATTGGACATCAAATGGGTTATGAACAGACAAAAATAGATGAATCAGGCTGACTGCCCTAAGAATAAACCTATTGTTTGCCACATAGGCTAGCAAACGACACCTATCCTTGCTAGTCTAAAGTAGCTATGTCACATGTAAATCTCTAGCCATCCTATATGAAAGCTTCCTCCAACTCAACTGTAAGAGTTATAGTTGGTCCAAAACACACTAAAAGCTAAGTAAGACCAATTTGCTAGCCTTTCTTCCTCTTCTCCATCTTATTTTTTCCCAAAGGAAAAGGTTCAACCTCCTTGATTTTGAACCACCTAAGGTTTTCCTCCTTAATCAACTCAAGTTCTATTTAATTCTTAGTATGTGGAGTCACTAAATTGACCTAATCTAAGCTTGGCTTAATTGATTTAAAATCAACTAGCTTAATTGATTTAAAATCAACCAACCTTGGACCTTTGGACTTCTATTGCAACTTTTTTTTTACTTGGAGCAATTTTCTTGACTTGGAGCAACAACCTTGACTTGGTGCATTCTTTGAAGTTGAGATCTTCTCCAAAGTGGAATTAAGATCAGATAAAGCACTCGCTTTTGCCGAAGTCGTGAAGAAAGAAGGTGAGAATCCTTAACTCAATATCAATTTTAGTTTGCAATCTAACCATACCAAAAATATGATAAATCAAAGATAATCTAACCATCCATTAAAGCAGTCAATAAAATTGCATGGTTCTAATTCCCATTCGATGAACCTAAATAGCAACCCAAATCAAACTAGTTTGACTGGCTTCTTCCTTTTATTTTATTCCATTGCTTTCATTTGAAGAATGTTTGCCTACCCTAAAACTCATGAAGAAAAATGTTAGGATCTCTATCTATTGGGTTTTTGATGTAATAATTATCTTTATATAATATGATATTTTACTGCTTTATCATGTTGAATAAATGCCATGCAGTTTATAATTATTCATACATTCTATAAATGTTATTCTATTTGTTATTCGTGAAAATTAATTTTGCAAATTAAAATTTTATTAAAGGCTAGACTTTTTTTTTATTTAAAGTTGAAAACTTAGGTCATAATTTATCTTTTGATTCGAGACTAATATATTTTATCTTTGGAAAATAATTAGAGTTAAAATTCAATTTTTTCTTTATATTTTTTTAATTTAAAAAAATTAAGGTGGCGACTCTAATAAGGCAAAAAAAATTGAATTAATGAGACTAAACTGAACTTTTAGCAACAACTGTTTATGTGTGAGAACAAACTAAAATGAGAATTCTTATAACATCCCCTCTCCCTATTACAAAAGAGTAGTTTGAGGATGTCACGAATAACATAATACAAATTAGTTAATCTAATTATTTAGTTATAAGATATCTTGATATCTATTTTTATCATAATAAACTAGGCTTTTTATTAGATATTTTAAATTGTGTCAAAAACCAATAAAGGAACAACATATCAAAGTCTTATTTGTGTCATGGGCATATTAGGTCTTTTAGAACCCGACTCTCTGAATTAGAAATTCATCACCATTATTCCAATTGCCCCATTTTTATTGTGGCTTTGAAATTTACACGAATATACATGCATATTATATTTTCTTATGTCATTAACCTAGAGGTTAAAGCTTTACCTTTGTAGTGCATTAATGAAGAAGAATTTTATTCATCTGATAGGTTGGATTCAAATAAAAGAAATTGAACTAAACTAAATATAATAGCTTCTTAAGAATTTAAATATTTGTTTTAAATTCTTAAACTACTTAACTTTACATTTTCATGCTACAACAAGTTATAAACTCTCAATCTTATGGAACACAAATATACATATATATATATATATATATTTGTATGTATGTATGTATACTTTAAATAGAAATAACCTCATGATGTACAATGACTCGCATCTTTTGCAAAGGTAGGGATTATTCTTTTTATCTACTACTAACCCAATCTTGGTTTTGTTAGGTCCTAGCCTAGCTAATTACAATTGCACAGGTCATGAACATTTAATAAAGTAATGAGTGAGTATCGTCCCACGAGGAAAATGTATTCTAAGTACCAAACAATCAAATTATTTATTATTTGAAAAACAAATTGGGATTTTTAAAATAACTAAGTTAATCTAAAGTGAACTTAAGAATTGATTGAAATAAAATTCTTTTATATTTTAAAGCTTAGGGTTAGACTACCTTAACTAATTTTCTATGGACTTCCTAAAGTTTTGATTTAATTTTATTCTTCCATTGATTGTTAGTTGGATTATCCTAAATTAAATTATAATCTCTCCCAAGATTTAAAACTAATATTGAATTTAACTCTTAAGTATATTCTCGTGATCATAGGTAATTAAATCAATTCATTAAGTTTTATGAGAATCTTTTAATCAACCTTCTAAGTATTTTCCTTCTCTCTAAGAAAAAATACTTAAGATTGTTATCTCTTTGGATCAATGTTATATTTCTACTCTTGCTCTATCATACAACATCTCAGATCCAATAATTATTGCCTAGACAATTATTAGTATAAAGCTCAATGATAACAAAATACTCAAAGTAAAAACTCAACCGAATCAAATAATAATACATCATTCTATAGATAAATTGATATAAGGGTCTAACCCTAATTATGGTTTTTAGTTACACATATTTAAAAGAATGAACAATAAAAAATTAAATAAAATTGAAGACATTTTAAAACTAAAGAAATTAAGAAAGATAATTTTTGGGACTCCTTTGGATTAAATGAAACTCAAGTATCTTGAATCTTTCCTTAAACTAAGCCTCTTTCTCTCACCAAAGGGAAAACTTAAATCTTGAAGAATAATGGAAGAATAAATGAAGAATAATTGGTCAATAATCTTGAGAAGGAGGCTTTGCTAATATAAGGGCTTAGAAGATCTAATCTGAGTAGGAAAAGATCTGGAGAAGATCTAGGGAGTTTCACTTGAATAGGAAATCAATTTGCATAAGGATTTGCTTGAAAATTGCATTTGCAATCGCCTAAGAAACTCCATGGTTGTGGCCTTTGAACTTCATGACCGTGTTTAAACGTACGTGAACTATCTCATGAAAATTTTCTTCCAAGCAGTAGCCAAATAGATTCTGTGGTTGTGGGCTTCAGATGCCATAACCATAGACTTGAATAAGTTTTTGGATTTAACAGTCTTTCTTCTTCTCTTCTGAGGCAACAAGAAGATGGAGTCCACAACCGTGTCTTCCAAATGCCATGGTTGTGGACCTCAGCCAGCTTCTGGAATTTCTACTTTTCCTTTTACTTCTTTTAGATAACTTTGAAACGAAGTCTAAGGGCGTGGACTTTTATCCCATAGGCATGGAAATAGATTACCTTCTACCTTTTTCTCCTTTTCTTTCAAAATTTGGTTTAAATACAACCAAAACTCATATTTTGCAAATTTAATTCATATTGAAAATTTATTGTAACTCATCTAAAAACTTCATCAAATTCAATTGGAAATAACAAAATATAGTTAGAATAATCATAAATTATGTATAAAATATGGTTTTATTAATTCTTCCAAACTTAGTTCATTAATTGTTTTCAAGCAACAAGAATAAAATCCTTTACAACAAGCCTCATCATATGTCAAGTATTCTAAGTATTTTGATATACAAAAATTTTAACAGTTAAAATCCCAAAATTCAAATCTAAACTCAGTTCCATAACCATACTTACTTCATTCTCTCCTCTTTTATTAAAGAAATTTAGCCAATCGCAACTAACTGTTGTACTTCAGATAGGCACATAACCCTTGCATTCATTAAAGATTTTAATAGAGTTCAAAGAACTCACTTATTCTCATATACATGTTTAATCAAACTTTCTCCACTAATAGACTTCAATAACTCAAGAAAAATTAAAATTTTTTTTTAAGGCCTATAATGGGGTCTAAAAGGGTTATGGCTGAAGCGATGCTTAATAACTTAGGTCTTTTATCTTTTAAACACCTTCCAAGTCCTTTGTTTGCATCTCTTCTTCATGTTGTTGGAAAGTACTTTGTTTTGTTCCTTCTTCTCTTGCTTTGACTTGTCCTCTTTGCTTTGACAATTTATTTGAGGGATTTTATTTGCACTTTCTTTTTTATTATTTTTATTTCATTATTCATTTTTCCCCTAAACTTAAATTTTATTTAGAAGGTTTACTTTAGGAACTATGATATGATTAGTTTACTCTATATCTTCAGTTGAGCATATATATACAATAAGAAAATGTCAAAAGATAATCAACCTTAGAAATATAGTTTTTAGGGTTACTTTATTCAAAAGAATGCAAGCTAAAAATATTTGATTTGGCTCAAAGGGGAACTATTAAATTCAATGTTAATATTTGGTAGATATAAGAGTTTGATTCAACAAACAATGCCTAAATAATCTTTTTTCCTACTTAGTAAAGTTCAATTTTGCCTCAAAATTTTTATTTTTAAATATGTTTTAGGCTCAGGCATTTGATAATATTAAAATGAATGAGAAAAGAGTAGGGGCCCTCTCTAAGTAAGCTGAAGCGGAACCCATGGATCAAATATTATATCTAGAACCCCACATATACATCTAGCATAGAATCTTAGAACTCAAAAAAATAAATTCTCAATACCAAATCCACAACTAACCTATAATTGAGAACTTGGGTGATTGAGATGAAGAAATGAATTGATTTAAACACCACAAGTTAGACTTGATAAGTTAGAACCAATTCTTCATGCAACTAGAATAAAAAGAAAACCTCTCAAACTTGAAAACAAATCAATTACATTCAACATAAACTGAAAATTCGTATCCACCCTTTTGAGTTCTTTTTCCACTCCCTATATAGCTGCAAAAGAAGAACTGATGACTTAAAATTCTAGGTTTACATGTATCTAGTCACACTAGTATTAATTATCCATCCACATCAATAATATATTCTAAATTACTGCCCACAATTCTGATAACATTGATGGGCAGATTTTACATGCACTTTGGTATTGGTTATATGTCGAGTCACACTAGTACTAAACCACATCAATATTATATTTCAAATTCGAGCTAATGCCCATCACCATATTTATGGGCAGATTATTCATGCTTCTTAGTGAGTTTCTGACTTCCTCTTCATGTTCCTTCATATTCAATACAAGTTGGTCTCCCTCTTCATTAATCCACCTTTGAATGAAGTGTTGGAACACATGCTGGAGTTTCTTTAATTGTGATCTTGTGATTGGTCCACTTGGCATAATGATATCATCAACATATTTGCTGCATTGTGTAGATTCACCAAGATTGCTTATAGTTTTCTCATCATTCCCTCCTTGCTCAAAAAGATTTATCCTCAAATATGAACCTACAATGATCACTAACATTGAAAGTTGCAGAAACATTATACTTACCTGGTAGATCAATTTTGTAGGCATTGTCATTGATTCGTTCTAAAACTTGAAATGGGTCATCTCCCCTTGCATCCAACTTGGATTTTCTTTATTTAAAAAACTATTCCTTCCTCATATGAACCCATACCCAATCACCAAGTTAGAAAACCACATGTTTCCTTCTTCTATTTGCATTATGGGCAAATGATTCATATTTATTCTCAAGATGAGCTCGTGCCTCTCATATATCTTCTTAACCAACTCTGTTTTCTTTTCACCATCTAAGTTAGTTATTTCATTTAATGGCAAAGGAAACAGATCAAGTGGTGTAAGCGGATTAAAGCCATAAACAATTTTAAATGGTGAATAACCTGTAGAAGAATGTATGCTTCTATTATTCTTACCCACAACAGCACGTAACAAAGATCCTAAAGTCCTATTTATCACATCTGTTTGTCCATCGGTTTGTGGATGACAAGTTATAGAGAACAACAATTTAGTACCTAATTTATTTTATAAAACACTCCAAAAATGACTCAAAAACATCACATCTCTATCACTCACAATTGTCTTAGGAATGCCATGCAAATGAACTACTTCCATAAAGAACAAATTAGCAATATTTGTTGCATCATCAATTTTATGACATGCAATGAAATGAGCCATTTTGTTGAATATGTCAATAATAACAAATATGCTATCTTTTCCTTTTTTAGTCCTAGGCAGCCCCAAAACAAAGTCCATAGATATGACAATCCAAGGTGCATTAGGAATAGGTAAAGGAGTATACAGCCCATGAGGTAAAGACTTAGATTTTGCTTGTTTACATGCAATATACTTGGCACAAATTCTGTCAACATCCTTTTTTATGTTTGGCTAATAAAAATGTTCATGCAGAATGTCTAAAGTCTTAAATACCCCAAAATGTCCCATGAGTCCTCCACTATGTGCCTCACACACAAGCAATTCCCTTAATGAGAAACTAGGCATGCATAATCTTCCATCCTTAAACAAGTACCCATCATGCTTATAAAACTTCTGAAATCCAGAATGCTCACATGCTTTATAAATATTTGCAAAGTCAACATCATTGGCATATATATCCTTAATTTGCTCAAAGCCTAATAACTTAGAACTAAGAGTTGAGATTAAGGAATACCTTCTTGAAAGTGCATCTGCTACTACATTGTCTTTGCCATGCTTATACTTTATCACATATGAAAATGGCTCAATGAGCTCTATCCACTTTCCATGTCTTCGGTTTAGCTTGGTTTTCCCCTTTAGATGTTTTAATGATTCATGATCTGTATGAATAACAAACTCTTTAGGCAATAAGTAATATTGCCACACTTGTAAAGCTCTTACCAAAGCATACAGCTCCTTATCATAAGTGGAATAATTTAATTGTACACCATGAAGCTTCTCACTAAAATATGCAATTGGTTTCCCTTCTTGAATAAAAAAAGCACCTATGCCCATACTTGAAGCATCACACTCTAATTCAAAGGTCTTATAAAAATCTAGTAAAGCAAGAATTGGAGCAGTAGTTAACCTTTCTTTCAACAAATTAAACAACTTTTCATAAATTTCAGTCCAATTAAACTTTACATCTTTTTTTACCAATTCATTTAATGGTGCAACAATGAAACTAAAATCTTTAACAAATCTTCTATAGAAACTAGCCAAACCATGAAAACTTCTTACCTTACTCACGGTTTTAGGTTCTGGCCAATCTCTTATTGCCTTTACCTTTTCATCATCAACCTCAATTCCTTGTGCACTAACCATAAAACCTAAGAATATGATTTTATCACTACAAAATATGCACTTTTTCAAGTTGGTATACAATTCTTCCTTTCTCAAAACATCAATAACATCCCTAATATGTTCTACATGCTCATTTATTGATTTGCTATAAATGAATATGTCATCAAAATATACAACAACAAATTTACCAAAATATGCACGCAAAACATGGTTCATTAATCTCATGAATGTACAAGGTGCATTAGATAAACCAAATAGCATAACTAACCACTCATAAAGACCATGTTTTATTTTAAATACAGTTTTCCACTCAGCTCCTTCTTTCATCCTAATTTGATGGTAACCACTTTTCAAATCAATCTTAGTAACAATGTAAGAACCACTCAACTCATCAAGCATATCATCAAGTCTAGGAATTAGATGTCTATACTTCACCATGATTTTATTGATTGCTCGGCAGTCCACACACATTCTTCATGATCCATCCTTCTTTGGGACTAATAACACCGGAACAGCACATGAACTAAGACTTTCACACACATATCCCTTTGCTAGCAACTCCTCTACTTGCCTTTGAAGTTCCTTGGTTTCCTCCTGCTTACTTCTATAAGCTGGTCAATTTGACCTACTCTGGAATGAAGTCAATTTGATGCTCAATCCCTCTTAAAGATGGTAAACCTTTAGGTACATCTTCTAGAAAAATATCTCCAAATTCCTGTAAAAGAGAACTAACACAACTAGGCAAAGGGTTATCAAGGTCAAATGTAGAAATCAAGGTCTCTTTGTACCTAAATATAATTAGAATTCTTTTCTCACAAAAAGCACTCCTTAACTCTTTTTCTTTTGTATAGAAACACTCTCTTTTATTTTCTCTCCATTTCTCTCTTTCTCTCACCAATGGGCCATTTTTATCATTCTTTTGCTCACACTTAGCCTATTGTGCTCCATTTTTATTTATTTTACCCTCACCACCAGAATTTCTTTCAAATGATCTCAAAATCTTTACTTGATCTTCTTACACTTGTTTAGGTGACAATGGAGCAAGAGTGAAATTTAAACCATTTAGGCTGAAAGAATAATGATTCTTAAAGCCATCATGCAAAGCCTTCCTATCAAACTGCCATGGGCGACCAAGAAGGATTTTACTAGCGTGCATAGGCATAACATCACAACAAAACTCATCTTTGTATCTCCCAATTGCAAAAGAAAACATAACCTGCTTTGTTACCTTCACTTCTCCATAATCATTCAACCATTGCAGCTTGTAGGGACTATGATGTTTTGTGCGTGCTAACCCTAATTTATCCATAAAATCAGTACTAGCAATATTTGCACAACTACCCCCATCAATGATTATGCCGCACACTTTTTCATTCATAATGCAACGAGTATGGAAAATATTCTCTCTTTGATTACTTGTTTCATCTTTAATTTGCATGTTTAAAGCTCTTCTAATAACCAACGATTCACCATGGGCAGGGTATTCAATGATATGTTCAATTTCCTCTAATGGTGGCATGCTATCATTATCATCATCATCACTTTCAAGTTCACTAGCACTATTAATTTCACCATTATCTCTTATCAGCAAGATTTTCTTATTTGGACATTGAGATGCTATATGTCCTACTCATAAACACCTAAAGCATTTAATGGTACTGTGCTTTTGATTAGAGTTAGATGTTTTAGAGTTACCTTTAGGGTCGGCTGGAACTTGCTTTTCATTTTCTTTCTAGGCAGCCTCCTTCCCTTTAGGATTATCATCTTTCTTTGGCCACTTTGAAGTGAAACTAGGGCTAGAATTAAAAAATCCCTTTGCTGTTCCCTTGAGTTTCAGTTGCTTCTCCACTTTCATGGCCATGTGTACCATATCTTCAAGCTCCACATAATGATGTAATTCAATTATGTTGGCAATCTCCCTATTCAACCCACTCAAAAATTGAGCCATGGTGATGTCTGGATCCTCCTCTATATTAGTTCTACTCATGATCATCTCTATCTCTTTATGGTAATCCTCCACTGATATAGATCCTTGAGTTAACCGCTGCAATCTTTGGTGAAGCTCTCGATAGTAGTAAGATGGTACAAATCTCTTTCTCATCAAAGTTTTTATTTCAGCCCAAGTAGCGATGGTTCTTTCTCCATTTCTTCTCTTGGAAATCATCTAATGATCCCACCAAATTAGTGCATAATCTGTGAATTCAACTGTTGCAATTTTAACTTTCTTCATTTCACTATAATTATGATAATCAAACACCAACTCAACTTTTCTTTCCCATTCAAGGTAAGCTTCAGCATCATTTCTCTACTTGAATGATGGTATCTTTATTTTTATTGAAGATATGTTGTTGTCCCTTCTTTCAGGTCTTCTTTGGGCTATTGATCTCTCACTTTCTTCATCATCTTCCCTTTCTACCTCATCATCATTCATCATATTTCCTCTCCCTCTATTCTGCCCCCTTCGATTAGTATCATTTCGTTGCCTTTGCATTATGCTGTCTACATCACCTCTCATGTTGTTTGTGACCAAATCAAACCTTTCAAATCTCCTTTGCATTGTCTCTAACCTGAATGCTATGTTATTTATGGTTATATCACGTTTTTCACTTCCAGGATTTGACATGGTGTAAGAAGAACCTACAAGAAAATGTTAGTAAAGAAAATTTCCTCACCACACTCCCTTACGTGTTTCACTCAAGATCAGATTGTTACTCCTCTTGTATTTCACTCAAAACTTGGTCCTTTTTACCTCTCAATTCTTCTTTTATCAAGTTGAATTTCAGAACTGAATCCACTTAAATAAAGTAAAACAAGTTTTGTTTTAAAAACTCTACAAGGAACCTAATGAACAAAATGAATTCAATAATTCTAGAAGCAATTTAATTTAAACAATAAGAACTAAAAGTTAACACAAGAAGCAAAAAAGTATTTGTGTTAATCAAACCAAAGTAACTATGATTGAGAATTAGCTACTTAATGCATACAAGAAACAAGAGGTATATGAAAGAATGAAACTAAGAATACAAAGAAAAAATAATTCTGGATATTGAAAAATAAAATTCAAATCACTCCAATAAGTAATATGAATATACAACCTAAATCTATTCCCAATGTAAGCTATGCTCTAAATTTTAGATTTTAAATGCTAAAGCAATGCAAAATGAGGAACTGATGCAATTTGATTAAATATAATAAGATAGAGAGCTGTTAATGGTATAAATAAGTAAAAACTCTTACACACTTGTGTAGAAAAATACTGGACAGAAACAGGTATGAAATTTTTTTTCATATATTAAGGAAGGTGAATCTGTTTTCTTTTTTTTTTTCTTTTTTTTTCTTTTGATCTTTTCCTTCTTTTTTTTTGTTGAGCTTTCAATAAACAAGAACAGAAAATGAAAAGATAACAAAAAACACAGATTTGAAGAATAAAAACAAGGTGCAACAATAACAGAAAAATGAAGAGACTTAGAAGCTGAATCTGGTTCTTTTTTTTTTTAATCTTTTAGATTTTTTTTCTTTGATCTTTCAATAAAAAACAATAGAAAATGAAAGATAAGAACACAAAATCTAAAGAACAAGAACAAGGTGCAATAAGAATAGAAAAAAAATGAGGAGATTTAGATGATAAACAAGAACAAGAAAGAAACTGAGATAATTAAAACATAAAAGATACCTAGAGATTTATCTTCAAGCCAAAGCTCTGATATCAAATGATGCGTAACCCATGGATCAAATATTACATCTAGAACCCCACATACATATCTAGCATAGAATCTTAGAACTCAAAAAAATAAATCCTTCCTACCAAACCCACAACTAACTTGTAATTGAGAACTTGGGTGATTAGGATGAAGAAATGAATTGATTTAAATACCACAAGTCAGACTTGATAAGTTAGAACCAATTCCTCATGCAACAAGAATAAGAAGAAAACCTCTCAAACTTAAAAACACATCAATTACATTTAGTATAAACTGAAAATTCATATCCACCCTTTTGAGTTCTTTTTCTCCTCCCTATATAGTTGCAAAAGAAGAACTAATGATTTAAAATTCTAGGTTTACATGTATCTAGTCACACTAGCATTAATTATCCATCCACATCAATAATATATTCTAAATTACTGCCCATAATTCTGACAACATTGATGGACAAATTCTACATGCACTTTGGTGTTGGTTCACATGTGTCTAGTCACAGTAGCACTAAACCACATCAATATTATATTCTAATTTTGTGCTAATGCCCATCACCATATTTATGGGCAGATTCTTCATGCTTCTTGGTGAGCTTTTGACTTTCTCTTCATGTTCCTTCATATTCAGTACAAGTTGGTCTCCTTCTTCATTAATCCACCTTTGAATGAAGTGTTAGAACACATGCTGGAGTTTCTTTGATTGTGATCTTGTGATTGGTCCACTTAGCATAATGATATCATCAATATATTTGCTGCATTGTGTAGATTCACCAAAATTGCTTATAGTTTTCTCATCATAAACATACACTAATTAATCACTTTCAACTAAATTCAAGAACTCATTTAGTTTGAAATCCATTAAGCATAGTACTTTCCCAGATCTTTGACTTAAAATTTAAATTTTAACAGGAAAATTTAAGTATATCTAAATAAGCTAAAATTTAACTATATCTAAATAAGTTTTAACATCATAGAATTACATACAACTATTGACCTATTATGAAGTCAATTATCCAATTATTCAATTAAAGTAACACAAAAGAAATTTAGCATCCACCACATAATCAAAATAAGTACTTTTCAATAAATAATATCCTAAAATAAAATAAAATATCTAAAAAAATAAAATAAAGTCAAAACAAAAATAAAAGCAAAAAGTTCAAAATAAAAATAAAAATACTTCACTAAAGAGTTGAGGAAAACTCTCCCAAACTTAAATCACCATTGTCCTCAGTGGTTATCATCATCAAGTGGTGGTGGAGGAAGCTAATGTGGTGGCGGGTAGTACAAGCCAAACTATGCAAAGAAGAAAGTGAATTGGTCACTAAGCCTCGTCATTTTTGTGGAGATTATATGGACTTCTTGCTAGATCCCATCAAATCGCTACTCCATTTTGTCAAATTTTGTTTCAGACCTTGGTATCTGTGATTCATTCCTTGCTCAAACATATCAAATTTGTTAGAAAATGACTCAAAAGAATTAGGAGGGACAAAAAGTCCGGCTTCAGTCCACTATAAAGGTGGAGGTGAGTGCTACTCTTCAGTTTCATCCATACCCCTAACTAAATCCTCCACATCAATTTCTAAATTAGCATCACTCAAACTTGTGACAACATACCTTTGGCCCTTCTTTTCAACTAACTTCATAGAAAGTATAATCGTTAAGTCAATAATAGTCTTGCTAGGAACAAGCATAAGATTATCAAAATGGAGGCCTAAATAGTTACTAATTTTTGTTATCATTCATCCAATCACAAATTTACCTTTAGACTAATTAAGGAGGCTGCGACACTTCTTGGCAAACTAAAAACCTAAATTGAATGGTATTTTTTCTAAAGCATAATAGAAAATTTGCAGTCCATTGAAATTTACAACTCTTTGATTGTTCCCCTTCCAAAAATGGTGTTATCTAACACTATAAGGATATAATGATAAAAGAGATTGGTAAAATTTTAAGCCTTGGAAATTTTACTATCAAATTTTCTTAAACCACCTAACCTTTCCCAAGTCTCTTGTTTAACAAACCCATCAGTTCTCCCAAAAAAGCCTTGCATCCCAACCAAATCAATAACATTGTCAAATTCAATCACACTTCAATGATGATCTATGTTGGCTAATAAAATCAACTCCCATTATGAGTGCAATTCTTAGCAGATGTAGTGAATTTAAAAGAGCTTAAAAATTTTAGTGTAAGCTTTGAATAGGTGGGAAAATGCATAGTTGCAAACATAATCCAATCAAATCAGTGAATAACTCAAGTAATGAATCATTCCATCCTAATTTGACAATCACATCACTATTTATGAATCAAGAGGGAATAATTTTACATTTGGCAAGATCAATGTACCTTTTTCTTTGCTCCTCATTTTGAACTATATTTTTAAATATGGATTGGGAGGAGGAAGAGGAGGTGGAGAGGATTCCCAGACTCTATGTGCTAGTGGAGAGTGAGTTGAAGAAGATATTGAACTTCAGGATTCGGTGTGTGACCGTCGTGATGAAGAACCTGTTTGTGTAATTCCGAGCTTCCTTGCAATTATTTTTGTTCTCTTTATATTTTAGAGTTGATTTTACGGTTGATTTTAGAGTTGTGTGAAAAAGGGAACAATTGAGTGAAAATAGAGAGAGAGGGAGAGTGTTGGTTAATGGCTAGGGTTCAAAGAGAATGAGAGGAGAGAGAAAATTCGAGGTTTTATATTGCCGGATATGCCACGGGCATAGGGGTGAGTGCCACTGGCATCAGTTAGGATGACCTCGTTGTCTCCACCCAGTTCTAGTTCACTTCCAAAGTCCACAGATGTGGCTTTTTTATGCCATAACTGTGGAGCTGAATTTGCTTTTACCCCTTTTTATCAACTTGATATCCAAGGAATCACATATTTGCTTTAGAGTCTACGGTCGTGGATGTGGGTTCTCATGACTGTGTTGTTGATTTGGTTTATGTCCTTCTCACCTTCTTGAAGTCCTTAAATCCAGATAATTGAATGTGAGTCCGCAGGCATAGTAATAATATGTAATACCCCCACCTAAAATAGGTCACAATTATAAAATACGTAGCAATAACCTATGCAGAGAAATAAATTATTAATTAGAAATATCAGGTAAATATATGTATATATGTACGAGTTCGAGGAAAGAATTAAAGAAAATTAATAAGTATATATATATCAATTAAATTATTAGCAAGAAATATAAGTATGGAATATTCATGTTTAGGGATGTCAATTTACTAATTAAATATAGTATGATATTTGTTAGAATTAATTAAATATTAAGAAATTTTTTTTAACCTACAACAGTGTATACATGTATATATAAGCAATGATGAAAGAAATTAATAAATTAATTAGAAGAAGTCCAGGTGCCATGGATCGATGGGACAAATGGAAAGGTAAACTGAATTTTATGAAAGAAAAATAATATGTGGCAATCTCACCCTACGTAACAACAAACAATCATTTAAAGATAAAGTCTATTTGTCATGGGCAGCCATGTGTAAACAATTCAAATATTGTAATGATTATAATAAGCCAAAAATTGCCCAGCTAAGTAAATATAAAAAGCCTTTCATGCAACTTGAAATCACAAGCAAATACACCACACCCAAATCAAATCGAAAGAAGAAAGAGTGAGTTTGAAAGAGAAGCTTGCACGAGTTGAGTTGTGTTGGGAGGGCAGCGGCAATATTTGAAGAAGTTCTACAATAGGGTGAGTGTTCCAAAATCTAATCTTGGAGACTTATGAGTGATTATTGGTTTAATAACTGTTTGGAAAGGGAATCTAAAATGGCTTAAAAATGGAAGATTTTGGGTGATAAATCAGTTGTTTGATCTTAAGGAACTGAATTTCAGAATACACACACACACACACACACACACACACATAGTAGCTAACACATAAAAGAAAAAGGAAAAAGAAAACAGAGTTTGAGAGGGAAGAAAACAGAGCAAGAAAATGTTACTTCAAATGGACATATACACTACATATACACGAGATATGCATGACATATTTTTTTTGAAACTTAGTGATAATTCATAAAACTTATATGAATGAATAGAGAAAATCATGGAGAACAAGATTATCACATCCAAATTCAGTTTTAATGTGTAAATTTGGATATGTGAGTTCGAAGAGATGAAATCGTGGATATTCAAAGGTTGGCTCAACTTGATGGCTTTTGAAAGATTGCTGTATTACCATATTTGATCCTGTTAAATATAAGAAACTCTTGAGGATATCATAAATAAATTTATATGAATTCCTAGAATGGGTATATACAGGGGCGAAGCCAGGTTTCGTAATGAAGGGGGGCAAAATTATTTTAGCAAATTTTGACTTTTTCCGTAATTATTTATCTTTTTTTTTTGTTTTAATAGTATTTTATAAATTTATTAATTTATTAATAATATATTTTTATTATTAAAAAATTAATTAATAAAAAAATATTAATATATATGTGTACAGAATTTTAAATTTATAAAATTATTCATAATAAAAATAAAATAAAGAGAAAAAAAATTAAATAATGAATATAATTTTTTTAAATTTTTTTAAAAATAATTAAAATAAATGAATTATTTAATTCATTAAATGAGTTTAAATTAATTTAATTAAAAAATTTATCTATTTTTTTATTTTTTTTGCATTTATATATTATCAATATTTTATTAATTTTTTAAAAGAGAACTATTGGTTATAAAATAAATAATTTATTATAAATTTTTTTGATTTCTTGTAAAAATTAAAAAAAAGATGGGGTAATTTAAAATTTTTAAAAAAATTAATAAATAATTCAAAAAATTTTAAAAAATATTATATATATATATATATTTAAAAAGAGAAGGGGGCAACTGCCTCCCTTCTCATTAATATACCTTCGCCATTGGGTATATAAGTAGGGAATGAGTAGATGATAATTGTATGTAATTAGTAAAATGTTCTGTTATTCTTGAATAAATAAGAAAACTTGAGAATTAATGTAAGAAATTGATAAGACAATGAACCATCAGTGACGAGAAATAGTCTGGAAATAAAAAGAATGAAAATAAGGAAATAAATGAAGAACTAGATGAATTACAGTAGCTTATCTCATAAATAGCGTTTAGATATACGACTATATACCCACTGTATACTTGATAACAACATCGTTTAAGTAATTGAAGATAATTTGCAAATTGTATGTGAATGTGTTTGATAAATTAAACTAATGCTGAATATTGAGTTTCTTGAGAAAAAGAAGCAATATAATCATAAATTTAATAGAAGAGTAGTTTAAAAAGGAATGTACATAATATAAACACATTGTATACATCAAACTCATAGTAGGTGTGCTAAAGCTGAAATTCGTGCAACACATGAGATTAAAACCCTAGATATTGTAAAAGTAACATTAACTTCTTCCTTCTTCTTCTTCAACCCAAATTCCACCATCATTACCATCACCATCTTCTTCTTTCTTCTTATTCTTTTACTTTCTACATGAAAACCATGGCTTCTTCAAAAGTAATTCATGATTTTGATAGGATTTAGTTAGTTTATGCATGATTTCTCAAGAAAATCACTATAAAATCAAGGATTAGAAGAAAAGAGAAAAGGAAAGATCTTAGTGGAAAGTTTGATGCTTGTATAACTCATATTTTGCTATTAATTGAATTTTTCTTGATTTTAATTGCTTATAGAAACTTGTGAATTGATTAAATAGAATTATTTGTAAGAGAAATTGAATATGGTATGATTTGTGAATAAAATGTTTATGGATGTTTACTTAAACATGTGAAGTATATTATGAATGTTCATAACAAGTTGCACTGGTACTTGTATATGAAGGTGTGATTATTATTTTAACCAATAGTGTTTTGGTAAATAATTGTAATGTGCACATTTTTTATTATTTAAATTGAATTTGAACTTGTTAAAATAATAATAAGTTAGCTTGAAGTTATTTGATTAAATAACTTGTTCTAAAAGAAAAATGATGATTTTGTTATATTTATTATTTTAATTATTTACTTATAATATTAAGTAGCAAATTATATATATATATATAAGCACCACTAAGCATTTTGTTTAGCGTATTAGAATTTCTGACACGCATATTAGATGGTCTGAAAGTTTTAGGATCTCTGAGATCAACTGTAATATGAAAGGTGTCTTTCTTAAAGAGATTTTGTATTATATATTTAATTACAGTTTACATAGTGTATATTGGTTATATGATCGTTGTATAATTATGGTCAAGTTCGAGGATTATACATAATGTAAACTTTGGATGGGATACATATTTAATTTTGAGCTTGTGTTTGGGTTATAATATTTGTGTATGATTTTATTTGGAGAATGTATAGATATATATATATGTATGTATGTATGTATGTATGTATGTATGTATGTATATAGGTTGATACTTGTATATGATATATGATTTGGATTGTGATTGATTAATGGTGATATGGTATTGTTGAAATTGAGGTTGATTGAAGGAAGATAGAATTGTATTTCTACAAGTCGTATTAAGTTGAAATAAATTTGGCAGTGAATATTACAGATAAAATTTTGCTGAAATTTTTAGTTGATTTATTTTTAAAGTTTATTTAAAATTGGAAATATGATTGATATGTACTGAGTAGCATCTTCTGATAGTTTTTTGACAAAATTGTCAAGGGGTGTTACATGATATCCCACGGTCATGGACTCCATCTTGAATATGTTTCTGTTGATCATTCTGGCAGTCTTTGCTTCAAATCCATGGTCGTATTGATGATGTCTCACCTTTGTAGACCTTGATTTCCCATTGGTTCTTCTTCAGTTTTTTTTTTTTTTTTTAAGTTTGCTTACTTTTAAAGTCCAAAAAAAATCTTCCAATTCTACAAGATGTTCCGTATTAATCCAAAATAAAAATAAAAATAAAAATAAAACCAAACACATAAAGAAAGAATCAAAACAAAATATTGGGTTGCCTCCCAACAAACTCTAATTTTAAAGTCTATAGCTAGACTTTTTTTGGTTTGATGTGGCTAAGCTCCAAAGTGGTACACTCCCTTGGTCTATTGGATCACCAATGTAGTATGGCTTCAAGCGTTGGCCATTAATTTTGAAAATTTCATTTGCACTATTTTGAATTTCAACTGTGCCAAATGGGTAAACTTTCACAACCTTAGGACTAGACCAACGGGATTTGAGCTTTTCTGGAAAAGGCTTTAATCTAGAAGTGTATAATAGAATGTGTTGCCCTTTATTGAATTGGTGAGGTTGTATGTGCTTATCATGTCATGCTTTGGTGCATTCCTTGTAAATCTTAGCATTCTCATAGTTGTAGAAGGCATTTTGACCATTAGTAGTTAAATACATGTGTCAAGTGCTTGGTAGCCTAATATGCATTGTGTTCAAGTTCTACCGGTAGATGACATGGCTTTTCAAAAATCAATCTGTATGGTGACATGCCAAAGAGAGTCTTGAATGCTGTTCTATAAGCCTAAAGTGTATCTTCAAGTTTAAGTGACTAATATTTCCTTCAAATACATACTAATAGGCTTCTCCGAAATTCATTTGAGCTCTCTATTTGAAATTTCAACTTGACCACTAGTTTGAGGATGACGAGTTGTTCATTATGGTGCACTCCATTCTTTTTTAGAAGAGTTTCAAAGTTCTAATTGCAAAAGTAGGTATCTCTATCATTAATTATAG
The DNA here is from genome assembly GCA_947685225.1 of Garcia nutans. Taxonomy (NCBI): domain Eukaryota; kingdom Viridiplantae; phylum Streptophyta; class Magnoliopsida; order Malpighiales; family Euphorbiaceae; genus Garcia; species Garcia nutans. The sequence continues at coordinate 39,196,701 of CANTUV010000033.1, read as the reverse complement.
CTCGCAGGACTCTTAACCTTGAGAAGATATTTTCTCAATGAATTTGGTTATGACCCTTGAATCGTTTATTAGACTTGCTATAGCTTCCACCCACTTTGTCACATAGTCAATCACCACTAAGATATATTGATTGTTGAATGAAGAGGGAAGAGGATCCATGAAATCAATTCCTCAAATATCTAAAAGCTCGACTTTAAGAATGGAGCTAAGTAGTATGTCTTGCTTTCCTGAGATGTTTTCGATTCTTTACCATCGATCACAGGCTTGAACAAATGCTGTTGCATCCTTGTAAATGGTAGGCCAAAAAAATTCATATTACCAAGTTTTAGCAATTATTTTTGAAGTACTAGAATGACATTCATATTCTTTAGAATGGAAAATTTTAAAGATACTTTTGAACTCCTTTTCTGATACATATCTTCGAATCATACCATCCCTATAATATTTAAAAGAGCAATGGCTCCTACCATATAATTTTCAATTTTCAATTTTTGTTTCCTTTAAATTAATTAATTAATGTGGCTTCTATTATTAATTTTAAGTAATATATATATTATACATTAATAATATATATATATATATACTAATGTGGTTTCTATTATTAATTTGGATCTTTTTCGAGTTTTGTAGTACTTTGAAAAATAAAATTTTGTAGAATATGCTTTGCTTTGATTTTATAAATCATATTGTTTATAAAAAAATATTTATAAAAAATGTTTGAATTTCAATTTGACTATTAACATCCTATTTTTTTAAAATAATGTTTAAGTTTAAAATTTCAATTTTCCATTTTAAAATCCTTCTTTAAAGAATATTTTTAAAAACATTGTTTATAATCTTGAAATTTAATTTTAAAATCTTCAATTTTAAAATCCTTCTTTAAAGAATAATTTTAAAAATATTTCATATAATTTTAAAATTTAATTATCAAATTAAGGATAAAATTATCAATCTCTATTTCAAAGGCCGAAGAGGTGCAGAAAGGAAAGTATGGTATATAAGTTGGGTGTTTCAAGCATCTTTATCTGGGATTAGAACTTCTGAGACTTTGGTTATTAGAGCAGTGGCTTTGCTGGTTTTTAGTCCCAAAGGACTTGCAAATGTATTAAATGGACTTGATTTAGGTATCATATGCTTCCTTAGTTTTGTTATTTTGAGTTTTATAGTTGTTTTTACTTGAATTTTATTAAATTTAAAGAATATATATATTTAAAGTAAGAATTTGCATGTTATTGTTGTTTTTTTCTATTAGGATTTTGTAATTATGCTAATTTTTATATTATTTTATATTATTTTGATGAATTTAAGATGTTAATATAATGATGAGTCTAAGAGTTAATACTAGGTTGCTTCTCCAAAATCGTTTAAGATACACTTTGTCTTGATTTATTTAATTTATATTCATATTCTCTGTTAATTGTCTTTCTTTCTTTCCTTAATCTGCAGTTGTATTTTGCGTTTAGAAGTTTTTTCTCTTTTTATTTTTATTAAATTTAAGATAAGAATTTATATATTATTTTTTTATTAGGGTTTTATGGTTTAAATTAATTTTTATATTGTTTTGTTGTTTTGACAAATTTATGATGTTAATATAATTGTGAATTGAGGAGTTAATGTATAGGTCATTTTTCCAGTTGACCCAAAAAAAGGCTTTAAGTACGATTTTTTAATTTCACTTTATTCTTGTTGTTGTACTTATTTTCACTTTATTCATGTTCTTATTTTCACTTTAAATTAAATCAATAAAAATTCAAAAAATAATTAAGTAATTAATGATAATATGTTAATATTAACATAGTTATATATTTATATATAAATAAATAAAAATTAGATAAATATATTGGACTGAAATTGAGATAATGAAGCAAGTTTTTCCTTCTTAATTAGATAGATTGATATCACAAAACGATTGAGAATGAGTTTTGCAAAAGAGATTATTTGTTTCTGTTAGAGATATTCAATTTAGGGGCTAAATTGAATTTACTGATTGAAAATAGCATTATTAGGAAAATGCATTCCAATTGTTCAACGAAATGGGTAAAAAGGTTTTGCAAGCTCTAGATACAAGTAAAGACTTGGACGAGGCTTCGACACCATGAGAGGGTTTTCTCAGCAGCAAAGAGAGGAGCATTTGTGAAGGTGTTGTGTAGTTAGGAAAGAGCCATGGTGATTTTTGAGTGGTTTAAATGAAAGGCCAGTGGCAATTACTTTTACTTTTATATAGGGATCTCAACAATACGGGCATATTAATGGTTCTTGAAATTTAAAATAATGTGTGATTTCTAGAGAATTATGAAAATAATTTTCATCGAGTGTGCCATGTGTACTAGACTAGGTCCGATTTTTGGCCTTTTAGCCAATGAGTAATGAGATGGTGTAAGATTGCCCACTGAATTCATATGGAAATCATAAATTTGCAATAGCTAAAAAAATTCCAAAATGGTAGATGTGAATGTGAGTTTGGCAACAGGACAGTTGGTATAAACATTCTCATGGGGGAGTAGGGACGAGGAAGTCAAAACTCCTTCAGCTAATATTGATTAACTAATCTATTTTCTTAGTTTTTTTTATATTAGATTGTTATTTTTTTTTTTGAAAGATCATTATTTTTATATTGTTTATAGTCAGAATTTATACTAATAAAAAAAATAAAAATCAATTAAAAAAATCATAAACCTAAAACTGAAATCCAATAAACTTATATCATGTTTTTTATAACTATTAATAACTCCTATAGTATTGCACGGATAATTTACTATATTATATTAAATTTATAGTCATTAATATCATATCACACCACATGTCTCCTTATAATCTAGTCATATGCCATACTTTTAAATTAATAATAATAATTACTATTATTTCTTTATATATTAATTAAAAATATTCATATTAATGTTTAAGTTTCAATTTTTAAATTAAAATCTTTTAAATAAATTGTAAAATAAATTAAAAAGGTGTTTCTCAAAACTGGAGCTTTTCAGCTTATTGTGAATAAGTGATTTTTAAATTATAATCAGATTAAAAATAAGCAGTTAAGCATTTCTGTAAACTAGTTAATAATCAGCTGATAATCAGTTTATAATCAGTTAAGTGTTTCTGTAAAATCAGTTTATAATCAGTTTTTAATTGCAGAAACTGTCAAAATGATCAAACTGTCCCTGAGTTTATTTATTGTATAAAAATAATTTTTTAAATGTCAATTCAAAATTTATTTTGCAATAATAATAATAATAATAAAATTTATTTAATAATAATAATAATAATAATATTGGCGTTATCAATAAATTATACAAATAAAAAAACTACCATGTAAATATTACCAAATTAATTAGAATCCTAAAAATATTTTTAATTAGACAATGAGAGTGGACATTGTATAGGGTGGGCAAATTTGGAATATTGAAGATTAGGTAGGGATAGTATAGTCTTTTATTTGGTCAAAACTGCTTAAAAAATAAGTGCTTAAAAAAAGTAGCAAAACTCAACTATCAAAAAACTGATTAAAATCATATTATAATCTACTATTTAAGTTTTCAGAAACACTTAAATAAACAACTTATAATCTAAAAACTGCTTATAATCAGTTTTGACCAGCTTTTAAGTTTTGAGAAACACCCTCTAAAACCATAAATTTTAAATTAAAAAATGAAATTAAAGTTGAAGTTTTAATTAATGTTTAAATAATTAAACATCTTTTTCATCTAAAAAATAATGATTTTATTGCATCATATATTTATTGATATGAATTTATTAAAATATGAATAAAAATGTAGATTCATAAAGATTGCATAATTATAATTAGAAACATTCAATCAAGTTGCAAGTTTTTATTAGTATAATCTCATCAATTCAAACTTTCATAATTTTGCTAAAACAAAATATTATTTACAAATTCATATATAATTAAAACCACAACACTATGAGACTAATAGTTTAACTATATTTTTCAAAATCTTCAATAGAAAAATAAATTAAGGATTTAAAGCATTTAGAAAGAAAATAAAAATAGCAAAAAAAGTTAAGTTATTATTAGACAGTTTCATCTCTTTTTATGATTACTAACCTTGCGCAGACGATCAATAATTATATATTTATGATATTAGATGATTAATTATTGTCATATTATATATATAGTATTTTTTCCTTAAAAAATAAAAATCTATTGAAATTATAAAACCTAATATTAAAATTCAAATAGCTTACATCAAATTTTTATAATTTCTAATAACATCGGCAACATCGTGCAGATTCTTTTCTAGTTTAATCTCTAACAGATTCAAATTCTTCTTATTTTAGTCATCAAAATAGATATGTGCACATATTAACACATTCAAAGCAGAAAACACCATTCATGGTCAGATAATAAGATGTAAAGTAACTTTCGAAACACAAATGGTAATTTCATAAATTTCAAAAATACATTTACACATTTTTATCCAAGGAAAGTGGAAATTTTTTTTCCTAGATGATTTACCATACATGCACTGACCTCTACACGCACAACTAAACAACCTTCTTCAATTCTGACTTGACTTTTGCTCCTTTTAATAACATAAAAAGTAATAAGCTCAAAATATACAATCATAAAAGTAATGAGCTCAAAATATACAATCATAAGTTGATGTTGCCCTAATTTTCATAAAGTGAGATAGAAATTTAGAATGGGAGAGGAAATATTGAGTGGACAAGTGCCTCCCTAACTGGGTTTTCTTATCCAAATAAAGGGAATTATACATTGTTACTTATCGTGTGCCAAAAGAGAAAAAGATTTTTAAAAAAATGAATAGAGAAAAAAATCCCTTCCTTTTCTTTGGATTTTATTTTTTATGCCTAATTCTTATCTAGGTTCTTCTTGTTTCTTCATGGGTGAAACTTGGTTGACATACACTGTAACACTCTCATACCTTATATACATACTAAACACATATACCATATATGTACAATATACATATAAGACATAAGAATGCTACGTTACAAATTCTTTCAAACCTTTCATTATCGTTTTCATACAGATACATATATATATAAGAACATAATAACATTTTTCATTTAATTACATATATATATTTATACATTGTCATTTCAAAAATTTACTTATATACATATACATATGGTCAAACTATAGAATAACAAAATGGACATGCATACACCACCTTCTAGTTGGTCTCTGGCACACCCTCAGTCTTCACGTAGCACAAATATTCGAATCTCAGATCAGAATCTACTTACCTGTGCGATTCACACAACCACGCTAAGCTTCACAGCTTAGTAATACATATAAACAATATTTATAACAAACAAACAATTGCAAAACAAGGATTCACATCTCACTTACACATCATTACACTATTGAAAATCACATTCTATAATCATACATAACTATTAGCTTCACATCTTATTCACACATTATTGCAACTATTAAGTTAAGCTATCACACTTTCAGTTTCTCGACCCAGCTCTGCTTGGGTCAAATTTTAATTTCAATCACATGACCTATCTCTACTCAGGTCAACCATCATTTCAAACACATGACCCAGTTCAGCTCGGGTCAAGATCTAGCTCTGCTCAAGTCTAATAACATATACACATCTAGGCCTAGCTCTGCTCAGGAGTTTTCGTGCATATCCAATCAATCTTAACATAATTAGACAAGTAATGATATAGGTTACATGTATATAATATCACTTTAGTTTATACTTTTCCAGTGATCATCACCATTCTTGATCACATCACATTACTAGTTCACCTTATTCATATATAGGTCAAATGCTTTATTTCTCATTTTTCTCATTCATTTCAATATCATATCATTATTCATTTACGATTCACACTTGACATTTAACCACAATGCAAACATGAGCCACACTCACCATATCACTCATCAACATACCAATATGTAGCATAATTAACATATTTTCTCATAACTCTTCAAGTGACACACTCAACTTCTACAATTTTGACACGTCCAGAGACATGGGCGTGTCACTGTCCGTGTCATTCATTCTGCCTTACAGAAACTTTGACACACCCAACAACACGGGCGTGTTTATAGCCGTGTCAATTATCTTATCTCACTGTAACTACGACACGCCTAGAAACATGGGCGTGTTACTGCACATGTCTTTAATTCTGTATCACAGTGACTAAGACACGCCTAGAGACATGGGTGTGTTATTGGGCGTGTCAGGCTAAATCTCTGGGTACGCCCATAACATCAAAAAAGTACTATTTCACTCCATTTCATCAATACAATACTCAAATATCACAAGCAACTCCAACCCATGTTAAATCAAATATGTACAATCTCAAAATCATATATATATATATATATACACACACACACACACTTAAGATCATATATACAAACCAAAGAAATTATACATATAAATCTTTAGTTATTCCCAAGCTTACTCTTCTTTCTTTTTTCTTGTTAATATAAACACAAAATCATAATAACAATAATCATATATTTTATTCATACCATTATTCATATATTAATTCATTCAATCCCCAACTCAACTTTACTAAACCCTTGTTCTTTTCCTTAATACCAACTACTCATTATTATTCTCAACATCTAATCATATTTTCTTTATCTATGTATCAATTCAATATATATATATACATCAATATATCATTGTCATAATATTATTCAATTAATCATCACTTTCTCTCACTAACTATACCGTACATATATATATATATATATATAATTCATAAAATAAGTTTAAGAAGAAGGTACTTACTTGAATTACTTGCCAAATCTTAACTATTTTTCTCTAATCCCTCTTGAATCCCATATAGCATGAAAAATTTCACTCTTCCCCACTCTCTCTCTTTGACCCACGTTGAAGAAGAAGAAGAAGAACACTTCCCTTCTTCCTACCCATTCTTATCCTTATATAATAAAAATATTATATAAAATTTTCACTTAAATTCTCCACCACTCATCTTCTTCCTTCCTTTGACTTTTTACTTACCCTTTTATTATCAATTTATTATTATTATTATTATTATTATTATTATTATTAAATTAAATGATTAAAATTAACTTTTCCACCACCAATATACCTCATGCATATGTGTAGTATATGTTAGGTATATCTTATACATATATATATATATTTTATTTATCCTTCTCATATATCTCATATATAACATCCATCATAAGCATCCATCTAATATTTTCTCTACTCATTAAACACATATGCTCTCCCATATTTACTATTCTAAAATACATCAAAAATCGGGATATTGCATTCACTCCTTTTGTTTATCTTAAATTATTTATTTCTTTATATACATTTATTTATCTGAACTCTAACCTTAACTCTTTCTCTAATTCTACCCAAAATTTCCCTTTTTTACATTTAAATCCATCCCTTGCATTATTTGCCTTTAAATTTTAAACCTCTAATTCATAATTCCTTCCAATTGAATCCTTAATTTTTTATAATATATTATTTTATTTTTAATATAATTTTGTCATGATTTTTTTTATTTATTATACCATGCCATTAATGCTTTTTTTCTTCTTAAATGGGCAAACGTGACAATTCCAATTTCACTGAGAGGACCAAACCAATGTTTGGGTAAAGTCTCATATGTTACTACATAACCTTTTAACTTATTTAACTAAATCCAATCTGTGTATATAATATGCTAATTAAGCCAACTCAATTCTAATTCAAATTATTTGCTATATACTTTTGCATATTTCTAATTATTTTTACCTATTTAATATCTTATTAACCTAGAATGACGATTAATTATCTTGCTTTTTAAACATTATGTTACTAGAAATTCATATTTGAGCTAGCCATGATAATTCAAATGCTAAAGAGTATTCAAATCAACATAATTGTCCCCATATTAATTTTCTATCAATTGTATATCATTATATGATCTCACATATTCAAATCTATTTACTTATATTTAAAGGTAAACTAAATAGGTCCAACTTCGACTTTATAATTGTTCTTCATTCCATTCTAATGTGGCAATCTAACTCTACTAAAAATCCTAAAACTTTATCTCTGTCACTCTCTCCATAAAACCCCTTGTTTTTCTTAAATAATTTTGTAGCTTGTTGTTTCTTATATCCCAGATCAAGCCATTTTAGAGCCTTTTTGTGCTCCACCTTTATGGTTTTTTTTTTTTGCTAACACAAGTTGTATATATGAAGTAGACATTCTTCTATAAAGGATGGTGTCTCACCATTTCTGATGTTGTCTCACATGCAATTTGAAGAGATTATGGGCTTAAGAACGGGATTTGAAGGTCTAATGGATAGAAAAAATTTTCTTACTATAGTCCCTTCCTACTTTGAGTTTTGAAACTCAGTTGCTGGTTCTAGGCACAAAACCTCAAACAATGCCTGTTTTGACGTATGGTTTCTGGGAGCTTTTCTGCTCCTCAACAACTTAAGGTTTTGCAATTAGAGGTTGTCAAGCTTTGCTCCTTAGTTCATAGATCTTGTTTTAGTATTTTGTTTTTATGCTTATGGTTGATTTGTTTTACCTGAGTGGCCTTAAAATGGCCTCTTATTTCTACTCTAGAGTTGTTGGAGTGTTTAATCACTCTAACTCTTTAGGTTGGTTGTATTTTTATCTTTCTTAGTAATGAAACTTCTTTTATTGTGATAAAAAAAAGCTACTCAAAATTGATCGAATAATTTACTATGCAAATTCATAATATTTTATCTTAATATTTTTATTACCTTAATCACATATTTATAAACCTGCATATAAAAGTTTATACAAGTCTAAGGTTGTTTTCTACCCAAATTATCAAAAGTATGCAAATTACAAAATTTTGTTGGCATAGCACATCTTATGAGCAATCTACATTTTCAAGTCTATTACCCTATTAAGTGATCTCCAATCCACATGAAATTTTAAGCAAACACTAAAAACATAAATGGCTACTATACTATCAAATAAAATTTTCGAATAATTGGACTATTATTGATCATTCAAACAATAGGGTTAATTAAAAGGTATTTTAAGGACATATACAGGTACTAGTAGTCTAAATTTCAACTCAATTGCACATGTTTAGATTATTCAAGCAGTAAGGTTGGATTCAAGTTATCTATCGACATAACTCATAAATGTCAGTCTATACGTTTTGGTTCATTGCCCTATTAAATGAACACCAAATCACTTGAAACTTTAGAGGCATAAAAAAACATAAATGTGTGATACCAGTTAAAATTGTAGTTTATTTGGACATGTCTGAGTCATTCAAATCCACTAGGTCAAATTCATCTCCTAAAGAGATTTCACACAGTTTCAGCAATTTACATTATTAATTTCTTTTCCAATTTCATTCATCCACTTCTAATCTCCATTCAACTTTATAAATTTCAGTAAAAGACCATCAATTTCAATAGCTAAAAAGTTTAATTGGTTCACAAAAATTCACCTTTTATAGAGTTCCAACTTAGAATCTCAAATTTAGGAATTAGGGTCTTAAGAATTCAAAATTGAGACTCCCTAAAGTTTTACTTTTATTTATCCTCCTCCAATTGCAATTTAAGTATAATTAATCATCGAATTCAATTAATTTCACACTAATTTAGATTTGATATTCATATATCCTAATTTATTAATTCAAATTTAGAAGAAAATACTCACTTCTTATAGCACCAACGTATTTCTCCTAAGATATCACTTTCAATTTGATGCTTGTTTGAGGAAATTTGAGAGGAAACTAAAACTAGGCAACACATGGCACAATTTGAGAGTGTCACTTAACCTTGTCCAAGACTTGACACCTAGCAGCTTATTAATCCTTTCCAAATTAAGCCACTTGTCAACTTATAATTGGTTCATTAAGATTATTTTAAGTAACATACTTGAGATGCTTAGGTATAAAATATCAATTATGTCCTACCTAATCTTTTGATTTGCACTAGCTTCTAAATTCCAAGTTTATATGCCAATTCAACACTTTTTTAAACACATTCAATAAACTACTTTGGGATAAGATTATTAGACTTTATAAATTATTATATGACTGAGACTTCTACCACTAAGTGGGAAATTGACATGACAGTAAATATTTATTATTTAATTCAAAAAATAAACATGCATTACTTTCATCCTCCATGAAAGTAATGCCCACTATTTTTTTTTTGTTTAATTTAGAACCTTTTCTTTATCAACCATATCTTTTTTTTTTCCTTTTTGCATAAAAATAATTATTACTGAGCAATAATCAATTTCTATTTCACCATAGTTGTTATCTAATTCTAATAATCATAATAACATAATTCACAAATCTTTTTTAACTTATGCATTCAAATTAAAAGTAAAACTTAATCTCAATCCCATGAAAATCAAATCTAACTGATAATATCTTTATAAACAATTTTTTTGACTATCATATCCATACAAAACTCTGAGCCATTTTTTTTTGTTTATAAACAAAAACTAGAATTACTATTTTCAGTTACTATTTTACTAGGTTTAGCTCATGGATGAAGATTGATTGGCATTTAGTGGACAGAGTTATAGCTTAAGGTAGGGGTGTACACGGGCCGGGTCGGGCCGGGTTTGACCCCGGCCCGAAGCCCGGCCCGAAATTTTTCGGGCTGCAGTTTTGCAGCCCGTGGCCCGACCCGAAGCCCGGTCGGGCAGGGCCACTTCGGGCTTGGCCGGGCCTGGCCGGGTTCGGGCCGGGTCGGGCCGGCCCGATTTTTTTAAAATTAAAAAAATAATTTTTTTTTACAAATTTTAATAAAATTTACTTATAAATATTATTTTAAAAATTTATTATACTAAATTATATTTAATAATATATAAATTATTATATAATTTTTTATATATAATATTTTAAAAAAATAAATTATCAAAAAATAAATTTTAAAAAAATTAAAAAATATAAAAAAATAAATATCTCGGGCCGGGTCGGGCCGGCCCGAGATTTTTTATCCCAACCCGAGGCCCGGCCCGAGCTGGGCTCAGGTTGGATTTTGAGGCCCGTGGCCCGACCCTAGCATGGGTTCGGGCCGGCCCAACCCGGCCCGAAACCCTTCGGGCCGGGCCGGGTTGGTCGGGCCACGGGCCCAATGAACACCCCTAGCTTAAGGCGTAGTATTAGTCAAGTTAGATAGGCCCTTAAGTCCATGATCAAGTCTAGCACATTATTACAATTTTTTTTTACCTTATTAAATACAAGAAAAATTAAAAAAGCGGTCAACTTTTTGAATCTAATACCATATTAAATACCATTAACGGGCATTACTTTTTTTGAAACACGAGAGTGGCGTCCATTCTTTTTTATTGAAATAAAAAATATTGGCTGCCATGTAAATCTTCATTTGGTCGCACAAGTCTTAAACAATCATAAAATATAATTGAAAAATATATTAAAATTTGTTATCTCACAAAATTTACATGGATCAAATTGATTCGGATTAAAAGTGTTTATTCATTAATTATATTAGAGAAATAATTATTTTAATCTTGTATTTATTATTAAAAATAACAATAAATATAATATTAAAATAGTTATTTTTCGAACGTAATTAATGTATAAAATTTTTTTGATCATGATTAATTTGATTAATTTAATTTTTTATAAAACTAAAAAAAGTTCGTGATCTATGATTTTTGTGTTGGGCTGTTTAACTTCACTAAATCTCTAATTTTGTGATTCTTTGTAAGGTTGGAATTATAAGATAAAATGAATTTTATGTTAAGATGAAATTAATGTATTTGATTTTTTTTTCTATTATTTTATGATCTTCTTCTATCTTTTTTACTTTCTTTCAAAAATCTTGTCATAGATATGAGAATATGTAGAAGAGAGAAAACCCATATAGGATGTGGGAGTTATTTTAAGAAAGAAATGGGGTTATTTTTATACATTGCAAAAGTAATGGGCATTACTTTTAATATTAAATAAATGGACGAATATTACTTTCATAAAGCATAAAAGTAATATCCGTTCATTTTATAATTCAATTAAAAAAAATAAAAAGACTAACACATCAGCATTAGTCCCGAAATAAGCAAGCCCAACTAGTTAAAAAATAAAATTGAAAAAAAAAATAAGTTCACATACTAATTTATAAAAAAAATTTGTGATAAAAGTAAAAAAAAAAAGGGGTAAAGTTTATTTATTTTTTTTAAATTTTTATAATTAGGCCTCAATTTTATGGGGTTTTTTTTCAATGAATTTAATTCTAATATGCTAATTATATTCATATTTCCTAATATTTTAATGTTAGATATGGGATATCACAATTTTTCCTCATTGAAAGTTCATCCTTAGATTTCATCAAATGATTTGCAAAGCTAATACATTATCAAAATGTTAGTCTTAGTAAAACACACACACACACACACGTACATATATTATCTGATAGTTTAATAAAAGAGGTATCTCTACTTGCAATGTGGTCGTCCTTCTTCAAATGTCCTTTTTGTCCATAGTTAAAACATGGACTCATGTCCTAATAACAGAACATTATGGAATTAATTACAAGTGGCATATGTACCATAAGATAAGGGTCTTCAATTGCCATTCGCCTTGAAGTCTCTCTTCTAGGACTTTTATCTATCCTTTTTATTCTCTTACATCCAACATCCCTCTTTATTCCATTTATAACTTCCAATCCTCATCTAAAATGAAGAACCTTAGATGCAATGTTAAGGAGATAAAACAATGTTAGCAATACTATCATTTGATAAACTTTCCTATTTGAAATGAAAATTATCACAATACCTTCAATGTTTGCCCATAATCAACTTTAATGGAACATCAATGCCTCCATATAGTATTTTCACGAAGTTTGCTTTTGTGGATACTAACAACCCTTTTACTGATACTGAAAGCAAACTCATATGCAATTATAGACACAAGTACTGCTAAAAAATTGGGCAATCATTTGCAAAGTTATTTTAACCTATTAATCTTCCACTAAAGAAGAATATCAAATTTTATTCTCCAAGCAAAATAAGCTTCTCCAGATAATCTAATAAATACCATTAAGAAAATTTAGAAATTCCACCATTTCATTCATGTCTTTTTTTAAGAACTTTGACAAGTAGATAAAGGAATTGGTAGAAGTAAACTATAAGAATTGGATCGTTTTTTCATAAAAGCCTAGATTGATACTCATCAAGTAATTTATAATATGTTTGCCTAATTTCTTCAATTTTAACAGTTGCGTTGTCATATAAATAATAAAACAATAATATTCAGCTACCCTTATTTTGTACTTGCGATCCAACTACATAGCCACAACAAAAATAACATTAGTAAATAAACATTCTAATATTTCTTAAAATTTTAAAATATTCTCTTTAACATTGCACGTATAACCTCATCACCGGAACCAGGGGTGGACTGAGCTTATTATTAAGGGCTTGGATTTTTAAATGCTTTCTATAATAATATTTATTATATATGTATTTTGTTAGATAAATAGATTTTGGTCCCTCTAATCATTTTGTATTTTTATTCCTTCTCTTTTCTTTTCTTATTTTTCTTTTGATTAAGGTGTCTATAATTAAGACGTATATAATTAGCAAGTAAAGTACTTTGATTTATTTATACTTTTTCTTTAATAATTTTGAAATCTGAATCATTCTTAGTTCTGTTTGTAGATTTTAATTATAGTAAAGGTAAATCAATATTTTAAAATAAAAAATTTTGCTAAAAATCAATTGAATTATCAAAATTCTCATTCATAAGTCTAAATTTTTCATGTTTACTTTTTTTTTATTTATAATTTCTTCACTTTCTTTATCTTTAGATTATACATATCTAAATATTGTAATTAATAATTAAAGCATGAATTTTATTAATTATGGTGAATTTGTTGGGAATTTTAAGCATGTAAAATAAAAATGGCAGCTAATATACAGTAGAAAATCAAAAATTCCTAAACCTAAGATAATTTCATATAGATTAAAATCGAACTAAAGGAAGAACATATAAAGTTTAGAGATTATACCTAAAAATGCTTAACAAATTATTCACTTTCTCTTCTTGGTGGGTTGTCATAGACCACAATAATCCAATGGTATGATGTTATCTTTAATAGTATCCACACAATGGAAAAATCAATCTCCAATTCAATTAGAGTGACTTTGAGTGAATTTATGTGTTAGCAAGAAGAAATACTCAAAAGAAAGGAGAAGACCAAGGAAGAAGAAGAAACTCTTTCTTTTCTCTCTTTTTGGTTGGTTAGGGTTAGAGTGACTCTCATCTTTTAAGATGGTATTTATATCCTCTTAGGTCTTGCTAGGGTTTCATTTATTAGGGATTTAATTAGGGCTTTTAAATCTCTAGCTAAGCTTATTAGCTTATTAAACCTAAATGGGTCCAACTTAGTCCAATAGGTAATAAAAGCTATTTAACTCCATATTTTTCTTCCTTAATGGATCCAATTCATTAAATTTATCATCTCATAATATATTAAAGCCAATTTAATTAATTATGAACCCTTTTTGTGTGTGACCCATTAGGCTCCCAAGCACATTGGTAACTAAACACCAATTTTACACTTAATTAAAATTAAAGTTTTTTAAAATAAACTATTCATTTAGGTTTGATTCTCCAATCAACTAATTGATTTTAAGCAGATCAAGATTGTCATCTAACAATACATCATGACTATCTAAGTGTTGAGAAAGTCAAAGTGGTTTAACTTCAATCTTTTTATAGATAGTTAACGTACAATAAACTTCTTACATCATAATATATCTCATTCGATTTAGAGTATAGACTTTGTGTCAACTCCCGCTAGACTGACTATGTTATTCCTAGCCTGAATATATTAGTTATTATTTCTAAAGCTCATTACTCTATAAAAGACATTTTTTAGATTCTCTTAAAAATCCATCCACCTTGGCCAAGGATTTATAGGGTAATGCCTTCCTATAGGAAGTCGTGAGATATAGTCTCATTCTATCAGGGGTGATGTATCATTTGTTGATCTCTCAACTATCTTTGAATACCTCATGCAATACCCAATGCCCACCCTATAAGTGATCTCTTATGAAGCAACAAGGAATGGAATCAAAGTATAACACTTGATACCAAAGATACCTTGGAGACCTCAAGTCTAAGGATATTTACATAAATACTATTATAAGATAAAATCACTGACATTGAATAGATATTCATGTGATTATCTTCCAACAAGCATCCACATGTTAACTCTAAGCATCACTATGCCTACAACTTATGAGAAAAACTACTTGATAAAATCAAGAAGTATAACATGTGCTAGTCTATTTGTATTAACAATGTCCTATCTTGTTAATACTATGATAAAGGATAATCTTAGTATAAACACATTTGCATGTAATAAGAATCTCATCTCATGATTTCCTTTACACTGTATTTTATACTAGGGACTTTATTAAACATTTTAAGATATAATATGTAACCAACGACATATATCGCATGAGTACTAAATAATAAAGGATGCCTTAATTCATTAATACAAATAAATTTAATGTACATATTACAATCTAGTGATTGTTTATTGGGCATATACATATCTAACAGATTTTGTAATATTCACTTTGATTATTAACAACATGAGATTAATTGTGATATATAGTTAAATTTTATGTTATTTTTGCAACTAAATGAATAACAAAAAAAATAATAATAATAATTTGAAAATTTTTTGGTCAAAAATATATATTTCGTTTTGTTGATAAATTTTTTTTAATAAAATTGAATAAAGTTTTGATTGTGGAAATTTATTAGAACCTTTATATTATTGGCATAAAATTTTGGACCCTCTTGATATACAATTCTACGTCCGCCCCTAATTGGAATCCATCATCTCTACCAAAGAATTTCTAAGTTGACAAATAGAAATTAAAAAGCAACTGTAGTTGGATACTTATCTTTGAAAAATAATTTAGTGGTGGCATAAAATATTTTCAACTTTTTAATAACTTTTTTTGCCATTAATAGACACAAAACTATAATGTTTTTCCCTAATTCTCAATTTAAAAAAGATTTCTTTACATGAAATTGCCATTTACAACATCAAATATGCAGAGTTTCTATGAGTTTCACAATCTAAACTCAATTTTTTCCACGATAAGTTTTCAATTATGTTGCCATTTCTTCAATTTTTCGTACACTTTAGGGATGGCTGCGAAAAAAGCTACATTATTCCAAATTCTTGTGAGTGCATTATGAAAAATTGACAATCCATCATTTACTATAATATTCAAATTAATATGTGCATAACATCTCATATGAAAGATATTTTTATCATATAAAAGATCACCATATAACTTATCCACAAGTTATGAATCATACCACTAGTAGAAGAGCAATTATCTACCGCTATTACAGAAATATCGGTCTTAATGTTCCACTTAATTAGTAAAAGCTTCATAAAATTCTTAATGTTCCACTTAATTAGTAAAAGCTTCATAAAATTCTTTGCTAACTCTTCTTTGGTATAAGGAGTTGGCACATAAACAAGCCTAGCTACCAAATCTCACATATTATAAAATTAATATATAAGCAAATTTGAACAATATTATTAGTGCACGTCATATCATGAGAAACACCAATTTAATTTACCTCAAAATACAATTTTGTGGCACCTAATTAGACTCATCAATGAAGTGTGGGATGATGGGCATGTAACTTTTCTTCTAATTTGATATCCGTATATCAGTTGTGATGTCAATACGACTCTTGAGCTTCTTTAGCGCTTTATATATCTTCTTGAATTCAACATCATAAATGCTTAATATATATTTATATATCTCCTTCTTAATCGTATATCAAGAAACCATCTTAAACATGGGTTGAAGAAAAGCAATAAACTTTCAAAATCCAACATGCTAATTCTTTTCTTGAATTTTTCTTTGATCAAACGTGAAATTCTCAAACTGAACCTTCCCATCTTTCCCTTTCTTTATAGCAATTTGTTTTTGCCTTTATAAACAATAGGCTATACTTTAACTCTCTTTTTTTTTGTCCACATTATTTTAGTGATTATACAAAGTCTTGGTGCCATTATTACTATTTGCTTTGAAATTTGACTTGTAATAGTTACAGATTAAACAATTTTGCCCATCATGACTAACCTTTTCAAAGTTATCCCAAAAAAGAGGTTAACTTCCTTCTTTTATCATTAAATGATGTTGCAGGATTACTATTAGTAGGATCAAGAGTTTGTTTTGGAGAACACATTATACTAGCAGTAGTAGGGGTTCTCAAAATATTATTTTCAGATGGTAGAGAAACAACACTATCATTTCTACAACTTTCTACACCTTTGATTCTCTCAAAGGATTCCATGATATCCTAAACATGGATTCGACTTATATTACAAGTTACTAATAAACTAAAATAACTAAGGTCACAAGTCACTAGTAAATTAAAGTCCTCCAAACAATTTAACTTTGATATGATTTGACATGTGAAATTAAATGCTATAGTTCATTATTTACTAAGTAAAAGCATAAAAACTAAGAAGTATAAGCATGAAAAAAACACCAAATCAAATATCTCTCCATAAACTAAAAATCTCTCTTGATACAACAAATTTTGGAATTAAGTCCATGTAGGAAACATGATTTGTATCATTTGATCTATTTATTTATTTACTGGATGAGATAGTATGCATATCTTTATGTTTTATAAAGCATCAAAGTCACGTATGGTGAAAGTCAGCTCAAATTGCTACCTCTGCAAAGGGATGGGAAAGAAAGGATTCAAATTTTGGAACAAAATTGAAAATCAAACAATCATGTATTAATAACAAGAAGTCACATTGATAAATGGCAAATGAAATTCTTGAGTTTGATAGCCTAGAGAAAATGTGAAATCATAACAGAAAAAAGGAAATTGAATTTCATTGTCACAAGGTGAAAAAAACAAAGTCTATTACCAACTAGACACATATTTAACATATTCAAAATTTTAGAATTTCTTTTATTATCTCAGATTTTCTAGGCAATTAATAACAAAATAACATTAAAGCAAAATAATTACTTTCTTTGTTATCAGGCAACTCCAACATCATGTCTGTGTCAACAATAACCTTCGTCGACCCCAATCCAAAGGAGAACATTTGAGACCAAAACCAAAAAGAAATAGTTAATTTCAAGAACAAGAAAAGTGAATGATTTTAAGGAAAACTGTGGAAATTTCTTGAACATTAATCTTCCTAAATGGGCATTCAAAGAGGAAAAACCTTGAAAGATAAAATAAGGGGCTGCTGAAAGCAAGTAAATAATTGCAGTACTTATGTTTGAGATGACCGAAGCAGCAATGAAGAAAGAAGGCGGTCATGTTGGCGGTTGAACTTTATAGGTCGAAGATATAATTATGCAACAACAAACTTGAGTAAGGAATGAAACTCGAAAGAATTATTTAGACATCTGGACTATTAAAGGTTATCTCAGGGGGTGTTAAAACTATATACTTTTAACTTAATAGATGTTTAAGACATTAAAAGCTAAAATAAAATTAAAATTAAAATCAGATACTCTTTAATTAAATTTAGCATTTTAATACATGATAATTCTAATTATATAATTTTCAAAATTAATACAAACATATATAATATTTTATATGACTAAATATGTGTAGACACACACATATACATAATCTGGAATATTTTATATCAATTATAAAAGGGCAATCCTATGTACTAATACTTCCGCTAAATGTGGGTTCAGAAAAAGGTCGAATCCATTGGGACTTTGTACGCTGTCTTCTCTTATAATTGTAAGATGTCATTTTTATGGTCTCACAAGCACATATATAGCATATACTATATATGTAATTTATAAAATTTTATATTAATTATGTTATATTAATTATAATTATTTTCATAAAATTCACTTATGTACTGTATGCAACATATATAGACTTACATAGTATAATTATATTTTATGTATCAATTATTTTATATCAACTATAAATATGCTTACACACACATATATATGTATATATAGTAAGACTTTGTAAATTTTTCTGATATTCTTTACCAATTATGTTATATAAAATATTAATATGTTTATAATGTTCATTATCTACAAAATGTATGATATTTTTTTGTTAATTACATATTTTTGTTAGAATATTTATATTATGTATGTACATAAGAATGTTTTTATTGGTAATCCTAAGCATATTTTAAAAAGATTTAATTAATATATGTATGTGCTATAACTATTGATTTAGCTATACAAAAGAAAAATAAATTGACAAATACAAAAGAATAAAGAAATAGAAGATTTGTTATTAACAATTCTTATATATAATTATGAATTAGAAAAATTAATTATGTATGGTGTTCTTATATTATATTTATTTTTGGGTTTGAAAAATAATAAAATTGCCAAAATAGCTTAGTGCTAAAGTGTCTCATGTATCTCTTGCTAGGTCAAGTGTTTAAATTTCACTGTCACCATATGCCTTTAAATATAAAAAGAGGGTATAAGATAATGTACCCGCTACCTAAATCCAAATATAGGATGGGAATAGGTATGGGTATCCCATATCTAAATCCTATTCTATAATCGCATTCGAATAACAAGATCCTAAGGGCATAAACTCATATTCTATCCAAACATGCCTAAATAGTGAAAATACAACCTTCATTTGTCCAATTTTATTTATAAACTATCAATATCCTATATGAATGGATCATATACCCAACTCATTGCCATCGTAGGATATTTGGTCATTACAAAATCAATATCTGATTAAAATTGAGTGACTTTTCGTTAAAGAATTTAATGAAATTAGTTTTTCCTTCTCACCTTTTATAGTAAAACCTCCTCATATGTTGACAACTTGAATTTTGATGGATTTGAATAGTGACTCGATTTGAAATGCTCGTGATACGACCTAAAGGAATATATAAATATTGGATAATTCCAATGAATAAAAATTTAATGCTTTGTATTAATAGTGAAAGGAACAAGTCAATAGGACTTGTTGTGATGAGGGAAAAAAAAAAGACCATTAGGATTGTGAAAATATTTTGTAATGATTATACATCATAATTTATTATAATGGAAATATTTTCTTTATTTTTTTGCCTATACACAACATATAGGCATTTTCACCCGAATCATATTAAATTTTATATATTTTTTCTTCTTGTTCCCTTTATTAATGTGAGATTATAATTGTAAGCGTGATTAATAGTATACGTGATTTTGGGAATTACCATATATAATATAATCAAATAAATATCTCAAATGCTCATATAATTTGTGAACTTTTTAATGGAGCTTTAGAAGTTGATGAAAGTGTTTTTGTTTCACTTAATATTATCATAGAGATTACAATATATAATATACATCACAGTTGTGAATTGGAGTCCTATAACAACTATACAACATAACAAGAGTTGAAAAACTATCCTTATCAAGATTAAATCTTATTACAAGATCTCCTTGTCACTCTCCCTCAAGTTGAACATGAGATTTCAAGATCTCCTTATCACTCTCCCTCAAGTTGAACATGAGATTTAATGTTCAACTTGTCTCGAAAGTGCTGGAACTATTGTTTAGACAAAGCTTTAGTGAAAATGTCAGCCACTTGATCATGAGAAGAGATAGAAGAAATCTTCCGAGCATCTCTCATGACCTTATCTCTAATATAATGAAAGTCAATCTCCAAATGCTTGGATCGAGAATGGAACACTGGATTGGTTGTGAGATATGTAGCACTAATATTATCACACTATAACATTGGAGGAGTTGTAATTGATTGGCCAATCTCTTGAAGCAAAGAAAACAACCAATGAATTTCGTTTGTGACAGCAGCTAGAGCTCTATATTCGGACTCAGTTAATGATCAAGAAATGGTTCTTTGTTTTCTTGAACTCCAAATAATCAAATTTGCGCCCAAGTAAATTGTATAACCCATTGTGGACTTTCGATCATCCAAAAACCCTCCCCAATCAGCATCAACATATAAAGTAATTGAAAAAGAAGTGAGGGAGTAATTGAAAATCCATGATGAATGGTTGATTGGAAATATCAAAGGATACGTTTAGCTCGCTAATGATTCTCGGACGGTGCATGCATGTATTAAGAGACTTTATTGATAAAAAAGGAAATGTCAAGGTGAGTTATAGCCAAATATTGAAGGCTACCTACTATGCTTCGATAAAGACTCTCATCCTTGAACAATTCACGATCATGAAGATGAAATTTTGTTGAGGGACAAGCCGAAGTAGATATATGGGCACAACCTTGCATGTGGGCCTTCGTTAAAAGGTCACAGATGTATTTTGCTTGATGAAGAATGAGACTATGAGACATCCAAATAGCTTCAACACCTAAAGAGGTTGACAATTTGCCCATTGTCTTAATAGAAAATTGCATGTTAAGTTGTGCAAGAACCTCAGATAAAAAACTGTTATCATTGCAAGTAAATAATATATCATCCACATAAATCAAAAAATATGCCACAATAATTGAGGAGCAAAAATAATAGAGGGATGAGTCGGTTTGAGAGCCACGAAATCCAAGCTTCTGAAGGAATGAAGTGAGGCATTTGAACCACATTATAAGGGCTTGTTTAAGCCCATAGAGAGACTTCTTTAATTTACACACATGAGTCGAATGATCATGATGAATAAAATCAGGAGGTTGTTCCATGTAAACCACTTCATTAAGCTTGCCATGTAAAAATGCATTAGACACATCTAATTGTTCAATATGCCATCCAAAGGAAATTGCAATTGAGAGAATGAGGTGAATAGTTACTGGTTTAATTATTGGACTAAAAGTCTCAAAATAATCAATTCCAGGGCATTGATGAAACCTCATTGCAGCCAAGTGCCTTATAATGATCTATAGAACCATCAGGTTTCGCTTTGTGAGATTATATTCATATGAGCTGTTTGAGGAACCAAAACCCATGTCCCATTTGATAATAAAGCTTGGAACTCCTCATTCATAGCTTATCTCCATTACAGATGCTTCACAGCTTGAGAATAACAAATAGGGTCCAATTCTAAAGTAGAGGTTAGAGCTTGGAAAATCTTCGGCTTAAAAATACCATATTGAGATCTAGTCTTCATGGATGTGTACATGGCAAAGCATCAAATTTAGGAGCTTTGGAATGAGCATTAGACTTTTTCAAGTCAATGGCAAGAGTACTAGAAAGAGCATTATTATCCATTTGATGTTGTGGGGGAGGCGAAGAAGGGTCCAATGTGATTCCAGAGGTGCGTTGTGAATCAGAAGAGCCAAAAATATGTGTTCTTCAGTAAGGGCGTGACTCGGTGGCAATAGGAGATTGTGGGGATGTGGCCAAAACTGGTACATGAGCAACAATAGAACTAGTACCAGTGAAAGAAAGAGGTAAAGGGATAACATTGTTACCTGTGGCAGTGCATATCCAATTTAACTAGTCTAACATTTTTTTAATTTCCAGTGTTATCTTTTTTTTGCTTTTGCTTATTTATTTATTTCCAATTTTAACCCTTATTCTTGTCCATTTTTTTCTTTCAGAGTGCACAAGCTGTGAACCATTCTTTTACCCCTGTTTTTTGTCTCTATTGTTAATCAATTGTAGTATTTTTTTTTATCAGAAAGTTAATCAATTATAGTATAAAAACTATAGGTGCTCTTTAAAAAAAATATTTAATTTCACAACATTCAATAATAAATATCACATGTCATGTAGTCATCTACCTATAATTTGCTTCCTCTTTAACTTTTTGTTCTTTTTTTAAGTGAAAAGAGCAAGCCATAACAGCTTAGTTACTCCCCTGGACCATCCTAGGATAGGATACTCTAATAGCATCATGATGGAGCCATATTGCTAAATCAGATGGCATCACGTCCAGTATGTGAAGGCCAAAAGGAACCTGCTGCCCATATGCTGCTAACTTGTCTGCCACACAGTTGGCTTCTCTATAGATGTGTGAAATCTACACTTGCCAGTTTAAGGAAAGCATCTGTTGGATATTCTTGATCAAGGACTCGTGTATATTACTACTTCCTTCTCCTACTTTAACTAATTGGACCACACATAGGCGATCAACCTCCACATGCAGGTACTTTATGCTAAGACTCCAGGCTAGCACTAGCCCTTCAAAAGTCCCCATAATTCAGCTTTAGTAATGGTACAACTTCCCAAATTCATCATTAGTCCCTTCACCCAGTTGCCATTAGAATTCATGATTATTCCACCAGCTGATGCCTTGCCTTCCTGTCCTTTGCATGCCCCATCTGTGTTAAGCTTAAACCACCCTTCTAGTGGGGGATACCAACTGACGTGACTAAGCTTCTTGGCATTAGAAGGGCATACCATTCGCATCCAAGCAATATGGGCGAAAGAAATATGAAAAGCATACGCCTTGATTCTAGAGCATAAACTTGCAACATTAAGCTGCTTGCCTGCAAAAGTATGAGCATTTCTAGCTTTCCAAATATACCAGCAAGCGACTGCAAAGAAAGAATTCCACATCTGATAATCTCTTCCCATATGCTTTGACTTCGTATTTGCAACAACCCATAATCTTAAATTACAATGAAAGAATTCAGAATGAAAGTTATCCAGAAGAATCCTAAACCATATTTGTTTTGAAAAAGTACAATCCCTTAGGATGTGTAGCATTGTTTCTTGCTCCATTCCGCAAATTGGGTAGCTGTCATCTAGAGAAAAATGTCTCCTTGTTCGCTCCAAATTTGTCATATTTACTCCTTCATGGCCAACCACAAGAACGTACAAATTCTCATCGATCCTTTCCATTTCCAGACTACACTCCAGTCACTACTGCTTTCATGCCAATTATCAAAATCTATGTGATCATATGCTGACTTTATGAATAATTGCCCATTGTTCGTATAAATCCAGTAGAATTCATTCCTAAAAGATTCCATTCTAGGTGGTAGCATTGCAGCAATTTTGCATAAAACATAATAGGGGAGGTAGCTCTCATTCTCTTGCCAATTCCAGTTACCACTCTGATCAACATAAGAAGCCACTTTTCTTGATTTCTGATCTGCTGGAACTTCAACATGAGTGAAATTAACTAAACTATCCAACCCATCCACCTATTTGTCTAGCCAAAACCTAACTGCTTGGCCATTATTAACCACCCAATGGACTCCTTCGAGCATTCTAGTCTAATTTTTAGCCATGGCACGCTAGAGTCTAGAGCCATTTTTCCTACTAATTTGACTAGGGACATCCCTATCTTCCACCCCATACTTCGCTTTGAGAACTTGGACCCATAACTGATCAGGTTTTGAGATAAATTCCCAGTTTTTTTTAATATGAAAAGCATCATTAATGCTTCTAAGGTCTCGCAAACCAATTCCCACTCTAACATAAGGCTGGCAAATGTCCTTCCATTTTACCAAATTTAGATTCCTCCTATAAGATCTGCCATTCCAAATAAAAGTTCTACAATGTTGATCAATTTTGGCCAGCAGGGAAGAGGGCAAGCTAGTGGATTGCATTGCATACAAAGGCATGGATGCAACTGCATGTTTAGTGAGCATAACTCTTCCTGCAAGGGCTAAGTTGCTTGTGTTCCAGCTGCTGAACTTTCCATGAACTTTTTCAAGAATGTTCTGATAAGTGTGATTAGTTACTCATTTGTGAAAGAGAGGCATCCCAAGGTAAACACAAAGGTTAGTTTCACCCCCCAAATCATAGCTTAACTGCCTTGCTATGACCCGAGATACATTCTTAGAGAAGTAAACTTTGGTTTTGCTTAGGTTCACAGTTCGCCCCAAGCTAATGCAAAAATCAGATAGCACTTTCTTGATCACACCCACTTGATGATTAGAGGCTTCTACAAAAATAAGGACATCATCTGCAAAAAAAAAATAGGTGTGAAATAAATGGGCCCTTCCTGCTTAATTTAATCGGTTTCCAATTTCCCCTCTCAACAGAATCAACTATGTCATGCACCAGTCGTTCCATATAAAGGACAAAAATGCATGGGGAAAGAGGATCTCCTTGATGCAATCCTCTAGAAGGGTGAAAGGATTCAATTACATCTCCATTCGAGCAAATTTACATTGAAGTCGTACATATGCAATCCATAATAACAGTTACAAGATTAAAAGGTAGGCCAGCAAGTGTCAAAGTTTCTTTAATAAAATTCCAGCTGAGCTTATCATATGCTTTTTTCAAGTCAATCTTAACAGCCATGAAGCCCTTTTTTCCTTTCTTCTGCCACATAGTATGAATTATTTCCTATGCTAGCGCTATGTAATCCGTGATATGTCTTCCGGGAACAAAGCTAGCCTAGTTTGGGCTCACAATATTTGGCAAATTTTGTTTAATTCTATTAACAATTGTCTTGGTGGCCATCTTCATCACCACATTACAAAGACTAATCGGCTGAAATTGGATGATAGTTTCAGGACATTCAACTTTGGTGATTAGAATAAGTAATGTTTCATTTAATTCAACAAGGACCTCATTACCTTCTAAAATATCTCTAACACATCTAGTCACAGTACCTCCCACAATATTCCATTTGCTTTGGAAAAAAGTTACTGGCATCCCATCTACTCCAAGCGCCTTTGATGGTTTCATTTCGAAAAGAGCTTTCTTTAATCTCCTCATTAGTGAAGGAAGCACCAAGCTTGATTTTCATAGAATTGTCAATGGTTGGAAATTTGGATTCCATAATATAAGGATCATGACTCATGTTATCCTCTATATAAAGAGTATGAAAATACATGATCATCATATCCTTTAACTTAGCAACATCATTGGTCCAAGCTCCTTTCTCATCTTTTAAGAAATCAATGTGAGATCTCCTTCTCTTTTGGATTGTAATTTGATGGCAGAAGGTTGTATTTCTGTCATCCAAATTAATCCAATCTTGTCTTGATTTTTGCAACCATAAAACCTCCTCCTGAAATAAGATTTACTCTAGTTCAGTTTTAAGATCAATCTCTAAGGGTCGAAGATAAGCAGAATTTGTTCTTTATAGGGCCATTTGAATACCCAATAACATGGCCATGAGGATTTTCTTCTTATGGAAAATATTCCCAAAAACATTCTTGTTCCAGAGCAAGATCTTGTTTTAGAAGCTCAAGATATTTTTAGTGTAGTTATCATGAACATTCCAATTATCTATCAAAAATTGGTCAAAATTATCAAGCATTAGCCAGAGGGCTAGAAAGCGAAACTATTTAGGCGAATTTCCACTGTTCTTACCATAGAACTGAATAAAAATAGGGTTGTGATTAGAATATATTATGGGTAAATGAAAAACCTTGGCCATTGGAAAGGAATTCAGCCAGTGGCTATTGCAAAGAGCCCTATCCAAGTGCTCCCTAATATTATCTCTTTCACTTGAATTTGGGGCCTTCGAAACTCAGGTCAAGGACTTTGCACTTTTCCACTCAATGAACAAAATGTCTACTACTACCATGCCTGCCTCTAACACCCCTTGTTTCTCCAAAGCATAAAGAATGGAGTTAAAATCACTAGCTATCAACCACTGTTGGTTATGAGAGCATGCCAACATACCGAGCTCATCCCAAAGAACTTTTCTGAATGTGGGATTGGGACTCTCGTACACTGTTGTGAAAAAAGAATTTATATGGTTATGATCCACAATTTCAACATGGATGAATTGACTATGGACTTCCAGAATCGATACTTTCACTCCCCTCCAAAGAAGCCAAAGCTTCAATTCGAAAAGAGTTGGAAAATTCATACTTCTTAATGAAATTTTCAACCCCGCCACCACTAATGCGGGGTTCAAAATGGCTAAATTTGGGGGTTGGCCACCTCTTCTTCATCTCTCATCCTCGCCTTCTTTTTTCTTGTTCTATCATCCCCCTCACTAATTTGGGAGGGTTCCTTGCCTAGAGTTCCGTCGAGGTCGTTCTCCATTTTCTAAAGTTATTGTCTTGTCCTAATATTTTCCCTCTCTGTTTTTTTTTATAAGCAGAGATGGCTTCCTTTCCTTGCTGCAATCAACTTTAATAATTAACTTTTTGCTCTTTTATTGCATTATACTCAATTCAAAATTTTAGCCATCTTATTTACATATCTAGATTTTTTTAATATTATCTAATTAAAATTAAAATTCATAATTTTGTAATTATTAATTTAATTTAATTTTTGAATTTCAAAAATAAAAATTATAAAATACATTAACTAATTTAAAAATTAATATATTTTTCAATATAGAAATACTTTCTCTTAAAAAATTTAGATCGAATATAAATAAAAATATATCACATTTATTTATTATTATAAGACTAACACTATTAAATATAAAATACTTAATTTATTTAAATATCAATAACTTTTATTACTTATTCATATAATTTTTAATAAAATAATTTTTAATAAATAATATATTTTATTAAAGAATTATAATTAAATATTAAATTTATTGAAATAATTTATTGAAATAATTTTTTTTAAAAAATTATTTAATATTTGATTTGTTTTGAGGACATTAAACATATTTTATTATAAATATTTTTATAATATAAAAACTTTTAATATTATATAATATTATTTTTATGCCGTAATTATATTAATATATAAATTATTTATTCACCTAAAATGATATAAAATATTATTTACTACAGTGCAGCACGGATCAATTATTTGATTTATTGGACCGTATGAATAGAAAATTGACCATCATTATTAGTCTTTATTAATTAATTTGAAAGAATTGCCAACTTCATTTGAAGGTAAATTTAATTTTATATTATGAAAAAGGCACCTAAATACTATTAAAACAAAGACGGATGATTGCAAAAGTGATATTTTTTTTGTAGGAGGAGAAAGCGATTTTGATTACTGCAAAGAGAAAATAAAAAATTCTTATCTAAAATTTGTTTCCTCTTCTGTAGCAGCTTAAATGGATCCTTTTCCTATATATTCCTTTCAACAATTTCTTGGTATAGTATTTATTTTTGTAATGCAACACCATTTAATATTATTATCAATCTTACTGTCTCGTTGTCTCATAACTTATAATATAAATTTCATATAGTTATTATTACTTATAATATAAACTAATATTTTTTATTTTAATATAAATTTCATATAGTTATTATTATTTTTTTCAGACACGGAAAAAATAAATGAACAACATAATAAATTTACAATTCATATAATACATGTTAGCAAAGTCAAAGTGAAAATAGAATAAAATAAAGATTTTTCTAAAAAAAATATAATTCTACACTTATTAAATAAATATTAATAAATTTTTATTTTTATTGTAATAATATAATATAATATATTAAATAGTTTTACACAAATATAGCACAGCATTAGTTGATAAAAAAAATACAATTAGATATTTTTAAATAAAACCTACCATCACGATTTTAATCTCTAAACTTTTACGTTATAAAAAAGTTACTTGAATATTAGATAATTAAATTTTTAATAACTCCAATTAGTAAAAAAGTTTATTTTTATATTAGTTATAAAATTCAGTTTTTTAATTTAATGTTCATAAAATAATATCAATACAAATTTCAAATGGGGGACATACGTTAAAATTTAAATTATATCACTATTAAAAATTTTATATTGCTTACTTGTTGAAATAAAATAAAATAAAATGCACAAATATAATATAATTATTTGAGTTTAAATATCATTTATCAAGAGAAGGTGAATTCTTCCCACAAAATTTAAATCTTCCTTTAGGTTTTCTTTAATGTTTTCAAATATTTGAGGAGCTTAAATTTAAATTTATTCCTAACTAAAAAAAACTTATTTTCCAATTTATTATTCTTTAGAAATATTTATTTTTTAATTTTCAAACTATTATGAGGATTAATGTTGAAAATTTTAACAGAAATAATAGATGGGATATTTTTATATGTGGGAGTAGACACGTTTGAAGACTTGAAAGTCGAATTGTGGGAAAATATAGCTATCAAGCATAACATGTTTCTGGCTGTTATGCCAAGTCAATTGTTTTGTCAATATGGTTATTTTTTTACTTATAAAAATTATGTATAATTGTCTCTGAAAAGACCCTTTGATAAAATATTAATATATAATTGTCTCCATTATATTTTAAAAAAATACCACTAATGTTATAAAATGAGTTTACATCTAACGATTTGTCAACCTTTTTTCTTTCTTTTTTTTTTTGGCCAATCACCTTTTTTCTTGGTTGGTTTTGTTTTCATTGGTAATCCAGTATGCTTTCTCACTTAATTTTGCAAAGGTAAGCCTCAATACGTCAGGCTAATTTTTTGAATTTCTACTATTCAACTAATATTAATTTGCCTTATTTAATGATCAATGTGAAGATTATTTATAATATGTTTTATTTATTAATAACATTTATTTATTTTCAAATTTGATTTATTAGAAAAGTGTATTTACTTTATAAACTATTGACTAAAATTGTTTGATATGATGACTATAATAATAATAATAATAATAATAAAAGAAGAAGAAAAAGATAAAAATAAAGATAACTCATAAATATATGAGTTTTCAAATAGAAATAAATAGAGGCTGCGTAAAAACAAAAGGATAAATATATCACTGTTAAAAATTTAGGCTAAATGTTGAATTCAGCCTTTAAAATATGGCCATGGTTGCAATTTGACCCTTAATATTTATTTTTTTAAGTCGTTTACACACTTTTACAGTTAAAAATGAAGCAAATAAACTGACGTTATTGAATTTCAAATTTCAGTTAAAAATTACATGTTTGAAATATGAGACCTACTATTTTTCTCATATCAGTTAAAACATCCCAGAATTTGTTTTTTGAAAATGCTATTTCTTGGCTCTTGAACATATAAGAATTTGTTTATTGAAATTTAAAGGCCAAAAAAATGGAAAAACAAGAGACATCCATGTCATATGACAAATTTTGCTGCAATCAAAAGAAGCCAACAAGGAGAATAAGTGGAAAAAACTAAAACAAATAAAAAATGCATACAAAGGACTAAGAGAAAAGATTGAATAGTTTTTATCTAAAAAGGAAGGGATAGCAAAAAAAGATCTTTAAAATGAAAGATAGATTTGGGAATTCTCAATAAAATACCTTCTACAAAGGGAGGATTTATAATGCTCCAAATTTGCATATTGAATCTTGAAAGAAAGAAATATTATTTTCAGTTCTCTGTAACAAACAAAAGAAATACGCACTCAAAAAGGAAAAAAAAAATTGAATGTGGGGTTTGGTTGGCTTTTGGCCTTCAGTCTATGAAATAATAGAGCTGAAAGTTTTTCTTCTTCCCATATGTGGAATTATCTGATGAATTTTTTTTTAAGACTTCTTGTATTTAATTCATGTGGGATCCCAATAGTTTGAAGGATTTTTAATATTTTCAATTAAATTTAAATGTTTTGACTATTATAAGAAAAACAATAAGTTTTACCTTGTCAAAGATGTAATTTTTAACTGAGATTTAAGAATTTGTAATGATAGGGATTCGTTTGTTCCATCTTTAATAGAAAAAAGATTTAAAGGGTTCAAAAAAATATTAAGGGCCAAATTACTACAATCATTATACTTTAATGACTAAATTGAATCTTTGGCGAATAGAATAAATAGAGGATGCATAAAAACAAAATGATAAATAAATCACTATTAAAAATTTATAGTGTTGCAAAATGCATCATAAAATCTTGAGTTTCTAAATAATTTTTTTTTCATAAACTGCCATTTATTAATATCTTATTATTTTATTAAATTATTAATTTTGTTAGATTCAATTGAGTAATATATGTAAATTTTTTTGTTGAAACACAACAAGCAATTCATGGAAACACATATTAAATCTCATATATGGGTTCTCTCGTATGCTCTCTCTGGCATGAGTCTCTGAGTTTTTGAGTTCTTGTGTTCCTTCCACTATGGAACGTGAACATCAACCTCCTTCACTGGACAATGATGAAGAAATGGGTATTGCTTTTAACTTTGAACCTACGGATCCAAATCTCTCCTTTGAGTTTTGTTTGATAGGCATGTTCTTGACTTATAGCCCTATAAATTTCAACTCAATGAAATCTGTTCTAGCTGATTTATGGCATCCGCTAGGGGGGGTTGCTATAACAGATAAAGGGGCTAAAAGGTTCTTGTTTCGATTCTTTAACCAAGTGGATCTGGATCGTGTGATAGAAGGGGCTCCTTGGCTCTTCAATAAACATTTGTTAGTTTGGAGTAAAATAGGCCCGACTGAGGATCCTCTCAAAATACCCCTTACTGCTGCTGATGTGTGGGTGATAATGAAAGACTTGAAACCAGGTTTTATGCGGGAGGAGGTGGCCAGGTCTCTTGGTGATTTTGTCGGAAAATTCATATGTAACGACACGAAATACCTGACTGAGTCGGCGATGCTGGGTGATTTTTCGTTGAGAGTTAGAGTTCAATTGGATATTAGGCAGCCATTGCGAAGAAAAAAGAAACTGGTGGATGTGAAGGGAGAGGCTTTTTATGTTCGATTCTCTTATGAAAGATTGTTTGTGTATTGCTATTTGTGTGGATTATTAGGCCATACAGATTCGTTCTGTGATATGAGGTTGAGGAAGAGACCCGAAGAATTGATTTTCGGTTGGGACGAGAAGCTCCGAGCTATGCCTCGCCGGAATCGGAGACCACCGAGTCAATGGCTTCACGATTTTGGTAAGTCTGAAACAGAGGCGAAAGAAGGGGCGGAGATGCAGGAAAATCAAAATCAAGATTTTAATTTGCAGCCTTTATATTCCCAGATTTTCCGCAATTCTCTTTTGGGGATTAATTCTAGAAGGTCAACTGGTGAAGAAGGAATTGGTGATATGGAAACAGACTCTCTAGGAAGGCTAAGCTTGAACGGGCTTGAGGAAACTATTGGGCCGAATGCTTATTTGGATGAACAT
Organism: Garcia nutans; assembly: GCA_947685225.1. Taxonomy (NCBI): domain Eukaryota; kingdom Viridiplantae; phylum Streptophyta; class Magnoliopsida; order Malpighiales; family Euphorbiaceae; genus Garcia; species Garcia nutans. The sequence continues at coordinate 39,164,877 of CANTUV010000033.1, read as the reverse complement.
AAAAAAAGGCCTAGGCATGAAAAGGCTAACCCACCTTCTAATATTTCTGGCACTAAGGATTTATTAGTGGGTACTCAACTTGGGACAAAATCTCAAGGAACTAAGATATCGGCTGATCCCGGAAAGCGGGACAGCCGGAAGCCATGAAGATCGTTAGTTGGAACTGCCGGGGTATGGGCAACCCTCAGGCGGTTAGAGCTTTAAAAGATTTAATTTATAATCACAAGCCCGAAATTGTTTTCCTAATGGAGACGAGGTCGTATGCTAGTCGGCTTGAGGAAGTTAAAATTTTTGTTGCTTTTGATCACTGTTTTTGTATTGATAGAGTAGGTATGGGAGGGGGCCTTTGTTTGTTATGGAAGGCTAATGTGGATTTGAGTATTTTGAGTTACTCAAATAATTTTATCGATTGCAAAATAAATGATAATAATAATAATAATGTTTGGAGGTACACTGGTTACTATGGCTTCCCGGAATCCAATCGTAGACGCGCTTCCTGGGATTTAATTCGTTCATTATCTTCACGATCTACTCTGCCTTGGATAATGTCGGGTGATTTTAATGATATTATGTCTGATTGTGAGAAAAATGGCGGGCCTCCTAAACCCATTGCACTTCTAAATGGCTTTAAGGAAGCTCTTGTGGATGCTGGCCTGGTTGAATTGGACACGTCTGGCCCATTCTTTACATGGACTGGGACTAACCCAAATGGTGACAAGATTATTGAGAAATTAGATAGGGGGCTTGCGAATATCAGCTTTGCTTCCTTATTCCCATCTGCTGTAGCATCAGTGATTCCCACTCCTATTTCGGATCACTATGCTATTTTAGTTGACACTTGCCCAGATCTTGATAATACCCCCACTGATCGGGCCTTCAGAATAGATAATTCTTGGTTCCTAGAAGATGGTTTCGAAGATGTGGTGAAGAACGGCTGGGTTTCTGCAGGTAACGAAGGATTTATTTCCAAAAGGGAGAAGTTGATTAGTACTATAAAAAGATGGAGTAGGAACCATAATAGGGAGTTTTGGAGGAAAAGGAATGCTATAGTCAGTAAGCTTGAGAACGCACCTGCTATTACTGATGAGGATGAGATTTCGAGACTTAGGGAGGAATGGAATAAAATCTTACTCACTGAGGAGACTAGAAGGAAGCAGCAGGCGAAATTATTCTGGTTTAACAATGGGGATAAGAATTCAAAATATTTTCATCAGCATATAAAAGGTAGACGTTTGAGGAAGAAGGTGAAATACCTCAAGACTGAGTCGGGACAAATTGTTTCTAGTTGGGCAGGAATGTCTTATCTTGTGAAGGACTATTTTTCGAAGCTGTTTGAAAAGGATAGGGCTACTGATTATGGAAGATTGGTCGGTCTTATTAGAAACGTTGTTAGCTCGGAAGATGCTGCTTTTCTTGTTGCTCCTTTTAAAAAAGAGGAATTCCGAGAGGCTCTGTTTAGTATGCAACCTGACAAGGCTCCTGGGCCAGATGGTCTTAATCCGGCTTTCTTTCAAAAATACTGGCATACACTTGGGGATGATATTTTCAAAGCTTGCTCTATGTGGCTTCAAACAGGTACCTTTCCTCCTGAGATGACTTTGACAAACATTGTGCTTGTCCCAAAAGTTTCTAATCCGGAGCAAGTTAAGGATTTTAGACCTATAGCTCTTTGTAATGTAATATACAAAATTGTGTCTAAAACCCTTGCTAACAGACTGAAGAGAATCCTCCCTCATATCATTGATGAAAATCAATCGGCTTTTGTGCCAAACCGTCTCATTACAGATAATGTTTGTGTTGCTTTTGAAACGGTTCATAATCTTAAAAATAGAAGGTCTGGTGATCTTGGGTATTGTGCTCTAAAACTTGATATTAGTAAGGCCTATGATAAGGTGGATTGGGACTATTTAAGGGCTATGATGCTTGCTATGGGTTTTCCTCCTGTGTGGGTTCATTGGATGTCTATGTGCTTCTCCAACTTTTCCTATATGATTCAATTGAATGGTTCGCTTATTGGTCCCATGGTTCCTGGTAGAGGGCTTCGGCAGGGAGACCCGATTTCTCCTTATTTATTCCTGATTTGTGCAGAGGGCCTTTCTACTTTGTTTAGAGAAGCCGAAGGTGGAGGAATGCTTCATGGGTGCTCCATTGGTAGAGGATGTCCACGGGTTTCCCATCTCCTTTTTGCAGATGACTCCTTATTCTTTTTTGAAGCAAACTTGAATGAAGCTCAGATGGTGAAAACTATTTTGACAGAATATGAAGCTGCTTCTGGTCAATCGATAAATTTTCAAAAATCTGGCATTATGTTCAGTCCTTGTGTGGCTAGGGAGGTCAAATCGGCTATCTCTACTACGTTGGAGGTTTCGTGTTCTTTGGAGGGAGGAGTGTACTTGGGTCTTCCATCTTTGATAGGCCGTAATAAAAAGCAGATCTTCAGGTACATTAAGGACCGGCTCTGGAATCGCATTAACAGCTGGAATAACAGATTTCTTTCTAGAGCAGGGAGAGAGGTGCTGATTAAATCTGTGGCGCAGGCTATACCGACGTATTGTATGTCAGTTTTCCTTCTCCCTAAGACTTTTTGTGAGGAACTTCAGGTCATCATGAATCGTTATTGGTGGAACGGTAAGAAGGAGGGAGGAAGTGGTATTAATTGGCTATCTTGGGAACGAATGTCAATTCGGAAGAGTGAAGGGGGTATGGGATTCAGAGATCTACACCATTTCAATCTTGCAATTCTTGGTAAGCAGGGGTGGCGTCTTCTCACGAAGACTGATACTTTGTTCTTTAAGGTGTTTAAAGCTAAATACTTTCCTACAGGGGATTTTTTGAAAGCTTCGAGGGGGTCAAACCCAAGCTTTGTGTGGACTAGTATTTTCGCCGCTATTGATTTACTTAAGAAAGGTGTACGGTGGAGAGTGGGGGATGGTAAGAGTATTTTTGCGGGTAGTGACCCATGGATCCCGAAAATAGGCACTTTTGTGGCGGATGAGGGGGATACTTTTATTAGGAGAGCTTTGAAGGTTTCGGATTTATTTGTGGAAGAAGAAAGGAGGTGGGATATTGGGAAGCTCATGGATCTCTTTTCAGCTAGAGATGTAAGTGCCATTCTTTCTATTCCCCTTAGTTTTTCTCATGTGCATGATTCTTTGCTATGGCATTTTGAAAAAAGGGGTATTTATTCAGTGAAATCCGGTTACTTGGTGAGCATAAACTCTCAAAATCATGGTAGTGGTGGTAATGATGTATGGAAGCGCATTTGGAGTCTTAACATTCCTCCTAAAATTCGGGATTTTATGTGGCGTGCTATGAGAAATGTTCTACCCACCACAATGAAATTGATTAGTAGAGGAATTGATGTGGATGGCTACTGCCCCCGTTGTTTTTCTGCTGAAAATATCGACCATGCACTATTGAATTGTGCATATGCTGCATCCTGTTGGGTGTTAGTGAGGATATTCACATTAACTGGGGATGAGTCTTGGGTGGATAAATTCAATTATATATGGGGCACTTTTGGAAAAGATGGGGCTGAGTTATTTTCTTTTGTTTCTTGGCATTTGTGGAAAGCAAGGAACAGTTTTCTCTGGGCTTCGAAAGCAATTCCAGCAAACCAGTTGGTTTATAATTCCATATCTCATTTGCTTGAGTGGAGATCCATGGAAAACATGCGCAGCAAACACAGCCAAGGTGACCACAACTCTGAGGGCAGTGTTTTAGCCAGAGTTAGTCATCATTCTACCCTTCAAAATACAGGCTGGTGTCTGTCCTTTGATGCGGCAATATTCCAGCGGGAGGGCTTCACTGGTTTTGGCTGTGTTATTGAATCCAGGGAAGGTGTTTGGATGGGTGCTATATCGGGCTACATTGATGGTATCTTTGAACCTGCTGTGGCTGAGATTTTGGCCTGCAGACAAGCCTTAAGGTATGCTACTGAGTTCTTAACAGGTGAAGGAATTATTTATTCGGACAGCCAGCTTGTGGTTAAGGCTTTAGCTTCTCCTTTTGTTGACGTTTCTGCCTTTGGTTTGCTTGTCCAAGACTGTGTGTCTTTATTCTCCAATAGGCAAGATATTAAGGTTTTGTGGTTTAGGAGACAGTCTAATAGAGTTGCACACTGTTTAGCTCGCAACTCAATCCGTTTCTCTAGTTACGTAAAGTGGGAAATAATGCCTGATGTTTTGTCATCTTTTTATCCTGATTAATGAAAGTCTTGGCTATATGCCTTTCAAAAAAAAAAAATTGAGTAATATATGTAGAAATATTTAAGAATTCATATAAAATCAATTTATATTAATAATACTCATAAAATTCAAAACTTAAAATGTCTGTCTATTTGAACAAGTCCAACAATGAAAAAATTCTATGTTTACAAAGCACAATAAAAAAAATAAAAAAAAATAAAAAAAAAACAAATCTCACATGTCATACAGACTAACTGGGGAAGCATTCTAGCTATAAAATGCCCAAAAGACAAACCATATAGGTGGCTCTGCAATGGATCTAAATGATTTTGAAATGATTCTTTGAGCTTCTGCCTTATCGCCTGCCTCACCCCATGTCTGATCTCTTCCACTATTTCTTTTTTTATAAATTTTAATTTTTTTTTATTTTAGCATAGTTTTTTTTGTCCAATTCAAAAACTGTGTAGTGTAAAAATTCGTTCAATTTGTTGTGTTATTATAGTTATTTGTTTAATTATAGTTATTTGTTTAATTTAATTTTGTTATTTTATTGTGTTATTATAGTTAGTTGTTTAATTTAATTAATTTATTTTATTATAGTTATTTGTTTAATTTTATTGATTTATTTTAGTATTATTATAGTTATTTGTTTAATCTATTTGTGTTGTTATAGTTATTTGTTTAATTTAATTAATTTATTTTATTGTGTTTAATTTAATTATTATTTATGTAATTATATTTTTTGTAAAGTAGTATTTGTTTAAGTTGTTTTATTTTATTGTAGTTTAATTTGTTTATCCAATTTGAAAACTGAGAAGTGTAAAAACTCAGTCAATTTATTTTGTTAATTTACCTTATTATAGTTATTCATTTAATTTAATTAATTTTTTTATTATAGTTATTTGTTTAATTGTGTTATTATAGTTATTTATTAAATTTAATTAATTTATTTTATTGTGTTATTATAGTTATTTTTTTAATCTATTTGTGTTATTATAGTTTTTTTTTATAAAGTATTATTAGTTTAATTTATTTTATTTTAGTGTAGTTTAATTTGTTTGTCCAATTTGTAAATTGTGAAATGTAAAAACTTGGTCAATTTATTGTATTAATTTGTGCTATTATAGCTATTTGTTTAATTTAATTAATTAATTTTATTGTATTTTGTTTTTATTTAATTTAATTAATCAATTACTTTATTTTTTTGTGCTTGTGATAAAATATGGCCGGATCACCTAATTCTCAATATCATGATTTTATTCATGTGAATTTAGTAGTGGGATAGGTATTTATTAAGATATGTAATATATATATATATATATATATGATAATACAATACAAACTGTATTAGCTTACAGTAAAGAAAGATTAAGTGATTTTCATTTTTCACTAGAAAAAATATAGATAAAAATTAACTAAATATATAATTTGGTTTAAACAGTATTTTTCAATAGGTCAATGTGTCAAGATTATAAATTCATAAAATATATTAAAAAAAATTTGCTCCATAATATAAAAATGTATTTAGAAATATAGTTAAAAAATATGTATTTAAATTATTTTATGAATATAAAAAATTAATTTTAAAATTACAAAATATTTCATAAAAAATATGTCTTAATATTGATATTTAGTTAAGTAAATACGACGCAAGTTATATAATTATAACCAGCCATTATATAGATAAAGAATACAACTCACAAAAAAGAATTTTAGGTTTTAAAGAATTTGAATATCCTCATAATGCTTTAGCAATTTGTAATGTAATAATTGAATTGGTTAGTGGATATGAAATTAAAAATAAAATATTTTCAATTACTTTTGACAAAGCTAGTAATAATATAGTAGATATTGAATATATATATATATATATATATAAATTGATCCAGATTTAAAAGGTGATCTTTTTTATATTAGATGTTTTATCATATTTTAAATTTATATATATATAATTCATACAAAATTATTATAGAGGTTGAAATTGAAAAATTAGAAAATGTTTGAAATTTATTAAATTTTATGCTAAACAAAAACAAGATTTTAAATCTATATGTATCTCAAAAAATAAAATATATAGGAAATTTAATTTAGGTTGTTCTACTAGATGAAATTCCACATATTTAATGCTAAAAAATTATTTTATTTATAAAAATTTAATTAATATTTTTTAATAAAAGAATGAATATTGAACACTATTTATTTGATTATGATTGAGATATAGTCTTTTTTTTAAAAAAATTTTAGAACCTTTTTATACTACTATAAATATTTTTTTAGTATATATTATACTACTTTTTTGTAATATTCTTACTAATTTATATGAAATCAGCAATGTTTTTTAAAAAGTTAGACAAATTAAAATTTCAAAGATATTTGCTTATTAATAGATGAAAAATCTACTTAATATTGAGAAAATATACCTAATATATATAATTTGGTTGTAAAAATGGATCCTAGCATTAGAATATATTGGGCACAAATTTTACTTGCAAGTTATTACAATAATATGAATATAAAAAAGGATTCAATAGATCTTATGGCTAAAATTAATGATGAATTATATTCATTATATGATAATCAAATAAACCAACACAAGATATAACACAAACAAATTTTTTCTAATGTTAGTAACATGTCAAAAACCGAGCTTCCAAAAATAAATCAAAATTATACACAATATCATATTTATATGAATTATAAAGAAATTCAATTTTATTTACAAGAACACACAAGATTTTCACTTAAAAAATTAGAAAATTTAGATATTTTATCATGATGAAAAAAAATTAAGAAATCATAGATGATACTTTCCATGTAATCTACTCACTCCTTTAGTATCCACAATTATATCGAAAAGTTATTTTAATGTAGGTCTAAGAAGAGTGTAAGATGATAAGATAGTTCGTTTATCAACTAAAGTATTTGAAGTGTGTATAATTTTAAAAGATTGGTTTGATGCAAAGCATAAATAACTAAATCTCCTCAATTTGGATGAAGATAGTCTAGGTTGTTTAAAATTTTGATGTAAGTTATTTTTTAAAATTTGTAATATTTTTATAAATAAATAAATAATATTTCTCTTTCTCATTGATGTAGGCATTTTTATGCTGAACCATGTAAACTATGTGTCATGTTTTATTTTTTTAATTTTTTATATATAATTTGTTTAAAAAAATAATTTCATAATTATTTTTTATCAATTAATAATTTTTATTTTTTTTATCAATTTTTATAAATAATTTGTTTGAAAAAATTATTGTAAAATTTGTGCAAAAAAAATTGGACTAGCCAAATATTTAGCATAATTCAGCACAATACGACACAATTATATATGACCCAATGGATCGTGTTGGACTGGTACTTTTAAGTTTCAGCACAGCTCAACACAGTACGACTAATTTTTTGGATCAGCATGGCATGGCACAACATGAAAAAGTTATAGGCACAATGGATTTGGGTTGGGCTAGCATGACTCGAACCAATTGTCATTCATATTCTTACCTTAAACTCCTCTCAATATAAGTTTTTGGTGCTATAAGTCATCAATGCCTAATTGTGGCCATTTATGTCAAGCTTCTTCTTAAAAATTGTTGTGGCACAACTTGAGTATTTAGAAAGCCATATAACCTTGAAATAATGTAAAAATATTCAACTAAACCAAAATGCAAGTGAAAAAATAAAAGGCGAGAAATAAAAAAATCTTTTACTTGCTATTCTGACACAATAATCTGCATCCTTTCATCATTAATACTTATAGGTCATGAAAGAGACATAACAGATGAACCACCAAGCGAAACAATTGAAGAAGATGCCTTATCAATGACTGTCTCCTTTGCAAGGTTAGATGATGCAGACATTGAGGATAAATTCTTGCTAGTCTTTGCCTCTGTACTCCTTCAAGTATCAGGATGAGATCCTTGTCCAGTTTCCCAAGTCATATATGCATATAAAATATTAAAAAATATTATTATAGTAAGTTATTTAGAAATTGAATAACTTAGAAAGTACTTTTTAACCTTTATTCTCTATTCTCTATGAAAACTCCATTATCATCATCATGGTTTTCTTCTTCATCATCATCTCTGCCCCCATCCCCCTAATTAATATTCATATTCCTCCTCTACTTTTGACTCAATATCATTTTCCTTAATCTCTAATAATTTTATGTTCAAAAAAAATTATCAAATAATTTACAACTTGGATTATTAAGGTCAATGGTTTGTTTTCGGACATAACATCAAATGGTCCAACATCTATTTCTTCTTCCTAGAATGGCTCAATATCTGTTGTTTTCCACTCTCAGGCATTTCTATAATTCCTCTAGTTTTTATTCTGCAAATATGCATTTCGATAATTCCTCTCGACTATCACACTTCATGTTTGGATAGTTTATATAATATACATGGGATGCTTGCATTGTCAAAATAAATGATTCTTCAACACTTTTTTTTATATCTTCTTGTGTGGTTAACATCACAAATTTTATATTGTATGTGATTCATAATTCCTATATTTTCTGTGATGTTGAACCATTCACACTTAAATATCACCATTTTCTTAATTGGCCATCTAGGATACTTTAATCAACCACTTCTATTAAGTGATCATAATAGTATGTCTCGTCTATAGGTAATTACTAAGTTTAATGCAAAAATACCACTATTACATGTTGTATGGATTAACCATATATTTTTGTATGAAACTTAAAACCATTGACATAATATCCTCCATAACAATATGCAGTTCTCAACGGACCTTCTGCTAAAGCTTTAATAAATGCATTTTCAACATGTTGTGTGCTTATTTAGTATAACTTCGTTAGCCACAAGGAATTTTAATAAAATGAAATCATTGAATAAAAGAAAATTATAATGTATTAGAACCTACATACATCATTAACTAAGATGGAAAGTTGTGTTTGAACCTTCAATTCTATATTATTCAATTGTGGTTTATAGGCTTGTGATTGATTGACAAATATCTATGGAAAATATGACACATATACCATGATATTAATAGTGTGGTTAGTAAAAAAAGAAGAAAAATGATAGAAAAAATAGTTTGAATGTGATAAATATACTAGATGTAAGGCTTCACTTCAATGCAGTCTAATAATACATATTGTTAAGCAACCTTCATCTCATTTAAGGTAAGCATTCGAGTGCTTCATTTTCCAATTAACCTACTAGGATGTTTGAATATTGAAATATTTCTTTCAATATCAGCATCTTTTAATAATTTCCCTTGAATATTTCACAGCACTCTTTTGTGTCTTGTATGTACATAAAGATCAAAATAATGTGTGCAAAATATTGACGTTTCCTCAACTAGGTAAGTATTGCATATGGATCCTTCAACGTTTGCCTTATTTCTCTTATTATTCTTTAACCTTCTCAGGTACTTGATCAAGAAAATAAAATGTAATATTTAAAAAACTTGTTCATACTCCCTCAATAGTAATAAAAGATTAAATGTATAACTTTCAAATGAGTATAATCATTGATATTGGATAAGACCAATAATTCTAGCTTCATATGCCATTTGGATTGAAAGAAGCTCCATGGAGTCGAAAAAGCTTGAGAGGAAAGTGTATTCCAACTTGCACAATATTAGAGGAATATTTTTATTGAGTCTTATCATATCATTTAGATAAAGTAAATTAGCAGTAAGGTCTTTGAAAAATAGACTTAATTTTGTAAGTGCTTACCAAATAGTAATCGAAAGCAATTCATGAAAGGTAATCAAAATTAATCTCTGAATGAAGACATGGAAGACGTGGCTTTTCATCCCAAAAAACTTATATTTTTGTATATAAATACACCGCCTCATATTAGAAGCAAATCCATTTGGAAATTTTAAAATTTTCACCCATTCATATAACACATATCTTGTATGCTTATAAAGAGTGTAGCATGCTTTCAAATATCTACTGTTGACAGGATGCTCTTAGGATGCCAACATATATCCATTAAGTCTCTCTTGACTTTTTATTATCCTTCATTTTTCCCTTAACATTCATAATAGTGTTGAATATATTATCGAAGAAATTTTTCTCAATGTACATAGCATCCAAGTTGTATTGGATGGGGTTGGTACTCCAATAAGGTAAATCCCAAAAGATTGATCTTTTCTGCCAATCAAAAATTCTATTATTTATCCATTGATCTCAGTCACATCTAGTTTAGTCACCTTTTTCAATTCCAACTCCTTTATCTCTTGAAAATTATCAATGCCATCACGAATTTGTTATGGTTACATTATCACCACTTGATTATTTCTGAATGCATATTTATTCCTTAAAAAAGAATGATCCACTTAGTAGAAACTTCCTATGATTGTCAACCCATGACTATTTTTTTCATGTTTCAAAGTGAAAGTCTCAAATTGATCCATAAAATATGGGCATGCTAATTTTCTATAATACTCCATCCAGACAACATTAAATATATGAAGAAATCACTTATTGTTTATAAAAATCTACCTTCGTTTGAAAATTCTGCTTTCTCTAAATATCATAAGTTTTAATTTTATAATTCCATAAAAGATAGTAATTTCTATATCAACGTCTGCATATATTTGTCTAACTCTTCCTTTGGATTCATTGGCTTAGGAACAATTATTGTAAGGAACTTGTGGGGCTAGCTCATGTAAATCCATAAAGGCAAATTGTAAGGCATCAATATAACTGGCCAAAAAAAAATATTATGCTCCTAATTGGCCAAAATGCCTGAAACCCATTATTGCATAACTTTAATCTCATATTTTGGCTTTTGATTGCAAAAGATGGTTGCATCTCATGAAAAAGTTTCTATGCATGAGAATCTGAACAACGTCGACATGACATCATTTTCCCCTTGACTATGTTCAAAATGCTATCTCATTTATTGAGTAGTTGATTCGAATACGTATAACCATTGAAGCCTTGGAGACAACAAAAAATAGTAAATTATCTTACATGGCACAAGTCTTCTCCAACATTAAGAATCGTCTCTTTTCAACTTATAAAGGGAGTGGTTGCAAAACTTGCATTAGCTTAGCTCAATGTCTTCCCCTTAATCATATACCCATTCACACAACAATATATTTTCTCAACTGGAAAGCATGTACCACTAATATATTGTTTTTTACTATAAAAACTATTAGTCATCACATCATCCATAGGCATTAGTTCTCTCATTAACTAAAAAACTTGTCATTACATCTTTTACACAAGCAATGTCTAGCTGCTGGGTGACATTTAACAATTGTGATGCATTTTGCATCTAGGCCACACTTTTTGATTAACGGAGCTTAGTAGTCATAAAATTTTTAGCTTTTGGTATTGAGGTTTTTCACAATAAAATTAGGATCAAATATGGGGCCAGTAACATCAAAGACCATTTGCTCAATACTTTCATCAAATATGGATGCATTTGATGATTCAACTTCATATGAAAGACTCCCAATATCATTTCCTTGTGGAAATTGGATATTTTCATCTGCGCTTAATAAAATTTTATATTCTATACATGGTTTTAAATATCAATCATTTCAAATTGAAATGGTTGATATTTAACGGATTTGACGAGTAACAATATGATTTTAGCTAATTTGGGAATGAGATTTTCTAAACCTTATAAATCACTATGATTCGCCTCTAAGAATCAAAGAATCATCGAATCGGTTGATTCATAATGTGATGCTTATGGCTGAATCAATTTTTGATGTGGTAGTTTGGTTAATTAGTTTTTGCAAAAGTAAAAAAGAAAGAAATGAAGAAGAAGAAGAAGAAGAAGAAGAAGAAGAAGAAGAAGAAGAAGAAGAAGAAGAACAGAGATGGTGGTTTTTAGTTTTGGTTTTGCAGGAAAATAAGAACAAGAGATTAAAAAATTGAGTTTGGAAAAATTTGGATTTGTTGCAGAAGAAGAAACTCGAAGAAGAAGGATAAGCAAAAATTGAAATAGTTAAACAAATTAAAAAATAAGAAAAAAGAAAAAATTAATAATTAATAAATATTTATTTATATTAATAAAATAATAGAGAAATAAAAATAAAAAAATAATTAATTGATGTTACAAATATTTAAATAATAAAATTAAAGTAGAAAAGGAAAAAGAAAGAGTCAATATAAAAATCAACCAATCAGTGGAGATGGAGAAAAGAGCTTGACTAATCAGTGTAGAATTGCATATTTGAGATATACCAACCAGTGTTTTCATCATTAAAAAAAAAAAGCAGTGTCTTCATCAATTTTTTAGATCGATCTAATTTTGGTGACTGGAGAGAGACGTGCCGGCTAAATTGATTATGCTGTTGATGGATATTATTAGGATAGTTAAATAGTCATCAACCGATATAGAAAAAGGGTAGACGTGTTGTTCGATTGAGACTACTGGTGACACTTTTCAATTAATTTTTCATCTTATTACGGCCTTTTTTTGTTTTGAGAGAGAGGTACCATTGAGTTTATTTTTTCATGAGTTTCAATTTAATATTTTATTTGTAATTTTTAAGCTAATTTGAAAAAATTGACTATAAAATATGAATTTGTTGGTCGTATTTAGGTCTGATTTTTTTATTTCTTCTGATAGGTAAAGAGAAGCATTTGAATAAAAAAATATATCAAGATGAAAAAAAAAACCGTTGGTCCCTTAGAAGTAATTAAAAGTAGGTTAATATGGACCACATAATAATAATTATTATTATTTAATACTAAATTATTATTTTTTTTAGCAGAAACTAAGTTATTATTATTATTATTTTGTTCACAAAATATATTTAATATTATTTATAGTAAACTAATAAAGTTAAATTATATAATTTTTTATTTTATTTGCAATATATCTTGAGAAAATAAATTTTTAGAATTATTTTTAATATAATTATAAAATATTAATAATTTAAATAATTACTCATAATTGATTAAATAATATGGACTTAATTAACTGATTTTAAATTTTTTTTGTTTTATTTGCATGATATCTTCTAAAAATAAATTTTTAGATTTATTTTTTATATAAGTAGAATATGTATTAAATTTAAATAATTATTCATAATTAATTAAATGATATGAATTTAGTTAATAGGTTTTAGAATTTTTTTTTTTTTTACTTGCATGATATCTTCTAAAAATAAATTTTTAGATTTATTTTTGTTGTCCCAAGATAGCAACCAAGAGGGGGGTGAATTGGTTTCCTTAAGAAATAATGGCAAATTAAAAACTCAACAAACAAGAAATGCGGAATAGAGAAATGGTTGAGTAGTGAATGAAAGAAGAAACACACAATATTTATAGTGGTTCGAATTTTCTTCAATCCTACATCCACTTCCTTAACAACTTGTTAAGGTATCACTAATATTTGAAGTTTTACAAGCTCACTTCCAACTTTGGTGTTTTCACAAGTTTACACCTAACTTGACAAGTGTTTTGCTAAGGCTTACACTCAAAAACATTTACAAGAGTTTTTCAAGGCTCACTCTCACAACCTTTACAAGAGTTTTTCAAGGCTCACTCTCACAACCTATACAAGAGTTTTACAAGGCTCACTCTCACAACCTAAGTGTTTTTCAAGCTCACACTCAAACTTATACAACGGTGTTTTCAATGCTTACACCTAACATTCATTACAATTCAAATGTAAGTAAAATATGTTGCTTGGCTATGAGTTCTTTGATTCTCTCTTTTTCATCATCTAATTTTTCTTAGAGTAGCAATGTATTTATAGCCAATGTGGTCTAACTAGCCGTTATAGAAAGTGAGAATAAAGTCTTTGTAGTTTAGACCTTCTTCAGTAACCTGTTCGAAGCATTTCGCGGTCGTCCTTCATGTAAGGATGGTCGCGCTAATGTCTCACGTTGTCGTCCTTGTTCAAGGTACGGTCGCTGCATTTAAATTTGCTTCAACGGTCGAATTTGAGTGCTCTGCAGCAGGAATCTTGCCCATGTTGTAGTTGTCGGGACGGTCGCGCATAAGCTAGGTGCGGCCACCCTTTTTGAATACTCAAGTGGGTTTATAACGGTCATCACACGTGGCATTCTTTGACTGGGCAAAATGAAAGTCCGCCTAAATATGAATTTCGCGGTCGCTCTAGGTGCAATCTCGCGGTCGAGTTGAGACACTCGCGTCGAACTTCTGGATGCACCTTAGGATGCGAATACTACTGTCAGTTTAAGCAGATTTTTCCTAAATCATCAGAGCGGTCACGGATATCAAAGGGCGGTCGCGAAAGTGATAAGCAAGACTGTATTCTTCGCCGTTCTTGTCACCGCGAACCTTACTGTAATTAGGATGATTTGGGTTTCTTGTGTGGCGGTCATCCATAAATGTAGGATGGTCACTCTTATGTAAGTGCGGTCGCGACTGTGGTCGGGCTACTAACCGCGAAACCTACTGTGATATAGTTTCATCCTTCAATCGAATGGGGCGGTCGTTTCCATGTCTTGTGGGACCGCTAAACATGCTCTGTTCAGCTTTATTTGAAACAACTTAATCCTGCAACAAGGTTCTTCAAACACATGTTAAATAAGTCATTCAATTTGAGTTGTCAAGGATCAAAATTGAGATCATTTGTCTAACAATCTCCCCCATTTTGACTTTGACAATCAAATGGAATGATGATATAAATTAACAAAGATATAACTTAGATTGGCTCACAATCTTTCCTTATTCAAATTGCTCATGTGTTGAATGTTAATAAATTTGTTATAATGCTCCCCCTAAACATATGCATTAGTCATGTTTTAGTTTGGAGTATAACTTGGTTTCTCCCCCATTCTGTGATTTAATATCATTTGACTATCTTTCATTAGTAAAAACAATCATTCCAATCTTTTGGCTAACATTCCAATCTTTTGGCTATTTTTCTTTCTCTCCCATTGTCATAGGCAAAATGCATAATATGTAAAGATAATGAACAACTTGGTGTATAACAAACAAAATGTTTAATAATAGAGGGCAGTACACGGTTTAAAGAAAGATAGGAACAAGATAAAACAAAAACAACATAACATAAAAAAAAACTAAACTAATCAGAATCTTCATCCTCATCTATCTCTTCTTCTTCTAAAGGGGCTTTTCCCTTATCAAGAGGAACATTAGAAGAAGAGCTAGTGCTAATAGATTCTTCTTCTTCAGGGAGACTTTCAGTATGATCACTTATATCCCAATCCTCAAGATTGCATTGAGGCAAGTCCAGTTTGCCTTGCATGTCATAGAGATCATGATGCAGTGAGATATAAGGTTAATTCTCTTGTTCAAGTGATGGAATCTCTTGGAGACACTTTTTTTGAATCGAGAGAGTTTCATGGAGAGAGATTTGATAGCTTTGAGAATGAGTTTTGGAGGGGATGAAGTAGTTTCCTGAGTAGGTTTAGATGAAGTAGCTTTTGGAGGTAGTTCAACAGCAACTTCCAAGGAGTCTCCTTCTTCCTCAATTGTGTATCTTGGTCTTTTCTTTTGTCTATCCATAATACCTCGTTTGCCAAAGAAATACACATATGTACCCTCAATCTTCCTTACACATCCAGCATGTTCTAGATAGTCAATGGTGATGGCACTAGAGGCAAGATTGAAAGGGTTTCTCAAGGTAGCTAAGTTGAGATCATTTAGTAAGTTCAGGTGCCTAGCTATTTGAGTTATTTTTTAGGATAAGAAGAAAATTCCAGTGCTTGTAACATCATGATGATATAGAGTGTCAATCAAGAACTTGGTGGTGTTCATTAGGATGTTGTGGGTGAAAGCATATAAGAATATGATGCCTCTTTTTGTTACCTTTTCATTTCCATCAACCCTTTGATGAATGGTGTAGGTGATGATTCTGTGAAGCATCCAATGGGTGAGGGATTTGATGTGTCTAGCTTTTGACTCTTTTTCAAATGAGGTTTCTACAGAGATTTCTTGCCAAAAGGTAGAGAGTTTTTGGTTAGAGAAGGTTAAATCATTGTAGGAGGTTATTCCATCAACAGGAAAGTCCCAGATTTTGCCAAAGTCTTCTAAAGTTAAGGCTTGGTATTGGTCAAATAACTTAAATCTAACCCCATACCACCCTAGTGCAGAATTTGCACTCTTTTCAATCTGAAAAGACATGAGAAATTCCTTGCTTAAACTAGAATAGCCTACCTCTTCAAGAAATACAAATTTTCTCTAGCCAAGAACATCAAGTAAACTTTCAATCTCATCTTTGATGTTGAGGGCATAGAGCATCCCACCAAATGGAGATTTGGTTCCCTCAACTTTCTTTCTCTTCAGCATGTCATATCTCACATCTTCCTCAGAGGTTTGGTGGTGAGGTTTGTGAATTTTCTCACCTCTTCTAGACTGTGGAGGAGATGGAGGAACATCTATTGGTTCTCTTATGATAATTCCTGAAGGTTTCTTTCCCTTCCCTTTTCCTTTGGTGGTTATTTTCTTTTTGGGAGCCATTAGGGTTGAAGAACAGGAAGAAAACTGGAAAACAGAGAGTGTTTTGAGAAGGAGATAATCTTGAGAGGATTTTAGAGATTTGGAGGGAAGTTTGTATGTTATAAGAAGTAAAATATCTAAGAAACTGATGTATAATGCTCTTAAATAGAAGAAATTAAGAAAATAGCAGTTTATGACTATTGAGAGTTAAGAAACGCGACCTGTCATACAGCCAACGGTTACAAAATTTCGAGCAGAGTGTACAGAGTGCGGTCGCTTATTTGCATAGGTGCGATCGCGAACTGTACTCTAGCGACCATTAGCAAGATTAGTGCGTTCGCAGGTACAGAGAATGTCTGTAACGGTCGAAACTATTCAAATTATTGCGACCGCGCACAGAGATATTAATTTAGATGAATCTGGCAGGCAAGATAGCGATCGCTAAAGGCATTGGAGCGAACGCGAGTGACTCAGAAATGAAAGAGTCAAAGAAAGATGAAGGATTTTTAATTTTTTAGGCAAAATGTTCATACATTATGATGAAAAAAGTTTATTGATAGGCAATCTTTTATTAATTCAGAGTAGTTTCATCAATCATTCCTAAATTAAGTTTAATGAAGTTAAGTCTATCTTCATTCAAAGGTTTTGTAAAGATATCAACAAGTTGATTATGTGTATCTATAAACTCTAGGACTATATTTTGATTTTGTACATTTTCTCTCAAAAAATGATGTCTAATATCTATATGTTTAGATCTAGAGTGTTGGATAGGATTTTTAGACAAGTTGATTGCACTAGTGTTGTCACATTTAATGGAGATATTGTTAAATACTTTGCCATAGTCAAGCAATTGTTGTTTCATCCATAATATTTGTGTGCTACAAAAACATGCTGCAACATATTCGGCTTCTGTTGTGGATAAAGCAACCGATGCTTGTTTCTTACTATGCCAAGAAACTAGACAATTACCAAGAAAGTGACATGCACCTATTGTGCTCTTCCTATCTAAGATACTACCAGCATAATCTGTATCTGAAAAGCCTATGATATGAAATGATGTGTTTTTAGGATACCAAAGTCCTAAATGCATTGTACCACTTAAATATTTCAAAATTCTCTTAGTAGCATTCAGGTGTGATTCTTTAGGACAAGTTTGAAATCTAGCACAAAGACATACACCATACATTATATCAGGTCTAGAAGCGGTTAAGTAAAGTAGTGATCCGATAATACCTCGATATTTCTTTTCATCTACTACTTTACCATTTTCATCTTTACCCAATTGCAAGGATGTGTTTATAGGAGTTTTGCTAGTTTTGCAGCCATCCATTCCAAATTTCTTGATAAGTTCTTTTGTATATTTGGATTGGTTGATGAAGATCTCATCTTCACATTGCTTGATTTGCAGTCCAAGGAAGAACTTGAATTCACCCATCATGCTCATTTCAAATTCCCTAGTCATACAACAAGCAAATTCTTTGCACAAGCTTCATTAGTAGCTCCAATTATAATGTCATCCACATAAATTTGTACAATCAAAATGTTATGCTTGTCCTTTTTAACAAAGAGAGTTGTATCTACTTTTCCTTTTGAAAAATCATTTTCAAGCAAATATGCACTTAGTTTATCATACCATGCTCTTGGTGCTTGTTTCAATCCATATAAAGCTTTGGTATGTTTGACAACATGATCAGGAAATTTGTAGTTTTCAAAACCAGGAGGTTGTTCTACATAAATTTCTTCACTTATAAGACCGTTTAGAAATGCACTTTTAACATCCATTTGAAAGAGTTTAAAGTTCATGTGACATGCAAAAGCAAGTAATATTCTAATAGCTTCTAATCTGGCTACAGGAGCAAAAGTTTCATCATAGTCAATACCTTCTTCTTGATTATATCCTTTGGCTACCAACCTTGCTTTATTCCTAATGATGTGACCGTTTTCATCAAGCTTATTCCTATAGACCCATTTGCATCCTATGATAGAGTGATCTGTAGGTCTAGGTGTGAGTTGCCAAACATTATTTCTTTCACCAATGATGAGTTCCTTAGGATGATCTTTCTTGTATTGCCAATCCTTAGGTAGATCTTGAGTCTTTTCTTCAAGTTCATGCTGATTAATCTTTGGAGCATCAATAGTTTCATGAGGTTCAAGAGTACCTGCAGGATCATTGAAAGTACTACCTTTCTTTTGATCAAGTTTAGATGATTCATCAAATATAACATGCATTGTTTCTTCAACAACTAGAGTTTTCATGTTAAATACTCTATATGCTTTGATATATGATGAGTATCCTAGGAATATACCTTCATCTGATTTGGATGAAAATTTTTCAAGGTTTTTCTTGGTGTTCAATAAGAAGCATTTGCATCCAAATACTCTAAAATATCCAATTTTGGGAATTCTTCCATTCCATAGCTCATAATAAGTTTTATTAGTTAAATGCCTTTTGTAAACACGATTTGTAATGTAACAAGCTGTATTAATGGCTTCCGCCCAAAAATAAGATGGTAAATCATATTCATTGAGCATTATTCTAGCCATTTCAATTAAGGTTCTATTTTTCCTTTCAACTACACCATTTTGTTGTGGAGTTCTAGGAGCACAAAAATTATGTGAAATGCAAAGTTCATTACAAAAACTTTTAAAATTTTCATTCTCGAATTCTTTGTCATGATCACTTCTAATAGATGTGATCACATATCCTTTTTCATTTTAAACTCTTCTTACAAACATTTTGAAGTAATTAAAAGCTTCATTCTTTTGAGCTAAGAAATTAACCCATGTGAATCTAGAGTAATCATCAACAAGAACAAATGCATATAATTTGCCTCCTAAGCTAGTAACTCTATTTGGTCCAAACAAGTCCAAATGAATGAGCTCTAAAGGTCTAGAGGTACTTATAACATTCTTTGATTTAAATGAACTCTTATGTTGCTTACCATGTTGACAAGGTTGACAAATTCTATCTTTATCATATTTTATCGTAAGGAGACCATCAACTAGGTTTTCATTACAAATATATTTTAATTGATCCATACCAGCATGTCCTAGTCTTCTATGCCATAACCATGCATCATTATTAGTACACATTAGACATTTGAATGCATGATTTGAATGTATGTTGATATTATAAGTGTTGTTTGTCCTAGTACCCTTAAATATGATAACACCATTTGAATTTGTGATTTTGCATTCTTTGGAATCAAAATTAACAAGGTATGATTTATCAAATAGTTGACTAACACTTAGCAAATTATGTTTCAACCCATCAACAAGCCATACATCTACTATTAAATCTTTACCAATTGAACCAATGGAGCCAACACCAATAATTTTACCTTTAGCATTATTTCCAAAAGTTACATTACCTCCATGTTTGTAGGTAATAGTTGCAAAGAGTTTTGCATTCCCAGTCTTATGCCTTGAGCACCCACTATCCACTAGCCATGTGCTTTCGTTGATAGTAGATTTTAGGCATACCTACAAGACAATTGTGGTCATCTTCTCTTAGGTACCCACATGAAGTTAGGTCCTTGATGGTTAGTAATAAAGGTGTCTTCTAACTTGAGATGAGCCTTTCTTATATGACAGGAAAAACTTTTATGTCCAAGCTTCATGCAATATGTGCATTTCCATGGTATTTTGTATTTCTGCATTTTTCTTTTTGTATTCCAAGTATTATGCATACAACTACCAATATGTGATTGCTTTTGTGCAAGTTTAGTGTACAAAAATGCATGATTATTTTTAGCTTTAATTCCTAGTGAACCATAAGAAGTTCTTTTGGTACTTTTAGACTTGCTGCGAGCATCTTTGTTCTTTACAATGTCAACATTAGAAATTTTAGTTGTAGATACTTTTACAAATATTGGTTTGCTAGGTGTAATGTTGGTTGAGCCATTGAATCCTAATTCATATTTTAAGCAGGGTGATCTTTGGTTACCAATTAATGTGTCTAAAACTTCCTTTCCTTAATGAAATCTTGAAATTGATTCTTTTAGTTCTTTTAGTTTATGCTTCAGAATTTTATTTTCTTTAATAATTTTTTCTAAGTCATGTGAGTTTTTATTTAACTCTTCTATTGAATTCATCAAGTGTTCATTTGAGGTTTTCAATTCTAAGGTAGAGTTCTTTAAGCATATAAAATCCTTTTCTAACTTAGAGTTTTTTTCTTTATAGAGCATCATTTTAGAAAAATATTTTTCTATTTTAAAGTTCATGTGCTCAATCAAATCACTATCATCTAGATCATCAATATCATCATGTGCTACTTGATCAAATGATTGAGTACTTACCTCATTGGAGTCATCTTCAATAGCCATAAGACATAGGTTTGCAATTCCTTCTTCTTCTTCTTCTTCTTCTTCACTTGAAGAGGAATCATCCCATGTAGCTTTGAGAGACTTTTTCTTTTCTTTGTCCCATTTCCTTTTATTCTTTACTTTGAAGCAATCCGATTTAATGTGACCAGCTTTTCCACATTCATAGCACTTTACCTCATTTTTCTTTTCTTTATCTTTGAAGGAGAATTTAGGAAGTGTACCTTTATTTGCTTGTAATCTTTTCTTCCTTTTCCATTCGTTTATTCTTTTTGAGAACATTGCCATTTCATCTTCATCATCAGTACCTTCGTTGCTTGAGCTCTCAGCTTCTTTGAATGCTTTGAGCGCAATTGGTTTTCTCTTTTCTTTTTCACCTTGATCTTCTTCTTTTTCACTGTGTAGCTCAAATGTGAGTAGTTTTCCAACAAGCTCATCGGTTCTTAATGTGCTAAGATCATGAGCTTCGTCGATGGATGATACTTTTGATTCAAAGTTCTTTCTAGCTCTTAGGGCTCTCAAGATTTTACTATTTACATCACCTTGATCATATACCTTGTCATACTTCTTTAGTTCATTGACAATAGCAAGCAAGTAATTGGTCATGTCGGTGACATTTTCATTTGATTTCATCTAGAATAGCTTATACTCATGAACATGCATTTATTTCTTGGTGAATCTCACTTGAGTTGTACCTTCATGGTAGTTTTCAAGTGTCTTCCAAATGCAATGTGCACAAGTTAAATGTTGAACTCTTCCACCTTCTTTCTTGAAATGGAATTCATCAAGATGGAAGCGGCTCTATTGTTCTTGAATCGATCTTTGACATTGATAGTTGACCATTGTGCTTTGGGAAGAGGAACTTGGATACCATCAACTTCATAAGTGGGAGGTTTCCACTCACTTTCCACAAAATCCCATAGTTCAATCCCTTCACTGTCTAGAAACAAATACATTTTGTGTTTCCAGTAGGAATAATCATTTCCATCAAAGTAAGGTCTAAGAATAGTATTAAGATTTCCATGAGAGATAGAGTTTGATGAAGAAGAAGTTGCCATAGTGGATCAAATTTCACAATTAAGTTTAAGAAATTTCAAGCTCTGATACCAATTGTTGTCCCAAGATGGCAACCAAGAGGGGGGGTGAATTAGTTTCTTCAAGAAATAATGGCAAATTAAAAACTCAACAAATAAGAAATGCGGAATAGAGAAATGGTTGAGTAGTGAATGAAAGAAGGAACACACAATATTTATAGTGGTTCGGATTTTCTTCAATCCTACATCCACTTCCTTAACAACTTGTTAAGGTATCACTAATATTTGAAATTTTACAAGCTCACTTCCAACTTTGGTGTTTTCACAAGTTTACACCTAACTTGACAAGTGTTTTGCTAAGGCTTACACTCAAAAACCTTTACAAGAGTTTTTCAAGGCTCACTCTCACAACATTTACAAGAGTTTTTCAAGGCTCACTCTTACAACCTATACAAGAGTTTTACAAGGCTCACTCTCACAACCTAAGTGTTTTCCAAGCTCACATTCAAACTTATACAATGGTGTTTTCAATGCTTACACCTAACATTCATTACAATTCAAATGTAAGTAAAATATGTTGCTTGGCTATGAGTTCTTTGATTCTCTCTTTTTCATCATCTAATTTTTCTTAGAGTAGTAATGTATTTATAGCCAATGTGGTCTAACTAGCCGTTATAGATAGTAAGAATGAAGCCTTGGCAGTTTAGACCTTCTTCAGTAACCTATTCGAAGCATTTCGCGGTCGTCCTTCATGTAAGGATGGTCGCGCTAATGTCTCACGCGGTCGTCCTTATTCAATGTACGATCGCTGCATTTAAATTTGCTTCAATGGTCGAATTTGAGTGCTCTGCAGCAGGAATCTTGCCCATGCTGTAGTTGTCGGCACGGTCGCGCATAAGCTAGGTGCGGTCGCCCTTTTTGAATACTCAAGTGGGTTTATAACGGTCATCACATGTGGCATTCTTTGACTAGTAAAAATGAAAGTCCGCCTAAATATGAATTTCGCGGTCGCTCTAGGTGTAATCTCGCGGTCGAGTTGAGACACTCGCGTTGAACTTCTGAACGCACCTTAGGACGCAAACACTACTATCAGTTTAAGCAGATTTTTCCTGAATCATCAGAACGGTCGCGGATATCAAAGGGCGGTCGCGAAAGTGATAAGCAAGACTGTATCCTTCACCGTTCTTGTCACCGCGAACCTTACTATAATTAGGATGATTTGGGTTTCTTGTGTGGCGGTCGTCCATAAATGTAGGACGGTCGCTCTTATGTAAGTGCGGTCGAGACTGTGGTCGGGCTACTGACCGCGAAACCTACTGTGATATAGTTTCATCCTTCAATCGAATGGGGCGGTCGTTTCCATGTCTTGTGCGACCATTAAACATGCTCTGTTCAGCTTTATTTGAAACAACTTAATCCTGCAACAAGGTTCTTCAAACACATGTTAAATAAGTCATTCAATTTGAGTTGTCAAGGATCAAAATTGAGATCATTTGTCTAACAGTTTTTTATATAAGTAGAATATATTTTAAATTTAAATAATTATTCATAATTGATTAGATGATATGGACTTAGTTAATTGGTTTTAGAATTTGTTTTTGTTTTATTTACACGATATCTTCTAAAAAAAAAATTTTAGGATTATTTTTTATAGAAATAGAATATATTAAATTTAAATAATTATTCATAATTGATTAAATGATAATCATTAGTAATTGGTTTTATAATTTTTTTTGTTTTATTTGCATGATATCTTCTAAAATTAAATTTTTAGAATTATATTTATATAAGTAGAATATGTGTTTAAATTTATAAAATATTATTAATTATATAGTATGATTTAAAAGAAAATATAATTATTACGACTAAAAATTTTAAAATAAATTTATACACTTGTATTTTAATATTTTTATTTATTTATATATAGCATATATGTTACGCAATCCAAGAGAACAAAGTAATACAGATTGAAAGTCGAATGATGATATTGGATGGAGATTTGCCACTCTCACTGAACAATCTAAATAAAAAATATATTATAAATTTTGTGGACGATTGGTGACTGGTAGGATAACACATTTTAAGCAACACTTAGCTGGGATATTATGTGATATTTTTGCTTGTTCTAAAGTGCCAAAATAAATTAGGATAGATATGAAAAAAAATTGTTAGTAGACTTTGCAGAAAAAAAATAAAAAGCACAAAAACAAGTCTTAGAAGAGAAAATTATGCGTATGAATGTTGGGAACACTGATGATGATGACGATGACGACTCTGAGTTAGAATACGCAAGATGAGAAAGTATGCGACAACTTGAAATTGATTCATATAGAAGAAGTAGAGGCAATAATTATGCTATAGGTGGTTCTAGTATGAAAAGAAATTTAGAACCTTCAATAAAACATTCTGCATCTGTCAGAGTTGAGGAATCGACAAAAAATAAATATTCTAATTTGTCTACACCAGTAGAAAGGTTAAGAGCTGTCGAGATTAATTTGGAGGGAAAAAAAGATAGGAAGAAACAATCTACAATAAAGATAGGATGATTCAAAATAAAGAGAAACTTACTAATGCAATTGGGTCATTTTATTGTGTACAACAGATTGTCTTTCAATATTGCAACATCCCCTTGGACGACACCATTATTAAGAATTCATATAAGGTCGGTCCTAATATTTCGCCACCAGCACCATATAAACTTTCAAAGGTTTGGCTTCCTAAAGAGTATACTATAATGAAGGAGTACATTGTTTTATTTGTTGGAATATGGAAAGAGAGAGGTGTATCCATAATATGTGATGCTTGGACAGGGCCATCGAGAATACACATCATTAACTTTCTTATATATTCAATTTGTGACACTATTTTTTATAAGTCAGTTAATGCATCTGATGTGCTGAATAAGGATGCCTATCATTATTTTAAGTTGATGAAGAAAGTAATAGAAGAAGTTGGTGAAGATAGAGTTGTCCAAATTGTGACTGACAATAATGCTATAATTAAATATGCTGAAAAAATGATTATGGGAGTATACAAACACATATATTGGATAGCTTATAGCGCTCACTGTATTGATTTGATTTTGGAAGATATTGAAAAGAGAAGTATGGAAAGTGAAGTTATTGAGCAAGAAAAGCAAATCACCCAGTTCATATACAATCATAATTGGGTGGTAAATTATATGAGAAAATTCACAAATGGAAAAGAAATTCTAAGACTCGACACCATAAGATTTCTAATAAATTTCATTGCATTAGAGAGCATTGTGCGACAAATAATAAGTTTAAAATTCTAGATATGGAAGAATGATCGATAGAATTGCCATCTAAAAGTTTTGAGATTGGTTGGTAGAGAAGATAAGCCAACAATGAGTTTTATTTATGAGGCAGTTGATAAAGCTAAACTTGCAATTAAAGAAAATTATAGGTATTGAAAAAATTATTGAAAAATCATTAATTAAAGAAGAAAATTTTAATTGCACCATGATTTGCACTATGTTGGTAAGTGACTTACATATATCAACAAATTTTGTTCACTTTTTAGTATATATTACATTTGCTATAAATTTTCATTATCTAAATCTAATTTTTCTAGAAAATTTTATTTTAGGTTATTACTTCAATCCTCAATATCAATATAATCGTAAATATCATGTTATGGAAGATGTTGATGTAATGATGAGAGTTTAAAAAGTGATTAAAAAATTAAAACCTAATGAAGAAGAACAAGTCAAAGATCTCCTATAAGTGAAACAATTATTTGGGATTGCATTAAATATTTATTATTTTTTTATTGCTCTTTACCAGTAAAATAATAATTATTATTCAATGATATGTAGATGTTTACATTTCAAGGAAGGATCTTTTGTCACCTCACTCGCTCAAAAGGCAATCGTCCTTTCACCTCTAGGTTAAATCATCAAAATTTATTTCATGTATCTAAATATGTTCAGTGAATATAATAAAATAATTCTAGTTTTTTTTTTCATTTGATACTCCAATGCAGCTAAGTGGTGGATACATTTTAGGGAATGTGTTCTGGAATTGCAGAAGATTGTTATTCAAGTTTTAAGTCAAACCACTTCATCATCAAATTGTGAACGTAATTGGAGCACTTTTAGTTTGATTCACACAAAGACTATGAATAGATTAAAGTATAAAAAATTGCATTCCCTAGTCTATGTGCATTATAATACGAAGCTGAAATTGAGAATTGCAATGAGAAAGTCACAGGAAGATATAATAAAAAATTATAATCCAATAAATTTGGATTATATTTTTGAGGAATTAGATTCATTGTCTCTATGGTTGCAGCAAACAGAAGCTCCAATTTTTATGATGATGATCTTGATTGGCTTAATGATGAAGATGACAAGGGATAAGAAGTCAATCTTACTTTTGCCATATCGGGTGGGTTGTGACCCCTTTTTAAATATAACACTGATGAAGGCCATCATCAAAAAAGAAGTTGTAGCAATAATATTGGCAGATATGAAGAGGAAGATAATGACAACGAGGAAAAGGAAAACAATGACAAGGAGGAAGAGAAAAATAATGAGAATAAGGAAGAGGAAGATGATGACAGTGATGAAGACGATGACAACAACAGTGGCAGTGATAGTGCTTATCAAGGTGGTAATTTAGGTGTAACTGCTTATAGTGGTTATAATGGATCAAGAAAATCATATGAAAATTATTGATCCAGTCATGGTGATAAATATGGCAAACATAGTAGTTCTCATTCTCATTCCCCTAACCCAGTTTCTCCTCCAGCCAGATTTCAAAAACATCAGCTCTATGATAATGAATCCAGTAGACCAGACACATACCTTCATGCATAATTATGGGGGGATGGTTCATGGTAGCTCAACATACGGTGATACTTTCAATCGAATAGAATTTATTTTGAGGCCCATATAATTTGTTATCATATTATAACTAGTCGAGTGATTATTAGAGTCGGCACCCTCAATGATGGGTTGGGGATTTTGCATGTGAATGCTCTTCTGAAAGTAGCACATTTCACTCTAACTATCCAAATGACAATTTTGGTAAAACTCAAAATGTTTCAAACACACAAGGTAATGCAACTTTAAATTTAGCAAATTATTTTGATATGTTCTCATATGCGTTTCAGCAACAAGACTCATATTATTCAAGGTGAAACAACCAAAATTAATTTTTTTTTATTTTTAATCATTGAGTGAACAATTATTCTGATTATGATTATGATTATTTTTATTTCTAATTTAGTATTTTTTTTTTAAAGCAATTTAGCAATGTTATTATTTAAAAATTATAACATGTGTTTAATTATTATTAAAAACTATTTAATTATTGTTATATTGTTATTTTTAAATAAGTTTTGATAATAATTTGATCTTTATTATTATTATGGATCAATTTTAATTTATATTATTAATTTATATATTGTAAAAAAATATTTATTTTTTATTTTATTACGGTCTGATTCATTCCGTTTCATCGATTTCATTACTCGATTCGTCCGATTTCACGATTCCAACTGCATTCATTGGAGCGGTAACCAAATCAAGCTGATTCAGTCTAATTTTGTTTCACCGTGATCGATTTTAATTCCACGACCGATTCAGCGATTTAAAATCATGATTCCACATGAAAGTACTAGATATAATATTATTGTACAAAACCATATTGGTACAAATAGCACCTCACAATATCTACACTTGCAAAGTTTTGATTCCTACACTTCTTCTGACTTGAACTCATATTTATGTAATTTGTCACAAATTATACTATTATTAATTGTAAATTATCCAATCAGCCATTTAAGTCTTTACTATAATAAAAATTAATTATTTTTTTACCCAAATTCAAATGATAAGAAAAAAAAAGACAATAAAAAAACAAAATTTAACCTTTTCCTAGCCTTTCCATGTCTTGCAAACATCAATATGGTCCATTTTGTTTTGCCTTATAAATTAATATCAATATATATATCTTCAATTATTCATTTATGGAAATAAAGAGTTGTCTTATTGAAATGTGATTGGTGGGATGTTCATAGCATTGGAAAAGGTGTAAAAATAGATAAATATGGCTTTATTAGAGTTAACACTTCTCGTAAGCTAATGACAAATGAGTCATATGTGCTTGCATGTCAAGTTTCGCAAGTGCTTTATGTAAAAGATAATCATAACCCAAATTGGCAAATTGTGTTAGACGGTCATCCTAAAAACTACTATACAAAAGTGTTTCAACAAGATGTCTTAGAAAGTTTTCATGATTTTTAAAGTATGGCTGAGGATCAAGATGACTTGACAATATGAAAAAGACATGATATTGGAACATTTAATTCTACTATTAATTATAACGAAGAGCAAATTGTTAATAATAATCAGTTGGATTCGGAACCTGAGACTGATGATGATGACCCATTGCTATAAGCAACACATTAATAAGGTTCTTATTTCATTATTCTTACATTATTATTCTTCAATTTTTAGAAGATCACTTTCCATATTCTTTTCTATTACATTAATAAGGCTCTAATACACACTAATACATATTTTTATCGTACATGTTTTTAAAGAGATTAATCCATATTATTTCATGTGTCAGGAAAACAATGTGAAGCTAGTTGTAAAAGAGTTTTAAAATTTTAGTGCTTTGTTGATGGAAAAAAAAAGGTGAAAAATAGCTTATTGTTTTGCTCTGGAATAGGTGAATGAGTTTGTAATTATGAATCTAATTTATTATTTGTGATCTTGTGTATCTTGGTCCTCTCAAATTTATACTATATTTCGTGACTAATTTTTTGAATGTTAGAAACCATGTCAATTAACTAAGACAGCAGGTTTGTCTAAAATGATGAGTTTGCAAGGTAGATGAGAAAAAAAATACCTTTTCTATAATGATTGTTAGAAATATTATATTGGTTGTTTTTCTATATTTAAGACATATATAATATTTGATTTGATGTTGTATAGTTATGTTTCTAATTACTTTATATTATAGCATTGGCATTATTTTTATCTAACAAACTACTCTATAATAATATTATGCCATATCATTTTGAGGAAAAACAATTATTACATTGGTGAATATGTTAAATTTATCCCAGGTAAAAACTGTATATGATGTTAAGAAGCAAATTGATTTCGCTCCAAAAAAAATATCTCTATAAAAATTTTATTTGCTCAATTGTAACCTTGTAAATATAATATGAATTTTCTTCAAATATGAAATATATTTAATTTAGAAGCGTATTTATATTACATAACTAATAGTTAATTAAATCTATTCTTTAATTTATAATTATAAAATTCAATTTAAAATCATATATTTTATTCAAATATTATAACATTCTGGCAATATTTAGCTATAGAAAAATAATATCTATGTAGCTACGCTAGTAATATTATATGAAAATTCACTTATTTTGAATTTTTAATTGTTATAGTATATATTACCTATAGTTATAGTTCATTTTTTGCTATAAAAGAAATGACCGTAGTTAATAATGATATTATGAGATTACTATAGCTAAAAAAATGTAAAAATATGGCTAAATCCTTTAATTAGCTATGGAATTACAATATAGCTAAAACAATGAGGCTATTAAGTAACACTTGCTGTAATACTTTTCATATCATAACAATTATAAAGAATTTGCTTCAAGTGTTTAATGTGCATCACTAAAATTTATTTGCACTATAAAAATTAGTTATGAATTTTTATTTTTGTAGTTATTACTACATATTAGCTATGATTTGAAAATTAGTAGCTATGATTCGTAGCTATAAATGCAAAATGTTGTAGTGATGTATCTTCAATTATTCATCTAAACACATATTCACTTATGAAAACTTTTTAAAATCATGAAAAAAATGATGCATTACATCGCTATTAAAAAGGGTATTTAAATATGCATTAATCATTTAAGAATTGGTATAGGAAATCAAGTTCTTTATGCTTTAAATAAATAAGATCAAATGAGAGATTAAGAGGAACATAATCAAGAAACCTTGTATTTTTCAACCTATTCATGGACATTTCAAACCAATATATGTAGCACATATCTTTGTTCTTCAATAAACTCTATATATATACCACCTTATAGGATGAGCCCCCGTAGAGCTGAAGGAACTCAAAGAATAATTATAAGATGTTCTAGATAAGGGTTTTATCTAACCTATTACTTTACCTCAGAGTGCTCCTATGTTGTTTATGAAGAAGAAGAATGTTATTATGCATCTTTGCATTAATTATAGGCAATTAAACCAGGTTACAGTAAAGAATAAATATCCTCTTCCTAGAATTGATGACCTACTCAACAAACTTTAGGGTGCTCAATGTTTTTTCAAGATTTCTCTTCGCTTAAGGTAGTATCAATTGAGGATTAGAAAGGAAGATATATCTAGGACAACATTTAGAACTCAACATGGTCATTATGAGTTTCTTATAATGTCTTTTAGACTCACTAATACACCAAGTGTATTCATGGATCTGATGAACAGGGCGTTCAAGCTATTCTTGGATTATTTCATTATTGTGCTTTTTAATGACAACCTGATATATTCAAAGCTTCCAGCAAAACATTCACAAACTTGAGAATGGTTTTACTAACTTTAAGGTATCATCAGTTTTATGCTATATTTTCTAAGTGTGAATTCTAGCTAGATAGTGTGACCTTTTTAAGACATGTTATTTCTAAGGATGTCATTATGGTGGACCCTAAAAAGGTGGAAGCTATTACCAATTAGTCACAACCTATAACTATTAATGAGGTTTGTAGTTTTCTAGAATTCGCAAGATATTATCATCGCTTTGTTTAAGATTTCTAAAGGATGGCAACTCCTTTAACTCATTTAACTCACAAGAATGCTGAGTTTCTATGAACTGAAGCATGTGAGGATAGTTTCTAAAAACTAAAGGATTGTCTAACTGTAGCTTCAGTGTTAGCCTTGCCTTCAAGAATGGGTGGATACACCATTTTCTATGATGCTTCTAGAGTCAGTCTTGGGTGTGTACTGATGCACATGGCTAGGTAATTGCTTATATCTCTTACCAATTAAAGAAACATGAGCAGAATTATCCTAACATGACTTAATAATGGCAACGATAATCTTTGTACTGAAATTTTGGAGGCATTAATTATATGGTGAAACTTATGAAATATACATAGATCACAAAAGTCTGAAGTATATCTTTAATCAAATGGATTTAAATATGAGGCAAGGAAGATAGTTAGAACTTCTGCATGATTATGATTGCATAATCCATTATCACACTGGAAAAACAAACATAGTTGTTGATGCTTTTAATAGGAAGTTTGTAGGTAGCTTAATTCACATTATGATGGAAAGGAGACCCATTATTAAAGAGTTGATATAATTTTTCGATGAAGAGTCACAGCTTGAAGTAAATGACTCATGTGTACTACCGGCACATTTTTATGTCTACTCGATACTTGTAAATCAAATCAAGGTTGCTCAGAGATGGAACCCACAATTATGTAAAGTCATGGAAGAAGTGTAGGAAGGTAACTCTAAGGACTTCATGATAGATGAAAATGATGTACTTCAACATGGTTCTCAATTATGTGTTCCTAATATAAATAACCTAAGAAAGAAGATATTAAAGAGGCATACCTTGTAGCTTATAATGTACATCTAGGTTCCACTAAGATGCATCAATATTTGAAAGGCATATATTGGTGGAACAACATGAAGAAGGATGTCGCAGAATTTGTTTTTACATGCCGTAATTGTCAACAGGTAAAGTTAGAGCACCAGAAATCTTCTTGGTTGTTATAGCCGCTTCCTATCCCCTGGTGAAAGTGGCCCATTGTAATCAAGCAAAGCTTTGAAATGCTCAAACTTGATTTGATATAATAATGTCAAGCTCAAGCTTAATTCAAACCGAGCTCGAGTTCATATCGATTTTGCTCATATATCATGCATCTCGAGTTGGAGCTCAAGCTTGATTTAATTTAATTTAATATGCTCAACGAGCTTGTTTCAGTTTTTATTTTTCATTAATCTTTTCTACCTTTTCTATAGCAGAAATACTATAATCAATATTTTTTGTGAAGGATAAACAATATGATTTTATTTATATTAATAAAAATAAAATATTGTATTTCTTTAATATTATATTCTATTATAAATTACTAAATTATTGAATTATTAACTTTACTTATATATTATAGTAAATATTTAGTATATGTTAATTCATTATATTTTTATAATATTATTAATTAAATATTCATTTATTTTTGTTATTTCTATTATATAAACAAAAAATAAAAAGATTATACGATATAATTTATTCTTTCGAAGTAATAAATTTGTTCTTCCAAAGCTTTTAATATCTTTTACTAATATAAATATTATATTAACATAAATTTCACTCATTATTAAATAAGTATCGATATTCGTAATTTAAAAATATAATATATATAAAAAATTACAAATAAAGTTAATTAAATTGAAGTATTATATGATATCAAAATTTTTTGTTTTATATTATTTAATTTATTTATCACATATAATGTATAGTAATAAATTATATAAATTAAAGTAGCTAAAGAATTAATATATTTAGATACATAATTTAATATATAAATTGAGTTATATAAATCCAACACAATAAATGAGCTAGCTTGTGAACCTAACTCACAAGTTTTTTAAATGAGCCAGCTCGCAAACTAATAAGCCAAGTATTTCTTAGAGTAGATTTGACTCATTTAATAAGCTAGTAGTTCGAGCTCAAGTCTAAATGAGCTTTTACTAGGCTGATCTAAGCCAAGCTTGATTAACTTGCCTCATTTATGATCTTAAAAGTGATAAAGGATTACTATAGATTTTATAATGGGATTGCCTAAAACCGCTGTAGGGTATGACTCTATAGGGGTTATAGCAAATTGATTGACCAAGTCAGCATATTTTATTCCTATGAAAGTAAATTATAATATGGAAAGTATGCAAAACTATATGTGGAGAAGATAATTTGCCTACATGGAGTCTTAGTTTCTATTGTGTTAGATAGAGGGCCCCAGTTCACTTATAGATTTCAATAATCATCACAAGATGTTTTGGGCACAAGATTAGATTTTAATATAGCTTTTCATCCTCAAACTAATGGTGAATGAGAGAGAACTATCCAAACCTTGGAGGATATGCTTTGGATGTGTGTGCTAGATTTTTGAAGTCATTGGGATTGGTATCTACTACTGATTGAGTTTGCTTATAATAATAGCTATCATGCAAGTATTAAGATGGCACCTTATGAGGCTCTTTTTTGGCAGAAAGTATAGATCTCCATTCTATTAGGAAGAAGTTAGGGAGAGACAATTAGCAGAACCTTACTTAATCCAAATTACTTTTTAAAAAATTTTCATTATTCAACAATGAATAAAAGTTGTCGCTAGTCATAAAAAAAGTTATACAAACCCTATATAAAGAGATGTGTCTTTTGAGGTGGGCGATCTAATATTCTTAAAAGTTTCTCTTATGAGAGGGGTGGGGAGATTTGGTAAGAAGAGCAAGCTGACACCAAGGTACATTGACCTATGATTATTGAGAGGGTTAGAGTAATTACATATCTATTGGATTTGACATCACATCTCTCTCATATACATACAATGTTCATATCTCGATGTTGAGGAAGTATATCATTGATCCTTTACATATGCTACAGCCACGAGAAGTTCATATTTACAAGAATCTTTCTTATAAAAAGGTTCTTGTAGCCATTATGGATTCTCATATTCGAAAGTTACCCTCTAAGAAAATTTTTATAGTAAAAGTTTTATGGCGTAATTGCACCACTAAAGAATATATCTGAGAAATAGAAGCTAAGATGAGGGATAAATACTTGTATTTATTTATAAAAAAAATTAAATTGTTTGTATTGGAATAATTAGTTAATTGCATTCTAACTATCCTTTGTATAATAGAGATTACAATGTGTAATTAATTACTCAATTAAATTCGAGAACAAATTTACTTTAGGCTAAATAATTATATAGTCATTGAGATTTTATATATTATATTAGTCAATCCCTATATTTTCAGTATTTATTTTTTTATCCCCGTATTTTTTAAAACTAAACTACTTAGCTCTTATATTTTTCAAAAACTAAACCACTTAGTCTTTGTATTTTTAAAAACTAAATTATTTAATCTTTCTGTCCGTCCTAAAATCGTTAGTTAATGATTTTATCATTATAAAATGATATTTTTGTCCTTCCTTTATATATGTATGTCTTTGTCATTTATTAAATTATGCTCATTTTTAATTTTATTTATATTTTTTATATATTATTTATTTAAATTTTATAAATATTACAAAAAATAATTTTAAATAATATGAATAATATATTTTATTATTTTAAGGACGATATATATATCATTTATATTAATTTTATAAATATTATTAATAAATAATTTTAAATAATATAAATAATATCTTTTTATTATTTTGCAAACGATCTATATATAAAATAAAAAATAAAATAAACTAATGAGTAATAAAGAAAGACATGAACATATATAAAAGCATGTCAAAAAAAAGTCATTTTATAATGTCAAAATTGTTAACTAATGATTTTGGGAAGCAAATGTTGATAGAATGATCAAGTAGT
The DNA here is from genome assembly GCA_947685225.1 of Garcia nutans. Taxonomy (NCBI): domain Eukaryota; kingdom Viridiplantae; phylum Streptophyta; class Magnoliopsida; order Malpighiales; family Euphorbiaceae; genus Garcia; species Garcia nutans. Next base: position 39,130,328 of record CANTUV010000033.1, on the reverse strand, counting down.
TTATTTTTTAAAAATATATGGACTCAAAAATTAGTTATTAAAAATATAGAGACTGATTATATAATATGTAAAATCTCATAAACTTTATAATTATTTAGTCTTTATTTTAATAGGGAGAGATTAATATCCAAGTTAAATAATAATAATAATAATAATAATAATAATAATAATAATAATAATAATAATAATAATAATAATAATAATAAAAGCCATGGTCCAGTCAAATTGGACCTTGGGAAAATTGAGAAAGTGGAAAAGTTGATATATGGAAAGGAAAGAAGGTGATCTTAAACTTGAAAAAAATAATATATTAATATATTAAATTAATAAATTAAATAAGATGTAATTATATAAGTGATTGAGAGTGTAAAAGTATAGGTGTGTGACCAATCAGGAGAGATAGAGATAAAAAAAGATTGGAGTTTTGACAGGTCATATCTCCACTGTTGATCTTTGATCATTGCCACTCTCCCACCATAGACTTTGTCTCTCGACGATGAGTCTAGGGAAGGGTGACTAACCGCTAACCCTCATTGAAGGAAGTTGCACCTACCGTCTAAAGGTAGCATCACTCTTCGGCTTCGAAGCCCTTTTTTGGTCAACTCGAATCTCTTGTTCTAGCAAGACAGTTACCGCTGGATTCTTCTCTTCCCAAATTTTTATTTGATAACTCATTTATAATTTTTAGACTAACTTGAATATTGGTTGGAATCTAGCCAAGACTTATAGCTTATAATGATATTTTTAGTGAATTGTTAATGAATGTGGAAGATTGATCATTATTTTTGGACTCTCATCTCCGATACAAATACGTTGGTACCCAATTTGCTACAGAATCCTTTTGATGGAAATTTTTCAATGAAACTCTAGCATTGAACTAGTGAGTACTTCCCATGAGACTTGTTACCCATTGAGTATTTAGTTTTATCTAGCATGATAATTATGAAATTTAGGAGGACAATGATTAAATTTTAGAAGTCTAATTTTAATTTTATAAATTAAATGAGTGGTATTTAACCAATTGCCTGTATTTTTAGGGACTAGTTCAGAATAAATTCTAATAAATTTTGATCAAATTCTTCAATCATATAATGTCTATTTTCTGAAGTTTGTAACTATTGTTACAGTATTTTTATGGTATTTTATTCCTTAGATTATTCAGTATCAAACCTTGTTGCTTTCACGCCAAGTTGACAACTTAGTCAATTTTTTTCGCTTCAATTGTGAGTGATATTTTCTAATATATTTTCATGTATTTCATGCATTCACATATATTGTATGTGTATATATTTTATGCATTATTTAGAAATTTAGCATCTTGACATTTGTTTGTGTTTGGTTTGTTATGTGACGAATATGAATTATGGTTACAAGAAAAAATTAAGATAAGATAGGACTATATAGGATGCAATTTGGATATGATATGTTATGATGATGAGCTTAGGACTGACATGACCATGAGGGCTTTCTCATACTCAGTACTACTTGCCAATCGAATAGCAATGATTGGCTATAGCCGTGATGACGAACCCATATCTTAGATTCTAAGAGACTATATTAGATGAAAAAAAAAACTAGATAGAGGGAATCGGCTCTCTAATTTGAGGGCTAAAGTGGTTTCTGTAAATTAATTTTCATCATTGGATGATTATTTACTTTGTTGCATGTTTGGCATGATACACGAGCATCTTTTTAATAAAATCAATATATGACACCAGATTTATATATTGGCTACTGTCACTCGCTAAGTTGAAATGCTCAACTCCGTCTTATTATTTTTTTCAGGTTTTCAGATAGAACCTTCGATGGTAGTTTGTTGAACATCTCTGCCTTCCTTCCCCCAACAAATGAAATTTATTTTAGAATTTATTTAGTTATATAATTAATTATATATTGTATTTTAGGGATTTTGCAAATTTCATATTATTGAGATTCTAAGATTTAATATTGTATTGAATGGCTGATGTTATATTTTAGAAATTCTTATTATTATGGTAGTCCAAACTAACCGAGAGCTTTAAAACTTTAAACTTATTATCTCTTAAAGTCGATCACGTATTATTGAGTTTGGATCATAATACTTATATTTTAATTTATATAAAATATTTATCATTAATATTTTACAATAATATATTTGAATTTTTTTTATTATATTATAAAATATTGTTAATATCTCAAAATTTAGCAAGCATTTTTCACTACAATTAGTTTATACATTAAAAATATTTATTTTGAAATAAAAATAACTAGAATATTAATTATATCATGTTTTGAAAATGTTACTGTTAAAATTCATAAAATTTACGCTGCATATCTCACACTAATTAATTACCTTAATTTTGATATATATAATTAATTTTATTTTCACTTCCACTTCCCTCCTAGACTCAAAAAAAAAATTTTCACTTGTTAAATTTTACATTTTCAGAGTTCACTAAAAATTTACATTTTCAATTTAATCATATATCAACTAATACTTGCTTTTCTGGTCAAAAAAAACAAAAAAGCTAATACTTGCTTTTATTGACATTTGGCGGACAAATAATAATTGATACATAAAACAAGCCTATGACAAAACTTGATGACATAAGCTTTCATACCTCAGCATACTAATTTTCCAAATATCTAGAATGCAATAATTTATTCATTTTCTTTCTTCGTCTTTTCATGACTAATAATGGCTAATACCAGAAATGTTGGCGAATAATTATATGCTACAACGCTTATAGCAATAAATGCCTACAACAAGCCAATTTAATTTTTACACGTAGACTAATTATATTTAGTCTACGTGTAAAAATTCAATTGACTTGTTGTAGGCATTTATTGCTACAACCGTTGTAGCATATAATTATTCGAAATGTTGGCAGCGGTCCATTTTTTCTTAGGATTCATTTCAATCCACCATTTCTGTATTTTTCATTTGTAACCCTACAATCTTTAAATTTTATTTATTCTGATAAAATTCATAAATTTTAATTTATTGTCAATAAAATTATTTATCCCATTTTGACCAAAAAAAAAATTACTTAAGACTTCATCACGTAATTCCATCAACAAAAAAAAATCATATTATTTTACATATCAAAATGAAAGAAAAAAATACTTTCGTATACGGATGCGTGAGAAAATGATATAATTTTTTTCTTAATTTGGACACACAATTTTATATGACATTGTATAAAATATATTATAACTATCCATTAATCGGACAACAAATTCAGAAATCAGAATGAAAATAAATCAAATTTAAAGCGATTTATCAAGATAAATTGAAATTTAGAAATATTAATAATATAAATTAGAAAGACCATAAACATATTTGATTGGCTTATATATTTTTCATAAACTGTTATCATAAATAATATTTTAATATTATATTTTAAGTTCAATTTTTCAGTTTAATTAAAAAAATTATTTACAAACAATCACCGTGTCTTAATTTAATAGTTAGAACTGTTGTTATTCCTGCTTAAGTTTTGAATTTTAGTTCTAAATATTCTCTCCCTCTCTCACATATAATTGATTAAAATATTTATTAAATATTATTTTTAGAATACTTTTCATATTTAACAAATGAATAATTAAAAATCTTATGCCAAAATACAAAAAAAAAATATTTAAATTTTACCTTAATTTTCAGTTCTATCATAAATTTTTTTGATAAATTAGTACTAAACTTATTTTGTCATTTTAATTTTATCTTTTTACACATAAAACTTATTTTTACCCGATATTTTACTGATATATCAATTAAAAAATAAAGTAATGGGTGTTAAAAAAAGTAATACCCATTCATTTAGTATTTAAAAAAATTTAAAAATTCACAAAATAAATAGGCGTTATAAAAAAGTAATGCATATTAAAAAAAAATTAGTAGGCGATAAAAAAATATAATGAGCATTAAAAAATAATAAGAGTTAAAAAAAGTAATAGATTAAAAAGTTAAAAAAAGTAATAGTGATTAAAAAAATTAACAAGCATAAATAAAAAAGAATAAAACTTATATTGTTAAAAACCTCATTAAAATCTTTTATTTTCATATTCATTAAATTTTACATAAGAGATAGATTCTTATTAAAATTTTCTCTCTTTTTTGTTTAATAAATAAAAAATTAAAAAATTATTATTTTTAGTATAATAATAGCATTCAGTTTCATAGATGGGGAAGTTCGCAAGCAATTGCAGCGTACACTTGAGAAGCAAATGTGAAATTCATGTTCAAAACTAAGAATCAAACTGCTCATTGATTGCATATTTCCAGCATATGAATCAACTTCAACACGTATTAACTGTCTTTTATTTGTGAAAACATACCAATATGGTAAATAATTGCTTTTCTTTTGTTATTAGTAAGATAAAAAATCATGGGTTTCAATTTTGAAATCTCTAATCATAGATATATTTCAAAGGCCATAGACTAAGGGAGAGAAAAAAATTTTACGAACTTGTTTCATCAAATTTCCCCATCCGTGAAGACTATTATTATACTAAAAATAAAAATTTCATAATTTTTATTTTTTTAAAAAAATTTATAAGAATCTATCTCTTATGTAAAATTTAATAAATATATAAATAAAAAATTTTAGTGAAGTTTTTAACAATATAAATTTTATTCTCTTTTATTTACGCTAATTGCTTTTTTTAATCTCTTTATTTTTTTTAATTCTCATTATATTTTTTTAACGCCTATTATATTTTTTTTAAGGTACGTTACCTTTTTGTAACTCTAGTTTATTTTTTGAGTTTTTAATTTTTTTAAAAAAATTAAATGAATGGATTTTTTTTTAAGTCAGTTACTTTTTTTTATTAGTATGTCAATAAATTACTCGGTAAAAATAAATCGAACTAAAAAAAATAAAATAAGATAATAATAATAAATTTATATACTAATTTATTAAAATAAAAAAGTTTATGATATAACTGAAAATTAAGATAAAATTAAAGTATTTTTTTATATTTTGGCGAAAATCTTATCTCATTAGTAGAAAGAATAAGGATAAGTAGGGGTGGACAAAATAACCGTGAAAACCGAACCGATCGAGAAATAGAAAAAAAATCGACCAAAAAATTGGTTAACCGACTGGTCGGTTCGGTGTTCGGTTCTAAATTACATCAAACTGAAACTGTTCGGTCGGCCAGCGGTTTCATTGCTCAGAAAACCAAACTGACCGAACAAAGATTTATTTTTGAATTGAAATTGATAATGATGTTTGGATTTGAATTGAAACAATGAAATTGATGGCATTTTGATCTCTGCAGCAGAATAAATCAGGTTCAATATTTTTTTGTCTGAACTAAAAAGACCAAAACCGATCGAATTTTTTGGTTTGATTTTTTTGCGATTTCTAATTTTGTTCGGTCGGTTTTCGGTTACTAACATCAATGATCGATTTTTTATCGGTTTAATCTGATCGGTTCGGTTCAACCAACCGAACCGAATTTATTCACCCCTAAGGATAAGTACTTTAAGCACCAAGAAATAGAAAACTGTATTGATAGTTAAAAAAAAAAAAACTGTATTTTATAACAATTCTCATTAAATAAACAATGAAAAATGCTTAAAACGCTGTGTATAAAATAAATGATAAAGAAAAAAAAATTCCTAATATAATATTATTATAATGATATGGGTGCATCCAATTTGTGGGGCTACAATTTAGTAGATGGCGCACCACTCCATTGTCCACCATCACAGTCTTCGCTACCCTATGCGTTGTTTACCCCACTCCTTTAAGTACTTTTTTTTTAATATTCAATTATCAACCGACCCAAACGCTCTGCTTCAAAAAAATTAACCCAAACCCAACCCCCACTCACGTCACATCCTGACGCGCACTACACGCTGGTACTGTTGTCGACTTTGGCTCCCATTTAAGCTGTCTGATTATTATTAAGTCTTGCTGATTATTATTAAATTTATTCAGGAGTTTTAAGTTTGAATTTTAATTATATTAAAATATAATTAAAAGAATTTCATTAACTTTATAATTTTATCTGATTCAATTTTAAAAAAATAATTATATAAAAATTATAGAATTGTTTCACAAAATTATTACATTTTCTAATTATTTTATAGTCTATTAATTTATTTTATTCTCAACGACTCAATTTAATAAAACTTTAATACTAAATTAATTGGAATAAGTTATGTGAATTCTTTTTTTGCACTCAGTATAAAAAAAAATCCATATCAATAAAATTTATATCAAAAATTAATATTATGAATTCAAAAAAAATCCATATCAATAAAATAGAAAGCAAAAAATTATTTTTGAACTTTATATATATTATCATAGAGGGAGGAATTTTCAATATTTAATAATTAATATTCATAATTCCCATTAAAAATAACAAGAGTATTTATCATCATAAAATTAAATTTCATATTTAAAAAAAAAGTCTTATGAGCATTACAATAATTTTGTTAAACAAAAAATAAAATGAAGTATTTTAAAGAGTTGACTCTCTAAATCGTCGTCCTCACTTTATCCGGAGATCTAACGGCTGAGAATACAAGTCTGGGATGAAAGGGACGGTCGTTGTCCCCAATCTCGGGAGCTAATAATTTTATTTGTACTGAAAATGAATATCCACCAACCAATTATTCTTTATGTTCCCATTTGGATTCCCTTCTTTCTGTTGTTAAATATGATAATCTTTTTTTTTATTCTTAAAATATTGTTCACACTAATAAAAGATAATACTACTAATAGAATTGTTTCACAAAATTATTACATTCTCTAATTACTTTATAGTCCATTAATTTATCTTATTCTCAACAACTCAACTGAATAAAGTCTTAACTCCAAATCAATTAGAATCAGCAATATAAATTCTTTCTTTTCACTCGGTACAATTTAAAATTATCTCTTCTAATAGATGTAATATTATAAGATCACTTTAGATCACTTTTGATCAAGTCAGTTTAGGCATACCCCTGCCTCTCTTAGATATATCTACTCTAACTTATTCAATTTTTTTTACCGGCACATCGCTAGATATTTGTTTCACATGACCAAACCATCTCAATATATATTTTCTTATCTTTATCCTCAATATATATACTCATATTTTTCTCTAACGCACTCATTGCGGATTCTATACATCCTAGTGTGCCCACACATCCATCTTATCATTCTCATTTCTACAACATGCATCTTACTCATGTGTTGTTCTTTTACTGTCCAACACTCACTACCATACATCATCGCAGGCCGTATTGCAGTGCGGTGCAATTTTTTTAAATTTAATTGGTATTTTTCTATCATATAGAACGTTTGTAGTACTCATCCACTTCATCCAATCAGTTTTAATCCTATGACTTATATCTTTTTCACAACCCCCATCTTCTTGAAGAATAGAGTCAATATACTTAAACTAAGTACTAGGAGGTATAACTATTTCGTCTAAAATAATTTTGCATCTTTCTATATTTCTATTATTAAATCTACAATGTATATATTCAGTCTTAATCCTACTTAGCTTAAAACTCTTAGATTTCAAAGTGTTTCTCCATAATTTCAACTTTTGACTTACCCCTACTTGAGTCTCGTCTATTAATATAATATCATATGCAAATATCATACACCAAGAGATGTCATCTTGTATATGTATTGTTAGCTCATCCATAATCAATGCGAAAAGATAAAGGCTCAAAGCTGAACCTTGGTGTAATCCAATAGAAATAAAAAATTATTAGTATCTCTCCCACAGTGCGGATACTAGTGACGACTCCCTCATACATATCCTTCAAGACTTGGATATATCGCATATATTTTTTTCATACGCTCTAAGATCCATCATAAAACTTCTCTAAAGACTCTATCATAAGCCTTTTCTAAGTCAACAAAAACTATATGTAAATTATTATTGATCTCTTTATACTTTTTCATCAAATCTCTATGAATAAAGATGGCTTCCATAGTTGATCGATCAGACATGAAACCAAATTGATTTGGAGAGATATAAGTATCTAGATGCAAACGGTGTTCCACAATTCTCTTCCACAATTTCATAGTGTGGCTCATAAGCTTTATAATTCTATAATTTGAGCAATTCTGAATATCTCATTTATTCTTAAAAATAGGTACCAAATTACTTTGTCTCTATTCATTAAATATTTTCTTAGTACTTAGAATCTTATTAAATAAAATTGTCAACCATACAACTCATGTATTTTTTAAATATTTTCAAGCCTCAATAGATATTTCATCTGATTCACATGTTTTACCAACTTTCATCTTCTTCAAAGCTTCCTTAACTTCAGAAAACTTAATTTGTCTAGTGTACTTCATATTTTTCTCGGGCCTATCGTCTAACCTCTCAATGTTACCATTATAGTTACCATTTAGAAAATCCTCAAAATAACTTTTTCATTATTTCTCGATATCCTCTTCTTGAACCAAAACTTTATTCTATTTATTTTTAATGCATTTAATTTGGTTTAAATTACGGCATTTTCTTTCCCTTATTTTAGTCAATTTATGGATAACTTTTTTTCCCTTGTTCTAAGTTTCTCATACAATCTTTTTAAAGATTATACTCTTGCTTGGCTAACTGCCTTTTTAGTATTTTTTTTTGCTTGTTTGTGCTACTCAAAAATAATATTGTTACTACACTTGGGCAAACTCTTACACCATTCCTTTTTACTTTTTACTATTTTTTTTATTTTCTCATTCCACCATCAAGACTTCTTTGAGGGATGCATACACTATTTAGATTTGCTAAGAACCTTTTTAGCTACTCATTTAATTATTGTAGACATACTTATTCACTTATCATTTGATGATATACTCATATCTGCCTCTCACCCTCCGACTTTAACCAACTCATCCTTAAACAATATTATTTTTCACCTTTTAAAGTCTCACCACCTAATCTTAGGAATTCTATTTCTCCTTGGTATATTTGTTAGCCTCTTAAACTTGATATCCAAAATCACTAACCTATGTTGAGTGGTCAAAGTCTCACCTAGAAAAATCTTACAATTCTTGCATTGAGTTTGATTTATTTTTCTCGTGAGTATGAAGTCAATCTGACTTTTATTTTGCCACTTTTAAAAGTCACTATATGATATTCCCTTTTTATAAAATATGTGTTTACCAGAATCAAATCATAGGCTAAAGCAAAATCAAGGATAATCTTACCTTCTTTATTTCTAATTCCAAAACCATACCCTCCATGAATATTTTCAAAACCAACTTTGTCTTTTCCTACATATTCATTTAAGTCTTCTCCTATAAAAATATTTTCATCATTTGGGATTCCTTGCATAAGTTCATCAATATCATTCTAAAATTTTTACTTGCTCTCCCTATCCAATCCAACTTGAGGAGCATATGTACTAACTATATTGATAGTCTCATTATGAAGTACAAGTTTAACTAAAATAATCCTATTGTCTACTCTTTTTACCGCTACAACCATCTTCTTTAAGTTCAGATCCAAAATTATACCTACTCCGTTCTTACCTCCGTTTGTGCCTATATACTACACTTTATATCCAGTATTCTCAACTTCTTTACTTTTTTCTTCAACCCATTTAGTCCTTTGAATGCAAGCAATACTGATTTTTCTTCTCTTTATAGTATCAACAGGTTCTTTCAACTAATCTGTAAGAGATCCAATATTCCAAACTTCTATTCTAATCTTACTCTCTACTTGTTCTTTCTTATGTTTCTTCCTATATAATCTTTTATCATTATCTAAATATGTATCTCTTGTATTACTTATATTTTAGACTAACTTTTTTACCCACATCAGTCTTTGATATGAGAATCATTGCTTATTATGTGCCATATCGGGGCACCGACATGGCGTGTTACATTTAGAAAATGCCCTATATCCTTACGTATTCTTCATTATACCCGAGCTCTGATGTAGCGCGTCGTAAGTAGAGAACGCCCCAATGATATTATCATTAAAATCAATATCATAAAATATATTTCCTTAAAAAACGTACGTTGCAAAAAAATAAATCAATTATATTTCAAGAAAAAAATTTAAAGAATATCAAACTAGCAATTAAAGTTTCTAAATAGTATAAAATTATTTAAAAAAGAAGAAAAAAACTAAAAAAAATTTAGAAGTTTGATTTTAGAAAATTTTACGGATTAAATCTTAGATGAAAAAGAATTTAGTGAGAAATAAATGATTATAAGTTTAAAAAAAATATAACTCAATATGACTCAACGAGTTTATATTTTTAAGTTAAGAAAAATGTATATTCAAAGGGATTATATAATTAAATTAAAATTTTAACGAGCAAACTGATTGAATGAGTACAGTTCAGATGATTATAGATGTATTTAACTTATTAAAAAATAAAAAAAAAATTAATTTCCACTTAGTTCACTAGTTAAATGATATTAAAATTAATTTTTAAGAATGAGAGATTGTGAATATTAATTCTAAAATTAAAATATTGTTTTAAAATAAAATGAGATATAACTTCAAATTATTATTATTATTATTATTATTATTATTATTATTATTATTATTATTATGCCTATGTTTGTGTTTTAGTTAGGAGTGGGCAAAATTCGGTTAACCGATTAAATTTTTTATTAACCAATTAAAAGTTTGGTTCGGTTAACCGATCGTCAGTATAATTCGGTCGATTCGGTTGAAGATTTAAAATATTTTGATTTTTAGTTCAGTTAATAGTTAACCGATTCGATTCGATCGGTTAACCGATTAACCGAATTATTTAAAAAAAATTAGTTATTTATTATTTTTTGTTTAATTTTTTAATTATACAAATTTTTATTATAAAATAAAGTTATATTTTATTTATTTTTATAATAAATTTTATTTAGTTATTTAATTATATTAATTTTTTATAAATATAATTTTATTTTAAAATTTAAAAAAATTGATCGATTCGGTTAATTAACTGAACCGACAGATTTAATTCAATTAATTAACTAAATCGACCGAAATAAAAATTTGATTGATTCGATTAATAAATTTTTTATACTTCAGTTTAATTAATCGGCCAATTCAATTAATTAATTAACCAAACTGATAAATACCTATCTAATTTTAACTATAAGTAATTAATAAAAATATATATTATCTCGTTAAATGTTTGAATAAAAAATAAATTTTTAGATGTATTAATTGCTTCCCGGGCTTTTTTTTAAAACTGTATTAATTGCTTCCTTCTCGGATTTCTACTCTTGATCAAATGTCAATGTTAAGATATTCCAAGAAGCTCTTTTTTTCAAAAAAAGAAGATATTTCATGAATTTTAGTGCAGTCATTTCCATAGTTCTGTTTTGTTTTTTCTTAATCATGTGTTTCATGAAGACCACATTAGAATATCTAAAAGCGCAAATTACCCTCTATATCACTATTTTTAACTTTTTTTTAAATACTTTATATTTTTAATATGTTAAATATATATTTAATATATATCTTTAAAAATAAAATATATTTTTAATATATCAAATATATATCAAAACTATATCTATAAAAAATAATATTTTTATAATTAAAAATTAAAAAAATAATATTTTCAAAATTAAAATTAAAATTGAAAATAGGATATTTTTAATAATACTTTTATTTTTTTAGAATATTTTTAAAAAAAATCCTATCTAAAATATGACATTTTTTATTCTAATCCTTGATATTATTGAAAACAATGCTATTGTGCAATTACAATTATTACAATGTTTTATTGTTCAGGTAATTAATATTATATTTTTTAATTTCTAATTCCAACACATCATATCATTTTCATTATTTACTGTAGAATTTTTTTTGAAAATATTTTTAAAAAATAAAATTATTTTTAAAAATATCAATTTTTTAACTTTTAATTTCAAAAATATTTCATTTTAGAAGTATACATATAATATATCAAGGGCATACTTCACTTTCAGAGGTATAACTATACTAAATATATATAAAAGATGTAATTATATTTAAAAAAATAAAAAATGATATATATATAATATATTTTCTCTTTCTTATATAAAAAATTATTTTATAATTAAAAAATAAATAATTTTAGTGCGTTTGTTTGATTCTTAAATAATTTTAGAAGTACATCAAAGGGCAATTCAACAATTAATAAATATATATTCTTTTGAATAATAAACTCAATATCAATTCTTTCTTTCTTATATTAATACTAAATTAATTAATTTTAGAGGGTTCACAATATAATTTATATAAATTATAAGGATCTATAAATTTTTGAATTGAGTTATTAAAGTATGATCAAAACCTTACAGGCTACAGTTGAACGGTGAGGGGAATTGTTATAATCGAAACAATAATATTGAAAATACTAAATTTCAGAAAATTTGATAATTTAATAATCTCAATTAAAACACAGTGTTTAAAAGAATATGCATCTCTAGAGCACAGGAAAGCAAGTTAATAATTTATTTTTAATCATTGATAATTATTACAACGTGAACTACACACACAATAGAATTCAAATATAAATTCTTAAATTGTAGTAAGTTTATCATATTAATATTTTATTACTAATTTGGACTTTTTTTTAATTAATCTTATTTTGATTAAATTCTTGAATTTGTAATATCACTACTCTAAAAGTTCAAAAGTTTTTTTTTTCTTAACATTAAGAAGGAGTGCACACATATTGTTAGATTAAATTTATAAATACTTGAATAAAAATTTTATTAGCAATATTAGTTAGGATTTCAATTGAAATTAAGCTCTCACCAAATTTTTGAAAAGTCCCTAAAAATAAATGAGAATTTTAGTAGTAAAATAAAAACAACAATAACAAAAAAAAAATCTCCAAGTAAACGATCTTCTAAAGTTCCAAAAGTCAATATTATGAAAGTTATTACAAATGGGCACTGATTACTTATCATCAGACATCTTAATCAACTAACTGTCCATTGAGATATTAATATGGCACTATGACAAGTAATCTTCCTTGACATTGACTTGCTTTTTTGCTATACTTTATAGGCTAAATTATGATTTTCATTCTTGAACTTTGATTTAATTAATAAAATAATTCATAATTTTGGGTAAATTAATTATAATTTTTAAATTTTTTAGTTATAATTCGTTAAAAATATTTAAAAAAATTAAAATACTCTTTATTTTAATCATGTTGGAAATTAATATCCACATTTTTATTAAATATATGATAAAATACCAAAAATTAATATATATATATATATATATTATTGTATTAAAAAACCAGCTTATTTGTCCAAGTGAAGCTTTATGGGATAAAAAAAATGTCTTGGTGCTGACAGGTATTTCGGCTTGAAATGGAGATTTGTCAACAGTTTGTTTATTTTGAAATAAATGAATAAAAAAAGAAAAAAAGAAAAATATTTTTAAATATTCTTGAAGTGGAGATTTGTCAACAGTTTGTTTATTTTGAGCTAAATGCATAAAATAATAAAAAAATAAAAATATTTTTAAATATTCTGGATAATAATTAAACAAAGGAAAATCCCAAAAGAAGAGGGACGGATCTATTATATAGACCCCTCTAAATTTTTTATTTTTTAAATGTATTTTTATATATTAATTTTTCTTTTAAAAAAATAGATTTCGGCCTTCCTCTTTAAACTTTAAATGGTATATCTTAGCCGATAATTTTGATTATTTAGCTATGTACTTATGATTATAAAAAAATTTAATAATTTTAAATATTTAATCATATAATTATTAACAAATATTAATAGTATTAATTATTAATTTTTTTTTACCATCGAAATGTAACTTGATAATAAAAAATTAATATTACTTCTGCTTATGTTTCAAATTTGAGCCTTCTATAAAAGTGGCTATGTTTTTGTCTTCTCTCTGAGGAGTTTCTTTGTCCCTTTGTTTTTGAAGGGTTGTTTCCATGGAAGAGGATCAAGTTTCAGTTGAGATGCAGGCTTTGACCGTGGAGGATGAAGATGAAGACTTTGCTTATGGTGATGACGAGATTGTGTTGGAAGATGATAGGAAAATGTGTTTGGTTGGCCGTTTTCTGTCAGACAGAACTATCAATTTTCAGGCAATGCGTCAGACCATTGCTGCACTTTGGAGACCTTTAATGGGTATGAAGGTGAAAGAGGTTGGAGATTCTCGTTATCTTTTCCAACTGTATCATGAAGTAGATGTTCATAGGATCTTGGAAATGAGCCCTTGGACCTTTGATAACCAGCTGCTGTTGCTCGAAAGATTTGGAGAATACTTGTTTCCTTTAGATGTTCCGCTTTTCCATTTTCCCATCTAGGTGCAGATTAATGGCCTTTGTTCTGGCTTCAGGCAAGAACGGATCTTAAAGGATATCGGTAACAAGATTGGTGAATTCCTTGAATCAGATGCCAATAACTTTTCTTCATCATGGAATTCTTATATGCGTATAAGAGTTCGACTGGATGTCCGAAAGCCTATTAAAGCCGAGTTAAAGTTGAGAGTAGGCCAAGGAAGTTTTGTTGTTGAATTCATGTATGAATGCCTTCCTCCACTATGCTTCATTTGTGGATTTTTCGGGCACACAGAACGTTTTTGCCTAAAGTTATTAGACTTTGAGCCTGGGAAAGCGGTTCGCCGTTTTGCTCCTACTTTAAGAGCACCCTCACGACGAGGGCAGAAAGACATTGGGCAGAGATGGCTGAGATCGGCGGCTGGCTTGGAATCTCCAGCGAAGGAAGTGCAGGATGATGCTGATTCTGGAAGTTCCGAAATTAAAGGAGGATTTGGAGGGGATTCCCATCTTGGCAGGGAACGAAATCAAGGCATATCCAAAAATAAGGAAAGAATTATCTTTTCTAATCCCCTGGATATTAATATGAATTCAAAAGTCAACAGTGTTGACATGGATTTGAGTGAGGGGTCAAATGAGATGCTAATGGTTAATGATGTTAAAAGAAAAAGAGTGGGCTTGGACCAATCCAACGAAGCCTAAGGTCTTGTTACTACCCAGAACATGCCTACTAGTCCATCTGATAAAACATCGGCCGGTTCGAATCGAACCCGTAGGGCGAAATAAGTTGTTTAAGCTGGAATTGTCGTGGGCTGGGCAACCCACAGGCGATCGAATTTCTCAAATTTATTGTTTTTGAGAAGCGCCCTAGTTTTATCTTTCTTATTGAGACTCTTTGTCTTTCTAATAAAATTATTGAAATAAAAGAAATTTTGGGTTATGATGATTGTTGTTCTGTTGATTGTGTGGGTCATAGTGGAGGCCTGGCATTATTGTGGAAATCAAATTGTTCAGTTCGCCCTTTAAATTTATTTGCTCGTTGCATTGATGTGGAAATTTGTATAGAAGAGTTTGGTTCTTGGAGACTCACGGGTTTTTATGGTAACCCAAACCGGGCTAGACATGACGAATCCTGGAATTTACTTAGAAATTTGACGGATTGTAGTGATCTACCTTGGCTTTGTGTCAGTGATTTCAATGATATTTTGCATCCTTCAGAGAAACGAGGGGGTAGACCGCAACCACAGAATCTTATTGAAGGATTTCGTACTGCTGTTTTTGACTCTGGTTTGGTGGACTTTAAATTGGAAGGGTACCCATTCACTTGGGAGCATGGTAGAGCTTCGGGTCAACTTATTGAATCCAAGCTTGACCGAGTCTTAGTCTCCCCATCTTGGACTAACCTTTTTCCAGCTGCCCGTGCTTATACTATATACTCTACCTCATTTGATCACCTCCCTATTTTGGTGGAAATCCAGAAATTTTTTCCTCGCCAAGCTGCTTCCTGTTTTCATTTTGAAAACTACTGGATTCGCAACCCATAATGCAGAAATATCATAGAAAATACTTGGCATTCATGTGGGTCTTTATGTATTGGTGATCGGCTAAGCTCTTATGGGGCGAATTTGTTTAGGTGGGGACTGGATCTTTGCCGTGAGCATAAAATTCAGCTTCAGAAATGCATGCGTGATATGAATTCTCTTAGAGGTTCTCGTCTTTTGCGGGATATTAACAAATTTCTGGAAGCCAAAACTGAATTTCATCGATTGCTTCATGATCAAGAGGTGAAATGGAGGCAAAGATCGAGAGTTTTATGGCTTAAAGAGGGGGATAGGAACACAAAATTCTTCCATTCTGCTGCTATAAGTCGTCATAAGAAGAATAATTTCAAGAAATTGAAGAATCAGGAAGGGACCTGGGTCGAAGAGAGCAATTAGGTAATCTTCTCTATGCTCATTTCAATTCATTATTTTCTTCAAATGCTGGTGATGTTGCACCTGTTATTGAGCATGTTCCTACATGTGTATCTCCTGAGATGCATAATTTCTTAATTGCTCCATATACCTCTGAGGAAATCAAACGTGCTGTGTATGATATGCATCAGGACAAGGCTCCAGGATTGGATGGTTTTAATCCAAATTTTTATCAGCAATATTGGGATATTGTTGGACCTGCAGTTGTTGCAGCCTGTGTTCATTATTTGAATTTGGGATCTTTTTGGGCTAATCTGAACCATACTTTATTGGTACTTATTCCTAAGAAGTCTGTACCAGAGAGTACGAATGATTTGTGCCCCATAGCTTTATGTAATGTTATTTACAAAGTCATGAGTAAGGCAGTCTCTAATAGGTTGAGAAGGATCTTGCCGGATATTATCTCTCCCTCTCAAAATGCTTTTGTTGCCAATCGGTCGATTCAAGACAATAGTGTGGTTGCCTATGAACTCATGCATTTCTTCCTTAATAAGAGAAGCGAGAGAGATGGTTATGCAGCCCTCAAAATCGACATTTCTAAAGCTTATGACAAGTTGGAATGGAGTTTTATCTCTGTTATGTTGAGGAAGCTGGGTTTTGCTGAGAGATGGATCTCTTTGGTTATGCTGTTTGTTTCCACTGTAAAGTACTGGATTCAGTTTGATGGTCAGCATTTAGGCCCCATTGTTCCCTCAAGAGGTATCCGACAGGGGGATCCTATATCCCCATATCTTTTCATTTTGTGTGCTGAAGGCTTTTCCAAGTTAATTCAATCCAAGGTTCGACTAGGTTATTGGAATGGCTGTTCTATTGCAAGGAATGCTCCATCCATTGATCATTTGTTTTTCACTGATGATAGCTTACTAGTCTTCAAAGCCTACTTGAGAGAAGCTTTAGTGGTCAAGGAATTCATTGATACCTATGCCACGACATCCGGACAACAGATAAACTTCTCTAAATCTGCTGTATGTTTTTCCAAAAATGTCTCTGGGCAGATTCGATCTTCCATTTGTTTTGCTTTACATGTTACAGAGAAGGACGATCTGGGCTGTTATTTGGGGCTTCCTACCCGTGTGGGGTTAAACAAAAAAGAGATTTTTGGCTTCTTGAAAGATAGATTATGGAAGAGACTTAATTCATGGAAGCGTCGCTGTCTTTCTAGAGCGGGCAAGGAGATTCTGCTTAAGACTGTTATGCAAGCTTTGCCTGTGTATGTTATGAACTTGTTCCTACTCCCTAAAACCCTTTGTATGGAGTTGCAACGTATTATGTGCAAGTTTTGGTGGGGTAGAGGCTAGAATCATGATAAAGGCATATCTTGGATTAGTTGGGAACGGATGAGCCGTCCTAGAACTTATGGGGGTTTGGGCTTCAAGAAGCTCTATGAATTCAATCTAGCTCTTGTTGGTAAGCAAGCTTGGAAGATTATAACTAATCCGTCTTCTTTGGTGGCCCGTCTTTTGAAAGCTAAGTATTTCCCTCACACTAATTTTTTGAATGCTCAATTGGGGAATAATCCTAGCTTTTTATGGTGAAGTCTTTGTGAGAGCAGATGTGTTATTCAAAAAGGGGGTTGTTGGCGTGTGAGTTCGGGTTCCTCTATTTCTATTTGGGAAGATAAATGGTTACCATCCACTGAGTCTATGAGAATTCTTACTCCTCGGCCGGTGGATACCAATTATCTTATTGTCTCTAATCTTGTTGAAAATGGGAAGTAGAAGACCGAGGCTCTCTCTATTTTCAATAATGTGGATCGTTAGGCTATTTTAAAAATTCCACTCAGTTTACGTGGTCGGGAAGATGTTTTTTTCTGGCGCTATGACCGCAAAGGCATGTATACTGTCAAGAGTGCTTATAGATGCTTGACTGAAGAAGCTGTTGCCGTTCCGAACCATTTCAGTGCTGATCTATGGCGGAAATTTTGGCATTGTAAGGTACCTCCTAAATGTCTAAATTTTGTTTGGAGATGTTGTTTAAAAGCTTTGTCCACTATTGATGCTCTTCAACACCATGGTATACCTATATCTGGAAATTGTTACTTGTGTAATATTGGCCATGAAACTGATCTACATGTCTTAGCTTTATGTCCTTTTGCCCAAGAAGTTTGGAGTGTGGTGGCTTTGGGTATACGGATTAATGGGTACTCCTCTTTGTGGATTGGTTTTGCCATCTTGTGGATTCATTGAGTTGTGAGAATCTTAGAACTGTTATTATGGTCTTATGGGCCTTATGGGAAGCTAGAAACAGCATTGCTTGGAGAAATAAAATATGAATGCTAGACAGGTTACCCGCCGTGCCTATAAACTGCTACAGGATTGGAATGATGCTCAAGAATCTATACCTGCTACTTCTACTCAGATTAGGGTGTCTTTGCCCAAGTGGACTAAGCCACAAGCGGGTATTTTGAAATTGAACGTGGATGGAGCTGTCTTTCAAGATTGTTTTGGGGGTGTTGGTGCTATTGTAAGAGATGACAATGGGGAGTTTGTAGCTGCTATGCAACGAGTCTTTTTAGGTGATTTGGACCCCACTACTGTTGAGGCTATGGCTATTAGAGAGGCCCTAAGTTGGGTCATAGACAGAGGATGGTCTTCTATAATTATAGAATCCGATGCTCAAATCTGTTTCCGGGCTATTAATGATCCTAACTATAAGGATTTTTCCTCTTTTGGTATTATTATTGATGATTGTAAATCCCTTTTGAGTGATATTGGGGATAATCATCTAGTTTTTGTGAGACGATCTGCGAATAATGCGGCTCATAGTCTTGCTCGAGCCTGTGTTATGTCGACAGATTTGGTGGAATGGCTTCATTACCCACCAAGTTGTATTTTTGATCTGATTATTGAAGAGAAATAAAATGTCTCACAAATTTTCCTCAAAAAAAAAAAAATTTGAGCCTTCTATATATTTTTATATTTCATATATAATTTATAAAAAATTATTGAGATTTTTTAAAAAATATTAAAAAAAATAAAATTATTTCAAAATATTAACTTTTTTTTTTCAAAAATAAGAAATTTTTAATTTTTAGTTTTAAAAATATCCCATTTACATGTTTTTGTCTAATATATTTCAAGCACATTAATTATTTTATTTTCAAATATATATATATATATATTTAATATTCATTTAAAATATTAAAATATATCGAAATAGTCCATGATTTTTGAAAAAGAAAGTTTAAAAAAATAAACAATAATACGATTGCAAGCTCCATGGGACGTTCATGGTGAAGCTTAATCATCTGTGTCTGGTTTTACTAGTGGTAGCGCTCAATAGTTAAAAAAAAAGATCTATTTTCAGACTGACAAAATCAAAACATAAAAACATTTTAATTAGTTAAAAAAAAGAACTATTTTCATTAATTAAGTTAAATTTTAAGAATTAAATAATACTTTATTTAAATTTATTTGTATATAATTGTTATCACATGCTTATTCTATTTACGCAGTAATCACGTGCCAAATTTCACATTGATTGGCAATATTATATACAATATTTTATTTAATACTTTAAGAATTTTATCATGGAAAATCTGTGAAGAAAATTTTGATTAAATAAATTAATATAAACTTAAGAAATATAAGTTGTCTATCGAATAGTGCAAAAGTTGATATATTCAATTTCCCATTGTTTATATACACAAACACATGCGCGCACACACACACACACATATATATAATTTCAAATATAGTTGAATAATGAATTTATGTTTTAATTAAGATTAAATAATTTTTATAATCTTAACACAATTAAAATTAAGTAAGATGTCCCTTATCTTCTTTCATTGATTGTACTTTCCATTATTATTGTGTTGCCTCATTCAGATTCTTTGGAGGATGATCAATAATTAATTTTTTTTGGCTCTTTCATCTATGAGAGATTTTCAATTAAAGTCTGCATGTAATTTTCTAGTTGAAGGTAATTATGAGAGTGGTGATTTTCCATGGCGGCTTGTTTGGAAGTGGCCGAGCAAACAACGTATTCGTATGTTTCTTTGGTTGCTTCTTCAACATGGAATTATGACCAATGTTGAAAGGGTACATCACCATATTGTAGTTCCTCCATTTGTTCTTCCCGCTATGCTTAGGTTGAATCTAGTATCCATCTCCTGCGTGATTATACTCGTGCACGTTGGTTTTGGTCCCTAATTATTCCTCATAGCTTTCATGCTTGGTTTTTTGATGATAACCTTTCATTTTGGGTATGGGTCCTCAACAATCTGAAGCTAATGTGTTTTAAAGTGAATGGATTTCAATGGCATGTATCTTTGGAATTGGTTGTTGGTTGCTATGAAAACATAGAAATTCTATTATTTTTAAACAAAAGTAGAGTTCTATTTTGAAAATGGTAGAGGAAACATTTGTGCAGGCTGAGTTGGTAGAGAAATATAGTATGAAACTGCTAGACCATGGTTCAGTGCAGCATAATCTGAGGGTAGTTTCCTAGTTTTTTTTCCCTTGTGGGCTTTGTGAAATTAAACTCTGATGCATCAATCTCTTGCAATTCTCATATTGCCTTTGGTGGGGGTTTACTTTGAGTCACTCATGGTCTATGGATTAAAGGCTATGTTGCTCAATTTGGCTCATGTCCTATCTTGTATGCTGAGTTATGGGGCCCTCTTTCATGGCATACAATTAGCTTTAAATATGGGTATAATTCTATAATAATTGAGTGTGATAACAAAGTGGCAATAGATAAGGTGAATAACGATTGTGCTCAATACTTTATATTAGTGGCTTTAGTTCATAATATTCAACAACTCTTGGCATCTTTTTCATTTGTAGTGGTCTCTCATGTCTATGGAGAAGTTAATTATGCTGTTGATTATCGCTAATTATGCTGTTGATTATCTCTCACATTTGGCTTACGGCTTTGGTTTGGAAGTCCATGTGTTGAATGATGTTTCTATTGGGTTGGAACCTTGGCTATCTCATGATTTGGTTGGTGTTTGCTATGATAAGTAGTTGTTTTTTGGGGTTGATCCCTATCTTCATGTACCAAAAAAAATAAATAAATAAGATGTCCTATCGTAGGGAGTGTTTAGTTGGGAGTGAGAATAAGAATGAGAATAAATTAATGATATTTGGTTTGATAAAAATGAATTAATGATATTTGGTTTGATAAAATAGATGAAGTAATAAGATTTTTCATTATTCTAGGAAAGATAATTAATGATTCCCTTTCATATTAATTAGTTTTAATTTCTGACTATATTCAAAAATTAAAAAAAACACATACTTTTAAGAGAATGAAATCAAAATCTATTTTTCATTTTTATAATAAATAAATATAATTAATTTAAATTTTTAATTATGAATATATCTAAATTTTTTAATAAAATAAAATTAAAATTTTAAAATAAAATATAATCAATTTAATCTTTTTTCATATTTTATCTAATTATAATATCTCTGAATGCTTAAATAAATAAATTTATTTTTTCTTAAAAATTAAATTGATTTTTTAAATTTTTAAATAAAAACACTTCAAATAACTATTAACTTCAATTTCTAATCTTGTTGTAATCTAAATAGTTTCAAAGGAAATTAAAATTCGATTATAGAGTAAATCAAATAAAATGAATAAATAGTTATTTTAATTTTAATTCTGATTTCAAAGTTCGAACCAAACCCCAATTTAATATTTTATGAAAAGAAATAAATAAATTTTTTTTTGTGTTATTCTATAAATATGTACTTTCTTTTAAATCATATGAATTATTTTGAGCAAAAACCACTGAACTAAATTTAATTAAATTTTAATTTCAAGATAATTAAGATCAATCACATAAATTTTCTTTTTTCACTCTAGATAGATAGGGATTATATTTTTAAAAAGATGTAGGATCATCATTCGAACCATTTTTTAATATATTAATTTAGATTTACCCATTCTCTTATATAACATCTTCTTAATTTGTTAAATCCTTTTGAACATGGCCAGATAATTGTCATGATCCAAGAAGAATTTCTAAGGTAGAAGGAAGAAGGAATCATGAAGAGTGACCCAATTCTCTGCTCCAGCCAAGGAAATGGTCCCAATAGTTCCAACAACTCAAGAAGAGCCCAATTCAACATCAAGAGATGCACTGGGACCACTGTGAAAGAATATGTTATGAGTATGGGCTAAGTTAATTGGAGAGTACTGGAAGAATGAAATTGTAGTAGTTTTAATTAGTAAATATGAGTTGGAATATTGTTATTTGCTGGTTAGCTATCAGTCCTTGTAGTAGTGACCAAGAATGACAAAATGAATCTTTTATATATATTGTTGTAATAGATTAGAAGGAACAAATTAATGAATATGAAAATACAATTTTCTCTCTAAATTCTTATCATATTCTTCTGTTTCTTCTTCTCCTTCTCCTATCTCTCCTCCTCCTCCTTCTTCTCCTCTTATGTCCAACTTCTTAATTCCTTTTCTTTCTTGCTGTCAATTATCTTCTTCCCCTGCTTATCTTCTTCCTCTTCTGCTCTTATTCTTCTTCCTTTCTCTGTTCTTTATTTAGGAACATGGCAGTGGTATAAGAGCCCTTATCCGAAGATCCTACTCTGGCTTTGCTAGTTCAAATGGCAAAGAAGAAAGCCATAGCCACTGAAGCACACCCATTACAATGGTTGGAGAAGTATGTCAAGATGATCGATCAACACTCACAAGATTTTATGAAAGCAGTTTATGAGCAGTTTGATAAACAGAATCAACAATACATAGATCAACATGCTACCTAACTCACCTTCCAAAAACAAATGGAACAAATGATAGATATGTTAATAAAATGTCAAAAATGGAGGTGCCTAACTTAAGTGATAGTGGTAAAAAATGGAGGTGCCTAACTTAAGTGACGGTGGTCAAAAATGAAGGTGCCTAACTTAAGTGATGGTGATAAAAAATGGAGGTACCTAACTTAAGGAATGGTAGTAAAAAATGGAGGTGCCTAACTTAGGTAAAAGAGATGCCTAACCTTTGACAAATCTCACCAACTATTGTGTTCACATGTTATAATTTTCCTATATAAATGGCCCTTTGGCCATTGTTATGAAGTGAGAAAATTAGAGAGAATAGAAAGAAAATTAATAGAGAGGAAAATCAAAGCGGGTCTAGCAAAAATTAAGTCAAACAATTTTTATGCTCTTGATCGCGTCTATTAGGAAATTTCTTTAAAAGAATTTCTGTTAAAATTCTTGGGGATAATTGGGTGTGTGGTGTGAGTGTTTGTAAACACGGTATATTTTTTTCCTTAATAGAAGTCTGCAGCAGCTCCGGAGACGTAAGTATAATTGGCCGAACTCCGTTATCAAATTGTGTATTACTATTCCACATTTATTTTCGCTTTCCTACTAATCTGGTTTAAGGGAAATAGAGTGATAATATTTATTTTCTAACAACTGGTATCAGAGCCAAGGTTCGGAATTCGGTAAAAGTACTATTCATTTGTACGTGGGTACTATTCACTGTCAAAATGTTTTTGGAGAATCCAGATTCCAGTGGGAGCGATGGCCGCAGACGAAGAAAAAGTGATAATTAAAAAGTTCGATGGTGCAGACTTTGGCTTTTGGAAGATGCAGATTGAAGATTATCTATATCAGAAAAAATTGTATCAACCTCTTTCACAAAACAAAATCAGAAGGCATGAAAGAAGAATATTGGAACCTTCTCGACAGACAAGTCCTTGGAGTTATTAGATTAACATTATCCCGTAATGTTGCTTTCAACATAGCCAAGGAAAAGACCACGGCGGGTCTTATCACTTGATGAGACAGTTATTTAATTTACGAATGGCAGAAGGGGCATCGATGGCCCAACATCTGAATGAACTCAACACAGTCACAACCCAGTTGAGTTCAATGGAAATTAAATTTGATGATGAAGTTCGGGCTTTAATTCTCTTATCATCTCTACCAGACAGTTAGAATGCTACCGTTACAGCTGTTAGCAGTTCGTCGGGAAATACCAAATTAAAATTCGATAATGTACGAGATCTGATATTGAGTGAAGAAATTCGGCGAAGAGAATCAGGAGAAGCATCAACCTCTTCAGCTCTACACACAGAGTCTAGAGGGAGAACTTCAGACAGAAATTCAGACTTTGGTAGATCAAGATCTAGAAGGGGCAAATCTAGATCGGGGAAGAAAGAATTCAAGTGTTATAATTGTGGCAAGAAGGGTCACTTTAAGAAGGATTGCCGAGCTCCGAAGAAAGATACCGGCGCACAGAAATCTGTAAATGTGACCAAGGATTCAGGCAATGCTATGATTCTAAGCATTAACAGTCCGATTGAATCATGGATCTTGGATTCAGGGGCATCTTTTCACTCCACTCCATGCCTAGAAATCATGAAAAACTATATTAGTGGTGATTTCGGAAAGGTTCATCTAGCCGATGATGAAACCTTAAAGATCTTGGGAAAAGGAGATGTCAAATTAAAGTTGCCAAATAGGACTGCCTAGAAGCTGCAAGGAGTGAGACATATTCCTGGTCTCAAAAGGAATTTGATCTCTGTGGGACAACTTGATGAAGAAGGTTATTGTATGACCTTCATAGATTGTGAATGAAAAATTACCAAAGTAGCGCTTGTCATTGCTCATGGTAAGAAGACCGGTACTCTCTATGTAACCTCAAACATAGAGAACATCATCGCAGTAGCGGATGCTGATTCAAATCTATGGCACTAGAGGCTTGGCCATATGAGCGAGAAAGGGATGAAGGCACTTCTATCAAAGGGAAAGTTGTCAGAACTTAAAAGTGTAGATGTTGGTCTATGTGAAGACTGCATCTTTGAAAAATAAAAGAATGTCAGTTTCACGAAAACTGGCAAGACACCCCAGGAAGAAAAGCTTGAATTGGTACATACCGATGTATGGGGACCATCTCCAGTTCCATCTCTTGCATGCTCATTATATTACGTCACCTTCATTGATGATTCAACGAGAAAGGTATGGGTATATTTTCTGAAGAAGAAATCAGAAGTCTTTGATACATTCAGAAAATGGAAGACC
Organism: Garcia nutans; assembly: GCA_947685225.1. NCBI lineage: Eukaryota > Viridiplantae > Streptophyta > Magnoliopsida > Malpighiales > Euphorbiaceae > Garcia > Garcia nutans. The sequence goes on along the minus strand of CANTUV010000033.1, from coordinate 39,105,144 downwards.
ATGGTGAAAAATGAAACTGACTTGAAAGTCAAGCGATTGAGGTCTGGCAATGGAGGGGAGTACAGAGATAGAAGGTTCAGAGAATTTTGCACAAGCAGCGGAATCAAGATGAAGAAAATAATTCCTATGACACCGCAACAAAACGGCGTAGCTGAGCACATGAATAGAACTCTAAATGAACGTGCCAAAAGCATGAGGATACACACCGTCTTGCCCAAGAATTTATGGGCTGAATCTGTCAACACCGCGGCCTACCTGATCAACCGTGGGCCTTCAGTACCTCTGGATGGTGAAATACCAAAGGAAGCATGGAGCAAAAAAGAGGTAAATCTTTCACACTTAAGAGTGTTTGGTTGTATCTCTTACATACATATAGATTCTACTAGAAGAAGTAAACTTGATGCCAAGTCTAAAAAATGTGTCTTTGTTGGATATGGTGGTGATGAGTTCGGTTACCGGTTTTGGGATTATAAAAATTAATGATCGTAAGAAGCCGAGATGTCGTATTCAATGAGAATGTGATGTACATAGATAGGCTAAAAGCAGAATCAAGCAGCTCCAAGATAGATGTTGAAAATAAGGAATTTGCTAAGTTCGAGGAGATTTCTGAAAATAATATTCAGAATAGTCCTGAAGCAGAGGAGCCAAGCATGCCAGAATTGAGACGCTCCACCAGAATTTCTAGACAAACCCAACGTTACTCGCCTTCTTTGCATTACTTATTGCTGACAGATAATGATGAACCAGAGTGCTACGATGAAGCAATGCAAGTGAAGGATTTAGTCAAGTGGGAGTCTGTCATGAAAGATGAGATGAACTCACTCATGTCAAATCAGACATGGGAATTAGCTGAACTACCACAAGATAAGAAAGCACTCCACAACAAGTGGATTTACAGGAACAAAGAAGAGCATGATGGGAGTAGACACTACAAAGCAAGATTGGTTGTAAAAGGTTTTCAGCAAAAGGAAGGTGTTGACTATACTAAAATTTTTTCTCCAATTGTAAAGTTTACGACAATCAGACTGGTGTTGAAAATAGTAGCTGTAGAGAATTTATATTTTGAACAGTTAGATGTAAAGACATCATTCCTTCATGGAGATTTGGAGGAAGAGATCTACATGAAGCAGCCAGAAGGCTTCATTAAGGCAGGCAAGAAAAACCTGGTGTGCAGGTTGAAGAAAAGTTTGTATGGTTTGAAACAAGCTCCTAGACAGTGGTACAGGAAGTTTGATAGCTTTATGGGTAATAGCGGCTTCACAAGATGCCAAGCAGATCATTGTTACTACATTAAGAAGTTTGACAGTAGCTTTATTATTTTATTATTATACGTTGATGACATGCTCGTTGCAGCTTCAGACTTGCAAGAGATTAAAAATTTAAAGCAAAAATTGTCAAAACAGTTTGCAATGAAAGATCTGGGTACTGTAAAGCAGATTCTTAGAATGAGGATCAAGAGAGACACGAAGTCGGGAACTTTGATGTTATCACAGGCTGAGTACATCACCAAAGTACTAGCCAGATTCAACATGCAAGATGCTAAACCAGTGAGCACACCTTTAGGTGTTCATTTCAGACTCTCCAAAGAACAGTCACTGAAGACGGAGGAGGAATGTGCACACATGGCAAAGGTGCCGTATGCCTCAGTAATTGGGAGTTTAATGCATGTCATGGTTTATACCAGGCCAGATATTGCTCAAGCAGTGGGAGTTGTTAGCAGGTACATGAATAATTCAGGCAAGGTACACTGGGAAGCAGTCAAGTGGATCCTCAGATATCTTCGGGGTACCACAGATAAGGCACTTTGTTTTCAAGGTGTAGATACGACACTAGCAGGCGATGTGGATGCTTACTTAGCCGGAAATGTTGAAGTCATAAAGAGCACTACAGGGTATGTCTATACTCTAGGAGGTACCGCAGTGAGCTGGGTCTCTCAACTACAGAAGATAGTTGCTCTCTCCACAACTGAAGCAAAATATATTACTGTCATGGAAGCCAGCAAGGAGATGATCTAGCTCCAAAGTTTCTTGAAAGAACTAGGCAAGAAATAAGAAAATAATGTTTTGCATTGCGACAGTCAAAGTGCCATACATCTAGTGAAGAATACGTCTTTTCATGCCAAAACGAAGCACATACAGTAGCGATATCACTTTATCCGGTCACTTTTGGAAGATGGAATTTTGAAACTTGAGAAGATCAGTGGAACTCAAAATCTAGCAGACATGTTAACGAAGATGGTGTCGACTGACAAACTGAAGCTGTGTTTAGCTTTAGTTGGCCTGCAGTAGAAGTAGATCGTAGAAGAGCTGTTGCATAGTTCGAAATGTGAAGACAGATTGAAATCAGTCTTCAAGTGGGAGATTATTAATAAAATGTCAAAAATGGAGGTGCCTAACTTAAGTGATAGTGGTAAAAAATGGAGGTGCCTAACTTAAGTAATGGTGGTAAAAAATGGAGGTACCTAACTTAAGTGACGGTGGTAAAAAATGGAGGTGCCTAACTTAGGTAAAAGAGATGTCTAACCTTTGACAAATCTCACCAACCATTGTATTCACATATTATAATTTTTCTATATAAATGGCCCTTTGGCCATTGTTATGAAGAGAGAAAATTAGAGAGAATAGAAAGAAAATTAATAGAGATGAAGATCAGAGCGGGTCTAGCAAAAATTAAGTCAAGTAATTTTTATGCTCTTGATCATGTCTATTAGGGAATTTCTGTTAAAATTCTTGGGAATAATTGGGTGTAAGGTGTGAGTGCTTGTAAACACAGTGTATTTTTCTCCTTAATAGAAGTCTGCAGCAGCTTCGGAGACGTAGGCATAATTGGCCGAACTCCATTATCAAATTGTGTGTTACTATTCTGCATTTATTTTCGCTTTCCTACTAATCTGGTTTAAGGGAAATAGAGTGATAATATTTATTTCCCAACAAGATATGATGAGAGCTCTTTTGAACAGTTTGCAACCAGGTTCCGCAGCTCCTTCATCATCTAATTCACCTCTGCCTCCTACTACTAGCTCTAATCCCATCCACATTGCTACAGAACCAACACTACCAAGCGAAAATAATCCCAGAATCAACCCTCTTATAACAATTCCCACAAGCCAGCAGCCATCTGCAAGAATTTCTCAACAAGCATTTCCATCCTTAACCATTCACTCCAGCCCTATCCACACACAAACTACACAAACCCAAATGAATACCCATCCAAAATTTTCAAACACTTCATCTTTAAATGCCACAGATACCAAATTACCCACCATTCATTATACCCAACACAACAACCAACCCATACAGATCCAAATGTGAACAATGGGAAAATTAGTAAGTATTTTGATTTATGAGAATTTTGAGGTTGATTTTGGGGATGATAGAAAAATTAATTATGGTAATGATTTTGATAATATGGTGATGCTTTGTTTTGTTGATGGAGCAATAAGAAATATTGATTTTGATAGTGAGAAAATGACTTTTGTGGATTCACATAGAAAAGAATATGTGATAGCTAGCAGTAAAAATTTGAATAGAGACCAGAAAAATAAAATTGATATGTGGGTTGAATTAAAAAATCATACTGATTATGGATGGATGTTTGGATCGAATTTTTTTATGCATCTTAAGGAGAATGAATTTGAGAGGTGGAGAAGACAAAGGAAAAAATTGAATTGCTTAAGAAGAATTTGTGGACTGAAGGTGTTTGAGAAAATGTCAATTAGAAAACATAAATTTAATTCTTTGCTCAAACAAAATTTAAAGCTTGCGTTTAAGAAGGTACAATGGATTTTGATTCAATGGTTGCATTTGCCTGGGAAGAAACAATTAGCCACTAGATTACCAAAGTTGCATGAAAAATGGTAAGTTCAATATACAACCATTGGCTCTTTTTGACAAAAGATGCCTTGAGAGAATTCAACAACAGATGCATCAAGTTTTTCTTTAATGGTTGAATTTGTCAAAGGCCATTTGGGAGGAAGAGGACTTCTTAAAATCAGAGTTTCCTGAATTTTTCCTTGAGGACAAGGAAAGTCTTGTTGGGGAGGAAAATGTCATGATCCAAGAAGAATTTCTAAGGCAAAAGGAAGAAGGAATCATGAAGAACAGCCCAATTCTCTCTGCTCTTGCCAAAGAAATGGTCCAAATAGTTTCAACAACTCAAGAAGAGCCCAATTCAATATCAAGAGGGGCTATTGGGACCATTGTGAAAGAATATGTTACGAGTGTGGGCTAAGCTAAGCTAATGGGAGAGTACTGGAAGAATGAAATTGTAGTAGTTTTAGTTAGTAAATATGAGTTGGAATATTGTTATTTGCTGGCTAGCTGTCAGCCCTTGGAGTAGTAACCAAGAATGACAAAATAAATCTTATATATATATTGCTGTAACATATTAGAAGGAACAAATCAATGAATATGAAAATACAATTTTCTCTCTAAATTCTTATCATATTCTTTTGTTTCTTTTTCTCCTTCTCCTATCTCTCCTTCTTCTTCTTCTCCTCTTCTGTCCAACTTCTTAATTTCTTTTCTTCCTTGCTGTCAATTAGCTTCTTCCCTGCTTATCTTCTCCCTTTTCTGCTCTTATTCTTCTTCCTTTCTTTATTCATTATTTAGGAACATGACAATAATCTCAGTCAGTATTTTCTTATTTTATACTTAATTATCATCGCATATTTTGTAATGCACTAATTATGAATTTCAACCATCCTAATATGCCACATGTCAAATTTTAGATTATTTTTTTGTGTGCTTGTCCAATATCTAAGGTTTTTATATGATTAATTTAAATTTGACTCGTTTTATGCACCTAGTAATAATGGGTGTCTTTTAACAGAGATAGCTGTATGCACAAGACTATAAGCTCGAAATTTAAACACACAATATGTTTAAACGATACAAAGCCACTTAATATTCGGATCAACCCTTCATAAATTTTAGATTGTTTTAATATAATATATTTAATATTTATTTGATTTGACTTCAATTATGAAAGTTTGCAATTGGCCTTTAATATTCAACCGGTGATAATAAATATTTGATAGAAAAAAAAAGTTACAAAAAGTAGCACATGAATTTTCCACCCTATCTTTTAAAATTTATAAATGAATGCTACTTTTTAAATTAAACTTACAATTTCAACCTTTTGGAGCTAAAACGCGGTTTTCATTTTTTTTTGAGCTACGCTAAAAGGTTTTGTTGATTTTTAAAATAACTTCAGAAAATACTTTCTAATAATTAAACATTTAGATTTTATTTTTATGTAATCAATAAGTAACATGAAATCATAAAAGTGAAAAAAAATGCTTTTTGTTAATGAATATTGTATACGTGCAATACTAAAAATACTAAAATTATATATAGTTTGTATAATTTGTATTATAACACAATATATCTACCCTTATTTGTTAATTTATTTGTCATTTTTATAAAAACAAAAATATTCTATAGTTATTTCTATTAATTAATTACACTATATTCGTGTTTGATACACTCCAAAATTTGAGAATATAATCCAATTCTTTGACAAGATTCTATTTTTTTGTTTTGAGTGATAAATAACTTATTTATTTTCTAACTTTTTCTTACATTTAAATGATTTCAATTTCTCTAAATATAAAAGTATAATTATTAATTTAATAAACAAGTTATGTTTAATTATTTTAAAAATAAATTTAAAGATAAATATTTAATGTCTTGAAATTCTAATCTAATTAAATTTTGATTTCTATCAAATAAGCCTTATTATTTGAGGGGAAAAACAAGGTCTAATTATTAAATAGAATGCCATATCTACTTGAAACTAAAAAGTTTATATTTTATTAAGTAAAATGCCACACATAATATGTAAAATAATTAGTTCTTTTTGTCATTTTATTTTAAAATTTATAATTAATGACATTAATTAAATCTATAGTATTAATATAAGTTCAGACTAATGACTAATCTTACATGAAATGAAATTAGATAAGTGTTATAATTATAAAAATTTAAAAGTTGCTGCATAAAATTATCAAAATTAAAAATTTCATAATAAAATTAAAAGAACACTAAGATTTATTTTTTTTACTTTAGCAATTAGACCTAAAAAGATGATTCCAGCCTCCATAGGAGCGAAAGTAGAGGATTTACTATAATGCTATGTTTAGATAAGTTAAAAGGTGAAATTGAATTTACTTTCATGAAGAAAAGGAAGTAGTGTAAAAAAAATTTGCTCTAAATTACTTTTTATTATTTAAAAGTTTAAATAAAAAATGAGTAATTTTTTTTTTATTTTTAAAGAAAAAATAATCATTGGATTAGTCATTTTATCTAGAGGTGTATACAGTCGAATTAGGTCTAGTTGAAGTAATTTTTTAATCCGATCGAACTTAACTAAAAAATAAAAATCTCAAATTAATTTTATTTATTTATTTTTAATTTCGATCGAATTGAATTAATTATGAATTTGGTCAGATTGGTCGAGTTGGTATATAATATCAGAGCTTTATATTTATATTAGCATCGAATATTGTTGGGTCGAGTCAATTTTGGTTGAATTAAGTGGTAAAATAAATAAAAAAAATATATATTTATATATAAATATATAAGAGTCTAGTAAGGTTAATCGATAAAATAAAAAAATACATATATTCATATATAAATATATAAAAATGGATCGGATTATGGTTAACACGAAAAAATTTATTCTAATTTTGCTCGCCAATTGAAACCAATTTTTTTTTAAATATAAAATCGATTTCACCTGTATATACAATATAAACTGATTAATTCAGCTAAAATATACTCGGTTCGATCATGTTCGATAAATTTACGCACCTTAATTTTACCTACTTAAATTATTATTTACTTCCATTTTTACTCTTTTTTTTATTTTGCAAAAAAATATTTTAGAGACTGAAGAATGAATTGGTAAAATAAATTTTTTTTTCTTTTACTCTTATTTATTTTACTATTTTTTATCAAATAAAAAAATCGAGTAAATTTTATTTATTTTTACTTTCTTTACTTCTCATCCAAATAAAGGTTAAATACAATAAAAATGGGGGTCATATAATAAATACAAGCAACTATACGAAAAGCATGTGCCAAATAAAATCAAGAAGAGAAGATAAGTCTGAAATAAAAATTTGATATTTTGTTATAAAAAATAAAGATAAAAATTTAAAAAACGAACGTGCGAGAGAGAGCCGTCGTCGTTTTTCCCTTGTAAGTGAAAAAACCGTACCTGCCATCTTCTTCTCTGGCCTTGCTTTTATTCATTTGCTCATGTAAACACTATAAACACATGAGAGAGTCCCCTCCCCCCTTTGCTCTCTGTCTCTCTGTCTCTCACTGATTGAAAAAGCTAATTTTTAGTCTCGAGTTACATAAAATCTATGGCGGAATCGGTTGAGTTACCGGGTCGATTAGCGATTCTTCCTTTTGGAAACAAAGTTCTTTTACCTGGAGCTATCATTCGGATTCGTTGCACATCCCCTAGCAGGTATTGGTTGTTAATTGATGGTTAATTATGATTAATTAGTTGTGAATTTTGATAAGAAAGTTGCGGTTTCTTGATTTCTAGTGTGAAATTGGTAGAGCAAGAACTGTGGCAAAGAGAAGAGAAGGGTTTGATTGGCATTTTGCCTGTTCGTGATGCTGCGGCAGAGGAGGCTACTGTTTCAGTGGGTTCCATGTTATCTCAAGGTAATTATTATTATTATTATTATTATTATTATTTCTGGTATCATTTCACGTGCTTTATTTTTGTTTGTTTGTCTATTTAAAAATTTGTGTGATAATTAGGTGTTGGAAGCGATTCTGGGGAAAGAAGTTCCAAAGTTCAAGCAGGTAATTCTGAAAATCTCAAACTTGATGGGAAAAATCACCAGGAAGTTATTCGTTGGCATAACAGGTTTTACTTTTGATCAATTTCTCTTTAATTTCTTTTCATTACTTTGATGAGATAACTAGAAAGTTTATTGTGATTAATTTTTGTTTTTGTTTTTGTTTTTGTTTTTTTTGGGTTTTCTCAGGGGAGTGGCTGCTCGTGCCTTGCATCTGTCAAGAGGAGTGGAGAAACCTAGTGGGAGAGTGACATACATAGTTGTTCTTGAAGGTTTGTGCAGATTCAGTGTGCAGGAGCTTAGCAAAAGAGGGATGTATTACACTGCACGGATATCTTCTCTTGAGATGACAAAGGCTGGTTAGTTTTCAATCAAAGCATGAGAACTGATGGACTTTATAGAATCATCTATTAATATTCCGTTTCATTAATCTCTGATATTATCTTAACTAGACATGGAGCAAGTAGAGCAAGATCCTGATTTTGTATCATTGTCTCGCCAGTTCAAAGCAACTGCCATGGAACTTATCTCAGTTCTTGAACAGGTAATTGTTTTATTAAGTCACTGGGGGATAAAATTATGGAAGTCCCTCTCTCTCACATCCATATTAACTATGTCATTTTAAGATATACTCACTGGAAATTTATCCTGTTATCCTATTGTAGCTGATAATTCTTCTTTTCGTCTCTGCTTGTAGAAGCAAAAAACTGGTGGAAGGACAAAAGTTCTTTTGGAAACAGTTCCTGTCCACAAATTGGCAGATATTTTTGTTGCTAGCTTTGAGATGAGTTTTGAAGAGCAATTATCTATGTTAGATTCAGTTGATCTGAAAGTAAGGCTTTCAAAAGCTACAGAGCTAGTGGACAGGCATTTACAGGTGATCTATTCATTCAATGTTATTTAACGTGGGACATTTCCTTCTAATAATCTTGATACTTCTTCTGGTATTCATTCAGTCATTTTAATTTCTACCTCTGACAGTCAATACGTGTGGCGGAGAAAATTTCACAGAAGGTTGAGGGTCAGTTGTCTAAATCACAGAAAGAGTTTCTTCTGCGTCAGCAGGTTTGTTTAAACTGTATTCTGTTATATTTGAAGATACATGCTTAGACATTTGGGCATTTTTAGACCATATCCATTAAGATTAATTAAATCAATTGCTTTTGACTTTCTTGGGGGATTATTTACCTTTGGCGAAGGTAAATAATTCCTCCTCCCCGGCATCCCACTTTTTGGCTGGGCTGGGGATTTTAATAATGCAGAAGTCTTAAAATTTAAGGAAAAAAAAATCACAATCTTATTATATGGGGTCAACTTCCTTTTAGGTCATAGCATTCAAGACATTAAAATTAGAGGTCCAGGCAATTTCAGAATGCCAATTTGAACGTGTATAGATATTATTTTCCATTGTTGCAGATGATGTGTTTAAAAAAAAAGGTTCTCATCAAGTAGATACAGGTTAAAAAGTTCAATTTTTTTATCATGAATCACTATAATTATATGACGTGTAACTTTGTGTTTTAGCTTAAGTTTTAAAATTTTCTTGGAAAGCCTAATATAACAGTCAACTATTTTGTGCAAGTCATATGTCAAATTAAATGTCACTGTATATATAATAAGATCCCTAGCCAATTTTTTCAAACTATAAAAATGGAAAGGAAGATAATTTCAAATAGGAATTTCTTGTAGGAAAGTGAAGTGCTCAAAATTTTGAAATATGTTTTGGTTGTGCATATAATTGGCTCCACTATCATCCATGAAGTTTTCAAATTTCATTTATGCAAGATTCATTGAGTTGTTTTGTATTTGTGGAGACTAAGGCTTCTTAACTGAAGTTTTTTTAGGTAATAATTTGATGTTTCACAGGTGTACAAGTATTTTTGTCATAAGATGAGACCTATGTTCATTTTTCTCTTTATACAAGTATGGGTGGTAGTTTATTGTCAAGGACATAGCTGTGAAGGGCTATTTAGATTGTTGCTATTTGATCGACATTTTATTTTAAATTGTTGCAAATGTAGTATTATTTTCTGAACTTCCCTCCCCTATTCCAGTTTCGGGCTAAGCCATTTGAAATATTTTTTAGATGAGAGCTATAAAAGAGGAGCTTGGTGACAATGATGATGATGAAGATGATGTGGCAGCGTTGGAAAGAAAAATGCAAAGTGCAGGAATGCCTTCAAATATCTGGAAGCATGCGCAGAGGGAGTTAAGGTATATATCCTCTGAGAAGATAAGAATATAGGATGATATTATATTGATTCCAGAGAAATTTTTTCATAGAAAAGTTATTTCGAGTGAAACAAATGGAGCATTAATAAATATCAAACTTCATTGTTGGTTGACCTAAATGTTGCATTCAAGGTTTCATGTTAAACCTTCTGTTAATTGCCATTATTGTTTTTTTGTGCATCTCAGGATGCTTAAGAAAATGCAACCTCAGCAACCTGGATATAATAGTTCACGTGTTTACTTGGAGCTTCTTGCTGATCTTCCATGGCAAAAGGCAAGTGAAGAACATGATTTGGACCTAAAAGCAGCTAAAGAACGTCTTGACAGTGATCATTATGGCCTAGTCAAGGCTAAGCAACGGATAATTGAATATCTAGCTGTTCGCAAGGTAGACCTGTATTCTACTAGTTGGTGCCTGAATTTGCTTTTATCTTTTTAGTTTAACTGAATATGCATAGGAATTGAGATGTTCCTATGGAACAGCTTAAACCAGATGCAAGAGGCCCAGTGTTATGCTTTGTTGGTCCTCCAGGTGTTGGGAAAACATCTTTGGCATCATCTATTGCTGCTGCCCTTGGTAGAAAATTTATTCGCATATCACTTGGTGGTGTTAAGGATGAGGCAGATATTAGAGGGCATAGGAGAACATACATTGGAAGCATGCCAGGGCGTCTAATTGATGGTTTAAAGGTAGAAAATCTTTTCATTGATAAAGTCTTTACATTCTTTCGATAGTTTTGCATATATCTTGGTGCATCATTGTAGAATGCATATGAATTTGTTGTTCATATATTTTCTGTTATGCTCTGTGTTTGTGTCCGGCTGTTGCTGGCATGTTCAGTTCTATATTTGTCAAGTTTTTATAACTTGCATATTTTTAAAGATAACTTTTTAGTAACACCGAGTCTAAGCTCATTGTTTGAAACACATAAATTATTGTTCACTTTATAATTTAAATAGAACAAGTTTTGGTAAGATTTTATCAAAACTATTTTAATCTTACAGTTTCATATGTTGGTTTCTCTTGCAATAAAATTCATCTATTAATTAATTTTTTAGACATTTACATTAAATTGCCACTCTATATATATACTGTTGAACAAAAAAATATTTTTTTACTGTTGCAGAAAAAAATATATTTTATGCGTCGTAAATTTGAAAGACTAATAATATTATCGTGCATGTAGATAATTATTTTTTAGTTAAATAGTTAATTATCTTGTACAAGTATTTTGGGTGTATGGTTGAGTTTGTCAATTATCTTCCTTGTACAATTATTTTTGAGAATGTAGATGCTATTTTGTGCGAGAGTAACTATGCATTTGGAGCAGGTAAGCATTTTACAGGCAGGATATGCTTCTGATGATTGTTTATATTAATGATGGTGATTGTCATCTTTAGATGTGATGTAACCTTGTTTTATGCGTGTGTGCCTGTCTATTTGGGATTGAGTTAGACTTATGGTGTGTTTTTTTTTAGAGAGTAGGTGTTTGCAATCCAGTCATGCTACTGGATGAGATTGACAAGACGGGATCTGATGTACGTGGGGATCCAGCTTCTGCTCTGCTGGAGGTTCTTGATCCTGAACAGAACAAGGCATTCAATGATCAGTATCCTTCTCTTTTCCTTAAGGATGTCTCTCAAGACTGATTAGGGTAAAGTAGACATTTTTTTTTGCTAACCCAGTCTTTTAATCCTCGACAGCTGACTTTTGATTTCTCTAATCCCAGTTAAATTATTAATACAAATTCAAAAATATTTCATAATTAACCATCTGGACTACTATTTGTTGTCTTTGCTTTTTCTGTCAGCTTAGGGAGATGCATGGGACTACATGTTGGATAACTGGGGGGGAAGTTATTTCATTTTGGGTGGGGAAGGATTTGAAACTTCTAGACGATTAGATGTGGTTAGATCTTTGGTACATTTAATACAGTTTTTTAAGATATTTCATAAAACAATGGTTTCACTGTTGATTTTGAATGTGCTGTGTTTATTAATCAGCACCATCTCATCTCAGCAATAGTTATCCCTTAATTTATGCTCTATAGCTATTTGAATGTTCCATTTGACCTTTCAAAGGTGATTTTTGTGGCAACTGCAAATAGGGCACAACCTATTCCTCCTCCACTCTTAGACAGGATGGAAGTCATTGAGCTCCCTGGATATACACCTGAAGAAAAGCTTAGAATAGCCATGTGGCATTTGATTCCACGAGTTTTGGATCAGCATGGGTTGGGTCCTGAGTTCCTTCAAATTCCAGAGGTACTAAATCAGTCGGTATATATGACATTTAATCATTAAAGAGTCTAAGCCTTTTTATCATTACCGATTTCCTTTTATTATTTGTCATTTTTTGCAGTTAAAATAATCATTACCCATTATCATGATGAGTCTAAGCCACGGGCATTTTTGTAATGAAGTCTAAATTATTTGCTTGATAGGCCATTGGTTGAAATTCATTCATTACATTGTTCTTCATGAATAATTGTTGTTGAAAGCAATTAACTAATTCTTTCAGTGGTTACCAGATTTGAGGAAAGATGTTCTCATGCGTTGTATATCAATTGGATAGCCCTCTCTTTTCTCTCAAGTTCCTGTTTTTATTATTTGAATAACTGGGTTTAAGTTGTGAAAACTTGTTGTGAAAGCAATTAATTAATACTTTTCAGTGGTCACCAAACCTGATGGAAGATGTTCTCATGTATTGTCTTTTAATTGGATAGCCCCCTTTTTTCTCTCAAGTTTCTCTTTTGTTTCCCTTAGTGATTTGAATATCTGAGTTTAAGTTGTGAAAATAATGGTTTGTGCTTTTGCTCAATTTTAGTGGACCAGATTGTCTAGTTTTCTTCTATCCCTCTTTGCAACTGAGAGTTACATACAGAATGACTTATTTATTTATTTATTTTACTAAGTTTTGCCTTCTAGTTCATTTCTCTCCAAATTGTTCAGACTAAATATGAAAAAAAATCTCCATATTTGCCCTTCTAATTTTATTACTCAAGTCACTATGACTATCTGGTTGCATGAAAATTGCAAACTGTCCAGCTCTTGTTTGACCAATCATAATGTCATTATTTTCAAGATAAGATACATCTTAGCATTTCATGTCTGTTCTCTCTTTCTTTCATGAACCCATGAATGAAATGAGAAAGAAAAGAAGGTAATTGGGGAAATTCCGTACTCGCCAAGATATTGCTATTTCAGTATCTTGTATTACACAGATATTGTACATGAATTTATATTCTGAATCCCTTTTCACTGTGGTAGGCGATGGTGAAACTTGTCATTCAGAGGTACACTAGGGAGGCTGGTGTCCGGAATCTGGAGAGGAACTTAGCTGCTTTGGCTCGTGCTGCAGCTGTAAGAGTTGCAGAGCAAGAACAAACTGCTCCATTGAGCAAAGATATGCACCGTCTGGCTGCACCGCTGTTGGAGAACAGACTTGCTGATGGAGCTGAAGTGGAAATGGAAGTCATTCCAATGACTGATAACACTCATGAGATATCAAACTCATTCAGGGCTGCCTCACCTTTAGTTGTGGATGAAGCTATGCTGGAGAAAGTATTAGGGGTAATAATTTTGCTTATCATCTCTTCTTTTCTCAGCATGAGTCCTTGTGTTTGGGTTTCAATTGGCATTTGCTGTATTCTGGTGTGTTTTAATAGTTTCTGTTATGATACTTGTCCATTTAGCAATTAGCATTAACTAGTTAGTAATGTGTGATAGGTTGCACTTCATTGTTAAGATGTACTTTGTTCTGAAGCTCTTACTTGTTCTGCTGAGATAGAAGATCCATAATGGTTATTTGGTTATACATATGACATGGAATTTTGCTGTAGTTGGTATTCTTACTCTTTCAAGTTCAAAATCTAATCGAGGAAATTTGACATGAAAGTTTGTTGTAGTTGTTATTCCTATACTTTCAATTTCAAAAGTCTAATCAGGGAAATTTCCTTTTCCCTTTAGCAACATGGCTTGGGCTGATAACTGAGCAAGTGCTCTAGTGGTATACCATATCTGTTTTTCTGTGCATACAGGACACTATCGTGTATGGTCTAAAACTTTTAGTTGCAGTTGGATTGTAGCCTTTGCTATTGGTTCCTTGATGTACTCAGACGATCCCTATGATATGCGTCTGAACAAGTTTTTATAGCCAATACACTTTGGTTTCTCAAGTTACTTCACTAATTTGAGTTTGTCTTAATTTTAACAAATGTAATGGTCATGTTGATTTGAACTTTTATACAGCCGCCAAGATTTGATGATAGAGAAGCTGCAGAGCGGGTTGCCAATCCTGGTATATCAGTTGGGCTTGTTTGGACCTCATTTGGTGGAGAAGTTCAGTTTGTGGAGGCTACAGCAATGGTGGGGAAGGGTGAATTGCATCTCACTGGGCAACTTGGTGATGTTATTAAAGAATCTGCACAGATAGCACTGACATGGGTAATCTTTATCCTCCCAGATCACCAATGCTATGTTAAATTGCTTTTGTGTGCTTACTGCATATGCTAAATTCCCCAGTATTACGTATTTCAGTTGAAAATGTATAGATACTCAAGAGGCTGAGGTCTGGTTAAAATTTAATTTATCTTTTGCATCTGTTTCACATAATTTTGGTCTTGATCTCCATCCAAAACGTATACTTCTTCATTAATAATGTGATTTTCTCTTTTCTGGTTGTATCATTCTCTTCATTTCTTCTGGAAATACACTAAAAATCTTACCAATAGGTGCTGGACAATATGACGTGACAGTTGCTTTTCTTCTTTTGTTCAAGGGTCCAGCAGTTGTAGCTTTTTGAAATGTTCTCTCATAAAAGTGAGATATGCAGAAAAGCAATTTATTTTTACTGTTAGAAAAAATTACTTGAAAATGTCCTCTGAAATTTTAGGTACGAGCCAGGGCAACAGATCTTAAGTTGGCAGTTGCTCAGGAAATCAATCTGCTCGAGGGCAGGGATATTCATATACATTTCCCTTCTGGAGCTGTACCCAAGGATGGACCCTCAGCCGGTGTGACACTGGTAACAGCTCTTGTTTCACTGTTCAGTCAGAAAAGAGTAAGAGCAGATACAGCAATGACTGGAGAGATGACTCTGAGGGGTCTTGTGCTTCCTGTTGGTGGTGTTAAGGACAAGGTAATGTAAACCCACCTGCATGACTATTTGGTAGTCTGTTTTATGACGGCATGCTTAATTCTCATCCATACTCAGTATTGCATCGATTAATCTATAGCGCGTCTGATGATTATGATTTGCTATGCTTAATCAATAAGCATATACTATGTTTGTTCTGATATGTGCAGAGTCCTGTTTTGGAGAACCACTGTTGCCTGAGCTATGGAATTTATCAGCTAAATATGCACCTTTTTCCATGTAAACTTCATGCTTACGCCATGAGTGTGGATTCTTATGCTGTTTTTCTTGCAGATATTGGCCGCACATCGTTATGGTATCAAGAGAGTCATATTACCAGAAAGAAATTTGAAGGACTTGGTTGAAGTACCAGCAGCTGTGCTTGGCAGTCTTGAGGTAATTAAATTCTAATTGTGGCATAGTGCCAATCAATTTCATTTTAGTCTTCCTCACATTACTTTAAGAAACATTTTTCATCAAATCTAGTTGGGAACTTGAAGCACAGCTGAATTGGTTGATACTTTCTCCTTTGAAAGAGAGAGGGTTTTGAGTTCAGATCCCATCTGTCCCAACTATTAGAAATGAAATGGAGAAGAAAAAAAAAAAGATTCAGTTGAGCATGATGCTCAGATTGCACACTATCTCATGATATTTTCCTTGCATTTGTCTGCAGTTCATTGTTTCACTGGTGTTGAATTGGAGTTTTATCACTGTATTATGAATTGTATAAGTGGTCGACTTACCAGTACATATTTTCCATATTCCTTTGATCTTTACAGATTATTCTAGCCAAGCGGATGGAAGATGTGTTGGAGCAGGCGTTTGATGGTGGTTGCCCGTGGAGACAACGCTCAAAATTATGACAAAGGTCTGCTACGCGGGGATATTTATTGAATTTCTAATGCATGGGGTTGTTCAACGTTCATCATATCACATCAGGCGGATAGATTTCATTATATTCTTGCTGCCTCCTGCAATCAAAGATAAAAAATGTTAACAAGTTCAAATGGGCTGTGTTTACGCAAAGAAAGAAGAGTTCAGCTGGTGCAAATGGAACTAACCTTGTATCCATCCATCAAAAATTTTCCAATGGGGTACTTTTCCCCTCCACGCCGCCATCTCTCTTCCTGTCTGGAGCTGTATTTACCATGAGTAAGCCATTGCTTCCCCTCTTATTTTCCTTTGTTCACCCCTTGATTCTGTATAATCACAGATCAATTCTTAAATTGTGTATAATTTATTATTTAATTTCAGCAAGGCAATCAGTTGGCTTATTATTATTTACTTCTTATTGTCGATGCTTAAGTATACTAAGAGATGTTTGGCTTAACTTGTAAAAATTAGCCGTGCTTATAAGCTAATAGGATTTTATAAGCATTTAAAATTTCAAGCAGTTATTTATTTGTTGAGTGTTTATAAGAAGTTATTAAGCATTTAACATATTTAATAAAAAAATTATAAGTATATTTATTATTAAAATAATTAAAAATGATTTAAGATTATATTATCAAGAATATTTATTAAATAGTAATGATATAGTAAATTATTTTATTAAACTAGTTTATAAGTTTGGTGTTTATGGTCATTAAAATATTAAGTTGGTTCTTCAGTTTAATTTTTTTTAGTATTTTAGTTTTTAAATTTATAAAATTGTTTAAATAAATATATTAATGTAAATTTAAAGCTTATAAATTAATTATAAAGTTGAAGTTTATAAACCAGGTTCTAAGTTAAAACATTTCCTATGATTGGTCTCATGTCTATGAACGTGAGGATATTGAAAGGGGAGTATAATTGTGAGGCCATCGTTACAAAACTTAAATATTTTAAGAATTTAATTCAATTGATTGTTAATTTTTATGTTTGGAAATAAATAATTAATATAATTTTGTTATTGGGTAAAATCATTTTAAAAAATTGAAATCATACCAAAAAGGTATTTGAATGAAGAGGAAATTACTCCATTCATTGTTTCTTAATTTTGGTTTTCGTTTTTGTTTACTTTTTTTAACTTTTAAACTTTTTCTTTTTCAAATTTACTGTTTTCTTAATTTTTTTTTGTTTTCGATTTTACGTTTTTTTCCTTTCCACAATCACCCGGAATCATTTCGTCCAGAGAGCATCCTTGTATTTCATCAATCTGAAAACCACTTGAGCAGATTCAGCATCACTGTTTCAGAAATACATTGACTACAAAGCAGTTCCTAAAAAGACACTTCATTGCAAGCCTACTTTCATTGCTTGGGCGTGGAGAAGTTGCCCATACTCAATAGCTGGTAATTACAGAAATAACTACTGTAAAGCATACTCATCTGGTTTATAAATAGACATTCTATGCAACTTGCCGAACATCTCTTCCTCTCCATTTTCTGCAAACCAGGAAATCATTGATTTTGATTTTTGGTTTTTGATTTGTAATTTTTTTTTTAATTTTATTTGTTTTATTTTTTTAATTTCAAATACGGTGATTGTGGATTTTTTTCTTCTACTATAACACTTGCATATTCGATAAAATATTTTAAAGATATAATTTTTAATTTTTTAATTTTCTATCACGTTTTTTAACAGATTATATTATATATATAAGTATAAGTGATTATATATTATATTTAAATATTTTAAAAAATAATAAAATATATAAATATATATTATAAAAAAAATAATATATGTTATATATACGTTGGTTTGTATTATATATAAATAATTAAAGAATAATAATATATATATATAGCGTTGTAAAAAAATAATAATATATGTTATATATATATGAGTATATATTACATATAAATAACTAAAAAAAGATAATATATGCAGATATATGTGAGTATATGTTGCAAAAAAATAACTTATATTATATATAGATGAGTATATGTTGCAAAATAATTATATATATATATATGGGCATTCGTGGGTACAAATTATATATAAGTAATTAAAAAATAATAGTATATGTAAATATATTATATATTAAAAATAATAATATATACGGATATATATTATATATAAATAATTAAAAAAATAATATTTTTATAAATATAAGATCTTCTATTTTTTAGATGTCTATTTTCAACATTTTTTTTAAAAAAATTTATCTTTTAAAATATTTTTGAAACTTTTTTTTTGTAGTATTTTTAAAAAGTAATTTTTTTAAAGTTATTTTGTAATTTTCCCTGGAATGAAATCATGCAAAAAGATCAATTCTAATTAGTGATAGAATTTATTTAAATAAAATTGTAAATAAAGTGTAATTTCTTTTTTTCTTATTTTATCTTTGTATAAAAAAAATATTATTTTTGATTTAAAGGAGGTAATTTGAGTTTTTAACAATTAATTTCATTAAATGAATTCACTTGTAAAATCTTTCTATTATTGATTTTTTAAAATAATAATTTTAATTAAAAAATAAATTTTATCAATACAAGAATAAACAAAATAAATTGAAGTTTTTAAACTGGCTTAGTGACGTGGACTTTTATCATTAAAAATAAACGAATTAATATATAAAATTAGATGTTGTCTTTACAAAATTTCAGTGTATGTAATGCAATGTATAACTTAGTATCCTTTCACTAGTACAAAATTAGTGGGTTTAGATTTATCATGTTGAAATTGAAGCAGTGCCAAATATAATGTTGATTTTGAGTGAAGAGAAGGGATGTTATCTCATCATGAAGAGAAGACTATCGTTTTTAAGATCAGATAAAAAAAATCATCTACTTTCAGAATTTTCTTTTCGAAATGGTGTTAAAACATGTTCGGTAATTAGACTTGGCCATGCTTCGGATTTGAGTTTGGAAAATATTAAATTTTTAAAAAATATGATCCGTCAATTGACACTTTTTTTTCACTAATTATGGCTGACCTGTTCTAATAATATCTTATTTTTTTTATAATGTATTAACGAGTTTTATATATATACACCCTTCCATTCCATAATACCCCTCCGTTCCATCAAAATAAATAGCATGTCAGCATCTTATTCTTCCTGTTTTAGCAGCACATGCATGCAAAATTGGTTTCCCGAAATCTTCAGTCTATGTTTTTTTTTTAAACTCGATCCTCAAAATACGTTTTTATGGGATCGAATCCCCTGCCCTCTTAATTGAGAGTAACAACAGATGGCCAGCTGAACTACCCCAGCTGGATTTCTTCAGTCTATGTTTAAGGCTTACAGTTTCACTAATTACAACTACACGAATAGCAAAAATAAGGCAATTGATTTAAATAGAAAGATAGACTCACTCCAAATGATCTGGGTGGCCATACTAGATAATTTCCATTTCGATGGAGTTCAACAACTTACCCAGATTAAGCATCAGTAAGGAGCAACATCCCAAGCTAAAAGGTTTTTTTAACAATGTCAATCGCATTCTGATTCTTGTTTTTGAAGACTTTATTTACCTTTCAGAGAATCATTCCTAAGAGCCTGTGCGGTTTACAGATTATGCAGGAAAAAAAGATTAAAATGCCAACGAAGCACAAAAAAGGAAGGTGAAGGTGGTTTGCAGAAAATCATTAGCCAGAGAGAGCAGAGTTGAGTGCACTGTGAACGTCAACACCAATCTGAGCCTCAGCTTTTTCCAAGTCAGTTGTAGCTGAGTTGAGCTTCTGAGTGAAATCTGTGAGCCCCTTTTGAACTAAGCTTGGGTCAATCTGGTCGATTGGCACAGCCTCTATAGCAATTATATCAGCAACAGAATTTGCATGGATAAAAGCAAATCCACTGCTGAGAAAATATTTGGTCGTATCATTCCCTTCATGAACTGATAAGATACCAGGCTTCAGTTCTGCAATCGTGGGCACATGCCCCGGCAAAACACCCATTTGCCCAGTAGTTGCAGGAATGATAACCATGTCAACCTGAGACATTAGTAGATAACCAATAAACATGGCCACTCAAAATGTAAAGCCATAAATAAGACATTTTGGTCCCAATAGCATAACGACTTGGTTCAAGAATTGCACCATTTTGCAATTAGTGCAAAGTTTTAAATATCAGGAACTTTTTATGTTCTAAAGAGAACTATAAGAACATCCCCTCCAACAAACTCAAACAAATGGATCTTCATGGTAATGGTGGGAACTATTAATGCAAGTACCTATGTATACCTAGCTAATTGTTCCCTACGCTATATAGCTCAAACAAATGTATAGAAGAGAGCATTGATCAATGTTCAATATGACGAGTAAAAGAGAGCAGCATTTCACAGACAGAGAACAATGATGCAAACTTTTTGAGACAAACCAGCAACAATAATGTCAAAGAAAAAAATTTGAAAAAAAATGCAAATGAAATGAGTCATAAATGGGTTAGAGCTTGCAAAAGATTGATTCCCACACTTTGCTAAAAAAAAAGATGAAAAAACACGAGTTTTAAGGTTTTCCATCTTCCTACCTTTCATTTATCTCCAATATCACAAGATGCACAGTAGTTTGCTTAGTTTTTTTTTTTTTTTGGTATCTTTATGACTGTTCTTAAGATTTAAAAAGAATGGTAAAGTAATAACACAATCAGCTTGTTAGGAAAAATAAAGCAACAAAAATTGAAAGATACAATGAAAAACAAAACACGAGCAATGATTTGACCTTCTTCAGATGCATGCAAAAATCAAGAAAATGCACGAAGAAGGGACACAGCTAAATATGCAGTACTCAAACATTAAATTAGCCCTAGACTAGCATTCAACTAGGCCTAATTTATCTCCACAATTTGCTAAAAAAACAAGATGAAAAACACTGAGTATTAAGGTTTTCCATCTTCCTATCTTCATCTATCTCCAATATCTCAAAATGCAGAGCAATTTGATTAGTTTTTTCTTGTATCTTTATGTCTGTTCTAATGAGCAAAAAATAATGGTAAAGAAAGAACAGTGTCAGCTTGTGAGGGAAAAGAAAGCAACAAAAATAGAAAGATACAATAAAAAGGAAAACATGAACAATAAATAGACCTAATTCAGAGTTCAGACGCAGGCAAAAATCTAGAAAATGTGCTAACGAATATATATAAGCTTCTTATGCAGCAATCAAATATTAAATTAGGCCTAGCTAGCATTTAGCCACCATCATGCATCAGTCATCATATAGGAGCCCTTCAAAGAACTCACAGCCACAGCAAAGCACACTTTACCAATAGAATTTGACCAGCAAGACCTAGGAATAGTAGGGTGAAAGGCAGAAATGAATATTCTGAAAAGATACTTGGCAGAAAGCAAGTATACAGACAGTAAGACACACGAGAATATAAGAAAAACCTTCTTTGACAGTATATAAAATTTAAAAAATCTAGGTAATGTAGAAAACTAGAAAGTATCTTCCAACCTCATCCTTGCCAACAATGAAGATAAACCTTCATTAATATAGATGTTATAAATAAAATTTATGAAAGAAATTCATAGTCCATTGTTTATGCAGTTACCATGTACTGATCAAGAGACTTTTTCTTTGATTAATCAAGCATACTGGTTAAGCAAATGGCATATTTATTGAATTGGAGCTGTTTCAAGATAGTTTAACGCTCCTGTTGCCATACATGATAATACTCACTGCATTACTTTTGTCATTGCTAAGTCTCAACTTCATATACATCCTAATTATGAAATAGCCACTCAAGAAACAATATGAAACATTCTAATGGACTCGCCTAAAGTTACAAATTCAAGCAATGCCAGATGAAGTTACAACTAAAAAGATGGAAAATCCAATTAAAAATAGCATCAAATGCTTAGATAAACAACTTAATTTATGAACCTCTGATCATTCACAAGAAAATTTTGAAATAACCTAGCCTATGTTTCTAAGAAAAACCAAGACAAATTGAAAAGCAAATATCATGTAATATAAACAACACCATAGTTGCAAACATAATCTAGTTGTCAACTGCTATGCTTACTATATAAGCTCTGAAAATGCCCACAATTATTACACAAAATTTTCAAAATTCAGGCCATATAGGAAGAATAGGATACTCATATCTCTTAATAATCGTACACAGTACAGAAGGTGCACTCTTTATGCAAACTGAAATGAAGATACCAAACAATTTAAATCCAACATCTGAGAAATTTAAAAACGAACAAATCCCAGATGAAGATAATCGTGGAAATCATGAAATCAAAGCCAAAATGACAGTAGGATGATAATTGTCTATCATTTTCCTTGTTTGAGCTCATAAAAAACCCTCAAGTTGAAGTAAATTAAACAATTATATCACGCTATAAAGTACAATAATGAAAATAATAATTGAAAATCAAATCTGGTCAATGAAAAGTAAACAATAATACGATTTTGTTCGAGTTATTTTTGATATACAAAATAGTAAAAATTCATCAGCACCACAAAAATGAAAACAAGCAAATGTATAAAAATCAAGTACCATAATCTCCAAATCCAGGCAAAACACAGATGAAATTACCCCATAAAGGTGAAAAAATAAAAAAACAAAAAACAAATCCAAAAAACAGAAATAAGATCAAGAAATCAAACCTCTTTGGAGGAGAGCTCAGATGCGTAGGGAAGCACAAAATTGACAGTGAGCTTAGATGGAATAGTCGAGGGAGTAGAGGGACGAGGTTGCATGAAGGCCGATGGAGTCTTAGGTGGATCCATGTTCGGAATCGCCTTTTTCCATGATTCGATGAAGGTTGAATCGACAGAAGGCGTGGCTGGGACCTCCGACGAGAAGGCTCGAGCCATCATCTTAGGCTGTTGAGAGATGGATCGAGCCAAGAAGCGTGATGCTTGCCGGAACATGGCTGTGGTGAGTGGTAGCGGCTTTGGGTCTCTTCGCGCTGGCTGGGACTTGGAATTGGAGGTGCGTCAGTGAGGAAAAGAGGAATAGCCAAACTCGGAATTTAACTTTTCTCTCTTTCTTTAAATGGCCGTAAGAATTTGGAAAATATTATTACAATTTTACATAAATTAACATATTATTATTATTATTATTATTATTATTATTAATATTAATATTAATTTAAGTTAATATTTCCATGCAATTTGAAGTATAAAATATATTAGTCATTTTGATTAGATTTATTAGGAAGTTTCTAACATTTTAGAAATACATTGTGATGCTTCTAAAATTTTGTTTGTGTATAACTTTCCATACTAAGCTTATAATTGAAATTCACAGTTTTTTAATAACTTTTTCAAAATATCAATTAGATAATTTTTCAAAATTTTAAGAATTTATATTTTTTAAAAATACCATTAATAAATTTTTAAGATATCAAATATATACTTATTTTTTTAATCATTTGAAGTACTTTGTCCCTTAATGCAAAGAAGGATGATCAAAGAAAATATAAAGACTAAATTACCCTTATTTTTTTTTTAATCTCTTCCCAGCTCCTTATTCACTTTTTTCCTCATCAGTCTCTGTTCTTTTTACTCAATAATATTTTATCTTCATTGTTACTTCACAAAGAAATTCATCCTTTTCTCAATTTTTAGTTAACCCAAAGAAATTGATCACGTTTGTAGAGAATCAAGCAGTAGAGAGAGAATGCATGTTGCAATGGCAATTAGGTAGGAGTATTTTCGGGTCGGGCTAGGCCGGATTTCACCTTAGCCCGTAGCTCGATCCGAAAACTGTTCGGGCTGCAAAATATAGCCCGTGACCACTTCGGATCTGACCGGATTGGACTTAGGGTCTGGCCAGCCCAACAGACTTTTTTTAAATTAAATTTTTTAGAGGATAATATTTAATTTTTTTTAATTTTAATAAAATTTAACTATAAATATTACTTTAAAATTTTATTATGCCAAATTATATCTAATAATATATAAATTATTATATCAATATTTATAATAACTAAATTATTTAATTATTTAGTTATTTCATTATTCAAGAAAAAATATATAAAATATAAAAATTATTTCTTATCAATTAAATTTTTAAGCGTCCCAAATATCATAAAATACATACAATATTTTGAATTTTTAAAATCTTTTTATACGAAATTTAAATTACCAAAAAATATATTTTTGACAAAAAATAAAAAAATAAAAAATATTAAAATTCTCGGGCCGGCCGAGCCTACCCGAGGGTTTTCAACCTCCACCCAAAGCTCGACCCGAGCTATCTTTGGACGCCTGCTGCCCAACTCTATTATGGGTTCGGACTGGGCTAGGCCGGGCTAGATTTTTTGGGCCGCGAATTTTTTCAACACCCCTAGAATTAGGTTAGACATTTTATGAACTTCCAACTTATAAAATCAAAATTAGTACTATTTTCATATCTCAAATTTCTAATAATAACAAAGTTGGAGAATATAACACCCCCTTACGTAGACTATACACTTAACTACATAGAAGGTGTCACATAATATTCATACTTATTCTACAAACGTGTCTATGTATGTATTAAAGAAATAAAGACAAAATACTTCTAAGTATTAAAGCAGTTGTCAAAACAACTCATACAACCAATCCTATATTACAAACATATATTTGTTAAATTACAAAGAACTCCTGTTGATAACTTACATTAATAAAATTCTTAAACTACTCTCAAACTTGTATAACTATCATACAAAAGTATAAGGTATTGTCATGTGAACTATACAAAATACAATATTTATAATATTGTTATTGAACCTTTATGATGTTGTTGACCAGGAACGTAAATCTCTCACTTCATAGTCTCAACTCTTCTTGTTTGATCCGCGCATCAAAAAACAGTTTTAACATGCTAAGCAAAATTTAGTGGTGCTTATGTATTCACAATATGCAAGAAAATTAAAGAAAAGAGATCTAAAAATTAAATAATTTAGAAACAATGAAAAGTATTACTTTCAGAACGTTAAATAAAGAAATTAATATTCATTGAAAGTTGAAATACTAAACACGATTAAATACAAAATCGATTAATTTAACAATAACCATATAACACATTATTTTCAAAGTAGATAACTTCTTTAATTATATCTATATACACTGAACTCAGATTTTATATTTGGATAACGGATCACTGTTGGTAATTTAATTCCCACTGTATAGAATTTTGGCCAATGACCCACTATGGCACGAATGCTCATTGAGTATGGTGACACAGAGTGCCCACTATCACTTTGGATATCCTCCCTTTGGCTAGCCATTCAATCCCATGCTAGATCTAAAATCAGTATAATTTGGGCAATTCAATAGTTATTAATTAACATTAAATCATACATAATACTTCAATGGAATAGTTCTTTGATCGACACTTGGTATTATATATATTTTATCATATATTCAAATAAATCTGTTACACTACTTGTTAGAGTTGACTTCAAAAAGAAATTCTTTACACTTTGAGGACTTATAATCGTTATAGCTAGAATTACAAATGAAAAACAAAGCAAAAAATTATTTTGGCAATTTCCTCAAGTGACAGGCCCAATGACATGGGTGTGTTACTGGCCGTGTCATTTAAATTGTATTATAGTGGCTACGACACGCCCAATGACACGAGCGTCTCACTGGCCGTGTCATTTAAATTGCATTACAATGACTATGACAAGCCCAATTACATGGGCATATCACTGGCTGTATCATTTAAATTGTATTATAGTATTTATGACAGACCCAATGATATGAGCGTGTTCCTGATAATGTCATTTATTTTCATCACAGTAGCTATGACACGCCCAATGACACGGGTGTGTTACTGGCTGTGTCATCAATATTGAAATATAATAATGTTGACATGCCCAGTGACATGGCCGTATCATTAGTTGTGTCAATCAAAGTTCTGTATTTCGAACACTTATCAACTTGAACTCTATATATCCAAATATATAATAACAATGGATCAAAACTAATTTTTTTAATTTAGAAAGAGCTTACATCAAATATTTTCAGTAAAAACTCTTTAAAGACAACTCAATCAATCACTTTAATCAATAAAATTCATAGATTTAGATAGTTGCAAATCAAAAATACATAAGCACATACCTCTTTAAACTCTTCTTTTTCCTCTAATTACTTGTTGATAATTTCAACTTTTTCAGTTTATTCTTCTAAAAACTTATATCTAGATGTAATTTTCTCTTAAATTTTATTTAAAATCTTAGAAAGAAGAAAGAAAAAAAGGAGTTTTTGGTGGTGAAGGTGGCGATGAATGTGGAAAGAAGAAAGAAGAAGAGAGAAGGAAGGAGAAACTTCTACTCATACACACATGTCCACATATATATATATATGGCTTAATCTAGTATGGTCACTCTCATTTTTAACTATGGTGCACCCTCATTCTTAACCTTTGATTTTAATTCAATTTTTAGTCTCCTAAATCTGTAAAAATACATAATATCTTTTATAAATTTTTAAGATCCACTATTTAAATCACTTATCCATACCACTTATATCACAATTCATTATCAATTATAAATATTAAATCAAAGTTTAGTATTTAAAATTTTTAACATTACAATTCTCTCCCACTAAAGAAATTTCGTCCTCGAAATTTACCTGTTATAGAAGCTTGAAATAATTGAGGGTATTGATGTCTCATTGTTTCTTCGCTTTCTCAAGTGGTTTTCTCTACCGAATGATTCCTCCACAACACTTTCATTAAAGGAATACACTTATTACGCAACTCCTTTACTTTATGAGCTAAGATAGCCACTGGTTCTTCTTCATAATTCAAATCTGGTTGAATTTCAATGGACTTTGCTTGAATCACATGTGAAGGATTTGATCTATATCGTCTAAGCATCGACATATGGAATACATTATGAATCTTAGCCAGTTCTAGAGGCAAAACTAGTCGAGAAGCTACTGGACCTACACGTTCAAGTATTTCATATGGCCCAATAAACCTAGGACTTACTTTACCTTTCTTTCCAAAGCGAAGAACCTTCTTCCATGGTGATACTTTCAAAAATACCTTATCCTCCACACTATATTCAATATCACGCCGTTTTAAATCTGCATAAGATTTTTGTCTATCCATTGCAATTTGTAATCGATCCTTTATAAGCTTCACTTTGTCTTATGAGATCAGGTCCTATAAGTTTGCTCTCATTCAATTCCACCCAACACAATGGAGTTCTACACTTCCTTCCATAGAGTGCCTCATATGGAGCCATTCGAATACTCGTTTGATAATTGTTGTTATAGGAAAATTCTACAAAAGGCAGATATTTATCCCAGCTACCTTCAAAATTGATTACACAACTTCTAAGTATATCCTCAAGTACTTGTATCACCCTTTCCGATTGACCATCCGTCTGTGGATGAAATGCAGTACTAAAATAAAGTCGAGTATCCAATGCTTTCTGAAATTTTTTTCAAAATCTTGAAGTAAAGCGAGGGTCTCGATATGAAATAATAGACATTGGTACTCCATGAAGTCTGGCTATCTCATTAACATATAACTCCGTAAGTCTATCCATTGAATAGTTAACTTGAATGGGAAGGAAATGAGTTGATTTGGTTAATATATCAACAATTATCTAAATTGTATCATACTTCTTTTGGGTGTTCGGAAGACCAGTCATAAAATCCATGGTGATTCTATCCCACTTCCGTTCTGGTATTGATATAGGTTGTAAAAGACCCGATGAAACTTGATGTTCTGCTTTGACTTGTTGACACACTAAACATTGAGTCACATATTCAGTAATATCTCTTTTCATACCAGGCCACCAATAATGAGACTTCAAATTCTAGTACATCTTATTGCTATCGAGATGTACAATATACGTAGTATTGTGAGCTTCACTAAGAATACACTCCTTTAATTCTTTCACATCAGGTACACACAATCTACCTCTATAATATTCTCCACCATCTTCTAACACAACATAATCTGGCTTTTCACCTTTATGCACTTGTTTCAAAAGTTCTAACAACTTTTGATTATGTTTCTGAGCTTCTATCACTTTTTGCTTTATGGTCGGTTCAACCCTTAATTCTGCTAGCATAACACATGATATCATTTAGTTTATTTAATATATATATATATAATACTATAATATTCTATATATGACATACCTACTAAAGTCTTTCAACTTAAAGCATTAGCTACCACATTAGCTTTCCTAGGATGATAGTCGATGGTATAATCATAATCCTTGATCAATTCCATCCATCTTCTCTGCCTTAAGTTTAGTTCTTTTTGTGTTGGTAAGTAGTTCAAACTTTTATGATAAGTGAAAATATAACACCTTTCACCATACAAGTAATGTCGCCAGATCTTAAGAGCAAATACAATAGCAGCTAACTTTAAATCATGTATAGGGTAATTCAATTCATAAGATTTTAATTGCCAAGAAGCATAAACAATTACCTTACTCTCTTGCATCAATACACAACCAAGTCCCTGATGAGAAGCATCACTATAAATAACATAGTCTTTACCTGGAGTCGGTTGTGTCAAGACAGGCGCTTCAGTCAACATAGCCTTTAATTGTTCAAAACTAGCTTGACACTGAGCATTCCATTCAAATTTAGTTTATTTTCTAAGGAGCTTAGTTAAAGGAAGTGCTATTTTTGAAAACCCTTGCACAAATCTTCTATAGTATCAACCCAACCCATGAAAACTCCAGACTTCTATTATATTCTTTGGTGGCTGCCAATTCAAGATAGTCTCAATGTTACTTGGATCCATACGAATACCATTAGCCGACACTACATGACCTAGAAATGCCACTTCCATCAATCAAAAATAACACTTCGATAATTTAGCGTACAATTGATTCTCTCTTAGTGTCTGCAGTACAATTCTCAAATGCTTATTATGCTCCTCTCTATTTCTAGAATAAACCAGTATATCATCAATGAAAGTAACTACAAACTGGTCTAAATAGGGTTTAAAGACTCGATTCATCAAGTTCATAAAAGCTGCTAGAGCATTAGTTAAACCAAAGGGCATAACTAAAAATTCATAATGTCCATATCAAGTTCTAAAATTTGTCTTCAGAATATCTACTTCTTTAATTTTTATCTGATAATAACCCGATTTAAGATCAATCTTAGAGAAAACACCCGCTCCTCTCAGCTGATCAAACAAGTTATCAATCCCAGGTAACGAGTACTTATTCTTAATAGTCACTTTATTTAACTGTCAATAATCTATACATAATCTTAAGGTACCATCATTCTTCTTCACAAACAAAACTGGTGCGCCCCAAGGTGACACACTAGGTCTTATGAATCCTTTATCAAGCAATTCTTGGAGTTGCACCTTTAATTCTCTTAATTCCGGAGGTGCCATTCTATAATGTGGAATAGAAATTGGTGCCGTACCTGAAACTACATCAATAACAAATTCTACCTCCCTCTCTGGTGGTATTCCAGGTAATTCTTCCGAAAAAACATCCGAAAACTCACTCACTGTAGGTATGTCTCCCAAAGCCTTACTTGAACATCGTGTATCATTAACATAAGCAAGATAAGCTTCACATCTCCTACTAATCAACCTTCTAGCTTTAGTTGCAGAAATCAAACTAGAAGGATAAAATTATTTTTCTCCTCGAACTACAATTTCACCATAACTCGAAATCTGAAAAGATACAACTTTACTATAACAGTCCATAACTACTTGATGTCGAGACAATTAATCCATTTCCAAGATTACATCAAAGTCATGGAATGGAAGTTTAATCAAATCAGCAGAAAATTCTATATCATGAACTCTAAATGGACAATTTTGATATACTCTATTTACCTTCACACTATGGCGTAAGGAATTTGTAACTTCTATCTCATAATCAAGTTTATCAACACACATTTTCTTTCCTGAAGCTATAGTTGTACAAATATAAGAATGTGTAGAACCATGATCTAATAATGCATACACATCAAGACCAAGTAAAGAAAATTTACAGACTACAACATCAGGAGCATCCTAGCCCTCCTCAGCTTTCATGGCATAAGCCCTAGCTGGAGCACTGCCTCGAGTTTGAGGTCTATCCACTGTTTCAGATCCTCTCTGCTGACTAACACTGGGTAGACCACCTCTACCTATCCTACGGCTTGACTGAGACCTCTGTACAAAGCTATGTCCTTCAACAACTTTTAATTCTTTTATCTTTGGACAATCTCTAATTCTATATTCCAAAGGACCACATTTCAAACAAACTCCCTTTTGATACCATCAATCTTCACTTGCATGGCCCTTACCACAATATTGATAAGGTGTAGTAACAATCCTTGAAGATGAACCTGTAGCCACTCCAAACCTACCACCTCTAAATTTCTGAAAACTGGCTTCACTTCCTCTACCAAACCTCTGAGTTTGGGCTTGAATATTTCTTTATCTTTTCTGGCCACATTGCTATTGTTCACTAGAAAATTCCTTCTTTGATTGTTGTTTTCTTCCGTGCTCTTATGTAATCTCATTTTCTATAGCAACTGTCGCATTAACAAGAGTAGAAAACTCTTTAATCCTCATCGCTATTAAATAGACCCAAATCTGACTGTTCAAACCCTGTTTAAACCGCTTACACTCCTCTTCCTCAGATGCAACTAACTCTGAAAAATATTTACTGAGGTGAATGAACTGCCTCTCATATTCAGACATAGATGATTACCTTTTCTTAAGATACAAAAACTACTGGCGCTTCTCCTCCAAATAAATCTCACTAATATATTCCTTTTTAAATTCTTTTTGGAAAAATGCCCAAGTGAGTCTACTTGCTGGTATGCCTTTCTGCTTTGTATCTCACCAGGCATAAGCTTGATTCTACAACAAGAAAACTGCACACTCTAATCTTTCCTTATCAGTACAATACAGAATATCAAAAACTCTCACAATCCTCTCCATCCAATACTCCGCTACTGATGACTCATCAATATCACAAGCTTTAAAATCTTCTGCTCCCAATTTTCTAATTCTCTCCAATGGAGATCTTTGGAACACTAGCGATGGAGGTTGTGCAGGAAGAGCAACTCTTACAGTTTGCCTGAGAACTTTCCTCATATTTCTCACAAATTGAGGATCTAATGGAATTTGTTCCCAGAAGGTTTCGATGGTTGCTGATTTCCCACACTAGCTTGACTGTGTGAGGATGCAGTTTATTCCTCTGCACCTTGATAGGATTCAGAGGCCATCTTATACCTTTAAACATTAAAAATCATCTACATCAAACATTTATTTAATTATATAGTTCACATAGCAATGGCAGTTGTACTTCGCTTTTCTTTTAACTCACAACTTAGGATTGCCTAAACCTACTCTAATACCACTAAATGTAACACCCCCTACGTAGACTATACACTTAACTATATAGAAGATGTCACCTAACATTCACACTTATTCTACATACGTGTCTATGTATATATTAAAGAAATAAAGATAAAATACTTCTAAGTATTAAAGCAGTTGTTAATCTTTCAAAATAACTCCTACAACCAATCTTATATTACCAACATGTATCTGTTAAATTACAAAGAAATCCTATTTATAACTTATAACTACTCTCAAACTTGTACAACTGTCATACAAAAGTATAAGGTATTGTCATTTGAACTATAAAAAAATACAATATTTATAATGTTGTTATTGAGCCTTTATGATGCAGTTGACCAGGAACGTAAATCTCTCACTCTGCAGTCTTAACTCTTCTTGTTTGATCTGCGTGTCAGAAAATAGTTTTAACACGCTAAGTAAAACTTAGTGGTGCTTATGTATTCACAATATGCAAGAAAAATTAAAGAAAAGATGTCTAAACATTAAATAATTTAGAAACAATGAAAATTATTACTTTTAAAATGTTAAATAAAAAATTAATAAATTCATTGAAAGTTGAAATACTGAACATGATTAAATGCAAAATTGATAAATTTAATAATAACCATATAACACATCATTTTTAAAGTAGATAACTTCTTTAATTATGCCCATACACACTGAACTCAGATTCTATATTTGGATAACGGGTCACTGTTAGCAATTTAATGCCCATTGTATAGAATTTTGGTCAATGGTCCACTATGGCACGAATGCCCACTGAGTATGGTGACACAGAGTGTCTATTGATGGCACAGAGTGTCTACTATCATTTTGGATATCCTTCCTTTGGCTAGCCATTCAATCCCAAGCTAGATCTAAAATCAGTATGATTTGAGCAATTCAATAGTTATTAATTAACATTAAATCATACACAACACTTCAATGGAACAGTTCTTTGTTCGACACTTGGTATCACATATATTTTATCATATATTTAAATAAATCTGTTACACTACTTGTTAGAGTTGCCTTCAAAAAGAAATTCTTTACACTTTGAGGACTTATAATCGTTACAACTAGAATTACAAATGAAAAGCAAAGTAAAAAGTTATTTTGGCAATTTCCTCAAGTGACACACCCAATGACATGAGCGTGTTACTGGCCGTGTTATTTTAATTGCATTATAGTGGGTACGACATGCCCAATGACACGGGCGTGTCACTGGCCGTATAATTTAAATTGCATTACAATGGCTACGACATGCCCAATGATACGGGCATGTAACTAGCCGTGTCATTTAAATTGAATTACAATATCTATGACACGCTCAATGACACGAGCGTGTTCCTGGTCGTGTCATTTATTTTTTAATAGTAGCTATGACACGCCCAATGACACGGGCGTGTTACTGGTCATGTCATCAATATTGAAATATAGCAATGTTGACACGCCCAGTGACATGGTCGTGTCACTGGTTGTGTCAAGCAAAGTTCTGTATTTCGAACACTTATCAACTTAAACTTCATATATCCAAATATATAATAACAATGGATCAAAACTAATTTCTTTAACATAGAAAGAGCTTACATAAAATATTTTCAGTAAAAACTCTTTAAAGACAACTCAATCAATCACTTTAATTAATAAAATTCATAAAATATTAAATAGTTGCAAATCAAAAATACATAAACACATACCTCTTTAAACTCTTCTTTTTCCTCTAATCACTTGTTGATAATCTCAAATTTTCCAGCTTATTCTTCTAAAAACTTATATCTAGATGTGATTTTCTCTTAAGTTTTATTTAAAATCTTGGAAAGAAGAAAGAAAGAAGGAGTTTTTGGTGGTGATGAATGTGGAAAGAAGAAAGAAGAAGAGAGAAGGAAGGAGCAACTTCTACACATACACGGACATGTCCACATATATATATATATATATATATGGCTTAATCTAGTGTGGCCACTCTTATTTTAATTATGGTACACCCTCACTATTAACCTTTGATTCTAATTCGATTTTTAGTCTCATAAAACTGTAAAAATACATAATTTCTTCACTAAAATTTTAAGATCCACTACTTAAATCACTTATCCATACCACTTATATTACAATTCATTATCAATTATCAATATTAAATCAAAATTTAGTATTTAAAATTTTTAACATTATAGAGAACTTGACTAAAAACAATTATATTACATTCCTAAATCATATAGTCTTTAACATTACCCAAAGACCTTCCTTAGAGGCATAAACAAGTGACAACAGAATGCCTTCATGAGAAAAGTGTTGATATATATACATTAGAGTCAATCACTTTGGATTGCATTATGCATATTTAACTTATTTATGTTAATAAATTGAGGTATTATTTATTTTTCAATACTCATGAGATGCATGTAGTTGATAAATATCTTAAGCTAATTAATAAAGTTCATAGTATAAAATATAGTATAAGAGAAATTATGATGAGATTAAAATATGATATTCTTATTACATGCAAATGTGTTTATACTAAAACTATCCATAGTTTAAATATTAATAAGATGGTACATTATTAATGCAAACAAATTAGCAAATGTTATACTTTTTTATTAGATCAAAATCATTCTTATAAGCTGTAGGCATGCATGGTGGTGGTTAGAGTTAATATGTAGACACTTATTGTTTGAACAAGTATACTGGATGATCCAACTATAAGATAATCACATGGATACCTATTCAATGTTAATAATCATATCTCATTGTGAACCCTCAATTTTGCACCACTATGTTAAAATTCAATTTGACATGAATATGTGGATACAAGAACAACCTGAAACAAATAATAGATAGGATAGAACTATCTCATCAAGTTGATTATGTGCAATGGGCCAATTGCGGTAGCCCTTGCCATAATTGGGCCCGTAACAGTAAAAGGCTACCTTGCGATAGCCAGGCCTACTATAAGAGCCTGTTTTGCTATCGCAATAGGCTAATTTACTACTACAAGGCTATAGCAGCTAGCCTGTTTTTCACTTTAACATCTCTATAAATATCCCCACCCTTAATTTACCATGCTTTGTATCTAACCAAGCAAACCTAATTGCTAGTTGACTTCTTTATCTTCTTTCTTCTACCTTTCCTTAAAAAAAAATGTTCAATTCTCTTTGGTGTGAATCGCCCAAAATTTGCTTCTTTAGCGAATTTGGGTATCGACATTTCTTCAGGTGCTTGCTTTGGTTTGAGCAAACCCAATCCATCTTACTAAGGACCTCAACCATTCAAATAAATCATAAAACTAAGATCCAATCACACGTTGGGACCTTTGCCAACTAAGGCTCGAAAGAAGTTATGACTCTACCCCACCTTTTTTTTTTAAATAATATTGCTTTATTGATTAAATGGTTAAGCTAAATGGACTTGATCTAAAATGAGATTAAACGAACCAACTTGAAATTTAAATATAGACCAACTTCGAAAAAGGTTTAAAAGTAAACCTACCATTAAATTGATTGATTGAATCAAATGGCTCATAATTAGACCTAATTGGACTTTAATTGAACAATGATTCTAAATGGACTTGTGAACTTAGATTTAAGTGTAAGCCTAAATATAATTGAGCTTAGGTTTTAGAATAAACCGAAACATAATGGAATCTAGGTTTTAGAATAAACCTAAACATAATTAAACTTAGGTTTTAGAATAAACCCAAACATAATTGAACATAGATCTAAAAGTAAACCCAAACATAATTAAACTTAGGTTTTAGAATAAACCTAAATATGGATTGAATTTAGGTTTAAGAGTAAACCTAAATATAATTGAACTTAGGTTTTAGAAACCTAAATGTGGATTGAATTTAGGTTCAAGGGTAAATCTAAATATAATTGAACTTAGGTTTTAGAATAAACCTAAACATGGAATTGAGCATAGGTTTAAGATAAACCTAAAATTTGGAGTTGAGCTTAGGTATAATAATAAATCTAAAATTTGGAATTTAGCTTAGGTTTTAGATAAACCTAAATTTGGAATTGAACTTAGGTTTAAGAATAAACCTAAAATTTAAAATTGAGTTTAGGTTTTTGATAAACTTAAAATTGGAATTGAACTTAGGTTTTAAATAAATCTAAAATTTGGAATTAAACTTAGGTTTTAGATAAACCTAAAATTGAATTAAACTTAGGTTTAAGAATAAACCTAAAAATTTAATTGAAATTGGGTTTTAGAATCAACCTAAAATTATTTTGGATTTAGGAAATTAAAAACTTGCATACTTGGATTTAAGTTTTAGAATAAACCTAGACTTGACATAATTAGATTTAGGTTTAAAAATAAACTTAAACTTGATTGGACCATAATGTTAGGCTTAAGTGGACCTAGTTAAGTCATGTCACCTTAGGTGTAGACTAGGTGAACCAAATCATAAGTTGGCCCCCCTATTATCGAAAGATGGTTATAATAGCATAGGTTTTGATTCTTGTTCAAAGAAGATATGTAGGCTTGCTTAGAATTTAAGTCCAAGTAATAGAGCCCTTTAAACCTTTTCCCCCATTAATCCTTAAAGCTCTTTCTTTTTATTGCACTGGTAAATTTATTTTGCTTTATAGTTTATTTATTTTGGAGAATGTATGCCCATTCTGGAATCTATAAGGGCTAGAGTTGGAATTCCCTATTTTAGATTTTAATTGTAATTTAAGTATTGTTTTATTTTTGCTTTGTGGATGGATTATTTTATTTATATTATGTTGTTATTTCATATATATTGTATTGCTCATGCATAGTTAATTGTCATTCCATCTCATAGTTATCATTTTTCATGAAATAAATTTTGTAAGTTTTAATTTAAATAAAAGCCAAACCCTTTTTACTTAAATTAGCCAAAACCTAGCCTTCGAATCCATCATTTGGTTTATGGTTAGTGCATTTTTATCCATGTCATATAATTGGATTCAACTTTTTTTGGGTTTTTAAGAAATTTCTCCTTTCTTTTAAAATAAATTTAAGTGGTGACTTAAAATTATTTTTTTATGATTAAGATACTGAGAATAATTGGCATGAGTGTCACACCCCAATCATGGTGCAACTGTCCTAGGGTTTGAGACAACATGGAGTTACTGGAGCTGCGTAGAATACAGTGATATAAATAAATGTCTATAAATTCACTATTTTGTTTAATTTCATAAATATCTCCTTATGGAGTTTAATATTTACAGTATTAATTCTTGATTACAAAATGCTAATCTCATATTACTCAAATTTTTATGATTCCTTGATTCTTTTTCCCGATTGCCCTTTCTCTTCTATCTTCGAATACTACAATTTCTCTATTATTACTATAGTTGCATTATCTACAAAACGACACTAAAAGCCACAAAGACAAAGTGGTAAGCCATCAACTTAGTGAGTGTATGATGTAATGTGTGTGGCTAGGTAGAGAGAGTTTATATAGCAATCTAAAATCGAGGCATAGGCACAGTGAGTTAATGAATAAAAAATATCAATTACAATAGAATGGGGGAAACACATAAATAAACAAAGCAATTAA
The DNA here is from genome assembly GCA_947685225.1 of Garcia nutans. Taxonomy (NCBI): domain Eukaryota; kingdom Viridiplantae; phylum Streptophyta; class Magnoliopsida; order Malpighiales; family Euphorbiaceae; genus Garcia; species Garcia nutans. Next base: position 39,068,273 of record CANTUV010000033.1, on the reverse strand, counting down.
AATGGTTCAAAATGGGATAATCAATATAAGTAGCAAATGCCCCAATAATAATAAATAATAAAAAATGTCACATTTAGAACAAACAAGCTATAGGCCAATAATAAGGGTGGTAACTTCCTTCTTTGAGCATTTCAGAACTCAATGTATACCATCTAGTAGCTTAAGCCCCCACTAAAATTGGATCATGCCTTAGTGTCAGAAATATACTAATATGGCAACATCACAATCACAATGGAGAATCAAATATAATAATATCCCAAATGGACTAATGGTGGTGAATCAAGGCTAGACAAGCAGCAAAAATCAATAAGAACAAATGCAATGGTAATTATAATTCTAGAAGTAATCAAAACCAAGATACCGAGGTTATTAATCAAGAAGCCAACTCAATTCATCAAAGTGACACATTCAAATATCCGAGTCAATTAAAGTACTGTCTGACAAGATTCAAATAGTGGCAATATCAACAATAGTCAGGATACACATTGAATCATAACTCACTTGTAACCTCGATGCCAGTATGTCTCTATTCGTTGTGTCTCGATGATTCACCAATTTCTTTTGCACATACATTGCAATATTAATGAATTTTCAATTATTTGTGCACTTTAACTCATATTTATTAAATTTTTATGCATACTATTATTGTGAAATTTCATATCTAGTGTACCTTAGGAAATTATGATCTTATGTCATACCCACATTAGATTACTTAAATTACAAATTTATATTTTCGTTACTCTATTTCCTTATTCCATTTTATTAATTATATGACTTCATTAAATTTTAATTAAATTTTTATCTATTTCACCCACATACATATATGTGTATATATATATTGTCATTTATTAACATATATATAGGGTTTGGAATTTTAATACAAGTTGGATAAATCAATTGTAATATGCATGGTGCACTCCAAGGTTTAGCCTAGCTGTAAGTGTACATCTGGACTACAGATCCAGGATCGATTTTTTCTCCCTTAATTATAATACTAAAAAAAAAGAAAATTGCAATATTCATGGTCTTGCATTAGTTGCATGTATATTCCCTAGCATTTAGTGTTCTTCGCATAGCTACATGAAATCTTATTCTTTCATGCATGTCCTTCTCAATTTCTTAAGTTTTATGTACTTCTTGGCAACACTTACAACTATTTATGTTTCTCTCTTCTAACTTCCATTACCAACTTAAACCTCGGTATTCCAAATTTTATTCCAGAATTCAAATCATTCAGCCAAGTTAATTCTTCCACTGTTATTTACTGATTTGAAGGTTTATTTGCTTATCAAAAAGGACTAGTTTACTGGTTGTTTGTTCATCAAAAAGTTGAACCAAATCACTCGTTTGCAATTTCTAAAACTATTTCAAATAAATGTTAAACCTCTGTAGTTATAATAAATTAACTACTAACTTAGCTTTTAAATTTTCGTTATTTGTATGCACATATTTCATCTATTTGCCTTCAAGTTTTATTCCTTTGTTAATATAACTAGCAGCCATCTACACTAATCTAACTAACGTTAAAAACTGTTTAAGAAGGTTTTAAACTAATATTTTCAGCTAATTTATTGGAAGCACCGATCTAATAAGGCTAATAGGGTAGTTTTTGGGTAGTAATTCCTTGCCAGGTGTCAATTTCCTTAAGTTGAAGTACTTATACTCCATATTAGCTAATCTTTCCTCAACTTAACGTAAGCTTACATATATATCGCTTATATTTAAATATCCAAATTAAAATTCTAGCATTTTATTTTAAAAATTTCCTTTTAGCTCCTATACATTTACTGAATTTAATTAATTCTCTGCTCTTTTTTTTTTTCAATGATTGTCACTAATTAATTTTTACTTTAATTTACCCGTATTGTTGTTGTTGTTGTTGTTGTTATTATTATTATTATTATTATTATTATTTTAAAATTTGCAAATCCCCTATTTTTTTTTCAAATTTCCAATTGGTATACTAGGTAGCAAATTCTAATTCACCTTTTTCTTAAATTTTCTCCTTTAGGGTTAATCATTACTAAGTCTTAAACACAAACTAAGTTTCTCAGAGTCGGGGGTATTACAGTAATTAAATTTATATTCCTCTAATTATCATAATTATTTTATAATTTACTCGATTTATATTCTTTTAGTTATCATTATTTCTATCATTTAATTTGTTTATTACTCATTTACAAGTATTCTAATTTTTATCATAAATTATTTCTTTCTTTTACCCTAGTTAATTTAGATTTCCTCTTCTAAATTTCAATTAGATACCCTTAGTATCAAATTTTAGATTTGTTTACTTTCATAACATGTGCTTTCATTTCCAACCAGTAACCCCAATGGGGATTTTAGTATTACTTAAACATAGTAAGTGGGCAACTATTTGGGTCGGACTTCGAGTTCAAATTTACAGCCCGAATAAAGTTTGGGTTGAGTTTCAGGCTAGGGAAAATTTTCTTGGACTAACCTGGCCTGGCCCGATATTTATAATATGTAATTTATAATATATATATTTATTAATAATGTATATGTATATATATATATATAAATGGAGAAAGTTGTTGCGGAAGTGCAACAACTTTCTTCTTGCATATATATATATATTATATAAGGTAAAATGTTGCTGCATGAGGTGTTAAATTTTTATTTTAATATATTATATTATATAAAATAAATATAAAAAATATATAGCTCGGCCCGTTAGCCGCTCTATCGGGTCAAACCTGAGTTGCCCAGCCCGACAAGCCTAAGGTCGGGCCAAGGGCTGAAAATTTCAGCCTGAGTCTCTCTTGGGCCAAGCTTCGAGCTGGGGTAAAACCCAGCCCGAGAATACCCCTAGTAAAAAAATTACCAAAATGAGCATTTTAGTTTCCTTAATGGGCTAGATCGGTAACCAGGCAAGGCCTCACACTTATCACAAAAGTTGTTCACATATTCTTAGACTTGAGGTCTTCACTTGGATATTAAGTGCACTACTTTGATCTCATTCTTTATTGTCTTTCTAAGATTGCTTATACGAGGGACATTAGACATTGCATAAGGTATTCAAAAATAGATGGGAGATCAATAAAAGATAATTCAATCCTTTATAGAAGGAATGTATATCTCTTGGCATTTTGTAGGAAGACATTACATTGGAAATTCTTAGTCAAAGTGGATGGATCCTTGAGAGGGTCTCAAAAATAACTCATAAAAGTAATGGATTTTGGAAACAAGTAATAGTAATAAATTTGGGTTAGGTGTGACGCAGTTAGTCTAGTGGGAGTTGGCACAAAGTCTATACTCTGAACTGAATGAGATATAATATGATGTATGGAGTTGATTGTAAGCTAACTCTTTATGAAAGGATTAAAGTCAAACCACTTAACTTTCTCAACATTTGGATAGCCATGATGCATCCCTCAATGTCGATCTTGATCTATTTAATATCAATTAATTTATTAGAAAATTAATCCTAAATGAAAAGTTTAACATAGAAAACCTTAATTTTACATAAGGGTAAAATTGATACTTCATTGCCAACGTATTTGAGAACCTAATAGACCATACACTTAAAGGATCTAGAAATAATTAAATTGGCCTTTATTGGATAAATATATTAATGGATTAATCCATTAGAGAATTGAAAGAATAGGTTGGATAGCTTATTAAAGCTATTGGGCCTATATAATTAGGGTTTTAATTAGGTTTTAAAACCCAATCAAAACATTATGGAGCAACTACCATTTAATAAAAATAAGATTTTTATTAAGAGGAAGCCATCCAACTATAAACCCCCTAATTTTGCACCATTCAAAATAAGCATTTGCATATGATATGATTTGTGTAGGTTTATGAGTAAAATACATATTTTTGTTGACCCTCAAAAGATTACCAACATGCAGCCCATTGTGTTATGAATCTAACGAAATAAGAATCACCCAAATAGGACATTGGACGACCCTGAACGAACTATTTAAATTCAAGAGTTGCGGGAGGCTGCTAGTGCGTAGGCAACCACTTGAGCCACGACCACCTCACCTTGGACAGTGGTTGTACGGCTAGAGGTCACTGTGGATTTTCACATCTTGGGTGGCGACCGCATGGCTGGAGGTCATTACGGCTCATACAGAGGCTAGTGTCACCTACCAGCAACTGGCACCGCTTGGCTAGAGTGATAGGCACCATTACAATCCCACATCTAAAAAATCATGTCTTTCACCCCTTTTGCCTCTATAAATAGAAGGCCTATCCTCACTTCTAAGACACACAAACCAATCAAACAAACCCAATTGCTCATTGGCTTTCTTTCTCTCCTTTTCTTCTTTAAAGGAAAATGTTCAAGCTTCACAAGAACCACCTAAAGTTAGCTTCCTTAGTTAGCTCGGGTGCTTGATCTATATTTGAGTGTTTGCTTTCCTTAAATAACCTAAATCCAATTGTTTCCTTAGTAATCTAAGCCCAAATCAAGTCAAGTTAAGACCTAAACCTCCTTTCAAGCATAAGTCAAGATCTAAGCCATTAATCAAGCCCAAGTTAAGGCCACGCTTCATTTCAAACCCAAGTCAAGGCCTAAGCCTTTCAACAGGCCCCAGTCAAGGAAAAATGTTTAATTTGGACCCTGTATTATAGCGAATAGACTAGATTGACTCTTAAAGTTTTTTTGAACCAAACTATTTTTTTTTTCAAATTTGGGCCAAATTGGAACCTTTTTAACAAAACCGTTACCTGAACTAACGGTCCAATTTATACCTTAGTTAAATATCAGGGTCCAAATTGAACTTTATATAATTTATTAATATTAATATAATGTCTTTAAAAATTATTTATTGTTCTTTAGTTAAAATATTTATTTATTTACTACTAGTTTCAGAACTAATTTCTGATTCTATATTATCTATTTGATTTATTTTTTCAGAATCTGAATAACCTTCAGAATTTGAATACTTCTTGTAGTTTTTTTTTATTAAACCTATAAAATCTAGAAGTATGTCCTCTTTTACCACAATTGTAGTATTCTAAATCTTTAAATGATTTAAATTGTTTATCTTTCTTCTTAAAGAATTTTTTATTACTAGGTTTTCTAGATTTATAAGATTTATAAGGTTTCTGTTTCTTATAATAATCTTCTTTATTGTATTTTCTTTTTATAATACTTATTATATTTTTTATATAGTTTTTTATACTTTGTAGAACATTATCCATTACAGTCTTTATAATTCTGAGTTATATTATAATCAAACTGTTTACAAAATGAACCTAGTTCTTATTTAGTTTTTCTAATTTTGAATTTTAATGATTTTTGAAGTTTTATGTATTGACAAAATTTTAATTATTTTTTTGAACTATACTGACCAATTGACCATAAGTCAAATTGTTATAAGGAATAGGGCTTTCATATTCATATTTTATATGATTTCTAACTTTTTTTCCTAGGAAGAAGGGTAATCATACTAAGAATTTTTTCTTCCAGAAAACCTTGTTGGAATATTCCCTAAGCATAATCCTAGTTAATAAAGTTATTTTATAAAACTGAAAATCACTAAGTTTTTTACACCCGAGGTTACTTAGTAATTCAGTATTTTTATCTTTTAAATGGGTAGGATCTCCTATAAATAAAGCGATATAGCCAGTGTCAGCGTTGCCACTACATTCTGAATAGTATCATCACATTCATTTAATATGTGAGTTTAATCTTCATAAGTTTTTACAGTATCTACTATTTCTAAATATTGTTCATCAATAAGATGATTATCCCACAAACCTTTTAATTGACACATGAAGCCAGCTATAATTAGTTCTGCTATAGTCCTATCTAAAGTATCAGTCTGAGTTCTATAAGCATTGGCAACCATTGTCATCTGCTGTAGAAAACTTAGAATATTATATTCTGACAGGTTATCATGTTCCATTCATATACTGAAGATGCAATATATTTATATTGTGATAAAGTATTAGGTTTATCTATAATTTCTAATTATGGGGTAGATATTCTAGGTACTATAGATTGGTGATGTGTTATGTGATTTATTTATAGATCTATATCTTTGCTAAAAGATTCAAGATCTTCAGTTTCAGGTTGAGAATCCTCAACTGATTCTGAATCTTGATTTTGTGTTACTATACTAATAGTTTTAGAGGTTTTAGATTGAGGTGTTTCTCGAACAACTTGTTTTGACTCTGAGGTTGAATCAATTTTACTTAATTGATCTTTAATAGCTTTTACAAAGTCAGATTCCTTAGATATAACTTCTTGTTGACCTGTTTTAGATACTTCAAAGGGTTTAAAGACTTGTGTTTTTAGTTTTTTATCTGAAACAATTTTCTCAACTGTTTTAGTATTTCTTTATTTTTAATGAAATTTTCTATTCTATTTAATTGTTTACCTATACTGATTAAATGTGCATTTAAAAAAAATATTTTATTCTAATATTTTTCTATTTGGATCATCATTTGCTACTGTTTTAAATGGTGTAATTTTTAATTTCTCTATCACCATGCATAAATATATTAGTAGTTTTAGGTGGATGCTCACTTTGTATAATTTTATCTTCTACTTTCCATTATGATTCTTTATTTCTAATAGTTATAGGATTTATTAATTTTGCTGCTTTAATTTTTCCTTTATAAATTCTTTTAAACCAATAAAAATTTTTATATTAACTTCATATTATTTTACAAAATTAATATATTTATTTTTTACAGAGTTAAAATAGTTTACTTTACTAATTACTTCTTTTAATTTATCTATATTTTTATTAAAGTTAATTCTTTATTTAATTTATCTTTATTAAATATAAAATCTTTATTAATTACATTTAATTATTTATATATGTTTGCTACATTTTCTGTTACAAAAGAAGCTGTAGGTGATATAGGTGGAGAAAGAGATTGTTCTCTATGCTATTCCTAGTTATAATTAAGATTTAGTTCTATAGGGTTTATATTTCCTATAGGGTTATAAAAAAGATATGGTATAGTTATATTGTAATTTACACCTTTTAATTTACTACAGGTATGGGTATGAAAAATTATCGAATCCGAGCGAATTCGACCGAAACGAGTGCATTTTGATTAGGTTCGATCGGTTTATATTATATATAAGGGTGAAATCGGGTTAAAATTTTTTAAAATTTTGGGTTCAGTCGGGTAGTTGAGTTGAGATTTATTTTTTTGATTCAACTCGAATCCAACCGACACATGTATATATTATACATATATATTTATAAATTATAATATATATTACACAATCCGACCTGAACCAACCCGAATTATATATATTTGTATATAAATATATGTATTTTTTTAGTTTAATTTACTACATAATTCGACCTAATCCAAACTGACCCGACCCGATAATATTAAAATAAAATAGTAATAAATCCGAATATAAAACTTTAATATTAAATACCAACCCGCTTGAACCCGACCGACCGACTGAATCCAAAATTAATTCGGTTCGGTCAAAATTTTAAAAAAATCAGACAATTTTGGTTTGGATTTTAAACTTTTTAGTGGGGTTCGATCGGGTTAAAAAATCACTTCAACCCGACCCGTGCACACCTCTAACTACTGTTTTAGGTATAACTGATGTAGAATACCTATGCTTTACTGCTGTTTGCAAAACATGTTTAGATTCTTTTTCTTTATATGAGACATATATTACAGAAGGTAATTGTAGAGCCCTTCCTATATCCATTGTTGAAGCATACAGAGAAGAGTCAGAACACCTGCTACTTATACTATGTCTATTGAATTTTAATTTAACTTTACTATCTTTATATTGTTCAATTTTACTAAGTTCTATATTAGGTTTTACTATTTTTTTCAGGTTCTGAAGGAGGAACATCATTTTCTAAAACCCATTCATCAGGAAGACTGATGTCTTTCAATTTAATAATTTTAGAAATTACTGTATCAGCTTTACTAAGGTCTATTTGAAAAAATCTAGTTTCTCATGCTTTAGATTTCATTATGTATTTTGTTGCATATACAGAAACCATGGCTTTATAATATATTTTATACATTAATGTTACATCAATTGATCCTTCTAACATTTTATAATTATGAGTTTTAATTTTTAATATAACACTTTTTAATATATTAGGGTCATTTAGAGATATTGTAATATCAGAAAAACAATCAAAGGAGATGTGATCACTACTTAAACTGGTCTCTATTGTTCCTAAGAGAAAATCATTGAAATTTATAAATCTAACATCTCTAACTACTGCTAGTATACTTGTATTTAATCCTTCCCTAGTTAAGAGTTTTATACTAATTTGTATAAGTTATATATATATACACTTATATTTTTTACTTTTATGATGTTTTATAAATTCTGAAGATAACAATATAATTTTTTTAAAAGATTTACTTAATTGTACATCTCTTTCTTATGCTTTAATTATATAATTATTTTTAAATATATTTAATTTAAAAATTTTATAAAATTATTTTTTATCTACTTTAGGTATTACCAAATTATCTATTGCTTTATTAAAATTTTCTAAAATTACTTCATTTTTATTTATGATTTTTTTAATTTCTAATGACTTAAAAAATATTTATTAGTAAATAATTTTTAATAAATAAATTTTTAATATTAATAATTCATAATATTAAATAAATAAATTTTATAATATCATATATTTTTTATAATTTTAACAAAAAATTAATATTTTGGTAATTTATAAAATTAAAAATTTTTTGTAATTTATTTTTTTTTGTAATTTTCTTTAATTTTTTATATTTTTAGAAGATTTTAAAAATTATTTTCTTAAAAAAAATTTCACTGGATTAAAAATGAAAAAAATCATTACTTAAATATTTATGATTTATTTACTCAAAGATAGTCACACTAGAAAAAATTAATAAAATGAACAAAACCATTAATTTTTTTACCTTCATTAATAATCTTCATAAGCTTGAAATCATAATTAGTAATTCTATAATAGGAGAAATCAAAGCCATTAATATTAGAAGCCAAAAAAAGAAAATAGTACAAAATGGAGAAAAACAATTTAGAAGTCTCATCCACAATCTGACTGAAAGAAACTATATATGTAATTTTTTAAATTATTTTTACCTTAATTTAGTTTAATTAATGAAATAATTTATCAGATTAAAAATTAATTAAAAATTTTAAAATTTTAACAATTAGTATCTCAATTTTTTTATCAAAAATTTTCAAGTTAAAATATTGTTAAATTATTAATTTTTTAAAAAATATTATAGATTATGATACTTAAATTATTTTTAAAATCGTTAAATCATAAAAAATAAAACAAAAATTTTTAATATTAAAATTTTTTAAATTATTTATTTTTTGTTGAAATTATTATATATTATGATATTATAAAAATTATTTATTTAATATTATAAATTATTAATATTAAAGATTTATTTATTAAAAATTATTTATTAATACATAATTTAAAATATTATATTAATATCAATAAATTATAAAAAAATTAATTTAGACTCTAATATTTAGTTAAGATCCAAATTGGACTTTGCAGTTAGTTCAGTTAACAATTCTTTTAAGAAAGTTCTAATTCTTGCAGTTAGTTCTTTTAACAATTCTCTGCAGTTAGTCCAGTTTAGTTACAAAAAAAAAAACTTTAAAAGCCAATTTGATTTACTTGCTACAGTACATGGTTCAAATTGAACCTTAGTCCCCCAAGTCAATGTCCAAGCCTTTCATCAAGTCCAAATTAAGGTCTATATAACACTCTTATATCTCATATATATATATATATATACACCTCGTACATGCAACATACGTATACAGTATATAAGAATATCACCACTACCAGTTCTTTGTCACGAAAAAATTTAAATCTTTATAACATGCTTCTATAAGTAAATAAAATATTTATTAATAGATTTAATATTAAAAATATATATTTTAATTAAAATTTCTGAAAAAAAATTGTCAGAGTTTTGTTTATAAATTTGAATAATTCCAAAAATATCAAATTTCACAATTTGTACAAAATCAATTTAACACTCTCAAAATATAATTCCATACGTCCATCATACATCAGAAATTCTTCAATTTACCATTTACAACAATATTTATCATAATTAAGTTCTTATATAAATATATTTATATAATCATTTTAAGTCTCTAAAACAAAATCAATTATTATGTTTCAATTTACATAAACCAAAATGCATAATACAAAATACAAATATACATTAATGCAGTTAGCCCAGTTGGTCTCGTGGGACCCTCGAACTCCAAAAAAAATCACCAACAATCAGGATCTCAAGGATCAACAATCCTCTTACTTGCACGATTCAAATAACCGCACTAAGCTATACAACTCAGTGGTACATAAACTCAAATACAATATATATATATATATATATCACAATCAATTATACTTTTTCATAGCATAATTTATATTACTCTTGCAACATCTTCACTTTTAATTTAAAAACTCATATACATACAACACTTTCACACACAAACATTTGGGCCCAAGTACACCTATACAATTTTCAAGTCAAGTAATCACAATATCACATTTATGGCCCACCTTTGCTCGGGTCCATTCTCAATCTCAATCTCAATCTCATCACATGACCTAGCTCTACCTAAGTCAACACCTAGCCTCACTTAGATCTATTAATGCATGCAAAATCATTCTCAATATTACTGGATAAGTATTTGTATAGGATTATAAATGTACAATAACACTTTTACAAGTGATCAACTTAATTCTTGATCACTTTCACATTATATTATATTGTCACAATTTTCGAGTGATTAATATTATCATGATCACTTTCACTTAACATTCTCATATTAATTCACATAACATCAATTTCCATATTTTTAAATCATTTATATATATAATCGTAAGTCACATTCATAATGTGACTTACTTTCTGCCTTTTCTCACAAATTACAATAGTGTCCATATTGGACAACTCACCACACATATCACATATATGTATGCACACAATCTCATAATCATACTCGATTCTTCATTTACACACAATCTATACAAATTAACATTTATCACATTTCATAGAATATTATCATTTCTCATTCTTATGATATTATTTAGGTCATTTTCTTAATTCTCCCATCCTATAAAATCTATTATACAAATCATCCTTATTATTATTTTTTTAATATTTTTTTCACATTTCACATAATTCTTAGTTACATTTTCAATGTGATATCTTTTTCACATTTTCTATGCATTTACCATACTTTTCATATCCATTTTTATCATTTCCAATTAAATTACCTAAAGTAGTTTATTTTCACCCTTTTAAACTATTTCTCATTATTTCATAACCATTTTTACATTCTCAACAACATTACACATTACATGGTCCTTTCATAAATAACATTATTCATTTAAAATCACTCTCATGCCCAATATACATTAAGCTATCAATATCTAAACAATTCTCATCAAAATTACATTAAAACCCTAAATTCACCAATTTTACTACTTTACTTAAACCTTATTATACTAATATCATTTTTCACACTTAACATTAAAAACATTACTTATATATTAATTTATCATCAAAGCAATTCAGTTTCACAATTATGAAAGCCTACCTCAAAAATCTAAATTTCACATATAGCCACCATTAACATGAGCTTTAACAACACTTAACCATATCATATTTCTAACCTTAAAATCGCAACACTTGCATTAAAATACGCTAATACATCTCATTACATTAACCAACATCATCCATATTTGGAAACCTTAACTTTACATAAACAAACCCTAAATTCAAACTTTAACCGAACTTGAACATAATCAAATTCTAACCATAGAATCATTACATACATATTGAAATAACACTAATTTCATGTATCTCAACAATTTAAAACCATCCATACCAAAATCCTAAATCAAGCATCATCTTTCCATAACCAAGTTTTAATAACTTGTCCATATCAATTTACTAACCAATATTTCATCATATTCTCCTCAGTTTTACATCAATTCTACCTATTTTAATAATTATACACCACTTTCTCTCCCTAGTAATCCATACATATTCATCAAAGAAAAGAAGTCAAAGCTTTAAAGACTATGTACTTACTTGAATCTTCCTTTTTCTTTGAAAATCCACTTGAAATCCCTTATAAAATCTTATGTATGGAAGAAATCATATCTCCTCACCCTCTCTCCAAATTCACGTGAAGAAGAACAAGAAGAAGAAGAAATGCCTTCTTTTCTCCATCTTTATCTCTTATATTTAATAATAAATTAATTACTTAATTTTCACCAATTACAAATCTTCCTTCTTTGACTTTTCTTCTTCTCTTATTATTATTTTATCATCATCATCATCATCACCATCATCATCATCATCACCACCTTTTCCATCAGCAATTTATACTTCATATATATGTAATATATATTATATATATGTATATGTTATATATATTTTACTTATATATTATATATATCTTTAGGTACATGTATATATAATGTATATACTATGGATATGTAATGTATACTTAATGAATATTAATACTTATATGCATATATCATGTATATCCTACATACCCATGAAATATACCTTATATGTATATTATTATATCAAGTATATAATGTATATATCCAATATATCCAATTAATATATAATATGTATATACTATGTATAAACTAGGTATACATTAGGTATATACAATACCTATACCTTCAAATACTTACCTAATTCTCCAAAATCACGGATATTATAACCTAAGTCTCATTTCAAGCTCAATTTAAGGCCCAAGCCTTCCATCAAGCCTAAAGACAAGTAAAGTAAGAAGAAATCTCTAAAGATAACTCTTAAACTCATCTTTTTTCCAATTCGGTAAAACAACAAATCTAAACTAATCTAAGTCTATTACAATCAATGGCATGAACTACTAAGGGCCTAGAATACCATTCAAAGGGATATGTAGACACATATTGAAATTTCACTCTAAATGACAGGTTCACCTAAAGGCCACAAAATTGGTTCTTTCTCATTTTCTTTTTCTTCTTTATTTTATTTTACTATATTTTATAAATATTATTTTGGAAATTTGTGTTTAACCTAAAACTCATAAAAGCCAGAGTTACAGTTTTCTTTTGTATGCAAATTTTAGGGGTTGTAAATTGCTTTCTCATTTTAGCTTATAGACGTCATGATTATAATTGCTCATTCATATAATATTTATCATTCATCTCAATTGTCATTACACGAATATCAAATTTTCAAAAAGTTAAAAGTTTTTTTAAAGAAAAAATTTATTTTACTTAAAATCAACTTTAAAACCTAGCCCAAAACCCATTGTTTGGTTTTAGATTAGCACCTTTTGAGTATAAAATTAAATATTTTTCATGGAGTCAAATGAAATGGATTTTTTTTCTTAAATTTTCCTAAACTGAATAAATTGAGGTGGCAGCTCTCCAATCAAGCTTTCAAAATAAAGTCATAATCTCTTTTCAAAATATAGGAAAGTAACTCATTGTTAAATAAAAAAGGTCATTTTTACACCCATACTTATGTTACTGACTAGAGATCATACATGGCAGTGTTATATGAGATTAGACCCAAATGAGCATTTTATCTCCTCTTAACAGTCCGGGCAAAGGATCACAGTTAAAGACTTCACTAGGCACATAAAATTTTTAATAGGCTCTTTTCAAGTATGATTAAATTCCCCTTTAACTAAAATTTTTCTTTTCATTCATTATCATGCATAAGGATTCATTACCTTTAGTTTTAGGAAGACTTTGGATAGTGACTAGCATCTTCCTGGCATCCTTCATTAGGTATGTTGGGGGATAGCGAAAGCATCTAACTAATGATGAATCCTCAATCATTTTAAGGTGTAATGGACATGTAGTACTGTTGGACCCACTTAAGATTCTTTATCTAACATGTGGTTAGGTATATAGCTATTTTAGTATAATGGGACCCTTTGAACTAAACCGCCCTTTATTCATATAATGACAATAGATCCAGCCCTTAAGTTGCATGAACCATAATAGCAAAAACCTTAAGCTATGTTCATGAAATCTGTTTCATTCATGGATACAGGCATATCACATAAAAAGACATTTAAACTTTAAGGCTCACCTCATACAACTAAGCCACATCGGCTTAATCCATATAAATTTAAGCCATAATGGCTTACCCATCAAACATAAAACCACATTAGGCTCAACCATTAAAAATATAAACCTAAGCCACATTGGCTTAACCCACTTAAACTAAGCCGCATTGGCTTAATCCTCAATACATTAAAGTCTCATCAGCTTAACCCTTAAAACATAAGCCACATTGGCTTAACCCATTAAATAAACCTTAAGCCACATTGGCTTAACCAATCAAGAACATAAACCTAGGCCATATTGGCTTAAGAATCCAACATAAACCTAAGCCACAACTGGCTTGACCTTTAAACCTAAACTTAAGCCACCATGGCTTGATGTTTAAATATGAACCCAAACCAAAAATGGCTTGACATTTAAGCATGAACCCAAGCCATAACGGCTAAACCAAATGGACATGAACCACTTAAACCAAGCTTAAAAGAGCTAATGTAACACCCTTATATCTTATATACGCACAATACATATATCTCGTATACATAAAGTACATATATAAGATACAAGGGTACTATAAAAATTAGCTATAGAAATATTTTCGTTTGATAATATAAAATCATAATATTATAAATATATACACTTTAATTGAATAAATGTAATTTAAATATAATTTGATTAATTATCAAAGAAAAATCTTTGGAAAAAATTCACCTAAGTTTTATCTTTATTTTCATAAAATCCCAAAATCAACAAATCAACCTACACAAAATAATTTACACTCCGAGAATTCAAATTCTTATCAAAACCTCTCATTCATTAACACACATTCAAGAGTATCATAACTTGAAATATTATTTATAAAATTTACATATGATATGTTTAATGTATATAAATTCCAAAGTACATATTAACAAAAATTATACGTGTATGCTATACCTTCTAATTTGGTCTCGTGGCATACAAAATCTCCAAGTCTCAATTATCACCTGGACCACTTTGATCTACAGTCCTTCCACCTGCACGATACAATCAACTGCACTAAACCAACAGCTTAGTGGTACATACTTTGATAACATTAAATATTTTAAAACTCATGCATACACATCACACACTTTCTATCTTATCAATTTATTTATATCAATGCCATGCAATATACATTTCTTATCCATAAATTCATAATATATAAAAACAACATCTCACAATCACACACATTGGGCCTAACAAGTCCCTAAACAATATCCAAGTTTCAAAAATATTAATTTGGCCTACCTCATCACCGGGGATCTAAGTGCCAAATACCATTCGAAGGTGCGCCTCCTATTGACACCAAGGGCAGAGTGTCAAATACTACCCAAAGGTTGTCCTCTCTTGACACCAAGAGCAGAGGTCAAATATATCACCTGAAGGTTACTCTTTCTCGACACTGGAGGCCAAATGTCAGATATATCACCCAAAGGTTGCCTCTTCTCGACAATACCAAAGTCAATATTTTAAAACACGCAATTATGCAAGGCAAACATGCAGTACACATCACATTATATCACATTTTCCATTTTCTCATTTTAATCCATTTAATATTCTTTTTCACAATTCCCACATTTTTCTCGTGACCATCACATACCATTATCATCACCTCAATTTTCCAATATCCATAACCACTTTCCATATTCATTTCCGATATTTCCAATCACATTACACTATAAAACTCAATTTCGCAATTTCTTTATATCATATAACATAAAACATTATCACACAACCACAAATCAATATATAATTCACAAATATGATAAAAATGTACACATTCATACACAATGTCACTTTAAAGGAATATAAAGTCCCTCAAATTGTACCAAAATAGACAATGCAAAATATGTAAATTCAATTTAAAAGTTACCAAAGTATGTAATAACATTTTTTTTGCTCCAAATCAACTTAATTCCACTCTCAACCTTCATCCTTCACCAAAACTCTAATTATCTTCCTTAAGGTAACTTTGGTTGAAACAAACATTATTCAATTAAAATTATTTTCACGGTTAATTTATATCAAACTATTATTATTTACACAATTTTCATCAAAATCCTAACAAAATTCTAATTTCACAACTTACTACCTTTTTCAAACTTCACCTCAACCAACTTTTCTCCATCATCCAACCATAAATTCATTACTTACTCAACCATATAACCTCAAAACAACCAATTTCTACAATTATAATAGTCTCCATCCAAAACTATAATTTCACATAACCTTCCCAAAAATCCTTACTTCACCAAAATTAATTCATTTTCACCAACCAACCATAAAATCATCACATACATATTAAAAAAACATCAAAACAACCCATTACAACAATTAAAAATATCGTCATCAAAATTTTAAATTTTCATATAGTCTAAAACTTAAAGAGAAACTCTTAAATTAGAAAGAATCCTTACCATTGATTGATTAATATTCAAAATCACCCAAAATCCCTTGGAAATCTTATAAAATTTGATATAATTGAAGCAAAAATCCTCTCCCTTGCTCACTCTCTTGAAATCAGCCACCATGGAGAAGAAGGAAGAAGATGACTTCTTTTATAAACTCCACTTTTCCATTTTGCCCCTCTCACTTTTATATAATTAAAAAATATTTAATTATTAAAATATGAGATATTTTGGCTTCTTCTTATCCAAAATTATTTTAATTTTTAGTTTAATAATATATATATATATATATTTATTATTATATATTTTTACTTTTTTACTTTTGACTTGTCTTTTTATGGAATGTATACTTTATGTATATCTTGCATATATATTGAGTATACTCTATATATATTCCTCCTATATCACTCTAACTGCCCTTCATATTAATTATTTTATTGTATTTAAAATCACAAGTGTTACAGCTAACCCACCTTAGCCACCATGGCTTGAATCATTTGGGACCACTTCTAACCTCACAAAGCCACAATGGCTTGAACCATTTAGGACCACACCTAACCTCACCGAGCTATAATGGCTTGAACCATTTGGGACCACACCTAACATCATCGAGCCATAATGGCTTGAACTATTTGGGACCACACCCAACCTCACTAAGGCACAATAGGCTTAAATTATTTAGGACCATACCCAACTTGACCAAGCCATAATAGCTTAAACCATTTTGGACAACACCCAATCTCACCTAGCCATAATGGCTTAACCCTTTAGGGCCATACCCAACCATCATAAACTGCCTTAGCCATAAGAGTTAAACCCATCCACATGAACCTTGGTCACAAGAGTTAAACACATCCATATGGATTTCAGCCACAAGAGCTAAGCCCATAAAACCTTAGTCACAAGAGTTAGCCCTTTGAACCATAACCATAAGGGCCTAATCATCCTTAGCCATGGATTGAACCATGCACCATCTTTAGCCATAAATTGAGCCATGCACCATCATTAGCCATGGACCGAACTATGCACCATCCTTTAAAAGCTAGAGTTAAAGCTCTTCTTTATATTCAAATTTTGAGGTTATAAATTACTTTCTCAACTCAGCTTATAGATGTCGTGATTATAATTACATATGCATATAATATTTATCATTATCTTAATTATCCTTGCACGAAAATCAAATTTTCAAAAAGTTAAAATTTCTTTAAAGGAGAATTTAATTTTACTTAAAATCAACTTGAAAACCTAGCCTAGAACCCATCGTGATTGATTTCGGATTAGTGCCTTTTTGGTATAAAATTAATTTTTTTCATGGAGTCAAACTAAAAGGATTTTTTCCTTAAAATTTTCCAAACCAAATAAATTGAGGTGGTGACTTTCCAATTAAGCTTTTAAAATAAAGTCATCCTCTTTTTTCAAAATAAAGGAGTGTAACTCTTTTTCAAATAAAAAAGATCATTTTTAAATTCGTTCTTACCAAACTAACTAGAGAAAGTACACGGTGGTGTTGTGTAAGATGGAATCCAAATGAGCATTTCAACTCCTCTTAATAGTCCTTCCACTAACCTGTAACACCCTTGCCCCAAGTACATGGGATTCATATAATGTTTGTTAGTTAAATAGAGAAAACCCTGGAGTTGGGTTGAGCTTTATATTTTGATTTAATTGAATTATAATGATTTTTTCTAAGTAATGAAAACTGCAAAAATAATCATATGTGTACAAATAAGAAATAAAATGTTGGCTTAAAGAAAGAAGACTCAGTTGGGGTAAGAAGGAAACTTTAAGAATTTGAGTCAGGCTTAGTTAGGAAGAAAATTTAATAATAGTGGGTTAATTTATAATAGCAAAGAGGCTATTGAGGGTTTGATTGAAAGAAGGTAAGAAAAAGGCAGGGATAGAAAATATGGAATGGGCTAAAATATGGAACCACCTTATAATCCTTGTTATATGAATAAGAAATTTCAATTTATTATTGCAGCTAAATGCTTATTTGAACCACTCATTTGATTTTTTGCAATTTTGTTTTATGATTGAGCCTTCAATGTAGTTCTCTTTGAATATTAAAATGATAAATTGTTAAATTATTATGGTCATTTAGACTTTAGAACCTTTCTTTAAATGGTTATTTAGATCATAGAAACCAATTGAAATGAACTCTATATTTGTTCCTTTGCTCTAAGAGATCATTTGAATCTTTTTATGTTGTTTGAACTACTAAGACATAATCGAGACCTTAACCATTGTTAATGAATTGAGATTTATTTTATAGACATTACAACTAGTTGTATTTCAAAATGATCTATTTTTGTTTTAAGTAGATTAACTCAGAAATTCATCCATAATTTATGGTTTATGTTATCCAGGTTTTATGGAGGTTTAAATTACTTTAGTTGGTATTAGGTTAGGAGACTAACTGTAACTAGCTTTTGTGTTGAAATTTATTAGCCATGTATTTTGTCTATATATCAATGAAAACTAACATATATAGTGCATTGGCGTGCTTTGTTTTTCATTCTTTTTCTCTCTCACGTTATTTTTGCTTGTTGTAGAACTAACAGTGGTATCAGAGCACTATATGATCTTTGTGTGACTTGTGAGTGAGAAAAGAAAAAAAAAACCTAGTTAGTAACCTTCCAAAAGAACCTTAATCACCTTAAGTGAGTTCATGGCATCAAGTACCTATTAGCTCCTTCTCCACCACTGTTCACTAGAGAAGGTTATGCTATCCGGCAGTAAAGATGAAAGCCTATTTAAGGGCTTTTGATTTATGAGAGGTAGTTGAAATAGGAAGAGATCCAACACCCTTGAGAGTAAACCCACCATAGCTCAAATTAACAACCATAGCAAAGAAGCGCAAAAAGGTTTAAATCACTTTTGACCATTCATTCAGATATGTTTGATGTTATTTTCACAAGAATAATGGCTTGTGAAATTGCCAAAAGGCCTGGAATAAGTTGAAGGAAGATTTCCAAGGAAGTGATAAAAACAGAGGTATGCAGGTCCTCAATATGAGAAGTGAGTTTGAGGTTCTTAGAATGAAAGATTCATAATCTATCAAAGAGTATTCTAATAAATTACTTGTTGTGGTAAATAAAATAAGATTGTTAGGAGAAGAGTTATTTGATAGAAGAATTGTAGAGAAAGTTTTGGTCAATTTACCAGAAAATTTTAAGACCAAAATTTCCTCATTAGAAGACTTCAAAGATCTAGCACCATTACTCTACCAGAACTGATAAATGCTTTGCAAGCTCTTGAGTGAAGAAGGACTATTAGGTTAGAGGAGTCCATTGATGAGGTTTTTGTTGAAAAAAAATGTTGATAATAACACAAAACTAGTAAATAAAAGTGCAAACAAAGGCAAGGCTCCTACAAATAAGAAGAAATGATGAATGAAAAGTTTCAACGTTGTCCCACTTGAAGTAAGATAAATCATGTTGAAAAGAATTGCTAGGCAGAAATATATAGTAAAACCTCCACAATGCAATTATTGCAAGAGGTTTGGACATATTGAGATGAATTGCAAGTTAATGCAACATCATTAAACACATGCTGAACAACAAAAACTGATGCAACAAGCAAATTATGCCGATGAGCAGCAATATGATAGAGCCATTATTGTAATTCAATCTTCAGATTCCAAGATTAGAGACTGCTGGTTAATCAATAGTGTTTATTCCAACCACATGTTCAAGGATGAAAATTTGTTTGTTGAGATCGATAGAACATTGAAAAGTCGAATCAAGTTTGCAAATGGTGAAATAGTGGAATCTCAAGGCAGAAGAAATGTTGTTCTTCACTCGTTAGGAGGTACTAAACTAGTAACTAATGCTCTTTTTGTTTCTAGTTTAGATCAGAACCTTCTTAATGCAGCTCAATTAATGAAGAAAGGTTATTCATTAAACTTTAAAAATTATGTATGTGTTGTTTGTGATTCTCATAACTTAGAATTTCTAAAAGTTGAGATGATAGATAACAAATTTCCAATTAGCTGGAATTTTATTATTCAATGATCTTTTATTGCAAAATCTTATGAATCTTCTTTTTGGCATAAGAGATAAGGTCACTTTAGCTTTGATTCTTTGAAGTTGTTAAAAATAAAGATATGGTGAAAATTTTGCTTGAAATTAGTGAAAGTGAAAGTGTATATGGTATTTGTTAAATGGGTAAGCTACATAGACAATCTTTTCTAGAAAAAGCTACTTGAAGAGCGAAAGAAAAGCTAGAATTGGCAAACATAGATGTTTGTGGACCAATGCAGATAACTAAATCTTTACTTTATCTTATTTATTGATGACTTTATAATGAATGAATTGGGTGTATTTTCTAAATAGCAAGTCTCAAATATTCTCTATGTTTAAAAAATTTAAAGCTTATGTTGAGAAGCGAAGTGGCTGTGACTCGAAGATGCTAAGATTTAACAACGATGTTGAATATACCTCAATTGAATTTAAAAATTTTTGTGAAAATCATGGTGTTCATCATCAATAATTTTTTAGTGAGTTATTCACTTGAGCAAAATGGGGTTTCTGGGGAAGAAATAGAACTCTGATGGAAATGTCAAGAAGTTTGTTGGCTGACAAGAAGCTACCGCAATATTTCTAGGTAGAAGCAGTTTATACCTCTGTAAATCTTTTGAATAGGCTTCCTTCAAAGGCTCTCAATGATAAAACTCCTACTGAAATGTAGTTTGGCTTTAAAAATTCTAGGAAACATTTTAAAGTGTTTGGTTAAATTTGTTACACTCATGTTCTTGCAGTAAAGAGAAGCAAGCTAAACAATAAGGTCGAGATTAGTGTATTTCCTGGCTATGCCTCTCAATCAAAAGGGTATAGAGTTTATAATGTTGTTTCAAAAAAAAAGTTATTATCAGTTGGGATATTAAAGATGATGAGAATGCTTATTGGAACTTTGACAAAGATTATATTGAAAGAGTTTCAGTTGTCTCTTCAAGTTTAAAGAGTAGCAACTCATAAAAAGTGGCCAAATCTTAGAATATGATTCTACTACAAATTCTATTCCTCTAAAAATGAAATCATTGGCTAATGTGAATGAAAGATGCAGCATAACAGCTATTGAACCTATTAATTATGCAGAAGCTTCAAAAGTTGAGGCTTAGAAAGTTGTAATGTAGGAGCATATTGCTATGATTGAAATAACACCTAGAAACTCATTGATAGACCACAAAATAGGAAAGTTATCGGCATGAATTATTCTATACAGTTAAACTCAATTCAAATGGTAGGTTCTTCAAGCATAAAAGCAAGATTAGTACTTAAGGGTTATGCCCAACTACCTAGGATTGATTATGGAGATACTTTTGCTCCTAAGGCAAGGCATGATACTGTTAGGCTTCTAATTGCACTTATAGATCAAATATGTTGGAAGATATACCATTTAGATATCAAGTCAGCTTTTCTAAATGGTGTTTTGCAAGAAGATATCTGTGTTGAGCAATTAGAGGGTTTTGTTGTTTCGGGCATGGAAGATAAAGTTTATAAGCTTTACATATCTTTATATGGGCTAAAGTAGGCACCTAGAGTTTGGTATAGCAAAATGGAATCTCATTTTCTTGATCAAGGGTTCACAAGAAGATCAAATGAGCCTACTTTATATGTTAAAGACAGTAAAAATGGAAGTTTGTTGATTATCTCTCTTTATGTTGATGATTTGTTGTAACTATAAATGATATAGAAGTTGTTCAATTGATAAAGCATCAGATTATTCATGAATTTAAGATGCTAGATCTAACAAAAATGTTTTTTTTCTTGGCATTGAAATTATCAATCATTTTGTGGCATATTTGTTTCTTAGCATAAATATGCCTTAAATTTGTTGAAAAAAATTCAATCTAGAAAAATGCAAGTCTGCCGCAACACCACTAGTTTTGAATAAGAAGTTTGAAAAGGAAGATGGATCACTAATAGCAGATGCCACTACTTACAGAAGTTTGGTGGGTAGTCTTCTTTATTTGACTGCAACTAAGCCTGATTTAATGTCCTTAGCTAGTCTCTTATCTAGGTATATGCAATCTCCAATTCAGAAGCATTATAGTGCAATAAAGAGTTCTTAGATATTTAAAGGGAAGTATTAATTTTGGAAACATGTACAAGAGTGTTGAAAAATGTACTCCTTTATGGTTCTCCCATAGTGATTGGACTGGGTTCTTAGATGACTTCAAAAGGACTTCAGGTTATGCATTTTCTATAAGTTCTTGAGTTTTTTCATGGAATTCAAGAAAGTAAGAAATTATTACTCAATCCACAGCAGAGGTCGAGTATGTTGCAATAGCCTCTGCTACAAATCAAGCAATTTAGCTAAGCAAAATGATGACAAATTTGAGGTAAGAATTGAAGGAACCTACTATGATCTTTTTAGACAATAATTCTACTATTTAAATGATTAAAAATCCACTCCAACATGAGAAAACCAAATATATAGGTGTGAAATTTCATGCATTGAGAGAAGCTGAGAAGAATGTGATATCAAGTTAATTCATTGTTCATCTTGTGAGCAACAAGAAGTTTTACTAAAGCTTTACCAAAAGCTAAGTTTGGGTTTTTAAAATTAATGTTAGGTGTCTCTAAAAAGAATTTTAAAGAGGAGTATTGACCAATTGAATTTATTTTATAGACATTACGTCTAGTTATATATTGAAATTATCTATTTTTATATTTTAAATAGATTAGCTCAGAAATTCAGCCATAATTTTTGGTTTATGTGATTCAGAGTTTATGGAAGTTTAAGTTATTTTAGTTGATATTAGGTGACTAACTATAACCAGCTCTTTATTGAAATTTATCAGTCATGTATTTTGTCTATATATTAATGAAAACCAGTAGATATAGTGCACTGCTGTGCTCTATTTTTCATTCTTTTCTTCTCTCTCATTTTATTTTTGCTTGTTGTAAAACTAACAACCATATATGATGTGACTGAATGCCTAACTCATAGGGGGATAAACCATAAGCCTGTATGATCATCAGTGTGGAGGTAATTATGTATCAAATGTGAATTTGTCTTATAAGATATAGATATGGTCAAGTTTGAACCAATCCTTTTATGCCAATCACCAAACCATTAGCTTCTGCAATCACCAGTGTCATGAAACTAAAATTTGATTTTGTCCTAAAAGATATAATTATGGGTCAAGTATGAATCCATCTTGTTATGGCAACCACCATCTTAATTTATGGTTCCAGAATACTTATGTCCAATGAAGTGAAACAACTTGTTATGAATCAAGTAACTATTTATCATATGTAAGAGTGATCATAAATGAATGATGTGATTTTATCATTATGATTCATAAAAGGTCCATTAACTCTATGATCATGGCTACTGTTCACTTGTACCCTATATTGCAAAACTGTATGATGACATTCTCGTAAACCCCATTATTTTAGTATATTACATATTTTCAGTAACTTGAAGGCTTAAAATATCTTATGTAAATTTTAGGCATTTAGAGTTAGAGGATTTGAGCTTCCAAGTATTCTTTCCCTTTGAGAAGCTTGATTGTGCATAGTTTATGTTTATTGAAGTTGACAATATTGTGGTTTGTATTCATTAGTTGCTTTGTAGAATCAGTATGGTGGATGTGGATGTAATATTATGAAATGAATGATATAGTGGAAGTTAAAAGTTGAGAATTTGATGTTAGTGTATTTTTTTATGAGTTGTAATTGTGATATAACTATTTGGGTATAAATGTTTAAGGAGTTGTTTGAGATATAATCATCTAGTGAAAGATACATGATAATTTGAAGATCCTCGAATCATGTTTAATGATAGCCTATATGTGTATGAGTAATGTACGAAATGACTTTGTTATGAAATGTAAGATATTATTTATAATTGGATTCTTTCATACTTATTTGGAGGAAGGATTATAAATACATAATTGATAGTACATAATGGATTAGTTTGGTATTAGAATGGTGGTTAAGGATGAGTTTTAGAGGTGAATGTTTAGGTTCTACTGGGAAATGGTAGCCTTATACCTATCATCTCCCTAGGACAATCATAGCTCCTAAAGTAGATCATGACACATAAAGTAGATCATGACACATATAATAGTTAAAATTCATATGACAATCCTATATGGTCTTTAATTTATTTAGAAAATTGTCTCTAAGTATGTTGGATGAATTATTCTCTGGGATGGAGAATAAGGTGACAATTCATTTTAGTATAAGTGCTTTAAATTGTTCATTATCATAGAATCATTCACTTGGGTTATAATAGTTCTAAAAGAACCATTACCTCCGTTCATCTTCCTAAATAGTATGGGTTACTAAATGGTTTGAAAATAGTGACTCACATTCCATTTCACTAGATATCAGGATAAACATATGATTGCTTATTGATTGAGTGATTGAATTGTAATGTAGGATGATATTGACATGGGATTTTACTATCAGTTAATCAATCATCATCTTGATTATGATTGTGAATATAGCCTTTCGACTTACGATGATGCATCATTTCATACATAGGTGGTTAAGGTTTGTTACTGCTTACTTGACGTGGCTAGTCATGCACTGTCATATGGCATGTAGTGACCTTAGCTAATTATATATTGAAATGGATGATCAACCAATAAAGAATTTGTTCCTCCGAGTAAACAAAATTTAGAACCTATACCATTAAATTTTTCTTAATGAGAAATCATTGGCCAAGGCATATAATAGATTAAATAGAAGTTGGCTTTCTAGTTTAGAGTATATAGAAATCAAGAATGAAATCATGATATGGACATAGGGTTTTTACTTGTCCATGACCTTAGTTGAAATCAAGACCTTGAGACGAAAGGATTGAAATGCTTGATAATTATGATTGTTAATTCTGTAGAATGTTGGCTAGCCGCCTGAAACATTAATATTCAATTATGTAGTCATGACACTCAATGCTAGAGTAAACATAACTCAGTGACAAAGCCATTTGGTGGAGAAAGGGGCAACTTCTTGAAAAAAAAACATATATATTAAAAATCTTAAAAATTTCTTATTTACCCCCTTCAAATTTTAAATTGTTTTTTATTTTTTTATAAATTAATTTAAACTCATTTAATAAATAAAAAACAAAATAGAAAGGAATGCAAAATGAAGAAAAAAAATACAAATTTAAAATTTATATTTTTTAAAATATGTTTTTATTTTTTATTTTATTTTACTTTTATACTATGTGATAATTTTTTCTTCAATTATTTATTAAGAGATTATTTTAATGATTCAACACTTTTTCTTCATTTTTATTTTATATTTTATTACGTATAATTGTGAGCAGAGATTTTCACATCCACTCCCGGTAAATTGGTTCTTACGACTTCAGCACTGTTAAATTCCGAGTCTTAAAGAACACATGCCAAAATTCAAAGAAATAGAATACGCCACCTAGACTGGCTGAGAAAAAAGTAGAAGGGATGGATTACTTAATTCTTAAGAAATCACCAACCACTACTGGGTTCGAAAAGTTAGGTACATATGAGGAAGGTGAGAAGTGACCCAGCACCCCCATAACGTCCGGTCCATTAGAATCGACTTCCTTTTCATATATAAATATTATTAAATTTTTATATTATTTTTATATTATTCATATTACAAACAATTAAGATAAACATTCATCATTCATAAAATAAGTAAATAAAATGGGCATCCATAGGAGATGAAAATACGCTCTAACAATATCCAAGTTCAATGCAAATAAAATAAGATGGAACACCCATAAAAGAGTGAAAATATATCCCTTATAATAATTACCAAAAATAAATTAAATAAAAGAAATAATTTAAATAAAGAAGGCACCCACAAGTGAAAACATGTCTTTTACAACTTTAAAATCTAAATAATAAGAAAATATAATCCACAAATACATAAATAATCATCATATACAAAGAATAAAAATTATAGCTTAGTTAAAAAAAATTTAAGATTAATCACAAAATTAGGGTTTTGAAGCATAAATTAGGGTTTTGATGATAAATTAGGGTTTTAACATGCAAAACTATGGTTTAACATACAATTTAAGCATAATCAACACAACAAATTAAAACACAATAAATCTGCAAAGTTTTATAATAGGAAAGAGATGATAATTTATTAATTTGAATAAGTATTACTTATTAAAGAACATACATATGTTGTTGGCTCCACTAAATAGTTATATTGAACTAAACCTTCGTGATTGGATTGGCACAATCCTCTATCAAAATTGATGTTAGAGTTCTGTCTAGAAGAATTTCTAATTGTTTGAATCAATGGTGTTTTGTTTGAACAATGTTGCTCAAAAGTTTTCTGTGTTTGCTTTCTGCCTCTCTTTTGGTTGTTTCTTTTTTCTATTTGTGTCTTTTAGGGTTTTGGGTTGTTGTTTGCTGCATTATTTTTAATTGTTAATTTGCTAGCCAAAATTATGGTAACATTAGGCTTAATCTCAATTGAAAAGTCCAGATTGTATATAAAAATTTTGTGTTTATCTGAATAAGCCGGAGTTTAAACAGGATTAGAAAATTTAAAGAACCAGCTTATAGCAAATTGGTCATGGCCATGAGCAAGACTCATGGCAAATTGGCCATGAGCCATGGCCAATTTGTCATGACTTTTAGGGCCTATTCAATAATTTGGCTTTTAAATTGGGATCGAACTCGATTTGGACTTTTAAATTGGGATCGAACTCAGTTTGGGATTTTAAATTAGGATTGGATTGAATTGGACTTTTTTTAATTGGGACCAGATTTGGTTTGGGCCAAAATTAAGGATCTATAATTTTTTCCCCTTGCTTGAATGATTTCAAATTTATTCAGAGAGTGAAAAGTAATCTGCCCTTGATAAATTTAAATTTATCTCAAATGCTTCAACAAATCCAGAATGGTTTGGGTGTTTCAAATAAACTCAAGTTTGTTTGGATGCTTCAAATAAATCTGATTTGGTTCGGGTACTTCAAATAAACCCAAGCAGGTCTGGATACTTCAAATAAATCTAGAATCATTTAATAGGTGTTTTAAGAAATTTGATCTAGCTCAAGTGCTTCAAATAAACCCGAACGGGTTTGGATGCTTCAAATAAATCCAGAATCTTCTAATAGATGCTTCAATAATTTTGAGTAGGTCCAAGTGCTTAAAATAAATTCATGACCTTCGAGCAAATTCTTTAATAAATTTGAGCTAATCCGTCTACTTCAAATAAACCTATGACTTTCAAATGGATACTTTAATAAATCCAAGATATGGGTGCTTCAGTGAACCCATGGTCTTCTAATGGATACTTCAAATAAATCCAAAATTTTTAAATGGATGCTTTAAAAAAAAGTCCATTATATCTGCATTGTCAAGATACTTCAATAAATCTAATATAGGTTGGAGGTTTGGATACTTCAGTAAATCCAAATCAAATCAAATTCACAAAACTGTACTATCAGGATACTTCAACAAATCCAATATAGGTTGGAGGTTTGGATACTTTAATAAATCCAAATTATTCATCATTCTTTAATTTTGGGGAAAGTTGGCTATAGACACTTTAACAAATCCATTGAGGTTTCACATGGATAAAAATTTGATTCTGAATACTTCAACAAATCTAGAAAAATGTCTACCTTTGTAGAAATGGATCTTCATCTTATTTCTTTAATCTTGGGGATGGACCTTTTTCCTACATCAACTTTAGCTCTTCTAGCTAAGCTGACCTTTTGTCGCTTGTATCATCATTCATTTGAGAGTTATAACTTTCTTATAGCAATTTGTTCCATTCTTTCATGAATTCTTCTTTTCAAAATTTGGCTTTTTTTTTTACTAGATACTTTATCTTTGCCGCCCTGTACAGGCTCAAACTGGCAATTTTTCCCTATATATAGGCTTCAATCAATGTTTTCTACAAGCATGCATATCTTCTATCTTCTGCAATGGCATTGGATCTTTCTCAAGTAATGGACCTTTCATGCCCCCTGACGCTATGTTTGCTTCTCATTATTTACTTCATAAAGTATCAACTGTTCGCTTTGACAAAGAATAAGCAACAAGAATATAGTATGATATGGTCATGTATGCATGATATACATGAATGATACTTATAGTGATTATACTAACTCATAGATTAAGATGATAGGTCAAAGCACTCCCATCAGTACCTTTGAGATGTTCATTTAGACTTTGCATTAAGACATCAGAAGACATCAGATCCATGGCTTTATCTTCAAGATGTATAAAGTATGAGTAGTAGGGGCCCAAGTAGGATAGTCAAAGACATAGGAGACATCCATTTTAACCCATGATTTAACACATTGGTTGGTAACTTCTTCATGACCTTGCAAATAATCCTTTCATTAACCAATGTTTGCCCAATGCTTCCTTTGAGATTCTATAGTGCAACATACTTTCCTAAGCTTTAAGGCCCGTGTAACAAGAAAACACTTTAAAATTCAATTTTTAAAATCACATGTTGGCTTTGTCAAATCAGTGTCAATATACGTAAGGACTCAATTTGTCCAAATTAACATATCTATAACATAACAATCCTAGTTACCATACTAAACTTAGAAATTATTTCCATTTGAGTAAGAACTGTTGCACTTTAGATAAGCACATACACATTACTTGGCCAAAGGTCTCATTGAGTTTAAATATTTTCTATCTCATATGCTTGTTTTTTCAAAAAAATCTTCACTAATAGACTTTACCTATCAAGAGAGATCAATAGGTCTTTAATAAGCTTGAAATGGGGTCTATAAGGGACATAGGTTAAGCAAATGCCATTTTTTAAACTGGAGCTGACGTGACATTGCTGACAAATCTTTACACCACAAACTTTTGGTTAGAATCGTATATTGTTGGAAGCATTCCGAGCATCATTTTCAGCTTCTAGACATCTTGTTATCTTGCTTTATGAAAAGACAAAGCTTGATTTTTCTTCCATCTGCTTGGCTGAAATCTAGATCTGATTAGGATGATTTTTGCTTTTGCAAAATTTTGAGACCTTTATTCTTCTTTCTTTTTTTTTTTCTTTTATTCTTCTTTTTTTTGGTTTTTTTTACTTTAGTCCTTGCTCTAAGAGAGTTGTTTTATTTGTATTATTTAACACTTCTGATAATGGATGAATGGAGTGGCATGAGTCTGCTTCAATAAGGATGAATTTTCAAGATGAAATAGATTTGAGATATCATATCTAATTCAGGTAAACTTCAATAGTCTTCAACTCTTGATTAAGCATCCCTTTCTTTGATCTTCTTGCCCCCTTGGTAACTTAGTGATCATTAGACTTATCATAAGTATCACAATAGCTCAAGATAGGCTATCAGGGTTTACAAGCCAATCAAAAGTAAATTAAAATCTCATGAAGGCTCAAACGGAAAAACTAGGGATTAATGATAACATGGTAGTTACTAGTTGTTAGCTCATTTAACAATGCCTAGATTATTTCTCTCTTAAAACAACAGAGTTTAATTTTGCCTCAAAAATTTATCAAAGCATGTTCTAAGATCGACTAGGACCTATACACACATAATTATGTTGGAACCCTCTCTAAGTAAGCATATACAGCTCAATGCAACAGAATAATTCGCTCACCTAGTAAAGCCACTCAGATCATGATGCATAAATATATTGATTTATAAATATCAAGCTAGATTTGTCATTGGTTCAGCATTAGAATGACGAAAATGAATAGAATATATAAAATTCAAAAGCAATTTATTCAAACAATTTAAATTTGAAAAACATATTTATTCCAAAGAAATACCAAAGAAGGAAATAAGATGAACAACACTCAAGCCAAGGGAAGTTTGTTGAGTTGGAGTAAAAAACACTTCATCTACTTGGACATGTCAAGGGCGCGGATCTTTCCATTATTAATGATGTTCTTATTTCATGCCTTAATCATATGCATTAATCTATTTCATGACCAGACACCTAATGAAACTGACAAAAAAGCTCTATATCAAAATTGGAAAGCAGAGGATCTGGCAAAGATCAAGGAGTTAAAGTTTATAATAACCCCTTCTTTTATAGTTTGTTGAAGACCCAAGATAGTGGCTTTCCTAATTCTAAGAACGGATGCTTCTTTGATGGCTCGGTTGTTGCATTCACCTCAATATCTTTTTTTCCCTTTTAACTTTGTCCACTGAAATTGCTCCATTTTCCATTGTATCTATTCTTTTTTCTCTCTCATTCTTTCATCTGAAGACCTGCATGTAGAAGATCTTTAAAATCCCTTATAAGGGTATGAGCCATTCTTTCTTGGAGGTGGGATAAAGCGCCCTTGGCTATCATCCGTATCTAGTATGAATCATCTGGTCTTTTCTTGAGAAGGGCTATCTTGTTTGTCCATCTCTTTATATAGTTAGCAAAGCCCTCATTCTATCTCTTCCTGATAGACTCAATCTCTATCAAGGTTACCTCTAACTCAATATTGTACACATATTGTTAGATGAAAGCTTTTATACAATAAATCCCAGTCTTTTTGAGTGATCTCCTCTAAAGTATTGAACTAGTTTTGCACCATTGGATCCAAAGGAGCAGAAAATACCTCAGTGTTTTAGCCTTAGTATCTCTAGTAGGCTGCATGATAGTAATGTACTGCTTAACATGCAAGTAAAGATTTCCTATACCATTGTACTTAGCGAAAGTACGTATTTTGAACTTGTGAGGGAGATTCTCATCCTCTTCAAAAAGTTTATCAACTTTTGAGGCCTCTTCAACTTTTAGCCTTTTTTTAAGCTTCTTTTCTAGGTCAACAATGAGCTTTTCCACATTAGGAGGCTCTGATTTTACTTTCACCTTCTTCTCTTTCTTCTTTTCTTGTTGGTCTTGGAAATTTGTGTCCTAGTCATCATCATCAATCACCACATTTTCTTTATCAAAGGCTGCCTCAGCTACTTTGGCCTTTCCCTTGTCCTTCTGCTTCTTAGAACTAGCAGATGCCTTAGCATTGCTATTTTCTAATAGTGCATCTAAATGACTTCTCACAGTCTCAGCCAAGGCCAACTTTAATTCTTCCATCTTAACTTCTAAGACATCATTCACTATGTTCTTGACTTGCTCATGATCTATTGCTTTTGGTGCAAAGTTGATTGAGCCCTTATTGATCTCTGAGTTACTGACATAGGTCAGATTGTCATAAGCTCTTGAACTGCTATACTCTAGGTCCGTGAGCAAAAAAGGATCAATGATATATGATGCAATGCATGTATACATATGTAACAAATAGACAAATAGAGTCAAGACATTTCTTCCAACCTTATTTCTTCCTAAACACGAGTGGTGAGTCTCTTTCTTAGGTTTTATGGTCAGTAAAATATCAATATGAGATATTTTTGTTTTCAAAAGAATCACTTAGACAAAATGACCAATAATTGTGTTTCCAAATACAGAAGCTAGTTTCTTATAATTTCCACTAATTAAGCTTTAATCTTTTGGATCTACTAAAAAGTTTAACAGCATTTCTGTTATATCATAAATTAAAACTAAATTAATGGATTTATTATAAATAGACTTCTTATTTGGAAAAGTAACTAATGATCCATACCACAAACAAGCCAACACCTAACAAGTCTTAGCATAAATAAGGCCTGTAAAGCTTCGCCTGAGCACTGATCTGACCCGCTAAGAGTAGCTGAAGTGCTCATTTGAACTTAGTCCCACACAATACCACCACATATGTTCTCCAGTCGGTTCGGTAAGCATAAGTTTATAATTATCTTTTATTTTAAAAAGATTTATCTCTTTTTTTAAAAAAGAAACTTTTCTTTTATTTTGAAAAAGGATGACTGATTTTATTTTTGAAAAGCTAAAATTAGAGAGTTTTCACCTTAGTTTATTTTATTTAAAAATAAATTAAGGAAAAAATTGATTCATTAACTCCATTAAATTAAATCGATTGTCACCCAAAAATGACACTAGTCTGAAACTAATCATGATAGGTCTCGGTCTAAGTTTTTATACCAATTTTGATTTTTTAAAAAATGGTTTTTTACTTCTTTTTAATTAATTTTGTCCTTCTTTTAATGGGTTTTAGGAAAAAATGAAATTTTTATGGATTATGCCATAGTAATTGAGAATGACAATATATTAAAATGTATGGACATTTAATAATAATAACAGCCACAAATACAGTGTTGAATAATAAAATATTACATCAAAATAATGATCCCATGGGAGCTTCAACTCTAGCCCTTATGGGTCCTAAGTTGGGCACAAATCTCCAATTAATAAATAAATTCAAAGGAAAGAAAAAGGAGAAAATAAGCACAATCACAAGGCATCCATTTGCAAGACTCGCCAAATTTGCTAATGCAGACTCAAAGTAAAGAAAACAATGAAAACAATGAAAATAATAGCTAGGAACAATATAGGAAAAAATGAAATGAAAGAAGGAGTTGGTTGTTAAAGTGTGGGCTAGCCACTCGGAGTAATATTCCAAGTGTACCTACTTATCTTGTTTGAATGAAAATTAGAGCCGTAAATAGCTTGTGCCTTTGATTGCAAAGGGCTTTTAATTAACAAATTTTATAGTTGATCAATTACTGAATTGAAAATGAGATGGGAAAGTGCACAATACCTTGGAAAGCACTTTTCCATGACAAATGGTTGAAAAGCCTTGTTGCTTCATAGCTCCACTTGTACGAAAAAATCAATTAAAATGATGCCAAAATGTCCAATAACAGTTAAAGAAAAAATTAGTATTTTAATTAAATTTAATCATAGATATATTTTGCCAGATTTTTGAGGTTTGAATTTTTGATTTTGGAGTGTTAAAAATTAAACTTGGTTTCTTTATAAAGTTTTCTAGAATACTTAATAGTGAAGTATCCTTTACTTAGTCAAATTGAATTTGAATTATTTAAAAAAGTTGTCAAGTTGAATTTGAATTAGTAAATGAGGTTGTCAAGTTGAATTTGAATTAGTAAAGGAGGATATCAAATTAAATTTGAATTAGTGAAAGAACGCTATCAAGTTGAATTTGAATTTGTGAAGGAGGTTATCAAATTGAATTTGATAACCTCTAAACCTCCTTAACTCGACTATAAATATGGCCTTAGGCCATTCATTTGTATGGTAATGTGATGAGAGAATGAGATGAAAGATTAAAGAGAAATAGTGAGTGATGGTGTAAAGAAAAAGATATTTGAGGGGTCATCTTTAACAAGCTAATGCATAACATGTTTTGAGTGTAAAATTTTTGTTTATGAATTTTGTAATTTGTATTTTGTCAATTAATAAAAATTTTAAGTATTTGTTATCAAATTTTCTCCAACTTTAGGCAATTAAAATAATCAATTTAATTGCCAACATCTGGTATCAGAGCTAAAGTTGAATCAAGATGGCTTCAAATTCAAATTCAAAAAGTGCAATCAACAATTTTCAAGTTTGATAGGAAAAACAATGTCATGATGTGGAAACATTTAATGGAGTTGTTCTTAAAAAGCAGCGGTCATGGTGAAATTTTAGGAAAAGATATTATTAAAAAGAAAAATCTATCAACTAAAGAATTACAATAGTTGGATCATCATCGTTCGTTAAATGAGAAAGCTTTATTTTTAATCTGCTAATCCGTGGAGCTATCGGTCCTGAAAAAAATATTCCACGCAAATTTTGCTCAAAACATATGAAGGTACAAATCCAGTCAAACAAACTAGACTGCAAGGCTTAAAAAGACAGTTCGAGTTGATGGAGCAAGGAAAAGATGAAAATATTTGTGACTATTTCTCATAATGGAGAAACTAGTCAATGAAAGAAAGAATAATGGTGGTGAAATAAAAGAAATAGATATTATGGAGAAGATTTTACACATGTTGTCCAGTCGCTTTGATTATGTAGTAACATCTATTGAAGAGTCCAAAAACTTAGACTCCATGACTCTTAATGACCTACAAGCTTCATTGGAGTCACGTGAGATGTGGATGATTGAAAGGTCACCAAGTACAAAGGAATGAGCTTTAAAAGCTCAAGTGAATTTAAAGAATGATGAGAAGACACCTAGATTGGAGAATAATCAAAGAGGATCTAATTTCAGAGGTAGTGGAGGTGGAAATTTCAGAGTAGATGAATCTCAATAAGATAAATCCAATATTCAATATTATAAATGCAAAAAGCATGACCATTATCAATTTGAGTGCAAGTCACACATTCATTGCCATAATTGTAAAAAATATGGCCATTATAGTAGAGAATGCCATGCTAAAAGAACATATCATAAAGATAATTGTGCTGGAGTGGTTCAGAATGATGATGCAGAAACCTTGTTGGTGGCGACTCTGAAACTAGTAGTAATAACAATTGCCAGTGATTGATAGACTCGAGTTGTAGCAATCACCTTAGTGGAAATAAGAAAGTCTTCTCCGTGTTAGATGAATCTTTTCACTCTTCTGTGAGACTTGGTGACAACTACTAGGTTTTAATTATAGGGAAAGCAAGGATTGCTATTAAAATGAAGAATTGATCTTCAGATTATATTTTTGAAGTTTACCGTACTCCTACTATTTGTCAAAATCTGTTAAGTGTGGGACAACTGGCAAAAAAAGTTTATGACTTTTGTTTTCACAAACACGAGTACATTGTAAGTGATACAAAGAAAGGATTGATATTGAAGACGAAGATGCCATCTAATTTTCTATTTCCAGTGCACATAAACTATTGTAATTCGATAGCTATTGTAATTCGATAGTTGTTGATGATGATTGGTTGTGGCATATGCGACTTGGGCATTTGAATTTTGAAAGCATCAAATTTCTTGCAAATAAAGAGTGGGTTTCTGGCTTGCCTACTATTCAAGTTCTTGGCCAAGTTTGTGAGGATTGTGTTTTGGGAAAGAAACACATAGATCCATTTCTGACAAAGCAAGCATGGAGGGCAAAAGACCACTAGAGCTTGTGCATTCAAACTTGTGTTATGTGAAGGTTCTATCTAATGGAGGTAACAAATACTTCATTACTTTTATTGATGTTTTTAGTAGAAAGACACGGGTATATTTCTTGAAGCAAAATTTTGATGCATGTAAAGTACTTAAGAATTTTATAGTATATGTTGAAAAACAAAGTGGTTATCAACTCAAAATCTTAGAACAGATAGAGGCACAGAATATACTGATTGTGATGACTTCCTAAGAAAGCATGGAGTTAAGCATCAAGTAACGACTAGGTATACTCTTCAACAATATGGAGTAGCAGAAAGGAAAAACATAATTATCATAGATATGATAAGAAGCATGTTGCATTGTAAGAAGCTACTTAAAAGTTATTGGGTTGAGGTTGTAGCTTATGTAGTTTATATTTTGAATAGATGTCATATCAAAAGTGTTCTTGATAAAACCCCATAAGAATTATGGAGAGGAAGGAAGCCTAATTCGAGCCATATGAGGGTGTTTGGTTGCATCGCTTATTCACATATACTGGATGAGTTAAGAAAGAACTTGATGAAAAGGCAAAAATTACATCTTCATTGGTTAGAGCTTGGAAACAAAGGGCTATAATCCATACAATCTAAAGACTCAGAAGGTGATCATTAGGTGTGATGTTACTTTTGATGAAGATGGAATATGGGATTGGTCAAAAAAAGAAAAGAGATCATTACCAGTACCAATATTTATTAACAATGAAATGGAAATAAAGAATCATATTAATGAGCAGCCTGCTTCTCTAACTTCTGAAGAGCAACAGATTGATTAACCTAAAGCTTCGTCTTCTCCTGTACTTAGATGCTTACAATGTGATAATCCTCCACTAGCCTATTTAAGAGATTATGAAGTTGGTGATGATCCTGGTGACGATAAAGATGTTGCTCATTTTGTTTTCTTTGCGGATTGTGATCCAATGATGTTTGAAGAAGTAGCTAATAATGATCGGCAGATCAAGGCAATGAATGAACAAATTCATGTCATTGAAAAGAACAATACATGGGAGTTAACTACTCTGCCAAAGGGAAAGAAGCCAATTGGAGTCAAATGGGTTTATAAGACAAAGTACAAGCATAATGGAGAAGTTAAACATTTTAAAGAAAGGCTAGTTGCAAAAGGATATATGTAATATCCCAAAGTATACCCTAAAAGTTTTGGAATTATTGTTGTATTTGGATTTAATGTATATGTTTAATGGAAAGAGAAAAGAAGTAAAGAGAGAGTGTATATGTTGTATATATATAGATATATACAACCTATACAAGTCAAATTAATAAATGGTCAAAAGAAGATTTATTTATTTATCAAATTAATTAAATTAATAAAAAGGAAAATAAGTGAGTGGAAGAAGATATATTTGATTATTATATTATTTAATTTGCTTGGTGGAGGTTTAAGTAGAGAAGAGTGTTTGACTTTGCTTCTTATTTTTCTTCTTCTCTTTTTCTTTTCCTTCTTGGCCGTGTATCACAAAGGCAATAGAGAAAAAGAGAGTTTTTGTTTTCCAAGCTCAAGATTGAAGGAGATTTCAAGTAATCAAGTGGGAAATTTAAGAAATTTCATCAACTTTGGTAAGTTTCCACTTGATTCCTTTGTTTTATTTTAAGTTGTATTTGAGTTTGATGACTGATTGTGGATAGTATGAGTATGTTTGATTGTGGTGTGTTTGAGAGTGTTGGGTTTAATTGATTGTGATGTTGGAGTTGAATGGAAGAGTAAGAGTTGTGTTTATGTTATGGTTTTGAATTGGTAATTGATGTATGTTGTGAGTTTGAGCAATTATTATCTTGGATTTTCAATATGTTTGTGTTTAATGAAGTTGAAAGCCTAGAATACATGAGTTTGGTCCAAAACAGAAGCAAAATGGATGCCACGACCGTGGCCCTTGGATGCCACGACCGTGGGGCTGTTAGGCAAATTGGACAGATTCGTTTTCTAACCCACGCCAGTGGGGGTTGTGAGGCCATGATCGTGGGGACCTAGATAGTGGCTTTGGCTTGTATTTGTGATCTATGGGTCTAGTATGAGACTAATAGGTAAATAAGAGTATTGGAATTCATGTGTATCTTTAAATAAGTGTGTATTATTCCTTTTTGAATTAGGTTGTGAAGAGGTTGAGTTGCCCTAATCCTAGTAGTGGAGAATTCTTGGAAGAGGAAGTGTATAGATTGGCGTGAGTTGTTCTTGAGGTAAGTACAAACTTATATGGTTGCATACATTTACATGATTTTGAGACTTAACACATTTGGTTGTAAATGTGTTAAGTAATTTACTATATTGTTAATACAATTTGATTAATGTTATGATTGGTATAATGTGAAAGATATGATGATCATTCAAAATGTATGTGCAATGCAATTGGTTATGATGAATACTTTAATGATGAATGGCTTTAATGTGAATTGAGGTATGATGAGATGAGATGCCATTGTGGTTGGCTATAATGATTCAAATGAAATAAGAGGGTCATGTTTGCCTAGATGATGATGAATTTAAAATATATGTCCAATGCAATTGGTTATGTATACTCTATTGATGAGATGTGAAGCCATTATTGTTGGCTATAATGATGCAAATGAGATAATTGAGGCATGGTTGCCTAAATGATTATGAGCAAATGAGAATGGAATTGATAATGAAATAATGAATGAATTGTGTGTCTAATATGTTATTCCATTTTCATAGTTTTGTTGTTGGTGGCATGCCTAATGGTAACAATCTTTTGAAGCTAGGTTGGATTTGATCCTTGAAGCCAAGTTGGGTTGAAGTTTAGCATGTTTAACTCCCCTTGAAGCTTGGTTGGGTCTAATCCTTGAAGCCTAGTTGAGATGTTACAACCCTTGAAGCTAGGTTGGGTTTGGTTCTTGAAGCCAAGTTGGGTTGATGCTTAGCATGCTTTGTTCCCCTTGAAGCTTGTTTGAGCCTAATCCTTGAAGCCTAATTGGGGTAATGATAATGATAAATGTGATAATTAAACAAAACATTAACTCTGAAAGTTGAATGGCATATTAGTGTCTTTTGGGCCCATGCTTGTCTTTATTTCAATGTTATTCATGAATGGTGAAACAAATGAATAAAATAATGGAAAGTAGTGTTATGAAAAATATGAATATATCATTTATGAAGATTGTTTTTGTTGTTGAAATGTGTGACATTGGCATTGCATTGAAACATATTGTTATTATGGTTTGTACCACTAAGCTGTTGGCTTAGCGCGATTGTGATTCATCGCGCAGGTGACAGGGTAGAGCCAGAGAGTTCAACTAGATCGAGTTGAGTCTAGACTCTGAGGTGTTGATAGGGGGCTTAAAGATCAGAGACAAACTGCCAAACATGTATAAATGTTATGTTTTGTAAAATTTGATTTTTGGATGTATATATATTTGTAAACACCGCTACATTTTCCGTTGCGTGTTAAATGAATGTTTTATCTATTGTACTTTATAATATAATTTGAATGTTTTAAGTTTTCCTATATTGTTGTTAAATTGAAAGATTGGTTTGCTTATTATAAACCGTGACGCTCCTGTGTTCGGTATACGTATATTACAGGTGTAGTAGTATGTAGTGTGCGTATATGAGGTATAGGGATGTTACAATATAAGTAAAAGTCAGATATTGATTACTTTGAAGTGTTTGCTTCTGTTGCCATATTAGATACTGTACGTGTAATTATTTCACTTGCTGCTCAAAATTATTGGAAAATATATCAAATGGATGTGAAGTCAACATTTCTAAATGGTGTACTTGAAGAAGAAGTATATATTGAGCAACCACTAGGTTATATGAAGAAAGGTAAAAAAGATAAAGTTTATGGATTGAAAAAGGCTTTGTATGGGCTTAAACAAGCACCAAGGGCATGGTATACTGGTATTGACACCTATTTTCTTGATCATGTTGACAAGTGTCCTTATGAGCATACTTTGTATATCAAGACCAACAAGGATATAGATATCGTCATTATTTCCCTTTATGTGGATTATTTGATTTTCACCAGTAATAATCTAAGACTTTTATCAGAATTCAGGGAGGATATGATTGCTCACTTTGAGATGACAAATATGGGATTGATGTCCCACTTCCTTGGAATTGAAGTAAAGCAAACAGAAGAAGGTATTTTCATTTCATAAAAGAAGTACGCACATGATATTTTGAAAAAATTCAAGATGGAAGCTTGCAAACTAATGCTGACACCAGTTGAAGAAAGGCTAAAGTTAGTGAAAAGTGGCAGCGGTGATTTAGTTAATGCTACAAACCTCAGGAAACTTATTAGAAGCCTAAGATACTTAACTGCAACAAGACCTCACATTGTTTATGGAGTTGGAATTGTTAGTAGATTCATGGATTCACCTCAGCAATCACATTGGCAAGCTGCAAAGAGAATCTTGAGATATATTAAAGGTACACTTGATGATAGAATATTTTATTCAAATGTTAATGATATAAAGCTAGTTGGATATACAGATAGTGATTAGGCATATGACACCGAAGCAAGAAAAAGTACTTTAGGTTATGTTTTCAACATTGTTTCGAGAGCATTCTCTTGGTCCTTAAAGAAACAATAAGTAGTGGCTCTTTCAACAATAGAAGCAAAATATATAACAACCACAAGTTGTGCTCCTTAAGCAGTTTGGCTACGGAGGATGCTTGATGAGTTGCAATGCTAATAAGACGGTCCAACGATAATCTATTGTGATAATAAATCAACAATGACCTTAATGAAAAATCCAGTATTTTATGGTCACAATAAGCATATTGATATTAAACATCGCTACATTCGAGACTTGGTAAAAGATAAAGAGATCACGGTTGAGTATTATGCATCTGAAGATCAAATTATAGATATTTTTACGAAGCCACTCAAAGCTGATAGATTTTTCAAATTGAAGAAAATGCTTGAAATGTTAAAACCAAGTTTAAGGG
Source organism: Garcia nutans (assembly GCA_947685225.1). Classification (NCBI taxonomy): domain Eukaryota; kingdom Viridiplantae; phylum Streptophyta; class Magnoliopsida; order Malpighiales; family Euphorbiaceae; genus Garcia; species Garcia nutans. The sequence goes on along the minus strand of CANTUV010000033.1, from coordinate 39,027,992 downwards.
AGGATGTTATTTCTTTATAATTTTTTTCTAGAATACTTAGTAGTGAAGTATCCTTTACTTAGTCAAATTGAATTTGAATTAGTTAAAGAGGTTATGAAGTTGAATGTGAATTAGTAAAGGAGGTTGTCAAGTTGAATTTGAATTAGTATAGGAGGATGTCAAATTGAAATTGAATTAGTGAAAGAAGGTTTTCAAGTTAAATTTGAATTAGTGAATGAGGTTATCAAATTGAATTTGATAACCTCTAAACCTCCTTAACTCAACTATAAATATGATCTTAGGCTATTCATTTATAAGGTAATGTGATGAGAGAATGAGAAGAAAGATTAAAGAGAAATAGAGAGTAGTGATGTAAAGAAAAAGATATTTGAGGGGTTAGCTTCAACAAACTAACACATGACGTATTTTGAGTATAAAATTTTTGTTTATGAATTTTGTAATTTGTATTTTATCAATTAATAAAATTTTTTAGTGTTTGTTATCGAATTTTCTCCATCTTTAGGCAATTAAAAAATTAATTTAATTGCCAACATGGAGCAAGAGGAGCGGACTCTTATTTACAGGAGTCTAAAATCGAGACTGAGCCACCCGTGACATGGACGATCTGCGTGCAGTGCGGACTAGCTGTACTGCACGGGGCTTGCATCTGCACGCTAGGACGGTGGTTACACTACGTGTGGCTCGGCCACTCGGGATGTGGCTAGCTGTGCATTTTTCCTCTTTTTTTATGCAAAGAAAATTTATATATATTGTTCCTAATTTCACTTTTTCCAATTATCTAGGCCATATGCTAAATTAGAGACTTACAAGGTCCACAATTGATTTTAGTATTCCGTAATTGACACAACTAATTACAAGCCTCTTTCAAAAAAATTTGGTCAATTGTAAAAAGATTTTTAATTTCAAGGCCCAATAAAAGCTTGATTTGGAGAAATGGGTCATAAATTGAAAAATGGTTTATGGGCTCTTTCTTGGAAATATTTCAAAGCCCATTCTAAAAAGTTTATTTCAAAAATCAAATTTGGATTTCATACTTGGACCCTAAGGTAGAAAGTAATTATTGACCCAACTTTAAATAGTTATGAAAAGAAATTTTGGATCATAATTAGGTCATATTAGGAAAAAAACAAATCAAGCGGGCCTTAACTTGGGCCAAGACATGTTAATTATAGTCAAACAATAAGCAATTAGGGTAAACCTAAAAAAAGTTACTAGGCCAACTATATGAGCTTTAGTTTTCAGGGTAAAAGACTTAGGTTCTCATAGCAAGTATATACCAAAAGGTATAAGACTATAAGTGGTTATATAGTGCTCAATCTTCATACCTTGAATAAAAGTATAGTATCACTTGTACACACAAAATACAAATTCCACAGAGCATCCTAACTCACACACACAATGCAATTGTAAGTGAAGCAATGAATAATATCATAATAAGAAAAAAAATAAAATAATAGAAATACTAATAGAATCAACTTCTCTTATCCACAGTGGAGTCATCACTATAAGCGATGACCCTCACTCCCAATGGAATGATTCTTACTACTTCGGCACTATTAGACTCTGAGCCTTAGAGAACATGGGCCTAAGCCTAGAGAAATAGGAGTAGCCACTCGTACGAGCCAGGAAGGAAGTATAAGGGGTGGATGACTCGATTTCTAAGGAATCCTTAACCCCTAGTGGGTTCAAAAAATTAGGTAGCCATGAGGAATGTGAGAAGCGACCCAACACCCCCATAACACCTAGTTTATTAGAACTGACCTCCTTTTCAAGTCTAAGTATTATGAAAATTTTACATTATTATGGTATTATTTATATTACAAGCAATTAAAATAAACATTCATTAATTTATAAAATAAGCAAGTAAAATGGGTACCCATACGAGATGAAAATATACCCTTACAACGTTCGAATCCAAAATACAAATAAAATGAGATGAGACACCTACAAAAGAGTAGAAACGTATTTTTTACAATAATCCCCAAAAAGAAATTAAATAAAAGAAATAATTTAAATAAAGAAGGTACCCACAAGTGGAAACATGCCTTTTATTACTTTAAAATCTAAATAATAAGAAACTACAATGTACAAATATATAAATAATCATCATACACAAACAATCATACAAAGAATTATAAAATTAGGGCTTAATTAAAAAAATTAAGATTTATCACAAAATTAAGATTTTGAAACACAAATTAGTGTTTTAAATCATAAATTAGGGTTTTGGTAATAATATTAGGGTTTTGGTGATAAATTAGGATTTTGATGGTAAAATTATTTTGACATGCAATACTAGGGTTTAACATACAATTTAGGAAAAATCAACACAACAAATCAAAAACACAATAAATCTACAAAGTTGTATAATATGAAGGAGATGATAATTTATTAATTTGAATAAGTATTACTTATTAAAGAATATACCTGCATTATTGGCTCCACCAAATAGTTATATTCAACTAAACCTTCGTGACTGGACTTGCACAATCCTCTATCAAATTTGATGTTAGGATTCTACCTAAACGAATTTCTAATGGTTTGAATCGATTGTGATTTAGTCGAACAATGTTGCTCAAAAGATTTATGTGTTTGCTTTCTGCCTCTCTTTTATCTGTTGTTTCTTTTTGCTCTCTATGTCTTTTAGGGTTTTTGGGTTGCTGTTTGTTGCTTTCTTTTTTATTGTTAATTCGCGTCCCTTTTATAGCAAAAATTAGGGTGACATTAGTCTTAATCTCGGTTAAAAAGTATGGACTGTATCAGAAAATTTTGTGTTTATCTAAATGAGCCCGAGTTTAAGCAGGATTTAAATTGTATCAGAAAATCTTGTGTTTATCTGAACAAGCTCAAGTTTAAGCAAGATTAGAAAATTTAAAGAATCAGCTCATAGGACTCATGGCCAATTGGCCATGAGCATGACTCACGGCGAATTGGCCATGGTTTATGGCCAATTCATCATGACTTTTAGGGCCAATTCAGTAATTTAGCTTTTAAATCGGGACTAGACTCAGTTTGGGCTTTTTAATTGGGACTGAATTTGGTTTGGGCTTTTTTAATTGGGACCAGATTTGGTTCGAGATAAAAATTAAGGGTCTATAATAATCAAATAAATTTAGGAGTATATATACACACACTCATACATATATAAATTCATATTCATATAAATTCATATTTTTTCTTTACAAGTTTAATTATTTTTTAGATAAATAAAAATAATTTATTAATAAATTTATAAAATGGTAATTATGTATGGATAGTATAACAAATATTGGGAAAATAATAGAGAGAGATAAGTAGGATGAAGTTAAGAATTCAATAGAAATTTTCCCTCCCTTTTCTTGAAGTCCTAGCTTCGCCTCTGATCATAACTTATGAGAATCAATTAGGAATAAGGATTTCTTTTGATTGGTTAAGAAAGGTTTCTCATGGTATATAAGATAATACCATTTCCTACTGCCTTTTAGGAGTTCATTGTTATATACTTGCACTTAGTAAGATCTCTCTATAAGTAGGCGAATCTAATATATGAATTCAATCTGCTGAAGTAAATGAGTGATGCTACTGTTGAAATTATATAGATCTTTTGCTCTCTCGATAGAGCCTTGTCCCACCGCACTAGTGCTTCAATTGGCTAGTACCGATTTCCTACCATAGATCTCTCTTTGGCTTATTTGTTTTGATTTTCATCTTTACCTTTCCTTTCTTCAATGACCATCAATTATTCCATACTAGCCGAACTTCAAAAAGAGGGAAAAAAAAAGGGTAGTCTTTTTTCTTGGCCACGATCTGTACCCAAAGATGTAGCTCTGTCAGTATCTTTCTGGGCATCTATATAAGGTTATGTTGGGTTTTTGACTCTCATCAATATTTCTTTTTATTCTATTTTACCTAATTAGAAGTTTTTCTACACCATCATAGTTAGGGTGTCAAATTAACCCCTTCCACTTTTTAGCTTCTATGAATATTATAGCTAGGAATTGTAGGGGATTTTGGTAAAGCCATGACTAGAAAATCTCTTAAAGACCATATTTATGCTCACAATTCAGGTTTGGTATTTATTTCAAAAATTAAACATAGGAAACCATTTATGGAAACATGGAGAAGGAGATTTCAGTTCCAATTTGCCAAATATGTTGACGCACAAGGAAAGACAAGTGGTCTAGCTCTATGGTGGAAGCATAATTCGCTATTGCAAGTCTTGGAGGTAAGCATAAATTTCATTCATTACTCAGTATATGATCCCAATTAAAATTTCTTTGTGATTACCTTTAATTATGGCTTCATTTACAAGCATCATAAGAAGTTGACTTTCAATAAATTAGTCAATCTCAACGTAAGACCTCCAATCCCTTGGCTTTTTTTAGGGAACTTTAACCAAATTTGTTATCTTCATGAAAATTGGGGTAGTAACTAATGGGATACATGAGGACTTGAATTTTTTAGAAATTGGATAAATGATATGATGTTGATAGACTTGAGATTTGAAGGAGCGAAATTTACATAATAAATAGGAGAGTATCCATAATATCCAACAAAGGCTAGATACGGGCCTATTGAACATGTCTTGGAGATTCAAGTTTAACAAAGTAAATTTTCTTCATGGAAATCTTTTGGGCTCGAGTTATAGACCTATAATCATTAACCTAAAGTGTTCCCCTTCCAAACATAAGGCAAGATTCAAGTTTAAAATTAAATGGACTAAAAAATTGGATGTGTGGATAAAATTAAACATGCTTGGGCTAAGTTCAATGAAGGTTCACCTATGGAGATTCTTAATAAGAAGCTGAATGATACTGCCAAATCACTTGTAATATGGAATTGGCATAGCAATCTGAATGCAAAGAAGGGTATAGAAAGTGTTAAGCAACAATTAGAGGATTTGTACTCTTTCAAGTCAAATTGGGAATTTCCACAAAAAAGAAAACAAATTGCTTGATGAGCTTGGTAGACTTTGGAGAATGAAAGATCAACATTGGTTCCAAAGATCGAGGGTTAATTGGTTATTTGCAGGAGATAGAAATACAAGATTTTTTTACACATCTACTGTGCATCATAAAGTGACTAACAGAATCTTAAAATTAAAAAATGATTTGGGTATATAGATGATGATAAGGAGATTAAAGATATGGTTATAGACTTCTATGAGAAATTGTATTCAGCAGATTCTACTAGACATAGCACTTAGACCATTCCACATCCAAGTTTAGGATGAATTGAACTCTTTTATTTGTGTAATCCCTTCCCCTGAAGAAATTTACATGGCAACTAAGAGCATAGGTGCGTTTAAAGCTCTTGGGCTGGACGGATAAAAGAGAATGGAGGAATAGAATGGAGGAATCACTTGCTTCTTGTTCCACATTCTCCCCTTCATCTTCTTATGTGTGGAAATCTATTTGGAATTAAATATCCAATCAAAAATTATGAATTTTCTTTGGAGACTGTGTGTGAATACTATAGCTGTGAAACTTAATTTTCACAGGAGGAAATTAAGTCCAGACTCAGTATATCCCATATGTGGAGAAGAGGAAGAAACAATTATTCATATGCTCTTTTCATGTTAGCATGCCAAAGCCACATGGTTCAGGTCAAATCTTGATTTTTTCCCTTCAACATTGAATTTATCTTCTTTCGAAGAATGATGGAATAGTCTTTTACTCATGTATAGATCGATTGCCCTTAAAAACATACCTAATGGAGCTTCTTATTTATGTTAGAGCATTTGGAAGACAAGAAATGAATTTTACTGCAAGAAAAATTGTCCTGATCTAAAAGTCGCACTATCTAGAGCTTTTCACTTATGGAATTCTCTTGCAGATATTCAGCCCAAGTCTACTTTTTAATGTAGAAGAGAATGACAACCTAGCTTTTCCTCGAAAATAGCATTTCCTTCAGCCTCAGCAACATCTCCCCCTCAAGAAAGAGTTGCAATAATCTTTAGAAATTATGGAGGTAATATTTTACTTGGTGTAGCTTGTCTCATCCATTCATCTTCTCCCCTCATCAATGAAGCTCAAGCCATTCTTATTGCCATAGATATGACTAAGAGTAAGGATTATGATTGCTATACGAATTAGATTGTCTTATCCTCATTCAAGCCATCAATGGAGATATTGATGCTCGAGGGAAATGGAGCCTCTAGTTTAAGATGTTAGATTGACTAGAGCAAATTTTGGTTCCTAGAACTTTTTTTTTTCTAAAACTTGTAATAAAATAGCAAACCGGATGACTTCATTAGGAGTATATTCGGACGAGTTGAATTAAATTTTACCCCCTACCCAAAGCTCAACCCGAGTTCATCTTGGATTTCATTATAAGTCCCATGGCCTGACCCTAAATCTTTAGGCAGAAATCAATTTGGGCCTCAGGCCAACCCGATTCAGGTTGGGCCTATTGGGCCAGAAAATTTTCTTTTTAATTATTGTTCGTTTTGTTGATTAATGGTGGTGGTGGACTAATTATTATTATTATTATTATTATTATTAAATAATGAAATGAATAAAATCATTCTTATTATATAACAAACAATGAAACAAACAGATGATTATCATTATTATTAAATCAGATCAAACTATCAAAAAATGAAATAAAACAAATCAAAGAATGAACCATACAAATTGCCAAAACTTTTACTCAAACCAAAACAAACAGATCTGCAAAAACATGCAGATCCAGATTTGCCAAATACTAAATCAATCCAAAGCAAAATAATAATAATTATTATTACACTAGTCAAATAATGAAACAAAAAATATGCCAAAACTACAATCACCATATTCAAACCAAAGTAAAAAATCTGCCGAAACTTCAATCACCATATTCAAACCAAAGCAAAAGGCCAAAATGGTGTAGAAGAAGAGACCATCGGACTGTGGTAATCTTTCAACTAAAGCAAATCAAAGAAAAACTAAAAACTTTGTATCAAACGGTGGTGATCTTGATTCCAGAGTAAAACTCCAAAAACTTTGCATCAATTGGTAGTAAAGAGATCAAGAAACTTAAGAGAGTGATAGGACATAGATCGAGAGACAGAGAGAGGAGGAATGGTGAGAGAGAGGCAAGGTGTTGGGAAGTTTTTTGATGAGTGGCGAGAAAAAGGCAAGATGTTGGGAGAGAGAGGCGGGAAGGAGAAGAAGCAAATGAATAGACCTAGGGTTTCTTAAGTTTAAGTTTTTATATATAGTTTTAAAATAAAATCCGAAATCCGACCCCATTTTTTAAAAAACCAGCCTAACCCTATCCGAAGTGTCCGGATTGGGCTGGGTTAATTGGGCTAATGGGCTAGATGAACACCCCTATCAGTTATCTTTACGGACACTCTTAGCTCCAAGTGGTTATCAATTCATCCACCATGTTGAAATTTTTGTTACATAAAGACCTTTCCTGATAGATATATATACATTTTCTTGTTTATTGACAAAAAAAAAAAGGGTGATGCTACTTGCCGCTCATAAAATAATTAAATTCAACATCATCTGTCAAATTTACACCCACATAAAATTGTGGAATAGCGAGTCGGTCCAAAATTTGAAAACTAAAATGATCAAATATTAAAATTTTATATAATTTTAAATATATTTTATTGTGTATAATAATTTATAAAATATAATTTTGAAGTTAATTTATTCAATTTTTAAACTTTTTTTTTAATATTACTAACTAAAAATTAATTTTTTTTAATGACAATCGAATCCACCCTCATCACACTCCTAATACAGCCCACTAGAACTGCTAATTAATTTCACTGGTTTTTCTTAAATATTTGCCATTAATTAATATGGTTATTAACTTTTCAATTCTATTAGTAAAATAACTTCAATTCTTATTTCACTCGAGTCAGCGCTAGTTTTTTTTTAATTAAATTAATTTAAACAATGTTCCTTTTTTTAATGCATTTTAATTTTTAATAACTCCGTTTTAATTTTTAATGACTGTTATAATTTTTCGTGATGTAGAGCTATCGCACTGAATGTGAAATAAAAACATTTGTGATCACAGATAAAAATTTAGCAGTAGAAACAGTACTAAAACAAAATAAAAGTCAATGATTTTGTATATACAAATTGAAATAAGTATAGCAGCGATTGGTGAAATTCTGCTCCATAACATGTAGCATGCCACCACCTGAAATGACAAAGGCTTAAAATACAGAGTGCAAGAAGGCTAAACGCAGAAAGTAAAGGGCCAACTGCATTTGGCCTTCGGATAAAATCTAACATGAGAGAGAGAGAGAGAGAGAGAGAGAGAGAGAGAAGGTGGAGGCAGATCAACATCAAAATTTTTTTTTATCTAATTTTCAATCTTGAGTGTAGTTTCTATGAACAATGAACTGAGAAATTCACTATATCACTGACCCTAACCTGCTCAGATAATTCTCGCAATGTTTCTGCACAGCTATACTTACAGAATGGGAAAAACTGCACATCTATAATCAATGCTTTACAGGAGTGGAAATACATTTACACAGTGAAGCGATCGAACCTGGCCTGAAGCAGATCATAAAGCCTCTTCTTTCTCCAACCATTTCAATATGAAAGATAATCTCAGATTAACAGTTTATTCCACTGTGTCGGACTTTGAAATCACGAAATTGATTCATGGGCCCAAAATGCATCTGGATCTGGACAGAATAAAGAGAAGTCCTGCATTTCTAGATTAGCAATGTGCCAATCTACAAAACGAGCTTGTATCGACTTGAATAGCAGCAGGATTGTCGGCAACAGCCACCATTTGTCATCTTCCCTGTTGATAAACATAGTTCAAAGGCTTTTTAAGTTTGGCCCAACAGAATAAACATGGACTATATATATATATAGCACACAGACAGTACCAAAACAGGAATTCAGATAATCCTAATGAAGCAGGGAGGAATTTAAGGTCAAATTTTGCTAAAAGATGCTATCCCATTTCACTAATAACGTTTCACAGGATTTAGGAGGAATACGTTGTATTTGTTTGACCTGGCTCGATAACAGACTTGGCATGCATTACACAATGGAGGAAACCTCTCTCTCCCTACTTCATTACACCTAGATAATCAAGCAAATATTTGATGGACGGAGAAAAATGAGTGTTATTATTGTTAGAATTAATTTTATATTGATTAAAATTAATCCTAAATGTGGGCTAAATATATTTAATATTTAAATGTGTATTGCAGTCAAATTAAGATAGTCAAATTAAAGTTGTGATCAAATTAGGATTGTTGACTATTGAAGTGTCCTACTCGTAATAGGATTATAAGTGTAAAGACCGATAAGAATTTCTGTTTTGTTGAAGGACCAAAATAGAAATCATCATCATCAGTTATAAATAAGGGGTCGTGGTCTCCAGGAGAACATAACAATTTTGAGAGAACATTACGTTCCTTCAGTAGTGCTTCCGCTAAACTTAAAGTGTGTATCTCCTGGAAGGCGACAAACTCCAAAATTGTCTTCAGCTTCAACATACGATGATGTCAGGTATGTAATTTACCCCTTTGCAATTTAATTTGAATAATCTAGTGATCTATGCATGTTTTAAGTTTTAGGGGAATCAAGTTTTCTCCCCCTTTCAATTGGTATCAGAGCCCTATGCTAGGTTGTTAGATTTTCCGATTAAATTGCGGTATTGATTATTGTTTTAATTCTAGAAAATTAATTCGGTGATTGTAATTTTCGAGAATTAATTTGAAATCGAAATTATTAATCTGAAATCAATTTTGGTTTGATTTGTTTTTGGATTAAATTACTGTTATTATTTAATTGATTTTGGAAAAATCAATTTCTGAACTTGAATTTGTGCTTGTGATTTTTCTGGAATTAATTAATTTTTGGGTTAATTAATTATGTAATTAATTAATTTAAAAAATCTGTTTTGAAACTGTATAAAACAGTGTTTCGTGAACAGTATTTCGTGAACAGTGTTTCGTGAACAGTTTTGTTGTTCTTCGTTTTGGTTTAGAAAAACACAGTTAAGGATTTAATTAATTGATTAAATCTTTAGCTGGTCCAATTTTCACAATTATTTGTGATGATTAAATATTTGAATTTGATATATTGCGTTCAATTATCTATATTTTTGTTGGTTTTAAGAGACAAAAAAAAAAAGATTAATAATTTGAGAGAACGATTTGATGATGTCAACAAAAAGGAATTGGTTTATTTGATCGATAGTGTTATATTAAATAGTAGTAAGGAAACTGAAAGTCAATCGTGATCAAAACTCTAGCCATCATCACGGAAGCATATCAACACAAATTACTAAAAAAAATAAAAAAAATAAGAATAGAATTTAAAACAAGCTTCTCCGATTCTTTTTTTGGAATCCGATTAAATTTTTTATTTATTTATTTATTTATTTTTATTTTTTTTATTATTAAAAAAATCATTTAATTTTAAAATTGCAATTTTGATTGTAATTTAAAATTTAATTCAATTGAGTTTAAATTTTGGTATTTTAGTCATGATTGTTTAATATTTTTAATAATAAATTAATTGAAGCAAAAAGTCACCAAAGTGACCTCTATTGTGTAAATTGATTTATATGGAATATTAGACAGGTATATTAAAATTCATTACGGGTAGTAAACCGGCCCAAAGGAAGGTTGCTATCTGGCTGAATTGAGAATACATGTGCAGTGATAAATATGTGATAATTATTATGTTTTCATCCATGTGGATCATAAATCGGCCCAAAGAAAGATTTATTATTTGACAGGACTGAATTGTCAATATTTGATTACTGCGTTGAGATACCAATTGCAGTTAATATTTTATGTCCAAAGATGAGAATATTAATGTTGTGTCTGGTATCTTATTTCCAATATTTGAACTATACTTCTGTGATTTGTTTCAATTTTTTGTGGATTGTGAACTTATGTCATTTATTTATTATTTATTTTCTCTGAATTCAGCTAGCATGCCGTGTAATCCCAACTTTATCCCTGTAAATGAAAATACTGATAATAAGACTGCTGATAAGGGAAAATATTTGGTTTTAGTCTGTTCTGAAGTTAATTTAACTTCGGTATCTAGAAACACTTGGTGGATAGATTCTGGTTCTACTAGTCACATAAGTGTTTCAATGCAGGGTTGCCTAAGTTACCGAAAGCCAACTGACGGTGAAAGATACGTTTATATGGGAACTGGCGAACCGGTAGAAGTAGAGGCGATAGAACATTTTAGATTGCGTTTAAGAACTGAAAATTTTTTGGATCTAGTAGATACTTTTGTTATTCCGTCTTTTAGGCGGAATTTAATTTCTGTTTCCTATTTAGATAAATCTGGTTTTACTTGTTCATTTGGAAACAATAAAGTTACTTTATCTATGGATTCAAAAATTTTAGATACTGATTTCTTGTATGCACTTCATAATCTATATATGTTAGATATCGATGCCTCTTATAATGAGACCATGCAAGTTAGTACTATAGGTACCAAAAGGAAGCTGAATATGGATAACTCAGCTGCTCTATGACACAGACGTTTGGGTCACATATCCAAATCTAGAATAGAGCGTCTTGTGTCAGATGGTATCCTAAACACACTTGATTACACAGATTTAGACTCCTGTGTTGAGTGTATTAAAGGCAAACAGACTAAACAAAAGAGACTAGGTGCCAACAGATCATCAAACGTCTTAGAATTGATACATACGGACATCTGTGGTCCATTCCCTACAGCAACAAGGAATGGCCAAAGATACTTCATATCATTCATAGACGATTACTCACGTTATGGGTACCTATATCTCATTCATGAGAAATCAGAGTCTCTGGACGTTTTCAAATCTTATAAGGCCGAAGTTGAAAACCAACTTGGAAAGAAGATTAAATGCGTTAGATCTGACCGTGGTGGTGAGTACTACGGTAGATATGACGGTTCAGGTGAACAACGTCCAGGACCATTTGCTATTTTCCTACAGGACTGTGGTATAGTCCCTCAATACACCATGCCTGGTACACCCAGCATGAATGGTGTATCTGAGAGACGTAACAGGACTCTTATGGATATGGTTAGAAGTATGATCAGTCATTCTTCTTTACCTGAGTCTCTGTGGGGAGAAGCATTAAAAACAGCAGTCTATCTTCTTAACAGAGTACCAACTAAAGCAGCTGTAAAGACACCTTATGAGCTTTGGACTGGACGCAAGCCCAGTCTAAAGCACCTTCATGTTTGGGGATGTCCTGCTGAGGCTAGGCTTTATAGGCCTAATGAGAAAAAATTGGACTCCAAAACTGTTAGTAGCTACTTTGTTGGTTATTCTGAGCGATCTCGGGGTTTTAAGTTTTATAATCCTACTTCTAGATCTATTTTTGAGACGGGAATTGCAACATTCTTTGAGGATGTTGAGTTTGGGGGGAGAAATAAGGTTAGAAACATTGTCTTTGAGGAGGGATCGAGTCAGGAACACTCAGTGTCGATTCCTATCTTTGCTCCTAGGACTGTTCAGGTTCCTAGAATTGTTAATATCCCAGAAGCAATTCCGGATCCAATACAAGACAATGTTAATCAACTTCCCCATCATGATGAAGAAGTTGTTCTTCCTCAAGTACAAGCTCAACAACCTCAAGAATTTGAGCCAGAACCTGTGCCTTTAAGAAGATCCACTAGAGAAAGAAGAAATGCTATTTCGGATGACTATGTAGTATATCTTCAGGAACATGAGGACACTGTAGACATGGTGGAAGATGATCCTATCAGCTTTCATCATGTCATGCAGGATTCCAACTTTCATAAGTGGATTGAGGCAATGAGTGAAGAATATAAATCTATGCAAGACAATCAAGTTTGGGGTCTTGTTCCATTACCTGAAGGAAAGAACCCATTGGTTGCAAATGGATATTTAAAACCAAGAGGGATTCTAAAGGTAATGTGAAAAGATATAAGGCACGTCTTGTAGCTAAAGGCTTCAATCAGAAAGAGGGGATTGACTATAAAGAGACATTCTCTCCGGTTTCATCGAATGACTCTTTTAGGACAATCATGGCTCTAGTTGCACATTTTGATCTTGAGTTACATCAAATGGATGTGAAAACTGCGTTTCTCAATGGAGACATTGATGAAACCATCTATATGGTGCAACCAGAAAACTTTGTGTCTGGAGACCCAAAGCGACTGGTATGCAGATTAAAGAAATCTATTTATGGACTCAAGCAAGCTTATCGTCAGTGGTACTTCAAGTTCCATGAAGTAGTTGTCTTTTTTTGTTTTGAGACAAATGCTGTGGAAGATTGTGTGTATCACAAGTTCAGTGGGAGTATGTTTATCTTTTTGGTCTTATATGTGGATGACATATTGCTTGCTACTAACTGTAGATTGACCAGTTGGAAACAGGCATGATTAGATCACATTACATGTAGTTTCCATGCTACACTCCTATTATTGATCTATGTCATTTGAGAGTATTGGTAATGTGATTGATGGTGGTTTGAGTCACGATGAATGTGGCGACTGGCCCTTCAGTCCTTTATCGATATAATCAATGGACGAGATTGTTTGAGGCACCTTCAGTATGACTGCTTTTATGAGCTCATTAAGGTATATACATTTACATTTAATATATGTTAGCCCAAGTGAGAGATTGTTAGAATTAATTTTATATTGATTAAAATTAATCCTAAATGTGGGCTAAATATATTTAATATTTAAATGTGTATTGCAGTCAAATTAAGATAGTCAAATTAAAGTTGTTATCAAATTAGGATTGTTGACTATTGAAGTGTCCTACTCGTAATAGGATTATAAGTGTAGAGACCGATAAGAATTTCTGTTTTGTTGAAGGACCAAAATAGAAATCATCATCATCAGTTATAAATAAGGGGTCGTGGTCTCCAGGAGAACATAACAATTTTGAGAGAACATTACGTTCCTTCAGTAGTGCTTCCGCTAAACTTAAAGTGTGTATCTCCTGAAAGGCGACAAACTTCAAAATTGTCTTCAACTTCAACATACGATGATGTCAGGTATGTAATTTACCCCTTTGCAATTTAATTTGAATAATCTAGTGATCTATGCATGTTTTAGGTTTTAGGGGAATCAAGTTTTCTCCCCCTTTCAATTATATCTATTAATAATAATAATAATAATAGTCAGTATACGTAAAACATCAAAACAGGCAAATCATTTAAAAATAAAAACTTTTTTATAAAAAATAAGGCACAACCACCACAAAAAAAAGAAAAGAAAGAAAGAATTAAAAAAAAAGAGAGGAAACAAATTAGTTTTAAGTCAACGTACAATGTGTTTTTCTAGCAACAATTAATTGCTCATAAATTTTAGCATACAATATTAATCTATACCGGAATAGAACACTTTGTGATAAACTAATAATACATCGCTAGAGCAATTTTTTTTCACTGAACAGAAGCACTGGTATTAAAATATAAATCAATTAGACAATATAACAGCTAATACTTTATTAAAAGAATTACAGGTAGCAAATGAGGTCAAGCTCATTTTTGGACAGAATTAAAGGTTGAAATATTACCATAATATTTGCAAGTCTCAATCTAAGTCCCACATAATACTGATATTTTTCCAAAAAAAAATAATAATAATTCAAAATTCATGAAAAACAATATTTTGCATTATTTTATTAATTTAAATTGGGTAAAAATCAGGTTAGATAAAAAACAAATAACGAAGCAAATGAATTAGTGGATAGACTCTCAATCCAACCCTCAAATTTGCAATCAGGGACAAATCTGAAAAGACTTTTTTGCAAAGGCCTGATGTACAAATTTTATAATTTTATAAAAGCTCTATAACAAATAATACACAACATAAAATAATTGAAATTTTATTTTTTTTAAAAAAAATGAAACTAGCAATGATATTAAAAGATAGGAATATAAAAAGAAAAATTTTAATTTTACCATGTGTTTGACTTTTTTGCCTTACTAAGATTTTTTTGTACCCTATATAGCAGAATTATTAGTTAATAATTTTCATTTTGTAAAATACGAAGTAAAGATCACATAAAAAAAGTTATTTATCTAATTTTTCTTTAAGTTTGAGTCATTTTGGATTTGAGGTGAATTTAGGCAAATTTTGGAAAGAGTGGGCTATGGTTGCGTCAAAATTTGTCACATTGACCATCAACATCCATTCTTTGCCAAGAGTTTCCTTTTCATCAGTTCACTCTCTCTCTCATTCTTTGATGAAGCCTTTTCCAAAATTTGCTAGGTTAATTTGACAAAACCGCACTGACATTTAACTACACTAACATTTAAGTTCCTCCTTTTTCAAAATCAAATCAAGTAGTCCTTGATGCTTTAAACATGGAATGGCCATGTTGTTAACAGGCACTTATTTATTTGATTTCCAAAGGAGAGAGCAAGTTCTAATACTACTAAGGAGGGGATGAGATATTGGGGGATGTGTTCCATTCATAACTCAATTTAATTCAACTAAATCTTAATTTCAAATTAATTTGGATTAGCTATATGGTTCTCTTTTTTCACTCTAAGTGATTATAAGCTACATTTTCAAAGAGATGCAAAACCATAAAATAATTTGAACCATTTTTTTATATTAATTTTGGTCTATCCCTACCTCTTCTAGCAACATCTATCTTAACATGTCTAGTCTTTCTGACATATGCATCAGTAGGTCTTCATCTCACATGATTAAACCATCTTAATTGGTATTCCTTCATTTTATTCTCAATAGGAGCTACCCTCACATTTTCTCTAATGTATTTGTTGCAAATTCTTTTCATTATAGTATGTCTGCACACCCATAATATAAACAAATTTGTTTGACAAGGGAAAATTTATCTTCGAAGAGACTTAAAAGTATGAGTTTAAATTAATAATGATTTCACAAGTCTATTGGGTGTTTGCAATATGGACTACTCAAAAGCCAGATTTTAGCATGGACAAAAAACAAAGGAGATTTTGACATTTGAAATTATCATGGAGATTTGAATTTGCCTGGCAAAATTATTCACGTATTTTCCTTGAAGTTATACTTCTCAGATAATTTCTAAATCTAGTGTACTATTTTCAGGTGAACGATCATAGGAAATTGAAGACTGCTTGGATTTATTTCTATTAAAGATAAGGTACCCATAACCATAGGAGAAAATTTTCTAGTAATGATGCTCACTAAAAAGGTCATTACTGGTTCAGGATTATAGCTTGCATTTCAATGACATCCAAAAAGAAGTATTGGGCATCCCAAATGGCTGGAGAGAACAAAATAACAGATAAAAATAACAGCTTAGTTCAATTACATTTTTCAAGAGAAATTATAAAATCTTACCTTCTAATGTTCCATGTGTTTTCCTTGTCTGGTGGATGGAAAGAAGAAAATCCATAGTGAATAACACCACATATGAAAGCCACAGCCTGCAAAAGCAAGTCGAGGGTTATCGCTTATGCAATCAACTATAGATCAACTAATGAAACCATCATTTGGATTATGCCAGGCTTTTTCTCCAGTGAATAGGTTATGGGCATAATCAGATGACTGACATCCATCTTCAAATTTTATGAATATAATAATGCCTTACCAAGTGTAAGCCGAGGTCAAAACAAGTAAAATGTGAAAACCATACTACATAACTTACAATATTAGACAGAGATGTAGCATTCCATAATGCATATATCCGAGCAAGTGAAGCTCTTCGAGGTTCTCTGCTGAACAAGGCATTCAAGCCAGCTGGAAATGGGGAAAGCAAGGATAGAGGAAGAATAAGCAAGACTGCAAGGAAAGCACCAAGAGCTATCCAATAGAACTGAAGCAAAGTAAGAAGGGTGATGGAAAGATCTGCCAAAAGCATGACAGTTATGAAAAGCTGAAGAACATCCTGAAATACAAAAATTTGTGCATCAGGTGATATATCAAGATAATCAGCCCAGGAGAGCTAAATATCATCATCCAAGTACCTGTCGCCCAACAGGTCTTGTGTTGTGCAATAAGAGAGAAAATGGGAAGAGAAAGTCTCTTTTAAACTCCAAAGATTTCAAGGTAGCATCATTTACAAGACCTCCATTAATTCCTCCAGTCATCTTTTTACGTGATAGAACTTGACTCATGTATGGCCGATCCTGCAGCAGCTGCTTAAGATTTCTGCTTGTGCATGAGGAATTCATCCTAGTAAAACAGCCAACAAAAACAAATCATTTCAAAACAATTTACACTGATCAATACATATGAAAGGACCTAACGAGTTTAAGAAAAAAAAAGGAATGAAACATGATGGAATTTATCACATGCCCAAAAGAGTCCTACAAAGAAGCATAGATTATCTCTATGGTATCACTGATGTAATTCTCATGTTATAAGAATAATTATGGGCCCTTATAAAAAATTTTGGAGCATTTCACCAAATGCAGTGCCATGCAAGTTGCCGAATCACAGAATCACAATCATCTCTACTTGAACAGTAAAATTAGAAAGATAAGAAGTCAAAGCAGACAGTCATGAGACTGAATCTGACACATGGAGTTGGTTTTGGTCCGTCTTGGTACTGGCTGTAAACCATGCAACCTTTTAAACCAAACAATGCATGAAGGAAAAAAGAAAAAAAGAACTCCACGGTTAGCCTTCTCCAGCTACGTTGTATTCTGTTCAGTTTTTCCTAGAGCAAGGGATCTGAATTGAAGAGACTCACGAAAAAAGAACTGAATCAAGATAAATCACCATATCTTCATGGAAAAGTTGACATGGCCAAGAAATGAGATAAAGCGTGACATAATTTATCAACAAAAAGTTTTGGATTCGAAGGGATAAAAGGAGAGATTTTTAAGGCTGCAGATATCACTTCAAGGTGTTATTTTCTTCTAGTTTAATTCTCAAGTGCCCGGATTCCCTTGGGATTGGGACCGGGCTTTATTCTATTTACAAGGAACAGAAACATAATAAGGGGTTCTGCCAGCATGCCCCAAAAGTTCTGGGTGTAAAGTTATGGAAGCATCAGGAAAATGGTTCATGAGCGAAATAGAGCCAATAACAAATTTAAAAAAAAAATTTAAAAAAAAAGAGGAAGAATTTCATTCAGTTAGGCTACAAAGACGTCAGATTGATTTCTTGTTTACATAAACCAACTGAAATCGGGTCTAGTCAGGGCTTGATAGCTGGTAGGAACCAACTCAAGTAACAAGCAGCACCATTTTAGACTCCTAAGTAACTGCCTGCTACAGGCTCTCGCTCATTCGCTCTAAATGTGTTATCATATCAACCTAAGGACATCAAGATTTCAACAAGAGATGCATAGAACACTAAACGAAAATCAGATTAAAACTTGGAAAGAATGAATTAATGCTGATTCTCTTAATAGCTAGAAAGATTCTTGGAGAATCTAAAGGTTGTGGACATCCCTCGAAGGAGTTTTGGTGGTGGAATGAGGAAGTGCAAAAAGCAGTAAGAAGTAAAAGGGAATGATATAAGAGTTTGCCCAAGTGTAATAACAATGATGCTTTTAAGCAATACAAACAAGCAAAAAAAGATGCTAAAAAGGCAGTTAGTCAAGCAAGAGCACAATCTTTAGAGAGTTTGTATGAAAAACTTGGAACAAAGAAAGGGGAAAAAACTATCTATAAATTGGATAAGATAACAGAAAAGAAAGTTAAGTGAATTAAAAATAAAGAGAATAAGGTTCTGATTCAAGAAGAGGATATTAAGGAACGATGGAGAAGCTATTTTGAGGAACTTCTTAATGGTAACCATAGTGATAACATTGAGATTTTAGACGTTAGGCCGGAGAAAAATGTGAAATACACTAGACGGATTAGGTTTTCGAAAGTTAAAGAAGCTTTGAAGAGGATGAAAGTTGATAAAGCCTCTGGACCATATGAGATACCTATTGAGGTTTGGAAATGTTTGGGATATACAGGAGTTACATGGTTGACATTTTTGTTCAATAAGATCTTAAGTATAAAGAAAATGTCTAATAAATGGAGACAAAATAATTTGATACCTATTTTTAAGAATAAATGAGATATTTAGAATTGCTCAAATTATAGAGATATAAAGCTTATGAGCCACACTATGAAATTGTGAGAAAGAGTTGTGGAACACCGTTTGGGTTAGATACTTGTATCTCCTCAAATCAGTTTGGGTTAGATACTTGTATCTCCTCAAATCAGTTTGGCTTTATGCCTGGTCAATCAATTATGGAAGTTATTTTTCTTATAAGAGATTTGATGGAAAAGTATAGAGAGATGAAGAAGGACTTACATATGGTTTTTATTGACTTGGAAAAGACGTATGATAAAGTCCCTAGAGAAGTTTTATGGTGGGTCCTAAAGCGTAGGCAAATATCTATACAATATATCCAAGTCTTAAAGGATATGTATGAGAAAGCTATCATCAATGTCCGCACTGTAGGAAGGGATACTATGGATTTTTCCGTTTCTATTGAATTACACCAAGGTTCAGCTTTGAGCCCTTATCTTTTCGCCTTGGTCGTGGATGAGCTAACAAGACATATACAGGATGGCATCCCTTATTGTATGATATTTGCAGATGATATTGTAGTAATAGATAAGACTCAAACAGAGGTAAGTCAAAAGTTGGAGTTATGGAGAAACACTTTGAAATCTAAGGGTTTTAAGCTAAGTAGAACTAAGACTAAATATATGCATTGTAGATTTAATAGCGAGAATAGAGAGAGAGAGAGAAAATTATTTTAGACGGAATAGCAGTACCTCATAGTACTTATTTTAGATACATTGACTCTTCTTCAAGAAGATGGGGATTGTGAGGAATATGTAAATCATATGATTAAAGTTGATTAGATGAAGTGGAGGAGTGCTACAGGGGTTCTATATGATCGAAAAATGCCAATTAAATTAAAAGAAAAATTTTACCGCACTGTAATACGGCCAGCGATAATGTATAGTAATGAGTGTTGGGCAGTAAAAGGACAACACATGAGTAAAATACATGTTGCGAAAATGAGAATGATAAGATGGATGTGTGGTCATACTAGGATGGATAGAATACGCAATGAGTGCATTAGAGAAAAAGTGAGAGTAGCACCTATTGAGGATAAGATTAGAGAGCATAGATTGAGATGGTTCGGCCATGTGAAACGATGACCTAGCGATGCGCCGGTTAGAAAAACCAAACAAGTTAGAGTAGATATAGCTAAGAGAAGCAGAGGTAGGCATAAACTGACTTAGTCAAAGATGGTCCAAAATGATCTTATGATGTTACATCTATTAGAAGAGATAACCTTAAATCGTATTGAGTGAAAAAGAAGAATCCATATAGCCGACCCCAATTGACTTGGGATTAAGACTTTGTAGTTGTTGCTGCTGTTGTCTGTCAATAGCTATATGTGCCTCAAACTTATTTTGAAAACAACCCAATCAGAAAATAAATACTCCATCATATAACATATTCACATTTCTCAAAGTCACAATAACAAATTTATAAAATACAAGTAGATGATTTAGGTCAAATAATTTCATAGATGCTACTATGTTACCTTGTGCATTCACCATTGTTTTTATCTAACAAATCTGACTGGAACATACTGTGGAGAGAATATTCACCAACCATTACCAAGATACCCAATTGATAGTAACCAGAAGCCGTAGCTTGGAACCATCCCAGCTCTATCTTAACCCCATGGAACTCAAGTTGGGGATTTGCATGACTAGCGATCCAATCAATGACAGGAAGTAGCGCAGAACGGATAGACCCATGCCTCACAGTTCTCAACTGAGCATTTAAGCCATCCACCAAACGATTCCAGACAGATGCTGGGACATGCTGGAAAATGGCATGTTTATATACATCAGATAGGTATAAGAGAGAATGATGAAAGTTATATGAAGGTGCACCTGTCCAAGAAGATTTGTTAGCAATGTGTCACTATGAAGACTATATGGCGACATGTAGCTCCCATCCCCACCAAATATTATGCACATGGGGAATCTCTTTTGTATTATAGATACGATATCTAATCGCTTCTCATCACCACCAAGAAAAAAATCGATGTATGCAACCATCAAGTGTGGTGTTGCTCCAACCTGCAATCACCACTCATGAAGGAAATGGTAATCCAGATCTTCCCACCAGGAAAACTAACAAATCATTAAAAAAAAAAAAAGGCTTGCAGCAAAAATGAGAAAATCACCAATTTTCTAAGTAATGAGATGATCCAAACTCATGCAAAAAAAAAAATACCTTGGTACATCAAGTGCAAGCTGCCTAGTTCTAACAAAAGATGGATTTGTCTTTTTATCCTTCACATAAAGCATAAGCTCCACAGAAGATTAAAGGGCAAAAAGGTTAGATGCATTATTTGAGGGTTGTAGCTTATACCTCAACATCAATCCACCAACAACAAATACGATAGCATCAACAACAACAACAACAACAACTAAGCCTTAATCCCAAACAAATTGGGGTCGGCTGTATGGATTCTCAACAAAATAAGCTCAAAAGACACCAAAAAAAAAACCTCCAGCCTTAGGCCCCTTCCAAGACACGGATTTTACGTCTCCATTCAAGTCTGTCATTAATCAAATCCGCATCAAGATCTAAGGCACGTAAGTCTCTTGCTATCACCTCCTTCCACACAGTTCTAGGTCTGCCACGACCTCTAGCCCCCTCAATCAACAAATTCTCAGTTTTAGCTGGGGTAGCTCAGCTGGCCACCTGTTGTTACTCTCAATTAAGAGGGCAGGGGTTCGATCCTCATAAAAACAAATACGATAGCATCATTTAAGAAAAATTAAATGAGATATTACAGGAAAAGGGAATGCCTTAAATTAGTGCCAGAAAATTAATAGAATAATACTTGGAACGCATTTGTGTAGAATTTTAAAATCTGAAAAAGCAATCAAATTATTTTTCTGATGTTCATATCCAAGTTTGCTTCCTACTAAAACATCTAATCCTTTAAATTCCCTTTGACACCATCAAATAAATTTTATTCATCGGATCAAAAAACACCCTTCAGCTTGTAAGTACTAATCTTTATAGATATATAAGTTGATAACGGTTTTAGATCGAAAATCTTTTCATTAGGGTTTTAAGTATCTGTACCGACAAGAACTACCATAAAAAGCAAACTTTGATCCATGTTAGGGATGTGGTAGTTAAAAGGTAAGAAAGTACAACTAGTCGAACCTTCATGCCTTTGTACAGGGCTCTCGATCGACAAGAGCGAAGACAAGAATGATCATATTCAGACTTGACATATTCCTGAAGTCGATGAACTTTGTTTCTCCGCCTCCACTGTTTCCAGGACCAGGCGCAAGGATAGGCAAGCACTGAAAGTATGCTGTGGACTGAGCCTTCCCACCAATCATATGCAGCAACAGAGTTGATCTCATCAATAAATCTGTTAAAAGCATCTTCATACCTGTAGATCAAAATGGCCAGAAAATTAAAAACGAGACTAGAATAGCATGAAACCAGCAAACACGCCTTTCTGTGCATCTAAGGTTCAAAGTATTCCCAGCAAAGTGCTGAAAAATTTCACTAAGTTTACGTTGAACCAGCAGTTGGCCTAACAGGAGATCACTACAACACAGGGATGGAAGAAAGGCATAAACAAAAATAAAAATAAAAATAAAAATAAAATGAGCCTTGGATTAAGGATTTGAATCATAGTGCCAGTATTGGCTGCAATTATTGAGGCATTGCAGCCAAAGTGCAATGATGCGGCTGGCTCCACCATGGATTTTTTTAAATAGTTAACTGGCTAAAAGGCATTTATTTATTGTAATGGCTATAACAGCAATAATGGCAGACAGTAAAGCACATATCTGGTGCAATGTGTGCAACGCCTGTAACAAAATGGTAGTCCAAAAACAAGGTACATAATGGACATTATGTTGCAAGATGTTCATTATATAAATCACACTTCAGATAACTTCTAGACGCTTGAAGAGTTTATTAAGAGCCAATGACATTTCAACTGTCACTGTTTTACCAAGGAATTCAATAACTAGACTATATGGTGCGACATTAATGAATTATGCTATCACCTGATTATCTTCACAGCCATAAAATTTACTTACACAATCTCAATAATTGCATTGGGAGGAGAGTAAGGAAGATGCCAGGGTTCCCTGAAAGTATTAGGGCCCATAAAGTACATTCTGTAGACATGGCTCTGAGTTTCTTCAGCTCTAGTTCCCTGCACCTGAAGTTGAAAAAATAAAATATGTGAAAAAATGCAAGTTGACTGTATCATAGCCGCTTGCTATACAAGTGGAAACAAATAATGATTGTACCTCTGATAAAGAAAGTAGATGTGGAAAATGATGCTGACTCTGATGATCAATTGAATGTGCACCATAAGAAACAGATCCAACCAATTTTATTCTCAGTGTACTTAACAACAGAGCAAGAAGCACCAAGAGGGAAGACAAAAGAAGAGCAAAAGGCCAAGGGCCTCCAAATGTATATATCAGCTCTTCAAGAGGAGTATAGCAATTTGGCATCCTGTATTTGTCAGATATGCATTTATATGGACAAGATGGCTCACTAACACCCCCTGCATTGAGTTCAACATCAGACTACATAAGCTAAAAACAGAGAGAGAGAGAGAGAGAGAGAAACTACAGTCTAAAGCAATATGACAATATACCTCGCACATATATGAAATTCGCACGATTAGGAAGAAGCTCAAGAGAACAAGGAGTGCAAAGACTTTCTTCAGAGCCTTCAACATTTTTGTAAGTGCCAACAGGGCATTCCTATAGATGAGTGCATAAAAAAAATAAAATTAAATATTTGCACAACACATTATCATCATCATCATCATCATTTATTTGAAACTATTGGGGGCATAAGACCTTCTAAAACTTATAATGGCCAACACCTTGAATAGTTCTATTTCTATTCAACATCTCAAAAGATGGGAAGGGAGAAAATAAACAGGAAATACACAACAACAGTGAAAACTTGGAATTAACTATTCTTTGATGATTGCTTTGTAGCATAAGAGGGGGGAGGAAGCATATTAATATTAATGTCATCAGCACAATCTTGTATAGATCTGCAAAAAGAGAGAATTTTCAGCTACCTTGGACAGTACCATCAAAAATAAACACTAAGATTCTTCATATAACACAAAGTGGTTTTTCTAGTGTTATTTCAGCTACACTACTACTAATTGCAATTGAATCAGATTTGTGAAGTCCTGCCTATGTTAAGTTTGTGGTAGGACAGAGTTTGCTAAATGGTGAACTTGGAGTCTTTAAGTCATTATAAAAATAAAATGAGCAAGGAGACTGCTTAGTGGAAGAAAAACAAAACCAGGTTGCTGCAACTCAGGTAAACCAGCAAAACAAGGTTCCAATTGTTTGTTTCTGCAATTACATTATTTGTGAAATATGGTTTTAGTATGTACAAAATCAGAATAGAATTCATGCAATAAATATACTTATTGGCAATGTCAATACATGTCTTATTTATCATTTAGGTTTGAATTGATTTGTGTAGTCATTTGTAATAAATGCAAAGGAGGCTTGAAATATATTGCAGAGAATAAAAATTAAACTTGCAGAAAGTCAAAGGGAGGCAGCTAGTGGGACACAGAAAGACACCTAACAAAAATAATTTCAATAAAACAAAATAACCATAATTAAGCCATAATGCATTAGTCAAAAGCCTAAGAAACTAAAGCATTATTTTAGGCATTTATACAGATAATTAGGATCTTATTTGTCCTATTTGGATTAGGAACATTAAATAAAACCCAAACAGAATACAAAAATAAAATTAACTCTTGAACATTTCAAGAAAATTTCTGACTCTGATAAAATAATATTGAATTATTAATGAACTGTTGAATTGCAGATCTGACCCTGCTTAAATGATAGATCATTATTTATAATCTTGAACAATAAGGACAATAACGAAACAAAGATGGTATTGAAAAACAATATAGGTACCTTGCAAAATGTACCATAGAGACCTTTAGGACATTTTTTCCCAGTAACAGTGCCACCTTCTCCAAAAAGGCCACCATTATCCCCAGCACCTCCACTGAAACATGAAGTAAGAATCTAATATGAAGTTTCTTGACTGTCATATACAGCATTTGAAGACACTTCTTCAGACACTATGCATAAAACGTAGAAAACATAGATGTGGAAAGCATTTCAATTCTTACTGGAGGAAAGTACAAATACAGTAGCTGCTAGAATGCATTTTATGAAATCTTATATCAGATAACATGAGAACACTGCACAGATGCATACATTTAGGGTGGAATAATATAATCAAAGCCCAATCCTATACAAATTTAAAGCAAATTCATAGAATATTGAGGTGGAAAAGATCTGTCAAATCACTTCATGGCAGATGGCAATCAAGAATAGTAGAAGTTACAATTTAAACATTGTTTTTGGAGATTCTTTTCTAAAATTATAGATCTATTCAGAAATTTAAACCATTCATACTCCAAAAAGACATACCTACAGTCGATTGAACCACTTATACTTGCAACTGGAAGATATTCATCCCCACTTTCTATCTTAGACCAATGAAAATGAACTCTCCCGCCACCACCCCCGCCGCCGCCTCCACCTAGGGGGCCACCACTTCCCCCTAGGACAGATAAACATGAGTTCTTTGCAAGAACAAGCTCTTGAAGGAAAAGAAGAATTGTCCCGCCAGAACCTCCACCAAGTCCACCAATCAAAGAACTATTGCCATTTAATGATGCTTTATCAAAGCTTTGACCATCAGCCTTCAATGATCCATAAAGATCAAGCCTTAACAATGGCCATTGTTTGGAACCCATTACTACCAAACATGAAAAACAGATTGGTAAACATGATCTGAAAATAATGTGACACGACATGCAGTTCAGAGCAAAGACTCAAATCAAAGGGCATGTGATGGCATATATGTTTGGAGACGTCATCTATAGTTCAGAAACACGCTAACCATCCTAATTATGTGCAATGAAGATGAAAATTACCATAAAAAGGACGAGAAGAAACAATTTTGTTACATAGAAACATACCAATCATTCCCCCTCCAATTAAATTTCCATAAGATTTATCTGGACCCACAGTTCCACTTCCCAACTCACAAGGTAGATCAGCATCCCCATACTTACTGCCACCATCACTCACAATCCCATTGAAATATCCTGAGCCTCCTTGTCCCCCATGCCCAGCACCACTGCCTGCTCCATTAGAATAATTTCCTTTTCCAATACCTTCACTGCAACCTGAAAAGTAGGATCTCTGGATACTTAGAGCCTAAACATGCAACATCAATTCTCCCTAGAAAAAGAAGCAATTAGTAGACTCTTAAACAACCCAAATATAAGGAAGCAATAAAACAGAGAGAGAGAGAACATGGAATACACTCAACTACCTAATCCTGATGCAGTAATTGATCCAGTAGTATCAACAATGATAGTTCTCGCCCTGTGGATATGTATGATACTTCCCTTAACAATGCCACCAACAAGGAGATCCTCAACACGACAAATCTGTCAAAAGTGAAATCCAGTTGTCTTTAACACAAACAGACATATGCTATGGGCTAAATACTTCAACATGGAAAAAACTAAATCCAAAAAGTAGTTGTAGTCATCAATGATGATAATAAATGCCAATATAAGTAAGAAAGTGAGGGGGAAAAAGAAAAAAATATAGTGTTTCTAAAACTTAATATTTGTCGTAGAATCCAGTAAGCAATTCATCATTTAATTATTTGTTTATTTTGTATATCTTTGAAATTTCAATTCATATGAATTGTTGTGGCACCACATTTTCCTAGACTAATGAATTAAGGACAATAATCAATTAACATTCTTGAGGTGCTGCGATTGTCTCATTGGAAAAGCCAAAAAAGAAAAAAGTGAATTCAGCCTCCTTTCAACTCTTTTCCAAAGTAGAAACAGATATGTTCCAAGGAGAGAAAGGAAGGGAGACAAGGAATGTGTGCACATGTGTGTGTTGACTATTAACTATTATTACGGTGTTTCTCAAAAATTAAAAGCTGGTCAAAACTGATTATAAGCAGTTTTTAGATTATAAGTTGTTTATTTAAGTGTTTCTGAAAACTTAAATAGTAGATTATAATATGATTTTAATTAGTTTTTTAAAAGTTGGGTTTTGCTACTTTTTTTTAAGCACTTATTTTTTAAGCAGTTTTGACCAAGTAAAAGACCATACTATCCCTACCTAATCTTCAATATTTCAAATTTGCCCACCCTATACACTTTAGTTCCCATCAAAATTCTTTTATGTTTCTTCTTAAATAAATTTTATTATTATTATTATTATTATTATTATTATTGCAAAATAAATTTTGAATTGACATTTAAAAAATTATTTTTATACAATAAATAAACTCAGGGACAGTTTGGTCATTTTAACAGTTTCTGCAATTAAAAACTAATTATAAGCTAATTTTACAGAAACACTTAACTGATTATAAACTGATTATCAGCTGATTATTAACTAGTTTACAGAAACGCTTAACTGCTTATTTTTAATCTGATTATAATCTAAAAATCACTTATTCACAATAAGCTGAAAAGCTCCAGTTTTGAGAAACACCCTCTATGTCTTTCTT
The DNA here is from genome assembly GCA_947685225.1 of Garcia nutans. NCBI lineage: Eukaryota > Viridiplantae > Streptophyta > Magnoliopsida > Malpighiales > Euphorbiaceae > Garcia > Garcia nutans. The sequence continues at coordinate 39,000,498 of CANTUV010000033.1, read as the reverse complement.
TTTCTTTTGTCTGGCTAAAATTGATGAAATTAAAATATTATAAAATTGAATTAATATGGAAGGCTGAGGTACAAATGACAAAGTAAAAACTTCCATGAAAAAGTTGACAAAAATTTGATTAGTTTGGTCATATATGTCTATTTCACTCTAATATAAAGCATAAAATACTGAACCAATGTATTAGCCTCTTTCTTTGTCATCTGTAGCTGCTTTTCTTTTTAATGGATGCTAAAAATCATACGTCTTTTTAGTGTATATTGCTTATGTTAAGCCACAATTTTTATTTGTTAATTTTTCAAGTTACCAGAGCACATACATTCAGGTTAAATGCACAAACGTGTAAACAAGGGTGGTAACATGTTTCGTGTCTTTAACATGCTCTTCATGTGAAACCCATCGAGCTTGAGACTTGGACAAGCACAAGAAATCTTCCACCAATCATTGATATTAAATTAAATAACATAGGCACTTGGGTTTGAACTCTAGACCACATAATCAAAGGGGCTCTAATAAATGTCAGAAACAGACAACCTAAAAGTTCAAGCATGTGGATAGGGGCCTAAAAATAGGTTTTGTATTTATAACATTCACCATTGTACCTAGTGAGTTCTCCAATCTAATTTTGAATTTTGTTGCAATATCATTGGAATTTAGAGTGAGAATGAATTCTATGTAGAGTAAACTGTGTAATTATCACAAAAACATCATTTCGATGTTGTGCACAATTACCAAAATCCAAGCTTCATCCCCTACTGTTAAGCAAACAATAGTAAACTATCGAGTCAAGGTTCATAATATAGATAAATGCCAAGGTGTCCAGATTTTAATTTAAAATAATAACAAAAAGTCCCGGATGTTATTCATAACTATAGTTCCTCTCATGAAATTTAAACATGCTTTACTGTTACATCCTTTGGTTAAATAGATATCAACATTAGGAACTGGAAGTTTTACTGTTTAAAAAAAGGAAGACTGTTAATTATGGCCGAATTGGTAATTTGCCCTTCATTGTTTCGCAGCAAATATGCCAGTAAAGATAACTAAAAGTGAAACCTTATCTTACAACAATTGACTACCTTTAATCAAGGACTAGCTAAGCCATATGATTTAGTCCTAGCTGCCATGAAAAACTTCCATTTCCACTCAAGAAGGGGGGTGGCAAGTAGGTTGAAGGGAGCATCTAAATTTTGCCACAGTTCAGGGCCTCCAATTGAACTTCATGATCACACATCATCCCTCTCAAAAAATAGGGTGAAGTACTATTGTCCCCCCTGAGGTTTCACCTAATACAATAGTCAATCCCTAATCTTTCGAAAATACATTATCTAATCCCCAAAGTTCATCAACTATTTAGTCCCAAAGGAAAACAACAACTATTCAGTCTTTCCATGCAAAACTAAATAACTTTAGGCATTAATTACAGTGAAAAGGTCAAAAAAACTCTCACAATAATACTTGAAAAAGGGTTTTATTAGATTTCAAAAACTCATGCTTCATGTCTGAATGATTCAGAAAATGCTATTAATGGTCCTCACCTTCCAAAGTCATCATATATAGCATTTTCGAGGCATAGTTTTTGTTATGTGAGGATTTTTTTTTTACTTTCCCTCTATGATTAATGGTCAAAATCACTTAATTTTGCATGAAATGACTGAAAGTTTTATTTTTTTCATAGGTTGGGGACTAAATAATGTATTTTTGAAAAGCAAGAACTAATTAGTGTTTTTAGGTGAACTCTAAGGGGGCAATAGTAATTTAACCAAAAAAAGCAATAATGCAAGGCTCAATGCATAAATTTGGCCCCAAACTTCTTGAATACAAACCATTACGCCACAAAACTTTTATTGGGACCTATTATACCTCTAACCTTTTATTTGTATAACCAATAGACATGATAGATTAGTAATATTTTGATCTGATTTGCCCAAAACCAATAGAATCAGTAAGTTATAATGGTTTGATTTGTTTAAAAACCTTAGGATTTCAACAAATTAAGATCAATTAGGGATAATTATATGGTAGCTAGAAATATTTATGGGTGGAGAAAATGAATATTGTTGGTAGAAGAAATTTATTTACACAAAAAGATGACTGGTGGAGTAATTGAAAGAAATTCTAGGATCAATTCACAAAAAAGAGAAAATGAGAACATAGTTAGAGATTGAAAAATCTATTGCCTATTGCTTTATACTTTAGATTTTTTATATACACAGTACTCACTACGACAATTTGTGATTATTGATTATGAAAATGGACGGTTAGGAGTATTCCAGGTTTAAAATAAAAACAATCATAAACCCTCAAGAAACATGCACACACTTTAAAAAATTGCACTGCTGCAAGTGAATCTATACTATCCAAAAATCTTATGGCCAGGAATAATTCAATTGCCTGTTCTGCTAGTAATTGATATGACACTTCATGACCTGACTTGGACCCCAAAAATGCAAAATACTGTAATAAAATCCATAAGTTATATAATAATAAGCTGCAAACGCATTGCAGTTGTTGGATGAAAATATGGCAGTTATCTGATACTGTCTTGACGCATCATTTTGTGTTCTCAACCCATGCCTGGAAACTTTCATCTGCTTCAATTCCTTATTACACAACTTAAATAAAATTCACCAAAATTTTCAGCTTGATTGTTATGTTCTTATTTGTAGCTTTCTGTTGAGTTATACATGAGAATTCCTTGTCCTTCACAGTGTAAACTACTTTCCTTCTTCAATTTAAAAAAAATTATCTTATATAATCAACTACAAGCAGGGTTAGCTTCCCACCCACACACACACACACACATATATATATAAATCAGATATATTCCTACTTTAAATGCAACTCTTACTTGAAGTGAAAAAGATAGCGTGTAATTAACATGGCAGTCATCTGGAGGAGTTATCAAATCCATTGGACATGTCTGACTCTGACATAATGACTCTGTAACCCTACAGAAAAAGCAAGAAATAGAATCCAAACCCAAACATAAAGGAAATGTCACAATGTTTATATAATGAGAACAGCATATCCTAAACCCCAAAGAATTTCATACTCACAAACTTCTGCTAGCATCACCATCCAGTGGAGCCTGTAGCAAGGAACCTGGTCCAACCTGTGATGCATAGCGGGCTGTGATTAAATGATCACAAAACATAGCCAAGGATAAGATTGTAACACCATAATTGGCATTAACCGTAATGGAAGCATATTATAAGGAGAAAGTAAAATGGGGCTTGAACAGAATTCAGGAAAAGACAGTGTATCCAATCATAAGTTCATGATCAGTAACTTAAATGAATTGTCACTATTTCCAAAATAAAGCCACACTGACGATATCATTGTTTTCTTTGAAACTCTATAGAAATCCCATTCAGCATCTATAACTTACCCATGCCTTTCATCCAAAGGAAAGAAACAGAAAATTTCTCATAGGTGGTACAAGTAGAACCTAGGATGCATGAATATCAAAATTTTTATGTGAAAAATAAACATTTCAAAAAAAAAAAGTACAGTATTTGTTATGTTCGTTCTCATTATTAGTAATCAAAATTGCTTCTTATAAATTAAAAGGGAGAGAGAGAGAGAGAGAGAGATTCTGTTTCATATTAATGAAAATGACAAGTGCAGCAGTAAATAGAAAGGATAGCTGAGGATTCCAGGTTCCCACATCAGGAAGGAAGCAAAAAAGAAAATGCATTGAGGCCATTTGATTCTTAAGGTGAATTGGTGGACTATCAGACTGATAAAATGAATCCCTGAATTTACAGCAATTATTCTATCTGTGAAAGAACTTTATAATTTCTAAGGAGGCAAACTGTGCACCCTAGGACATTGTGGAATTTCAATTTCTAATCTTATGCTATATGAAGTGGGCAAAGAGAGTGAATAGAAAGAAGGATGGTACTATCTGTATGCCCAATGCATCAACATAATTTTTCTTACAACCTTTCATATAAAGCTCAACCAATTCACAAGCATATTTTGGATCAATCCTGTAGGTTTAATTCATATTGCACTTGCACCAAACCTACTGCATTGCAATTGCAACAAATCTAAACCACCAATTTACAGCAACTCTCTCTCAGAATGTAACAGTAGTAACATGTAGATGCACACACATTTGCATGTGTTAAAGACATTAAAAACCCAGAACAAGCCATTGGTGTTCCAACGGTAGTGATATTTTAACAAAAAACAAATACGGGAAAGATATACGTTAAAGGATATTAAAGAACTTCTAATAATAAGTATAGGATTTTTTTTAAAAAAAAGGAAAAAAATAAAATGCGTCTATATACTAATGGCTTACAGTTATATTGTAAAAGAGAGACAAGGAAAGTCGCTGGCCCTTGATTGCATCACCATGACCTGTCAGCCTCAGCAGCCCCTGCCCATATAACCCCAAATTTGCATTTGAGCTAATGACAGAGTTAGCCTGCAAAGATAAGATCTCAAATTAAAGCTTCAAAATTTTTAATCAAAGGTCAATGTGGTATATGTTTTAAAAAGAGTAGCAAATACAGATGCTATTGAAATAATCACATACCCGTAAAACAATCAGATTCCTGACTTCAAGGATGGAAGCAATAACAATAGTATTTCCACCTCCATCAATTTCAATTTTGGAGTTCCACATGAGTAACATTTTGACAGCGACTCTGAATGCGCCGAAGACCTTCAAATTTGCAAGTGGAACATTGTAGACTATTGATGATAAATAGTACATAACTTTGCAGAGTTTAAAGAACAGATAGAACTCAACAAATTCTTATTTGAAATGTGAACTTTTCAATATGCAAAAAAAAAATATTATGTTGTAATGCAGTAAGACATTTATCATATCTATTTTGAAATATAAAGTATTTGTATAAGCAATACATTATGACTCTATATGCATGTGGATCTGTGCAGAAGCATTAAACTTCAGTTGGATTTGTCCCACTATCAAGTCAGATATTTGTATCATAATACATCAATATCCATTCACTCTATCCAGAATTAACAATTTATTTGGTAAAAGATTTTTGATAATTACTAAAGAAAGATCAATAAATTACTTGTATTATAACTGACAATTAGAAGAAACATCACAATTCTCCAGCAAACATGCCTTTATTATGGAATCACTCATCAGAAGTTCCTCTGCCACAAGCTCAAATTCTGATACTGGATATGCAGACAATCCAAAGACAATACTGCCTCCACGATATACACCAAGTTGGCCTCTGACCTTCACATTCAAAGTGAAGATTAATTGTTTAAGTCAAATACTGCGAGTTGAGGAATTAAATAAGCAGCAAAAAGACAAAAACATAATTGCAGAGAACAAAAGTAACAAATAAAGAAAGATGCATGAGTGAATTTCATCCAGAAAATGCTAGAATACAAACAAGAATAATGTTAAAATAGTAGAAACAGCTTCCAACTTGCAATGTAGGGAAGAATACATAAAATCCTCATTCAAGTTAATCATGTTGAAGATAAGGGATCAAATTGGAAGGAACCATATTAGCTATTTAAAGCAAAGATGTCTCTCGAATCTCTATTCTCTAACTGAATCATATAATGGACCTAAAACCTAGTTTTACATCATTAAATCATGCTCAAAAATCACAAAAGGCATGCTTTTGACTACCCTGGATCAAAAAGGAAGCCTCATTCAAAGAATGTAGTGAAGGAAGACCAGTACAAAACACCAGTATGGTGCAGATAACATTGAACTCCGCCAATCATACTATCTTTGAATAAAAAATGAGCTACAAAATTGTATGTCATGAGATGTCAAGGTGAAAAAAGAGAATCCATATAGTCAACCCCAATTAACTTGGGATTAAGGCTTTGTTGAGTTGAGTATGAGATGTCAAGGTGGAAATTGACATGTGCATTTGCATCCATTCTTATTCCATGTGGCAAGTTCGTAAAAAAACTACTACCCTGGGATATCATCGGTCAAAGAAACTGCTACTAATGACTAAAAGAGGAACAATGACATGAAAGCACTATCATATCCAAGATTTAGATTCTGCAAACATCTTTGTAGTTAAACATCCGTGACAGAACATAAGCTTCCAGAAACAACCAATACAAGAGTATCTTAATACTAACACTCTTTCTCATACAAATAGATAAAATTATTCATTATATGAAAATAGCAATTATATTTGACGAATAAAAATATCAAAACCTGCACTCTAGTCCAAAGAAGTGGAACCAAAACTTTTGCATTATTCTCCACAAAAACATTTGACCATAGAGGTGTAGTAGGAAAATCAAGCAAAGGGGTCTCTGTCTCCGTGGTTACATTGTCATTGCCAACTCTTAAACTGAGTAAATCTGCATTAAAGAATGTACCAGCAGCTCCAGAATTTGAAGGACAAGCAATACTTAAGCCACCTGCTCCAATGAAAGCATAAAACTACCTCAAAAAACAGCCATAAAAGTACCAATTCCGCAATAAATCTCCATAAAATGGCATGTCATGAAAAACAAAAAAAAACAATTAGCTATTGCCAAAAACGATGAAACCCATAAGCATGGGTTTTATAAACCCATAAAAGGAAAATACAAACGTAAAAAAACATACCAGCTGCATACAGACTAGACATTTATTCTGACATTTTAAAGATGCCTCAGCAAAAATGAAATATAACAAGTCAAAATCAACAGTAAAATCCTATGTCCAAGATATGTAATACAGAGCATATTTCATGTTAGTTGCAACTTGCAATCAATGAAACAACCTTGTTCCGCCTTTACAAAATCAAGCAAAGGGCATTCGCAGCCCCAATTATTGGTTCCAATACTCTATTAAATGAACCCCATCAATTAAAACCCAATTATACAATTTTAAGATTAATTATGCATGTCAAATAAACTAACATATGAATAAAATATTCAGCAGTATACTGAATGCTGTTTCAACCAAATACAGATATGTGGTCACTACAAACCATGGACAGTAACTTTCACATCTTCCTGTATGCTGTAACAATCAAGAGAAATTCTTCCACCGCCCCCGCCACCCTTCCCCCTCCCACCTGCTGCACTTATTTTACCATATCCCTTCCTATTCAATACAAAAATAAGCAAACAGTTAAATCAGTATATCTAGTACAGGTCTGATCAGCATAGCATGCAATTCATTAAAAAATATATAGTATAAATAATTGGCAGAAAATAATGAACTGTCCAATTTAAATATTTCATTATATAGCTTTCAAAGCTTTTTAAATAGTCAAGAAACATAATAAGGGAAAAGACAAGAATATGAACAAAACCACACAAGAAAGGAATTGGAGCAGCTTAAAAGTTCAGGAGCCTTTGAATAGTACCACACTGGGATACTTCTTTTTAAAAACATAGGAAAATAAATTATATTAAGAGAGAAAGAAAGACACTACAAAGTAGAGAATAAGGTATATTTTTATCCAACCAAGCATAAAAAAGCAAACAACACGCTAATGCAACACTAAAAATGTTAATGCCCTCCAACCAAGCTGGACAATACTTGAGGGCACTCCTCCCAAAGCCTCCAAGGCATAACCCCACAAAGAAGTTAAGAAAAACTTATTCAAGGAAAGTCTGATTTCTAAAAGCACATGCATTCCTCTACATCACCCAAACAACTAAGAAACGGCCATCAAGTGACACACGGTAAACAATGAGTTTTACCTAAAACAAAGTAGTAAAAATATGATCGAAAATGTAGTTCGGTACAAGAAGCCACTATGAGCTTATATCCTAGGACATGGCTCAAGACCACTAAGGCTAGGAAAGATAATTGTGAAAAGCATTATAAGAACTTAAGGGTTACCAACTCAAGAAAATCAAAACCCATTGATTTGGCAGCAGTCTATCTTTCAAGAATAAATAGTTAATCATAAACTTTTAGACTTTTCTATGTTCTTCTAGGTCATCTTCATACATTGACCAACTAGGTGTTTGAGATGAGAGGCTTCTCTTCAAGATCACTTTGGTGAGAAGTGAGAAGCAATTCATTTGTGTGAGAAGCAGCCCAAGTACGTAATTTTTGCATTATTATTGATGTCTTTTATCTATTTTGAAATTTTACAGTAGCTATCATGGCCCATAGAGAAAAAACTTACATTGCTCTAGTATGTGAGGACTGACCTAGTTTTTGGCAGTGTGCACCGAAACTATACATATATGCGCAAGCTTGTGCAAGTGAATGTGTGCAATCTTTCATGGCCTTTTATTCTTCTGGATGTCTTTCATGCCTGTATGAGTGTACGCGAGTTTGAGGGTCAGACTAGGGGCAAGAATTAAAAGTCTCGCATCCCAATAAATTTTTGTTGTTGAAAATCTTAAAACAAGTTGATGAACAACTATGACTGAAAATCAATGAGGTTCATTAGACTAAGACCTATGACATCAATTGATGCTAAAAGCAACATGGTGTCCACATCCGCTTCATCCTATTGATCCTCAGTCATACTGATCTCCACATGACAAAATCATTCAGGGAATTTGTGCAAGAGTTTGTGTGCTGATAATGGATGAATTGGTAAACCCTATTAATGATCTTGCGTATCTGTTCCATTGAAAACACCAAAACAGCTACATAAATCACTGCAAGAAAAAGGGCACAAGCATACATTTAACGATTCCAGCAGGGCGTACTCACAGCTTTATGGCATGTATAAAGATACTTCCACCAGAACCACCTCCCCCATTCAGTCCACCATCCCCACCTTCTGCAGATACAGATCCATTCAAGTATAGTATCCCCTTCACTTGAAGCTTGATACGCCCTCCACCATTTCCTCCAAACTTGTTCTGAGGAGATATGCCACCACCCTTACTACCATAGCTCCATGGCTCATCCAAAGTTGACCAAGCGTAAACATCACCACCCCAATTATTTGTCTTATTTTTTGTCATACAAGAAGCACCTCGGCCACCATGACCTCCACCAGCTCCATCATATCCAACTGGCGTACCACTAGTTTGAGGAGGTGGTGATCCCCCTAAGCCTCTTGTATCTACAGAAGAGTCATGTTCCATGGTCAAGTTGGCGGCAACAAAAACAACTGACCCAGCCCGTATAGCAGCATTTTGACCAATGTTAACATTGCCAGACATATTAAAAGTAATCGTACAGCCTTCTACAGGGCATACAATTGAAACATGTGGAAGAATTTCTAGGTTTCCAGTGCCATATATGTAAATATCAGAATTCAAATACAAGTTTGAATTTAGCAAGCAGGTGGTATTAAATGATCCAACCCCTTCTAAGTCCTCGCACGATACAGAATTATTCAATGGGAGAGAAAATTTGATTGATTTGGTATAATTGAACACGACACTGCTAGAAACATTGATTAAATCTGACTCAGACCAAGTGGCCCCACCTGTAGACTGCTCTGAACTAAGAGAAAGGATGGATGTGCAAAACTGCCCCAAAAGAATGAACAAGCAGAGGCACCCTTGCACCAAATAATGACACATTACCACCCACAATAGACCGAGTACAGGGACTTCTATAACCTGCACATAAATTGTACGTTCCAAGGCCTCAAACCATTCAGTATGGTGACTATAGTCATAGACTTCTCAAGTACAGTCATTAAACACCCCAGATGTCCAGACAGATGATTGTTTTAAAGCAGAGCCATTCACGTAGCTTAGTTCCTATGAGCCTGCCAATGAAGCCAGTAGTTTATAGTTAAATTTAAATGTGCAGAATTGAAAGATCAAGAGAAAAAAACATAGATCTGCTAACAAGTACAGAAACTGTAATTTCCAACTTAGCAAACTGGGGCATTAAAACAAGCTTAACAAAATGACTATGAATCTATGAAAATTGGAACAAAGATTAATAATGCAGATAAATCACTAACCACAATAAAACAAAACAAAATTGAACTGTATATGTTGTCCATTGCAAGATCTACGGCATTAAAATAATAACTCTTTGATTTTCAGCTTTATTAAATTAATTTCCAGCTTTCCAGAATGCTTGTCAAGTACAATGCCTTGTTTGTAATAATGGCACATTAAGAAATTTTCGGTCGAATATCGATGTGTAAAACCAATATCAATTCAGTTACATTCATGTTTGTCTCACAAATTACGTTCAACAGGCAATGCACAAAATAAAAAGGTAAAACGCCACTTAATAATGTAATTTGAATTACGTAAGCTGTTCATCAGATCAAGCAGAACTAATCTCTTTTTTAATAATTCACATCATTGTGTAAACTAAAACACAAAGATTTCACTTAACTGAACATGAAAATTCAATCGCTCACTTGTGTGTAAATAAATTCAAATTGCAAGCAGTTGCGTGTAAACAAATACAATAATACATAAAAATATACGTACAAACTACAATTAAAATATATATGTAAACAAGTGTATATTGACGTTTACACGAATTTCTCACTGAGCTGAAAACCGAGCAAGCGAGAAATATGGTTCAAAACAAAAAAACGCCACCGATCTTATCATTCGATTATGAAATTCACATTTCCACAAGTGAAATCAAACAACACAAGCAAAAAAAAAAAGGCAAAATCAAAACCACCGAAAGCAGCAAAATCAAAGTTAATTTTCTCACAGAAAGATTCAAAGCTCAAAGAGAACTTAAAGGCAGATAGAGAGGGAAAGGGAGAAAGAGAGAGTACCGTTTGTCTAGAGAGAAAATAGTGGAAAATTATACTGACTCTAACGATGAAGCTTCGCCTTTTCTGAACGGTTCCTACTCTCTTTTGCCTCATTGCTTTCTTTGGCTTTATTTTGGTTTATTTATTCAATTATTATTACTTTAGTTTTTAATACGTAAATTTTATTACAGTGAGCTGATGTAGAGACAGAGTATAGAAGAGTCGTTTACGAGTCCAAGCTACGTTTCTGTATTGCTGGACATTGATCGAGATTTACGCGTGTTTTTTCAGAAAATAAAAATAAAAATGAGTTGAACACCTACTTGGTTTGCCCTTATTTTGCCTTAAATTATGGAATTGCCATTATTATTCGGAATTTTGATAAATTACCTTAAAAACAAAGTTTTTTTAAAATGCCACACCAAACAATTTTATTTACCATTTTAGAAAAAACAAAACTTCCAAAAAATCTCTTTTCTATACTTTAAATTCAATTATTTTACAATAAAAAATATATATCATTTAACAATACATAAAAAAAATAAATCATCTACATAACACTGTGAAATAATAAAAGAAAATTATATTTCTTACTAATATAATTCTATACATATGAGCATGAATATAAAATATATACGTCACGTTAAAAATATTATATGATTTATAAGTTAAATTTTAACATAAAAAATAAAAAAAATATTTACACAATATACACACATATTACATATCTATGTATATTGTATAGAAGTTATATATATATTGTATAAATGCTATATATATATTATGTATATTATGTATATATTGAGTATATTCTATGAATATATCTTTGTATGATATACATGTGTTAAAAAATTAAATACATACATTAAAATATAAAATTAACTCAAACAAAAATTGAAATAAAATAAATACAAATCAATAAAGGATATAACAATAATTAGAAAATACAAATTGAAAATGAAAAATAAAAAAAATTGACAAAACAAAAAAATCTCTTTAAAATATTTTAGCAAATATGTAAAATGTGTTACCATTAAAGAACAACAAAATCTTTAACATTATAATTAAAAATCAAAAACAAACAAATAAAAAATGTAAATATGTTTATAAAAAAAGTAAATAATATGGAAGATCAAAATAATTTTCTATAAATAAAAAAATAAAGGAAAATAAGAGGAAGAGAGAGAGGGATAGAAGAGAAAAATAAAAGAAAAGAGATGAAAAATGAAAAAGAAAAAATGATGGAGAGGTAAATTTGAAAAAAAAAAACTATAGAAAAATAAAACTAAAAAAAAGTTGATATTAAAAAAAAAGTTCAGTACATTTATAAAAGAAATTTAAAGTAGGGTAGGGGTACATCACATAATTTTCTCTTATTATTTAGTCACAGGCCAAAAGCTCAATAATATTATCCAATCTTCTCCTACTTCCCCTAATAAGAAACTAAATTGAAGAAGAAGATTGAATGAAAAATGGAGAATGAATCGAATCTTATTTTACATATCATTTATAGATAGCCACGTGCCTCTTATACATAACAAGCATAACCAATGTGAAAAAAATGGAGAAACAAAATATAACACAATTAACAACTTTCTAACTAACTGAATCTCTATTGTTAGTATATGTATAGTGAGTGTGGAAGCTCCTTCATTCTGATAGTTGAATAAGAAGCTTCTTATGTTGTATGAATGCCCCTTAAGGTAGAGCATATATATTGTGTATGCCTAATTTGGAAATAGAATGGATAAATGAAGCAGGTTATAGAGGGTTTGATAAGAAAATTAGCTAGCTGATTAGATGACAAAACTAGCAAAGGACGAATGAGGCCATAATGAACTTTCTCACGAATCACATGATTGTCAATCTCGATATGTTTTTGTCAACTCATGATATATTAGATTCTAAGCTATATAAATGGCAGAATGTTATCACAATATAGTAAAGCTGGCTTAGAATGGTCTATTCCCATGTCTTGAAGAATGTAGACCAACCATTGAAGTTCACAAGTGGTTGTTGCTAAAGCTCTATACTCAGCCTCAAAGCTTGATCAAAAGACTATGGTTTGTTTCTTCGACTTCCAGAAAATGAGGGAGCTACCAATAAATACACAATAGTTAGATATTAATCATCTTGAATATAGGCAAGGCCCCAGTCATAATCAGAGAAAGCTTTAAGTTGAAGCTCATTAGTGGTTGGGAAGAACAACCCTTAACTAGGAGCTTGCTTTATATATTGAAATACTTTGTTCGCTGCTTGAAGATGGGCATATGTGGGTTTGTCCAATAATTGAGAAAGTTGTTGGGTTGCAAAAGAAAGGCCAGATCTAGTGGTACAGATATATAATAATTTTCCCACAAGCCATATATACATGGTTATGTCTGGTAATGGTGAACCAATAGCAACAAAGAGTTTATGACACCGGCTTACAACCCTAAAAACCAGTATCTCGAAGCAAATCTAGGGCATATTTTCACTGGCACAAATTAATTGATTATGATAAGTATGCGAATTCCAAACCCAAAAGAAATTTTAAATGCCTTAGATCCTTGATTTTGATAATGGTATGAAGATATGTTATGATTGATTCGATTTCTTTTAAGCTATTGCTCGCAAGTATGACATCATTAACATAAATGAGAAGAGCAATGAAATTACCGCTAGATTTTTTAAGAAATAGAGAAGAATCAGTTTGAGCATGAACAAAACATTATCTAACCACAGAATCAATCAATTTGGCATTCTACTAATGACTCACCTGCTTCAAACTGTATAGGGATTTTTGAAGTTTACAAACTTTCCCCAGCTGAACCTGAATCAAGGCCTTAAGGAAGTACCATATAAACATCTTCATTCAAGTTGCCATGAAGGAAGGTGTTATTGATTCCCAGCCGATGAAGAAATCAATTTTTGGCAGCTGCAATTGCTAAGAGCATTCTTACTACAGTTATCTTCGCAATAGGTGAGAAGGTTCCAAGAAAATCAATTCCCTCCAGCTGAGTATATCCTTTTGTCACTAGTTTGGCTTTGTATCGTTCAATAAAGCCATCAACATGATACTTAATTTAATACACCCATTTATATCTAATGGGTTGTTTTCCTGGTGGTAATTATGCAGAAGCTCCTTTATTCTGATAGTTGAGTGAGAAGAAGCTACATGTATTATCCTTACAAAAGCAATCCTCAAATATCAATATTAGTATTTCCCTTGTTTTAAGATAAATAACACTATTAACTATTGAGGAAATTACATAAATTGTCACATTTTTATCTCTTTTTTCAAAATTACTCTACAATTTTTAAAAAATCTTTTCAAAATGCATTTTTTTTAGATTTTTTTAACTACATCATTTCAAAATCGCTCCATTTTATCTTTAACATTTCAAATGTTCTTTATTTTTAACCTAAAGCAAATAAATAAACTTAAGTTCCTATGCATTTTAACATGCATGCTTTATTTTTTTTTATTTTTTTTATTTTAGAAGAAATATTGGTTGTTAGGTTATAAAAATTTTGGCATTTCTTTTGCCGATCATAATATATATTGCTTGTCTTCTCATGCAGTGGCCTTATAAATACTATTTATTTCAATTTTACCTTGTGAAAAGATATTTAATTAATTGATTAGCTTAACATTCATCAAATTAAAATAATCTCTAGTCTAAGTACAAGTGTCTCATATATACCCCTTATCATAAAGGTTTTTCTCTTATGCAACTCTATATTTTTTTTCTTATATTTTAGGAATCATACCTATATTTGTATTAGTGCTTTGTCTGTTTCTGGAATAGGTATTCTGAGTTAAATTGTAAATTTTGAGTAATAGAAAGTTTTGGTGTACTCTATTTTATAGCATATCTAAGGCATATCATTATTGGCATATTATTTATATATTACTATTATACTAATGATATTTTTATTACTACATTATGTTCTTAAAGAAATCTAACACATGTCTATAATTAGTGTACTTGTATTGTAGTATACTAATGATCAAATTATATGCATTTTCCAAGAAAATGAGCAAATGATAAATGAATTACAAAGAAACATAATAAATAAAGCGAAATTAATGAATTTCTAAACCTAAAACAGAGTTGAAGCTCAAAATAAAAGATTTAATAAAGCCATAAAAAGTAATTTTTTTTTAAAGAAGCAACACAAGAAAATTAGAAGAAAAAAGTTAGATAGCAAAAAAATCAATAAGAAAAGAACAGTCAAAGAAGCTTTTAATCGAAAAGTGGCAAATAGTTTAGAGAGAAAACAAGAAAATCAATTATAGAAATATAAAAATAAAAAAATTATAAATTCATAAAATCAATAAGTGTAGAGAAAAAAAAACAAGAACAAAATAAGTTTTAAGAGAAAGATAACACATAATCAAACTAAAAGATAGAAGCAATAGCAAAATTAAAGAAAAGACAAAAAGAGATAGTGTGGTAGCAGTATATAGTGGTGCTTCTAAGAAATAAAGAAAACAATGAAGAATTTAGAGGTTTAGTGTAAGAGTTACTAAAATCAATCACCATTCTTTCACACAAAGGAAAAATCACATAACTTGGGAAATAATGAGTCATTTTTAAAATAAAAAATAAAACAAAAATATTTATGTAGGTTTTTCTTATTAATTTCTAGGTAATCTATATTATCTATCTATATATAATATATATAAAAGCTAAGAAATTAAAATGCTTCTCATGTTGTCATATTATTAATTTTTTAAAATTAAAGGCTATTCCACTCTTTTTTTTTAATCAAAACCCAAATTCTAATTCCAAATTAATATATACACAAATTCTTTAAAATCATTTTAATGTGGCCATTACAACATCATAGTTTGAATTTATAAATTAGAAACCAATATTTAATTTGACATTATTTAATAATAAATTTTCAGTTACAAAAAATATCAAAAGACAATCAAATTACCTTAAAGATGTGTCATAATATCAATATTTAATTTGACATTATTTAATGATAAATTTTCAGTTATAAAAAAATTAAAAGACATCTTCAATCATATGTAAAAAATATCACATATGAAAACACTCTAACATAAAACAAGCTATATTTTAAAGCAAACATATTTGAAGAAAATAAGAACTCACCTCATATTCATGTCAAAAAAAGAGAAGTAAGATATGTGTTATATTTTCTTCTTTACTAGCATGCAAAATATATAAAATGAATGTGAATTTATTTAATTTAGTGTAGGTTTTTATTTTTTGAGAGATCATGCAAGCAACTGTTTATTTAGTTATTGGACTTTGCTGCACATATATATATATGCTAAATACATGTTGGTTACATATTTCTTTATATATATATATATATGTTATATCTTATTTCCTTTTTTTTCAATGAGCTAATGGATTATAAAAGGCACATAATTAGAAATTTCTAAATTTATTGAAAAATTAGAGCTTTTTTTATTTTTTTATTTTTTTATAACCATATATATCTCTGAATCCACTAGCCAGAACTAATCATATTCTCACCGGGTCGGCCCACTAAAGGATAAAGTGCTCCTAACAAATGGTAACTACATTCATAAGGATTGAACTTGCAACCTCTCACTTAAAAGATGAGAGCGCCGAACCTTTCATATAAACCACTTGTTGATAGAGCTATTTTTATTTTTTTAAAGTTTTTATGCAACTTAAAATTTTAATTATTAAAATATACTTGAAGAATTATTTTTTTTATTTTTTATTTTTTATTGTACTTCTTTAATGTTTAAAAAAAATAATTAGATTCCTTGAAGTTAAAGTACTATGGTTGAATTATATATGAAATAACAAACTATAAAAATATTATAATGAAATTCTATTTACTAACTTTTCAAAAAAAATGGAAAAATATATTTTTTAGCCTCCTGAATTTTATATGTTTTGTGTATTAAGCCCCTGAACTTTTATTTAGTGACATTAAATTCTTTAACTATAGGGGTTGGTGATATTGAGCTCTTTTTTCACAGAAGTTAAATATGTGTTTTTAAGTGCCATCAAAATCGCATGATTGTTGGAGCAAAATGATATGTTTTAATGAAAATTAAGAAATAACACATTTTTGGCCCACGATCTTTTATTTAGTGACATTGAACTCATCGATTGATAGTGTATAAAAATCACACGTTTAGTTGTTGTCATAAAGAGGCTCAATGTCACCAAACTGTATAGTTTAGTGACTCAACATCACTAAATAAAAGTTCATGAGTTCAATACACAAAACACATAAAGTTTAGGAGCCAAAAAATATATTATTTCAAAAAAAATATATGTTAACTAATATAAATTTTTATTTATTAATTTTTCTAATTAAATTAAACCAAAATTTATACTAACAATGTTAATTTAATACAACTTATAATTATATACACACAGTTTATTTATAGAAAAATATTTCATGTATAGTTCAATTAATTATAAAATGCTAATAAGCTTTTAAATGCTTTTAAAAAATATTTTTAGAAAAAACTTTTGCCTTAAAAAAATATAATGACCATAATAAATAATTAAAAGTTTGTAAAATACATTATAAATTTCAACGATAAAGAAATATAGTTAAAAAAATTATATTCACACACCGTGCAGTAGATATCTAGTATATATAAAGAGAAAGATTAAAAAAAGTGCACAAAAATTGTCACACCATCAATTTTTAAAAATAGTATTGTTTTATTTTTTTAATTAATATTTTATTTAATTTTAATAATTTATATAAAATTTAATAATTAATAAATTATATTTATAACTTTTAATCTTCTATTAAATTATTACACATTAATATAATTTTTATATCATTCATTAAATAAATTATATTTGCAACTTTCAATATTCAATAAATTAATTACATATTAATAAAATTTAATAATATTGATTGATTTACATATTTTTTAAAAAAAATTTAAAAATTTAAAAATTTAAAAATTTAAAAAAATATATCTCTTTATCTTCATAATAAATTAATTATAAATTAAATAATTTATTTATAATAATAATGATTAATTTATATATTTTTAGAAATTTAAAAATTAAACAATAAAATATATAAATTTTGATATTTCTAATAAATTAAATATATAACAATAATTTATTTATTTAATTTATTTAATTAATAATTTATTTATAATAATTAATTTATACATTTTGTAAAAAATTTAAAATTTAAACAATAAAAAATATGATCTTAATCTTCCTAATTAATTAATTACATATTAATAATTTATGTAATATTAATATTAATATTAATATTAATTCTAAAATAAATCTATGATTATAAATCCTCATATTCATATTTTTTTCTATTTAAAAAAATTATTTGAATTTTTATTTTTTTATTTTTTATTTTTTTATAAAATTCATAATTTTTATAGTAAAAGTATGTGTAAAGTTTGTTATTGATTAGTGAAAATGTTAAGTTATAAAATAAAAAAAAAATTATATTTATTCACTCACATTATTTTAATGAATTTGTGATAAAAATTGGGTAAATAATTTTTTTTTTACATTTTTACAATAGAATTTATTGTTATTTTATATATAAATTATTTTTATTTATTATTGATTATATTTTATTATTTTTATCATTATGTAACACGTAAATAAAAGACTATTTATATATATAAAAGTTAACGAATTTTCTTAACTATGAAGAAGCCATGCCATTATTTTTTTATTATTTTATTTCTTATAAAAATTAATATTTCTATTTAATTATATTTTCTAGAAATTTAAAAAGTTAAATATTTTAATATCTACTTTTAATTTTCTTTATAAATTAATTGTATGTTGCTCATGTAAACAAATTAATTATATATTAATAATTTATTTAACAATCTTATTTTATGATTTTTTAGAAATTTAAAAAATTAGACAATAAAAAAACATGACTTTTTATTCGTCCTAACATACTATTTATACTTTAATAATTTACTTAATAATAATAACAATTCGAAAATTAAACAATATAAATATATGACTCTTAACCCTGTTATTCATACTTTTTTTATTTGAAAATTCTGCACAAATTTTTTATTTTATTTTTGCATTTTTCTCGCTTTTTCTATATAATTTGTGGTTTTACTTTTGTAGCCAAAATTTGTGATATGATTTTTATTTTTGAAGGTATTTGTTATGGAATAAAAATATTTTATATACTTATTACAGTGTTCCGGCATAACTCATGTCTCAAAAATCAGAGTAAAATTTTTTATTATATTTTACAACATTATTTATTGTCAATTTATATTTTATTATATTATTTATATAAATTATTTTATATTTATTTACTATTATTTTTATTTATATATTATTATTTTAGTTATTTTGCATGACTAGTTTTTTTTATTAATATTTCTTTGATAAAAAAAAAGATAAAGAAAGAAACTAATGCCTCGAGTTAACATTTTATACAATAACAGTTCAAATTTTGATTTGCAAAAAGGAGTAATTTTGAAATAGTAATATTTAAAAAAATATTTTATGTAGGAGTGTAGAAAAAAAATGTATTTTTTTGGTTCATTTTTTTGATATATTTTTTTGTAAAAATCCTTTAGCTATTTTAGTAAAATACTAGATAAGTTGGATTGCCCACACTATATTGAGAGAGATAATATTTTACATAGCAATTTTTTATTTTTTTTATTTTTATGTTATAATTTAGAGTAAATATATATATTAATAAAAAGTATAGGTAGAATATATATATATATATATACATTAAATGTACTAAATAAAGTAAGAGTATTAATTTAATATATAAACAAGTGAAAATATTAATTTCATATAATCACCAAAGATTAAATATAACAATAAAACATCCAATGTTAACAAATATAGACAAAAATCAAGAAAAAAAAATATATATATATATATTAAATAATAGAGAAAAAATATATAAATAAAAACATTTTAATATTATAGTATTAATATTAATAAATAATAATGATAGAACTAATCCATTATTTAATTATTTAAATATTAATTGGATGCAATTTTTTTCCTACTCTATTTGTATTTCTATATATTTATTATTTATTGTGTTTTTATATATTATTTATTATTTATATATTAAAAGTTAACAACTATATTGGTCTACAAGTGTGACTTGTGTTGTCTCAAGAAAACAACCAAGAGGGGGGGTGAATTGGTTGGTTTGAAAAATGATGGTAAATTCAAAATTCAAAACTTAAAATTCAAGAAATGTAGAAGATGATTAAGTAAAGAGTAGAAGAATGAACACAAGAGATTTATAGTGGTTCAAATTTACTTTGGACCTACATCCACTTCCTTAACAAAATTGTTAAGGTTTCACTAGCTTTGAGCTTTTACAAGCTTAACTCTAACTTGGTATTTTCATAAGCTCACATCAAACTTTACAATGGTTTGAGATTACACACCTCACAATCATTATAAGAGTTTTTCTAAGCTCACTCTCACAATATAAGTATTTTCAAGCTCACACTCAAACTTAAGATGATGTTTAATGCTCACACCCAACACTCAATCAATACAAAATATAATTTTAATGCAAAGAAAATAAATATGTTTAAGTAGGCTATTACAATCACAACTCCTTGTAAAAATAAAGTTACATATGGTATTTATAGCTTTCAAGTCATAAACTAACCGTAGACGTTTGATTCTTGTCTTCCACTAATTTCTTGAGCAGAGCAATTTCATGGTCGGACTTACTAAGGTCTGGTCGGAATTCTTTACTTTCGGTCGAAAAATATAGTGGTTCAGTCGTACCTTTTGAAATTCTGTTGAATGCTCTTCTAATGGTCGGTTCACGTGGCTTCCACTAATTGAGTGGAGGTCCAACAACTTCTGACTTATGAATTATTTAAATATTCTGGTCGGATTGCATCAGAATTCGATTGAAATTTTTCTAATCCGATGAAAAACTGAGCGTACTTCTAGACGGGAACCTCTTTGGATGTTTTTAACAAAATTGGCTTGAAAGGTCCGGTCGTACTTTTCCTTGGTTCGGTTAGACTTTTGCTGGTCTGTTGAGAATGTGAGAATACTTTCGACCGTAAATTCTTCTATGTATTTTGTAACATTTTCATCCAATAGTCCGGTCAGAATTATTCAAGGTCTAGTCAAACTTTCTGAGGTACGGTGAGAATTTGAGAGTACTTTCCACCGTAAATCCTTCTGTGAAATTTTGCTTAATTTAACATGTAAGGTTCAGTCGGACAACTTGATGGTCCGATCGGACTTTTCATAAATCCTTCAAAAAATTAAATTTCTGCAAATTATAATTTAATATAAATATTAGCTTAGTTCAATTTGATTGCTTAAGATAAAAAATAGAGTAATTGGACTAACAACTTGAATTAGACAACTTCTAGAGGTCATTTATTTTAGAACAAACAAAAAATATTCTAAAATGTTTTCAAGAAAAAACAATAGAAAAATTTCTTTTACAAACAGTTTTGACATTCACTTCAAAACTAAAGCATATATTGCTTCAGAAAATTTCCAAATCAAGACTTCATTCATTCTAGTAAGAAAAATTTATCACAGTATCAGATTAGAGACTCCATTCATAAATTTAATAACTTCCCATATAGTTAAATATGATGAAATTTCTTTAAGAACCTAGGAAGAAAAATTAGTTTCCCTTTTTATTGAAAAACCAAAAACATTGAATCTTAATTTTGTAAAAGCTTGCTCCATTTATGAAAATAAGATAAATTGTATAATTAAGAGAAAAGAGAAACAACTCTATGTTTTGAAATAAGAAGTATCATTATAAAAAAAATGAGAAACAACTTCAAAACCTCAATATCAAACAAAGAATCTAAAAATTCCAAAACCTCATTGAACAAGAAATATGTTCTGATTTATCCATTGCATTTTGGGATAAAAAGCAGCGCATGGTTGATCTCTTATATGAAAATGGTTTTAATGAGAAGCAAATATCAATAAAAATGAGGTTGATCTAGATGAACTAAGATCTTGAAGCTTATTGTAGAAAAGAGATATAAGATCTTGATTCAAATGGATTGATTACAAAGTCTAAATCCTCTTAAAGTTGTACAACATTCTTTATAAATAAAAATTTAGAAATAGAACAAGATGCTCCTAGACTTGTAATCAATTACAAACCCTTGAATAAAGCCTTAAAAAGATAAGATACCCAATTTTAAATAAGAGAGATTTGTTACAAAAACAACACTTCTCCTTTTGTTTTTTACTTTTAAAAAATTTGACATAAAATCAAAATTTTGCCAAATTCAAGTTCATCCAAAAGACCATTACAAGACTATCTTCAATGTTCCATTAGGTCAATATGAATAAACAGTGATGCTATTTAGACTAAAGAATGCTCATTTTTTAATTCCAAAGAATCATGAATGATATCTTTAATCTATATTCAAAATTTTACATTGTCTATATAGACGACGTGCTTATTTTTTTTAGTCAATAGAACAAGATTTTAAATATGTTAGAACATTTTTTTATGTTGTTAAGAAAATAGTCTTATGGTTTCTAAATTAAAAATTTTCTAATTTCAAACCAAGATTAGATTCCTAGACATCATATTTCTCAGGGAACAATCATCCCAGTATATAGGTCATTAAAATTTGCAAATAAATTTCCTAATAACATTTTAGACAAAACACAATTACACGTGTCTTAAATATGTCTTAGATTTTATTCCAAATATAAACTGAATAGCAAAAT
Source organism: Garcia nutans (assembly GCA_947685225.1). NCBI lineage: Eukaryota > Viridiplantae > Streptophyta > Magnoliopsida > Malpighiales > Euphorbiaceae > Garcia > Garcia nutans. Next base: position 38,978,177 of record CANTUV010000033.1, on the reverse strand, counting down.
CCTTACATGACTAGCTTAAGAAAATCCTAGCACCATGGTCTAACCAACACATAAGAACTGTCCAAATCCTCGAACAAAAAGTTCAAACCATTGCAGATCCTCAAGCTCCAAAAGTAGAAGAAACAAATGCTTTTGAGTTAGGGTATGGAAGGATACTTAAGTAGTCCAAGAATGATTGAAAACAAATTATTCAATTTACATTTGTACATTGGAATGATTGTCAGAAAAAATTGAAATAATTGTCAAAAAAATTATTTTCATAATAATAAAAAATTATTTTCATTGTCATGTACGTTACAAAATTTCAAAGAGATTTCCTAATAAAAAAATCCTTGCTTTGCATAAATTGCAAATTTACAAAAGAAGTTTTGCAAAAAATATTCAAAATATTGCATCCAAATAAATTTTTGCCCAATGACAAGCAATTCTTGGTGTTTTCAATTTTGAAATAGAATTCATTAAAGGAGATTCAAATTTTATCTTTGATTTTTTAATTAAAGAATTCCTTCAAAATAGAGCCTAATGCCCAAAAAAAATAAAGGAAAAAATAGTTTAGAGAGACTAACTAGAACCTCCAAAACCCTTTTTAAATCTTCTCCCTTCTTCTACCCAAACCATCAAATCTTGGATTGATGCAGTCAGTGAGGAAGAATGCAAAACTACTCAAAAGTATCTCCAGAGCCAACAATGGATATAATAAATTTCAAAATCTTTTGAGCATAAAATTAATTTCAAAATCTCTTAGCTTAAACAAGCCCTTCAAAATTTCCAAGCAAAACAGACTCAGTCCCCTTAGGGACAAATTTAAACAATTTTGCAACTTCTACAGGTTGACTCAGGCATGAGATCTCAACCTTTTTCAAAACCACAGAGAAAGAAAAATCTTCTTCTTAAAAAATCCTTTGTCAAAACTAAGCTTTAAAGTTTAAATTTTCAAACAACTCTCAAATAGTTTTATTTCAAAGAAAATTTTCAAAACCAACTTTCGATTACTTTATTTAAAATCTAGTGTTCAAAATATTTGGACAATTGAAGAAGGATTTTATAACCATGACCCTTCTATAACCATTTCAAACATTTTCCCATAAGAATGGTATTTCAAATAATGGGACCTTTCAAAATCAACACAAGACTACATGGCCATTTTAGAACATATTGGTTTTGTAAAACTTACAGATATCCATATTGACAAATACCACTCAAAATGAGCATATTCTACCTGTATCATATGTAAGGTTACTCTTTTTTAGAATGGAGGCATGTCCTTTCAAAATCAATATTGTTTCCCATTGATTTTTGGACATGGATTAAACACTATAGGTCTTATTCTTGTTGAGACTACCACCAAGCACGGTTTAATACCTCCTTCATTCAAAACAACAAAATAGTTATTCTTAGCTATTTTATTTTAATATCAATAATAATCCTTTAAAATTTCCACCATGGTGCTCCCCATGGTGGACATAGTTTGGCTCAGTAAAAAAAAACTTGAAACCTAAAGCCCATGAAGGATTTGACCTTTTTAAAACCCATTTTAAACCTTTTAATAAAGAGAAAAGATTCCATCATCTCCTTCTCTTCTCTTCAAAATATTTCTGACCATGGTAATTTGAATGGTTTTTAGATTTTTCAACAAGGGATGCCACTATTACCCTAATAAGAAATTTCAAAATAAAATTATATGATTCATTCAACATTCCTGATAAAATAAAAAACCAGCAATTCAAATATATCTCTAAAACTAGGGATTCTTAAAGCTAGATCCATAGATGACATAATTATTGACAAAATTTTTTGCTTATGATAGCTCCGACAACAAGAAAAATAGGATAAGAATTATTTGATATTATCACACAGTTGCAGTACAACCATCCTTCTCCATCTAAACTAGATTTAAAACATTTCATTAACTTGGACAATGAAAATGAGCATAACTATTTTGGAATTCTCCCACTTTTATCACATTTTTAAAAATTCCAAATAAAAAAGAGAATTAAATTAATTTCAAAACATAATATCAGAAAAACCATGGCCAATAATAAAGGCCCCACTCTCTATTACCAGAGCAGTGGTACCAGATAAACATATGAAAATACATGTGAACCTAAGACCTAATCTCACTTTTCTAAAGAAGCAATAATGGATAAACATGTGAAAATATACAAAACTACATATAAATCTAGGGCCCACTCTCCATTATTACTACAGAAGGAGTAAAGATAAGCATGTAAATCTATACGGAACCACATGTGAACTAACTAGACAAAAGATGTTCTCTTAATATCACATTCATCTAGGCTTGCAACCTTATCTTCAGTGCAACCATCCCAGCTGGCAGATCATTTCCAATCTAAAGAGATTTTTCATATGAACCTTTCTTATTATAAATAAAGAAATAATTCTTCAAAGAAGGTAGAGTTAAAACATCATTAGAGAGTTTATCTTTGAAAAACCTTTATAATAGTTTAGCCTACCTTTCTTCGTGAAATCTCATATCTCCTCGTAATTTCCAAATTTATTCAATAAAAGTGAGTTTTTATTTCCATCTCATCTATTAAAGTTTTAATTTTTTTATTTATTTGTTTAATTTAAATAAGTATGTTATACACTTATAGCTTAGGCTGATTCTGCGCATCAGAAATGTTATTTTACATTTGCATTTTCTTCTCTCTCTATCTTCATAACTTCAATATTTTAGTTTTCATATTTCATCTTCACTTCACTTTGGTTACCCTTATATATGTAGACACACACATACACTTATATGAAAAGTATACAAGCCATCATGCCACAGAGATGAAAGGATAAGATGGAAAATAAGTATACATGCCATATAAATGAAGGGACAAGATGAAAAAAAAAAAAAGACTCATGGTTAAATGAGAATTTTATTGTCCATAGGAACAGTAACCTTATGACAGTTTTAGTATATATATATAATCCTAATTTAAAAAGAAAAAAAATCCTAACAAAAAAAGGAAACAAAATAATTTAAAAAATGTTCTAGAAATTTGGAGCCATGTTTCCATCCTATAACATTCAAATATTGACTTGGGCTCTTATAAAAGTTGTAGATCTTGAAGTCTAAATAAATTTAGGCTTTTGAATCTGACAATTGGAAACTCGAGTTATGACCTTCTAACTTAATTAGTTTGGATAGAAATCCTACTCTAATTAGGATACAAATCTACTTTCTAGGCCTGAATTTAAACAGTTATTTAGAGGCTCAAAAGAACTTGGATTTGTACAAACCGGACTATTATGAAAAGCTTGATATCCAATTAGGATACAAATCTACTTTCTAGGTCTGAATTTAAACAACTATTCAGAGGCTCAAAAGAACTCAGATTTGTACAAACCGGACCATTAAGAAAAGCTTGATATGTCTGCTAAAGACTTCATGGAGATTACTTTCTCATTCTGAAACTTTAGAACCTTCAAAATCACAATGAAGCTCTAAAGGTAGAATATGTCCAAATATAAAGCTTATATAATATGCTTCATTTATACTCTTTCACCTTCAATGCTTCCATAATTAATATTTTTCCCTTGAATTTAGCTTCATATTTAGCTTTGAATCTCTAAAATTATTTTACTTGCTAAATGTTCTTGATCTTCTTTGATTATCCACCTACGCTCGTATCAATAACCATTACCAATAGTTATCAAATTTTTATAAAGGATATTTTTGTATGAGTATTTTTTTTTTACTTTTTTACTAGATTTCTTAAATATCTTTCAAGGTTGCTGCTTTTTATATTTTGCTTCTACAAATTTAGATATTTCACTTTTTAAAAACCCAGCTTATCATGGCTAAAGATAGGGAAGCAAATTAGTCAGCCGATGATGGAGGAAGACTGATAAAGCTTGGATTTTTGTTTTTTTTTTTGTTTTTGGCACACGGGAGGCAGAAGGCCTCTTCTCTCTCTCTCTCTCTCTCTCTCTCTCTCTTAGAAAGCCACTTTTCGATTTGATCTCTTTTGATTTCTAACAATTTTAATCAATCAAATACTTTAGCAATTCAATTCAATTTTTTTTTTTCTAATTTTTGTAATCAATCTTTATAATGATGAGCGAATCTGAAGAGAATTTTACTTTCAAGGATAAAAGGCTGAGTCTAATTGATGTGAGCTTCGAGGACGATTGCCTCTATAATTCTCCTTAGCAAGATCATCACATTTCCCATCTTACAAGTAAATTTTTTCATTTACTATTTCTTTTTCATTTTTTCTCGATTTGATGTGTTAATTTTGGGGATTGTGATATGTGTTTAGCCTTTAATTCTGCTAATTTTGTTTCAAATTATTAGCAATTTGTAACTTGTGGAGTTTCAATCGAAGGATTGAAAGAGACATCGTTGCAGGACATTGTAGAGAAGGACAAAACATGAATTCCCTAATGTTCTGCAAAAATATTGATGCATCAGAATTTTTGAAAAACAAATTATGTAAATATTAAACAAAATTAATGGCACTCGGTCATCTTCAGGGCTGTAAGCTCACAAGTTTATAGGAAAACATTGATGTTGCTGACACGGAGTTGCAAGAGAGTGAATTAGAAAGTAACATCGAGAACCTTGAGCAAGTAACTTCACTTACAATGGGAGTCAGCTACTGTTACTATTTTTAATGTAAAATTAGTCACATTCATAGTTCGTGTGAATTAAGTATAAACTCTATATATACTAAATATAAACTCTATATATTTATAAAATATATCAGTATGTGTTTTTACTTTTATGATAACTATATTGTTATGTTAATGCACTGTGATATATGAATTATTTGTTCACTGTTTGAATAATAATTTTTATTTAATAAACTATTTATATAGTGTAAATTCTATATATTTATACAATATATCAGTATATATTTTTATTTTTGCGATAACTATGCTATTGTATTAATGAACCGTGATATATTAATTATTTATATATTTTATAATATTGATATAAATTATTTAGATAAAGATCTTTGTTTAATAAATTTTTTATTTGTTAAGTGTAAACTTTATATATATTAAGTATAAATTCTATATATTTATACAATATATTGGTATGTGTTTTTATTTTTTATGATATATTTATTATTAGTATTTTTATAATATATGAAAAAAAATCATCAATCTTGTAGTTTATGTATAATAAATTTAATATATATTAAGAATAAATTGAATATATACTCTTTAATATTTAATATTATTTGATAAAAAAAATTAATTTTTTTAATAATTTTTTTAAGGCTGGTATTTTAGTAGTATCAAAAACTTTTTCTGTCAAATTTTTAAAAGGGGCAATTACAAAACTAATCTAAAATAAAATTACGTTTTCAAATATATCGTACTAACTTTCTTTTTTTTTCAATTTTACGGAATCCATGATTTATAGTAACAAAAATAAGACACTTGTTAAAGACAGTCACAATCTGTTAAAAAGCCTCATGTTGTCCACATGCAGAAATTGTTCAATAATTTTTTAAATTATTTTTAAGATTTAATTATAATATTATAAATCAATTATTCTTTTTTTAAAGTGTAATTTTTTTTTATTTCAATAAATGTTAATAATATTTTTTTATTTTTTTATACTTTTAGTTAAGTGATACTGTTTTTTTATTTGTTTTTGTGATTTTTATTTTTTATTTGTTTTTATTTGTGTATTTGTTTTTTCATCTTTTTTTTTTGTTTTATAGTCTATTTTTTTTCTTTTTTATATGTATATATTTTTTATATTATTTATTTTTTAGACAAATTTAAAATTAAAAATTTTAAAATATTAAATTAAAATTATTTAAAGTAAGTTTCTACTTATATGTAATATATACCAATATACAACTAAATATATCTACCTATATATAATATATATCATTTTTATACTTTTATTTTTTAAAAATTTTAATAAATACATATTGTTATATATAATATAGACCCCCGTATATACTGTTATTATTTCAAATTTAACATATATCTAATTATATGTAATATATACTTGCATATAACTAAATATATAATAGTTATATTATTCTTTTCAAATTCAATTTATATATGTAGTAATATATGTAATATATCGATATATATTGCTATTCTTTAGTTAAAATATATGCAATATATACTGATATATATCAATATATACACACATATATGTAATATATATTGTTATTTTTTTGCAACACATGCCCACATATATCTAATTATATGCAATGCATATTATTATTCTTTTGGTATATCTAATTTTATATAACATATACTAACATATATTATTACTCTTCAATTAAAATATATATAACATATATTGATATATATATATATATGTTATATATATTGATATATATTAGTTATAGAATAATAATATATGTTGGAATTAAAATATATATAACATATATTGATATATTCCAACATATATTATTATTCTATAACTAATATATATCAATATATATTAATATATGTCAATATATACTCACGTATATAAATATATACTGTTAAAAACACGGAGCTTATATTTACAAAAATGTCATTTTTTAATTAAAATATATATAACATATATCAACATATATATACATATACTAACATATAACAATATATATTGTGACTATTTAACTAATATATACTGACATATACTTAAATATATCTCACATATATGCAACATATATTATTAGGGTTTTTTTTTTTGCAACAGATATTCACATATATATATATAGATATATACTAATATATACCCACAATTAATAAAATCTAATGAAAAAATAGTAAATTTATCAAAATATCCCAAATATCCTTATTATACCTAAATCATATCTTAGCAATTCTTGAAAAGGTGATTAATTTTTTATTATTTGATAACAGTTAGTTCTTGACACTAAATTCAACTATTGCCTATTGACTCTGTGATTCATATACTTTAAGCCTAGCGATCAAATGCTCGAAATGTCTGAAATCAAATTAATCTCAAAAATAAACAATATTACAAACTAAATCTCTAGAAAATTTTTGAGTTTTGCCTCAATCCCTTATAACAAAGTTCTTGTGTTGCAGTAGTATGAAACTCAAGGGAGCATTACAACTACAGCTAGATTTTGAGAAACATCTTCATCAACAATCAGAGGTATAAAAAAAGATTTATATTTCTTATAATATGCAGTTAATACCAATGAACCATACATTGAAAATTAATTAATTGAAATGGACTAGCTAGGTGATAAAATTAGGTAAGAGTATGTTAAAATTGATGAAAAGCTAAAAACTTAAAACACTATATTTTTTTCAAGCATTTTGATGTGAACCCACAAGAACAATGCTTTAGAACCCAACACCTTTAGACTTAGTTCAACTCCCTTGGAAAGTTAAATGAAGTTACCAAGAAACCTCAACCTAATTCCAACTAATGTGGAAGAGAATTTTGGTATAATTTCCCTCTGTTGGGAAAATCGCTATTTTCCCGCCCCTCAGACTGTCTTTAAGCAGGAATAAATGAGAAAATAAAATAACAATTGAGAAATTAAAGAGAATAAAGACACAAAAATTTAACGTGAAAAACTCCCAAATGGAGAAAAACCACGGTCGTTGCCTAACGACAACCAAGAAAAATATTTACTATGTGGAAAATTGTTACAACCACAAATACAAAATATTTTTCTACCCGACACCCAAACACACCCCGAATATTTATACTCTAAGAGACTCCAAGAGCTCAACTCTAATCTCTAATATAAAACACTTGTTGTGTTTTGGTGTGTATTGAAACCAAAACCTAAACTCCCTTATATAGGAAATTTCATCCCTTCCTTTTGCATCATTTCCCGATGTGGGATTGTTTAAATTTTATATTTTATATTTTTCATTTCTTTTTGTCAACAATGATGGCCAACAATCTCCACCTTGACAAAATAAAGAAAAATATAACATTATCTTTTACCGACAATCATAATTCTAATAACAAGAATTATCATACCCTACCATAAAAGAGTATCACCACTTGGAATTACTTCATCAACTCCAAGAATTTTTTCACCGGCCATGTCGGATCCCGCTAATAGTTTATGGTGCAACCCTCCTGTTGACTTTACCGAGAGTTCATTAGCAATCGACATAATTTTTTCCACCACACACCTTGCATCAACTGTCAACCAATGCAGCACGGATTTCCATGGACAAGCTACCAATAATCCGTCCTCTTACATGGCATCTCAACGGGTAGCAATCATGCCATGAGGACACACATCTTTCAACTACAGAGAGAACGCATCATCTCCTTCGCCACAGGAGATCACATTGGTAGCAACAACGTTAGAGCTTCTAGCTGAATCAGCTCCACCGTTCTGGCAATCCTTTTTCACATGTCTAGTTTGACCACAACCCCAGCAGACAACATTTCTCTTTTCGGAGCTTTTGTTCTTTTTCTTGCTACCGACAGACAAAGCTGAATCTTCATATGTTTTATTTTCCATTTCATTCAATCTTCTCTCCTCAGTAATTAACTTACTAACCGCATCCGCATGCACCACTTCCTTACTACTATATTTTAAAACAGGCTTAATGTGCTCATATTTCGAAGGAAGTGACAGGATGAGTCGGAGAGCTTTATTTTCATCTTCGGTTCTCACTCCAAGAGTTTTCAACTCAGAAACGATGCCGTTAAGGACACTCAGGTGATCTGATAGCCTTGTACCTTCCTCCATTTTCAACGTGTGAAATTGCTCTTTCAAATATAACCTATTGGATATATTTTTTCCTTGATACAATTCTTCTAATTTCTCACACAGCTCCTTTGTCGTGGACAATCCAACTACATTAGCAAGAACATTTTTTGCTAGACACATGCGGATTTGACTTGCCGCCTTTAAATCTAGCTCACTCCATTCTTCGTCGCTAATTTTGGATTTTCCTGAGTCTCCACTTGTCGGTTTACCCTACAAAACCTTATGCAGTCTAGACTGGATCAACAAATCTTTGACTTGCACTTGCCACAGTGCAAAATTCATTATCCCATCAAATTTCTCAATATCAAATCTCATCGTCGACATGCTTACTTTGTGCTAATAAAGGATTATAAATAAACAATTACACCAGGTAAATTTCCAGGTAAGAGGAGGAGTCACAATGGTCTCACTTAAAATCCACTTACCTTAGACTAAATTCGTGTCGTTTGACAGAATTTACCTAGACATGTAATTATTTATCTCACCACCAATACTCAAGCACACCAAAGCAAAACGGCTCTACTTTTTCCAAAACTCCACCAGCTTAAAAACAAAAATAATTTTTTAACAAAAATCTTTTCTGATATGAAAGATCAGACCAAGCTGCAACCACAGAGCATACTAAGATTTTTGACAAAAATTATAACACCTAAGCTCTGATACCACTTGTTGGGAAAATCGTTATTGTCCCATCCCTCGGACTGTCTTTAAGCAGGAATAAATGAGAAAATAAAATAACAATTTAGAAATTAAAGAGAATAAAGACACAAAGATTTAACGTGGAAAACTCCCAAATGGAGAAAAACCACGGCCGTTGCCTAACGACAACCAAGAAAAATATTTACTATGTGAAAAATTGTTACAACCACAAATACAAAATATTTTTCTACCCGACACTCAAAACACCCCAAATATTTATACTCTAAGAGACTCCAAGAGCTCAACTCTAATCTCTTATATAAAACACTTGTTGTGTTTTGGTGTGTATTGAAACCAAAACATAAACTCCCTTATATAGGAAATTTCATCCCTTCCTTTTGCATCATTTCCCGATGTGGGATTGTTTAAGTTTTATATTTTATATTTTTTCCTTTTTTTTTTGTCAACAATGATGGCCAACACCCTCAAATTATTAATTTTTTACGAAAAGGTTGATTCAACAAGAATTAAGATAAGAGAATCCTCTCTCATAAACACAATGGTTATAAGATTTCATTCAAAGATTCAAAAACTGCCATTACAATGTTTAAAAGATCATTTAATTATGTCTAGTTGTTGGATGCCCTAGTTGGGCTTGTTTGGGAACAAGCTTATGACCATTCTAAACCTTAAATAGCTAGTCCTAAGCTCCCTTTATTCTCAATAGCTAATCTCATTTGGGCCATTGGACAACAACATGCTCAATTACAAACATGGAAATAAGTCTCAAATATAAATATAAATAATTCCAGCACATATATGAATGTAGCCAAAACAAATATAACTAAAATATAAATAATAAGAACAAAGACACCTAAATGGGCTACTAAAATAATTAGCCCAAATGATCTTCAAGCACTTGGAAACCTCTTAGACTTGAAGATGATTGACCTAGCCAATGGAACCGAATTTATTGTGGTTAGAATTCTCCTCCACACATTTCCCAATTGTAGCTTGGTCCATTCAAATGGTCTTATATATATAATGGACAACAGGCTTGAGTCAATGCCATGAATAATGAACTTGTCATAGTAGCTCGCAACCGGACCCCTATCTCATCATATGTTATCAAATACGTGGTGTATATTATATTAAAAAATAAAAAAAATCTCAATCAATATATTTAAAACTCAAAAAATAATCAAAACAAATAAAAATAAAAGATTTACAAACAAAAAACAAAAAACTACAGTAAAAAATCAAAGTTTCTTCTTTAATTTCAATCTTGTAAAAAATAAATTTAATCGGATTGTTCTGCAACATAAAAAAGAATGCAATCTTAGTACTTGTCGACAATTCTGCAGCACTTATAGAAAAAATACAGGTCGTCAGCCACAAAAATCAACCAAAGCAAAAAAAAAAAAAAAAAAAGCTAAAGAGGTAGAAACTTGATAATCTTGTGCATCTTTATGGAAGAGAAAAGCAAAATGAAAAAAAAAACGTAGAAAAATGAAAGAGAAAGAGAAAGAAGAAAAATGTCGTATTTTTTAAAAATATATATGTATAAAATGTTAAAAGTTAAAAATAAAAAAATAAAAGATAAAAATAGTAAAAATAAAAATAAAATTTAAAAAGTAGTATATGGTGTAATTTTTTTTTATCAGGAAGAATCGTGAAACTGAATTAGCATTTAATGATGTGGCAATAAAAAATATTAGGGTTATAAGAGAAATTATACGGTGGAGTGATTTCAATTAGGAGTTCTTAGTTGAAATGGCAAGTCAATGGCTTATTGACATATATTTTAAAATAATTAAAAAAATTAAAGTTGTCAGAAATCAGTGCGTGACAAAAAAAATTATAATTCTCTTTCTACCCTCTTTCCAATTCCTATATATTAATGTTTTTAAATAATAATAATAATAGTAATAATCTTAGAAAATTTCACAAGATAAAGAATAATATAATTTCTCTCAGTGATGAAATTATTTTTTTCATTCTAATTGATTACCAAAAACCATTATAAGAAAAAAAAAAGTGAAATTCTCTTGGAATATCATCCTAAGTGATGACTTTCAGAAAGAAGGAATTTGTCTACAGTTCGATAGCAAGCAATTGAAAGATTCTTTGTATTTAAAAACCAGGCTTATTTGAGCAATGGCAGCTTTTTCTTTACCAATTCTCTTGCCATTTTTATTCTCTTCTTCTCCGCATAAGCACGGCAAAACCAGAACTGCAAAAAAAAAATCCATAAGAGTTTACTATGGGAATAAGAGAAATCGAAGTCGCCGGTCAAAAATTAACAATCGAAGAATTCGATGACATCTACGACACCGTTAGTGGCCGTCCATTTACCGGCTCATGGCTCTGGCATTCGGCCTTGGTCCTCTCCCAGTGGCTCGCTACTTCTGAGCTAGATTATTTTCAAGGCAAATCCGTCCTTGAACTTGGCGCCGGCACGGGCCTTCCTGGCTTGATAGCTGCTTTACTCGGCTCTGGCCTAGTTGTCCTCACCGACGTAGCTCCGCTGCTTCCTGGGTTGTTAAAAAACGTTGAGTCAAACTAGTTGACTAACCGAGTCGAGGTGAAAGAACTAGTTTGGGGATCGGATGATTCAGCGAATCGAATAGGAGAGTTGGGCGAGTTTGACGCAGTTTTGATGAGCGACGTGTTTTATGACCTAGAACACATGGAAGCGTTGGTATATACATTGAAGCGAGTGTGTGTTGAAAGGAGTAAAGTATGTGCAGCGAGTGAGCTGAGACTTCAAACCGGTGAGCATCTAAACGAGTTGGTGAGTCAAGGCTTTAGAGTAGTCGAGTAGTTGACGATGACGGTGACAGCGACAGTGGAGAAGAAGTGTTTGCGGTGTATCATCTGATTCCACCGGTGGCAGAGAAATCCCACATGTAAGACATACTAAGCTTAAATTAAAAGGCCAAAACATTTGGTCCCACTGTCTTATCTTTAAGCACATAGAAAATTATAGTTGGTGAACTAACCGTTTTATTTTTCATGTTTTATTTAACAACTTGATATGGTGAATTTAATTTTTATTTTTGGCTGATATAACTGATGTTCTCAGCTTTGACACTAAAATTTTCCAATATTTCTTAATTTATATATATATTGAGTGATCTTATTAAGTTTTAATTTTTTTTTAAAGAATTATGTATATTTTAAATTTTATTTTTTTTAGTAATAATCTCATTTAGATTATTAATATGTCAATCAATTACCTGATAAGGATATTCAGTTAAAAAAATACATGACAAATATATAGAAGAATTATTTTAAAAAATATAAAAGTGTAATTGAGTCAAGTCGAGTCAAATTTTAAAAAATTTAAGCTTGGCTCGACATAAAACAATTAAATCCGTGCATAAATTTAAATTGAGTCTGAAGTTATATCAATCTAACTTATATATTATATCTTTCGAGGTTATACACAAACTTAATTTAATTTAGTTTAACGAGTTCAACGAACTTACTTTAATTTTAAATTTTAATTTATTTATTTTTTAATATTTTTAAAATAAGAGTACTAAAATTAAGGTGACTAACATCTTAGGCTAACATCTTAAACTAACATCTAAATTAAAGATGAATAATGTGATTATATATTAATAAAAATAAAATTTTATATTTTTTAATTTTATATTTTATTATAAATTATTAAGTTATTTTATATTTTATATTATTTAATTTATTTATTATATATATTATACATTAATAAATTATATAAATTAAATTAGTTAAAAATTAATATATTTAAATATATAATTTAATATATAAAATTTGAATTATATATATTTTTAATCTAACACAATCAACGAACTATTTTACAAGTTTAACTCATTAATTTTTTTTAAATAAGTCAGTTTATAAATTAATGAGCCAAATATTTTTTAATTTAAATTTAATTTATCTAATAAATGAGCAACTTGAACTCGAACTCGAACTCAAATGAACTTTATCAAGCTAAATTCAAGTTAAACTCGAATAAATTGGCTCATATAGTGTTCTAAAACACATATTTATTGTATTATTAACTTGCAATCTGTTTTTTTGTTGATTTTAAATCAAATATAATTAAATTTATAATTAAAGATATTGATTTTTAAGTAAACTAAAAAAAGAGACATGCAGTATTATTCATGCTACTATAGCAACAAATAAGTTTAGGTATTGTAAAAAAATTAATTTAATTTAAAACTCAGTATAGATATTTTTAATTATTTATAGTATTGTAATTGTGAATTTATTTTTTATATAATATATAAATAAATAATTATTATTAATATTAAATAGTATATTATAATTCTATTTGAACTTTCCAATTATATATAATTATTATGAATATTGATTCTATTTAAATTTTTTAAATAAATATTTATTATAATTAATAATAATTTAATTTAAAATTTTAAAAAATTAAAATAATAGTATAATATTATGTAGTGTTACTTATTTTAAACAAAGTTTTTAGCTACGCTCTAATTTTTTTATTCAGCTACATAAATCTTTTCTTATTGTGGAATTCTAATTTATAAATTATTCAATTTATTTAAATTCTTTAAATAATATTTGCCCAATTTTCTTCAAAATTTAATTATTAGAGAGATTTAATCGTACCATCATTATATACGTGTCAAAAAGGATTATATACATATATATACATGGTCCAAGCTTATGCGATTCGGGTATTAAAAAAAATGGAAAAAAATGGAAAAATTTGTACAAAAAATATTTTTGAAATTAAAATATTTTAGAAATATTCACTTGTACAAAAAATATACACTTGATACGCTAGAAAACTTCAAAAAGACATTTTTAATTTTTTTTTTTTTACAAATTATAGAATATATACTTAAAAATTTTAAAAAATAGCATAACATGTAATTAAAGGACTTCTTTGGAAGGTATCCTCCTTTGCAATTGACTTCATTCAGAAGTAATCTTGGTTAATTGAGTAGTAAAAAATATTCTGCAGTCGACCTCATTCAGTTTTATTTTATCAAAATCACCGTGTATCCAGAAAATTAAAACAATTTTTGATTCTTAAAACGCATTCCAACAAGCACATCTTTTTCAAATGATATCATTTCTAAAGGCAAGGACAATATGAATCAACTCCCACTAAACATTCTGATAAAAAAAAATTGTATTAGGACTTTCCAGATCTCATAGATAGCATGTTAAAACAAATCAATCGCGGCAATAAAAGCAGCAATAAAAAATTAGGGGAGCGAACCATCATTTATATATACTCGAGAGATCTCCACTGGTACAGTCCTTCAAAATCCCAATAATATAATGGGGCTCAGAAATAATTAAAAAAAAAAGCCAATTCCGACAAGAAAACCAATTCTCACACTTGCATACACCAAATCCATCTACTTTTCAAGGGATTATCAGTGCCTAACAAATCATCATTTAACCAATTATATCATAGTATAATTACATGTCAGGAGGAGCTGAAAGGGTTTTGTGACTTCCCCGTCGTGCTGTACACATTCCTGTGGTAACTGATTCTGTGTAAAATTGAAGGGGCTCCCCTGTAGCTTAAAATTAAAAATATGACCCCACAATTATCTTCTAGTCCGAACCCTTTCAGCAGAACCATGCCATGTAAATGCTCTCCTTTCGAACAACTTTACCTTCTCAAAATATAGCTTTAAGTAGGCGATTGGGTTTTATCCTTTCTTTCTCAGCCTTGGATGTGCAGCCTGCATCTGCTCATGAACACAGCCTAGCCACCGCGGACTTGTCATCTTTATTCTTACCTTGCAAGGTCTTCCTTCACTTACAAACGGTATCATACTGACCTAAAGACAGCAAAGTGTTTCTGAGCTTTTAGCAGATAAATTTGGGCACACATGACGGCACAAACCAAAATGCTGAATCCAAAGATTATAACCCATCACAGCCAAAAAAACCTTCCATGGCCCCTCAACCATTATAGTGAATTTTCTGGTTTTGGGAGCCTTGACCCTGCTGCGGTTTCTGTGAAGACTGCAAGTTTAATGGCTGTGTGTTGTAGTGGCCAAATGGCTGAGAATAGAGAGAGTTCATTAAGCCCTGCACACATATTTATCGGGTTTAGAAATACACTAACAGGAACAGCTCATTGCCAAACTAATGACAAAAACAGGCATACTTGGCACGTCTAGCATGCTAAACATTTGGTTATACACAAAGCATACCCAGGCCAAATGTTTCTAAATTTTCAATTTCAATGATTTTTCCTGTCGTATCAAATTTTCAATCAGCACTAATTGTTAAAAAGAAAAAAAGAAAAAAGAAACCTGGGACTGAAGTGCGTTTGGGTTGGCTATGCCAAAGTGGCTCTGTGATGCACCATCTTGTGAAGGATCATTGAAGCCAATTTGTGTAAACAGACCCTGTGATCCGTGAGTCATGTAGTCCTGCAAAAGAATAGGACATTAGGATGTATAAACAGTACTTCAAGATATAACAAAGTAACATCATATCTTCACTGAGCAAACCTGAGACATGAAATCATTTCCAGAACCAAAATGAGAAAATCCTGGTTGAGAATTTTGATTCATAAAATTGCCTTGAAAACCACCCTGTGCTCCCTGCATAACATAATCAACAGCATATCCACTCTGTGACGCCTGTCAGGCAATTCGCAACATAAAAAAAAGACATAGGAAACCCCAATTCATTTTAAGGAAATATAAAGCCTAAAATAGAGTATTATCGTCAAATAAATTTTCCCATCTAAGAAATTTTTATTATGGATGAAAATGATGAACTCCTATCTGCCTCGTGATTTTCCAATTAATGCTTTGGGTGAGAATAAGAGAATTAAATTTATCTCCTACGCATACTGGTTCTATGAAGTAATTATACAGTGACATACCTCGGCTTCATAGGATAATTAATAATTTCAAAACAAAAAAGATGGGAAAGAGAAACTATTTCTCCAACTAGCAACACCAATAATAAAACCAAACATATATGTTTATTATACTTTAATGTGTTACACAGGCTGCATAAATTATATAATCCTACTAATTACATAATAGCATAAAAAAAAAGTCTGTTTTACCTGAGTTGAGAAGTCAGTAACATTATAAGGAACATGTGATCCCTGGCTTTTAAAGTCATCACCCAGGAAGTCCTGATCAATCAGCAATGGAAGTCAAAATTCAGAAACAAATACCAACCATTGAAAAAAAAGAACCATTAAACTATCCATAAAAAGACCAGGCGCATACCTGAGACATGCCACCGATAGAAAATCCATCACGAAAGGTTTGGCTTGGCCCTTGAACAGGCATCTACATACACAAACAGGAGACTGTTAGGCAGCAATGATTTTATACATGTAACATATAACTGAAAAAAAAAAAAAGAATACCCAAAATGTTTTAAGACAACCATCAAACACGTAAAAATAGTCTTAATTGGCAAATCAAACTCTTTAAGTGTAGCTGGATTGGACCAAATGTCTTAACTGGCCATAGCAACCAGAATAGTACAAGATCTTGTTTACAAGGAAATAGAGGATTTTCATTTTGTTTCTACTTCTTGATTGATCTTGCTGGAATGACTGGGAAGAAAAAAGAATTAATAAATATAAAAATAACAAAACATACATTATTCACATATCCAGGCTGAGACAGTGGGCCACCGACAGAAGGCTGGCTATTTGGATTCTCCAGGGATGGGAAGTTGAACGTAGATCCCATACTTCCAATGGTCTGCTGCGTGTTTTGCTGATGGGGTAGATGACTGCCAATAGGAGCACCAGCATTTCCACGCCCAGCCCCAAAACCCCGACCTCCTGGTGAAGGGACATGAGGAACAGCTCCAACAGGCCCATGCACAGCTCCCCGAGTTGGAATAGCATAAGGTTGGGAAGGCAGACCACCGTGAAATGGAGGAATGGGAACCCGAGGCATTGGAAACCCAGTAGGATGAACACCAGGCTTATGGGTGCCATTTGGCGGGCCAGGTGGCATGTAAGAACCTGTAATTATAACAGTGAGATCTGGCTTATGTGCTAATAAAAGTCAACACATCATCAATAATAAAGACAAATATATCAACATTAACTAGCTTTCAACATTCACATCCTATAATCTAAAGTATAAAATATGCCATTAGGACAAAGCTCACATGGAAATATTCTAGCATTAATAACAAAATAAACTAGTTGAAGCATACCCCTTCCACGAGAGCTTCTTCTATCAGCATTTAAACTAGATGAGGTAACTGAACCAAAATTGTCATTAGACACAATTCCAGGTCCACCACCAAAGAAGAGTCTCCTGTCATTGTAGATCTGTGCCAAAATGTTGACATCCAAATTAGTTTACATTCACGTTCAATCACGTTGTGATTGATAAAAAAAATAAAAAATAAAAAATAGGAACATGAATAAGAATAATAGGTCACTACTACCGTTGACTCCAACAACCGTACCTTCTTGGGTTTTTGAAATTGAACCATACTCTGCTTCAAGTTATTTAAAGGCCCTTCAACCAAGCACTCATGTTCCTGATAAAAAAAAATATTTACAATAAACAAGAGCCAAGGAGAATTTTCTTTTTAAATTATAACATAATAAGCAAAAGGTAGCAAATACACCATTAAGTAAAAAAGTTATGAACAGTAAACTAAAATATATTTTACCTAATTAGACTGTTATTGTGAATCATCATACCACCACGAAATCTCATGATTAATTTTCTGTCAGTATTAAGAGTTCTAAGTCAATGGAACCTTGACATTAATTTCACTGCCTTATGACAGCTCAAGTCATAGCAACACAGCATATTTCCATTTTTACTATAAATGGTACTATTTCTGGATTCATGGCAAGATCTAAAAGTTAATCCTAGCATTTTTTTAGATAAGTTTGGGAGATATGGTTTGGTAGGACTGCAATTGGGTTTTCTGGCTGGACACTTTAGCCTTAATGACTTTCCTTTTTAAAACTGAAGGCAATCCACGTGTTCTACGGGACACATTCTTTCAACTGAGATAATGTCGAGTGGCATCAAATTAACCACCACCAATCAATCTATTAATCACTATGGATACCCTTTCACACCTCTATCGAAAAAAAAAAACCTTCAGCCTTGTTATTCAATCAATGTAAAAAAACAAAACTGAGATTTTCTTATATCAACTTGACCATCACATCATCACCAACGTTAGCACATTCAACCAAGGAATGGAAATTTTAACTAATTTCACTCATGGTCAACTAGATGAAAACAGAATTTTAAGTCATTTGATTTTTCACATAAAAACACCTCTAGAATCAGCTTAAAATAGCATAACTTAATTAAAATGTCCAAAATCAAACTGAATTATTTCAAAATCTGGCAATAATTACATTGTTAGCAATAATATCAAAATCAAACTAAAGCTTAAGCAATTATTCTGTGATATTGATTAGCTATTGCATTGAAATGCAGTTGTAGCGGATGAAATTATCACAAAATCCAAACACAACAGATTTAGCACAACATTTAGAGTGTACCTCTAGAATTTAATGGTGTATTTGATTTTTCACATAAAAACACCTCTAGAATTTTCTTTTTAAATTATAACATAATAAGCAAAAGGTAGCAAATACACCATTAAGTAAAAAAGTTATGAACAGTAAACTAAAATATATTTTACCTAATTAGACTGTTATTGTGAATCATCATACCACCACGAAATCTCATGATTAATTTTCTGTCAGTATTAAGAGTTCTAAGTCAATGGAACCTTGACATTAATTTCACTGCCTTATGACAGCTCAAGTCATAGCAACACAGCATATTTCCATTTTTACTATAAATGGTACTATTTCTGGATTCATGGCAAGATCTAAAAGTTAATCCTAGCATTTTTTTAGATAAGTTTGGGAGATATGGTTTGGTAGGACTGCAATTGGGTTTTCTGGCTGGACACTTTAGCCTTAATGACTTTCCTTTTTAAAACTGAAGGCAATCCACGTGTTCTACGGGACACACATTCTTTCAACTGAGATAATGTCGAGTGGCATCAAATTAACCACCACCAATCAATCTATTAATCACTATGGATACCCTTTCACACCTCTATCGAAAAAAAAAAAAAAACCTTCAGCCTTGTTATTCAATCAATGTAAAAAAACAAAACTGAGATTTTCTTATATCAACTTGACCATCACATCATCACCAACGTTAGCACATTCAACCAAGGAATGGAAATTTTAACTAATTTCACTCATGGTCAACTAAATGAAAACAGAATTTTAAGTCATTTGATTTTTCACATAAAAACACCTCTAGAATCAGCTTAAAATAGCATAACTTAATTAAAATGTCCAAAATCAAACTGAATTATTTCAAAATCTGGCAATAATTACATTGTTAGCAATAATATCAAAATCAAACTAAAGCTTAAGCAATTATTCTGTGATATTGATTAGCTATTGCATTGAAATGCAGTTGTAGCGGATGAAATTATCACAAAATCCAAACACAACAGATTTAGCACAACATTTAGAGTGTACCTTATAGTGTGTCAATAAGCCATTCCACAAAGGTTGTTTGCTAAGAACTTTTGGGTTTCCCAAAATGACAATCCCATATCTAGCACGTGTTAGAGCAACATTGAGCCTACGAGGATCATTCAGAAATCCAATACCCTGGAAAGATGGGACCAATAGTCAAGCACCAATGTGTTTCATATTAGATATCCTTCAATACAAGGAAATGAGTAAAGGATAAAAATTCACAGAATTTTTGTTTTCTAGGTTTACATGTTAAATTCAACAGTCAGAATAGAATAATACTATTATTACTTGTGCAACTTGACACCTCTCCATAGAAAACATGAATATGCTTGAAGAACAGAAAAAGAAGCATCAGGCAAGTGTGTCATGCATAACTGACATAATTACTGTCACTGAAATCAGTACACACAAACACTTGAAGGTAAGAGATATCATGGGAATCTTGATAGTACTAATATTCTAAATCATGATGCATGCAAGTCTAAATCACAAGGCCTTCAAGGTTAACTACAAAAATAAGAAATTCCATAATCTTAACTTTTCTCCATAAAATTTATTTAACAAATTCAACAAGTCAAGTAACTTACTTTACTTTAAGATCATATATTGTTAAGTATACCAAGTAAAGTAACTTGCTTTACTTTATGATCATAGATCAGTATGAAGCCTCAATGGAGTTAAGTACTGTTTATATGTTTATAAACATAAAAACAGTGGATCTATCAATACTCATTAATTTTTTTTTTTTTTGATAAACTATGTTTATACAGAATTTAATTAATGAAATTTTTTAATTTTATCATTTTTTTTAATTTTGTCAAATGTATTTACTGTATCAAACAAAATTTAATAGCTAAAATGAATAGAATATCAAATTGAAAATTTAGGTAAGAATATAAAATTTGAAACATGAAAAAAATAAAATCAAGCAATAAACTTTACTCCAAGAGACAGGAAGATTACTAATAAATGGGTTAAAAACCACGAAAAAAAGGATCAAAATGTCAAATGCTCAGGCCCAGCTTATCTTAAACATTTAGAGTTGCTCTTGAACCCATATCATAACTTTATTAATTCTCTGTCCCACCATTCCTTGTTCAAATAAGTAGGCAGGGGTAACAAACCTGATGTTCATTACTCCTAACACAGGACAGAATAATGTAGTCTTTTTCCCTTCCTTGAAATGAATCAACGCTTGCCACCTGTAACAGACATAAACCATAAGGCAATTGCAACCAAATTATAGAGTAGAATCTACACCCGGGTAAGCAAAGCTATTCATTACCTCAATTTCTTTGTATAGTTGCTGTCTAAGAGCACCATTCCTTGACATATAGTTCACAATATATGCTCTCTGCCCCTCATAAGGTGTTATTACTCCAATCTGTTAAATGTTTTAACTTGCTCAAAATACATCGATTTAAAACAGAACTACACCAGTGAAACAAGTAGACAGGGTAAAACCTGACTAGGGACCACACCACTCCTCAAGAAAGTAGTCACAATTTTTTCAACATTTGCTGCCTCAGTACGATTTAGATAGGATGTTCCACTGGCACTTATTTCTTCTTGGCCCATCTAAAGAATAGCCATCTAGTTACAAAAAGCAGCCTTTGAAAATATAAGAAAATAGCAAAAGAAAATGAGAGCCTAAACGGCAGCACAACAAAAGCAATTACGGGTGCATTCTCAAAAGAAGCTTATTTATTTCTGAAAATAACATATCAGAATGACTGCTTCTTAATGATAATAGGCTAGAGAATCACACACATTTTCCTTGATGTATTTGGGAACCCATTGGTGACTTGGGCTACACAAGAAGAGGAACAAGTCCCTCACTCCCCCAATCTCCCCCTAAATCAAGCAAAACAAGAATCTTCCTTGCCTGAGAAAGTTGTGCTGACTAGGAAATTGGTCCACTTTTCTATCTCAAGCACTTAGGCTTGAGGCACTTGAAAAGCTAATGAGCACTTGAAAAGCTAATGAGTAAGTTCAGATAACATTTACTTTGCCACAAAAAACTGTTATCTTTATCCAGAAGAGAGAAACAAGAAAGTTTAATACACGAGCAATGGCAATAATTGTTCTCTTCTTCCCCATAAAGCTTAGGCTAATTGTAACATAGACAATACTCGGCTACATACCTGGACATAAAAGAACATGGGACGATTAGGCACAGGCCAAGGAAAATCAATGCCTGACGATTGCCTCTCATTGACAGTCACCCCATTTTGCAGGGTACCTTCATAAAAGCTGTTAGATGGGAATTCCGAAAGAGACGGATGCATGCGGTATTGAACCTGAAATTTGAGAGAAGAAAACATAACACATTAGTGTTGCAGCATTCTTCAACAATCAATTTTAAAAAATACAAGAAAATCCTTCAACATTTCAATGATTCTAGTGATGTCAATAACAGTTCAGAAATAAGTGACACACCATGGCTAATATGCTCACATATCTCAGATAGAAAATATGTCACAACCATAGCCAGCACGATAGCAGGCGTATAATTTCTTGCTGTCATATTAAAACCCGTTCAAGCACTAAGAATAAGTGAATTACCTATTCTTAAAAGGAAAAAAAAAAAGAAAACAGATAATTGTCTAACAGATGCATCAGAATCTAAATTGATCTTTTATTGATATTACCATTTTCATTGGCATCTAAATTGAATGGTCATACATGTAATGCTACATATAGATCAAACATCCCAGCAGGATGCATTTGCCAACAAGTAATAACAATCAATATCTCAGGATGGTTCATCTCTAGAAAGAAACACCAGAAACAGAAGTGCAAGCTCGCAATCAAATGAATAGGGCCAAATGCAAAAGGAGGAAATAAAAAATGTTGTAGTATTATCAGCAGTCCAATTGGTTAGCTTAATTTTTCCATCATAAAAACATAATTATCTAAAATATGCATCAGCATCTAAATTAAGTGTTTTTATTGACATTTGTAGTGCACTGACATCTACATTGAATTGTCATACATACAATGATAAATAGAGTCAGATATATTTCCTAGGGAGAAACATTTGAAAACTAGTAACAATCAATATCTCGGGATGGTCCATCTCTAGAAAGAAGCACAATAACAGAAATGCAAATTCACAATCACAACAACATGAATAAAGCCAAATGAAAAAGAAGAAATGAAAAGGCAAGAGCAATACCTGCAGCCTAATTGGTTTCACACCAAGTAAAACAAGACGTTCAAAAAGAGACTGAGCAAGGCCAGCACGAGCTGCTTTCTTGCACATAATGACTGGACCAAGCTGGCAATGGTCACCAACAAGGACAACCTAATAGAAAATCTTCATTAAATAAAAGATCCACAGGTGGAAATGCTTCCTGGCGCATTCAAATTTAATATCTAAGTACCTGCTTTGCCCCAAGAACTAAAGGAATAAGACATTCAGGTTCAGTTGCCTGTGTAGATTCATCAATAAGTACCTAAAACAAAGTAAAAAAGATGTCAGCCTCTAAATGCTCGATAATACTCAAAGGTTCATAAAAGTTGCATTTCAACCTGGCGGAACCTAAAATTAGCTAGTCGAGGATCTCCAGCACCAACACAAGTACAACAAATGACATCAGCACTTTGAGAAATCTCCCTCTCTGTTGCACGCTTTAGTGCTTTGTACTTTTTCTCATCACTACTGGACAGTTCTCCTGTTAATATAGCAAGGAAAAAAGACAAAACATCAAAACAAGTTCAAAAATCTACTTAAAGGTTCTATTGAAACTTAAACTTTGAACCCAAAAACTCACATCTAAAACAGCAACTGCAATAGAAAGTACAAAATTAGGGGGAAAAAAAGGAGTAGAATTTCTACAGCACTATAGAAATCATATTGAAGTTTGAACTTGAGTTTTGCACAATTCAAAAACAGTCTAAGACATAAATAACAAAATCAACAAAGCAACAAGCCCAAGAATCTCACATATCAGGAAGTTAAATTTATCAAATCGATCAATGATATAAGTGCCCCAACAAAACTAACAAAATCTCATGTGAAATAGCTCCAATTAATGACTTGTAATAATCTAAAATCAAGATCATAATCATAAAATCAGATAAAGAGACAGACCTTGTTCATCTTTCAATTGTTGCAGCTTGTGAAGTTCACTCTTTTCAGAAGTGTCGAGATGTCTAACCTGGAAAAACAACCAGCAATATTAATCATAGAGCCCTGGTAATAAGCAGGAAAAAAAAGAGACCAAAAATGAGAAACCGTAAGATGTGAAAAAATTCACAGACCTGATAGTGAAGGGTTAGATGCTCCACAGGGGAACTCACAGCTTCCCTTGATTTTGCACATAGCCGAACAACCTTCAGATTGGTAAAAGAGGATAATCATCAACAAAAGCTCATGCAATGTATTTTTTGTTTACATATACAACGAAGGTTAAAGCATACAAAGGTTTAATTTGAGTGCCTAGAAAGTCAATGTAAATTACGGTAGGTGTTTCATTGCAACACCAAAATTGAGAATAAGCATTAAGCACCATCCAATCCATTTAAGCATATGAATTTCAAAGCTACAAACCACATATAATTACAAAACTAGCGGGAGAATGCCTATCGCCTAGAGTGAACATATATGAAATAGATGCTTTAAGTTGTCAATGTCAGTAAACAAATAATGATAAATTCATTCATAGAAGGGGCAACAAATGGCCATCTCATATGTACAAAATACTAGCATTTCAGAGATTTTCATATGTAAAACATTGTTTTGAGCATTTTTTTTTAACAACTGTCAAAAACACAATACTCAGAAGAGGAAGATGAAAAGATAAAGTGGAATGAAATTATGTGAAATAACCACATATGAAATTAATCAAAGAAGCCACATTAAAAGAGAATTACTGGTTAGAAGCAAAAGAACAATGTAACACTTCAAGAACCACAATAATTTCATAATGTCAGGGAAACAGGACTTTTTTACTTTTACCTTTAGGCCAGTGGCACTGATTTTCTCAGCTAGTTGATCTACAGCCACATTACTTGGGGCACATACCAAAACCTGTTGTCAAAATGCAGATAACATATGTAAGCAAGATAAAACATTAAAATAAGAACCCTAAAAAAATGTTTATACAACTTACCTGTCCCTGACCCTGCTTGGCCATGTGATAGACAATGGCCGCAGAGGTGACAGTTTTCCCAGTGCCAGGAGGACCTTGAATCAAGCTTATAGGTCTTTGAAGAACACTCTTTACAGCAAAAACCTATCAGTCGAGGAGATGAGAATAGCTCTTGGTTTATGCCATTAAACAATGGATGTTCATTTCAGATTTGGACAATCAGAAAATGACGAAAAAAATGTCATAGAAAAACAAAATTTCACAACTAAATACAAATGACTGACATGAAACATTTCACATTGAAACACATGTATAAACTGTTCCAATAGGGTCTCAGGCAATCTTGAACATTTCACAGAAAATGCAACAAAACCATTTCAGAATGGCAGAAAAATTTTCAGATTTGTTCATCTCATACACCATCCAATTGAATAGGATAAGGCATGGGAATGAGCAATTTTCAGAAGGTCCATATAAAAGGAAACTTAAATTACACGATATAAAAAGATTCCTAAAAGACTTCCCAACCACAATTCTTATAATAATCTACAGGCATTCAAGAGTAAAGCTGATTAGCAACCCATGAAATAAAAGATCTCTAATTATCACCATCTTCAAAAGCAGACGAAACAAGACAATCATGGGAAGAGAAGATCATATACCTGAGATGCATTCAGCTCCGGAAGAACGGGTGCACCAAAATGGCGTGGGAGTGCATTACGGACATTTTGAGACTCAACCTCATGGCCTAACAAATGGTGGTATATGTAACTGCATGAAAAGGGAAATTTTAAATATCCAAAAGATGCATGGTTTGATCCAATAAATGATATATTGGAACTCCATAATGAGTATATAAATAGAGGATAGGACAAACTTATTGCCTGCCATGCGTGACAAACTATATTGGCTCAAGATAGCCTGCTGTATGAAGTATATGGAAAGGCTAAGCCTGGCAACTCCAACTCACCCAAACGGGTTTTTCCACCCCAACAGAACACGACGAGGAATCCCCACCCAGTCAAAGGTAATGGGTCAGGGGTGGATATCCCCTGCCTGCCCCAGTTTTTCCACAGCTTTAACATTGTATTTTTCTATTGTAAGTTTAACTTACACAAGAAAGTCAAATGCTAACTAACAGCATTGAAAAATTAATACATATGCATATCACATTCTATTACAATATATACAGGTACTGCACTAAATTATAGCATCACATGCGAACAAGATCAAAATATTTAACAAGAGAACACAAACTTCTTGCCAGAAAACTGAAGCATATACAAATAAGTATCAACAAAATTGAATTGGCCAACCTACCCACTGACACTTGTTTCGTCCACTGCAAAAGTTTTCATTGCCCCTTGCATCCGATCAAAGCTTGTACTCTTCCATACAAAATCAACACTGAAACCATGGTTTACATCAACAGGAACCCCCTGTGTTTGTCAGAGTATTAGCACTGAACCCAACTTGCAGGCTGAAAGCTAGAAGATAGAAATTAAGAATGCCAGAATAACAACCTGGCTAGCACGAAGTTCAAGCGCTACCTCCTCCTGTGCATTTAACTTGATCTGAAATAACACAAAGTAATTCAAGCATGTGCAATTTACAACATATTCCCTTCTAGAGATAAGGGAGTAAACAACAAAATAATCACCAACTATAAAAATACTGAATTCAAAATGGGTGAAGCCTTAGCATCATATATTTAGGTAAGGAAGAAAGGACATACCACATGCCCAACTGACTGCCATGCTGGATGAGCAGCATCTCCAGAATAACGCAGCCGTAACTCATCACCAGGTACAAGACGCAACTCATTGTCCTCCTAGAATTTCAAGAAAACCAGCTCAGCTTTCATGAAATGATGGATAATTATAAAAACACATGATTAACAGAAAATAGCTAAGACCAAAAACAAAACTTTGGATATTTTGACGGAAGAAACGTAAGTACCTTAGAAAACACAAAATATGCAATCCGTTTCTTGTTAAGACCAATGTCCCATCGAATTGTGACATTGTCCTTGCTTTGAGATTCTTTCATCATCTAAAGAAATTAAAATGAAAAGATATCAACAACGTTTGAAGACAAAGCAACATATAAATGTTTTAGTGTAGAGAGATGAAAAATCATGATATCCAATACATTAGAACACTGTCATGAAAAAAGATTAATAAAAGAGAAAAGAGCTAAAGTTATGTTGCATACTTTGTCATAATCAGCTTCAAGCTTAATTAGAGGAGCAAACACATTTTGATACTGCAAGAGACAAATATCACCATCATTTCATCAGTAAGCAGCCATTAAATCAACTGGTATGTCCTACAACCTACTTATTTTATGATCATACTCCATTTGAGCAGTAATCATGACAATAGGCACCTGATATGCATCTTCATACTTCAATGCTACATGTTGAGGCTCGTCATCAACACCAGGCTTCTCAAGATCTTCGAGGGTAGCATCAGGATTAGTTTTCCAAAGTTCTTCGACTTTATTTATTTGCTGAGCACTAATTTGACGTGCCCTCAGCTGCTCCTGTTCAGAAGGGATCTGCAATGTATATTCATGCAACAAAACATATTAAAAAGCTTTTTGGAACGTAGATCATTAATTTAAAAAAAAATATATGCCATCTACCAACCTTAACAAGCCACTGCAGAAAGCACCTATCATCAATGAGGGGACACCACTGACTTAGATCCCAGTTCATCTCCTTCAATGCATTGACATTCAAGCAAGGTTCCCTGCAAAGGAGAACAACAACACTTTCTGTCTTCGCCGATATAAATCCAAGAAGAAACACATTTCGACATCCACAGTTGTAGCATTCAAGTATTGTTTCACCTAGAGGACTGCCTTTATGAAGGCAGACTTCCTTATGTTTAGCACGAACCTACAAAAGGATCCAACCAAACTAAACTCCAAATTCTATGAAAAATTGGGTACACTTGATGCAGCCAGAATCCAAATAAAAATGCTTGTAATTAATAGATGCAATCATTTTAGAACATAATCAGACATTGCTAAACATGTGTTTGCATAAGGCAGGCAATAAAATTAAAGCAACAGGACATAAGAATACAAATAGCATTGGCAACGCTGCAGTTGCACTGCTGTTGTATAATTAGGATAGAAGAAGGTTGAACCACCATCAACAATGCCAATGTCAACCAATGTAAATATTATAACAACAGATGCATCAATATTAATAGCTTTGCTTCACTTTAAATCTTTTAAGATCGTTACTAGTGACGAAAATTTACTGCCCTCTTTAGCACTGATAAGCTTATGCAGTCATGTAATCTACCACCCCATACGTTGAACTTAAAAATCTCAATCAACATGTCCTTTGTTTCCACAGTAGGCATGTAACAAATACTCTCAACGCATTATCTTCAGCAAAGAAACCTAAAGAAACTTCAAAATTTCACTGTTAGTTTTAATTTCACTGTTACAAGTGCTTGATAGAGACCTCCAAAAGGATTGAACCACATATACTTTACAGCATAATCATCAATTACAAAATTCATCAATTTGATACTCGCCTTAAATTTCCAGAAAAAACAAAATAGAAACTACAAAACCCTAAATAGGCGAAAATTGCAAAAGAATTTCCCTAATTCAACAACTACACGCTAAATTTGGCAAAACTAAAGTTATCGCACTCGATCTCGCATTTGTATTGTTAACACCTTTTGCATGTAATGCCTTAGATGACTTCCACAAATTAAAAACAATATCTTAATTATAATTATAAACGTTCTTATAATCCATTAATATTATCGAAATACTTCCTTACCCCCAGCAAAAATACACGAAATCCTTATACATAAAGCAGAATAAGAAACTAAATGCTCACCAGGTGATTGACAATATGCGAACCGGATGTGTTCCCTCTAGAATTACAAAACCACTTACGACACGAAGGAACATTACACCTCACAACACATGCTGGGTTCGAAACCCCACAATACCTACACGCGTGCTCCGTAAAATCCCCTTTCCCGAACTCATATCCATCGTCCTCCCCTGTCTCCTCGAAATTCAACCCTCCAATACCAGCCACTATCCCATCAACCCCCTGACTATTACTCCCACTCCCACCACGCGCGGCTTTTGACGACACGGGAGAGTCAGCGGGGGAATCAGAATGATGATCAGAGGAGGACGCGGCAGCACGGTGGTCGGAAATGGTGGGGTCGACAGCTGAGGAGGAGGAGGTAGCGGCAAGAGAATCAGAGGGAGTGGGCCATGCCACCGGAGAGCGGAATTCGGGATAGTCGAAGTCAGATTCGCCTTGGGTGTTGAATTCGAGGAAGGTATAGGCGTCAGTAGCCGTATCGGGCTGCGACGCCGTTTCGTAGAGGTTGTTCTGCTCTAAATCCATGCACAAATTATTTGGGTTAAGGATTAGGTTTACAGAGGTTTTCCAGAGATCGTTGATACAGAAAAATGGAGGGGTTAGGGTTAGGGTTAGGGTTAGGGTTAGGTTTGGCTTGGCTTGGTGAGCGAAACGAAAAAGAAGAGGAGGGAGAGAGAGAAAAGTGAGAAGTGTCTGGGGGTTTGTGAATTGATGTCACCGTGGAGAAGAAAGTAAGGAACGCGCTGCACGCGCGATTATAATTTGGTGAAAGATGGGGTAGGACCCTTGGTTGATAGCACGTGAGAGAGAAGGCTTTGTTAGATGAATTGGCACGTGAGAACGGTGAGGGTTTTTCTATAAAATGAAAAAACGCTTTTATTCAATTAGGAAAGCTAATATTTGAACACAGCCGCATGCATATTAAGCTTATTTTATATTTACTTATGGCTAATGACAACCCAAAATATGCATATTTTTTAAGTTTAATACCTTAATTATCCATAAATTTAACGGCTTTAGTTATTTTATCTCGTATATTTATATATTTATCATATTACTGCATATATTTTTTTATTTTATTCTATTATATATTTATATAATCACATATTGATCATTTTGCTCTTTGCACTTGTGTATGTTACATTAAATAAATATTTACATAAACTTATAGTATTATCTTTTTCTTGATATCTGTTGAGTATGAAATAAATAAATACAAAAAGTAAAATTACCAATATAGAATTATATAAGTGTTTATTAAAAAAAATTAACAAGTACATAGGATGATCTAGTAAATATATAAATTTAGAGAGCAAAATGGCCAAACCTGCCAAGTTTTATGGCTGCAGATGTATTAGGCTTGTTTTTTATTGCATGGAACCTCATAATCTATATTTCTTATATATATTATAGATTCAAAAAAATATTTTGAGAGTGATACATTATTAATTTTTTAAAATAATATATTTTTAATTAATTTTAATAATTTACATAAAATTAAATATTTAATAATTAATTTTATTTGTGACTTTTAATATTTTATTAAATAATTAAACATTAATATAATTACATCATCAATTTTTTAGATATACTATTTCTTATTTTTTAATTAATTTCTCATTTAATTTTAATAATTTATATAAATTTTAAATTTTAATAAATTCAAATATTTATATCTATATCTAATATATAAAAGCTGAGAATTTACAATTCATTTTCGTGCTGCCACGTTAGCAATTTTGTTAAATAGCATCTTCTCCATTTTTTTCGGTGAATGGTGATTTAATTCTTATCTATATTCTAAAAGAAAAAATAAAACTAATACGTTAAAAAAACAAAACATTTTCTATATCAACTATCTGTTTCTCTTTGTTGATGGTTCATCTCCTAAGCATAGCCCTAGGAGAAAGATGATGGTGATGGTGATGCTTCCATCGCACAGAGATCGTGGCGATGGTGATGCTTCTTCCCCTAAGCACCGTTGCAGCATAAAGGTTTATTAAAGAAAAATACACCACAGCAGAGATGGTAGCTATGGTGATGTTTCCTCTCCTAAGCATCGCCCTAGCAAAAAGAGTGATTGAAGATGGGAATTCATCTACATGTTTTCTCCCTTTTTATCATCTATAAGAGAGACTGCATAATCTTTTTAGGGTTAAACATGAACAAGAAGATGGATTTTCTAAGGCATTCCACTGTGAGAAAATATCAGTGCCAACAATTAAGAAATATCAAGGAATTTGAGAAATACAAGAACAAATTGGATAAGCAAATGACATATTCAAAGATCTGGCTATTCTGGTCCATGAGCAGGGTATGGTTATTGGTAAGTTGCCAATCTTTAGAAGATGAACTATTTACTTCATGAACTACTTCTGCTCGACACTTATGGGACTTTTTCACAATTCTCATGTATATCTTATGAATGCATTACTGATTATATCCAATCTAACATTGATTCTTCTGTTGCTGCAACAAATCAAGCAAAAGTTTAGCTAGCAAGAGCTTCAAAAAGTGTGAAATCTAGATCCTCATGTGCAAGTAGTCAATTTTATTAAGATGCAAAATTAAAGAATACAATCAAGCTGGCATTTTACTAATATGACCAATAATTTATAGATGATTTATAATATCTAAAATTTTTAAGCAATGACTTTCTGAAATATATATATATTAGACAGTGTATAATGGTGAAAGTGACCCAGATATTCAAAATAAATGAAAAAATAGGGTTAGTTAGATTTTTAAAAGTTGAAAGTTAAATTTGGGTATTGATAAAATTGGTATTTTTGAGAAAGATTCTTTAAATAATGAAACTTTACAAAATTACCTTTTTAACCCTAAAATTAGATTTTTATTGAAATTAGAATAAGAAATATGGACAATAGAGCTTTAAATTAACTAAAAAAAATTATTTTTACGGTTTTACATAACTAAAAATTGGATTTAGAAATAATCAAGAAAATGGATGCACCAAAGTTATGGTAAATACACCTTTTATGATCAAAACCTTAAATAATATATAAGTATATAAGTATATAGAAATTTACATCTTCTTCCTCCATTCAATACCAAATTCCTCTTCTTCCACAACAACCATATTTCTTTTCTTTCTCCTTCTTCTATTAACATAGCTAAAAATCAAAGGAAATTTACATGCAACTCAAAATTTTTAGCAGAATTTATTAGAAATATGTTAGAAACACTAAAATCACCACCAAAAATTCAAGAAAATTTAGGAAGAGAGAGAAAGTACTACTTTTTAAAGAGGTTTGTGCTTTCTTGTTCATAAGTTGTCATTCTTTTGTTTTTCTTCTGATTTTCATGAGCTATGTGAGTTGATTTTACTACTTTGATTGAATTTTTATAATGAATTTTGTTAATTGTATTTGTAGAGAAAAAAATTTAGAGTATAGAACTAAATAAAAAGAAAATTTATGAAAATCTATTTTTGAATAAATTTTAGTGTATATGTATAGTTTTTAGCTTGAAATTATGTTTAAAACAACTTTTGATTCATAATTCAAATTAGGGTTATGGCAAGTTTAGGTTTAGAATTGATTTTTGTACTGGTTAATGAAATAATTGATTATATATTCATAAATGGATGAAAATAAGTGTATTTATGAAGTTGTTAACTTAAAATTATGGTTAAAATAATTCTTGATTCTTGAAAGTGTTAAGTTAAGGTTATGGCAAAATTTAGGGTTTAGAAGTAAAGATGGAATTATTTACGAAATAAATGATTGTAAATTCATAATTGATTAAGGAAAAGTATGTTTATATGGTTTTTAAACAAAAATTAAGCTTGAAATAATTATTGAATTTACAAAGTGTTGAGTTTAGATTTATGTGGAATTTAGGGTTAGAGATAAATTTGGAACAAATACTTGAAAGAATTAATTTTGAATTCATAATTAATTAAGAATAATTATATTTATGTAGTTTTTGAACAAAAACAAAGCTTAAAAAAAATTTGCATTTTTAAAGTTTTGAACTCAAGGCTATATAAATATATGGCTTTGGAAAAGTTTAAGGTTTTGGAATTTAAAAATGATTATTTATATTTTATTCAGCGAATGTGTACTAAATGAAATGTGATTCAATTTAATTTAAGAAATATTTCTTTATATGTATAGTTATAGTAATGCCAATTAAATAATAAAGAAGGAAAGTGCTTTCTTTTTAAAGAATCGTGATTGCTCTTTAAAGAAATGACAATAATGTGACATAAAAATATTATGTTTGATTGAAAATGAAAGAGAATGAATTGCCCTAAATGTATTGATATTAAACCTAGATTCTTAATTGAATGGCTAGCTAGAGGGCGGACGTCCATAGTGTTAATAGACAATTTGTGTCACCATTGACAGTGGGCATTCATGTCATTAGAAAATACTTTATGTCACCAGTGATAGTGGTCATTCATGTCATCAGTGAGTTATTAGTCATATTCTTTACAATGGATATTTATTTGCCATCAATGGCCCATTATCTGAATATAGAATTTAAATATTCAGTATATGAGGGCAAAATAAGTGAAACTTACTAAGATAAGTAGATTGTTCAAAGTGATTATGTAAGCGGAAATTTTTGCTTCTACTTCCATGTGAAATGGTTCTTGCGACTTCGGCACTGTTAGGCTTATAGTCTTAGAGAACACGAGCTTAAACCTGGAGAAAATAAAGTCGCCACTTGGACGGGTCGGGAAGATAGAAAAGGGTTAATGACTCGATTCCTAAGTAATCTTCAATCCCTAATGGGTTCAAAAAAGTTGGGTACATATGGGGAAGGTGAGAATGACCTAGCACCCCTATATCCGGTTCATTGGAACCGGCCTCTTTTTCAAATCTAAATATTATTAAATTTTTAAATATTATGACATCATATAGATATAATTAAATCATTCATAGAAAACATTCAATTCATCATCAAGCAATATAAAGTAAATCGTCTAAAAATAAATCATCCATCACAAATATACATTAACAAATTAAATAGTCAAATCTAAGTTTTAATATTACATTAAATGATAGATATGTGAAACTAGAGTTTTATTGGTATGATTTTGGATTTCTAGGGTTTTAGAAAATAATTAACAAGGTTTTAGGGTTTTAGAAAAAACATGTTTATAGTTTTGATTTTACAAAAACATAATTAGGGTTTTGGATATTTGAAAAATAGGATGAGGGATTTGGTTTTAGAAAAACAGGATTAAGGTATTTGGAATTTAGGCTTGGGAATTTAGGGTTAGATATTTAGGGCTATATAGATTGGGGATTTTGGATTAGATTAGGGTTTAGGAAGTGAGGGCCTGGAAGTTTGGATTCTAGGGTTTGGAGGCTATTAGGTTATGGGAAAGTAGGGTTTTGAAAGCCAAGGTTAGGTGTTTAGGGTTTTTGAAAATAAGTTTAGGGTTTTTGGCTAAAAACTAGAGATTAATGTTAGCTAC
Organism: Garcia nutans; assembly: GCA_947685225.1. Classification (NCBI taxonomy): domain Eukaryota; kingdom Viridiplantae; phylum Streptophyta; class Magnoliopsida; order Malpighiales; family Euphorbiaceae; genus Garcia; species Garcia nutans. Next base: position 38,943,895 of record CANTUV010000033.1, on the reverse strand, counting down.
TGGGATTTAAATCTATAAATTAATATGTTATATTATTAGGGTTTAATGTTTAAAGAGTGGTTTCTGTCTGAGACTCAATAGTTTCATTACTACTGTATTTTTATGAACCACTGATAAAGGTGACATTGTTTTGAAAAATAAAAATTGCTATTGGATGTTTAAATATTTGTAAATCAATGGATAAAGCTTACGATAATAATTACTGTGAATTTAATTCAATGATAAAGCCAAACCTCCATTTGTTGGTTCAACCAAAATTAAGTGTATTGATCCAAGCTTTCTGCCTTACTGCTTGCACCAATCTTAGTTTTTGGCCGGAGACTGCCTTATTTTTAGTTGCTGTGTATCTGTGTTGTTTTCTTTTTCTTTTTTATAATTCTTGGCTGCTAACGCCCTTTCTTTGTTTTAAGTTTCTGTATTTATAAGCACAATTAGGGCGAACAGTTACAATATTTTTTCTCCTTATTTGTGCATTATTAGAATTCTAAATGCAAAACTGCTTAATAAAGGAATTTAAAACTACCTAATTAAGGACTTGCGGCAAAGTTGGGCCTTGTTCCATGCCCCCTGTGGTGAATTGGCCATGCTAATTCACCCCAGACATGGCCTAGGACAAAATGGCAAGGCCAATTCACCATGGCCAACGCGGGTAGCGAATTGGCTAAGCCAATTTTGTGTTGGACCGAATTGCTTTAGAATTTTAAGACTGTATCGAATCCATTTTAGGCATTTAAAATTAAACCAACCTTGAATTGGGCTTTTAAAATTGGACCGAATTTGGTTTAATCTTCTTGAATCTATTTTGGCATTTTAATTAGATCTAAATTTAATCCATGACAAAATTAAGGGTTTACATATTAATTATTATCAATTTTATTAAATATTAAATTTATTTATGCCATAATGGGTTAACTTGCATTTTAAAAATTTATTCACATGACTTATTAGTATTTTAAAGTAATACTTTTTATTTGATAATTTAAAGTGATACTTTTTAACCAAACCTTCATTAAAATTTAAGAAATTTTATACATATGATCTTGTATATAAAATTTTAGATTTTTTTGGGTTTGTTTGATATGGTTTTTAAATAGGTTTCTTAATCTTTACTGATTTTGAATTACTAAGATAGATCTAATAGTCTGTCTTCTTCTATTTTTTTAAATAGTAAATTATCCTTAAAAATTATAAAATTTATATATGGATTTGTAGATGTGTTAAGAATGAAATTGGAAGTTTTGATGAAGTTTTAATTATGGTTTCATAATTAAAATTCAATAAAAGAAATAGTTTATGATACTATGCAAGCATATTGAGAATTTGCTATAGTAATTTATAGTTTTTGTTAAATTAAGGTTTTAAGATTTATTATAAGTAATTCAAAGATAAATGATATTCTTTATCATAAGCATTTATCAATATTGATTATTTCTAAGTTATACATAAGATATGGTGATCTTTATAAGTTGAAAATGATATTTACTGGTAAGTAAGATATATTCTTATGAAGATAAATATCGTTGTTAAGAATTATGATAATTTTTTGTCAAAATGATGTGATTCAATAAATAAGAAATTTGTGAAATTGAGATTGTATAGATTGATATAATTTTTTTTAGAATAATTTGTGTAAGTAAATATCGGTAATGTATTGATGTGAAATTTGAATTGATGAGTATAAGGATAAATTGAATTAGTGTATTTAAAATGTGGAGATTTGACAATGATTAGCTTAAAGTATAAATAAAATAGAATTTATTATAAATGTTGTTTGGGCTGACATTTTTTTTTGAAGTAGAAGTTATTAATATGAAGTATGATTTAAAATAAATTTACAAAAAGGGGTATTAAATTAAAATTTCTAAGAAAGAAATTAAAGTAAGTAGACAGTCAGGACTAAATTTGAATATTTAAAGTATAAGAATTAAATGAGTAAGTGACTAATTCAATTTATATGTGGAAAACTTAGAGTATTTTTTTTTAAAAAAAATGATGGATAATTAGATGCGCTTAGATTTATAAGCAAAACTGATCTAGATATATGAAAATTTTGGACATGTATAAATATAGATATGAAGATTTGGTATTGGTTAAAGTATAAAAATGAAATTTATAAATTATTTTAGATAAAGTGTATCTAGAAGTAACTAAGAATATGTGGATAATGATCTATGATAGGGAAATAAATGTGACATTAATATATAAAAAGCGTAAATGAGTAGAAAGTTGAAATTTAAAAGAAATAAAAATTTTCGAGAAGGATATATGAAGTCCAAAATATGCTCATTCTATACCAGTAAAGTCCACCTATTCTGTATCTCAGTATGCATAAATATACTTAGAGAAGATAGTAAATATAGATGGCACCCTGCGAAGCATTGTTTGGAAGAAAGTGTAGATCCCCCATATGCTGGAATGAAGTTGGTGAAAGATTTATAGAAGGTCCAAAACTAATTTAAGAAAACATAAAGAAAGTTTCATTGATTCAAGAAATATTGAAGATATCTTTCACCCGCCAGAAAAGCTATGCAGATCCTAAAAGAAAGGGTGTTCAATTTAGCATTGATGAATATTTATTACTGAAAGTGTCACCAATGAAGGGAGTCACAAGATTTGGTAAGAAAGGAAAGCTCTCACCAAGGTACATTAGTCTCTTTAAGATCTTAGAGAGAATAGGATCAGTTTCCTACCATTTGGCACTACCATCTAATATGAAGCAAGTGCATCCAACATTTCATATTTTGATGCTTCAAAAATATGTTTCTGATCCATCACATGTTTTATAAGCTCCACCAGTTAACTTATAACAAGATTTGACTTATCAAGAAATACCAATAACTATAGTTGACAACCAAGTTAGAAGATTTAGAAAAAAGAATATACCTATGGTAAAACTTTTATGGCAAAGTCAATCAGTAGAAAATTACATTTGGAATACTGAGTCTCAGATGTTAGATACACATCCTCATCTTTTTAGTGGATAACGATTTAAAAATAATTTGAGGATGAATTTTAATTATGGGGAGAGAATGTAATGCCCTAGATGAAATGCAAGTGTAGTAACCTAATGTTATGTAAATTAAATGAATAAAGTAAAGGAAAACCTAGAATGGAAAAAAAATTCAATGTGTTAAAGAAATATAAACAAAAATTATAAAATGTTTGAATTGGAAACCTTACAATTCATAACAATTGTGAACAAAACCAACCACTTCTAAGTTATAAAATAATTAATTATAGTTACACAAAAGTATTAGAAAAATAAAGTGATCAATTAGAGTGATGAAGGAACCATTGAAATACAATGAAGTGAAATTTACGAGGTATGAAAGTGATGAAAATGAAAATTTTAAAATATCTTAGCTACGGTAACTCATATATATATATAAACCTTATATCATTTTTTTAAAATGCACCATAACTTAATATAATAACATACATTAAAATCATATGAGATAAATTAAAATTTGAAATTAGAAGTGAAATTTTTTTTAAAGAAATTAATTATAAGTATATATAGCAATTTAGGGAAATTTTTTTTAAAGAAATTAATTATAAGTATATATAGCAATTTAGGGTGTGAAATGACTAAAAAGTGCATTCAAGTTAACAAAGGAGTATGTAAGACTTGAGGGGTAAAATGAAAATTTCACCCATTTATTTCTCATTCACTTTTCTAACAAATTAAGTAGGTAACTCACCTCCTTTAAGTAGGAAGAAAGCTTGGGAAAGTGTGATTAAAAAATGACAAAATAAATTTTAGTTCTTATCTTCTTTCTCCTATCTATTAAAACACCTCCCTTCTTATCACAATTTTTTCTCTTTTTTCAGTAGCCATAAGTCATTTCTAAACTAGTTTCTTATATCTAAAAGTGATTCAAGCTGAAAAATTAAAGCAATAAAGTGATATAAAAGCAAAGAAAGCAAAAGGATCTCTTAAAGGTAAGAAATATAAAAATTCTAAATCTTAATATTTCAATTTTGTTTTTCTAACTTTAAATTTATTATTCACTGAACCTGATCTTAAAATTATCATTATATATGTTAATTAAATATTTAGGATGTTGAAAATTGATTTGGATTGAAAGAAATTAAAAAGATGAAGCTAGAAACCCTAATATCCAAATCTATCCAAATTGAATAGCTTGAATTCTTAATAATTAAGCTCCCGTATTTTATTTATTTGAGTATGCAAACAAGTTTTAAAATTCATAAAGAATTACATAAAGGTTTATTTGGATGTTGGGAAGGTTGTGGTAAAAGTCCAAGTCAAAATGATGAGAAAAAATGAGTGAGTAATTAAGTAAACATAAGCTGCCCATTTTAATAGTCTGAATGAACATCACTAAAAATTTTGTTACTATATTTGAACTATTTACCTATATAAATAACTCTATAATTCATAAAAATTTATAGAGAAGTCTTATATGATGTTTGGAATATCCTGAAAAAATTTCAAAACAAACAAATTTGAGAAAATTAATATACAATTAAATGAATATAAACTGCTCAAATACTAAAATTTAAGTGTTTGTTGACCTGAGGTTGAAATTAATATACCAAAATATATTTGATCATATCATAAACATAAGCATATAATAGATAAAAATAAATTTTAATATGTATATTTAATGTTCTCAAAAGTCTAAATGCTAAATTAATGAATAAGTAAATCAATTGACTTGAGGAATCCAATGCATTTATATAAGCAAATTGCACATAATTACTATTTACTTAATTGCATAGCCCTATTGTAATATAATTTTATGATATTGGAATTCATAATTATAAAAAAAATTAAACATATTAAGATATTAAAATAGGGCATAGATGCCTAATGAACAATTAAAACAAAAAGGATAAATAATAAATTAAAAACAAACCTAAAAATACAATTTGTGTGGATGTGAATGTAGGTTGAGTAATGCTACAAACCAACCAGTGATTATGAATGACTTAGAGGAACCAAATTAACAAGTTCAAGATGAGTTTTAGTATTCATTCCTTCCATTGTTGCCTTGAAATATTTAATAAATTGAAAACTATTTGATACCTTTGATATTTGTATTACTGTATTTGTGAATTATGAAGCTTCATGTGGCCTCTTGGCCTATGTGATCATATCAAGCCATTTGATTAGTCAATATGATAGAATCACAACTTGATGGGGGCTATATATCAACTATATACATATAGAAATTTTTTATTAGTAGGGTAGATGGTATGGGCATGTTTTAAGAAGACCTCCTAATGCTGCGGTTCGTAAGTGTGAGAATTTGTTGATTGAGGGGGGCTAGAGGTCGTGGAAGACCTAGAACTATGTGGAATGAGGTGATAGCAAGAGACTTACGTGCCTTAGATCTTGATGCGGATTTGATTAATGACAGACTTGAATGGAGACATAAAATCCGTGTCTTGGAAGGGGCCTAAGGCTGGAGTATCATTTTTGGTGTCTTTTGAGCTTATTTTGTTGAGAATTCATACAGCCGACCCCAACTTGTTTGGGACTAAGGCTTAGTTGTTGTTGTTGTTGTTGTAGGGTAGAAGCTACTACCCTTATGTGAATGTAATGTGTGATAGCACTAAAATATATATAGTGATATGTTTCCTTCATTGATATTGCTATGTGTTATCTATCATATTATTTGATTTTACTTTTGTGATATTGGTTTTTTTATTGTGAGTCCTTTTTGTGGATCAAATTTTATTCATAGTCCTTTGTTGTGCAACCGTCTCATGTTATTATTATTTCAAATCTTGAAACATTCATATTGTGTATCCTACACTTGTAGCTCTATAATCCCATTGAGTTGATGACTCACCCAATCATCTGTATGATTTCAGGTAGAGGTTACCTAGGCTTATCAGCTTTTTGATTTCTTCCTTCCAACAAGAAGTTTGAGAATAATGTATTAGCCATAACTGTTATAGGTAATTTAAGTGTTAAGTTTATACAATATTCTAGTTGTTCCGTAATATTATTATGAATGATTTATTAGGTGTGGGAGAATAATTATAATGTAATTATGAAATATATGTATGTGGTATATAATAACAAAATAATTATATATAAAATGTTATAAAATTATAAGAAAGGAACACAATATCTTATATATAATTATAATTTATTAGAGTAAATATTATAAATAATTAATATGTACTAATACAGTGGTTTAATTGGGTTATACATTATGCCTGTTGGTCTTAAGCCTTCATAGACCCTAATATCTTTATATTTCTGAAAACAGGATGTGACATTTATGAACTTCTTAATGGTAATAGTAATAAAAACATTGAGGGTTCAGATTATATATATACTAGACAGATTAAGTTATTCGAAGTAAATAAAGCTTTAAAGAGAATGAAAATCGCTAAAGCACGTGGACTGAATGGAATACCCATTAAGCTATGGAAATGTTTGGGAGATGTATGAGTTATGTAGTTAACAACTTTGTTTAATAAGATCCTAAGTACAAAGAAAATGCCTGATAAATAGAGATAAAGCAATTTGATATCCATTTTTAAGAATAATAGATATATTCAAAATTTGCTCAAATTATAGAGATATTAAGCTTATGAGAAACACCATAAAATTATAAGAGAGAGTTGTAGAATACTGTTATGCTTGGACATTTGTATCTCTCCAAACTAGTTTAGTTTTATGCATGGTCAATCCACTATAAAAGCTATCTTTCTTATTCGAGATGTGATGGAAAAGTATAAAGAGATGAAGAAGGCTTGTGATAGAGTTCCTAGAAAAGTTTTATAGTGGGTCCTAGAGCACAAGAGATTTCTATAAGATATATTCAAGTATTAAAGGATATGTATGATGGATCTATCGCTAGTATTCGCAATGTAGGAGATATTAAGGATTTTTCTATTTCTATTGGGTTATGTCAATGTTCATTTTTGAGCTTTTATCTCTTTGGTTTGGTCATGGATGAGCTAACAAGGCATATATAAGATGGTATTCCTTAGTGTGTGATGTTAGCAGATGATATTATATTAATATATGAGACTCAAGAAGGAGTAAGTCAAAAGGTGGTGTTATGGAGAAGTACTTTAGAATCAAAGAGTTTTAAGCTAAGTAGAACTAAGACTGAGTATACACATTATAAATTTAATAACGCAAACAGAGAATGAGGCGAAGTTATTTTAGACGGAGTAGCAGTACCTCATAGTACTCATTTTAAATATTTGGGCTCCATTATTCAAAAGGATGAAGGTTGTGAAGAAGATATAAGTTACAGGATTAAAGTTGGTTCGATGAAGTGAAGGAGTGTTATAGGAGTATTATGTGACCAAAAAATGCCATTTAAATTGAAAGAAAAATTCTACCATACTGTAATACAACCTGCAATGATGTACGATAGTGAGTATTAGGCTGTGAGATGACAACACATGAGTAAGATGCATATTGTAGAGATAAGAATGATAAGATGAATGTGTAGATAACTAGAATGAATAGAATTCAAAATGAGTGCATTAAAAAAAAGTAGAAATAACGTCTATCGAGGATAAGATAAGAGAGCATAGATTGAGATAGTTTGGCCATGTGATTCGTAGACTTAGTAATACACCGGTCAAAAAAACTAAATTAGTTAAAGTAGAAATAGCCAAGATAGACATGAGTAAACCTAAATTAACTTGGACAAAAGTGGTACAAAATGATCTTAATATTTTAAATTTATCAGAAGAGATAGCCCTAAATCGAATCTAGTGAAAAAAAAGAATCCATATAGTAGACTCCAATTAACATGGGATTAAGACTTCATTGTTATTGTTGTTGTTGTATGAATATGCAAACACCACTAAGAAATAACTTAATGTGTTATATTTATTTCTGATGCGTATATCAAATAGCAGAATAGATCTAGCAGAGTGAAATATTAAAACTTCAAGATCAATTACGTCACAGAAGGTGTTAAATGAAAGATTTGTACTATGTATTTTGTTTTGTTCACATAACAATATTGTAACTATAATGACAGTTGTGTAATTATGGTTAACTTAGAGTTTTGCTTACTTTATAATTATGTTTTGGGTAAAACTTTATAGTAAAACATATAGTTATGGAGATGTTTAATATGCTAACATATTAGTAAAATTAAAGATTATTGAATTAAATTATGAATGATAAATGGTGGATTATTGAAATTGGAGTTGAGGTTGGAATGAATGAAATATTGGGAGTGATTTTCTTCTGCATGTTGTGTTTTTTATTGGAGAAAATGTTGAAAATACCAAATTTTAGAGAAGACTCTATCAAAATTTTTATTGACATTAGCTTTAGTGTTTATCTAAAATTGAATGAATAAATGTATAGACATTGTGTGACATCTCTGGATAGTTCTTAAAAGGATTGTCAAGGGGTGTTACATGATTTTTCCTTAAGTTGGGATATAAGATTTCTATGAGACTATATTAAAGTTAGAATGTAGTTATATTCCTAAAATTTCCTAGAACTTATATTCCTATAATTTCCACAAGCCCTATGATATTTCTTGAATGCTTCTAAATTATGTTTTTATGCATAGTCAAAGAATTGGAAGAATTTGAGCTATTGCAAAAGAATCATATAATCTACCATATAGGTTGATAAAGTTGTGTATAAATGAGTAATGATGCATAATCATCAATTATCAAATAGTTTTGAAGGGAGAACAAAATATTAATAGGTTTGCATGATATACAAACATAGATTTTTTTAATGTTTTCTGTGCATTTTAAAGAAATCTCTTTTGCCCATGGTTGACCACAGAAGTAAGGTCAATCTAATTCTTAATATTGTCTTTAATTTTGGGTAAGCATGGTTGAACTGTACATTTATGGAAACTCTACTACATTACAACGGTTAAGATGTTAATTTACATTATGAATATCATTGAATTTTATGCGTATGTATTTATTTTTTTTGAATGGTATTCCTTGGCGCTGGCTACAAAGTAGCATCTCATTTTGTTGTATTTTTCCTAAGTAGACATAGTATTTCTATTTTTTAGCTGTTAATAACTAATATATATCTGGCCTAAAAATGATTTACTGAAGGGTTAAAATTAATGTATGAACTCTGCTACTCCTGTTTTATTTCACTTGTGTCACTTCTTTCTTATAGTAATAAATCATCTATCTTAGTTATTATTATTTGTTGGTGTTGGTTGAAATTTCTTATAACCACATGCTTATCAAAATTATCAATTTCTTTTTCAGGTCCTACTTTAATCGATTGAACTATAGTGGTTTCTTAACTGTAATTCTGGAGAGATGTGAGTGAGAATTTTCGCATCCACTCCTGGTGTAATGGTTCTTACAACTTCTGCATTGCTAGGCTTAGAGTCTTATAAAACACGGGCCTAAACCCGGAGAAAATGAAGTCGCCACCCAGATGGGCCGGGAAAGTAGAAATGGGTGGATGACTCGATTCCTAAAGAATTCCTAACCCCCTAATGGGTTCGAAAAGTTGAGTACGTGTGGGGAAGGTGAGAATGATCCAGCACCCCCACAATGCCCGGTTCATTGAAATCAGCCTCCTTTTCAGGTCTAAATATTATAAAATTCTTAAATATTATATTATTATCCATGCTACATGCAATTCAAAATAAATAAAAAATTTATTGCATCGAAATAAATCAAAACAAAATAATAAATAGGCACTCATCCGAAGATGGAAATATGCCCTTACAATGGCCAAATGTTTATAAAGAAAATGAAATAGGACACCTACCAAAAGGCGAAAATATGTCATTTACAATAGTCCCAAAATCTTTAACCGATAAAATAATTACATAATAAAAATCGAGGCACCCATAAAGTAGAAACGTGCCTTTTACAATTCAAGAAATCACATAAATAAATTAAGCAAATTAAATCATTCAAGCACGATAATTAAAATAAAACATCCCTCGTAAAGTAAAATAACCATCCATCATATAAAAAAAGTAAACCAAATAAATAATTAAAACTAAAGTTTAAATCTTTAAACTAATAAAAATAGGATTTAAGGAATTAGGGTTTAGAAACTAAGGTTTATGGTTTTAAATTATTGGAATTAGGGTTTGGACCTAGATTTGGGAATTAAGCCACTGTAATTAGGATTTTAGGTTTTGGAAATTAGAGTTTAAGAATTTTAAGGCTCCTGGATTAGGGTTTGGGAAAATTAGATTTTAGTATTTTTGGAATAAATTAGAGTTTGCTCGGATTAGGATTTAAGTTTACTAGATTAGGGTTTTGGTGTTTTGGGTAGAATAATTTGGAGGTAGGGTTATTGAGTGACAAGTTTTAAAAGAAATTAGGGTTTTAATTTACTATTTTAGAAAAGAGTAATTTGGAAAAATAAATTAAGGTCTTGGACAAAAATAGTTTAGGGCTTTGAATTTTAACAAAATAATATAGGGGTTTTGGGGTTATTTAGCCACTGAAATATTAGGGTTTAAGGGTTTAATGGATTAGGGTTTTTAGGGTTTAATGGGTTAGTTTTAGGGTTTCACTAGATTAGGGTTTGAGAATTAGAAAATTGGTTTTATAAATTGAAAACAATTTAGGATTTTGTAAATTATGAAATAAATTAGGGTTCTTGAATTTACAAAACATATTACGGATTTTAGAGATTGTAAAACATGTTAGGGTTTAGCAATTTAAAATAGATTAAAGTTTTGTTAGTGAATTAGAACCTTAAGCTAGTGGTAGTCTAATAAATTTGAATTTTGATTTTATGAAACACACAATTAAGATCTTAAAAATTAAACTATTGAATCAAAATAATAATTAAAATAATTAGTCAGAATATTAAAAGAGATATTTAGCTATTGCATGTTTGAACAACTTGTAAATCAAAATATGAAGCAACTGTGAATGTAAACTAATTATTGATTAAGACCAAACCTTCGTTGTCGGTTCCACCAAAATTGATGTTTGATTCTTGCTGAACAGAAGCAAAGACAGTGTGGTTGCCTTTGAAGTATTGATGAATGTTGATTGTTGCTAAAATTTTTCAATCCCTATAAAAGCATTAAGCCTTATTATTTATAAGCAAAACCAATAAAACCCTAAACCTAACTTTGCTAATATTTCTTTTAAGCTAATTAGGAAGCCCCACCGGTCAAAAAAACCTAAAAATAATTTAAAACTATGTCGATCTAGGCAACTGGTTAAGACCATGTCGATTTGGGCAACCAGATCGACATGAGTCTTAGTCATGTCGACCTAATTGTCCAGGTCGACATGAGGTATGCTCATGTCGACCTGGGCCCTCCAGGTCAACATGAGCAATGACTCATGTAGACTTGGGCCCCCCGACTCAAATTATTCTTATATTTTTTTAATTTTTGGATCAAAAAGTTTTAATTTGGGCCGAACAAATTTAATTTAAGATTTTTTTAAACTTGAATTTATGCCTTTTAAAATCGAATTGACTTATTTAAAAGTTGTAAACTAGGTTTACATCTTTTAAAGTCGAATCAAATTTATTTTGACATTATTTAATTAAGACAGTACCAACTTAGGGCAAAAATTAAGGGTCTACAGTTTGCCCCCTGCTTGAACGATCTTGAATTGATTTAGATAGTGAAAAACAACATGTCTATTGGATTAATTTTGGCAAAAACGGATTTTGGATATGAGATGGTTTGAGTTCTGGACTTGGTTTGAGTAATGGAGTCGAAAAATAATTTTTGGTTCTGGACCCGAGCTGATTTAGGTTATGGACCCAGTTTGATTTCTGGACTCGTAAAATTATTTTGGGTTCTGGACCCGAGCTGATTTGGGTTCTGGACTCGGTTTGAGTTTTGGACTCAAAAAATAATCTAGTTTGGATTCTAGACCCGGTTTTGAGTTCTAAACCCGATATGAGTTCTGTACTCAAAAAATGATTTTGATTTTTAGACTCGAGCTGATTTGGATTTTAGACTTGGTTTTGAGTTATAGACTTAAAAAATAATTTTGGGTTCTGTATCCGAGCTGGTTTGGGTTCTGGACCCGATTTTGAGTTTTGGACTAAAAAAATAATTTTTAGTTTGAGACCCGAGATAGTTTGGGTTCTGGAGCATATTTTTAGTTCTGGACTCAAAAAATAATTTTGGGTTCTAGACCCGAGTTGATTTGGGTTCTTGGCCCGATTTAAGTTCTAGACTTGAAAAATGATCTGGTTGGGGTTCTGAATCTGGTTTTGAGTTCTGGACTCAAAAAATAATTTTGGGTTTTGGACTCAAGGTAGTTTGAGTTCTGGACTAGAAAAATAATTTTAGATTTTGGACCTAAGCTAGTTTGGGTTTTGGACCCAGTTTTGAGTTCTGGACTCAAAAAATGATTTTGAATTTTGGACCCAAGCTAGTTTGGATTCTGATCCGATTTTGAGTTCTAGACTCGAAAAATAATTTTGGATTCTGAACTCGAGCTGGTTTGGATTCTGGATCCGATTTTAAGTTTTGGATCCGATTTTGAGTTTTGAACTCAAAAAATAATTTTGAGTTCTGGACCCTAGCTGGTTTGGATTCTAGACTTGAAAAATAATTTTGGGTTTTGGCTATAGTTAATAAAGCATGTTGCAAAAGTAAAAAAAGTTATTTTTTACTGAACCTATATACTCTTGCCTACTGCGTGGAAAAATATTTATAGATATAAAAATTATTTTTAGACACACACAAAATATGTACTCATAATAAATATCTATTTATTGTGCATATGTGCTGTGAATTATTAAAACCAAGAACAACCAACTTTGACTATTGCCATCAGAAAATAATATGATGGTTAAAGTAATGTGGAATAATTGAAAGGGACGAGAGAGGGACAAGGGCATGCGACTTTGTCCTTCTATTTTATTATTTTGCATTTTATGTTACATTTATATATATATATACATACAAAGCATCATGCTATATCAATATGTAAAGCAGAACACAGAACCCTTTCATCTTCACCCTTCTGCTTAGAATTTGTGAAAGCTGAAAAACTTTTCATGGCTGGCATCCAACACTCCTCAAGGTATGGGACTCGATCAAATAGTGAATTGATGGCTTACCTTTGAGATAATGAGATGGAGCAATTCCGTTATTACTCGGAATACATCTCCACTGGAGTTTCAATGAAAAAACACTTGTAAGTGTTATTTTACTGTCTATTTAACTATTTATGTAAATTATACAAAAGGTAAAAAAATATACATGAGAAATTTATGTTACAAAAATATATAGCGAAATTTACAAAACTTATTCATGAGACTGTTAATGTATTAGAAAGATACAAAAGTATGTATAAGAAGTTATGTAGTATAGTAAAATTAATGTATAAAAGTTGTAGAAAAATATAGGAAAATTTTATAAAAATTATTGTACAAAAATATATATTTGAAAAAAAATTAATTTAATAATATGAAAAAAATTATGTGTGTACAAAATTTGCATACAAAAATGGATGTGTATACAAAATGTATACAAATATTGCACAAGAGTACAAAAATTTGTGTACTTACCTTAACCTACTTGTATTTTGGACAGCATGATAGTTATGATATTAAGGTGGGAGGAAATATCCATGAGGCTCGCAAATGGTATGATCGGACTTTGCTCGCAGTAAAGAGAATGGTCCAAGAAAGTGGTTTCAAAGACTTCATTCTGCAATTTCCAACCCAGAGTTATCAAATTGATCAGAGTGTTATTCAGGCGCTTGGAGAGCGATGGCTAGACACAATCATACTTTTTATTTGCCCGTCAGAGAGATGACAATTGGTCCGGTCAACTTTGCTGCTATAACTGGTCTCTGATGTGATGGAACCCCTATTCTTTTGACTAATAATATCTTAAAAGAAGAAGAAATCTGACAGTTGATCGGTGTTAGGCCCTAGTATAAGAGATCGTACAAAATCATATATGAGCCCATCCGAGAGTATTGGGTAAAGTATACTCTACCCGTTCAAGGCGAGAGGGCAAAACAATATACCCGGGGGTTCTTGTTATATCTGCTGGGGGCGACCATTTTAAGCAGCACCGAGTCTGCCATTCACTTATCAATGTTGCGTGCCCTTTCTAACTTAGGCCATGTATCTTCTTATGCATGGGGGGAGGCTGGTCTCACTTGCCTTTATCACGATTTTGATGCACTTTGCAGGAAGAAAAGATCCTTCATTTGTTTCGCAGCAGTTGCCAAGGTATTACTTTCTTAAAACCCTAAACTAATGATCTGAATAATGCATCTGCATAGACTTGATTATCTCTTTTTATATGTAGGTTTGGGCATACGAGCATAGCTTGGTGAGGGTTCCAAACATTACGCGGCCACGGGTTATATACCCAAGAATAGGTTTCTAGTTGTTGGGTAGTAGAGAAGTATCTGGAAGCCACCATGTACATAGTCACTGCTACCATTTGAGTTGCCTAACCTGCGACCAAGTAAGAAAAAATGTTAATATTAATATCAAACTTATGCTCAAAATAAATTATCTATTTGCTTTTCTACAGGTGAATACGGCCTGGTGGAGAGCTGAAGAGAGAAATGGCTGGATTAGATGCATGACTGACACAATGCCCTTGCAAAACTCCCATAGGATTATTACTGGTCTAGTCTCTTATGGCTGGTTCCTTGGAGAAAGAATACATGACTGGTTCCTCGGACCAGACTGGCGGAGAGTACCCACCGATATTCCATTATTTGTGCTAAACACTATGTCGACGCCAGAACCATATTGGAGTGGCTGCCGTGACGGCCTCAATGTCCATGACTTCCTGCTTTCACCAGACATACCTTATGCTTAATTTATTCAGGATCTGCAGTTAAATTTTGAAGTGTCACCTGTTGGTGTTCGTAGGCTCTCTGGAGGTGAAGAAGGAGAGATAGAAGTGGAAGAAGGAGAGGGGGAAGAACATGAAGAAGAAGATGAAGATGAGGAGAAGGAGAGTGAGCCGTCTTCTCATTCTCACGGGGATCCCAAAGCAAGCATTTCTCAAGTATTTACCATCTCATTATCGCAGTTGTTTCTTCTTAATTTGTGCTGACTATTTGCATGATTACTGCAGGCTGCTGGTTCCTCTGGTCATGGAGCTATCCCTCTGTATGATACTCTGATACAATGGCAGTTTTCTCTGTTTGCTCCTTGCCTAGATATGTTGTCTTATCCACAAGACTTTGACCCAAATTACCTGGTCTGACATCTTGTTTCATAATGATATGTGCTTGTATGTATGCATGAGAAATGTATAGACTTACCCTTTCTTTGTCTGGCTCACAACGGATGTTCGAGGAACAGAACAAAAAGCTTCAGGAAGAGTTGGTCGCGAGTCATCGACAGGCTGCCCATTTTGAAGAATTATACCAGCAAGAGGCATGGGACCTCCGATACTTTCAATTTCAAGGCTTGAGGGATTCGAAGGCTTCTTCATCAAGGGGGCCCTGGAATGATATCCATGATATGCCTCCTCCCTTTTCAAATAATGGTAGAACTGATTTTCAAGGCGGTAGAGGTTCAAGCTCTTCCTCTTCAAGTGGACATTGGACGGATGATGTGCCCCCTTCTCTAACGGGCGATGACTTTCTTAGGGCTTTGTTCGATTACGGATCGCCTCCTTCTTCGCAATGACTGGCTTGTAAAAACTTGTATCATATTTAATTAAAAACTTTTAACTATAATCATAATTATAATAATAATAATTTTCTGTTATTTTAACTTTTTCATCTCTTTTTTTTACTTTTGCTTTTCTATACCTTTTTTTATAATATGTGCCCAGTAGCACATGATGAACCCAAATTTTGGGTCATCATGCACATAAATTTACAAAACCCTAACACATTCGGTCACTGCCCCAATTTGATTCTTTTCCTTGCACGTCTTAGATTCAACTCACCGCCCATTCCTTATATGCTTCGGTCTACACTTCAACACTTATATAAATCAATTACAATTCTTCTATCAACACAGTTTAAATCATCCACTTGATCTAATTGCCCTCCTTATAAACTTTGCACAATCAATTAAAACAACTTTAAATTTTTAAACCCAGTTACATTCTACAGGACCAATCCAAACAACCTCAATTTCCTTCATTCAGCTCCTGCCATTATCAACTCAAATTAATTGCATTTATTTCAACCATGACCGAGGCCAATTTGAAGAAGGTGAAGAATTTATTTAAAAACATCAAGGCAACACATTGGGAATAACTATCATGGTCTCAATTCAATGTCTTGAAGTGCTTTCAAAATATTAAATTGGACCAACCATTTTTGCATGTTGTGGCTTACTTTTGGGATATTGAAACTAGGACTTTTAAGATGAACAATTTTGAAATTTGTCCCATGATTGAAGAATTTGAAGCTATGCTTGGATACCCAAGCTACCAACCAATGGCATTGCCCATTTTGACTTTCAAAACCCAACAAAAGATGCAGATGCTATTCCAACTTTCAAAACCTAAAGTTCTACAATTGACTACAGGTGAAAAAAATCTACTTGGTCCCTTGATCGATTTTTGCACTTCTCATTTGGCTTCGATCAAAACTTGGAGACTCATATTTTGCCTATATTTATTTGGTCAATTCTTGCTTGTTTCTACTGATGGTGACATTGATCCATGAGTTCTGGATATTATGGACCAAATAAAAGGAGCCCGATACTTGTGATTTTGGTTGAGACTTTAGTTGGATTGGACCAATTCAAATTAAAATCTTCGAGGAGATTGACTGGGAGTCTGCTGCTGCTTCAGGTATTTGCCTAAACCGTCCTTTCGGGTTTTCAATTTAGGCTCTCATTTTTTTGTTGCTCTAATTTTTACCTAACCCGCCCTTATAGATTTTTGAAACTAGTGAGTTATCCTAACTTTTGCCTAGGATGCCTTTATGAGTTTTCAACCTAGCAGACCTCCCTTTTTTGTTCTAATTTTTTCCTAGATCTCCCTTGTGGGTTTTTGAAACTAGCATACTGCCCTAATTTTTTCTTAGGCAGCCCTTGTAGGTTTTCAACCTAACGAGTTCTTTTTTTAATGAGTATGGCCATCCTTTTTACAGATCTAGCTACAGGAGCACCTCTTCTTACTTGACACCCTATCTGTGGGCTTCACCAAATATCTACCACGACATCTTGCTTCGTCCTGCTTCTTCATATGCTGACTGGATCGATTGGATTCGCTCACGAGCCATGATCAACATCCATTGGTTGGTGCCCTGGTGGAAGATTACTCATGTCACCATTTGGACATATTTGATGTATGTCCCACTTACAGCTCTTCATAGAGGCACTTGCTATGATCCTCATCATCTTGACTGCCAGTATGGAGCCGAGCCTCGAGGTTCTGAGTTCATACCTGATTTGGATATGCCTCGTCTGACTGAAGCTTTCTTGGATCATTTAAAGCAAAGCTGGCCTGCACGCTTCACTTATCATCTACCATAGATTTTACACTTGTCAATTTTTAGAATAAATAATGTTATGATGAACAACAAAGATTAATAAAAGATGTTTTCTTTCCTTTTTTTAATTTGTCATCACCTTTTGCTGTTGTGATATTTTTTTACCTTAATGGTCAAAAAATTCAAAATAGTGCACATAAATCAATTTTAAAACCAACTCTGTGTATTAAATTAGGGAATAACCAAAAACATTAAGCCAATATACACAAGATCACTCCTGTCACCAACCAGCCCTTTCAGGTTTTCTAATTGACAATTTTCACTCATTTAGCCCTAATTGTTGCCTAGTTTGCCCTTTTGGGTTTTCAAAATTAGTGGACTGCTATAACTTTTGCCTAGGCTGTCCTTTTAGGTTTTCAACCTAGCTAGCTCTCTCTCTCTCTCTTTTTTTTTTTCAAATGTTGAACTTCTTCAACCTATCAATATTTACTAGTTCATTAAACTCATTCCCATCCATGTCTGACAACTTAACTGCGCCCTTGCTCATGACTTGCTTCACAATCTACGGTCCTTCCCATCTAGGTCTAAACTTTCCTCTTGAGTTGGAGACACTAGGCTTGCACTGCTTCAACACTAAGTCACCAACCTTAAGCTTTCTACTCTTAACCATTTTGTTATAGGCCCGAGCAATTTTTCTTTGATATAGTTGGTGATGATATAATGCTTTCAACCTTCTTTCTTCTAATAAGGCCAGCTGTGCATATCTGCTTGCTAACCATTCTATCTTAGGAAATTTTGCTTCCACAACCACCCTTAGTGATTTGATTTCAATTTTAATTGGCAATACGACTTCCATCCCCATAAGCCAAAGAAAATGGCATCATTCTGGTCGGGGTTTACACATTCATCATGTACCCTCATAAAGCAAAAGGAA
This sequence comes from Garcia nutans, assembly GCA_947685225.1. Taxonomy (NCBI): domain Eukaryota; kingdom Viridiplantae; phylum Streptophyta; class Magnoliopsida; order Malpighiales; family Euphorbiaceae; genus Garcia; species Garcia nutans. Next base: position 38,925,627 of record CANTUV010000033.1, on the reverse strand, counting down.
GCATTTCCAACCAATCCCTATATGTCTTGGTCATCTTGGACAAGATCTGCTTAAATGTCTTATTTTGTCACTTCTACTGCACCATTAGCCTTTGGTCTATAAGGTGAAGATCGGTGGTGATGGATTTGGTACTTTGAGAATAACTCCCCAACCGCTCCTTGAAGCTGTACTCCATTGTCTGATATCACACTGTAAGGGACTCTATATCTGCATATAAAGTTCTTCTCGATAAGCCTGACCATTTATCTTACCCCCAGCTTGTTGAAAGACTCGGCTTTAACCTATTTTGAAAAATAATCCATAGCCACTACGATGAAACGGTGATAGTTCGAAGCCCGTTGGATGTATTTCTCCAATAATGTCGATCTCCCAAGTTGCGAAAGGCCAGGGTGAAGACATAGAATGTAATTCTTCAGGAGGCATGTGGTTCAAGTTACCATGCATTTGGCACTACTAGCATTTTCTTACAAAATCAATACAATCTTTTTCTATGGTTAGACAATAGTAGCCTTGTCGAATTATCTTCTTGACTAGAGCCAACCCATTCATGCGGGGTCCATAACTTTCAACATGTATTTTCTAACATAATCTGCTCAACTCTAGGCTTCCTTAAGCATCTTAAATACACTCCATCGGGGCATCTTCGATGCAATTCCCTATGAAAGGTGATGTATTGTAAAGACCACTGCCTTATAGCTCTTTTCTCTTCTTTAGTTGCATCTTGTGGGTACTCCCTCCTCTCCAAAAATAGTTTTATGGTGTCATACCATGTATCATGGTCCGTGTCAGTTTTCATGACCATTTCATGCTCATAACAAGGAGTAGTCGAACTGGACAAAACCACAGGCTTAAGAAATAACCTAACAGGATCTTCCCATACCGAAGTCAATATGGTTAGGGCATCGGCCATCTGGCTTTCTTCCCGTGGCAGGGGTATAAATCTTCACTCCTTGAAATTCTTCTTCATCAGAGTCAAGTAATCGTAGTACAATTTCAACTTTTCTTCCTTCAACTCTCATTCACCATTTACTTGTGATACCACTAGCAAAGAATCACAAAAAATCTGCACCTTATCCATCTTCATGATGATTAGGGTTTTTAGGCCAAAAATGCAAACTTCATATTCCACTACATTGTTGGTAGCCCTAAACTTCAACTTCTTAGCAAGAGGGATGAGCTCCCCTTCGGGCGATTCTAAAATAACCTCAAGACCAACATTTTTTCTGTTTACTGCTCTGTCAAAGTACATTTTTCATCCCTGTATCTCTATGGCCTCTAAATGTTCATTGGAAATTTCAAAACCACCTTCTCACTATCTGGCAATGGCTATTAAGCCTGAAATTCTACTACTGCTCTACCTTTAATGGTTTTTCTGGTTATATATTCGATCTCAAATTCTTTCAAAATAATCAACCATCTGCTGTATTTCCCAATTAATGAAGGTTTTTCCTTTAAATACTTTACTAGATCCATCCTGAAAATTGCTTGCATACTATAAGACTGAAAGTAATACTGCAACTTTTTAGATGGCCAAACCATGGCTATGCATGTCTTTTTGATGATACTATATTTGATTTTATAAGGGAGGAGCTTTCTACTTAAGTAGTAAATTGCATACTCAACCCCTGATTCATCTGCTTGGGCGAGCATTATTTCTATCAATTCTTCCTCTACTGTTAAGTATAGTAACAAAGGTCTACCGGGCTTAGGTGACTTTAAAATAGGTGGATTCAATAAATATTCCTTAATACGCTCAAAGGCCTTTTAGCATTCATCATTCCACTTGACTAGTTGGTTATTTTTTAGTAATTTAAATATCGGTTCACAGATCATGGTGAGCCTCACGATGAATCTGCTAATGTATTGTAACCTACCAATGAACCCGCAAACTTCCTTCTTCGTCTTAGGGGCCGGTATATCCTGGATTGTCTTAACTTTATTAAGGTCAATCTCAATGCAATTTGGACCAATCACATGTCCTAATAACTTGCTTGAAGTAAGTCCAAACATGCACTTCTTCGGGTTCAACCTTAGATTGTACTTTACCGGCCTCTCAAAGAATAATTCTAAGTTTTGAAAATGTTGCTCTCTAGTATCCGACTTCACCATCATATCATCCACATAGACCTCAACTTCTTTATGCATCATCTCATTAAAGAAAGTGGTAGCCATCCTCTGGTAGGTAGCCCAGTTATTCTTTAACCCAAACGGTATCACCATATAGCAAAATATACCCCATGTAGTAATGAAGGCAGTTTTAGCTTTATCTTCTTAGGCCATTAAAATTTGATTGTATCCAAAAAATTCATTTACGAATGAGTGTAGCACACTAGAGGCTGTACTATTAATAAGGACATCTATATGGTGTAAAGGAAAATCATCTTTAGGGGACACTTTGTTCAAATCTCTATAATCCAAACAAACCCTAATTCTTCCATCTTTCTTTGGCAGAGGAACTATATTAGCTAACCAGTCTGGATAGTCTATCACATCAAGGAACTTGACTTGTATTTGTTTAGTGACTTCTTCTTTGACCAATTCTGCCCATTCTGGCTTTAACCGTCTAAGCTTTTGTTTGATAGGTTTCATGTGAGTGTAGGTAGGAATCAAGTGCTCGGCTATGTCTCGATTAATCACAGGCATATCTTCATAAGACCAAGCAAAGACTTCTTTATATTTCTTAAATATTTTTTCAAATCTCTCCCTCTTTAAGAGTAAGGTCGGATGATATGCTAATATTTTTAGGATTATCGATTGTTCCCAAATTTAATATTTGTGTGTCAACAGAGCTAATATTAAAAATGCTTATGTAATCACTACTTGAATGTATGCAACCATTAGGAAAAATATCACACAAGTAAGCAAAATTAGACTTTATTACATTAATCTTGGAAAAGAAAAATCATCATCCTCAAACAAAGCAAACAAATTAAAATCAAAATCAAAATCAGTGTTCTTAAAATCATAAACTAAAACATATTCAAAATTTTCTTCGACTAAAGCAGCAATTTCCTCTGGAGTCTTCTAGACTTTTAGGACAACGTCCTTCTTCTCTTCTGGGCTAGGCTCCTTGGCAGCTGGCATGATGAGCTCTTTCTTCATCTGGTCCACCAGTTCAGCAACATAAACAAATATCTCGAAACCTGGGATCGGCTTTCCTATGAAAATGACTGGTTTGGGCTTTCTTGGAGTAGTCCCATGTCTGAAGCTTTGACAAAAACCTCTTCAAGTGGTGGGAAGCTCATCTTCTCAATCTTCTTTGGCTAAACTTCTTTGTTAGCTTCATCATATCCCAAACCCTTCATAGTAGTCTGAGTTTTGAAATCTGGAAGTTCCGTCACACCTGTGTTTGTTTTTCTAAGGCCAGTGCTGGGTAGATAGTTCATGTTCTTCATTATGGCTAAGACTTTAGGATCCACTACTTCATCATCAGAAATTACTACTAGTTGGAATCCATTGAGAGGTTTCTCAATCGTCAGAGCATTCAACACTTCATTATCCTCAACCTCGATAACCACTGTCTCATCCCCATTTGAAAACTTGATCTTCTAATGAAGTATAGAAGGAATTCCACCAAGAGGATGAAACCAGGGTCATCCTAGCAGTAATACAAAAGTGACATAGATATCCAAGACTACAAATTCAACCATGGATTCAATGGGACCAACCTTCACAACAGCTTTGAAGGTTCCTTCGACATGCCTCTTGGTATTATCATAAGCTCTAATTGTTAACTCGGTTGGGCTTAAATCCCTTATTGGCATAGCAAACTTTGGTAAGATCTTAAGTGGGCACACATTGATGGCAGATCCATTGTCAACCATTACACACAGAGTTCTCTTCCCTTTGACCTCAACTTTGATAAAAAGCGGACGGATGTGGTCTCTTCCCTCCTCTGGTAAGTCAGCATCCAAAAATGACACCATCCCTACATCAATCTTGTTCTTTTTTTATCCTCCTCACACTTCATCACTCCTTCAATCTTCACAAAATTAACTAGCTCCTCTAGTGCTATGGAAGTGGAAATTGGCATGTTGGTCATAGCTTTGGCCATTGTTTCTCGATGCTTTCTTGATGTAGCTAGCAAGTCCCAAATGCTGATACTTGCTTGAGTTCTTTTTAACTGCTTAAGAACAACATCATCTTCCTCTTCTTTGTTCCCAGTTTTGACATCCTTCCCTTTATCAACTTCTACTTCTTTTGGTGATGGCCTTGCATAAGGCTTACTAGATCGGGTGTTCATAACTTCAATCTTTGGGCTCAGACTAGGTCCACTCTTCCTTCTTGGGCTCGGAATCATTATCATCATCAGTTGAATCCCAAAATTCACCCAACATACAGATTGCTACTTCTTTTCTAACCATAGCTTGTTTCATCTCGCTACATCACTTCTTCTTTGACTGCTTTATCACCCACATCATGGAAGGAAGTAATGATAAATTTCTCATTCAAACCTCCTCTGATCATGAAAGTTGCCGGTGGTGGGACCCTATTAAACCTTGGCAACAGATTGTCTTTCGTGTTTGGCTTGTTAGGTTCAGGCAACTTCCCACTATCAATCAAGTTTTGAATTTAATGTCTCAAACTCAAACACTTATCCGTCTTGTGCCCTTGCATATGGTGAAACTGGCAAAATGCCTTTGTATCAAAATTAGGTGGCAAAGGATTGGGCAAAGGGCACAAGGCTAGTGGCTGTAACAACCCCTTTTTCTGCAGTTTATTAAAAACCCAAGACAATGGTTTGTGCAACTCTGGAAACTATCTTCTATCACCTTGAGTAGTCGCATTAACATCTACTGCCTTTTATGTGCTTTGATTACCAAACTAGTAATTCCCTTTTTCATTTTTTTCTTGCCAAAAAGTGGCTCTTCTCCCTTTTCCATTCTTCAATTTGCAAGCCAGCTTGGAGGAGATTCTTGAAATCCCAGATGAGTGTGTAAGACATCCTCTCACAAAGGCTAGGCAGCACTCCCCTCACAATCATCCTAGTCTGATTAGATTATCAGGCCTCTTCTTGAGTAACACGACCTTATTTCTCCATCTCTTCACATAATCGACAAAATTTTTATTTGATTTCTGCCTTATCGACTCGACTTCCATCAAAGAGACTTCCAATTCAGTATTATACCTGTATTGTTGGATGAAATCCTTATACAAAAAATCTCAGCTCTTTTGAGTACTATCCTCTAAGGTGTTGAACCAATTCTGCACAATCGGATCTAATGAAAGCATGAAGTACCTTAGGGTTTGAGCCTTAGTAGTTCGGGCAGACTACATAACTATGATATATTGCTTCACATGAAGATGAGGGTTGCCAGTTCCATCAAACTTGGCAAAGGAAGGCATCTTGAACTTATATGGGACTTCATCAACTTGTTCAAACAGTTTGTCCACCTCTAATATCTCTTCGGTTTTCAGCTTCTTATCAAACTTCTTCTCCAAGTCCGTAATCATCTTCTCCACATCAGAAGTCTCGGTCTTTTTGACAATTGATTTCTCCAAAATCTTTGGCTCCTTCTTCTTATCTTAAGGATCTAAAAAGTATTGAGCTCAATATTCATTATCATCCATAACCATTTTATCATCATCAACGGCTACTTCACTAACCTTAGCCTTTTTTTTGTCTTTCTGCTTCTTGGTACTAGCAGATGCTTCAACAGTGTTTCCAAATACGACAACCATTTGGTTTTCATGATCTCAGCCAGGGCCCCTTTTAGTTCTTCCATCTTGACTTCAAGGGCATCATCCAACATCTTTTGAATCTGCTCTGGTTCCATTGCTTTTAGTGAAAAGGTAACTGAATCATTGTTGGATTCTTCATTATCGGCGTAGGTCGAATTATCTTAGGCTTTTGAACTGTTATAATCCAGGGTTGTGAGCCAGAAATGATCAATGATATGAGATGCAATGCATGTATTCATGTATGCCTGGATGCACAAGTAACAAATAAATAAATTAAAAGAGTAGGAACGATCCTTCCAACCTTATAATTTCTACACAAGAGTGGAAAGTCTCTTTACCTAGGTATATGGTCAATAAAATATTAACATGGGATATCTTTTTTTTGAAAAATTCACTCGGATGGTTTTAACCAGTAGTTATATTTTTAAATTTAGAAGTCAGTCAATGATAATTCCTATTAATTAAGCTTTAATCCATTGGGTCAACTAAAATTAGCTTTTATGCTATATTGGGATTAAAACCAAATTAAAAGGTTTATGATAAATAGATTTTCCATTTTGAAAAAAAAACTAGTGATTCATGCCACAAACAAACCCGTTATTAATAAGTCTTAGTATAAATTAGGCCCACAATTAATTTTTAATATTACATAATTGATCTAACTATTCATAAGCCTATTAAAGAAAAAGTTATTTTGAAAGCCTATTAAAAATGGTTTTGTTTCAAAACCCATTGTAAAATATTTATAAAAAAAAATTTTGGGCTTTGAGTTTAGGCCATGAAATAGAAAGAATTTTTGATCTATCTTGGAAAAAGATTTTATATCTAAAGACCATTTTGAAAGATTTTGAAAATAGTTTTGGTCTTTTGGGCTTCAAAATTATTTTGGACTTACAATATAATTAGGTCATATTAGGAATGGAACAAACCTAAGAGGTCATGATCCAAACTAAGATATATCAACCATAGTCAAACAATAAGTATTGGGGTGAAAACCTAAGGAAAGTAACTAGGCCAACTACATGGGCTTTGGTCATTGAGTTGAAAAGCTTAGGTCCCATATAAGTATATACCAAATGGTATGAGGCTATGAGTGGTTATGCCATGCTCAATCTCCATACCTCGAGTGAAAGTATATTATCTCTTACATAATACAAAATGGTTTACACAGGCATCCTAACTCACATTCACAATGTAAACTAAAATGATACAATTGAAAATATCATAATAAGAAAGAATAAAATAATATAAAGACCAATGAAATTAATTTCTCTTATCCCTAGTGGTGTCACCACCGTGAGCGGAGATTTTCGCCCTCACTCCTGGTGGAATGGTTTTTGCGACTTCTGCACTATTAGGCTCAGGGCCTTAGAGAACACGGGCCTAAACTCGGAGAAAATAGAGTCACCACCTAGATGAACCAGGAAAGTAGAAAGGGGTGGATGACTCGATTCATAAGGAATCCCCAACCCCTTAAGGGGTTCGGAAAGTTAGGTATGCGTGGGAAAGGTAAGAATGACCCAACACCCCCATAACTCCCGGTTCATTGGAACCAGCCTCCTTTTCAGGTCTAAATATTATAAAATTCTTAAATATTATATTATTATCCATACTACATGCGATTAAAAATAAATTAAGAATTTATTGCATCAAAACAAATCAAAATAAAATAATAAATAGACACTCATCCGGAGATGGAAGCATTCCCTTATAATGTTCAAATGTCCATAAAGAAAATGAAATAGGACACCCACCAAAAGATGGAAATATGTCCTTTACAATAGTCCCAAAATCTTTAACCAATAAACTAAATTACATAATAAAAACCAAGGCACCCACAAAGTGAAAACGTGTCTTTTACAATTCAAGAAATCACATAAATAATCAATTAAGCAAATTAAATCATTCAAGCACGATAATTAAAATAAAACATCCCTCATAAAGTAAAATAAACATCCATCATATAACAAATAGTAAACAAAATAAATAATTAAAACTAAAGTTTAAATCATTAAACAAATAAAATTAGGGTTTAGAAACTAGGGTTTATGGTTTTAAATTATCAGAATTAGGGTTTGGACCTAGATTTGGGAATTGAGCCACTGAAATTAGGGTTTTAGGTTTTGAAAATTAGAGTTTAAGAATTTTAAGGCTCCTTGATTAGGGTTTGGGGAAATTAGGTTTTGGTATTTTGGGAACAAATTATGGTTTTCTCGGATTAGGGTTTTTAGTTTACTAGATTAGGGTTTTGGTATTTTGGGTAGAATAATTTGGAGGTAGGGTTACCGAGTGGCAAGTTTTAAAAGAAATTAGGGTTTTAATTTACTATTTTAGAAAAATAGTGATTTGGGGAAATAAATTAAGGTATTGGAAAAATAATTAGGGTTTTGGAATTTAATAAAATAGTGTAAGGTTTTGGACAAAAAATAGTTTAGGGCTTTGAGTTTTAACAAAATAATTTACGGTTTTTGAGGTTATTTAGCCACTGGAATATTAGTGTTTAATGGTTTAATGGATTAGGATTTTAGGGTTTAATGGGTTAGTTTTAGGGTTTCACTGGATTAGGGTTTGAGAATTAAAAAACTGGTTTTATAAATTGAAAACAATTTAGGGTTTTGTAAATTATGAAATAAATTAGGGTTCTTTTGAATTTACAAAACATATTACGGCTTTTGGAGATTGTAAAGCATGTTAGGGTTTAGCAGTTTAAAGTAGATTAAAGTTTTGTTAATCAATTATAACCTTAAGCTACTGGGTAGTCTAAAAAATTCGAATTTTGATTTTATGAGACACACAATTAAGATCTTAACAATCAAACTATTGAATCAAAATGATAATTAAAACAATTAGTCAGAATATTAAAAGAGAGATTTAGCTATTGCATGTTTGAACAACTTGTAAATCAAAATATGAAGCAACTGTGAATGTAAACTAATTATTAATTAAGACCAAACCTTCATTGTCAGTTCCACCAAAATTGATGTTTGATTCTTGCTGAACAAAAGCAAAGACAGTGTGGCTGCCTTTGAAGTGTTGATGAATGTTGATTGTTGCTCGCTTGATTGTTGCTAAAATTTTTCGATCCCTATAAGAGTATTAAGCCTTATTATTTATAGGCAAAACTAATAAAACCCTAAACCTAACTTTGCTAATATGCCTTTTAAGCTAATTAGGAAACCCCACCGGTTAAAAAAACCTAAAAACCATTTAAAACTATGTCGATCTAGATGTGGGGTCAAAAAAACCTAAAAACCATTTAAAACCATGTCGATCTGGGCAACCGAATCGACATGGGTTAAGACCATGTCGATCTAGGTAGCTAGATCAACACGAGTCTTACTCATGTCGACCTGGTTGTCCAGGTTGACATGAGTTTAACCTCATGTCGATCTGGGCTGCCAGATCGACATGAGGTATGCTCATGTCTCCTTGGACCGCCCCAACTCAAATTATTCTTGTATTTTTTTTGGACTGAAAAGTTCTAATTTGGGCTGAACAAATTAATTTAGGGGTTTTTTAACTTGAATTTATGCATTTTAAAACCAAACCGACTTATTTAAAAGTTGTGAACTAGGTTTACATCTTTTATAGTCGAATCAAATTTATTTTGATATTCTTTAATTAAGACCGTACCAACTTAGGGCCAAAATTAAGGTTCTATAAGAGGAGGGATGAAATGATTGCCACTACATCAATTAGATATATTCACTTGATGCCTATGCATTTTCTAGTAGTTTATTGACGGTTAATTCCTTTTTGCATGTGCCAAAACATTGTCAGGCATCATATTTGAAAAGAACGAATATGGTCACAGAAACATTCCTGGTAAGAACAATTATCTGGGACTTATAACAATTAGAAGTACCTTACTTCTCTTTATTCCTGTCTGTAATTTGAGGCATTAAACATTCCTAAGTTCTCACATATGGAGATGCCATTTGTGCTACAATGGGGTTTTCAGTTTAAATAATTACTTTGTTTTGCATTGGTTTTATCAGTAATATTACCATTTCTTGTGAGATTCATTTAAGCATCTTTATCAATGCTAGGCATTTCGATTTTTCTGAATTCGTTCTCAAAACAATCAAAATATATCAAATAATAAAATATTTGATAACATAGTGAAATTAACTATACAATAATTTGTATTTACACTCATATTTTTACTTCTGACATTATACATCTCATTGCCATAACGCTTTAATTGTTCCTCCCTCGTTGCTTGGTTGTTGCTTTGGTATATTTCCTCCATGTTGAGAGGATGGGTACGACTGTGGTCCACATATTAAAAAAACCAAGGATGATTATTTATTATATATTATAATAAACTCAATTTATGAGTTTCCTATATTGTTATTTTTTCAACAAATGGGTTTATTTTTTATATTAATACCAATGGCAACATCAATAATGAATTTTTGAGACTGAAATTACCTAACGATAGTGTGACCTCTATACTTGAAAATTGAGTTTGTAATGGCCACAATATTATAGTCTCCCAGCTGAGATACATCTCTAGGCTACTAATTCAATCTAGGGCTACGCACTACAAACACGTACTTGGTGTTTGTTCTTTTGTCTTTTCTTTAATTTTTGCCATTTTGTTTGTTTATTTGTTGTATAATTTTTTTTGCTTGTTGATACCAAGTTGCGATGTTGAACATACTTTGACTATCAGTGGAATTAGTTTTTATTAGTTTATTGATATTGACAAAAATTAGATCCAAGATCTACCTCACTCGAAGGTTATTTTAGGGAATTCATTATATTTTAATGATTAATTCAAAATAGGTGAATATTAATTGCATATTTCATATATTTAATTCCTTGCAGGACTGATTAAATTGGTAAAGTTACACTTGCACTTACTTTCTTATTTAATGGGTAGATTATGAGTCTAGGTTCTGTAATTTCTTTTCATGGAAAAGTTTCTCAATATTGAAAGTCCTTTTCTTTTTGTAGGAGGATTTGCTTAAAATACTAGGTGAGAAACACTGGCTTTATGATTTTTTAAGCAATCTCTTTGCGAAGAGTTTATATTTACTTTTCAATAAAGAGCATGTGAAAGAGATTCTATTGGAGGTTGCCATACATGAATCTGCTAGAAATGATCAATTACTTGCATATAATGATCCAAGATCTATGGGTTCTGCTTTTGTGTAGCAATTGATAAGCATACAGTCATTGCAAGTCACATCTACTTGCAAACTTTGTGCAATATGTTCGTCTATTTTACTTATTTGATATTTATTGACAGTAATATTTGAGACAGTTCAGTTTATCTAATACCAAGAATCTCTATATAATATTATGTCATTGCATCATATTTTGTATGAAAACCCTAACGATGAACATTCATCATAATCTGATAAGGTATACCATTGGAAAAATTTCACCTGTGCAATGACGAGAAGTTCACTTATTAGATTTGGTCCAAAAGCAAGATTTTGGATGAATTTTCCAAAAGATGGATTGCAGTTGACACCACCCCATCAATCAGATTATTTTAAGTGGAAAGACTACTGCCTTATGGTGTTCAGTTTGTTTATTGGCCTTGAACTTATCACATTTTTGAGAATTTCCTAGCAACTAATTTGATTTGCTTGATAAATTATCTTGGCCTTCCAATTGAATTTTGCTACCTCCAATACTTAAATCACCAAGGTACATGCATATGTCAAACGAGCTACTTTATCTTGTTGCTTGAGCTAGTTAAATATTGCCATAATTCTTTATGTTGACTGGTAATTCATATTATTCATAGGTGTATTTTTGTCCAGATTGCGTTTTTAACAAAAAAAAAAACACTATTTGCAAGATCCCCTATATACAACATAAATATTAGTTGTATTATTTGAGTGTGATAAGTAAGTCATACATCTCCTAATTTGAAGTTTGTCCCTCAGTCTAAAAAGGTAAGAGAACATGGATTTACATACTGTGGGACCTAGGTATAAATCCTACCACTTAAAAGTTGAACCATTGATACAAAATCTAAGATTATGTGAAAAGAAGACCTTGTATGTCTAAATAGTTTCATTTCAGTTTGCAAATTTCAAGGCAATGGATTTAGCGGGAGTATATAATTAATTGATAGTGGACCAAGTGGACAATTTCATCTATATTTTTATATAACTATTTTAGCATTATAACCTTGATATACTTCACAATAACAACATACATACTGTAAGGTAGTAATAAAAGCTTATGATTCGGGCTTGGGAATTTATTATAAAGTAGTGAGATACACATAAAAAAACTGAGGCTAAACTAAGAATTTAAAAGATAATAAGTAGAAAATTACAATTGGGCGAAGTAAGTTAACATAAAGTCTTTCTTTATAAATAGGAAATTTATGAAGATTCTCCTTCATAAATAACAATAGGAAATTTAAAACTTCAATTAGGCTATACTTAAAAGTTCTAAAATGTTAAATTTTGGGTTAGGTATATATTATTTGCATCTTTCCATTTTTCTTCTTTCACAGCCAAGAAATAATTATTTTAATAAATTATTTTAATAATTTGTATAAAATTTAAACTTAATAAATTCAAATACTTTCATAAAATTAAAACATAATAAATTCAAATAATTTCATAAAATTAAAACTTAATAAAATTAAAAATTTCATATTAATATAATTTCATAGTAAAAATGTGTGTAATAATGTATTTGCCATATGTGCATATACTTTGCTTACATTTTGTATTTTAACCTCTATGGTATATACACATCAATAGCAAACAAGATCCTATAAAAACCAAGGCTAAAATAAGAATTTAAAAAATAATAAGAAGGAAATTATAATTGGGCTAAGTTGTTTTCCAAACCCTTGGCATCATTACTCTATTTTTTATCTTAGACAATTAAATTGAATAAAACTAACATTTGTATCATGTTACATTTTACAGGAAGATAAAATTTTGAAGAAAATTTGAAAAGCACGATCAGACCATATTAAAGACCAACCGGACCGTTGATATCAACATGAGTAATATTTACACAGAAAGGTTCATGGTAGAAAGTACTCCTGAAATCTCACCATACCATCGGCAGTCCGCTTGGACCATAGACAACTCCAACTGCACCATTGGTTGTGATAAATGAAAATTTACACAGTAAATTTCACGGTCAAAAGTACTCCTATTTTCTCAGAGTAATAGAGAAATCTGACTAGACCATTAAGAATTTCGATCGGACCTTTAAAGTAGAAATTGTCCAAAATATTTAGTAGAGTTCATAACCAAAGGCACGCCTAGAAATTGAATGTACCATCTGTCATACCCCATTTTTAGAAGTGTAACGATTTCCAGGTTGGCTTAAAGTCACCAGACACCACTTAGAACCCAACTAATTTATGTATTTATATATATTTGTTAGTTGTAATAATGAATTAAAATTTCATATTATAACTTTTATTATTTACTCATAATTTTATGATATATTGCTACACATTTATTTTCATATTGTAGATCATATACATTTTTTTACATGATAGATTACGTCAATCCTTTATTAAAATATTCATAATAGTACTACCGAGCAACTAAAGTATAACATAAAAGTAATTATTTAATTTCACATGCTAGTATTTTTTAATTACATTATTCTTAAGCTTCTTGCTGAAAGAAGAAATCAAGAAGCTGATAACCCTAGGTTACCTTTACCTGAAACCACAGACGATGGAGTGAGTTGTCAACTCAGTGAGATTATAGTGGCGTAAGGGTAGGAGGTACAATAAAATAGTTCAAGGTTCAAGAATAATAAATACATAAGGTAACAACCCAATAAAGGTACAACAATAAGATTCAATCCACAAGAAAGGCCCATAATAATTGGACCAATATCACAAAAGTAAATCACATAATATGATAGATAACACATTGTAATAGCACTGAAGAAAATATATTGTTATTCCAGTGCTATCACACATCACATTCACACAAATCATAAACTTCTATGTGCATATAATCTGATGATATAACCCCCATCAAGTTGGGATTCTATCATATTGGCTAATTAAATGGCTTAGAATGTTCACATAGGCCTAGAGGCCACATTGAGCTTCACAATCCATAATTACAAGAACATAAGCAACAAACTGATATCAAATGGCTAAAGTATCAACAATAGTTCAAATTTTATCAAAGAATTCCAAAGTAACAAAATAAGGGATGAACACTATAACTCACCTTGAACATGCAAATTTGATTCCTCTAAGTCATTGAAAATAATTGATTGGTTCAATGAAAATACTCGACCTACATTTACATCCACAAATAAATCGCACAATTAGGTCTATTTTTAATTTATTATTTGTCATTTTTATCTTAATTGTTTATTAGGCACCTATGTTATGTTTTTAACATCTTAATATGCCCTAAAATTTATTTTCTAATTATGAATTTAAATATTTAAAAATTATATTAAAATAGGGCTACACAATAGAGTAAGTTCAAATATGTGTCATATGCCTATAAAAATATACATTAGCTTCTTCAAGTCATTTGATTTACTTATTCATTAAATTAATATTTATAGTTTTAGGAACATTAAATACACATATTAAAATTTATATTAATCTAATATATGCTTATATTTATAATGAAAAGTATATTTTATCATGCCTCAGTCGCAAGTCAATAAAACACTTAAATTCTAGCATTTGAGTAGTTTATATTCATTTAATTGAATATTAATTTCTTCAAATTCACTTGCCTTGAAATTTTTCCATCATGCCCCATACATCATATATGACCTCTCTGTAAATTTTTATAAATTATAGAGTTCAATTAAATAGGTGAATAATTCAAACACAGTAGCAAAATCTCAGTGGCATTCATTCAGACTATTAAAATGAGCAGCTTGTATTCACTTACATACTCACTCATTTTTCCTCATCATTTTGACTTATCGTTTTACCACAACCTTCCCAGAATCCAAATACATCTTTTTATAAATTTTAAAGCTCATTTTCATGTTAAAATAAATAAAATACAATAGCTAAATTATTAAAAGTTTAAGCTATATAATTTGGATAGATTTGAGTGTTAGGGATTCTAACTTCATTCCTTTCCATTTCTTTCAATATAAATCAATTTCCAGCATCATAAATACTTATTAAACATGTACAAATAATGAGTTTTAGCTCAGATTCAATGAATAATAAATTTAAAGCTAGATAAACTAAATTAAAAGATTAAGATTCAGAATTTCCAAATTTCTTACCTTTAAGAGTTCTTTTTGCCTTTTTTGCTTTTTTATCACTTTGTTGATTAATTTTTTTTTATTTTAGATCACTTTTAGACATAAGAAATTAACTTAGAAAGGGTTCATGGCTGCTGGAAAAATAGAAAAAATTGTTATAGAAAAAGAGGTGCTTTGATAAAAATGAGAAAGGAAAAAGAAATTGAGATAAGAACAAAACTATTGTCAACTTTTTAATCATAATTTGCCTAAGCTCTTCCTATTCAAAGGAGCTGACTCACCCATTTATTTTGGAAGAAAAATGGCTAAGAATTAAATAGGTGAAATGTCCATTTTTTTCCTCAAGTGTTACATATTTTTTTGTTAACTTGCATGCACTTTTTGTCTTTTCATACCTTAAATTGCTACTTATAATTATAATTAATTTTTAAAAAAATTATTTTCACTTTGAATTTTCAATTTTAATTTATTTTGTATAGTTTTAATGTATATTATTATGTTAAGGTATTATTAATTAAGTTATAATGCATTTTGAGTATAATACCTAAGATTTTAATACATACGAGTTACTGTAGCTAAGGTATTTTAAAATTTTCATTTTCATCACTTTAGTGACTCATAAATTTCACTTCTTTGCATATCATTGGTTCCTTTCTCACTCTAGCGGGTCATTTTATTTCTCTAATAGTCTATATACAAATATAATTAGTTATTTAATAACTTACAGTTAGTTGGTTTAATTTACAATTGTTGTGAGTTGTAGAGTTTTCAATTCAAATACTTTAGAGTTTTTATTTATATTACTTTGGCATATTAAAATTTTATTTGAATCAAGATTTTTTCTCACTTTATTCATTAATTTGTACAATATTTAAGCTACTAGATTTTTATTTCATCTAGGGTATTATATTCTCTATCCTTAATTAAAATTCGTCCTCAAATTTTCTAAAATAGTCACCCACTAAAAAGATGAGGATACATATCCAACATCTCAGACTTAGTCTCCCAAGTATATTCTTTTACTGATTCACTTTGTCATAAAACTTTTACCATAGGAATATCTTTGTTTCTAAGCCTTTTAACTTGCTTATCCACTATAGCTACATGTACTTCTTGATAGGTTAAATCTTACTGCAAATCCACTGGTGGAGCTTGTAAAATGTAGGATGGATCAGGAACATATATTTGAAGCATTGAAATATGGAACAATGGATGCACTTGCTCCATATTGAGTGATAGTGCCAAATAGTAGGAAATTGATCCTATTCTTTCTAATATCTCGAAAGGACCAATGTACCTCGGTGAGAGCTTTTCTTTCTTACCAAATTTTATGACTTCCTTCATTGGTGACACCTTCAGAAACACATATTCACCAATACTAAATTGAATATCTTTTCTTTTAAGATCTGCATAGTTCTTCTGGAGGATGAAGGTTGTCTTCAAACATTCTTGAATTAATAGTACTTGCTTTATGGTTTTTTGAATAAGTTCTAGGCCTTCTATATGTCTTTCACCAATTTCATTCCAACATATAGGGGATCTACAATTTCTTTCATATAATGCCTCATAGGGTGCCATTTGTATGGTTGAATGGTAGCTATTATTTTAAACAAATTCAATCAATGGCAGATGCTTGTCCCAAGTACCTCCAAAGTCCAAAATGCACAATCTCAACATATCTTCTAAGGTTTGAATAGTTCTCTCTATTTTGTCCATCTGTTTATGGATGAAATGCAGTGCTGAAATCTAACTTTATTCTCAATGACTCTTGTAACTTCTGCTAAAATCTGGAGGTTAATTGTGTTTTCCTATAAGAAACGATGGAAATAGGCACTCTATGTAAATTTATTATCTTATCTAAGTATAATTGTGCATACTGGAAAACAAAATAGGTGGTCTTCATAGGAATAAAATAAGAAGATTTCATCAATTTATCAATAATCACCCATAAAGAATCATAGCCTGTAGATGTTTTAGGTAATCCAACCACAAAATCCATGGTAATCCTCCCATTTTCACTCTGGTAGTGGTAATTGTAGTAATAGTTTAGATGGCTTCTGATGTTCAAATTTCACCCGTTGGCATGTTAAACACCTTGCTACAAATTTTGTAATATCTTTCTTCATACCAATCCACCAATAAATATCTTTCAAATCATGGTAGATTTTGGTAGTTCCAGGATGCGCATTATAATTTGCATAATGAGCCTCTCTCATTATCTGTTCCTTTAGATCATCTACTGTTGGTACACAAAGTCGATTGCCATATTTTAATACACCTTCATCAGTTACAAATTCAGAGGTCTTGCCTGTAGCAATGTCTTCTTTTATCCTCACCAACTGCAAATCTTTATACTATAGTATCTTAATTTGATCAATTAGTAATGGTTTGATAGTGAATTGGGCTATCAATAATCTATTATTTGATAAATCAAATCTTATCCCTAAGCCATATAAGTTCTGAACCTCTTTTACTCATGGTCATAGACCTACATGAATGTGTGCTAAACTCCCCAAAGATTTCATGCTTTAAAGCATCCACTACCACATTGGCTTTGCCTAGATGATATAAGATCTCACAATCATAGTCCTCAAGTAACTCCATCCATCTACATTGCCTAAGATTTAGATCTTTCTGTTAAAAGATGTATTCGAGGCTCTTATTATTTGTGAATATCTTGCATTTTTCACCATATAAGTAGTGTCTTTAAATCTTCAAAGCAAATATCACTGCTGCCATTTTCAAATCATGAGTAGGATAATTAACCTCATACTTCCTCAATTATCTAGAGGCATAGATAATCACCTTATCATTCTGTATCAAAACATAGCCAAGTCCCATTCTTGATACATCACAAAGCACTGTAAATTTGCTCCTTCAGTTGGTAATACAAGAATATGTGCAGATGTTAAACATTCCTTCAAATCTATAGAAGCTTTCCTCACATTTGTTGTCCCAATCAAACTTTACCCCTTTTTGGAGCAATCTAATAATTGGTGTAGTTATTTTAGAAAAGTTTTTTACAAATTTCCTATAATAACTATCCAATCTAAGAAAACTCCTTATTTCTGTGACATTTGTTGGTCGAGACCAATCAGCTACTACTTCAATTTTCTTAGGATCTACTTGTAACTCTTCACTGGTGATCACATGTCCTAAGAAAGAGACGTTCTCTTGCCAAAATTCACACTTAGATAATTTAGCAAATAATTGATTCTCCCTCAGAGTCTGCAATGCTATCCTCAAGTGCTCTTTATATTTAGTCTGACTCTTGGAATAAATCAATATATCATCTATGAAAACAACCACAAATTTATCTAAGTACGACTTAAAGACCTGATTCATCAGGTCCATAAAATGTTGCAAGTATATTAGTGAGACCAAAAGGTAGTGCCAAAAACTCATAATGGCCATATCTAGTATGAAATGCAACTTTAGGTACGTCTTCCTTCTTGATTCTCAATTAATGGTACTCAGAGCGAAGATCTATCTTAGAAAAATATCTTACCCCTTTATAGTTGATCAAACAAATCATCAATTCTAGGCATAGGATATTTGTTCTTTATAGTCACCCTCTTCAATTGTCTGTAGTCTATATACATTCGAAATGAACCATCTTTTTTCTTAACAAATAATACTGGTGCACCCCATGGTGAACTGCTAGGTCAAATGAAGCCTTTATCCAGAAGATCTTATAATTGTGCTTTCAACTCCTTCAACTCTGTAGGAGCCATTTTGTATAAAGGAATAGAAATAGATATTGTACCACGTAGTAAATCTATACTAAACTGTATTTCCCTCTTTCGAGGCAAAGTGGTCAAATCATCAGGGAATACATTAGGAAACTCTCATACTATAGGTATCTTATCCAAACTAGAAGATGAAACACTAGTATCTTTGACATGGGCCAAATGTCATATACACTCATTTCTTAATAATCTTTTAGCACTAATTGATGAGATCATACCA
Organism: Garcia nutans; assembly: GCA_947685225.1. Classification (NCBI taxonomy): domain Eukaryota; kingdom Viridiplantae; phylum Streptophyta; class Magnoliopsida; order Malpighiales; family Euphorbiaceae; genus Garcia; species Garcia nutans. Next base: position 38,906,769 of record CANTUV010000033.1, on the reverse strand, counting down.
TTTAGAGCTCCACTCCTATTCCCTAAAATAAAAAAATTTCCCTAATGAACTATGAAATATCACCCTTTTACCATTACAATCTAAGGTGGCAAAATACTTAGACAACCAATGCATTCTCAAAATAACATCAAACTCTAACACTGGTAATTCTATTAGGTTAGCACTCAGAGTTTTATTACCTATCATAAATTCATAAGAGGGGATATAATTTTAACAATAATTTCTTCCTCTAAAGGAGTAAATACAGTGAGGAAATTATCAAGCAATTTGAAAGCATATGTAATTTAGAAGCAAAATAGGTGGACACAAAAGAATGAGTTGCCCCTGAATCAAACAACACCCTTTCTTTAATAAATTGGATGGAAATGATACATGTAATAGCTGCATTTGATGCTTGTGCCTTCTAAGGTGATAAGGTATACACTCTCCCTCTACCCATTAGATGGTGGCTGAACTGTAGGTCTCTCAGTAACACTGTCTCTTTCAGAAACTCTTTCAACTCTATTAGATCTAAGACCCCTTTCTATTTGCACTGTGGTATGGGATATTTGTGGTCTTGTTTCCACAACAATCAAAGGACAATCTTTAATCATATGATCTTTTTGTCCATATTTATAGCATGCCCTAATCTCCCTGTAACATTGGCCTCTATGCATCTTCCCACAAGTTTGACATGGAGTACTTATAGGAGGCCTTTGAATATTAGCACTAGAAATTTCATGGTTAATAGTCCCATTGGCCCTCCTGTAGATGGTCGAGGTGAAAGTTCCATTGAGGTTCTTGATGGATTGGTTTATGGCATAGATTGTGATTTGTTGCCTAGCACTAGGTGTTCCTCCTTCTTTTCTGCTTCTCTGTCTTATAAAGCTTTCAATTCTTGCCTTCTTCTTCTATTCTCGAGCTTCCATCTCTCTATTTCCTATTATTCTTGCTTTGTCCACTAGTTTGGAATAAGAATCATAATCATGAGCAGCTAAAATCATGTACAGTGAATTAACTAATCCTCGTCTGAACTGATGTATTCTTGCTGCTTTATTTGATACTAGAGCAGGTACATACTTACTCAACTGATTAAACCGTCTTGCTCTGTACTCTACCTAATCTTCTTCTACATCTTCTTCATCTCTTGCTTTTAAATTTTAAATTTACCATCACTCTTCATATCAACCAATTCATCCCCCTTCTCGGTTGCTAATTTGAACAATTGGCATCAGAGCTAGCAAATTTCTTTAAACTTAATTATGAAATTTGATCCAAAATGGCAATCATTCCACCAATAAACACCTCTATACATGGAAACCTAAATTCATTCCTTAGAACCTATTTGAATGGAGTGGATTATTCCTATTGGAAATACAGGATGTATTTGTTCCTTCTTAGTGAAGGAATTGAGCTTGTTGAAAATGAGTGGAAACCTCCTGCTCATGAAATTGATGGTGTCAAAGTTTCTCTTTCTAAATCACAATGGTCAAGTGTCAATGTGAAAGATCGGTTCAAGAACAATAGAGCACCCTCTATTTTAATGAATTCAATATCAAGAAAAGAATGTGGGAGAGTCCAATATCTCACTTGTGCATATTGCATTTGAAAAACTCTTGAAAGCTATCATAAGGGTACTACCCAAGTGAGGTTCACTAAGAAGCAAATAGATGTACATGAGTATCAGTTATTTAAAATGAAGCCAACGAAAACATAACTGACATGACAAATCATTTGTTTTCCATTGTCAACGAATTAAAGAAATATGGCAAGATATATGATTAAGGCGAGGTCAATAGTAAAATCTTGAGAGCTCTTAGAGAAAGGAAGAGCTTTAAGTCAAAAGTTTTTTCTATTGAAGAAGCTCATGACCTTAGCACCTTGAGAACCGATGAGCTTGTGGGAAAGCTACTCACTGTTGAACTACACAACGAAAAGAAAGAAGAAAAAGGTGAGAAAGAGAAAATGGAAAGCAATAGCTGTTAAGGAAATCAAAGAAGTTGAGAGCTCAAGTGATGAAGAAAGTGACGATAAAGAGGAAATGGCAATGCTTTCGAAAAGAATAAGTGATTGGAAGAGAAAGAGAAGATTGGAAGCTAACAAAGATACATTTTCTAAATCCTCCTTCAAAGATAAAGATAAAAAAAATGAAGTGAAATGTTATGAATGTGGCAAATTTGGTCACTTCAAATCGGATTGCTTTAAGTTAAAGAGCAAAAAGAAGTGGGATAAGGAAAAGAAGAAATCACTCAAAGGTACATAGGATGATTCTTCCTCAAGTGAAGAAGAAAAAGAAGAGGAGGAAGGAATCACTAATCTATGTCTCATGGCAATTTAGGATGAAAATGACTCCAATGAGGTAGGTACTCAATCTTTAAACTTGATTGCATATGATGATGATGTGGTGATGCTTTAGATGATAGTGATTTGATTGAACATATGAATCTTAGAGCGGAAAAGTATTTTTCTATAATGAAATTTTTTAAGGATAAATGTTCTAAGTTAGAAATTGATTTTAAGTGCTTAAAAAACTCTACAGTAGAATTAAAGACCTCAAATGAACAATTGTTGAAATCAATTGATGAAATGACAAAAAATTCACATAGCTTAGAAAATATAATCAAGGAAAACAAAATATTAAAGGATGAAATAAATGAGTTAAAAGAATCTATTTCAAAATTTCATTAGGAAAAAAGAGGCCTTAGATACATTTATCAACAATCAAAGGTCACCCTCTTTGAAATATGGTTTAGAATTCAATGGCTCATCCATCACTACATTTATCAACAATCAAAGGTCACCCTCTTTAAAATATGGTTTAGAATTCAATGGCTCATCCATCACTACATCTAATGCACCAACATTTATAAAAAAATCTACAACCCAAACCTCTAGTGTTGAAGTTGTAAAGAATACTAATATATAAGCCTAAAAATCATAAAAGGATTACATTAGGTTCACAAGGCTCTAGAACTAAAGTTCCAAGAGCAAACTATGCATTCACGTATATAAGGCATGTACATAAATACAAAAATAAATAAAAACAATCTCATTTAATACACACTTGCAATTGTATGAAAGGTTCATTGAATTTCAATTGGAAAGTGCATAAGTATAGAACCTTGAATCAATGCTTATATTGTATAAAATTTGGACATAAGGGCACATTTTGCTATATTAGAAAGGCTCATCTCAAGTTAGAGGATCCATCTACTACTAACCCTCAAGGACCCAATTTTATTTGGGTACCTAAAAGAAGATGAACATTGTTATTTTGTATGTATGCCTAAAATCCACTATCAATGAAAAAGTTTGGCTTGTGGATAGTGGATGCTCAAGGCATATGATGGGTAATGCAAAGTTTTTTGTAATGCTCACTTACAAGCATGAAGGTAATGTTACTTTTGGAAATAATGCTAAAGGTAAAATCATTGGCATTGGTTCTATTGGCAGGCTTGGTAAGAATATGATTGAAAATGTGTGGCTTGTTGATGGGTTAAAACATAATTTGCTTAGCATAAGTAAATTATGTGATAAATGATATGATGTAAGTTTAACTCTAAAGGATGCAAAGTTACCAATTCAAATGGTGAACTTGTATTCAAAAGAGTTAGAATTGGCAATACATATAAAATTGACTTACATTCCAATAATGCATTCGAATGTTTGATTACCATTAGTAATGATGTTTGGTTATGCAGTAGAAGACTAAGACATGCTAGTATGAATCACTTATAATGCATTAATAAAGAAGAACTAATTGATGGTCTCCCTAAAGTAAAATTTGATAAAGATAGGACTTGTGAACCTTGTCAATTTGGTAAACAACATAAAAGTTCATTGAAATCTAAAAAGGTCACCCTTAGAACTCATTCACTTGGATTTGTTTGGAACAAATAGAGTTGCTAGCTTAGGTGGCAAGCTATATGCATTTGTACTTGTTAATGATTACTCAAGATTTACATGGGTAAAATTCTTAGCTTAAAAGAGTGAAGCTTTCAATCATTTTAAAATATTTGCAAAAAAAAGTTCAAAATGAAAAAGGCTATGCAATCACATGTATTAGAAGTTATTATGGCAAAGAATTTGAAAATGAGAACTTTAAAAATTTTTGCAATGAGTTTGATATTTCACATGACTTTTCAGCTTCTTTAACACCACAACAAAATTAAATGGTTGAAAGGAAAAATAGAACATTAGTTGAAATGACTAGGACAATGCTCAATGAGTATGATTTACCATCTTACTTTTGGGCGAAAGCCATTAATACCGCATGTTATATTTTAAATCGTGTTTACGAAAGACCTTTAATTAACAAAACTTCTTATGAGCTATAGAATGGAAGAATACCTAAAATTTCATACCTTAGAGTGTTTGGATGCAAATGCTTTTTAATGAATACCAAGAATAATCTTGAAAAATTCTCATCCAAGTTGGATGAAGGTATATTTTTAGGGTATTCATCATCTAGCAAATCATATAAAGTATTTAATAGGAGAACACTAGTAGTTGAAGAATCAATGCATGTTTTTTTTATGAATCCTCTAAACTTAATCAAAGGAAATGTAGTGTTCTTGATAATTTTGTAGGTATATTTGAACAATAAGAAACAATTAATATTCTAAAGAATAATCACGATGAACAAGAAGAAGAGTCTCAAGAGCTACCAAAGATTGGCAATACACGAAGGATCATCCAAATGGTGATACATCAAAGGGAGTAACTACTAGATCGAAACTTAAATACTTAGATGTTAATGTTGCTTTTGTTTCTCAAATTGAGCTAAGGACCATTGAGGAGACTCTTAGTAATGAATGTTGGGTAATTGCTTTGCAAGATGAACTCAACCAATTTGAGAAATAATATGTGGAAACTTATTCCTAAACCTAAAAATCATCCAATTATAGGATGTAAATATGTATATAGGAATAAGTGTAGACACTTAATTTTAGACCTAAGCTAGTCTAGCCCTAATTAAAAGGGTTAGATCAAGTCTAAAGGTTTAAACCAATCTGGAACAATTTTAAAAGCCTAAAATAGTTCCAATACAATCTTAAAATCCCAATACAAGTTGGTCCAAGCCCAAAAGTATAGATTTTGTCAAATCGACATGCCCAATTCGCCACATGCCTTGCCTGAGGCGAATTAGCCATCCCAATACAAGTCGGTCTAAGCTTAAAAGTATAGATTTTGTCAAATCAGCATGCCCAATTCGCCACATGCCTTGCCTGCCAATTCACCCCAGTCATGGTCTATGGCAAATTGGCCATGCCAATTTGCCACATGGGGGCCATAGGTTTTGAGTTTAGGTTTTAATTCTGAATTTTAGGCCTAGTTGCATCCAGATTCAGTTTGATTTAACTTCTAATTCTAATTGTAATCCGATTAGCTTGGGAAGTTTTTAGCCTAAGGTATTTTCTTATAAATAGAGGATTCAAAAGCTTCGGAGGGGGGGGGCACGGATTAGCAATCAATAACCCAACAACCAAGGATTAAACACAAAAGGCACTAGCCAAAATTTTCATTGATCCAGGCTTTCAAAGACATAAGCTTGGTTCAACACATCACATTGGGAGAAGCTAACAATGCAGGCTTGATTCCACAAGTTAAAGTTAATTGCATTCGTTGTTTAGTTTAATTTTATTTTGATTCTTTCATTCTTTTTAAATTGCAACTTCATATCAATTGTTTGAACTCACTGACACTTGCGTTTAATTTTACATATTTATTATTGGCATTCGAAATCTTAACTTTCACCCTAAAGTCATAAACCCTAGTTTTAAAACCTTAAATCTCATTTAGTAGCCAAAACCCTAGTCTAAAATACTAAATTCTAAAAAACCTAAACTTTATCCAGTAGCCCTAATTCCCTAAACCCCATCTAGTAACCAAAATTAGTAGCCTGAATTCCTAAAGCCATAATCTGTTTTTCAAAATACCAAAAACCTAATCTGCTTTTCAAAATACCAAAACCCTAATTCCATTATTCGAAAACTAAAACCCCAATTCTATTTTCTAAAACCAAAACCCTAAATTTGTTTTTCAAATACCAATCCCAACTCTGTTTTTCTTCAAACCCATAGCCCTAATTACCAAATTTCCTAAAAACCTTAATTTCTAAACTCCAATTCTTTCAAAACCCTAGTTTTCAAACCAAAGCCCTAATTTTCAAATTAAAACCCTAAAACCATATTTTTAACCTTACAAACCCTAAGTTTAATATTTAAACCTTTATTTTGTATATTTAATGCTTTAAACCCTGATTTTAATCATTTAGTTTGTTATCTGCTTTTATGGTTGATGATTTATTTTATTTAGTTTATAATGGATGTTTCATTTTTAATTGTTATGTTTGAATAGTTTAATTGGTTAATTATTTATTTGGAGTTGTAAAAGGCATATTTCCACTTTATGGGAGCCTTGTTTATTTAATTTATTTTTTTTATTTTATTTTTGAGGATTAATGTAAGGGACACATTTCTACTAATTGGTGGGTGTCCTATTATATTTATTTTTATGGACTTGGACATTGTAAAAGGCATGTTTCCATTCTTGGATGGATGCCTATTTTTATTTGTTTTTGTTTCAAAAAAGTAATGGATATTTATTTCTTTTAAATCATGTGTAGTATGGATAATATCATAATAATTAAGAATGTTATAATATATAGACCTGAAAAGGAGGCCGGTTTCAATAAATCGGGCATATGGGGGTGCTGGGTCATTCTCACATTTCCTATACATACCTAATTTTTTGAACCCATTAGGGAGTTGGGGATTCCTTAGGAATCGAGCCATCCACCCCTTTCTTTTTTCCGGCCCTTCTGGGGTGGGGACTCCATTTTCTCCGTATTTAGGCTCTTATTCTCTAAGGCCCTAAGCTTAACAGTGCCAAAGTCACAAGAACCATTCCATATGGGAGTGAGGACAAATAATGTCATCCTAAGAAAGTCATCGCCTAATGGAGGAGAAGGAATGTCATCCACCCAAAGTCCACCCGAGGAGGAAGCACTTGAGTCCCTATTACCTTGAAAGTTGGGTCTGTAATATTCATCACCTGAAAAAGGAGGAGGCACCTCATGGCCATCAATTCGAGGCCCCATAGAGGACGAAACACCATGATCCCTGATACCATAGAACCGAAAGTCTCAAAATTTTGTTCCGACTGATGGTAAAATGCTTCGAAATGGGCAATCAATTGGCAGCTAGCAGCTAATTCTTCTTACAGCTTCTTATTTTGCTCCTCAAGTATTCACTGTGAGTCAGAAAAGGAAAGGGTAAGAATATGCATCATCATGCATACATACAACATAAATCAACATAAAATAAAATGATAGACCAGGTAATTTAAATCGAGACCTTAAGAATGAGACGGCATATCCGGGAAAGAAGAAGGAGCAAGTGGAAAAAATTGACCAATAGCCTGCAATAAAAATAAAGATAATCAGAAGAAATTAAAGAGAAAGCAGTTGTAATGGCAAAATTTTAAGTGCTCACCTGAGAAACGCTAGCCCTGAAGTCACCATGAGAATAGGAAGAAGGCTCCCTCTCCTCCTTATCCTCGTCATCTTTTTCTTCTTCTTCTTGTTCCTCTCCTTCCATTTCTTCTTCTTCCACTTCTTCTGCTTCTCCTCCAGGAAGCCCTTGGACACCAACAGGAGATACATCAAAATTCAAGAGCCATGCTCGAATAAATTAGACGTATGACACAACAGGTGGAAGAAGATAAGTTTCAACATCGTAACCATTCCAAGCAAGCCTCCACCAATTCTTTGGCATTGATGTAATGTTTAAGGCATATGCTGGGCTATTCATCGGAACCCTCTATTACTCGATACCTAGGAACTTGTCATACACCCTCTCACCAAGAAATTAGTCACTAGATACAAGACCAGCAGTGACTCAATGGGAGTGCTGGTAAGGTAATGCATCATTCATGAGAGGAGTCCAATTTGCCCGCTCCTCAGCTTTCTACCGAGCCAAGTCAACTTACAAGGTTACAAAAGGTAAGTGAACTTTAACATAAAATTTCAAGGTATACTAATACTATTTTACCAGGTCCCAGGTTAAAAGACTCAAATGATATCGTTGGGAGTGCACATAATGAGAGCTAGGAATTGTCGTATGATCAGTCAACTAAAAATTCAACCTCAAATACCCAACCCTATATCGAAAAATACCAGGCACCCTCATGAGATTGTGCTTGTAAGCCCATACCTGCAATGACAAAGACAATCAAATTCACACAAGTACCTCAATTGAATTGACAATGGCGGAAGATAGTACCTCAGCAATAACAGCAAAGCCAATGAAAGAATTTTTTTCCTGTAAATCTTGTCAAAACCACGATACAGATAAGAAAGGCCAGCTTCACCCCAGCAAGGGCCCGTAACATCGATAAATGGATGGTACATTCGGTACTGCATAAAATGGTCGACCCTAGCAAATATAGCAAAAGTCCTTAAGCATATTTCTCGGCCCTTTCTCCAATAACCCATCGGGCATAATTCATCTAATAATCTCAAATCAAATTAATTTTATCTTGAATGGCTCTTTTAATGGAGGTTCCATACCTATTAACTATTGAATCTTGTCATGTGTCAGGATATCATTAGTAAGAGGGACCGGAATACCATGGTACCAAAGACCAATTATAGCAGTAAAATCAAGTGGGCTGATGGTCATTTCTCCCACGGGGAGGTGGAAAGTATGGTTAGTGTCCATCCATTATTTTGATAGCGCTTGAACCACACTCCTATCTATCAAGCATCCTTCGAATGGCAAATGTAGAATAAAGTTTTCAAAACCATAATTTTGGATGATCTGTTTTACTCGAGAAGGCACTATATTGTACCATTGTTGGGCTTTGTAAACACATCCTCCACCCCGAATAATGCAGTGATCGCACTGACATCAAACCAGGTAAGTCAACACGAGGTAAGTAAATCATCTTAAAAATGATAAAAATTTTCTTTTCTCTTTACATAAAGTCTACTATTGTCATAAGTTACTCATTAATTTCTATTCCAATTTAAGCGGGGTAGAGGAATTGGTCGACTCATCAGGTCAATGACCTAAAGACTACAAGCTCGAATCTTGTCCTTGCCTAATAACAACTTGAGATGCTGGGGGAATCGGCAGATGTGCCCTAAATCACTCCTTTGATTTGAGTCATTTTTCCCTTTTTCAAAGGTGTTCTAAGTTACTTACTAAATTTTTTCTCCAATCCATTAGTTATCTACTTTTCGTACTAGGTTACTTCTTAAATTTTGCTACAATTCATTGGCTTATCTACTTTTAATAACTAAATCATAGCTTAAAAATTACTCTTCTGAAATGATAATTTCCTTTTCATAGTTTCTTTCTATTCTTTATAATTTTTGCTCATATATAGACAACCTTGTGGTACTAAAGCATTAAAATGCAGTATAGTGAAGCTCGCCTTAGTTTTTCACTCAAACTGCGATGAAGCCGCATCCTAGCTAGAAGATTGAGATTTCCAAATTCATGCTCTCTGATGTACTCTAGCAATTCAGAGTTAGATCGAGGCGTATTGTCTCCCCTCCATTTGCAAATATGAATGATGTCTCAAAATTCAAATGAATGAGAAATGGGTTGTTAGAATTGTTTAAATAGACAAAAAAAAAAGGCTAAGTGCTCTGAAACATTCAAAATCAATAAAGCACAAAGCAAAGCAAAGAAAAGTAATGTACAACAATAGTTTATGTCAATTACTTTGTAACATTGTAAAGAAACTGACATCAACAGTTCATGTCAATTATTATTACTTCATCACATGGATATAGTAAATATTTGAGTATCTAAAAATATTTTTTCCACGCAGGGGGCAAGAGTACATAGGTGCCCATATATGGTAAAAATAGGTAAATTTTTTACAAATATTTTACTGACTATAATTATTTTTTTGCAGATATCTCGAGTCCAGAACTTATTTCAATTTCGAATCGAGAACCTAAACCAACTCGGGTCCAAATTTCAAATCATTTTGGGTCCAGAATCCAAACCAATCCGGGTTTAAAATCCAAAACAACTCGGGTTCAAAGCCCAAATCAATCCGGGTCCGTAACCTAAACCAACTCGGGGCCAGAATCCAAATCATTATTAAGTCCAAAACTCAATCCGGGTTCAGAGCCCAAACAAACTTAGGTCCAGAATCTAAATCAATTTTGAGTCTAGAACTCAATCTGGGTCCAGAATCTAAACTAACTTGGGTCTAGAACCCAATCTAATTTCGGGCCCATAACCCAAACTAATTCGGATCTAGAACCCAAACTAACTAGAGTCCAGAACTCAATCTAGGTCCAGAATCCAAACCAACTCGAGTCTAGAATCCAAATTATTTTTAAGTTCAGAAATTAATTCTGGTTCAGAATCCAAACAAACTCGGGTCCAGAACCCATCTTTATCCAAAATTAGTAAAAATTGATGTTGCTTTTACTCTCTTTTATTGAAGTCTCATATCGCTCAAGCAGGGGACAAACTGTAGGCCCTTAATTTTAAACTTAAGCCAGTTCGACCTTAAATAAAAAGGGTTAGATCAAGTCTAAAGGTTTAAACCAGTCTAGAACAATTTTAAAAGCTTAAAATGGGTCCGATATAATCTTAAAATCACAATACAAGTCTGGCCAAGCTTAAAATGGGTCCGATATAATTCGCCACATGGGGGCCATGGGTTTTGAGTTTAGGTTTTAATTCTGAATTTTAGGCCTAGTTGCATCCAGATTTAGTTTGAATTAACTTCCTATTCTAATTGTAATCCGATTAGCTTGGGCAATTTTTTACCTAAGGTATTTTCTTATAAATAGAGGATTAAAAAGCTTTCAGCGGGAGGGGGGGCATGGATTAGCAATCAATAACCCAGCATCCAAGGATTAAAATACAAAAGGCATTAGCCAAAATTTTCATTGATCCAGGTTTTCAAAGACACAAGCTTGGTTCACCACATCACATTGGGAGGAGCTAACAACGCAGGTTTGATTCCACAAGTTAAAGTTAATTGCATTCGTTGTTTAGTTTAATTTTATTTTGATTCTTTCATTCTTTTTTAAATTGCAACGTCATATCAACTATTTGAACTCACTGTCACTTGTGTTTAATTTTACATATTTATTATTAGCATCCGAAATCTTAACTTTCACCCTAAAGTCAAAAACCCTTATTTTAAAACCTTAAATCTCATTCAGTAGCCAAAACCCTAATCTAAAATACTAAATTCTAAAAACCCTAGACTTTATCCAGTAGCTCTAATTCCCTAAACCCCATCCAATAACCAAAATCAGCAGCCTGGATTCCTAAAACCATAATCTGTTTTTCAAAATACCAAAATCCTAATATGCTTACCAAAATACTAAAACCCTAATTCCATTTTTTCTAAAACTAAAACCCTAATTCTATTTTCTAAAACCAAAACCCTAATTTGTTTTTAAAAATACCAAAACCCTAATTTATTTTCCATAATACCAAAACCTAACACCATTTTTCTAAAACTAAAACCCTAATTCTATTTTCTAAAACCAAAACTCGAAATTTGTTTTTCAAATACCAAAATCCCAATTCTATTTTTCTTAAAACCCATAACCCTAATTCCCAAATTTCCTTAAACACCTAATTTCCAAACTCTAATTCATTCAAAACCCTAGTTTTTAAACCAAAGCCCTAATTTTCAAATTAAAACTCTAAAATCATATTTTTAACCTTACAAACTCTAAGTTTAATATTTAAACCCTAATTTTGTATATTTAATACTTTAAACCATGATTTTAATCATTTAGTTTGTTATATGCTTTTATGGTGGATGATTTATTTTATTTGGTTTATGATGGATGTTTCATTTTTAATTGTTATTTTTGGATGATTTAATTGGTTAATTATTTATTTAAATTTCTAAAAGGCATGTTTCCACTTTATGTGTGCCTTATTTATTTATTTTATTTATTTTATTTTATTTTTAATGATTAATGTAAGGGATATATTTTCACTAATTGGTGGGTGTCCAATTGTATTTATTTTTATGGACTTGGATATTGTAAAAGACATGTTTCCATCCTTGGATGTTTACCTATTTTTGTTTGTTTTTTTTTCAAATAAAGTGATGGATGTTTATTTCTTTTAAATCGTCTATAGTATGAATAATATCATAATAATTAAGAATTTTATAATATATAGACCTGAAAAAGAGATCGGTTTCAACGAATCGGGTGCTTTGGGGATGCTGGATTATTCTTACATTCTTCATACGTATCCAACTTTTTGAACCCATTAGGGGGTTGGGGATTCCTTAGGAATCGAGTCATCCACCACTTTCTTTTTCCAGGCTTGTGTTCTCTAAGCCTTGAGCCTAAAAGTGTCGAAGTTGCAAGAACCATTCCACATGAGAGTGAGGGCTAAAATCTCCGCTCACAATAAGCTTGATGAAAATGGTCTTATTACTATAAACAAAGCTAGATTGGTAGGTAAAGGGTATAACCAAAAGGAAGGTATTGACTATGATGAGATATTTGCCCCCGTTACTAGATTAGAAGCTATTAGAATATAGCTTGCATTTGTATATCACATGAATTTTAAACTTTTTCAAATGGATGTTAAAAGTGCATTTCTAAATAGGTTTATTAATGAGGAAGTTTATATTGAACTACCTCCCAGTTTTGAATATTATAAATTTTCAAATCATATTTTTAAACTTATCAAAGCACTATATGGATTGAAACAAGCTCCAAGAACTTGGTATGATGGATTTAGTGCATATTTGCTTTAAAATAATTTTTCAAAAGGCAAAGTTGACATAACTCTTTTTGTTAAAAAGAAAATACATAACATTTTGATTGTGAAAATTTATATTGATGATATTATATTTGGTGCTACTAATAAATCTTTATGTAAGAAATTTGCTTCTTGTATGACTAGAGAATTTGAAATGAGTATAATGGGTGAACTCAAATTTTTCCTTAGACTACAAATCAAGCAATGCAATGATGAGATCTTCATCAACTAATCCAAGTACACAAAGGAGCTCCTTAAGAAATTTGGAATGGATGGTTGCAAAATTAGCAAGACTTTAATGAGCACATCCTTAAAACTTGACAAAGATGAAAGTGATAAGGCAGTAGATGAGAAGAAATATCGAGGTATTATCATATCACTATTTTACTTAACCTCCTCTAGATCCGATATAATGTATAGTGTATATTTGTGTGCTAGATTTTAATCATGCCCTAAGGCATCACATTTGAATGTCACTAAAAGAATTTTGAAATACTTGAATGGTACATTGCATTTAGGACTTTGGTATCTTGGAAATACATTATTTGACATTTTTGACTTTTCGAATGCGGATTATGCCTGTAGCCTTTTGGATAGAAAAAATACGACTGGGGCATGTCATTTTCTTAGTAAATGCCTAGTTTCTTGGTTTAGCAAGAAACAAGTGTCGGTTGCTCTATCTACCGCAGAAGCCAAATATGTTGCTGCATATTTTTGTTGCACTTAAGTTCTTTAGATAAAACAACAATTATTGGATTATGACAAAACTTTTGATCACATTCCCATTAAATGTGATAATACTAGTGCAATTAACCTATCTAAAAATCTAATTAAATTTTATAGTTCAAAACATATAAACATTAGACATTATTTCTTAAGAGACAATGTTTAAAACTAAAATGTTATCTTAAAATTCATTGATGAGTCTCAAAACTAACTTGCTGATATATTTACAAAATCCTTAAATGAAAAAAGGTTAAACTTCATAAAACAACATTTAGGGATGATGGATGGAAACACTTTAATGTAGAAATGGAATTGCTTAAAAAACTTATCTTACATGATCTAAAATTTTCATTTATATCTATTTTTAATCATATATTAAAGCTTCTAATTAAAAAACACAATTTCCTTAAAAATCTTAATTTTGGCTTTTTTACGATCGGACCACATTACATTCCGACCGTACTTATTTGAAAATCTTTGACTTCAAATTTTTCATAAAAGTATTGTAATATCTCAAAATTATTTTTGAAAAATTTTTAATTTTTGAAAAATTAAATAAATTTAATTATAATTTAATTGGATAAATTAAATAAATGATTTTAAAGGAAAAATGAAGAGTTTTTAAATGAAAAAGTGGAATATATATGTGATATATATACAAAATATATACAACATATAAAAGTCAATAAAAAAAGTCAACACTTTTTAAAAGAAAAGTCAAAAGTTAAAGTAAAAAGGGTATTTTAATAATTAAATCTTAGAAATTCAAAATTATTAAGTTAATTCAAAAATAAATAATTTTTGAATGAAGAGGAATTTTTGGACTTTTTAATTTATTAAATAAATAATTGAATAATTAATTATTAAAATATTAAATAATATATATATGGTTGAAATTAAAAGATGAAAGAAAAGAGGAAATCAAAAGTTTTTTTCATCTTCTTCTTCTTCCTCCTAGGCCGACCACCATGGATGCATAGCCAAGGATTTTAGCTTCTTCCATACTCAATTTATTGAAGGATTCCAAGGGTTCAAAAGAATTTTTAGTGATTTTCACTTGAAAAAGTAAGCTCTTTAGCTTTTTCTTTGGATTTTCATGGAAATTATGATTATGTGTGATTTTGAAATTTTAAGTAGTATGTTATAATTATTGAAATTGGTATGTATAATATTATTTGAAGTGATTAATAATGATTTTAAGGTTGGATTGAAGAGATAATGGAGTTTAGGTAAAGATTAGTGAAGAGAGAGAATTTAGAGTTATGTGATTTTTGGAGTTTTAAAATCATGGTTTTTAATTGTAGAAATTAATTCTAAATTAGTTGTTTTGATGCATAAACAAGTATTTTAAAGTCAAATATTGGATTTTGTTGGTTTTGATTGGAGTTTGAGAATGAAAGTGTGATTTAGGGTTTTGGAAAAGTAATTTTTTCCAAAGTTGTAGAATTGTTTGGTTTTATTGGTTTAAGTGTGTTGTTTAATGTTAAAAGTGATGAATATAAGCTTAAAATGATAATCGGATTGAGTTAGAATAAAAAACTTCAATGGGGGAATGTTATGCCATTTTAGGATTTTGGTCCTAAGTGAGTATTTTTGTAATGTAATTGATTTAAATGTGTTAAAATATGTTAAAAATAAAATAAATAAACTTAAAATACCAAATTGAATGGCCTAGTATGGTATTCCAAAGTTAAAGTGAGGATAGCCTTAACTTTTGGATTTTTGCTTGGATGATGTTTAATTATGGATTAAGATTGAAAATGCCTTAGAATGTGATAGTAAATGATTATTTATGATCCCATTTGGTTTAGGCATTGAGGAGAGTTGATTTTTCACATCCAAGTGTTGAAGGGCAAGTGGAAAGAGAAGGATTATAGGGTGTTTGAGCTTGCTTTTGGTTGTCTTAGAGGTATGTACAAGCTTTAGATGAATTGCTTATATTTGCATTACGTTGAGCTTAACACATTTTGGATTGAAAAATGTGTTAAGCTACTTGATACATGGAACAAGTATGAATAATGTGCTATGACATGTGTAATGTCATATATGTATTAAATGCATTATGAAAAGCCATTGTTGATGGCTAAATTGTGTAAAATGTGAAATATGTGTATTACGTAAAAAATAACCCAAAGCGTTTAGGTAATGCTATTTATTGTGTATGCATTTAGGGCATTGCTAAAAACCCATTAGTAATGACTAAAATGCATCAAATGTGAATCATATGTGGATTATGTGAAATTATCCAAAATATTTGGGTCATGATTGTTAAGGTAAAATGTGATGCAATGTGATGATATGATGAAATGTGATGAGTTGATATTGATATAAATGAGAAAAGTGAGAAAAAGATGAGAAAATGATATGAATTGAGAAAAATAAGAAAAGTGAGAAAAAGATGAGGAAATAATATAAAATGAGAAATTTGAAAAATGAGGCAATGTGCCTAGCTTGATTATGAGAAAATGAGAAAGAGATTGATAATGAGAAATGTGAATTAATTGTGCGCCTAGTATGTTATTCAATTTTCAAAGTTCTGTGTTTGGCGACATGCCTATGAGGTTATCCTCATTATTTACCTTCGGGCTAGATGATAGGCATCACTATGATTTGCTTCGGGCTAAACGTTGGACGTCACTTGCCTTCGGGCTAGATGCTGGGCATCACTATGATTTGCCTTCGGGCTAGACACTTGGTGTTAATATAGATCAAAACAGTAACTCTAAAATTTAAATAACATATTAGATCCTTTGGGCCCATGCTTGTGTTTGCTTGTATATGAATTGTGAATTATGAAATAATAGAAATATATGTTATAATGAAATGATATTAGATATTATATCCATATGCATTGTGCATTTACATTGCATTTGAGCTTTATTTCTATCAAAGTTTGTACCGCTAGACTTTTGGCTTAGAGCAATTGAAATTCATCACGCAGGTGACAGGATAGATCCGGCTGAGCCGGAGAGTTCTTCTAGACCAGGTCGGGTCTAGATTTGAGTGTTTGCCAGTAGAGTTAATTTTGTGGCGTCAAGATCAGAAACACTGCGAGCAGCATGTATACATTTTATATTATCATATTTTGTGATATTATGTATATTATAATATATTTTTGATGAATATGTATCATAAATTAAAAAGAATATTTTGATGTGTAGATATATGGAAGTGTATAAATGTTTTGTGAAATTTGGAGAAATTGAGGAGGATGGATGAAATGTATTTTTGGGTAATGTTTGGGAGTGTTATCTTGTGCAGGTTGTGTTGTTTGTTAAATTTGGAAATGTCCAAATTACAGATAAAAACTTTGGCGAATTTTTTCAGGAATCTTTATGAAAAATACTTATTTTAACACCTATGATTTATATTAGTATTTTATTTTTTATTAAATATACATTTTAAAGTATTTAAGATTTTAAATTTAAAAAGTGAAATTTTTTTATTAAATCAGTCTGTGATATTTTTGTACCGTATATGTGCATTTTACATATACTGAGTATATGTATTGTATGTATATAGGGTATAAAGGTGTTACATTTATTTTGGTATCAGAGTCTAGGTTTGAGGTTCTCAACCTAGGTGAGTTGTTAGAAAGAGAAATTGAGGATTTTAAATATGGTTTTAAAATATGATCCATGCGTTGGCACTGTTAGCTTCTGATATTTGATGTGGCAATTTTAGTTGTGTTTGCAAATATAGATAGTTATGGAATCTCACACGCATCAGTCTGCAGAGGGTAGTGTAGAGAGTGTAGCTCCTGGTAAGGGTAGAGAGGGAGCTGGAGCTGAGATCGTTGGAGATGCACCTCCTCCTATGCTAGAGAGACCAGCGGCTGATGAGATTCCGACGAGCTGAGTATGGCATATGTTGAGGCAAGCTCCAGTTTAGCAACAGCTGCCACTATCGTAGCCTTAGTCGCAGCTACAGTTATAGACAAGGAAGTATGATAAGCTGAGGAAGTTTAAAGCTGAGAACTTTGTTGGTACAATAGATCCAGCTGTAGCATAGCAGTAGCTAGACAGGGTCTAGAGAGTGTTTATTTAGCTACAGGCCATTCCAGAGGAGAAGTTTGATTATGTCAGATCTCTTATGTAAAGAGATGCATATGAGTGGTGTAAGACGATTCCACATGCCCTGGATGATCTACCGGTCCTGACCTATGATAATTTCTGCGAGAATTCGAACAGAAGTATATTCTGAGGGAGTATAAGGATGCGAAGAATATAGAGTTTCTGAGTTTGAGGCAGGACATCATGACAATGACAGAGTATGAGATAGAATTTATCCGGCTAAGAAATTATGTTGGAGGGATCATTTCAGATGAAATTGACCGGTGCCGAAGGTTTGAGGAGGGGCTGAAACCCTCTATTATGTGTATTATAGTAGTCTCCGGTATCAAAATTGTTCTCAGTTGGTTGCAGCTGCCAGGAGTGTTGAGAGAGCACAGAGTCTTGCAGCAGCTGCTAGGGTTGAGGAGACCAGAGCTAGGAGACCCCAGAGTGAGGCAGGGTCTTCGTCAGTGAAAAGAGGCCAAGGGGATATTTTCAGAGGTTTAGTAGAAGCCAGGGGCAGTCTGACAAGTCAGTGCAACAGCAGAGATAGAGACAGAGACCTGCAGTTTCAGTCACTAGTGTTCCTGCCCCACTGGCTCAGAGGCCTACTCCACCTACCTGTATTCATTGTGGTATGGTTCATAGAGGTGTCTGCTGGAGGAGAAGTGCATCAGCAGTGTGTTTCAAATGTGGGTCGCCAGACCATTTTATCAGAGATTGTCCAGAGCTACTAGAGAATAGATAGACAGATGTTGTAACTTCTCAATCCAATGTCAGAGGGGGTCATGGTGGCAGAGGTTTTGGTAGAGGTAGTCTATCTAGGACTAATTAGAGAGGTGGTTCTATAGTTGGGGGTAGACCAGATGAGGCAGGGCCATCACAGGGGTCTATGTGATGCAAAGGCAGCCAGATGCTTCAACTGTTATTGCTGGTACTTTTTCTTTTTTCAGTACTTCAGTTCTTGCATTGATAGACCCTGGGTCGACTCATTCATGCATCAGTACATCAATCTTGCCTGTGAGTAATTTGCATTCTGTGTCTCTAGGATTTGATATTTTGGTGACAAATCCTTTAGGGTATAGTGTTGTGGTTAGTAGGGTGCACTGAGATAGTCTGGTTGTGGTTCAGGATGAGAAGTTTCTCGGTGATCTGATTGAGATGCCTTTCAGGAAGTAGATCTAATTCTAGACATAGATTAGTTATCAGGCATGAGGCTGTGGTAGACTATCAACAAAAATGTGTTACTCTGAGAACACGTGATGGTAGGGATGTGATGGTATCTAGTAAGCAGAGGCATCTTTCATCCATGTTTATTTCACCAGTTTCAGCTAGGAGGATGATTCAGAAGGGATGTGTTGCTTATCTTGCTCATGTTGTAGATACTAGAGTAGTGGAGTCCCAGCTTGATAGTATACCCTTAAAAAGCTGAGTTTCCCGATGTTTTTCCTGATGATTTGCCAGGGGTACCTCCTAAGAGAGAGGTTGAGTTTGGTATTGATCTGATGCCCGATACTACTCATATCTCTATTACCCCATATAGGATAGCACCTACTAAGTTGAGAAAGTTGAAGGTGCAGTTGCAGGAGTTGCTGGATAAAGGGTTCATCCGCTCTAGTGTGTCATCGTGGGAAGAAGAAGGATGACATCTTGAGACTGTGTATTGATTACCAGCAGTTGAATAAGGTGACCATCAAGAACAAGTATTCGTTGCCTCGGATTGATGATCTCTTTGATTAGTTGAAGGGAGAAGTAGTATTCTCTATGATTGATCTGAGATCAGGGTACCATCAGTTGAGAGTCAAAGATGTGGATGTACCTAAGATAACTTTTTGTACAAGGTATGGACATTATGAGTTTTTGGTGATGCCCTTTGGACTGACGAATACACCAGCAACTTTTATGGATTTGATGAACAAGTTGTTCCGACCCTGCTTAGACTAGTTTGTGGTGGTCTTCATTAATGAAATTCTGGTGTATTCATGCAATGAGGAGGATCATGACAGGCATTTTTGAATTGTATTGCAGACTCTAAGATAGAAGCAGTTGTATACTAAGCTGACTAAGTGTGAGTTCTGGCTCGATCAGGTGACTTTTCTTGGTCATTTGATTTCAGCAGAGGGTATTAAAGTTGATCCGAGTAAAGTTTAGGCTATCTGGAATTGGAGTCCACCAAAGACTGTGATAGAGGTTAGGAGTTTTCTGGGTTTGGCAGGCTAGTATTGTCGATTTATGAAGAGTTTTTCTATGATATCTACACCACTCACCATATTACTTTGGAAGGGAGTTAGATTTGTGTGGACAGATCGGTGTCAGATAAGTTTTGAGCAGTTGAGGAAGATGTTGACTCAGGCTCCTGTCCTTACCTTGCCTGTGGAAGGTAAACCTTATGTGATACTTCACATAGTGGTTTATGTTGTATTCTGATGCAGGAGGGTAGAGTCATTGCTTATGCCTCTCGACAGTTGAAGCCATATGAGCTGAATTATCCAATTCATGATTTGGAGCTAGCAACCATAGTTTTTGCCTTGAAGATTTGGCGGCATTATTTGTATGGAAAGAAGTGTTTCATTAAAATACCAATTGCATAACACAAACTCAATTTACATGAAGCACTTATTAAGGGGGAGCAAATCAACTCAATTTTACTTAAATACACTTTGAATAAGTTAACATTAAAAGATCAATTGCATAATACAAACTCAATTTACATGAAGCACTTATTAAGAGGGAGCAAATAAACTTAATTTTACTTAAATAAAGTTTGAATTCAATTTAATTGTTAAAGTAAAAAAGGAGAAGACTGTTTCCAAACCCTTGGCATGATTACTCTATTTTTATCTTAGGCAATCAAATTGAATAAAACTAATATTTGTATCAAGTTACAATTTGGAGGAAGATAAAATTTTGAAGAAAACTTGAAAGGTACAATCGGACCACACTAAAGACCAACTGGACCATTGATATCAACATGAGTACTATTTACACAGAAAGGTTTACAGTAAAAAGTACTCCCAAAATCTCACTATACCATCGATAGTCCGCTTGGACTATGGACAAGTTTGACCACATCATTGGTTGTGATAAATGGAAATTCACATAATAAGTTTCACAGACAAAAGTACTCCTATTTTCTCAGAGTACCAGAGAAGTCTGACCGGACCATCAAGAATTTTGACCGAACTTTTGAAGCAGAAATTATCCAAAACATCCAGTAGAGCTCATAACTAAAGGTACGCCTAGAAATTGAATATACCATCAGACTTTCAATTGGACTAGATGCAAGTCCGACTAGACTATTTAAATATTCTTCAAATCAGAAGCCGTTATATCTCCACTCAATTAGTGGATGACACGTTGACCAACCGCTAAAGGACCATTAGTCAGATTTTCAAAAAGTATGATCGAACTTTGATTATTTCGACCGGCCTTATTGTAGTACGACTGGACTATGGACAAGTTCGACCATAAAAATGCTCTGGATAATAATTTAGTGGGAGACAATAATCAAACATGTTGGCACCTACCCCAAACGGCTAGTTGAAGACTTGAAGGCTATAAATACCTTAAGAATATTCATTTTTGTGTAAGATTGTGATTATAATATCCAAGATTAACAAATTTCATTTCTTTGCATCAAAATTATATTTATATTGAATGAGTGTTGGGTGTGAGCATTAAACGCCATCAAAAGTTTGAGTGTGAGCTTGGAAACACTTAGGTTGTTAGAGTAAGTATGGAAAAACTCTTGTAATGGTTATGATGATTGATCTCAAACCATTGTAATAGTTTTATTGTAAGCTAGTGAAAACACCAAGTTAGAGTTAATCTTGTAAAAACTCAAGACTAATGGAACCTTAACAAGTTGTTAAGGAAATGGACGTAGGATTGAGGTAAATTCGAACCACTATAACTCTTTATGTTCTTTCTTCTATACTCACTCAATCTTCTTCTACATCTTCTTCATCTCTTTCTTTTACATTTTAAATTTATCATCACTCTTCATATCAACCAATTTACCCCCTTCTTGGTTGCTAATTTGAGACAACAATTGGTATCGAAGCTAGTAAATTTCTTTACACTCTAGCTCATGTTGACTTGGATGCACTTTGACTCAAACCGAATCCAAACCTCTTAATTTTCAGACCGAGCCTGTTTCACAAATTTAATTTTTGGATTTTTATGGATTGGACTAGTTTAATTCAAGCCTTCAAATTAGGTTTAGGCTCTTTAAAAAAATATAACGGATCAGGTTAAACTTCTTAAATTTAATTCGGCCTAAATTTAAGGTTATATAGTTACTCTCTTAAGTTGCATCCCATACTAATCACTGACAGTCCAGTCATAACATCTCATTTTCCTATTTTTCACTGTAGGACATCAGCAATCTGACTAGAATATCCTCCTAGTTTTCAAAAAAGAAAAAGAGACAGTTGAAGACTGTCTAGCAACATGCTCGAATAACCCAAATGACTAGTTTTGGTATTAAATGCCCATTTTCACTATAAAACCCCTCCAAAATCAATTTTTAACCCTTTTTAACAATTCTAAACCTCCCAAACATTAATTTCTCTCCTATAATCTTCTTGAACCTTCAAACTCATCTATCACTCTTCTTCTTCATTCTATTCACATTGGCTCTTAAGCATGACAAGAAGAAAAAATCCTCCAAGAATAACAAAGGAAAAGGTATTGCATTATCATCTTTTCATGAAGAACCTCACATATCAAGGACTCACAAGGTAAAGTGTGCCGATGAAGAAGAAAAGAAAAGGTATGTAAAATCCTTGATTTTTGGGAAAATTGGAGTCTAGAGGCAAAATGGTAATTTTACCTTCAATTCATATTCGGGTGCATTTTATAACGTTTGGTGCTTATTTTCATAATGTGGATGTTGAGATGTTTGTTTTGAGTATAATATTGTGTTTTTGGCTTCGAGGGGTATTTTGGTCATTTTGGCAGTCGAAAAATTTTTCGGTTTCGTTTTGCTGTTTTTGATGTCATTTTGGTGACCGTGATGTCATTACGGTTATTTTAAGTATAATTTTGCTAGGGGTTGTGTTTCGAAAATTTTTCGGATATTTATTAATTTTTAATTAAAATAAAATAAATAAAATAAATAAATTAACTAATTAATTAACTAATTAAAATAATTCTGAAAATAATTGAATTTGGGGTTAGTTGTGAATTTTTATAAGTTAGTTGGGTTTTTTTTGAATTTTTAAAGAGTTTTAGGGTATATTTAAATTAAATAAATTAATTTAGGGGTATATTAGTAATTTACCACCTAAAATTTATATAAATAGGGGTGTTAGGGCACCCAATTAAGTGTCTAAAAGAGGAAGAAAATTAATTTTTTTCCTTTAAATCGAGCGGCTGTCGTTTAGCAGTGGGAGTGCGAATTTGCTGGTGTCGTTTGGTGAGGCACGGCTGTCGTTTGGCGAGGCGCGCTCCTGTCGTCTGGCGTGTGGAGGCCTGTTGTTTGGCATGCTGCGGGCTGCGTCGCCTGTCGTCTGGCTTGTGGAGGTTTAGGTAGATTTGAGGTTTTTCACTCTTTTCTTCTCTTCTTCATATTTTCGATCAAGTTTGGGTATGATTTGTGTTATTGGGTGTTTGTATGATGTTTATGGTGTTAGAAAATAATGTTTTTAATTTATTTCGATTTTTTAATTAATTAAAAACAATTAAAAAGTTGTAGGGTGATTATGGATGTTCTTGAGGTTTAATCTTTGATTAGGGAGTTTAAGTTAATGATCTGGTATTTTTGGCAATTGTCATCTGTTCTAGGGATGTTAAACTTGATCTGGAAATTTATTTTGAAATTTTCATGTTTGGTTTATATTTTTAATTCATTAATAAAATGAAAATTTATTACTGCCTGTGATTGCTGATATTCCAGTAACTTTGTCAAATTTTTAAAAATTATTGGTAAATGATCTAGGTTTTAATTTTTGATATGTTTTAGGATATGATATTAGGTATTTATAAAAAATATTTTGAGGTCTGGTTCAAATGTTTGTGTTTCAAAATAAATTTATTTCTCAACTGCTGCCAGTATGGTAAGTGGTTGTATGAATCAGATTTAAAAATTAAATTGAGGGACTTAGAGGTTTCTAAAAATTATGAAATTTTTATATGTTGTCCATCCTGATGTCTATAATATGAGAAAATTATTTGGATAATTTTGGTTGTAACGAAATGTGAAGGATTTATGATGATTTTTGCTGTACTGATTTTTAGTGGTTCAAACAGAACCAGAATATTGTAAAATATTTTTGGGTTACCAAATAAATTTGGATTAATCTGAAATTTTTCACACACGTTATTTAGATGTTGGAGAAGCTACTGGAATTTTTTCAGAATTTTTGAACGATGGAATTATTTTCTGGAAATTTTTGAATTATAGGGACTACTTAAGAATTTTTATCGGTTTTGGGTGTTGGTATGAATTATGATTTTTGAATAAGGACTGATGTGATATTATTTGATAAATGAGTTATAAAAATTGAGTTGAGGTTCTGGTTCTAATAAATTTTAATTAATTAATTGATTTTGTATTTTTGACGTGCGATCGGTTTAACCATTGGGTTGAACCATAATTTTGAGTTGAGTCGGGTTGGTTTTAATTTTGGATTATCTTGGTTAATTGTTGGTTAAGTATTGGTCTTTTTGCATTCATAGCATGTATTGCATCCCTCATGATAGATGAGATAGTGGGATTGATTGTTGGACTATGTAATTATCTTTCCTTAGGCAATAATTCAGCTGAAGCTCAAGGTCAGTAGGTTGTGAGGATTTGGCTAAGCTTTATTTGGATACCAAGTAAGTTCATGGGTATATGTGTATTATTTGTGATGTGCTATTTGCTAACTAAGCTATTATATATATAATCCCTTCGTATATATTATCCTTTCTAATTTCGATATATTATCCTTTCTTACCCTAGCCTCGCATGTGAATAGGAGATAGAGAAACTTGTATGCTATTTGCTAAATGCTTTGATATGATATTGAATATTCTTGTGATGTGCGATGGTGTTTCTAATGGGGACGGAGGATATGGATTGTGATTATGGAGATTATTTTGTATATCGATATCGATCTTGTTCTTGGGGCTTATGCCTACTTGCTCTTGGGGCCACATTCCTACTTGTTCTTGGATATGGTTGAAGGAGAAGGATGTTATATTTTGTAGACCCCGATACACCATCATGTATGTGATTATTGTGGATGTTTACTTGATATATATTACTTTGTTAAATTGTAATAGTGTTTCTCTGCCTCTCATGAACTTACTGAGCGTCTATATATAACGTTCACACCCTTATAGATTGACTTGCAGGTTGAAGTTATATTCCTTAGTGAGCTCGGTCGTTCTTTTTATGGGTTCTTCTAGTTGGTTGTGGATTTTGGTTCGTCTGCATATTTTCTTTACTCCATAGAGATTTCTGGATATTTTTGGGCGGACCGTGTCCGAACCCTTTTTCTTGTAATAAGGAGTAGACTGTTTCTTTGCATCTAGTTTGAGTTTTAGTTATTGAACTTGATTTTGAATAGTATCATTTCTATTGATGACTTGATTATGGAATAAATTTATTGAACTTAGTAATTTTGCACTATAATAATAAATTTGAATTAGGCTTGTAAGGTTATACTTAGGTATAGCCTTACGCCGGTCCCGGCTCCCCAGTTTGGGTCGTGACAAGGTATGAGATAATCAAATACAAAACAACCCTTGCTAACCGTATTCCTTCTCTTCTATCTCTTGAAACCTTGGGGTAAAACAAGACATTAAGGCTTATCTTCAAAACCTTAGGTGGAAATCTTTTGTGTTTTTAGGTGTAGATGATTTTGGTTATGAAACCCTCACTAAGGTATTTTTCACAACTCTTGTTGTTGAAAAAAAAAGATAGCTCTCCTTTAGCTTATTATGATATCACTTTTAGACTTTTCAATGAGAAATATGAACTTACCCTTGATGAGTTTGCCTCAATTGGGTTTCAATATTGAAGGAGTTTTTGACCTAATAAATAAACTCATGCCTCTCAAATGAGTGTTGGACGGAAATTTCCATTGAAACTGATTTTCGCAACAAGCTCTCCAATGCCAAAGACTTGAGAACCT
This sequence comes from Garcia nutans, assembly GCA_947685225.1. Classification (NCBI taxonomy): domain Eukaryota; kingdom Viridiplantae; phylum Streptophyta; class Magnoliopsida; order Malpighiales; family Euphorbiaceae; genus Garcia; species Garcia nutans. Next base: position 38,881,110 of record CANTUV010000033.1, on the reverse strand, counting down.
TGACCTTTTGGGTTTTGCATAGGATCATCACCTATTCCATTAGTGTTAGGAGTGAAAGCAATAAAAAAGTAACTCAAAAGGATTTACTCTTCCTCTTTGGGCTTAGTAGCGGTGTGAAAATCCAAACTGCAAAGTTTTTGATAGATACTTTTTATCCATATTAGGAATAGCTCCAAAGGAACCATCTTGCACACATCACAAGTCACACAAAATAGCCAAATGTATTGGGGCCTTTACTCCTGAAAATAGAGCCATACTAGTAAACCCTCTTGATCCAACCATGCCTCCATTGATATTGCCTATTTGAAGCATTCCAAATGCATTAGAGATGTGTGTGGGGGGGGGGGGGGGGGGGGGGGCAAATATGAGTATTCGTGTGGAGCTAATGGTACTGCTGCTCAATATAGAAAAAGACCTAGGATTATAGATGAAAATGAACAAACTTATCAAATGAAAATTCCTAGACTTGAACCCCATAGAGCTCAAAATTTTGTTTTCACTCTTCTCCAAGACATTAGAAGCCCAAAATAAACTCCTTGTCTCAAAGATTATCTCATCTTTATTTGGATATTCATGATATTCAAGGAGCTTTAAGGATTGCTTAGTTTATTCTCATTGATGATGAGAGCTTATCTCCTTCCATTCATAGCACTCATCATCATGAAAGTGGAGGAGAAGAAGAGGTAAAAAGAGCAATAATCATAGATGAAAAAGGAGATGAAGAAGCCAATATTCCTGACTCTTCATGAATTTTCATTTTCTTTTATTTTTGTTTTTTGCCTTTTGTGTGATCTCACTTTTTATTTTGTGACCCTTAATGTAATTGATCACACATTCAATTTTGTATGCTTTTATTATAATTTAATGAATTTTTGCTTTCATAAATGGATTTGTTTCGCTATTTTGTTGCTATTTATGCAAGGAATTTGTTTTGATTTCTAGTTGTCTTGCTTTTGTTTTGTCTTTGTTAAGAGGGGAAAAGATAGAAAATTGAATTGAAATGAATTCAAAGGGGAAGAAGATAGAAAATTAAATTGAAATGAATTCAAATGGGAGAAGATAGAAAATTGAATTGAAATGAATTTAAAGAGGGAGAATAAGATGAAAATTGAATTGAATAAAATTAAAATGATAATTGACTTGAACTTGACTAATAAACTTTCTTTTGGTAATTGATTGAGGGGGAGTCTTTTAAATCATTGCATATGTTAAAGGGGAGCAAATAATAGAACTAATATTATTATCAAGTGTCCTTATGTAGGAAAATTATAAAACATAGATTTTGTTGAAGATAACACAAACCCGTTCGAACCACTATTGAACTGTCAGGGACATAACACAAATTATCAATCCAAAAAGATACAGTAGGGATCCTGATAATTGTTGATCCCAATTATTCAGTGGACCATGACATCCCAACTTGACCGAGGTCAATCTATCAGAAAAACCATTAATGAAAAATCAAAATTCATCAAGTAGGATTCCAGTCAAATTGTTGCTCTTAAACTTTTAGTGGAACAAGAAAGTTTGTTTGGACCAATGAGTGGTATGACCAGACCATGCTTGTGTGAAAGTTGCCAAAAGATCCAGTAAGGATCCCACTAAGCATTATGGCTAAAATGTTAATGAAACAAAGAAGCTTGACCAAACTAGTTAATAGTTGGATCAAAATGTTCAAATCATTCAAAGAAGAAGGCAGTGCGAATTAAGGACCTAATGAGTATGTGACAAGTGGCAATGAACTAAAATAGAGAAACCTGAACTTTAAATCTCCTGACCATACTAAAGAGAAGTTTGATTGGACTATACTTCAAGGGCAGGTCAAATTCAATCGTTACTTGCCAACCCAATTGAGGATTGCTACGTGTACTAGTTGTTGGAGAGACATTAGACACAAGATCAATCTTTGAGACCATACCATGCTAAGCCCATACTCTCTATATCTTAACTGAACTTAATGGCATCTGACAGGAAAATCATTCTGATAATCATAGATTTGCAATGGGAAAATTGAGTTTGGAGGCTATGAATACTCCTTCCTACCATCATTTATGACAACTAATTATATTGATCATAGCCAAACTCTTGCAAAATTTTTACTTCAGCTATTTTCTTTAAAATTAATTATCTGTTCTTGAGGGTTGAGTGTGAGCATTAAATACCATTATTGTAAGTTTCGTGTGAATTTGAAAACATTAGGTTAGAGAGTGATCCTGGGGCTAAAAACTCTTGTTAGATTGTGAGAAAATTCCCAAACCTTATAAAAGTTCAGTGTGATCTTGTAAAAATATCAAGTTAGAGTTTAACTTATAAAAACTCAAAGATAGTAGAATACTCATGTAGTTGTTGCATTTTGAGAATACTAGTACAAATTGCTCGTGTTGATTCTCTCTTCTTATCTCCTTTTATTTTCCAAGCAATTTTAATTTTGCCCTAAATACTCAGAAACAACCAATTCACTCTTCCCTCTTGATTGCCAACAATGGTTAACATTTAGTGCACAAATTTGGAAAAAGTATTTTCAAAATCGGTTTCTTCTTTGTACAGAAGGACTATTGTTGAACTCAATAGTTTTTAATTATTATACTCGACAATCTTTCTTAACCACTTCGATATTTCATAAGATTTTCTAAAATAATTTGTTTAATAATAGTTTTCATAATATTTTATAAATAGATTGGTTTTCTAGACATGAAAATAAGGACAAATCAAGTTAAGAATGATTAAAACAACACTGTATATTGTTTTAAGCAAAGTAAAAAAGACTTTCTAAATACATATGGTTTCTGAGGTGTGGACTATTGTTGAACTCGATATTTTTAAGATTGTCAAGTTTGATAATCTTTTATACCCAACATGAAAAATATAGTAAACTAATGAATCCCTATTTAATACACACATACACATATATGACATTTTCAAACTCAATTATCGAGCTCAATAGTTTTATGATGTTTTCTGTTTATGCCATTTATTTTTCTATTCTTTTATTTACATGTATATTATTTTACTCTATATTGTTATTATTATATATTGTTCATCCATATTTGGTCATACATCATTCATGCATTCTTACACATCTTTTTTTTTAGATCCGAAGTATATAGGTCCAGAAGTAATTTTCTCCTTTTAGATTAATGTATATGATTTATTAAAAAGTGATATAATTAATTAAGTTTTCTTTTTTCTTTCAAAATGGTTGTAACGGTATGTTTCCACTTTGATGGTTACTCATGAAGTATTTTTATATCACTCGCACTATATGCATAATATTGTTATGTATGGTTATTATCTGTTAATGAACGGTTTATTTACTTATTTAAGTTGTTTAGATATTTGATATTCTAAATGATTCCAATTTATTAATATTTGATTCATAGAGGAGGATGGTCCATTCATATCGGGCATGTGTAAATAATATGAAGATTATCTCTATTCTTATTATTTCCATGTAACTTTCTAAACCTAAAAAAGGGGAGATTCCTCGTGGAATCAAGAGTATACTACTCCTAAATTATCTTTTTCCACTCCAAGCTGGGTGGGGACTCCGTTCTCATGGTATCTTATCCTATTAGATTATTTAGGTCAAGAACGTAATAGTGTAAAGGTTACAAAACCACAGGGGGACACAATTTGGACTAGGTGCCCACACATATCCTACGTCCACTCCTTAATTAACTAGTATTTTGTATCTTTGTGGGTTTTGTAAGTTTACCCATAACTTAGTGCTTTGTAAGTTCACACCAAACTTTTATAAGGATTTACGTTTACCTCACAATCCTTATAAGGGTTTTTCCAATACTCACTCTTTAACCTAGTATTTCTAAACTCACACTAAACTTATAACTAAGCAAATACTCACACTCAAAGAATTAAGATATTAAAATAAAAAAAAGTTTACAAGGCAATTGAAAAATCAAAGTGCAAGAATTTGGGTATTGAATGCTTAAAAAGATATACTAAATAAGGTTTGGTGAGGTATTTATAACTCTCATAATTCCATGGAGTCGTTGGAGTTAAGTACCAAAGGATCAAGCTCTCACCAACCAAAATATCTTACATTCAATGCTATCAAAATGAGTCTTGTTGTCATCTGCCCTGTATTGCAATCACGAGAATTAATTTGCTATGAGGCTGGCATTGGCATGATTGCTAGATTCAAAATGTGTCTACCGGCTAGTCCAATGACTAGTACATGTGTCACCTTACAAGTCAGCAATTCCTATTTCAAAAGTAACTCAAAATCATTTATTTTATAGTCCTTTACATGTTTGAAATTAATGCTCATCCAACTTCTTTGTTTTGCTCTTGAACTTGGCTTTCAAGTTGTTTAAAAGGTGATAAATGTATAAACCATAGAATGCATCGGGAAAATTTCAAACACTGCCTTATTAATGTTGTAGTACCTATAAGAAATAATGACAAGATCAAATCTTTTGTTGAAAGTTTCCTCCAACCTCATGAGAAACCATGTCCTTGAGTCATCATTTTTAGAGTCTACAATTTCAAATGTCAAAGGAAAAATATGTTGATTGGCATCGTGGCTGACATGGCTATAAAAAATACCCCACAATATTTTCTTTTTAAGTGAGCGCCATCGATACTGATTATAGGTTTGCAAAACTCAAAACTTTTCACTAAAATATTAAAAGTAATGAAAAAGATATTGAATATATTTTCATCACCACACTTGAGATGAATAATTGTACTTAAGATTATGTTCTTGCAACACATGTAAATATCTAAGTAGAATATTAATGATTTTTATTTATTTTGTTAATTTTATTTATTGTGACTTTTTTTTATAAATAAATAATAAATTGTTAAGCCAAGATTTTTTTTTATTTTCAATCCAAAGGTTTTTTTTAATAAAATACTTTTTAAAATGTTTAAAATATAAAATATAAAAATTGAAGAAAATTAAAAAAATTATTTTAATGTTATAAATTTTTAATTTTTTGTTAAAATTATTATAAATTATGATATTATAAAAATTGATTAGTCAATATTATGAATTATTAATATTAAAGATTTATTTATTAATAAATAATTTTTAAAAATATTATATTAATATTAATAAATTATAAAAAAAATAATTTGGATCTTGATGTTTAACTAAAGTCCAAATTGATGTTAGATTATTTAACTATTCCATTAAAATTTTTCAATTTGATCTGAATTTAAAAAAAATTTATTTTGATTAAAAAAATACTTTAAGGGTCAGTATAGTCCATACACTATAATATATGGTCCAAATTAAATATTTGTCTCATCTTTTTTCTTCAATAAAACTCCATTCTTTAACATCAAAATAAGGATAAAAAGTTGAAAAAAAAAATATGCATGCAAATCAAAAACTAAAGATCTGTATTCTATATCATCATCATCTTCTTTATAATCATTAAAAAAAAGATTTATGTTATCATCTTTTTCATTATTATCAATCCAAAAAACCAATAAACATTAGTTATCATTTTCTTCACCAACGCCAGTATAAAAAAAGAAAATTCAATAATAAATTAAATAAAAATTTTACATGCAACTAGATTCATTATCATCATCAAAACTTAATTTTTTATGTAACCATATATGAAAGCTTGCTTCAAAAATATTAAAAAAAAATCAAAAGGAGAAAAACAAAAAGATCGAAAAGGTAAAATCTTCATCTCCATATTGAGTTTAATCTTTATCTTCATCTTCAATATAATCTTCATCTTCATTTTTTTTCTTCAACAAATCTTTACATTCTTCAAAAAAAAATATATTTAAATCATCAATATAAAAAATACAGAATAAAAATATAGATGTGTTTATATATTTTAAATGTATTGTAGATATTTTTAAAATGTAAGAATAAAACATAATAAAATATAGATATATTGTTGATGTATTACGGATGTCTTGCAGATATAAAAAATATAAAATAAAATTGCTGATAACTAAAGATATATCGTATTTGTGAGTAAAAAAATATTGATGTATTATATATTGAATGTGTTAAAAGAATATAAAATAAAATTATTGATGTAGTATTGATGTATAGTAAATATTTTTGTATATTGTATGTTGTATGTTCGTAAGAATATAGCATAAAAAATATTTATGGTTAAAATAAGATAAAAAATTTAAATGTAAAAAAATAAAAAATAATAAAAATTAAGGTAAAAAAAGAAAAGTTGAAAGGAATTTTAACACTGTTAAAGGGCTAAAAGTAAAAATAAAAGAAAAAATTCAACAAAAAATAAAACCCAAAAAAGTAATATAATTAAAAAGCGAAAGTTTATGTAATAATTTGAAAAGAAAACTTGAACAAGAGATAAACGGTAATATATTCGTTAGATGATAAAAATATTTTTCAAAAAAATATTATATTAAGTAATTTTACTAATATTTATGCAAAATAATGGACATTTGTTTAGTTAATTAATTAATCGATCGAGCCGATCGGTTAATTGAACCAACACTTTATAAAATTTTAACCGAACTAAAATTTTATTTATAATAAAAAATTAATATAATTAAATAAATTAACAAAATTTTTTAAAAGAACTATAAAATAATTTTATTTTGTAATAAAAATTTATATTTATAGTTAAAAAATTGATATAATTAAAGAATTATATAAAAATTAATAAATAAATAATTTTTTAAAATTTTTAATTAATGTCTAACTGATTGAATCAAACCAGTTAATTATTAACCGATTAAATTAAATCTATTAATCGTTAACTAAACTAAAAATTAAAATTATCTAAAAATATTATTCAAATAGATCAATATCTAATAATTTTAGTTAACTAAATCGAATACTCATTCGATTAACTAAATATTTGATCAGTTAAATGAAATTTGCACCTGATATACGTTTTAAAAATGGTCCAATTCACTGATTCACCTCTTGCCTAGAGCACGATTTCGATTATAAAATGTTTTTACTGTTAGATACATTTTTCAATATATTTATATTTTGAATGTAAAAATAATATATTTAGAGCACCTGTTGTTCATTTTCAAAAAAAGGCACACCTGTTGCAGCGTCAGTTTCTCTGTCTTCATTCGCGGTCACCAGACTACCCCTGTCTCAGCCAAGCACCGGCAGCCCTTGGCGTCCTCAACCTTCCAATAACCGCGATACAACAGCATATTCGTGGCTCACAATGGAGACTCCACGCCTACTGCACAGAGAGTCTCCTCCCCGGCCTGACAAAAGTTCAACACTTCGCCGACGCTAGACCCATCTGGCCGGTGCATGCCTTGGTTTTTACTCTCAGTCGCAGGTACTTGACCTCTTCCCTTCTTCCCTTCATTCTGTATTTCTATTGTAGGTTAATTTGGTTATTAATTGCTGATAGTTCTTATCTGATGATTGAAATTACTCTTTGATTGTTGGTAATTTTACTATGCTTCTCTGCTCATTTCCCAAGATTATCTCCATTTTAACACGTTCTGGGGAGCCTTGCTAAAGTGCGTATTATGACAAAAGTCGGCTTTCTAGAAAAAGATTGAATAAGAACTAGGTGAATATTTGAATTCTGAATTTCTGCTTTATTCACTGAAAAAGAATGCTCTTAGCTTGAATTCTTTTGCTTGCTATTGGTATGATACTAGTTTCAAAATTAAACTAGTCAGCGGTCTTATAAAAATCCTTTCCCTTTGCAGGGCATGCAATAGTTTCTGAATACATTGAAAATTGGGTAATTGTATTCTAGTAATAGCAGAGACTAAATTCAAGTAAGGCTAGGCTGAGAGTCATTAGATATCACACCGAGACATTTAGAGCTAAACTGTTGTTATTTTTGCAATATGGGAGACAGTGAGTCCATTTTTTGGGCGGAAGAACACACGGGGCAGGTACATGTTCCAGTAGGTATGAAAAGAAAGGCTAGAACAAAGAAAAAATTGGAGTTTGTTGGATGGGGATCAAGACCACTCATTGATTTTCTTGAATCAATTGGTATAGATACCGGTAAACAGATTTCTAAATATGATGTTACTGCTATTATAAATAAGTATGTTAATGATCACAACCTTCATCACCCGGCAAAGAAGAAAAGGATTCTTTGTGACATGTCGCTCCTTTCTCTCTTTGGAAGGAAAACAATTGCCCAAATCAAAATTTATGATATGCTGGGAACTCATTTTGCTGAAAATGAATTGGATTCAGAAGATGATTTTCTTTTTGGTTCAGAAGCAGAGGATGATGCCTGTAAAAGACAGAAGAATTTGACTTCAGAGAAAAAAACCCCTACAAAGAAGAAAGTTTTGGAAGCTCTGAAAAGCTGTTTTGCTGCCATAATTCCTGACAATATTAAACATGTTTATTTGAAAAGAAGTTTAGTTCAAGATCTTCTCAAAGAGTGTGAAGCATTTGAAGGAAAACTAGTAGGAAGCTTTGTACGGATCAAATCTGACCCAAATGACTACCTTCAGAAAAACTCTCACATGCTTGTGCAAGTTTTAGGTAATTTTTTGTTATTTGCTCCCATTTAATAATCTATATAAAAATTCTGCCTTCTCTTTGCTACAAGAATTTTTCACTTATGAATTAAACTATAAATAATAATTTTGTTATTTAGTTTTCTCTTTTGAGCTTAGTGCATTATCACTGCCCTTTTACTATATGGAGATTTGTTATTAGAGGAATGTTAATTGTTGTTGTTGGACGCTAACTGGTGTCATATTAGTGAACACTTTTAATTGTCATTAGGATCAGCTTTGCTATGTAACTATATGTTTGTGAGTGTTATTTCATATCCTTTAAAAAAATTATGTTTAAGTATGAGAAATGTATGCTTCTCATATTGAATTTTGAGTTATTATGGGAGTTGTAGGGAAGATCAACACAGACATTTCCTTTGAGCTTTCTTGCTTATGGCGCGAATGATTTGTTGAACACCTAAACATTGTCCTTTTTGTCTTTTATATGGATAAAGTCAATGCGTTAACAAGTGAGTTATGGGTTAGGAGTATCAAAAATTGGTTATGGCATGTGGACACATAAAATTAGAGGGTTGGGATTAACTCTTAGCAGGTTCATAGTAGAAATGGGCCAGCTAGTGTATGACATGACTTAAAACATGTTTTGTAGCAGGTTTCAAAAGAATCCAAAACTACGCTGTTTTGTTATTATTTTCCCTAAAATATTAAAAGTAAGTCTTATACCTATTTTATAAAAGATTTTGTTTTGCAAAACTTGTGTTGACAGCTTTATTGAGGATATGGATAAGTAGGAAGAAAGACGTTGAAGATATAAATGCTTGTGTTTTACTTTGTCTTTGCTATTTGATCTCAATAGTAGGATTGCAGTTTGATTTTGTGTCAAGAAATTATGTATAATTACATTTATGAGTTTTTAAAATGATCTGGTGCTTTTATCCTCAAGTTGAACCTCTCTCTCTTCTAGTCAACTCAACTGTCTAGAGCAGCTAAATGCAAGTGCTTCTAAATTTAGAGCTACAAAGTTGGAAAGTCCAGACTGGGCATGGGGAGATTTGGGGCGCTGGGAGGAAGAGGGTCTAATTTAGTGGTGGATAGAGGAAGATGACAACGAGGATGTATAAGCTTATGTAGGGAAGAAGATAAAAAATATCTTTTTCTAGATATTTCAAATAGCATTTCTGAGCGAAATTTGGGGTTTGCTACTGTATGCTTTTGTGCCAATGTTAAGCTTCACATTAGTGGTTGTTGCTATTGCCTTTGCACATGCAGTATAACTTGAGGGAAGAATTTGTATTTTGGTAATTCTGTATTTGTGATTTCTCTGAGCTTTAATTGTGCACATTGCTCACGTTGAACCAGTTAAAGTAGGCGGCTACTTTGTATTATTGCAATCATTCCTGGGTTCCAAACTTCTTATTCATGTCATTTTTCTTTTTGCTGGAAAAAGGGTGGTGCTTATATTGTTAATCAAATTTTCTTTTGCCACTGTTTTACTAATCCTGTTGACATGCGTGCTTCATAGATGTTTGGATCATTTTCTGAATATGGCAACATTATTTGTGTGAGGCAATTCATTGGATCGTTTGTGGTTAGTCAAAAATAAGGTTCATTATGTTTTCTCTTCTCTAGGTTTAAAGAAGGCCTCTAGGTCCGATGAAAAGAGTGCAGAAGTTGTTCTTCAAGTTTCAAATTTTATAAAAGATGTCAATATATCCATGCTTTCAGATGATAACTTCTCTAAGGTAATCAACAGATTTTTTGTTGATCAATATAAACTTGCAAGAAGCAGTTGGGGTTTCATTGTTAGCAGCATTGAACTACAATGTTCTGACTTTCTCTTTATTTTCTTGTTTGGCAATTACTGAGTTATTTCTTTGTTAACTTTTGAACTTGGGAACTAAAATACATTCCTAATAGACAGGTGATGATGAACTCATAAATATATCCTCTATTCTCTTTGTCAGTGTCGTTGCTTGAATTACTTACCTTGTTAGTATAACAATGGCATGTCAACTGCAATATTACCTAATTATTGTTTTATTCTATTGATTGCAGGAAGAATGCGAGGATTTGCATCAGAGAATTAGAAATGGTCTGCTCAAAAGGCCAACTATTGTAAGTTTCCTATTGTTTTGCCTAACTTTTTTTTTTTTTCATATACTTTGTACTTCTGTAGCCTCACTTGGTTAGGGATTTCGCTCACTGTCAAGGGTGGTGATGCAGTCAGGGAAAACATTTTGGCATTGTGATTTAATTTTAGATTTTGGTTGGTTAGTTTTTCTTGTATTTTTGTATTAGCTTAATATAACTTTCTCATCAGGATCTTCCTGTTTGGGAATATTACTGTATCTTGATTGGTAACTTTGTTTTATGTTTGTTAGAGAATGATTAGTCTTTGTTTTATGTTTGGGAAGATTCCCGACCCAAGATTATGATTAGTCTTTGTTTTAGGGAATCTATTAAGAACTTCTCTTTTTGACAAGAAAGAAAGTTTATTAAGAAAGAATAATATAAAATTACTACATGGAAGATGAGGTATCCTCCTAATATAAGCAGCTCTTTAATCAAATAGAAATAAGGAAATATTGCCTTACAATCTAGCTGAACAACTCTAATACCCTCCATGGGAAAGCCCTTGTTGGACATGCTTGCAAAGAAGCCAAGAAAACCACTTAGTCTTACAACAAATTAAAATGATAAACATTTGCCCTTAAAAATATGAACATTCTTTTCCATCCAAGTACTCCAAACTAGGGGTGGGCATCGGTCGGTTTGGTTAATTAACAGACCGAACCGACCGGTTAACCGAATCGATTTTCTTAAATTTTTTTAATCGAACCGACCGAATTTCTATTTCGGTTGGTTCAGTTAATTAACTGAATCAAAACCGACCAATTTTTTTTAAAATTTTATAATAAAAATTTTATTTATAACAAAAATTAATATAATTAAATAACTAAAAAAAATTTATTAAAAAACTAGAAACTAACTATATTTTGCAATAAAAGTTTATATTTATATTAAAAAAATTAATATAATTAAAGAATTAAACAAAAAATAATAAATTAAACAAAAAATAATAACTAAATAAATTTTTTTAAAGAAAGAGATTCAGTTAACGGTTAACTAACCGAATCGATTAACCGTTAACTGAACCGAAAATCGAATTTATATAAATTCTTCGGCCGAATCGACCGAATTATTCTAAATTCGGTTAACCGAACTGAATTTTTGGTCGGATAATCGAAAATTTGGTCGGTTAACCGAATTTTGCCCACCCCTACTCCAAACTACATTAAATAAAGCATGGCTGAATAGGATTTTAGCATCCTTTGTAAAATTAAATCCTCTCTATTTTAACCCTACATAAATCTCCAAATTATCTAGGTATATGCAATTTTCCTCCAATTGTAAAAAAAAGGAAAAAAAATCTCAAATTGCATAGGTTAATAATGAAACTCGCAGTTTAAGACTATAATAAACCATTCAGGGTGTTAGGCTCTAGGAGGCATCCTTTTATGCCACAAATTATTTAGTATTTTCCCTCTGAAAAGACTAGTAGACCAAACCAAAGCCCTTGAGCTTTCCAAATTTTATTTGCCTAGAAAAAGGATGTTGATGGGAGAAATCAGAAGGCTATTAAAATTTACCCTTGTGTCACGGATAAGGGAGGATACATGATCTTCCATAGTATAGTTGCTCTCTCTTTTTTGTTTTGTCTTAAATATATTCTTGTTTGATATGAAAACAAAAAGATCATCTAGTTTTCTATAGAGAAATATCATTGTGTGTAAATGCAATGACCATTCAAAATTACTCATGAAAGTGTCGTTCTTAGTGTTTCAAAGTTCGTGTAGTGGTTGAACATTGCCGAGCTTGCATAGAAGGATAAATTTTTAATCTCAATTATTCACAATTTTCAATGAACACGCTATCCGAAGGCTGGAATATGACTTAATTGAGTTAGTTTTCTATTCCAAATAAGTCATATGAAATTTGACTCAATCTTTTCCTGTCTTTATCATTTTCCTGGGTTAAGGCTAGGATTTCAACTGAGGGAACTTAAGAGTACTTGATTTCAAATTTTATCGAGTAAATTCAAAATTTAGAGATCCAATTGTCTTTTCTATTTGAAATACCTTGAATGGTACAACTTTCACCTTTTTAGTGTTAAACTCAAAGTTACAGTTTAACAATCAAATGCACTCGGCATTTGGATGATCTTGAACTGGTTAATGAAATCATATGGACTTATCTCTCTGTTCTTGATTGGATCTGTTATATACTAAAAGCAGTAATCCTTCAGCACGATTTGGCCATTTTATTTCTCTATCCCATTCAATGTTGATTTTTTGTTTGGCTCTTATTGCTTTGCTAATGTAAAATTTTTGTATCTTAATAGGTGGAGCTAGAACAGAAGGTTCAAGTCTTGCATCAGGATGTAACAAAACATGTAGGTATTTCATTTCTCCATGTTTGGTATAAAATAATTTGGATGTTGAGATTGAGATTAAAGTTTTTTGATGTATTTGAAAGGGAAAATTTGTTATTTTAGATTCAGTTTATTTCTATACGAGCAGGTAAGATAGGAGTTAGGTAGAAAACATGACTTACTTGTAAGCTTAGAAAAGCTAAGCATTGGTCATACTGGGTAAAAGTGAGTTATTTTTGAGGTGTGTTGTCTCAAGACCATCTTATTATGTGCTTACCCTAAGTAAGGTCTTATATATGTAAGAGAGTGCACTAATTGAAATCTGTCTATTTTGAAGGTTCATATTCCAAAACCCATTTCTTCTTTGGTGGTGTGCGCTCTACCATTTCCGACATTGAAGTACAAAATTCATTTATAAATGTTGGAATTAATTTATAATGTTGAATTTATAAAATTATATTCATGAGAATAAAATGAGCATTTTCTTATACCAAACATGGAAAAGTGAAATTTCAAATGAATTCCCCAAAATTTGTGGAATTCATTTCTACCAAACTAGGCCTTGAAGAAAAATATCCCTAGGAATCTCTAGTTTCTCTTATTTTTTAGAAGTTGTTGTGTGTTTTCAATTAGGATGAACTTCAATTTTAATGTTTGGCATGCCATGAACCAAAATAGAAATTTTAGATTATCTAGATATATGGATTTACAAATTAAAGTTCAGGAAATGATAAACTAAACTTGTGGCTATATAAAAAAATTCTCAATGTTGCAACATGGAATGATTGTAGTTTTGGCCTTCGTCATTGTTGAGTGCGAGATTTTGAACTTGTATTAATTTTGAGCTTCTTCAAATGGGCTTCTCCTTTGACAAAATGGCCGAAGCCATTGTCTTTGGAACCGCTTCAATATTCTTTAATTTGTTGATATGGGACATTCTTTCTTACTTCCAACAACCTCCCTCAAGTCTAACTGGCTTGGCTCGGTTGTGACTTGTTTTTTATTTTCTTGACTTGTTTAAGATGAGTGTGGCAGAAATGAGGATGCTAAGATGGATGTGTGGACATACCAGACTGGACAAAATTAAGAATGTTCATATTCGATAAAAAGTTCAAGTAGCGGATGTCGGAGATAAGGTGAGGGAAGGAAGACTTAGATGGTATGGACATGTTTTAAGAAGACCTCCTAATGCTGCGGTTCGTAAGTGTGACAATTTGTTGATTGAGGGGGCTAGAGATCGTGGAAGACCTAGAACTGTGTGGAATTAGGTGATAGCAAGAGACTTACGTGCCTTAGATCTTGATGCGGATTTGATTAATGACAGATTTGAATGGAGACGTAAAATCCATGTATTGGAAGGGGCCTAAGGCTGGAGTATCTTTTTTGGTGTCTTTTGAGCTTATTTTGTTGAGGATCCATACAGCCGACCCCAACTTGTTTGGGACTAAGGCTTAGTTGTTGTTGTGTTCCTTAAGTCTTAGAGTTCTTAGGTATCTCTTTTGGGCTTGTACTTTTTTGAACATCAGAGGCCATAGGTTGCCTAGGCCTTCCTCACTGGGCTCCAGGTCTTGGGTCGTAAGCATTCTTATTTTTTCTACCTGGGCCTTCCTCACAAGGCTTCTCCTTTTTTGGGCCGCAAGTCTTGAGCCACAACTCCTTTTTTTTTGGGTCTAGTTTGTGATTGCCGACCCAAATTTTCAAGTGTGCTCCATTGGCTTCCCTTCAATTTGGTCTTTTGGATCTTGATGGGCAGCAAGGCCATTTGAGCTTTTATGTCAGAAATGTGATCAGAAGCACTAGAATCCAAAACCCAAATCCAGTAGGCGACGATCATGTGAGGCAAGCAAAGGAAGTACCAGGTTGAGCAACAAAGACTGTGGGAGGAAAAGACTGTTGTTTTGATACTTGATATTGCAAGTACTCATCTTAATAAATCCCAGTTAATGTAACTGAGTTGGATCTCTAGGCTGGGGTCGCGGGCAGAGGAAGTATTCCATCTCTGTGAGATTGGATCATGTTAGCAGTTGGATGATTATTCTGATTATATATAGGAGGTAGCTATGAAGAGTCCAACAAGTGTCATGTGTGTGACCTCCCCCATCACAATAGGTACAATGGGATTTGGCGCCTTTTCCTTTTCCTTTGTGATTTTCTTCTTGTTGGATACTTTTATGAACAAATAGCACTGATAATTTAGTTTCAGTTGCATTTGAGAGACAAAGTAAGCGAGCAAAGACCTCATCCAAATTAGGAATGATTGGAATGGCAAGAATCTGATCTCATATTGAAGCCAAATCTACTCGAAGCCTTATCAAGGCTTAGACCATAAAATTTTATCTTTTTATTTTTCTTGTTCAGCAATGTTTGTAGAAAGTGGTATGAGAGAATTAAATATATCTTTTAGCATTTCAACTTCACCCAAATAATTAGTCATATCCTGAAATTTTTGTTGTAGATTGACCAGAGCCAACACAACCTTATAAATGCATTGAATATCATTTGTATAGAGTGTTTTAGCCTTGATCCAAACTTTGAAGCTTGTTTTTTCAGATTGAAACATGGTCAGTAATTTTGGATAAAGAGAATGGCACAATAAGCTACATAATTGAGCATCTATTTTAAGGCTGCCTTGTCCTTTTTGTCTATATCAGTAGTTTGTTTTATTAGATGGTCATTGTAACCTTGGCCCATTAACCATAATTTAACATAGGCTGCCCATGACACATAACTATCACTACTACGTAATTTAACCATAGTAACGGTAGGAGTACCTGTTGTGAATGTGGTATTTAGTTTGTAAGGGTAGTTAGGACTTTTGTTAATTGTTTAACCTAGTGTATATATATATCTTGTATTCTTTCTTAGGAAATAAGAACAATATAGAGAGCATTCTCTCCAACATGGTATCAGAGCAAATGGGAGAGAAAATTTGGTGAGAGGGCTGTGTTTTTTTTTCCGGCAGGGGCTGTTTTTTTTTTTTTTTTTTGTTTTTTTTTTCCGGCAGGGGCTAGTTTTAGGGGCTGCCATTTCTGTTTTGAGGTATTGCTGGCGTCCAGTAGCGACACAGCCTCCCTCAGCCAATTGCCCGGCCGCCGACCAGCCTTCGCCAGAAGCCCCGTCGCCGGAAACCCAGCACGTGAAGCCCACGCGCCGCCAGAAGATTCAGACATTCCTCCACGCGCCGGCGCGTGTAGGCGCGTGCCGCCACCTCCGGCCAAAATTTTCCGGCCGGTCTTGCTCCGCCGTGGTCGCCCTTGCCGTGCGACTCTTGGTATCTGGTCAGTTCCTCATTTTGTCGGATTTTTTTTCTCTGCTTTGCTGTGTTTTTGTTCCCCAAGATTCTGCTCCTTGTTTTGCTGTGTTTTGCCACTCCAACAGGCTGCTTCCGCTCCATTTTGGGTGTCACAGCAACTACATTGTCGCTGTTTGCCTCTTTCCATTCTTGGTTTAGTTTGGTCATAGTTTTTTCCCTAGAAGAGATGGCTGAAAGTAAGGTGATTCCTCCAAATAACGACAATCCTTCGTTACAAATCAGTCAGTTCAAGTTGGACGGTGCCGGAAATTATCTTGCTTGGTCAAGGTCGTGCTATCTATTTATGAATGCAAGAGGTTATACGGGCTATCTCAATGGCTCTAAACTTCGTCCGGCGCAAACTGACACTCAATACAATGTGTGGGAATCTGAAAATTCTCTCATTATGTCATGGCTTTTGAATTCAATAGAACCGAGGATTGCGGCTAGTTTCATAATGCTTGATACGGCAAAAATGGTATGGGATTCTGCTAGGAAGACTTATTCTGGACAGGAAATGCTGCCTTGGTGTTTGAACTTTGTCTTAAGGTTGAAGGTTTGAAACAAGGGGAGATGACTGTGGATGATTATTATGCCGCTTTAAATGAGGTGTGGAGACAACTAGACTACTATGATGACTTTCATACTAAATGTGAAGACGATGCGGTTCAGTATCACAAGAAGGTTGAGATTGGGCGTATATTCAAATTTCTAGCAGGATTGAATCTTGAATGTGATCCTGTTCGAGTTCAAGTGTTGGGTAGAAACCCTATGTTATCCTTAGAAGAAACTCATGCTTACATTCAGCAGGAAGAGAGTAGGAGGAGAACTATGATGAAAACTCCTATCATTGAAAAAGCTGGGTTAGTAGCATCACCCGGACTTGTAGCATCACCAGCTACTCGCACCATCTCTAAAGAGGATACTCGGTTTTGTGATCACTGTAAAACTCCTGGGCACCTCAAGGAAAAATGTTGGGAATTGATTGGACGACCAACTTATATTGGTGGTCATGGTAGTGGCCGTGGAAGGGGGCGCGGTCGCGGTAGAGGAAGATCAGGGCCATCTCAACGTGTAGCAAATCAAGCTGAGGTGGCTAGCTCCAGTTCTATTCTTGGTTCTGATGCTCTCTCTACAGGTGACTTATCTGCTGAAGAGTTGCAAGCTTTGAGAAATCTCCTTCGACAGGGTACACCATCCTCATCCAATTCTACCTCTCATTTTTCGCAGTCAGGTATGGCATTTCTAGTCAATTCTGTTGATGATTCTTGGATTATAGACTCAGGAGCAAACAAACATATGACAGGCTCTTTAGAGAAATTTATAGATTACTCACCATGCTTTAGTCAGGAAAATGTTCGCATTGCAAATGGATCTTTAGCGCCAATTTCTGGTACAGGTTCTGTTAAGTGTACACCTGACATTGACCTGAAATCTGTTCTTCATATTCCTAGCTTTCCCGTTAATCTCTTATCTGTGCTTGCTATTACCAATGACCATCAATGTCGAGCTGTTTTTTACCCGACTCATTGTTTTTTGCAGGATCTGAAGTCAGGAGAAATGATTGGTCATGGTAGAGTGCACAATGGTTTGTACCTTCTTGAGAAGAATTCCCAAGCCTTGTTAGGAAAGAGTGGGGATGTGGGTCAAGAAATTATTATGTGGCATAGACGGTTAGGACATTCATCTTTTGTTGTTCTTAAACGGTTGTATCCTAATCTATTTAGTCGGTGTTCATTTGAAACTTTAGCTTGTGATGCTTGTGAACTAGCAAAACATTCGAGGAATACTTATGTTTCTCATGATAATAAAAGTTCTATTCCTTTTATGACAATTCATTCTGATGTATGGGGACCTAGTCCTATTGTTTCATTGTCTGGCTATTGATGGTTTGTCACCTTTATTGATGATTGTACTAGATTAACATGGGTGTATTTGTTAAAAACGAAGAATGAAGTGTTTTCATGTTTTCAATCTTTTCACCAAATGATTTGCACACAGTTTGATGCTAAGGTGAAAATCCTAAGATCTGATAATGGAACTGAATATATGGATAGCATGTTTCAATCTTACTTAGATGCTAGAGGCATTATTCATCAAACTAGTTGTGTCAATACTAGTGCTCAAAATGGGGTCGCTGAACGGAAAAATAGACACTTGTTAGAAGTTGATAGGTCTCTCTTGCTTACTATGAATGTTCCTAAACAGTTTTGGGGAGATGCCGTCCTTTCGGCTGCATATCTAATTAATCGAATGCCCCTTCGAACACTTAATTTTAAGAGTCCCATAGAAGTTTTACGGGGTCACACCTCTTATACTGTTCCACCCAAAATTTTCGGTTGTGTGTGCTTTGTCCATCATAGATATGGGAGTAAACTTGATCCTAGGGCTTTGAAATGTGTGTTTATTGGTTATTCGGCAACTCAAAAGGGCTACCGGTGTTACCACTCGCCATCCAGAAAATATTTTGTGAGTATGGATGTGACTTTTCGGGAGTTTGAACCTTATTTTTCCCCAACTCCTCTTCAGGGGGAGACTGTAGTAACTGGAGTAGAAGAGGAAGTTGATAAACTAAACCAAATTCCCTTGTCTGTTTCTGTACCTGAGCAATTCAGGAACTTGGTGATTGTTGATGGTGAACAGGACAACCAAATTGATCTTGATGAGAGAAGGAAGGGTAGATTAGATAGACCTGATCTGCAAAGGTACACTAGAAAGGAAAAAGGTAAGACCATTATGCATGATTCTAGTGACCAATCATTGCCCCTGCCATCAGTTCCTGATTCAGCAGAGACACCTCTCAATGTAAGTACTTCTGATCCTGATCCAGTTATTGATTCTCCTGACCCTGTCAGTGATTCTGATCTTGATGATTCATATGTTCCTATTGCCCTAAGGAAAGGTGTGAGATCATGCACTCAATATCCAATCTCAAAATTTGTTTCATATGATAATTTATCTCCATCCTATAGAGCCTTTGTCTTGTCTGTTTCTTCTGTTTCTATTCCACAGAATTGGCAAGAAGCATATCGAGACTCAAAATGGAAGGAAGCAATGATTGAAGAGATGAAGGCTTTGAAGAAAAATGGAACATGGGAACTTGTTGATTCTTTGAAAGATAAGAAAACAGTTGGATGCAAATGGGTATTCACGGTAAAACATAAAGTTGATGGCACCGTAGAAAGGCACAAGGCACGATTGGTGGCAAAAGTGTACACCAAGACATATGGGGTGGATTATCAGGAAACATTTGCTCCTGTTGCAAAGATGAATACAGTAAGAATTCTCTTGTCATGTGCTGCCAACCTTAATTGGAATTTGCATCAATTTGATGTGAAAAATGCATTTCTACATGGGGACCTAGAAGAAGAAGTGTATATGGATATACCTCCTGGATTTGAGGATAAGGATACAAAGGGAAAGATCTGCAAATTGAAGAAGACCCTATACGGTTTGAAGCAATCCCCGAGAGCGTGGTTTGACAGATTGAGTAAAGCCATGGTTTCTTTTGGCTATGCACAAAGTGATGCTGATCATACTTTGTTCTTTAGGCACCACAATGGAAGGATCACGTTGCTTGTAGTTTATGTCGATGATATGGTGGTGACTGGAGATGATATTGAGGAGGTTCGTCGCTTAAAGAAGTTGTTAGCAAGAGAATTTGAGATTAAAGACCTTGGAGACTTACGATACTTTCTTGGAATAGAAGTGGCCAGATCCGAAAGAGGAATTTTTATTTCCCAAAGGAAATATATCCTAGATCTCTTGAAAGAAACTGGTATGTTGGGTTGTAAACCCAGTGACTCTCCCGTGGAAGTCAATTGCAAACTCCAGGCAGGAGTAGGAGAACCAGTTGACATTGGCCAATATCAAAGATTGGTTGGTCGATTAATCTATCTGTCTCATACCAGACCGAACATTGCATTTGCAGTCAGTCGAGTTAGCCAGTATATGCATGACCCTCGTGATTGCCATCTTGAAGCTGCCTTACGCATTTTAAGGTATCTTAAATCTGCCCCTGGGAGAGGGTTACTTTTCTCAAAACATGGGCACCTTGACATTGAAGATTATACAGATGCATATTGGGCCGGATCACTAGATGATCGTAGGTCAACCACAGGCTATTGTACATTTGTTGGAGGTAATTTGGTTACATGGAGGAGTAAAAAACAAACTGTAGTTGCCCGTTCAAGTGCTGAAGCTGAGTTTAGAGCTATGGCACAAGGAGTGTGTGAAGTATTATGGCTAAGGAAGCTAATGGATGAGTTGGCCATTTCCAAGCTTGGAACTTCTACCTTGTTTTGTGACAATAAGGCTGCTATTAGTATTGCTCAAAATCCTGTTCAACATGACAGGACGAAACACATTGAGATTGACCGACATTTCATAAAGGAAAAAATTACTCAAGGTTTATTGAAACTCACTCATGTGACCTCGACACTAAAGGATTAAATTCTAAGCTCTTCCAAACCTTATTGTGCAAGTTAGACATGTGTAATATCTATGTACCAACTTGAGGGGGAGTGTTGTGAATGTGGTATTTAGTTTGTAAGGGTAGTTAGGACTTTTGTTAATTGTTTGACCTAGTGTATATATATATCTTGTATTCTTTCTTAGGAAATAAGAACAATATAGAGAGCATTCTCTCCAACAGTACCATAAATAGATTAAAAAGGGGGAATCAAATTTGGAGTGTTAGACATTTTGATAGAAGACTATAAATTGCTTGTATTGTTGATCGAAATCCCAAAAAAGTTCACCGTCAATGAAGATCAATTTTAGATGAGATCCAAAATTCAAAATAAAGTCACCAATAGAACCGGGATGGAGAGATGCTGCTATTGGAGAAGTTGCACTAGAAGACAACGTCGGAAATCAGTCCACGTGTCTGCCCGAAATATCCGTTGAGGCGTGTGGCCACACGCGTAGTTTTCCAGCAACGAGATTAGAGGAATGGTCGATTGGTGGTCGGCGCTTCTGATGAGGGTGGTGGTGGGTGACGAGGAGGCACTAAAAATGGTGGGTAAGCCTTCACAGTAGATTGGTGAAGGGGAAAAAAGGGAGAAAAAGAAGGAGAAGAAGAAGAAAAGAAAGAATGCCGGCTGCCCTTAAGGCTTCGATTCCATGTTAGAATTTTGGACCCTTGGACAATTATTATTTAGTGTTGGATTTTGAATTTGCATCAATTTTGGGCTTCTTCAAATGGGCTTCTAGCCATTTTGTCTTCGGAGCCACTTCAATTATATGCCCATTTTTCCTTCTTTAATTTCCCAATGTGGGACATTCTTTCCCACTTGCAACAATCATAAAACTGGAAAACACTTAGATAACATTGAATAAGGCTTGCCGCTTATCATTTGTCAACTTAAAAAATATTTCACAAAAATGCAAATGTATAAATGGTATTTTAAATATTTATTGCAAATATGGTATTTCCTATACATTTGATCTAACCCATTATAAAGGCTAGCCTATTTAATTTGGGTTGTGCGGTAGGTTGACAACTTGGAAATCTGTCTTATTGTGATACCCACTGCTCAACCGATAAGTGAGTTGTTCAGAAGAACTATACCTAACCAGAAGCAAATGGTGACCCATTGTTTCCCTGAGCCATGGGCATTTAAGAATAATCATCGTAATTTATGAGATAGGATATGGGGTAGCTCTCTTACTGACTCCTTGATGCAAGATAGCTTGAAAGTTTAGCTATTCAGGACTGGGTTTTAATTGACTTAAGAGCTAGAAATAGGAAATGTAGTAGACAACTAGATTTAATAAATGAGTATGAAATGAGTTTCAAGGGTTGTTTGTGGTGAAGGTCTAACATTTGAATGTTACCCATTGACAGTATTGGGGAAATTCAAAGAAAATGAAGTTATTTGATTAGAGAAGAATTTCAAACCTGAATGGTATTGGAACTCCTTGGCAAACTTGAAGAAGTTACGAGGTTCTAAGCATCAAACTTGGAATTATTTGGTCAACCACATATCAGATTGAATTGCATCATGCTAGTGACAACAATTTCAAGTTAATAATTTATCACAAAAGCAGATTTTTATGGACATTAAAATAGTTCTGAACCTTTTAAGACATTCGACTCCTATAACTAGTCCTAGACCAGAAAGGATCTGGGTTTCCAAAAAATTAAGAGGATTATCTTTTCAAAACCAAGAAGATTCTTAAAAAAGTTTGAAAATAGAAGTCAAGACTCAATAGGTATAAAGACATTCGAGTTTTTGCAGTGAAGCTGAAAATTTCAAAATTTCTCTGATTTCTATAATTGAAATTCAGTGATTTTCTCACCTCAATATCATCAAAATAGACTCATCATTAGCTTCTGAAACTTAGGGTCTGATTGGAATTGCTTTATAGCTATTTTTGAGATCTTGAATATGCTGATTAAAGGTAATTACATTTTTTTTAAGGTGGATTTCCCACATTTCAATTATAAATCTCTAAAACTTTAGGTAATAGTTTTATTGCTTCTTGCAACATCTAAAAGGTTGTTTTTTTTGGAACAATTGTTTTAACCACAATGGTTGATAAATAGTCATTGCTAGCTAAGCTTCTCATCATTGGGCATATGTCAAATAAATATTTGGTAAGGGCGTTAGGATTTCATTTGTCAAAGTATCTAAGCATGCTGCTAGCATAGACCATATGGGCTTTTGCATCAAATATTTGCAATGTGATCATGGAGAGAATTAAATATTCTAATAATTTATCATGACATAATGATTTAAGCAATGGGGGGGGGGGGGGGGTTAGGTTAGATTTTTTTTTTGAGAATTAATGCTTCTTGCATCATTGTGTAAATAATAGGAAGTTGTGGCGGGGTTTTAGAAAATGAAAAGGTGAAAACAAAGATGCGTTGAAGTTGCAAGCTTCATACTAAATTCAACCAATTAGTTAGTAATGGCATAATATATTAGCATGACAACACTCCACTTAATTAGGCCTTAATCCCAAGTTAATTGGGGTCCGCTATATGTATTAATTTTTTTTTTCCATTTTTTGAGATTATGACTACATCTTTGGAGAGATTTAGGGATATAAGATCATTTTGAATAAGTTTTTTCCATATTAATTTAGGCCTACCAGTATCCTTTCTAGCTATATCTAAATATTCAGTCTTTCTAATAGGCATATCACTAGGCTTTTATTTCACATTTTAAGCCATCTCAATCTGTATTCGCTAATTTTATCCTCAATAAGAACTACCTTCACCTTTTCTCTAAGTATTTATTGCGAATTCTATTCATTCTGGTATATCCACACATCCATCTTAGTATTATTATTTCAACAATACTCATTATTAATGTGTTCCCCTTTTAAAGTCAGCACTTGCTACCATACATTGTAGTAGGTTGTATTGCAGTGTGGTTAAACTTATTTTTCAATTTAACTGGCATCTATAGTTACATAAAACTCCGTTGAAACTCTTTCACTTTATCAAATTTTCTTTAATTCTATGTAGGGTTGTAATCGAGCCGAGCCGAGCCGAGCTTTGAAAAGCTCAAGCTCGGCTAGTTATAAAATAGTTGAGTTTGAACTCGAACTTGAATCGAGCCCGAGCCGAGCCCGAACTTGTATTGAGCCAGCTCATATATCATGTATCTCGAGCTTGAACTCGAGCGTGATTTAAATAAGTTTAACGAACTCAATGAACTTATTTCAGTTTTCTTTTTTTATTCATCTTTTCTATATTTTCACAAAAGATATATTAAAATTAATGTTTTTATGAAAGATAAATAATATGATTATATATTAACAAAAATAAAATATTATATTACTATAATGTTATATTTTACTATAAATTACTAATCTATTTTATATTGTATATTATTTAATTTATTTATCATATATACCATATATTAATAACAACAACTAAGCCTTAGTCCCAAACAAGTTGGGGTCGGCTGTATGGATCCTCAACAAAATAAGCTCAAAAGACACCAAAAAAGATACTCCAGCCTTAGGTCCCTTCCAAGACACGGATTTTACGTCTCCATTCAAGTCTGTCATTAATCAAATTCGCATCAAGATCTAAGGCACGTAAGTCTCTTGCTATCACCTCATTCCACACAGTTCTAGGTCTTTCACGGCCTCTAGCCCCCTCAATCAACAAATTCTCACACTTACGAACCGCAGCATTAGGAGGTCTTCTTAAAACATGCCCATACCATCTAAGTCTTCCTTCCCTCACCTTATCTCCGACATCCGCTACTTGGACTTTTTGTCGAATATGAACATTCTTAATTTTGTCCAGTCTGGTATGTCCACACATCCATCTTAGCATCCTCATTTCTGCCACAATCATCTTATGCAAATGTTGTCTCGTTGGTGCACAACACTCACTACCATAGAGCATCGCAGGTCTAACAACGTCCTATAGAATTTACCTTTCACTTTCAGAGGTATTTTCTTACCACATAGAACCCCAGTCGCACCCTTCCACTTCAACTACCCTACCTGTATTCTGTGAGCCACATCTTCATCTATACGACCATCATTCTGGAACACCGAACCCAAATATTTGAACTGCTTGGTTTTAGGAGTGTGACTCCCTCTTTTCAAAGCAGGTATTTGCCAGCACTAGATCATAAGCCACCGCAAAATCCAAAATGCTCTTTCCCTCCTCATTCCTGTTGCCAAAACCATAACCCCCATGGACCCTGTCATAACCATTACTGTCCTTACCAACATGCCCGTTAAGGTCCCCACCAATGAAAATTTGCTGATTATCCGGAATACCTTGTATGATTTCATCCATATCTTCCCAGAACTGAACCTTGGATGCTCCGTCCAAACCTACTTGGGGAGCATAAACACTAATAACATTAATAGTGTCATCTCCCAAAACAAGCCTCAAAGAGATAATCCTGTCTCCCTTTCTCTTCACTTCCACCACCTTGTCTTTAAGCGTAGGCTCAATAATAATGCCCACACCATTCCTATTGTTATCCAAGCCACAATACCACAGCTTATATCCTGAGTTACCAATCTCTTTTGCTTTATTTCCCTTCTACCTGGTTTCCTGCAAACAAGCAATACTAACCTTCCTTCTTTTCAAAGTATCCACAAGCTCTATAGACTTCCCAGTAAGAGTGCCAATATTCCAACTACCTAATCTTTATCGGCTCCCTTGGACTTGCTTCTTTAGCCGCATTCGTCTTAATGCGGTAGCCCTTTCCTGTCTAACACCACATCCGGGCGTTGATATGGCGGGACTAACTTCTTTACCCATACCCGTCCATGGCATGGGAACCTTTGCTCATACTCCACCACACCCAGGCGTCGATGTGATGGAAACCCTTGCCTAGGTGAGCACGTCCCAACGGTATAATGATAGCTTTGAGGATCCATAAAAAGTTTGGCAAAATTTTTACACTGGCCGCCAACCTACCGCAACCCTCCTCCTTTATCCGGGCTTGGGACCGGCTACGATACTCGCAGGCGGAGTTATATATCATATATTAATAAATTATATAAATTAAATTAGTAAAAAAATTAATATATTCACATACATATTTTAATATATATAAATTAAATTATATATATTTAATTAAATACACTAAACGAGCTAATTTACGAGCTTAACTCTCAAGCTTTTTTTAATGAGCTCAGCTCACGAGCTAACGAGCCGAGTATTTTTTAGTTTGAGCTTGACTCATTTAACAAACGAGCTGTTCGAGCTCGAGCCTGAACGAGTTTTTATCGAGCCGAGACCCAAACCGAGCTCGAGTAGCTTGGCTCATTTACAACCCTAATTCTATGGTTAACATCCTCTTCACAATCTCCATCTTTTTGAAAAATTGAACCAAGACATTTGGAATGGGCTTTATGAGACACTAATATTGTGTTCAATACAACTTCACCCTTACTTCATTCATACTGTTAAACATACAATATATATACTCAGTTTTAGTTTTATTTAACTTAAAACCCATGGATTCCAAAGCATTTATCCACAATTCTAACTTCCTTTATGCTCTTGATTAGGCCTCATCTATTAACACAATGTCATTTGTGAATATCATGCACCATGAGATATCGTCTTGTATATGCCTTGTTACCTTATCCAAAACCAAGATAAAGAGATTGGATGTCAACGCTGAATCTTAGTGTAACCAAATTGAAATAAGAAAATTTTTAGTATCCCTTCGACTATTCAAACACTAGTGATTGCTTCCTTATATCATTCAAAACTTGGATATCTAACTGATACTCTCTTGCACTCTAGAATCTACCATAATACTTTTCTAGGGACCTATCATATGGCTCTTCCAAGTTGATGAAAGCCATATGTAAATCATACTTCATCTCCTTGTAACTTTTCTTCAAATCTCTAATAAGAAAAATAGTTTCTATATTCACTTGACTTGGCACGAACCCAAATTGGTTTGGGAAGTCACAAACATCCAACTTCATTGTGTGACTTGTAAGCTTTGTATCTGTTGGAGAGAATGCTCTCTATTTGTTGTTATTATCTAAGGAAGAATACAAGATATATATATATACATTAGGTCAAACAATTAACAAAAGACCTAACTACCCTTACAAACTAAATAACACATTCACAACACTCCCCCTCAAGTTGGTACATAGATATTACACATGTCTAATTTGCACAATAAGGTTTGGAAGAGCTTAAAATTTAATCCTTTAGTGAGCACATCAGCAACTTGATTGCTCGAGGTCACATGAGTGAGTTTCAATAAACCTTGAGTGATTTTTTCCTTTATGAAATGTCGGTCAATCTCAATGTGTTTCGTCCTGTCATGTTGTACAGGATTTTGAGCAATACTAATAGCAACCTTGTTGTCGCAAAACAAGGTAGAAGTTCCAAGCTTGGAAATAGCCAACTCATCCATTAGCTTCCTTAGCCATAATACTTCACACACTCCTTGTGCCATAGCTCTAAACTCAGCTTCAGCACTTGAACGGGCAACCACATTTTGTTTTTTAGTCCTCCATGTAACCAATTACCTCCAACAAATGTACAATAGCCTGTGGTTGACCTACGATCATCTAGTGATCCGGCCCAATCTGCATCTGTATAAGCTTCAATGTCAAGGTGCCCATGTTTTGAGAACAGTAACCCTCTCCCAGGGGTAGATTTAAGATACCTTAAAATGCGTAAGGCAGCTTCAAGATGGCAATCACGAGGGTCATGCATATACTGGCTAACTCGACTGACTGCAAATGCAATGTCCGGTCTGGTATGAGACTGATAGATTAATCGACCAACCAATCTTTGATATTGGCCAATGTCAACTGGTTCTCGTACTACTGCCTGGAGTTTGCAATTGACTTCCACGGGAGAGTCACTGGGTTTACAACCCAACATACCAGTTTCTTTCAAGAGATCTAGGATATATTTCCTTTGGGAAATAAAAATTCCTCTTCCAGATCTGGCCACTTCTATTACAAGAAAGTATCGTAGGTCTCCAAGGTCTTTAATCTCAAATTCTCTTGCTAACAACTTTTTTAATCGACGAACCTCCTCAATATCATCTCCAGTCACCACCATATCATCGACATAAACTACAAGCAACGTGATCCTTCCATTGTGGTGCCTAAAGAACAAAGTATGATCAGCATCACTTTGTGCATAGCCAAAAGAAACCATGGCTTTACTCAATCTGTCAAACCACGCTCTCGGGGATTGCTTCAAACCGTATAGGGTCTTCTTCAATTTGCAGATCTTTCCCTTTGTATCCTTATCCTCAAACCCAGGAGGTATATCCATATATACTTCTTCTTCTAGGTCCCCATGTAGAAATGCATTTTTCACATCAAATTGATGCAAATTCCAATTAAGGTTGGCAGCACATGACAAGAGAATTCTTACTGTATTCATCTTTGCAACAGGAACAAATGTTTCCTGGTAATCCACCCCATATGTCTGGGTGTACCCTTTTGCCACCAATCGTGCCTTGTGCTTTTCTATGGTGCCATCAACTTTATGTTTTACCGTGAATACCCATTTGCATCCAACTGTTTTCTTATCTTTCAAAGAATCAACAAGTTCCCATGTTCCATTTTTCTTTAAAGCTTCATCTCTTCAATCATTGCTTCCTTCCATTTTGAGTCTCGATATGCTTCTTGCCAATTCTGTGGAATAGAAACAGAAAAAACAGACAAGAGAAAGGCTCTATAGGATGGAGATAAATTATCATATGAAACAAATTTTGAGATTGGATGATGAGTGCATGATCTCACACCTTTCCTTAGGGCAATAGGAACATATGAATCACCAAGATCAGAATTACTGACAGGGTCAGGAGAATCAATAACTGGATCAGGATCAGAAGTACTTACATTGAGAGGTGTCTCTGCTGAATCAGGAACTGATGGCAGGGGCAATGATTGATCACTAGAATAATGCATAATGGTCTTACCTTTTTCCTTTCTAGTGTACCTTTGCAGATCAGGTCTATCTAATCTACCCTTTCTTTTCTCATCAAGATCAATTTGGTTGTCCTGTTCACCATCAACAATCACCAAGTTCCTGAATTGCTCAGGTACAGAAACAGACAAGGGAATTGGGTTTAGTTTATCAACTTCCTCTTCTACTCCAGTTACTCCAGTCTCCCCCTGAAGAGGAGTTGGGGAAAAATAAGGTTCAAACTCCCGAAAAGTCACATCCATACTCACAAAATATTTTCTGGATGGCGGATGGTAACACCGGTAGCCCTTTTGAGTTGCCGAATAACCAATAAACACACATTTCAAAGCCCTAGGATCAAGTTTACTCCCATATCTATGATGGACAAAGCACACACAACCGAAAATTTTGGGTGGAACAGTATAAGAGGTGTGACCCCGTAAAACTTCTATGGGACTCTTAAAATTAAGTGTTCGAAGGGGCATTCGATTAATTAGATATGCAGCCGAAAGGACGGCATCTCCCCAAAACTGTTTAGGAACATTCATAGTAAGCAAGAGAGACCTAGCAACTTCTAACAAGTGTCTATTTTTCCGTTCAGCAATTCCATTTTGAGCACTAGTATTGACACAACTAGTTTGATGAATAATGCCTCTAGCATCTAAGTAAGATTGAAACATGCTATCCATATATTCAGTCCCATTATCAGATCTTAGGATTTTCACCTTAGCATCAAACTGTGTGCAAATCATTTGGTGAAAAGATTGAAAACATGAAAACACTTCATTCTTCGTTTTTAACAAATACACCCATGTTAATCTAGTACAATCATCAATAAAGATGACAAACCATCGATAGCCAGACAATGAAACAATAGGACTAGGTCCCCATACATCAGAATGAATTGTCATAAAAGGAATAGAACTTTTATTATCATGAGAAACATAAGTATTCCTCGAATGTTTTGCTAGTTCACAAGCATCACAAGCTAAAGTTTCAAATGAACACCGACTAAATAGATTAGGATACAATCTTTTAAGAACAACAAAAGATGGATGTCCTAACCGTCTATGCCACATAATAATTTCTTGACTCACATCCCCACTCTTTCCTAACAAGGCTTGGGAATTCTTCTCAAGAAGATACAAACCATTGTGCACTCTACCATGACCAATCATTTCTCCTGACTTCAGATCCTGCAAAAAGCAATGAGTCGGGTAAAAAACAGCTCGACATTGAAGGTCATTGGTAATAGCAAGCACAGATAAGAGATTAACGGGAAAGCTAGAAATATGAAGATCAGAGTTCAGGTCAATGTCAGGTGTACACTTAACAGAACCTGTACCAGAAATTGGCGCTAAAGAGCCATTTGCAATGCGAACATTTTCCTGACTATGGTGAGTAATCTATAAATTTCTCTAAAGAGCTTGTCATATGTTTGTTTGCTCCTGAGTCTATAATCCAAGAATCATCAACAGAATTGACTAGAAGTGCCATACCTGACTGCGAAAAATGAGAGGTAGAGTTGGATGAGGATGGTGTATCCTGTCGAAGGAGATTTCTCAAAGCTTGCAACTCTTCAGCAGATAAGTCACTTGTAGAGAGAGCATCAGAACCAGGAATAGAACTGGAGCTAGCCACCTCAGCTTGATTTGCTACACTTTGAGATAGCCCTGATCTTCCTCTACCGCGACCGCGCCCCCTTCCACGGCCACTACCATGACCACCAATATAAGTTGGTCATCCAATCAATTCCCAACATTTTTCCTTGAGGTGCCCAGGAGTTTTACAGTGATCACAAAAACGAATATCCTCTTTAAAGATGGTGCGAGTAGCTGGTGATGCTACTAACCCATCTCTTTCAATGATAGGAGTTTTCATCATAGTTCTCCTCCTACTCTCTTCCTGCTGAATGTAAGCATGAGTTTCTTCTAAGGATAACATAGGGTTTCTACCCAACACTTGAACTCGAACAGGATCATATTCAGGATTCAATCATGCTAGAAATTTGAATATACGCCCAGTCTCAACCTTCTTGTGATACTGAACCGCATCGTCTTCACATTTAGTATGAAAGTCATCATAGTAATCTAGTTGTCTCCACACCTCTTTTAAAGCGGCATAATAATCATCCACAGTCATCTCCCCTTGTTTCAAACCTTCAACCTTAAGACAAAGTTCAAACACCAAAGCAACATTTCCTTGTCCAGAATAAGTCTTCCTAGCAGAATCCCACACCATTTTTGCCGTATCAAGCATTATGAAACTAGCCGTAATCCTCGATTCCATTGAATTCAAAAGCCATGACATAATGAGAGAATTTTCAGATTCCCACACATTGTATTGAGTGTCAGTGTTCGCCGGACGAAGTTTAGAGCCGTTGAGATAGCCCGTATAACCTCTTGCATTGATAAATAGATAGCACGACCTTGACCAAGCAAGATAGTTTCCGGCACCGTCCAACTTGAACTGACTGATTTGTAACGAAGGATTGTCGTTATTTGGGGGAATCACCTTACTGTCAGCCATCTAAAATGGAGCGGAAGCAGCCTATTGGAGTGGCAAGCAGTGGCAGTAACCACACCGAGAACAAAACACAGCGAAGCAGAAAAAAAAAGTCCAACAAAATGAGGAACTGACCAGATACCGAGAGTCGCATGGCAAGGGCGATCACGGTGGAGCAAGACCGGCCGGAAAATTTTGGCCGGAGGTGGCGGCACACGCCTACACGCGTCGGCGCGTGGAGAAGAGTCAGAAACTTCTGGCGGCGCGTGGGCTTCACGCGCTGGGATTCCGGCGACGGGACTTCGGGCGAAGGCTGGTCGGCGGCCAGGCAATCTGCTGATGGAGGCTGTGTCGCTACTGGACGCCTGCAACACCTCGGAACAGAAATGGCAGCCCCTAGTTTTAGGGTTCAGCAGGAAAAAACACAGCCCCAGCCGGAAAAAACACAGCCCTCTCACCAAATTTTCTCTCCCATTTGCTCTGATACCATGTTGGAGAGAATGCTCTCTATTTGTTGTTGTTATCTAAGGAAGAATACAAGATATATATATACATTAGGTCAAACAATTAACAAAAGACCTAACTACCCTTACAAACTAAATAACACATTCACAATAGTATCCTATAGTTCAAATAACTTTGAATACACCCCATGCTTTTAAAAATAGGTACCAAAGCTGATCTATCTCCATTCATTTGATATTTTCTTTGTATTTAAAAATTTTATTAAATAAAATAATTAATCACGCAACTCCTACATCTTGAAGATATCTCCACACCATATAGAAACTCCATCTGGATTAGAAATTTTGCCTTCAAAGCTACTTAAATTTCAAGAAACCTAGTTCACATTTTTCTCCTTTATGTTATCCAAATCCTCAATATGTTCATTATGGTTAACATTAGGAAGATCCTCAAAATAATTTTTTCATCTTTCCTTGATATCCTTCTCTTAAACTAGAACTTTATTCTCTTTATCTTTGATACATTTAACTTTAAATGTTGACTTTTTCTTTCTCTTATTTCAGCCAATTTATAGATAGCCTTTTCTCTTTTCTTGGTCTTGAAGTTCTCATACATCTTCTCTAATGAATGTGCTGTTGTTGGACTAATGGTCTTTTATGAATCTTTTTTTCGCTTGCTTATATTGCTCAAAAGTTTCGCTGTCATCACACTTACATAATCTCTTATACCATTCCTTTTTACTTTTTATTGCTTTTTGCACTTTGTTATTTCACCATCAAGACTTATGTGAAGAATGACTATTTCCTTTGTATCACTAAGTATCTTTCTAGCTATTCCTTGAATTTTGTATACATATTCACTCACATATCATTGGTTGACATATTCATATCTACATCTTAAACACCAATTTTGACAAGCTCATCCTTAAACGTTGTATACTTTGCCCTTTTTAAAGTTCACTGCCTAGTCTTGTGAATTCTGTTCTTTCTAGGCCTGTTTGCCAATCTTTTAATCTTGACATCTAATATCACAATCCATATTGAATGGCCAAAACTTTACCTGGGATAACTTTATAATTCTTGTATAGAACGATTAGTCCTTGTGAATTTGAAGTCAATTTGACTTCTACCTCCGCTCATTTTTAAAAGTCATTAGATGAGATTCCCTTTTTGTAATATGAGTATTTGCTAGCATTAAACCGTAGGCTCTGCCAAACTTAAGGATAGTTTTCCCCTCTTTATTTCAAATTCCAAAACCATATCCTCCATGCACATTCTTTAACCTCCCTGCTTTGTCTCTTTTTATGTTTTTTTAAGTTTTCTTAGATAAAAATTTTATGTCGTTCAATATGCTTTGCATAAACTCATTCATATCTTTTAAAAAATTTTTCTTACTTTCCCATTCAATCCAACTTGAGGAACACATGCATTGACTACATCAACAATTTCCTTCTTCAGGCTTTACTAAAATGATCCTATCTTTTAATCTTTTCACAACCACATGAGCATCCCTCAAATATTTATCCAAAATAACACCTATTCTATTCTTACTTTTATCTACTTGTGTATACTATAATTTATATCCTGTATTACCAATTTCTTTACTCTTTCTTCATATCCATTTAGTCTCTTAAATGCAAGGGATATTGATATTTTTTTATATAGCATTGACATGTTCTCCTAACTTGTAAAAGATCCAACATTTCAAGTATCTATATTGGTCCTACTTTCTGCTTGTTCCTTCTTATGCTTTTTCTTATAAAAAACCTTGACTATCAACTAAAATTGTACCCATCGTACTTTGAACTAATTTATTTATCCATGACATCTTTGACGTGAGAACCCTTACTTATTTAGCATTATATTTGGGCACTGACATGGCACATTACATTTGGAGGATGCCTTACACATTTGCTTATTTTTCACTATACCAGGGCTCCAATGTAACACATTGCATGTAGGGAATGACTCTATTTATATTAGTTAAATCCATATTGTGAGATGTGAAAATGATTTACATTAGCTGTCAACTATCGTAAACTTCTTTATTGGCCATGTATAAAAAAAGTCATGTATGGGCGGAGTTAATATATTAGCATGACAATATCCCAATTATTTTTTTAGGGTGTAATATGTTGCTTTC
Source organism: Garcia nutans (assembly GCA_947685225.1). Lineage (NCBI taxonomy): Eukaryota > Viridiplantae > Streptophyta > Magnoliopsida > Malpighiales > Euphorbiaceae > Garcia > Garcia nutans. The sequence goes on along the minus strand of CANTUV010000033.1, from coordinate 38,847,444 downwards.
TAAACCAAAGTATGAAAAATCTATAATTTTGCAGATAAATAACTTAATATGCTATTGTCATGTGGTTTCTTGATTTATAAGGATAATCAAGAATTCATTATTTTCGTTGTAGGTGGATGGGAAATTGGGGATGGAAGATACATCATTGGTTATCAGTCCTTTATGTTCCTGTTTGATGGAGATTTTTACTTGTAGGCGTACAATATCAAATGAGTGTATTCTTAATGAGTAGATGACCCAGTATGCTCGTAAACATTGTTCTGGATTTGAAATATCTGTTCCAGTGTCTCTAACCTAGGATCATGTTAAAATACTTTTTAGGAAATCAAAACTTAATGGTGTCTCAACCTTATTCATCTATTTCTAATTCATGCCGTGCATATGTTTCAGTGGCTTGTGAGGGAACTTGCTTTGCTGGAAAAGCTAATAGATCGAGCCAATGAAAAGGGGTGGCGCAAAGAATATCCTTTTATAATTTCAACAAAAATATATATTATGTTTGAAAGCATTTCCTTATTTTGATTCATGTTGCTTAGTTCATTTTAATATCATGATGGGGAAGATGTTGCATATGGTCTGTAGAAATATTTGGCATATTTTGTCATTTGTCATTCTCCCTTCTAACTTCTTGTCATTGCACATATGCCAAATGTTCTTGATCTTGGGCTTTAGAACTATGAGGATTACAAAGAATTTATCTAGACTTATTAAGATAGTATATTATGAAACGAATATAATGCAAGTTGTTACTCTCTTAGAGAGGATCACTTTGTGCTTTATACCCCAAAATATCCTGTTTTATTTATAATGAGTTTCTCATAATTCTCAGTCAAGATCAAAACTGGTGTATCTTGATTATATGCTTCAAGTTCAGCATGATTGACAATTTATGTAGATTATCTCTACTTTGGGATGTCCATTACAGTTTCTTGTGGGCATTTAAGTTTGAGGGACTCTGATGTGATACCAGAGCATGTCTTGATTCTTCAGAAAACCAAAAATTTCTGTGACTAGATTGAGCTCCAGTTACACTGAAAAGGTAGCATCTTGGGAATGTTCAGATTAAGAAAGAATGTGATTTTCATGTAATATGTGCTGTAAAGAAATTATTTGAACGAGGATCTGTTTTTGGGGGCTGCCAGCATGTTAGGATGCTATACTACTTATGAATAGTAATATTTGACATAATCACTTGAATCAAATCCTTTGTGCTAGTTATTGATATATATTTGAAAAGGACTTGTCTAGCTTTTACGAATGTTATTTACTGTAGTTCTATTTTAAATTATAAAACCTAATTTATGACAAACAACTACTGCAAATATTACATCATATAACAATTTTTTTAAAACTGCAATATATTACGGTGTTAAGTTTTCATAATAAATTTTTCATACTTTCATCATGTCTTTTTGATCTGAATTCTGAAAATTGACAAAAACATGCTAGTTCTATTTATTGAAAATATTAGACATGACATGAACTTGACAAGGAATTAGTGAGTCTGGGTTTGGCTTAGTGTGTTTGTATCATCATATAGCGTTGACCTGATTATGGTACAAATAATTGTCATGTCACTGGTTAACCTGCTAATATGCTTGTTGCTTGAGACAAAAGAGAAGGGAGTCAGCAGAGAGCAAGGAAGAGGAGAATAAAAAGAGAAGGGGCATTTCTTTTTTATGCATAATCATGAAAGGACATGATTTTCCCTTTAATTTCATGGTTGAGACCTATTTGATAGGGAGCCCTAAGTAATGCCTTATGTTTTTTTTCCCTCTTTACTAATATGATTAAGCATTTCATCTTGTGCAGTACACTCCTAATTGTTCTATCATGTCTTGTTCTGCTGCTTGTTTCACAATTGGGTTGTGTTTATATTTGAATTCTAACATGATTAACTTATTCTGTTGTGTTTGTGTTGACCCAAACCATGTTATACCTCTGTCTTGACTCTACATGAACATGATCTGAGGACATGAATTGGCACCTTTAATCTGAAAGTGTCATGAAAAGAATTAAATAGCTCGTTTGAGATAGAGAGTTGGTGCAAAGTTAAATCTACTGACTGACCTGAAGATGTAAATATATAATACTTAAATGTGGTTTGATTGAATGGCTACTTTAGCGTGTATTAAACTTCTTAAGCTTCATGGAGTCTTAGTTGCCTGCAGATCTGGAAGCATATTTTAGATAGACAGAGAAAGTTTGTTTGCTGGAGGGGGGTGGGGTAGGGGTGCATGATTGGGATAAAATTATTTCCTCTTTGAATGTTGTTGGTGAATGGGAGCCTTGGCGCAGCGGTAAGCGCTGTCGCCGTGTGACCTGAGGTCACGGGTTCGAGTCGTGGAAACGGCCTCTTGCAATTAATTGCAAGGGAAGGTCGTGTACAAAGACCCAATGGGTCCGACCCTTCCCCGGACCCCGCTCATTGCCGAAGCATTCGTGCACCGGACTGCCCTTTTTGAATGTTGTTGGTAAAAAATGTACTTCATCATTGCAGTAGCTTGATAGATTTTGATGGTGTTGTAAAAGATAGTTTGATTAGCATAGAACTTCAGGAATTGTAGTCCTAGAAGAACCAAAGAGATCTGAATTCATACTGGTGTAATTTATCTTTAGGCTAATCAGCTATGTATCATCTTTAGGCACAGTGGTTTGAAAAGTTAAATGTTTAGACGAGTATTTTGGTTTTGGCTCTGCGAAACATTTAAAAGGATATATTTAGAAGCAAATAATGATAAGCAGATAGAAACAAATCTTAGATTGAGAGTTTCTAAGACTAATCCATCAATGGAAAAGATTAACCGATTGTTCTAGATAAAAGAAGTAAACTTTATTGTTGAAGAAAGAAGAGACATGCAAATTGGAGGAACTGTTCATCTTTTCAAAGAAAATTACTGCCAAAGAAACAAAACTAATGATATGATTGTTGCCAATTCAAATGAGATCAAATGGATCTTTAATTTAAATTTATTAATATATCTAATTTTGTTGGAAATGATCTACTTTAAAAAAAAAGGTATAATCTCTTACACTCATTACTTTACAGCACTCTAAATATAACGAATCAAAGTAATATTTTTACTCGGTATAGAGATCATCAACATTAATTAAAAGCATTATTGTTGTGGCTTTTTAGTCAAATTCTTGCAGAATAGCATATCAAATGTTATATAGGGACTATTATATGCAAACAAATTGAGCCAAAAGTCTTTCGCCATCTTCTTGCTTTTATAAGGGGGTGGAAGAAAGTGGATCTGTGGGGCCCATTGAAATTCTTTTGGAATTAGAACCTCTTGTTCTATTGTCCTTTGATGATAAATTTCTTAATCTCAAATAACTTTGTCTACTAGAAAAAACATCTTATATTCTGTTTTCACAACCTAGTTGATAAGTCTTGCTAACATTCTCTTTGGGGTCCTTAACTTGCTTGAGCTTGTACACTTTTTGAGTACCTGGAGAAAAGGAAGCTGCTGCAGACTGCAGATGAACAGTCACGGCTGTTGCGTGAGGTTCCCAAAGTTATTGCTGATGAAATAGAAACTGAGGCTACTCCAGAGGATTTTCCTGATAACATTGAAAATGGAAGTCATAGTTCACCAGAATTGACCCTCAATGAAGGTTCAGATATCATTGTTCCTGATATGGAAGCCAAAGAAACTCCATCAACTTGGATTTCTTTCAGCGTTGAATCTGCAGGTATGCCATTAAAACTCATTATTTTCTTCTGTGAGGCTGTCCCTGTGAGACATTTTTATCTTTGCATTTAGTGTTTCATTTACAGTTGAGTGAGAATGGTTCATTCTTGTGGAATGTTTTCAATATAACTGAATATAGTCAAGTATGGTATTATTAGTGAATGGAGCATCTTGAGACACTAAAAAATTCTTTAAATAAATGTATATTTAGATTACGCCAACAAATAATGAAGGCTGTGATGTTTCTAGTAGGTTCTTGATGCCATACTAAATTGTTATGAAGAATAGTAGGATGCTTAATTGTGAAGGCATGTAAATGAATTTACAAACTAATGCTGTTATATTGTACCATCATCCCTTTGCTGTGGAAGGTAAGGGTAAACTTCCCGGAAAACTGTTTGGAATTCTTGCACTTCTACCAAGTTTTCTTCTTCCTAGCCCTAGAAAATGTGTAGAAACGAGGGGATCGTCATGGTTATTAGGAATTATCTTTGCAAGAATGAAGCGAAGTGCAGCACCTTTCTTCTGAATCATATGGACTGTATAGCTTTGGAAATTGGCTATTTGGTCCTGGGAGTATCCTGGGTGTTTGCAAGAATGAATCATGGGCTTGGTGGTTATACTCTTGTAAAAATAAGGAAAAGGTTTTAGCTTCTTTCCTATTTATTTCTTGAATTTTGTAGTGGAAAGGAATAGGAAGGCCTTTGTGCAGGTAATTCTTTTAAATCTTTGGGTTAATGGTTATACCTGATAGATGAATATCCTGTGATAGACATTGTCCAAAATTTTTTCTTTTAAATGATTTCTTCTTATCTACATGGCTAAGCACGTGACACTGTATATTTCTCTCCATTTTAAAAAAAAAATCAAAACCTTAATTATGACCAAACCTGTCTTGCAGAAAAGCACCTATTAACAATTATTAATGTTTTGGGCATTCTAATAATGGGAAATGTAGAATTAATATATTTTGGAAGGAGGTGAGAGTTCTCTGTCTTCACACCATCTTGGAGTTATCAAGCAAAAAAAGGGATAGAAGATTTGGAGTAAGCTCTTCTAGTTACGAGTTATGTAAGTGCTGTTTATGTTACATCTTTTTGCCTTAGAAGTAGGCATGTCAAAATGAATTGGCAGGTCATGTTGACCCACCCTTGTGAGTGGTGATATGATTAAATACAAACACTACCAATTTATTAATCGTGTCAAAATATCTTAATCTTAACATGACACAAAATTTAAGTAGGCTATATAAATGCAACACATATAACATGTTTATTTGAATGAATTATATACGGATTTTAAAATCCAATAAGAATCCATATACAACATATTTAACTTGTATAACATTTATAATCTAAAATAAACTATATTCTTATATAATCAATTGAAATATTATTTATAAAAATAAAATTATGATAAAAATGATATTAAAATGTAAATGTATCAAAGAAATATTTTTCAAAATATATAATAAATGAAAGATATAAGTCAATATATAGAAGATGATGGATGTGTTTTAGATTTTAACATTATAATTTATTAATAAAGAGAAATAATAAAGGAGATGATGTGCAACTACTAGCACAAATTTTGCAAGAATTTTTTTAAAAAATAATTATAATACTTATTTTTTACTCTTTTAAGTCAAATAATAATAATACAACATAACTTTAGATTTTATTGAAACTATGTTGTTTTAGTTAAATGGATTATAAATGATTCACATATCAATCCGCTCTACGATCCGTCTTAAGTCGTGTTATAAACGTGTCAATCTATTAATGGCACTAACTCGTTAAGAGTTAACAATAATCCGTTTTACGAATTTTATGTGTCATATTTGCGTATCATGACTCATCTTGACAGCACTACTTAAAAGCATAACACGCAAAAGAAAATTTATTGTTAATAACAAGGTGGAGTTTTTTTTTTTCTATCTTTTTTTTTTCTCTTCAATTTTTTCACCTATTTTTTTTTTATTTTTTTTAATAATTAATAAATTCTGTTTCGCTTTCTTGCATCTGTTTTCCGGTAGACTCTTACTGGTTTTTCCACTAGTATGGTAGCTCAAATTGGGATTCTTTGAAATATTATGATATTTCCACTTCAGCTGCTTTGCCTGTGGGATAATTAGAAGCCTTTATGGCTTTCCATTTCTTTTACACGGAGTTATTAGTTGACTCTGCAAGAAATGATGTTTACCGGGATTACAGTATCTCAAGAGAAGTATAGATGAAGATAGTTTCAAATAGTTGTCTTTCCTAGAGGTCTCAAAACAACAGCTGGCCTGAGAGTCAATATATCTCAGTTGTCAGTAGAGATATAGAAAATCCCATTTGGATACATCTATAATTATCACAATAATAGTTACAATAGTATAAATTGATTGGATGTATAGTTGGCATCTTGTTAGTTTGAAATACTGCCTATTACCATTTTGGGTTGGAATTGGGTGCAAAATATATGTTACTATTATATCAACAATAGTTTCAATGTATATTCTCTCTCATACACTGCCTAGTAGTTGGCAACTCCAACCAGTCTTTTCTGGCAATCGTCATATAGTACTATTTTCAAGTCTTAAATACAATATTTTTTTTTTTTGCACACACTATGGTAGAAAAAGTATCAAAATAAGTTTTTAGGTCATATTGTGCTTGTGCAACTCTTAATTTTGAATGTTATCCGTAAGCATGCTCGTACTGTTGCTTTTCTTTCTATAGGGAATCAAACTGTCCTGGAAGCAACAAAGCAGAACAATGTAATGGGTAAGATTTCCATCCTTCCCACCTCTTTCTTCATGAACATCTCATTCAAGATCAAAGGAAGAACAAGATAAAGTGAAGGAAAATGAAATCAATCAACTCCTTTTTGTATTCACATACTAGTAGCTGTGTACTCCGTGTACTCAAAATAATGGTTATGTATATGAACCTGCAACAGAGAAACGAATTGAGACTGGAGTTTAGGGTTACCCTAATGCTTAAGTTAGTAAATGTTTGGTGGAGATACTTTGGCAGCAATTTGACAGGTTAGGTGAGGGAGCATATGTGTTCTGGTTGTTTCTGCACGAGGGAATTTATATTTGAGCATCAGGAGCACGTGCTTTTTGATGGGGAAATGGTAAGGCATGGTCAGGGTGAATCTACAACCTTGCCACATGATAGCTAGCTACTAATGGGCATGTGATGGTAGAGTAACCGTAATGTTGTGTAGTTCAGCCTCCCAACTTGATGATGGCTAGGTCTAACATTGGAGAATAGTGGACTCGCTGTAATATGGCTTACAGAATGGGAAATAGGTAGCTCCATTTTTTAGTAGAACTAAAACATACTTTTGTCGATATTCCTTTTGTTTGTTTTGTTCTTACTATGATACAATTCAAATGCAACGCATCCTCTTGCGTGGTATACTAAAACGTTGCGAAGGCTTTTAGCATATTTGTTTCCTTCATCCTTCATCCTGATTATTTAGTAGTTCATATTTTTTATCTAGGAAAGAGGAATATTACAGGCTTTTAGGGCTTAGCAAAACACGTGCATATTATTTTGTAGTAGGATGACTGTACTGTTTGTGTTGTCCTGTTATGCAAAGAACAAGCCATACAATTCAGAAATGGAATTCATTCACTGATAATTTTTTGCAAGCACTCATTGATTATTTGACTTCTATCTCGCGACTTCATTGCAGATATCTGGCATGATGCTCAGCAAAAGCAACCAGCAGAGATGCATTTCAAGAACAACAATAAGACTCAGCCTGTGAGTGCGCAAGAGGATTCGCAAGGCATCGAGAACAACAATAAGACACAGCCTGTGAGTGCACAAGAGCATTCACAAGGTGTGACGGGTATCCAGGTGATAGAATTGAGCGACGATGAAGTTGAAGATTCAAATGGTGACACTGATATTCTTGATTACGACCTGGGAAGCTTTATATGGCATTATGTAGATCCCCAAGGAGATGTGCAGGGCCCATTCTCAATAAATTCATTGAAACGTTGGTATGATGCTAATTATTTTCCACCAAATTTCAAGATTTGGAAGGCAGGACAGAGCCCAAAGGAAGCTGTTTCGTTGAGTGAGATTCTTCACCGGATATTTCCCAAGTAATCGGTGACAATTTCTTGTTTTTCTCTCATACAGTGTTCTTGTACATCTTGTAGGACTGATACATTATATAGTTCTAAAAATAAATTAGAGGCCTTCCACTAAAGAAATTCATTGGCCAAAGCCCTAGTTCAGGGCTCTATGCGGTAATTTTCCGTTACCTGGTAGTACAGAAGCGTAAACTTCATCTATTTTTTTTAAAAAAATTTGACTATGCGATAAACAAACAGGGCATCATCAAAAAATTATTTTGGCTAATCTCTACATTAATATATATATATTTTGTTGTATTCCTAAATTGGCACTGGAAAAGTTCCATGTTCCCTCTGGTAATTCCACCTATCAATCTGCCTACAAACAAAACTTAAATTAAATAAATAATTAAGAAAATTTGGTTATTGTTTGACTATCCTAATTAATAAATTAAATTTGCAAACCCATTCTTGTGGACACTAAGGAACGGTAATACTTTGCAAAATTCTCACTCTAGCTCAGGAGCATCTTTGCCTTTCTCTTGGATGCACCTATATTTTTCTAACAAATTAAAAAACAAAATTACTAGTGTGATTATTAACTAATAAATAAAATAACCTAATATTTATAAAAAAAAATAAAAAAATTAAATAATAATAATAAGAAGAAAATAAGACCGACTTGTGGTACTCGAGATAACGGGTATAGCAATGGCGTGTTTGATTCGTAGTAGGAAAACGCACATCGGCAGGCGCAGTCCCTGCCTCCTCTAAGTTCTCTTCTTCCTCCTCCTCGTCCTCCTCCTATACTTCTTTAGTTTGTTTAATGAAGCCATTAAAAATGAAATTTCTTAATTTCCTACTTCCACTTATAAGGTTGTTTATACAGTTAAAATGATCGCTAGCGAGTCATTTAGAGTGTTATACACCTTGTTATGAATTTGGTGATGGCGATGTTTGTTGTAGACAGGAGAAGGAGGTTTACTGACGGCCATATTGATGGGCAGGCCTAGGGGCTTGCTCTCCCTTGGACCTTGGTTGCCTTGTTTACATCTCTCCATCTCATCTTGTCATGGGCTCTACCTTTGCTGCCGACATTGTTACTATTACGGATGCTTTATCTTCCTTTCTTCAAACTTAATTGGATCAGCTGCAGCCTTACCCCATTGTAGAGCCGCGTAGGTTGCAGTAAAATTAAGGGGCACTTGTCCACCTCTCGCTCATCTTTTCTAATCAAACAAGCTAACGTGTGATTTAGAGTTTTATATAGTTTTCAGTCGGTTGGATTACGATTCGGTTAATATATATATATATATATTAAATGGGGGAGCCAGCTAGACTCACATCCAGTTAGACTAATCAGGTTAATATATATATATATATATATATGTATATTTGATTACCTGATGGCATTGATAAATGGGTTTTATTAAATAGTTTAGTCGGTTTATGGTTTTCTTTTGCATGAAATGTTATATTTTAGGGAGAAAGTGCAAATAAGCTCCTAAAATTTTTGTGTAGGTACATATAAGTCCTTTAAATTTTTTTAACTCAAATAAGTATGACTTTTTCAAAAAGCAGTTAGTTGGACCCCTGAGATAACAAAGATTTTAACACCGTTAGTTAATTTTAAAAAAATAAGTGGATAAAAAAAAGTAAATCTCACTTATTTTTATATTAACTGTTATTATTATTTTCAAAAAGCAACAACATCATGGTCCTTAATCTCCATCTAGCCATTAACAACCTGTTTATTCCTAATAGAGCTTGAAAACATTCCCTTCGAATACTAGTAAGTGAAAGCATGAGAAACATTTGTAATCAACATATATGTATTTTTCTTGGATCTAGGCAAGTTCAAAGTTTCAACTTTGAGTGGATAATTTCTTTTAACACTTGCACAACTAAGCAATCCACCCATTTCATTCATCACTTTAACTTCTCTCTGTGACTTCATACTCTGTGTAGTATGCTTATGATTCCCAATAGCCACAATAGATTTGGCTTCAACACTTGCTAACCCTTTATCAAACCAACGATGCAAATTAGCATCAACAAGCCAATAAGAAATGCCATCATTAACACCAATACCAATCATATGATCTTTCCCATCTAAAAGAATTCCTAAAAATGGTGTTAAATTAAAGTCATAGGTCGGAAGATCAGAAACACCAATAGCCACTGCAGGTTCCCAAAACAAAGGATTAATACCGGCAGTGAAAAATACTGGAAATGACACTTCTAAATCAACAAACATTCCATCAATTGTAACAAAAACCTCTCGAAAAGCTCCATTCCCACACAAGCTAGTCAAATTATTCATTCTTATATATGTATTTGATGGGTTAGAATACCGGAACTCATTTTTTCCATGGAAAGACATATATCTCCAAAATAGCTCTGTATTTATTGGATGGAAATCTCAATTTCTTCAAATGAACATCTGTTTCATCTTCAATTTTAAACCAGTACCCTTTACAGGAATGCAATGAACAAATTGGAATTATCAAATCAGCTGGCGATTTATATATATCATTACTTAATCTTAATCCTTCAATTAAGCCTTATTTTTTTTAGTAAAAAAGTGTATTGGATTGTTACCCTTAGCAACAAACGGAATCCTAACAGTAGTATCCTTGTAGAAGAAGATGGTAACGTCGACATGGTAAACGCCGGTGTAAATGCCATTAATGATGTTCTCAAGCATGATAGTGAAATTGAGATTTCTCTGTTTTAAAAGGCAAGTGTAGCGAGTAATATCTTTTTGGCCCAAAATATCCATCATGCACCCATAATGCTTTATTGTTGGTTGGACATGATATGTTTTGCTCATAATATCAAAATATTTTCTTCCTTCATCTACCATTCCACCATGGCTACAATAACACAGAGCCAATTTCCCATAAACCTTGAGCAAGAAAGAGAATGTGAAATTGTCCCCCAATAATAATTAATATAAAAATAAGTGAGATTCACTTTTTTGGGTCTACTTATTTCTTTAAAACTAACTCAGTAACGGTATTAAAATATCTGTCATCTCCAAGGTTTAAATAACTGCTTTTTGAAAAAGTCATACTTATTTGAGCCAAAAAAAAATTAAAGGGCATATGTATACCTACACGAGAATTTTAGGAACTTATTTGCACATTCTCCCTATATTTTAAGAAAAAAATTGATAAATTTGGTATAAAATGAGATTCAAATTTAAAATTTTAGAGTCCAAACGTGATTTCATTATTAAGAAACCAAAATTTATAAATTTTCAAATTTTAATTCCAATCAACATTTAAATTTACCATAAGAATTTTCGAGATAAATCTATTCATCGGATTATTCGTTGTGAACCAATTATTATCAGTTGTCATTTATTTTTTATTGTCTTTTGCCTAAATCCAGAACATATTTAAAGAACTTATGAGGCAAAATTGAATCTTGCTAAGTAGGAGAAAAAATTATTTGAACAATGTTTATTAAGACAAACTCTTATATCTACCGATTTTTGAATATTGCTTCTAGTTGTCCCTTTTAAACTAAATTAAAAATTTTTAGCATCTTGTTCTTTTATTAAAGTAACCCTAATAACTACTCTTTTGAGGTTGAATATCTTTTGAAATATTTTTTGCTGCAAAATATGCATATATGCTTACTTGAAGATAGTAAGTTAAACTTACCATAGCTCCTGCAAATAAATCTCCTGCATAAAATTCAAGTTTGGGAAAAATTTAATGTAAATAAAATATAGAAAAATGAAAAAAATATAAAAACAATTGAAAATAAATAAATAAATAAATCCCCTCATGTAAAGTACATCAAAGCAAAGGAGGGCAAGCCAAGTTAAATCAAGAGAAGGAGCCTAGCAGAGGACTCTCAACAACAACATGAAAAAAGAGCTGCAACCAAAGGAATTTGTAGTTGAAAAATATTCAAAATATGAAAGATCTAATTATTAAGCATCATTTTAGTCTCATCCCCCATTACAAGCTTAAAAAAGCCTTTTGATTTTTCTTGATTTAGTAAGGTTTATTAGTGGAAAAAACTCAATTAAATATATATATATATATATATGAGACAGACGAGTTTATTTAAACTCTATCAAAATCTTTAATAAATGCAGGGGGTCTATACCTATTCGAAGTACAACAATTAATTGCAATTAACTAAAACTCTTGAATGAATGAGGGGTGAATGAAGTAAGTGCAGATATGGAACTTGGTTGTAATATCCCAAATGATACCCTAGAATTTTGAAATGTCTATTGTTGAAATAGAATTACATGATATTAAGTGTATATATGATTAAGAGGAAAAGAGGAGTGTGTATATGTTGTATATAGGAAGATATATACAACATATACAAATCAACTTTATTGATGGCCAAATGGGATAATTAATTATTTTAAAATAGAAATTTATTATAAGTGGAAGATGATATTTACATTATTATAATACATTAATTGTTTGGTGGAGATTGATTGGAGATTTGAGTGGCTAAGAGTAGAGTGATATTGACTTTTCATTATTTTCTTCTTCATCTTTCTTTTTGATAGCCGGCCACCACCATCTTTATCAAGGAAGAGAGGTTTTGTGATTTTTAACTCAAGATTGAAGGGTGTTTCAAGAGATCAAGTTGGAGTTCTAAGGATTTTCTTCACTTTTGGTAAGTTTCCAACTTGTTTCTTTGTGTTCTTTTTGAGTTTGTGTATTTGAGTTTGGTGAATGGTTGTTGTTGATGTGTGTATGGTTGATTTTGGTGTGTTTGAAGTTGTTTGGTCTATTTGACTTTGATTTTGGGGTTGGATTGAAGAAAATGTTAAGTTTGGTGAAGAAAATAAGAGTTGTGGATTGTGTATGTGTTGAGTAGTAAAATATGGTTATGATTGTGTGTTGATGCATATAATTAAGTTGTTTTGATGTTATGCAAGTTTATTATGGGTTATTGATGGTTTTGGGTAAGATTGTTTGGAGTGGAAAAAGGTAAAAGAAATATGATTGTTAGATGTAGTGTTGTTGGTATCGATTTTAGGTTTTGGCCTGACACGCCCAATAGTACGGCCATGTCTTTAGGTGTGTCAATAGTTCTATTTTCTGGATGGGTGACACGAGCAGTGACACGCCCATGTTACTAAGCGCGTCAAAGTTTCTGTGTTGTGGTTTTAGGGCACGACCAGGAACACGCCCGTGTTGTTGAGCGTGTCATGTGTAGGGTTTGCCTTAGTTAGCTCTTGTTCTTATTTCTTATGTATAATTACATTTGGATTAGGTTTTGAAGAGATTTGAGGTAACTAATCCAAGTGTTGAAGGATTCTTGGAAGAGGAGGCTGTTAGTTTTGTGTGTGTTGCTCTTGAGGTAAGTACAAACCCTACATGATTGCATACATTTACATGATTTTGGGACTTAACACATTTGGTTGAAAAATGTGTTAGGTTACCTATTATATTATTGATATACAAGAATGGTGCAATGATTTGTATTATGTGCATTATGTGAATTATATGTTGAGGATTCAAAATATATGAACAATGTAAGTTGTGATGTGCACTCAAATGATGAAATGTGAAGTCATTGATGTTGGCTATAATGATGTAAATGAAATATTGAGGCATTGTGCCTAGATGATTATGAGAAAATGAGAATGGAATTGATAATGAAATAATGAAAGAATTGTGTGCCTAGTATATTATTCAATTTTCATAGTTTTGTTATTGGTGGCATGCCTAAAAGTAACAATCCCTTGAAGCTGGGTTGGGCTTGGTCCTTGAAGCCTAGTTGGGATGTTACATATGAGATGTTTCTCATTGTGATAATAATTCGCCTATGGGCTTGATAAATGTGATTATTGGACCAAAATAGTAACTCTGGAATTTGAATAGCATATTAGTTTCTTTTGAGCCCATGCTTGTCTTTGCTTAAATGTGAATCATGAATGATGAAACAACTGAATAATATAATGTAATGTTATGAAATGTGATATCATTGTGTATTGTTTATAATGTTTGAAAGTTTGACATTGGCATTGCATTTGAAGCATATTGTTATCGTGGTTTGTTCCACTAAGCCTATGGCTTAGCGCGATTGTGGTTCATCACGTAGGTGACAAGGTAGATCCGGTTGAACTGGAGAGTTCAGCTAGACCGAGTCGAGTCTAGGCTTGTGATCCCTTTTGAAGTGTTGATTTTTAGTCTTCAAGATCAGAGACAAACTGCCAAGCATGTATAAACTCTATATTTTTGTAAATATTATTTTTGTTGTATATATATGTATATTCCACTGCTTATTAAATAAATATTTTGGATAAACTTTGGGTGTAATGAAGATATATATATATATATATTAACAAGGAATATTTTATCTATTACTATTTATAATAAAGATTTGATGTTAAAGTTTTAAAGGTTGGTTTGTTTTAATTAGACTGTGACATCTTTATATCCAGTGTACGTATATTGCATATTGTGAGTATATGTGGTGTACGTATATTGGGTATAGGGGTGTTATAATTGTTTTGGTATCAGAGCCTAGGTTTGAGGTTCTCAACCTAGGTGAATTGTAAGAAAAAGAAAATTTTAATTTTAAAATATGATTTTTAAATAAGATACATGCATTGGCACTGGCAGTTTCTAATCTTTGATGAGGTAATTTTCTGCTGTGTTTGCAGATATAGGTAGTGATGGCGTCTCAGTCACGTCAGTCTATAGAAGGTAATGCTGAGAGTGTAGCTCCTGATGAGGGTAGAGAAGGAGCTAGGGTTGATAGAGCTGGTAAGGCACCTGCTCCTATGCCAGAGAGACCAGTAGCTGATGAAATTCTGCCGGTTTGGTTACGGCATATGGTAGAATTGTTAAGGCAAGCTTCAGTGTAGCAGCTGCCACCGCAACCACAGCCACAAGTACCGGTGATGCAGTATGATAAATTGAGGAAGTTTGGGGCTGCAGATTTCTTTGGCATTACAAATCCTGTAGTAGCTGAGCAGTGGTTGGATAGAGTTCAGAGGGTATTCATTCAGCTGCAGGCTACTTCTGAAGAGAAATTTGATTATTCTAGATCCCTTCTGCAGAGAGATGCTTATGATTGGTGGAAGATGGTTCCACATGCGATGGATGATCCGCCGACCTTGACTTATAGTGATTTTCTACGGGAGTTTGAGCAGAAGTACTTCGACGAAGTATAAAGATGCCAAAAAGATGAAGTTTCTAAATTTAAGACAGGATAACCGGACAGTGACAGAGTATGAGATAGAGTTTATCCAGTTGAGTCATTATGCCGGTGGGATTATTTCATATGAGATAGACCGGTGCAGGAGATTTGAGGAGGGGTTGAGACTCTCTATTATGTGTATTGTTGCTGGTTCCCGGTACCAAGATTTTTCTCAATTGGTTGCAGCAGCTAGAAGTATTGAGAGAGCACAGGGTATTGCAGCAGCTGCTACTGAGGAAAAGACTAGAGTTAGGAGATCCCAGTTTGAGGCAGGGTCTTCATCTATGAAGAGAGGTAGAGGAAGTTTTGTTCCGAGAGTCAGTAGGAGCCAGAGGCAGTCTGGTAGGTCAGTTCAGTATCAGAGGCAGAGACCGAGACCTACAGTTTCTGTAGCTAGTGCTCCGACTCCAGTGGTTCATAGGTCTACTCCACCTACATTGTTCATTGTGGTAGGGCACATAGGGGTGCTTGCTGGAAGATGGGTGGACTAGGAGTGTATTTTAGATGTGGGTCACTGGATCATTTCATCAAAAATTGCCCTGAGCTACTGAAAGATAGACAGACTGATACTACAGCTTCTCGACCCAGTGTCAGCAAAGGAGGTCGAGGGGGTAGAGGTTTTAGTAGAGGTGGTCGACCTGGGATTAGTCAGAGAGGAGGCTCTACATCCGGAGGCAGTAGGCCAGATGAGGCTAGGTCATCTCAATGAGTGTATGTGATGCAGAGGCAGTCGGATGCTTCAGCTATTATTGCGGGTACATTTTCTTTATTTGGCATTTCAGTTTTTGCTCTAATTGATCCAGAATCTACGCATTCATACATAAGTGCATCTATCTTGCCTGTATCTGAATTGCATTCTGAGTTCCTAGGATTTGATGTCTTGGTGACAAATCCTTTAGGGCATAGTGTGGTAGTTAGCAAGGTGCACCGAGATAGTTCAGTTGCGATGCAATATGAGGAGTTTCTTAGTGATTTGATTGAAATGCCTTTTAAAGAGTATGATTTGATCTTAGGCATGGATTGGTTGTCTAAGCATGGAGCTATAGTAGACTATTAGAATAAGTGTATTACCTTGAGAACCGATGATGGCATAAGTATGATGGTATCTAGTGAGTAGAGACATCTTGTATCCTTGTTTGTTTCAGCTGTTGCAGCTAGGAAGTTGATTCGAAAAGGGTGTGATGCTTATCTTGCTCATGTGGTAGATACCAGAGTAATGGATTCTCAGCTTGATAGTATACCCACAGTTGCTGAATTCCTAGATGTGTTTTCTGAGGAGTTGCCAGGGATACCCCCTGAGAGAGAGGTTGAGTTTGGTATCGATTTGTTGCCTGGTACCACTCCCATCTCTATTACTCCTTATCGAATGGCACCTGCTGAGTTAAGAGAGTTGAAGGTGCAGTTGCAGAAATTGTTGGATAAAGGGTTTGTTCACCCTAGCGTGTCTCCATGGGGAGCTTTTGTTTTGTTCATGAAGAAGAAGGATGGTACTTTGAGACTGTGCATTGATTATAGGCAGTTGAATAAGATGACCATCAAGAAGAAGTATCCTTTGCCTAGGATAGATGATCTCTTTGATCAATTGATGGGAGTAGCAGTTTTCTCCAAGATTGATCTGAGATCAGGGTACCATCAGTTGAGAGTCAGAGCTAAAGATGTATCTAAGACAGCTTTCCGCGCAAGATATGGGCATTATGAGTTTTTGGTGATGCCTTTTGGATTGACGAATGCACCAGCAGCTTTCATGGATTTGATGAATAGGGTGTTTAGACCCTACATAGATCAGTTTGTAGTGGTCTTTACCGATGATATTTTGGTGTATTCACATAATGAGGAGGATCATGATAAACATTTGCAGATTGTATTGCAGACTTTGAGAGAGAAGCAGTTGTATGCTAAGCTTTCTAAGTGTGAGCTTTGGCTTGATCAAGTGACTTTTCTCGGTCATGTGATGTCAACAGATGGTATAAGAGTTGATCCGAGTAAAGTGGAAGCCATGTTGGATTGGAGTCCACCGAAGTCTGTGACTGAAATTAAAAATTTTCTGGGTTTGGCAGGCTATTATCGATGATTTGTGAAGGGTTTTTCTATGATAGCTACTTCACTCACCAGATTACTTCGAAAAGGAGTTAGATTCGTGTGGACAGAATAGTGTCAAGCAAGCTTTGAGCAGTTGAAAGAGATGTTGACTCAAGCTCCTGTTCTTACTTTGCCTGTAGAAGATAAACCATATGTGATTTACAGTGATGCTTCACATAATGGTTTGGGTTGTGTTTTGATGCAGGAGGGTAGAGTCATAGCTTATGCTTCTCGACAATTGAAGCCGCATGAGCTTAATTATCCAACGCATGATTTGGAGTTGGCAGCCATAGTTTTTGCTTTGAAGATTTGGCAACATTACCTTTATGGGGAGAAGTGTTTCACTTATACAGATCACAAGAGTTTGAAATACTTTGGTGTTTAGAAAGAGCTGAATCTTCGGCAAAGATGGTGGTTGGAGTTGATTAAAGACTATGACTGTTTGATTGACTATCATCTTGGCAAGGCAAATGTTATAGTGGATGCCTTGAGTAGGAAGTCTTTAGCAGGTTTGACTGCTTATTTGCTCTCGTTGCTTGTTGAGTTGAGAGCGCTGCATGCTAGTTTTGAGCCTTGTGATGATGGTGCTTTGTTAGCTCAATTGCCATTGAGGCCAGTCTTGTTGGACCAGATTAGAGAGGCTCAGTTGGCTGATGATAGAATTCAGAAAGTTGTTTCGGATTGCCAAAATGGGGAGAGCCGAGATTTTCTTATGAGAGATGATGGCAATCTTTGGTACAAAGATAGATTGTGTATTCCTGAAGATGCAAAATTGAAAAAGACTATTTTGAAGGAAGCACATCAGTCGGTTTTTGCTATGCACCCTGGGAGTACCAAGATGTATCATGATTTGAAGCAACATTATTGGTGGTCAGGTATGAAAAGGGATATAGCAGAGTTTGTATCTAAATGTCTCACTTGTTAGAGAGTGAAAGCCGAGCACCAAGTCCCAACAGGGTTGCTCCAACCTTTATCAGTGCCTGAATGGAAATGGGAGCTCGTAACGATGGATTTTATGACTGGTTTACCTTTGACTTAGAAGAAGCATGATGCAATATGGGTGATTGTTGACCGGTTGACGAAGATAGCTCATTTTCTTTCAGTTCGGATGAACTATTCTCTTGAGAAGTTGGCTGAGCTATATATTAATGAGATTGTAAGATTACATGGAGTCCTAATTTCTTTAGTATCTGATCGAGATCCCAGGTTTACTTCAAGGTTTTGGAAGAGTGTACATAATGCTTTGGGTTCTCGGTTGCATTTTATTACTGCTTTCCATCCTCAGACAGATGGGCAGTCAGAGAGAGTGATACAATTTTGGAGGACATGTTGAGAAGCTGTGTCATTAATTTCTCTGAAAGTTGGGATAGATTTTTGTCATTGATGGAATTTGCCTATAACAACAGTCATCAATCCAGTATTAGAATGGCACCCTATGAGGCATTGTATGGTAGAAGATGCAGGATGCCTCTATGTTGGGATGAGGTTAGTGAAGGTAAGTTGGTTGGTCCTGATTTGATTAAAGAAACAGAAGAGAAGGTGAAGATAATTCAGGATCGTTTGAAAGCAGCCTCAGATCGACAGAAGTCCTATTCATATTTGAAGAGAAGAGACATAGAGTTTAATGTAGGAGAAAAAGTATTTTTGAAAGTGCCTCTTTGGAAGAGAATTTTGAGATTTGGCCGCAAAGGGAAGCTGAGTCCTTGTTTTATTGGACCTTATGAAGTACTGAAAAGAGTTGGACCAGTTACTTATCGACTCACTTTACCGCCTGAATTGGACAGAATTCACAATGTCTTCCATGTCTCTATGCTACAGAGGTATAGATCAGACCCATCTCATATTCTATCAGTTGAGTCTATTGAGGTGAGTCCGGATCTAACTTTTGAAGAAGAACCAGTGGCTATTTTAGCACATGAAGTGAAAGAGTTGACAAATAAGAAAGAGCCACTTGTGAAGATTCTTTGGAAGAATCATGTTAAGGAAGAGGCAACTTGGGAGAGTGAGCAAGTGATGCGAGATCAGTATCCCCAGCTGTTTCAGTCTTGAGAACAGGTAATTTTCGAGGAAGAAATTTATTTTTAGAGGGGGAGAATTGTAATATCCCAAATGATACCCTAGAATTTTGGAATGTCTATTGTTGAAATAGAATTAGATGATATTAAGTGTATATATGATTAAAAGGAAAAGAGGAGTGTGTATATGTTGTATAAATGAAGATATATACAACATATACAAATCAACTTTATTAATGGTCAAATGGGATAATTAATTATTTTAAAATAGAAATTTATTATAAGTGGAAGATGATATTTACATTATTATAATACATTAATTGTTTGGTGGAGATTGATTGGAAATTTGAATGGCTAAGAGTAGAGTGGTATTGACTTTTCATTATTTTCTTCTTCCTCTTTCTTTTTGATAGCCGGCCACCACCATCTTTATCAAGGAAGAGAGGTTTTGTGATTTCTAACTCAAGATTGAAGGGTGTTTCAAGAGATCAAGTTGGAATTCTAAGGATTTTCTTCACTTTTGGTAAGTTTCCAACTTGTTTCTTTGTGTTCTTTTTGAGTTTGTGTATTTGAGTTTGGTGAATGGTTGTTGTTGATGTGTGTATGGTTGATTTTGGTGTGTTTGAAGTTGTTTGGTCTATTTGACTTTGATTTTGGGGTGGGATTAAAGAAAATGTTAAGTTTGGTGAAGAAAATAAGAGTTGTGGTGTAACACCCCTTCCCGACCTACGTGTGTAAGCTGAGTAGAGGCGCCACCCTATCCTAATGTTGCTACCACTTTTACTTAGTCAAATTTTTGTTCCGATTTTTATAGAAATTTTGCCATAGTTTTGCCTAAAAATTCAATCCCAAGTGTCGACAAAACTGGTTTTTTTTTTCTAATTTTTGAAAACATTTTTACACAAACCAATGCAAACAAAATCATTCTCAGTAACCAACATCTCATTTCATTAACTCATAACATTATTTAGGACATTCATATAACCCTGACACCTATGGGCCCAACAAGTATTTAATACGATATTCAGAGTTCAGA
Source organism: Garcia nutans (assembly GCA_947685225.1). Taxonomy (NCBI): domain Eukaryota; kingdom Viridiplantae; phylum Streptophyta; class Magnoliopsida; order Malpighiales; family Euphorbiaceae; genus Garcia; species Garcia nutans. The sequence continues at coordinate 38,827,341 of CANTUV010000033.1, read as the reverse complement.
GTTACTGCTTTGGTTCATAGTCACAATAATCACGCCCGTAGGCAAGTGTAACAGACCCAGTCTCTTGGATCATCAACTCAACACATATGAGGAGATCCTCAACCCGGCAAGACTGTTACAAATCATATATCTCATAGTGTAACAGACCCAGTCTCTTGGACCATCAACTCAACACCTATGAGGAGGTCCTCAACCCGGCAAGACTGTTACCTGTCATCATTTCTTAGGCATGCCACCCAAATCCAGAACTCTGAAACTGAATAACATATTAAACAAACAATTCATTTCCATTCTCAATTCTCATCACATTTAGGCAAACATGCCTTCTTTCTTTCAATTACATCATCTTAGCCAATAACAATGGCTTCACATTTCATTTCACAATATAACATCTCATTATTCAAGTATATATATATATATATATCTCATCCATGATCACATTATATCTCACATAGCATCATTCATAAATATCAACATTTCATACCACATTACTCATGAAACACATTACCATTCACAATGCACAACATAACATTGTTCAATCTCAACAATGCAATTAGGGCAAAGAACAATTGATTATAACATTCATTGATTCAAGTGTGTTTAAAGTGTTTAGGGTTAGGTTTAAGGACCAACCTACCTTTGGAAAACCAAAGCAATGCAAAAAGAACAAAGAATTAAAACCCTAACCATAAATAGTACATTCTGGTTTTAAACTCCATTTTATCCTTATTTTGAAAAATTGTATAAAATAATCTACTTGACTAAAAATTCTAAAATTTTTACAGAATTTAGTTTTGTATCTTAAAATCATCCCTTTAAAATTTCAGATCAAACTGAACACAAAATCTTGGTCAAATAGTTCACCTAACCAGACTGCCCCAATTGCCCTGCATCCTGGCAGCAGTTCTGAACTTTGTGAATTCCATAAATCAAATTCAATCAACGTGGTTCCAAATTATTTTTCTCAAATACTAGACTCACTAAGCAACAACATATCCAAAATTCGATTGGATATGATTTTTCTACATTTTATTAAAAATCACGAAATATAGCTGTCCCAGTTAAGGTACCTGCTGGAACAGGTCTAATGAAAATAATCTTTCTAAACTCATAACCATTCCAAAATCGAATCAACATATTTTTCAGTCATTCTAAACTCATAGAGGCACAACATATCAAAAATTCACTTCAAGAACATTTTTCTATAATTAATTAAAAATCATACAAATCACAGCCTTTACTAATTGTAAAACAGAAACAATTTCACTAAACACAACTCTTACTCAACACAATCACTTCCAACACCTTCACCAACTCAACTTCTCATCATCAAACCAACAAACCCTAATTCCTTTCTCACACCACTTCAAAAGAATTGAAGAAATTAAAGAAAAGATCTTACCTCAAATGAAGAAATCTACAAATCTTTAACCAAAACCCTTGTTTCTTTCTTCAAAATGCTTCAAACCTCAAGATCACCTCTCTTTCTCTCTTTGTCTATGGAGAATCCGGCCACTTCAAGAAAGAAAGAAGAAAATGCACAAGTCAAACACCTTTTCTTCTTTTAATCTCCACCATGCATCTTACAAGGAAAATTACCAAAACACCCTTAACCATATAACTAACTCTTTGTCTCATATAAGCCCTTTATAGTAATTTCATTAACAACCAAAAATATCTTCTTCCACTTAACCATCACCTTGACTCTTCATTTGACCAATGTATATGTTAATTATATCATCATATAAACAACATATACATTTGTCTCTAAACCCTAAATTTCTTCTCCAAAACACATATACATATACATTCTCTTCCCATTTCTTTTCTCTTACAATTTAACACATATATGCACAAACATTCACTTCCCAATATATATATCAACAACCACAATAACAACAACATACTCAAAACTTCTAGGGCATAAATGAGGATATTACAATTCTCCCCCTCTAAAAAGAAAATTTCGTCCTCGAAATTACCTGATATCAAAGCTGAAACAATTGCGGATACTGCTCTCGCAAGGTATGCTCACTTTCCCAAGTCGCTTCTTCTTTTGCATGATTCTTCCAAAGAATCTTCACCAATGGCACTCTCTTGTTCCTTAACTCTTTCACTTCTCGTGCCAAGATAGCAACTGGTTCCTCTTCAAATGTCAAATCTGGGCTCACTTTAATAGACTCAAATGGCAACACATGAGATGGATCCGACCTATATCTCCTCAACATAGAAACATGGAATACATTATGAATACGATCCAACTCAGGTGGCAAAGCAAGTCGATACGCCACTGGCCCAACTCTTTCTAACACTTCATACGGCCCAATGAAACGAGGACTCAATTTTCCTTTCCGACCGAACCTCAAAATTTTCTTCCAAGGAGACACTTTCAGAAATACCTTATCTCCAACATCAAACTCTATATCTCTCCTTTTTAGATCTGCATAAGACTTCTGTCGGTCTGAAGCTGCTTTTAACCTGCCTCGAATCAACTTTACTTTATCTTCAGTTTCTTGAATCAAATCAGGACCAACCAACTTATTATCTCCAAGCTCATTCCAACAAAGAGGTGTCCTACACCGCCTGCCACACAATGCTTCAAACGGTGCCATACCAATGCTGGATTGGTGACTGTTGTTGTAAGCAAACTCCACAAGAGGTAAAAACCTATCCCAACTTCCAGAGAAATCGATGACACAGCTTCTCAACATGTCCTCAATAATCTGTATCACCCTCTTTGACTGTCCATCCGTCTGTGGATGAAAAGCAGTGCTGAAGTGCAGTCGAGAACCTAAAGCACTATGCAAACTCTTCCAAAATCTGGAAGTAAACCTGGGATCTCGATCAGACACTAAAGAAGTTGGAACACCATGTAGTTTCACAATCTCATGGATATACAGCTCAGCCAATCTCTCCAAAGAGTAATCCATTCGAACCGGAAGGAAATGAGCTGTCTTAGTCAATCTATCCACAATCACCCATATAGCATCATGCTTCTTTTGTGTCAATGGCAAACCAGACACAAAATCCATTGTCACTCTTTCCCACTTCCATTCTGGCACTGACAATGGTTGAAGCAACCCGGTTGGAACTTGATGCTCTGCTTTAACCTTCTGACAAGTGAGACATTTCGATACAAACTCAGCAATGTCTCTCTTCAAACCAATCCACCAATAATGCTGTCTCAAATCATGATACATCTTCGTATTACCCGGATGCATAGCAAACATTGACTGATGAGCTTCTTCTAAAATGACTCTTTTCAAATCAGCATCATCGGGTACACACAATCGGTTCTTAAACCAGAGACTCCCATCATCTTTCACAACAAAATCTCTAGTCTTCCCATTCTTGCAATCTGAAAAAATCTTCTGAATCTTCTTATCGGCCAACTGAGCTTCTTTGATCTGATCTAACAAAATCGGCTTTAATTGCAACTGTGCCAATAATGCACCATCAACACAAGGTACAAAACTGGCATGCAATGCTCTCAACTCAACAAGCAACGAGAGCGAGTAAACAGTTAAACCAGCTAAAGACTTCCGACTCAAGGCATCAGCAACAACATTTGCTTTACCTGGATGATAGTCAATCAAGCAGTCGTAGTCTTTAATCAATTCTAACCATCTCCTCTGACGAAGATTGAGTTCTTTCTGGACACCCAAATACTTCAAACTCTTGTGATCAGTGTAGATGAAACATTTCTCCCCAAACAGATAGTGGCGCCAAATCTTTAATGCAAACACAATGGCAGCCAATTCTAAATCATGGGTCGGATAGTTAAGCTCATGCGGTTTCAACTGTCGAGATGCATAAGCTATAACTTTCCCTTCCTGCATCAATACACACCCCAAACCTCTATGTGAAGCATCACTGTAGATCACATATGGTTTGCCTTCAACAGGTAAAGTAAGACAGGCGCTTGAGTCAACAACTCTCTCAACTGCTCAAAACTAGCCTGACACTGATCTGTCCACACAAATCTCACTCCCTTTCGAAGTAATCTGGTGAGTGGAGTAGCTATCAAAGAAAACCCTTTCACAAACCGTCGGTAATAGCCTGCCAAACCCAGAAAACTTCTAATCTCTGTCACAGACTTGGGTGGACTCCAATTTAAAATGGCTTCAACTTTGCTCGGATCAACTCTGATGCCTTCTGCAGAAACAATATGTCCGAGAAAAGCAACTTGATCCAACCAGAACTCACACTTCGACAATTTGGCAAATAACTGATTCTCTCTCAAAATCTGCAACACAATCCGCAGATGCATATCATGCTCCTCTTCATTCCGCGAATACACCAGTATATCATCAATGAAGACCACTACAAACTGATCCAAATAGGGCCTAAACACCCTATTCATCAAATCCATAAAAGCTGCAGGTGCATTCATTAGACCAAAAGGCATAACTAAAAACTCATAATGCCCATACCTGGTCCGAAAAGCAGTCTTAGGAACATCTTCACTTCTTACCCTCAGCTGATGGTACCCAGATCTCAAATCAATTTTGGAGAACACTGACGCTCCCTTCAACTGATCAAAGAGATCATCGATTCTAGGCAAAGGATATTTATTTTTAATAGTCACCTTGTTCAATTGCCTATAATCGATACACAACCTCATAGTACCATCTTTCTTCTTCACAAATAGCACAGGAGCTCCCCAAGGAGAAACACTGGGGCGAATGAATCCTTTGTCCAACAACTCCTGTAATTGCACTTTCAACTCCCTCAATTCTGCTGGTGCCATTCTATAAGGAGTAATAGAGATAGGAGTGGTACCAGGCAACAATTCAATACCGAACTCCACCTCTCTCTCAGGAGGCAACCCTGGCAACTCCTCTGGAAACACATCCGGGAACTCAGCAACTGTGGCAATGCTATCAATAGGGGAACCCTTCACTCTAGTATCCACCACATGAGCAAGATAGGCTTCACACCCCTTTCTAATCAACCTCCTGGCTGCAACAGCTGAAACAAATAAGGAGGCTAGCTGTTCCTGCTCATTAGATACTATCACCTCTCTACCATCACCCGTTCTCAAAGAAACAATTTTCTTTTTACAATCCACCACAGCTTCATGTCGAGATAGCCAATCCATACCTAAGATCACGTCATATTCCTTAAATGGCATCTCAATCAAATCCCCAAGGAACTCCTCACCCTGCACCACTACTGCACTATCTCTATGCACCTTACTCACAACCACACTATGCCCTAACGGATTTGTTACCAACACATCAAATCCTAGGGACTCAGCATGCAAATCAGATACAGGCAAAACAGATGCACTAATATATGAATGTGTGGAACCCGGATCAATCAAAGCAAGTACTGGAGTATTAAATAAAGAAAAAGTACCAGCTATGACTGCCGATGTATCTGGCTGTCTCTGCATAACATACATCCTCTGGGAAGATCCAACCTCCTCTGGTCTACCCTCCCTGGATGTAGTACCTCTTCTAGAACTGAATCCTGGTCTACCTCCCCGGCTGGCACCTCTGCCTCCTCTGCCTCCCCTCACACTAGCTCGAGAAGCAGCAGAATCAACTGGCATCTGATCCTGCCTCTCAGGACAGTCTCTCACAAAGTGGTCAGGTGATCCACACCTGAAGCATACCCCTGATCTACTATGCCTCCAACAAACGCCCCCATGTCTTCCACCACACTGGTTACACACAGGTAAGGTGGATCTCTGAACTCCAGGAGTAGGAGCACTCGCTACTGAAGCTGCAGGTCTAAATCTCTGCCTCTGGAACTGCACTGACCTACCCACTGGTCTCTGGCTCCTACTACTCCGAGGAACAAAACTTCCTCTACCCCTCTTCGCAGAAGAAGACCCTGCCTCGAACTGGGGCCTTCTAACCCTAACCTCTTCCTCTGAAGCAGCTGCAATAACTTGAGCTCGCTCTACACTTCGAGCTGCTGCCACAAGCTGTGAGAAATCCTGATATCTGGATCCAGCCACTAAGCACATGATCGAGGGCCTCAATCCCTCCTCAAATCGCCGACATCTATCAATCTCATCAGTAATGATACCCCCAGCATACTGACTCAGTCGAATAAACTCAACTTCATACTCAGTTACGGTCCGATGATCTTGCTTCAAATCTAGAAACTCTCTTTTCTTCCCATCTTTATACTCCCTAGGAGTATACTTCAACTCAAATTCTCTCAGAAAATCCGCATAAGACAAGGTTGGTGGATCATCCATAGAATGGGGCACTGTCTTCCACCAGTCGTAGGCATCCTTCTGTAGCAAAGATCTTGCATAGTCAAACTTCTCCTCTGAAGTGGCTTGCAACTGCACAAATACCCTCTGAACTCTATCAAGCCACTGTTCTGCTACAGCCGGATCAACTGTACCAAAGAAATCCTCTGCTCCATATTTCCTTAGCTTATCATAGTGCCTTACTGGTACCGAAGGCTGAGGGGGTGGTGGCGGTGGCTGTGGTTGCACAGGTGCTTGTCTCATAGCTTCCAACATAGGCCTAAACCAGGCTGGCGGAACCTCCTCCCCAGCTGGTCTACCCGACACCGAAGCAGGTGCCTCCTCAACACTATCAACCCTAGCTCCCTCAGCAGGAGCAATACTCTCGGCACTACCCTCAACAGATTGTCGTGAATGAGATGCCATCTCTACCTATATCTGCAAACACAGCAGAATATTCCTCATTAAAGATCAAAGACTGCCATACCAAAACATGTATTTTACTCAAAAACCCACTTTAAAAATCAAAATATTCTTTTTCTTACAATTGATCTAGGTTGAGAATCTCAAACCTAGGCTCTGATACCAAAAATTGTAACACCCCTTCCCGACCTACGTGTGTAAGCTGAGTAGAGGCGCCACCCTATCCTAATGTTGCTACCACTTTTACTTAGTCAAATTTTTGTTCCGATTTTTATAGAAATTTTGCCATAGTTTTGCCTAAAAATTCAATCCCAAGTGTCGACAAAACTGGTTTTTTTTTTCTAATTTTTGAAAACATTTTTACACAAACCAATGCAAACAAAATCATTCTCAGTAACCAACATCTCATTTCATTAACTCATAACATTATTTAGGACATTCATATAACCCTGACACCTATGGGCCCAACAAGTATTTAATACGATATTCAGAGTTCAGAGTTACTGCTTTGGTTCATAGTCACAATAATCACGCCCGTAGGCAAGTGTAACAGACCCAGTCTCTTGGATCATCAACTCAACACATATGAGGAGATCCTCAACCCGGCAAGACTGTTACAAATCATATATCTCATAGTGTAACAGACCCAGTCTCTTGGACCATCAACTCAACACCTATGAGGAGGTCCTCAACCCGGCAAGACTGTTACCTGTCATCATTTCTTAGGCATGCCACCCAAATCCAGAACTCTGAAACTGAATAACATATTAAACAAACAATTCATTTCCATTCTCAATTCTCATCACATTTAGGCAAACATGCCTTCTTTCTTTCAATTACATCATCTTAGCCAATAACAATGGCTTCACATTTCATTTCACAATATAACATCTCATTATTCAAGTATATATATATATATCTCATCCATGATCACATTATATCTCACATAGCATCATTCATAAATATCAACATTTCATACCACATTACTCATGAAACACATTACCATTCACAATGCACAACATAACATTGTTCAATCTCAACAATGCAATTAGGGCAAAGAACAATTGATTATAACATTCATTGATTCAAGTGTGTTTAAAGTGTTTAGGGTTAGGTTTAAGGACCAACCTACCTTTGGAAAACCAAAGCAATGCAAAAAGAACAAAGAATTAAAACCCTAACCATAAATAGTACATTCTGGTTTTAAACTCCATTTTATCCTTATTTTGAAAAATTGTATAAAATAATCTACTTGACTAAAAATTATAAAATTTTTACAGAATTTAGTTTTGTATCTTAAAATCATCCCTTTAAAATTTCAGATCAAACTGAACACAAAATCTTGGTCAAATAGTTCACCTAACCAGACTGCCCCAATTGCCCTGCATCCTGGCAGCAGTTCTGAACTTTGTGAATTCCATAAATCAAATTCAATCAACGTGGTTCCAAATTATTTTTCTCAAATACTAGACTCACTAAGCAACAACATATCCAAAATTCGATTGGATATGATTTTTCTACATTTTATTAAAAATCACGAAATATAGCTGTCCCAGTTAAGGTACCTGCTGGAACAGGTCTAATGAAAATAATCTTTCTAAACTCATAACCATTCCAAAATCGAATCAACATATTTTTCAGTCATTCTACACTCATAGAGGCACAACATATCAAAAATTCACTTCAAGAACATTTTTCTATAATTAATTAAAAATCATACAAATCACAGCCTTTACTAATTGTAAAACAGAAACAATTTCACTAAACACAACTCTTACTCAACACAATCACTTCCAACACCTTCACCAACTCAACTTCTCATCATCAAACCAACAAACCCTAATTCCTTTCTCACACCACTTCAAAAGAATTGAAGAAATTAAAGAAAAGATCTTACCTCAAATGAAGAAATCTACAAATCTTTAACCAAAACCCTTGTTTCTTTCTTCAAAATGCTTCAAACCTCAAGATCACCTCTCTTTCTCTCTTTGTCTATGGAGAATCCGGCCACTTCAAGAAAGAAAGAAGAAAATGCACAAGTCAAACACCTTTTCTTCTTTTAATCTCCACCATGCATCTTACAAGGAAAATTACCAAAACACCCTTAACCATATAACTAACTCTTTGTCTCATATAAGCCCTTTATAGTAATTTCATTAACAACCAAAAATATCTTCTTCCACTTAACCATCACCTTGACTCTTCATTTGACCAATGTATATGTTAATTATATCATCATATAAACAACATATACATTTGTCTCTAAACCCTAAATTTCTTCTCCAAAACACATATACATATACATTCTCTTCCCATTTCTTTTCTCTTACAATTTAACACATATATGCACAAACATTCACTTCCCAATATATATATCAACAACCACAATAACAACAACATACTCAAAACTTCTAGGGCATAAATGAGGATATTACATGTGGATTGTGTATGTGTTGAGTGGTAAAATATGGTTATGATTGTGTGTTGATGCATATAATTAAGTTGTTTTGATGTTATGCAAGTTTATTATGGGTTATTGATGGTTTTGGATAAGATTGTTTGGAGTGGAAAAGGGTAAAAGAAAGATGATTGTTAGATGTAGTGTTGTTGGTGTCGATTTCAGGTTTTTGGCCTGACACGTCCAGTAGCATGGCCATGTCTTTGGGTGTGTCAATGATTCTATTTTCTGGATGGGTGACACGAGCAGTGACACGCCCATGTCACTGAGCGTGTCAAAGTTTATGTGTTGTAGTTTTAGGGCACGACCAGGAACACGCCCGTGTTGTTGAGCATGTCATGTGTAGGGTTTGTCTTAGTTAGCTCTTGTTCTTATTTCTTATGTATAATTACATTTGGATTAGGTTTTGAAGAGATTTGAGGTAACGAATCCAAGTGTTGAAGGATTCTTGGAAGAGGAGGCTGTTAGTTTGGCTTGTGTTGCTCTTGAGGTAAGTACAAACCCTACATGATTGCATACATTTACATGATTTTGGGACTTAACACATTTGGTTGGAAAATGTGTTAGGTTACCTATTATATTGTTGATATACGAGAATGGTGCAATGATTTGTATTATGTGCATTATGTGAATTATATGTTGAGGATTCAAAATATATGAACAATGTAAGTTGTGATGTGCACTCAAATGATGAAATGTGAAGCTATTGATGTTGGCTATAATGATGTAAATGAAATATTGAGGCATTGTGCCTAGATGATTATGAAAAAATGAGAATGGAATTGATAATGAAATAATGAAAGAATTGTGTGCCTAGTATATTATTTAATTTTCTGGCATGCCTAAAAGTAACAATCCCTTGAAGCTGGGTTGGGCTTGGTCCTTGAAGCCAAGTTGGGTTGATGCTGAGCTCCCCTTGAAGCTTGGTTGGGCCTAGTCCTTGAATCCTAGTTGGAATGTTACATATGAGATGTTTCTCATTGTGATAATGATTCGCCTACGGGCTTAATAAATGTGATTATTGGACCAAAATAGTAACTTTGGAATTTGAATGGCAAATTAGTTTCTTTTTAGCCCATGCTTGTCTTTGCTTAAATGTGAATCATGAATGATGAAACAACTGAATAATATAATGTAATGTTATGAAATGTGATATCCTTGTGTATTGTTTATAATGTTTGAAAGTTTGACATTGGCATTACATTTGAAGCATATTGTTATCGTGTTTTGTCCACTAAGCCTATGGCTTAGCGCGATTGTGGTTCATCACGCAGGTGATAGGGTAGATTCGGTTGTACCGAAGAGTTCAACTAGACCGAGTCGAGTCTAGGCCTGTGATCCCTTGTGAAGTGTTGATTTTTAGACTTCAAGATTAGAGACAAACTGCCAAGCATGTATAAACTCTATATTTTTGTAAATATTATTTTTGTTGTATATATATGTATATTCCGCTGCTTATTAAATAAATATTTTGGATAAACTTTAGGTGTAATGAAGATATATATATATATATTAATAAGGAATATTTTATCTATTACTATTTATAATGAAAATTTGATGTTAAAGTTTTAAAGGTTGGTTTGTTTCAATTCGACTGTGACATCCTTATATCCGGTATACGTATATTACATATTGTGAGTATATGTGGTGTACATATATTGAGTATAGGGGTGTTACATTGGTTTAGTTTTGAATTTTGAAATTTTAATTGTTTAAATTTTTGTATATCAAAATCCTGAGAATGTTTAACATATGATGAGACATGTTGTAAAGAAAATTATTTTTTTTTTGCTTGAGGACAAGCAAAGATGTAAGTATGAGGGAGTTTGATAAAGCAATATTGCACATATATTTTAGTAATTTTTTTAGTTATATTTTTATTGTTATCAATTGAATTTGATGTACGTTTGTTGTAAAAGCTAGAGTAATTATATTTTTAAAATTTGGTTTTACAAAACATGAATTTGAAAGTGCAAGTTGATAAAAATATGATGAAATATGAAGAAAGTGAATATGAAAAATAAAAAGGTAGCAAAGCAACTCAGAATAGAAGAAGAATCATTTCTATGATCATTCAAATCACATCCCACGCCCATGGGAATCATCTCAAGACTGTCTAAAGAAGAAAGAGATAAAATTCGGACAAGAAATGTAATCCACAACCATGCGATTCAAATGTGCACGACTGTGCTTATGGAACCGCCACTACCTAATTGAAGAAATTCTCAAGCTTTGATGCGGTGCAATTATGCATGGACGTGGTGTTCAGTTTGGACGCCTGTCCAAATCTTATGGCGATTAAAACTCCTCTTTTTTTTTTAGAAGAATTTCATTCTAAAAATAATTCCTAATCTAGAAAGAAGTTCTAGAATCTGCCCAAGACATATTCGGAAACATATGGGAAGTTCCCAAGTTTATCCTAAATTATATTTCTAATCAGTTTAGAAATCTCCAAATTATTTTCCTTCTCAAATAAGAAGTCATTCAAGTCTCTATATAAGCAAGCCTCCACCCTTATTCTCAATTATTATTAGTTCAACATAAGTTTTTCTATTCCTTCGAGATTTTTTTTGGAGAGAAGGAGAAGGAGGCTTAGCTATTGAAGAGATTCAAGCAAAGTATAAAAGGTCCATTCAATCCAAGTTCTTATTTCTACTTTTCTTTTCAAGTCAATTTAGATTTAATTAGTCAATTCAAATATTATTCTCTGAGATTATTTTATTATCTTCATGCTTAAAGCTACAATTACCCGATCAATAATTGTTAGATTAAGATATTATGTAATGAAGCAAAAGTATAAGCATAATATTGTTCAATGAGATAATAAACTTAAGCAGTTTTTACTTAGAGATAAGAAAAACACTTAGGAGGTTGTTTAAAGATCTTCACAAATCTTAATGAATTGAATTAATTACTTGTAATCATAAGAGTAGACATAAGGATTAATATCAATATTAGTTTTAGATCTTAAGAGAGACTAGAACTTAATTTAGAAAGATTCAACCAATAATCAAAGAAAAATAAAATTGAGTTAATACCTTAAAAAAACTATTAATAATCAATTGAAAAATTATAACCCTAGTCTTTAATTATAAGAGTTAAATTTAATTAGTTATAGTTAATTAATTTAGTTTTCTTAAATCTAAAATTAATTATTTTTCCAAATAAGAAATAATTTAAATGTTTGTTACTTGAGATTAACTCATCATTGTGGAAATGATACTTTACTCATCACTTACTACTTTTTAGCAATATTGTGCACTTGTAGGAGTAGATTTAATGGAACAATTGGCTTTATCAAGGAAGTAAAGTCATCATAACATATAGAAATAAACATTTGTTGAGGTCACATAAAGATATGGAAAAGTTTAAAGTTCTTGCTCTTGATTACAAGGAGTCACTTCGACTCTTTAGTTGGCATGCCTTTGACACATCACATATACTGAAGATTTCATACAACAGTCCAAGATTGTATTGCATCATTGTGGTGGGATTCCATTAGCTTTTGAGGTCTTGGGCTATTCTTTATTTGGCCATCCTTTAGATTTTTAGAGGATAGCATTACTAGAACTAGAAGCCATTGATGATGGTAAAGCTTAGAGGATTCTCAGGATAAGCTATGACTCATTTGGAGATGATCGAGATAAGAATTTATTCCTTGATATAGCATGTTTCTTAATTGGGAAGGATGGATATTACTTAGAAAAGATAGTAAAATTTTGTGATTCATATAAGATAATTGGAATTCAAAAGCTCATTGATAAATATCTAATAGCAATTGAAAAAGATGAAAAAGTGATGATACATCAATTGCTTAAAGACATGGGAAGAGAAATTATCTGCCAAGAATCACCTGAGGATCCTAGAAAACATAGTAGATTGTGGCCTATGAACATGACATTTCTAACTGTAACACCCTCTAGCGATCCTGTCTGAGAAGCATTAGAAGATGCTACCCAGTATAGTATAATCATATATCCAATATTAAACAAACATTAAAAATAATTCAACTAAATCTTTCGGCAGAGATTCCACTGTAATATTCAATTGTAAAGCATCTCTTTCCATCTAACATCACCTATATAAAGACACTTATATCTTTTATCAAACTCAACTCCAATAATAACAATTCACCAAAAGTCAATCACAACCCAAGCAAATATAATATTCTTATATCAATCCATATAAGTTACATATATCTTTATAATCTCCCAAAATAAAAATGTTATACTCCAATTAAAACTCAAAATAATACACATAAAAACGCATCCAAAACACACATTAAGTATAGTCCTACACTCAATCATTCCAGGTCTTAACAATAATTCATAATTTATAACCAAAATCCATAAAATTGTCCTATAACTCAACATATTACTGTATTTAAATATGTAATAAAAAATTTCTTCAGTAAGAACACTTTTTAAAGTTGTAGTTGATATTTAAAACTCTAATTCTCCACTTGCTAGACCTGTTCTGGTTCATCAGATCCACACACCAGAAAAATCTAACACGCCAAGCATAATACTTGATGGTGCTCATATACATATATATATTTGCTACTTAATATCAACAAAATATTATTTTAATAGTAAATGTAGTAAATCTCAATATTTGAAAACAAATCACTTATTCAAATAAATTCAATTAAACTTATTTTAATGTTAATAAATTTCGAACTCAATTTAAATAATAACATATATCCTCATTGCAATTATTTGTTAAAACATCATTGTTCATAATTAACTTTGTATTCTCACATTTCAAATTCAATTTACTTAAATAAGATATAATTGTATTGCATTTGGTTATCAAATATTTCAATTGTAATAATTATATTTTCTACTTACAATCTATATTAATTTTCACAATGCACTTCTTATATTTTTAGTAAATTCACTTATCAATTTAACACTTTCATTCAAATAACATTTTTAACACTTTCATAATGTTTAATAAAATTAAGCTTCTAATTAAGCTTCAATAAAGCTTACTTTTCATTATAATTTATTATAAGCTTTCAATATATATATTTTTCATATTTTTATTAAGTTTTATATATTTTTGTCCTCATATACTTAGTATCAAACCCTAGACTTAAAAAAAGGGGTCAATAATTACCAAGTAAATGTTCACCATCAGAGCTTAAAATAAGACGAGAAAACTTAGCATAAACATTGCAGAACTTATGCCTACATTAATTAATATGACCAATGGCTCAATAATGACACAAAGTGCCCACTAGCACTATAGACGTCTACTCTTTCACTAGTCATTCTATATGATAACTAAGTTTTTTACAAGTATAATTTGGGAATTTTATTTATTTTCTCATTCCAATTAATTTCGCAATTATAATAATAATTTTTCTAAAAATATTTCTTCCTCACCAACTTTTAATATTTTCCACTTTATCATTACAATAAATTAAGCTTTATTTCAATTAATTTTAAATATATTTCATGAAATATCTTTAAATCTCAATGAGATTACCTTTAGCTATATTACAATTATAGAACATGTATACACAAACTTCTCATTTGTTGTTCATTTACTTCTTACTACACTTATTTGTTTATATTATTCCATCTTAAATTACTATACACATCTTTATATATTTTTAGAAATTATGGACAATTCTTTCAATTTCATATTCTACTTATAATAATTAAATTCTAAATAGATATTTCAATATCTCTTAATTAGCTCTTTCTAAATATATAAATTTCATAAATTATTATTTTTATTCTAAGAATGTATATTCTGTGTATACACTATGTATATCTTATGTATATTTATATATTCTATAATTTATATATTTTTCACTAAAAACTTAATCATTTTCTTGTAATATGTTATTTAATCTCTTTATACACTAAACTCAATCTTTAAGTATCTTTTCCCTTAATTCCAATAGCAACCCAACATACTAAAACTTTATCTTCATTAAGTTCTCCTTACATACAACCACTTCTTTCTCTCTAACCATTAATATAATTTAGCTTATCAAACAATTCCATATATAATTTACAAATTATCCTAAATTTTCAAGTGGTATTACTGTCAAGTATACAGTAGGTATACAGTCTGTGTATCTAAACATTATTTACATTATTTTGCTTATATAACTTTTTTGGTTCTTCATTTCTTTTCCTCTTGTTTTTGTTATCTTTCTTTCCAAACTATTTTAAATCACTGATGAGCAATCATCCTATCAATTTTCTTATTTTAATTCTCAAGATTTCTTATTTCTTTCAAGAATATCCCAATATTTTACTAATCACATGCAATTATCACTTACCCATTCTCTAGTTATATACTCTTTTTGAATATTCAATTACATTTATCAATTAATTCCTCAAGTTTTGTTTCCTCTTTTTAAGTTTCACCATCTAATGGATTAATCTTCCATCAATTTTTTTATGAATAACTTTTCATCAAATATATATGTTTCCATGATTAAGATAATAATTCATTACTAATTTCACTCAATTAAATAAAAAAAAATAATATACAACACTCTAAGAACATAATTGGATTCAAGCATAAACCTCCACAAATAAATCAATCAAGTATAATTCAATACACTTATACTAACTTCAATCAAGCTTAATATTAATCTTTTCTCCTCAAGTTAATTTCTCCCACTTCAATTCTCTCTCAATTACACATTCTTTGCTCTTTTCTTCACAAACTCTTAGATAATCACACTTTAGCAATATAATTTAATAAATTCTATTACAATTGATTTTAAACATAATCCATTTAAACCAAAAATCATCAAGTATACTTCAAATAGTCATCTAACTAAAAAAAAAAATTCTTCCATAATCATTAATTCAACATTTCAATAACTATAAATTATCGTTAAACCATATATTATTAAGGAAAAGTGTTATCTTCCTATTTATCAAGTCTTCCATAATCATATAGCTCAACATTCAATCAGCTCAAAAGTTCTCTTAATCATGGTTTTATGTTAAATAAAAAAAAAACACTTCCAAATATTATAAATATAATTATACTTTCAAGGAAGGAAGTTTCATAACCCTAAAATCTCCCATAACTCTAAACTTTCCAAAGCCCTATTTTCTTCCATAACCCTAAATCAACACCTAGATGGTTCAATAATTCATGTAAACATAATCTTATTTAGATATTACAAAAATAGCTTTACTTTCAAGGAGGTAAAGTTCCATATTCATCTTCGTCACAAATCACTCAATATACAATTTCTTTCGCAAATTATTTTACTTTATCAAGTCACAGGCTTCTTTATGTAATTAAAATCAAAATAAATTCAATTAATAGCAAAAATAGATAGTATACAAGCACTAACCTCTTCAAAGTAGCTCTTTCATTACTCTTCCCTTCAATCCTTTGGATTAGTGATAATAACATCCTTGAGAAACCATGCTTAAAGTAGCTAATTTCCATCAAATTCATGTTTTTCTTTCAAAGTAACCATGGTTTCTAAGTAAAAGAATGGAAGAAGAAGAAGAAAATAGTAGAATTGGTGATGGTGATGATGGTGGCTCATTTTTTATACAGAAGAAGAAGAAAAGAAGTCAAATTTTAGAATATCTTTGGATTTTAATTCCATGCAATGCACATATTATAACTTCAGTATACCTACTTTTTTAATTACTCCTTAATCTAATTTTTAAATATGTAAAATTATAAAGATGATTACTTTAACTATTTTAAAGCCTTATTATCCACATTTCTTATGCCATTTATAATATAATTTTATTTTAGGGCCATGATGTCATTTTTGTATTTTTCTTACTTTTTAAAATTCCTTTTTAAAAATATCGATTAAATCCATAACCAAATTTAATTTTTTACTTTTTTAAAGCTTAATCAACCTTATTTCTATCAATTTTAAATACCCAAACCACACATAACATCATAATTAGTCTGATATAACTTATACATACACTCAATACAAAAAATTATTGTTTAAAATTTCAAACATTACACTAACAGGGTAAAGTGTTTGTGTAGGACACTTTTCTGACACAAACATGGACACGTGCCCGACATGGCTTCATAGAAATCTTATTTTATTTTTTATTATTTTATATTTTAGACACGGGGAGGACATGTATAGGACACACACATGATACTATGCGGACACATTTTATGATACTTTAGGACATTTTAGAACATATTTTATCATAAAATTTTATTGACATGATATTTTGGTAAATTATTAGCTAGATAATTAAAGTCAGTCTTAATTATAAAGTTTTTTTGTCACAATAAAATTATTTTTTTGCTTGTATATTTATATTTATGCAGAAATCAACTAATATATATTTGGTTTGAACATATTATTTATTGATTTTCGTAATTCCACAATTCAAGTATTAATAATGCTACATTTTTCCTCCATTGTCAAAATTGCAGTAGCTGGTATAACAACCAACCAACAACTTGCCCTAATTTTAGGGCTGTAACTAACTATTCCCTCCGTCACACACTTCAGCAATCTCAATTCCCTCTATATTCAATTGCACATGTTTAGTTGCATAATGCGATGAGCTTGGATCGCATACCACATCTTGTTCCTCAGCCTTGCTATGGTGCAATACATTGTAATAAAATAAAATAAAATAAAATAAATCATAATAATAAATGATAAAAAATATAATAATATAAATTATTCAAAGCAAGATTGATTTAATAATTATTAATGGGCGTATAAAAGAATATATAATAACAATAATTAAATTAATAAAAAAAATTAATTAAAACATTATGGATTTAATAATTAGAGTAGTTGGATGACAATAATAATGATAATAATAATAATAATTAAATAATTAAAGTGGGAATAATTAGGTTTGTGGGCAACAATAATTAAGCAAATAAAAAAATAAATGATTAAAGTTGAATGAGTTGTATGCATTATTAGTATGTTAGTGGTATCAATAATGAGAATAGAGAAATAATAGCCCAATAAGGAAGAGGTCTGAAACAGAAAAGAAAAGAAGAAGAAGAAGAAAAAAGGAAAGTCTAAAATAGAAAACAAAGAGAGAGAGAGAGAGAGAGGTCAGCCGGTTTAAAAGCTGATATACCACCTTCTGGTGTTCAAACGTGGACACGCGTTAGTCATCATGGAAACCCACTCGAAGACCTTTACACCACCTGAGTTGTCTTGAACGGCCATTGGACCAAACCACACGCATCGTTCAAAGGTGGATCAAAGCATCACACTGGCATCAACTTTTTGGCCTGTTTTGACCATTTTCTGACATTTTTTTTTCTAGTGAGACTAGCATTTTTGGAACCCTATATTCATAAGCTTCAATTTGTATATCATTTGCAAATTATAATTGAGTTTTAAAAATTCATATTTATATAAACTAAAATTTGGTATTAGTTATAATTAATTATGATTTTGATTAAAATAAAATTTAGATGTAATATATTATGATTAATTGTAGGTAATTAAAAGAAAATAAATTCTAAATAAAAATATACATATATAAATAATGAAAATAATAAATAGTTAATTTAAAAGAAATCAGTTAAAATTGATGATATTAGTAAATTAGATGTAATAATCTTAATTAGTCAATTAATTAAGGATATTTAAAAGAAAATAATTAAATCATGAAAATAAATAGATAATAAATATAATTAAAATGAAAATTTACTTAATGTATGAGTAAAAGTAATTAGATATTTGAATTATAATTATTATTTATTCATAAAAATTAAATAGATAAATTATATTTAAGAATTTTTGTTAACATATATATAGTTATTTATTAATTGATTAATTATTTGTAATTAGAATGAAAATAAGTATATATATGTATATTAAATTTTGAATAAAAATATTATTGGTTAAAACAAATTAAAATTTTGAGTTATAAATTTTATTAGTAATTTACAGAATAATTTAATTATATTTAAATATAAGAATATGAATAAATATATGTATGAAATTAATAAATTAATTTTTAAGGTAATAAATTAATAGTTTGCTGATTAAGTTATATTAAATTCTACTATTAAATTATTATTTATATAAAAGTTTTTATTTACAAATTGAATTAATTTAATTGAATTATTTATAAATTAAATTGAGTTAGTTAATTATTAAATGATCAAATTAAGTGGTAAATATAATATGATTAAAAAGATTATAGATTAAGTATACCCCTAGTATTATAAAAGTGGGGTGTGACATTTTATAATATCAGAGCACAGGTTATAGACTCTATAGACTAACTTGAGATAATATTTAGAAATTTAAATCTAGGTGAATAGGGGGTAAAAGACTTATTTTGTTATTAGTGTATCAGTCAAATTTCTCTAATTTAAGGGCATTTTATTAATGTTGCATGCTGGGAGAATTATGCATGTGTCATACGATGTTTAAAATTTAAATAGTATTTATATATTATTTCATTCATGATAGCATTATAGGCATACATAATTAAAAGTATTTAAATTTTCATAAATAATTGCCCAAAAATAAAAGAGATTTGTTAAGATGCACTAATATATAGATAGATATATATTGTTATTTAAGAGAATATATTATAAGAATATCACGTAATTAACTTATGTTATATATTTATTTTTGTAGGAAATATGCTGCCATAAATATGAGATAGCAGAGGCCGTAGTAGAAACACCGGCCAAAGAAATTGAGTAATTAGACTATAAAATGTTGGCCAACCTCATAGGGATCCACTTTTTTCTTTCGATGAGTCTGTCGATTATGATGTATCTGAGAGCCGTAAACAGAAGATTGATACCACTTCACAAGAAGATCATCTGGAGTTAACCCTCAAATTCCACCTGTTCCACCACCTATTCAGGCTAATGCTAATTTAGGTGCTGCCTTTACATAGGTCGTTACAACAACTATGACTGCAAGAGATCAGTAATAGCCGCCTTGGGCTGTTATTTCTCATTGTCATAATCGTGGACCAGAAAATGTTAATGATACTTTAAATTCTGAAAATGCAGAATAGTGGTTAAAAAAAATCAAAGAAAGCTTATTTTCTCTTGGGTATTGCATTCGTTGAAAAGTTAAGATATGTTCAAGCTTTATTGGGAAGAGTAGCTAGAAATTGGTATGATCAATCAATTAAATCTCATGGTGCTGAGTTGACCTGGGATATTTTTTCTGATTTTTATAAGCAGTACATAACAGGTTGTTATAGAAGGGAGAAGGAGAGTATGTTCTTTCAACTAAAACAAGGTCATATGACGGTCCTTCAAAATATAAATAGATTTAAAGAATTGTATAGATATGTGGATCATATAATATCCAAGAAAGAAGACAACTATAACGGGTTTTATGAAAGATCGCATGTTAGTATTCATAAAGGGTTGTCTCGAGGACATGGCACTACTTTTCGTGCTTTTATTGATGATGCACTAGAAAATGAGAAATTATTGAAAGAAGAAGCAAAGTTTGAGAATAAAAAAGTGAAAGTAGACCTTCAGTTCTTTTTAAGGATTGACAGATAGATAAATTAAGAGAGGAGGCAACTCACAGATTAGATTTTAGTTGCGAATAGTAAAAATCACTCTGTAAGATTAGGACAACAGGTTAATCGACCACAGGTCAGTCAGAACTTAATGAGATAATCTGTTGGTAACTTTGCTAATAACCCTAAAGTTGGACAGGGTAACAATACAAGAGATAATCAGAGACCATGAGCCTTATGTCCCATTTGTGGAAAATTTCATAGCAGAGAGTATAGAGCAAATATTAGAGGATGTTGTCAATATGGTGATATAGATCACTACAGGAGGTATTATCCAATGTTGAAGAGACTGAGTGAGTCTATTAAAGCATTATCAACATTTATGCCTGGAAGAGGGAGCAGGACTCAATCACATGTTAGAGGAAACAATACAGTTATTGGTAGACAAGATTGAGTTATAACATCCAGTCAGACGAGTAGACCTCTAACATAAGCTTAGGTTTTTGCTGTCACTCAACAGGAAGTTGTAGCCTCCCTTGATATGGTTATTGGTACGTTGATTATTTTTGGTAGAGATGGCCATATTCCTATTGATCCTAGTTCCACTCGTTCATTCACATCACATGCATTTGTCACATATGCGGATGGAAAGTTAAGCTCTTTAGATAATAGGTTAGTAGTAAGTTTTCTAGTTGGGACTTTCATGGAGTGTGAATATGTGTATAAGGATTCAACAGCCAAGTTAGATGATTTTGAATTGTTGGTAGATCTTATACCATTACCCATACAGGAGTTTGATGTTATTTTGGAGATGGATTGACTAACTCGTCACCATGCCATTATTGATTGTTGTGAGAAAAAGGTAACTTTTAGTATGTCTGAATATCAAAATCCTACATTCTCGAATGAGCAAACATTTCTACCATCTCATGTTATTTCTGCTGTGATAATCCAAAAACTGCTTAAGAAAGGTTGTCAAGCATATTTAGCATATGTGATTGACACACAGTTAGAAAGGCCTAAATTAGAGGATATTCCTATAGTATATGAATTTCAATAAATATTTTCAGAAGAGCTTGTAAGTTTACCTCCTGATAGAGAGGTTGAGTTCACTATTGATATTCAGCCTCTCTCAAGCTTCTTATGAAATGGCTCATGCAGAGTTGAAAGAATTAAAGGTGCAACTACAAGAATTGTTGAATAAGGGATTTATACCTAGTGTTACACTATGGGAAGCTTCGGTGTTACTTGTGAAAAAGAAAGATGGCTCCATATGGTTGTACATTGACTATATGCAGCTAAATCGAGTCACTATTTGGAATAAATATCCTTTGTTCCACATTGATGATCTGTTTGATCAACTTCAAGGTGCTAAAGTCTTTTCTAAGATAGACTTACAATCGAGATACCATCAGTTGAAAATAAAAGAGTCGAATGTGCCTAAAACAAACTTTAAGACTTATTATGGGCATTATAAATTCTTAATGATGCCATTCGGGTTAACCAATGCCGCGGTTTCTTTTATAGATCTTATGAACAATATGCTTCATCCTTATCTGATGGCTTGTAATTGTATTTATCATTGATATTCTAGTGTATTCTCAAAGTATAGAGGAGAATGAGGAACACTTGAGAATTGTATTACAGACCTTCATGAATAAGCAGTTATATGCCAAGCTTAGTAAATATGAGTTTTGGCTAGATAGAGTAGTATTTTTAGGGCATGTTATATCAATAGAAGGAGTTTACATTGATCTTAAAAAGATAGAGGCAGTGATGAATTAGAAATCGCCAACTAATCCTATTGGGGTGAGAAGTTTCTTAGGCTTGACAGGGTATTATCATCATTTTGTTCAAGACTGCTCCATCATTGTATCGCCATTGACAAAACTGCTAAGGAAAAATGTGAAGTTTAACTGAACTGAGGAGTGTCAACAGAGTTTTGAAAAACTAAAAGCTTGTTTGACTTCTGCTCCTGTTCTTACTCTTCCTTCATGCAATGATGGCTATATGGTGTATAGTGATGCTTCAGGAAAAGGTTTGGGATGTGTTTTGATGCAACATGGAAAGGTGATAGACAACTTCGACCTTATAAATTGAACTATCCTACTCATGATCTGAAACTTGCTATAGTAGTTTTTGCTTTAAAAATTTGGAGGCATTATCTTTATGGAGAAAAGTGCCAGATATTCATAGATCACAAGAGTTTAAAGTATCTTCTTTCTTAAAAGGAGTTAAACTTGAGACAGAGGTGATGAATTGAGTTGCTAAAGGATTATGATTGCACTATTAAGTAAGGCTAATGTGGTAGTTAATGGTTTAAGTCAGAAATATTATGGTGGTCTTTTCCATATGAAAACAATAATGCTTCCATTGTTATTGGATCTCTGATCATTGGGATTAGATTTGACAATGAATGATTCTGGAGCATTGTTAGCAATTTTCAAAGTTAGGCCGATCTTGATAGAAGAATTAGAGTTAGAGAAGCTCAAGTTATAGATGAGAAAATGAAGAAAATCATTAATGGTGTGAAGGAAAGCACTCAAATAAATTATTCTATCATAGAAGATGGAACTTTGGTGCTTGGTAGCATATTACGTGTACCTAATGATGATACTTTAAAAAGAGAGATAATGGAAGAAGTCCACTGTTCTGCATATTCTATGCATAGTAGCACCAAGATATATAAAACACTTAAAGAAAACTATTGTGAAAGGGTATGAAAAAGGATATAGCAGACTTTGTAGCAAAATATTTAATATGCCAATAAGTTAAGGTAGAACATCAACATCCTTTAGGTCTTCTACAACCTCTTTTGATTCTTGAATGGAAATGAGAGCACATTACAATGGACTTTGTTTTTGGTTTACCCTGTACCCAGCAAGGTCATAATGTTGTTTGGGTAATTGTAGATAGACTGACAAAGTCATCTCACTTTTTGCCTATCGGAATGAATTTATCTTTAGATAAACTTGCAAATATCTATGTGAAGGAAATTGTGAGATTACATGGTGTTTCGATATCTATAGAATCAGACAAGGATCTATGGTTTACTTTTAAATTTTGGCCAAGTTTGCAGAATGCATTGGGTGCAAAGGTGAAGCTTAGCACTTCTTTTCACCTTAAAACTGATGGCCCATTGGAGCATATTATCTAGACTTTGGAGGATATGCTTAGAGCCTATGTTATGAAATTCAAAGGAAGTTGAAATAAATATTTACCATTGATGGAGTTGAGTTTTCTTATAATAATATTTTCCATTCAAGTATTGACATAACACCTTATGAAGCATTATATAGAAAAAAAAATACAAAACTCCAGTATGTTGGAATAAAGTTGGAGAAACAAAATTGGTGGGTCTAGATTGGTTCAGATAACTACTTATAAAATCCAACTGATTAGAGACAGATTAAAAGTGGCACAAGGCAGACAAAAGAGTTATGTGAACTTGAAGAGGAAGGACATTGATTATGATGTGGGAGATCCAGTATTTTTAAGAATCTCTCTATGGAATGGTGTAGTGCGATTTGGTAAGCGTGGAAAGTTAAGTCCTTGGTTTATTGGATCTTACGAGATTATAGAAAAGATTGCCCTTGTTGCTTATAGACTCATACTACCACCAGAATTTTCACAAACACATGATGTCTTTCATGTATCCATGTTAAAAAAGTATAGAAGTAATTTTTCACATATACTTTAAAGACAACCGGTAGAATTACGAGAAGATTTAAATTATGAGAAAGAATCAATTGCGATTTTAGCTCAAGAAGAAAAAGTTTTAAGGAACGAGGTTATTCATTTAGTAAAAATCTTATGGAATAATTATTCAAAGAAAGAAGCAACTTAGGAAAGAGAGCATGATATGATTGCTCAGTATCATCATTTACTTTTGTCTAGTAGCTAATAAAAATTTGGAGATAAATTTTTTAAGGGAGAAGAATGTAATACCTTGTAAAAAAATAAAAAATAAAATAAAATAAATGATAATAATAAATGACAAAAAAATATATAATAGTATGCATTATTCAAAGCATGATTGATGTAATAATTATTAGTGGGTATACGAAAAAATATATGATAATAACAATAATTAAAGAAATAAAAAAATTAATTAAAAAGTTATTGATTTAATAATTAGAGTAGTTGGATGACAATAATAATGATAATAATAATTAAATAAAAATAATAATAAACAAATAATTAAATAATTAAAGTGAGAATAATTATGTGTAGTGGGTGACAATAATTACACAAATAAAAAATGAATGATTAAAGGTGAATGAGTAGTGTGAATTATGAGTTAATTAGTGGTATCAATAATGAGAAGGGATTAATAATAGCCCAATAAGGAAGAGGTCTGAGATAGAAAAGAAAAGAAGAAAAAAAAATCTGAAATAGAAAACAGAGAGAGAGGTCAGCCAGTTTCAAAGCCGGTCTACTATTGTCCAATCTTCAAACATGGACACTCGTCGGCCATCGTGGAAGCTCACTATATAACCTTTTCCAATGCCACTTAAGTCACTGTGAAAGGCCACTGGACCGAGCCACACGCACCTTCGGAAAGTGGATCGAAGCATCACGCCGGTAACAACTTTTCGGTTGATTTTCGACAGTTTTTCGATCTCATTTTCTGATGAGACTAGTATTTTTGCAACCCTCTCTTCATAAGCTTTATTTTGTATATATCATTTGCAAATTATACATAAGTTTATATATATATAAACTTGGTATTAGTTATAATTAATTAAGTTTTTAGTAAAATGAAATTTAGATGTAATATATTATGATTAATTGGACGTAATTAAAAAAAATAAATTCTGAATAAAAATAAACATATATAAATAATGAAAATAATAAATAGCTAATTTAAAAGAAATTAGTTAAAATTGATGAAATTAGTAAATTAGATGAAATAATCTTAATTAGTTGATTAATTAAGGATATTTAAAAGAAAATAATTAAATGATAAAAATAAATAGATAATAAATATATGCATAATTTAAAATGAAAATTTGCTTAATGTATCAGTAAAACAAATTAAATATTTAAATTCTAATTATTATTTATTCATAAAAATTAAATAGATAAATTATATTTAAGAATTTTTGTTAACATATATATAGTTGTTTATTAATTGATTAATTATTTGTAATTAGAATGAAAATAAGTATATATATAAATATTAAATTTTGAATAAAAATATTATTGGTTAAAACAAATTAAATTTTTGAGTTATAAATTTTATTAGTAATTTACAGAATAATTTAATTATATTTAAATATAAAAATATGAATAAATATATGTATGAAATTAACAAATTAATTTTTAAGATAACAAATTAATAATTTGCTAATTAAGTTATATTAAATACTACTACTAAACTATTATTTATATAAGAGTTTTCATTTACAAATTAAATTAAGTTAATTAAATTATTTATAAATTAAAATGAGTTAGTTAATTATTAAATGATCAAATTAAGTGGTAAATATAATATGATTAAAATTATAAAAATTCACAAAAATAATTATTTAACTAAAATTTGTATTGCTATAGCTATAATAATTAAATTATTATTTTTAGTTAAGAATAAATGATATTAATTGTTAAAAATATAAATCAATGCCAAGTAGTGATTAACTATTAATATTATTATTGTAATAAAGTATTATTATTATTAAATTATCCATAAATTTATTATAATTATTATTATTAGTATTTGTCAATTTATTATTATTATTATTATTATTATTATTATTATTATTATTATTATTATTATTATTATTAGTACTACTACTACTACTACCAATATATTATATCTATTACTTATAAGTCTATTATATATTTATTTCAATAGTTGTTGTTGTTGCTGCTGCTGCTACTACTATTATTATTATTATTATTATTATTATATTCAACATAAATTATTAAAACTGAAATAATGGTAATTAAATAATTATTTTTAGCTATGTAGGCAATGTTACTATTTTATTATCAAAATTATTGATTTTATTATAAATAATTATTAGAAAATAAAAAATAAAGTATTAAAAAAATAAACAATTGTATATTAATATTAATATTAAACTTAATATAAATTATTATAGTTAAATTAAAGGTAATTAAGCAATTATTTTAGTAAAAAGAATTAATCAAATAATGTTACCATTTAAGTAAATAGTATTAATATTACTATTGTCATTATTAGCGTGATTATTATTAATATTGTAAAATATAACAAAATAAGAAAATTGAAATAAATAATATCATTGTTATTTTAATAAATTTATTATTAAAATAATATATTGATATGATTATTATCAACACAAACTTATTTTGAAAACTAAGAATATATATATATATATATTAATTTATTGAAATATTAAAGATTAATTAAATATTATCTAATGCGTAATTGAATAAATTATTTAATAAATAAATATTATTAATATTAATAAATTATTAAAATAAATAAACTAAAATAATATAGTTTAATTGTGTATCGAAACATTATAATACTTAGTAAATTTTTTATATCCAAAATACATTGAGTCATTGAAAATATTGTTAGGAAATTAGAATGGCAAGTGGCTTGACAAATTGAGAAAACACTCATTAAAATATTATTTTTGAGAATTTAAAAAAAGTCTAAATTAAATCGAATTTCTGCCGAAATTGTGCTAGAATTTAAGGACCATATCTAGACGTCATATTCATAGCATACATCCATAGTAGTTAGTGAAATTTAGGTTATACTTTAAATTAAATATTATTTTATAATCTAGCCGCAATTATTGAATATAAGATGAATCCTATTGGTTAGACAGATGCAACCTTTGATCTATGTGAGTAGATAAATATGTAATATTGTATTTAAAAAAGTATTATATATATGATTTTAAGATAATATATTTATAAAATTTATTGTCACAAGATAGCAACCAAGAGGGGGTGAATTGGTTGATTTGAAGAATTGATAGTAAATTGAAAAATCAAATTCAAATCAAAGCAAGAGTAGGAGTAGAGAAGAATGAACACAAGAGAATTTATAGTGGTTCAGATTTCTTCAATCCTACATCATTTTCTTAACAACTTGTTAAGATTCTACTAATATTGAGTTTTTTTATAAGCTTAACTTTAACTTGGTATTTTTCCAAGCTCACACCAGACTTTATAATGGTTTGAGATCAATCTTCACAACCCTTATAAGAGTTTTCTCAGGCTCACTCTCACAACCTAAGTATTTTCAAGCTCACACTCAAACATATAATTAGTGTTTAATGCTTACACTTGACACTCAATCAATACAATTATAAATTTTGATATAAGTAAAATGAAAGTGATTTGCTTAGCTATTTCAATCTTCTTAACCTCTCTTAAATAAGAGATTTTTTAAGGTATTTATAGCCAATTTGGTCTAACTAGTCGTTATGAATCATGTGATATATTTTATTAGCTAGTCTCTGTGACAATAAAAAGGTTTCACAGGGAGCGGTCATCCTGAAATCGAGGATGGTCGTCCAGACACTATGGGTGGTCGTCCTTTGTATAGGGACGGTCGCTCAATTCAAAAGTTATTCTAACAGTCAAATGTGAGTGCTCTGCTAGTGGAATTTGCCCATACTGTAGTTGTCGGAATGATCGTCCAAGGTCAGGGAATGATCACCCTTTTGAATTTAAATCTGCTCTTACAATGGTCATTTCACGTGGCACTTCTTTATTTGACAAAATAATTTTCTGCCAAAATATGAAAGATACGATCGCACTAGTACTTAAATAGTGGTCGGATTGGATATGTAGCGTTGAACTTCTGGATGCACCCAAGACCGCAAACACTACTGTCAATCCTTGTGATTTTCTCTCAAAATGTATGGACGGTCGCCTTTGAGAAGAAATGATTGTGAAATGGTTAGGAGAGACAGCTCCTCATACCTCACCTATCACCGCGTGCCCTATTATGATTGTTGGAATTTTTGTCACTTGAGTTGTGATCGTCCTAATTCTTAGACGGTCGTGTATGTCTCTGTCACGATCACTCCTCATGTCGAGATTCTGACTGCGAACTCTACTATAACTTAATTTGTTCTTCAATGCTTCAAAAGGAGTTGCCCTTTGGGCTGGAGTGATCGCACTTTTTGCTCTGTTTTAGTAATATATTGAGTAACTTATTCCTGCATCAAGTAACTTAAAGACATAATAAATGTATCATTCAATTTGAGTGCTAAAGATCAAAATTTAGATTGTTTGGCTAAAAAAATTTAAAATGATGATTTATTTTTGAATGGTGATTATTTTTTTATAAATTAAAAATAAATAATGGTAGTTGAGCTTTCATATTATATGACTGATTGTTAATACTATAGCTAGATAAATGATTTATATATATTCTTGCTAAAATAATATATGATCCCCACCTTGATGATTGGTGCTTATAGAAATTAAAGTTACAATGATTTACCTTTTGGGAGTTTTACTCTGCATATGTGTATTGAAGCTATTTTTCTCCTTGAACTTGCGAGGTAAGTCATTATGCTATCTTATATTGGAGTTGGATTAGTAGAAAATCATATATGAATGTATACAAATGATGTTTAAACTGAATTTTTCATATTATTCCGAAAATTAAGAAATATTTGAAAGTTATGTTTGATATTCCAAGTTTTATTTGTCCATTTGAAAAATGATGATATATGCAAGAACTTATATATATGTATATTATTTAAACTTTTTTTGTTTTTCCTTATTACGTATTTATCTATTTATTAAGCAGTTGGACTTACCCCTTCAATATATAAATATTTTCAGGTTCAATTAGAAAATAACACAATATAATTCTTCTCATTCCCATTATGTCAGCTTATAGAAGATATTGGACCAATATATTAGCATTTACCATTTGGATATGTTAATAATTGAGGATAATAATATTTATGTGAATGATGATATAATTTTTATACACATCTAGCTATGTGTATTTGAAGAATATCAAGTATTTAAATTATGAGTTATTATATAATAAATTATTTTGGTTTTTTTAAGATTCTAGAGGAGACACCGTCAAATTATAGATTAAGTATACCCCTAGTATTATAAAAGTGGGGTGTGACATATGGCCTTTGGAGGGTATTTCTCTTCATTCCTGATGCAGTTTATTTGCAACCGAAATTATATATAAATAAACAAGTAAAAAAATCAATATCAGTGTGAAACATAATAGAGTAAAACTACAAATATAAAATCTCTAATTCTTGAATTCATTTTAACAAAGAGCACCAATAATATACCAAGTAAATATCAATTACAGTTATAACAATATTTATTTTAACAAATTATAAAGAACATATAAAAAAAGCTTAGCTGAATAAAACCTAACATAGACAAATTGTGCACAAATTGAAACGGAAAAAAATAAATAAACATGATACCATGTGTAAATGGACTAATTCTAGTAGCTATAACAATTAACTATATGTTATTATTCTGCACATTTAAAACTTTAATTACCTACATAGTATTTTTGTCATATTTATAAATTTTCTATGGCTATAAATTAAGTATATGTAGTATTAGTTACATGAAATATAAAAGTTATTATTAGCTACATAAGTTATTTTTAAATAACAAATCATTTATAAAAAATTTTAATTTGTTACAAATCAAACATTTATATATATATATATATATAATTCATTCGTTATGCGGCTATAATTGTAAATGTATAACTTTTTTTGCTATAAACTTTAAATCTTAGTAACGAATTGTATTAATCAGGTACATTATTTTAATGTTGCTAAATATTGTGGTTAATTTTAAGCTTATAGTTATAAATTTGAGATATTATAACAAAAATAATATATTTGCTACGGACAGTTAATCTTTATAATTAACTAATTTAACCAAATTATATATTGCTATGGAGAATTAATTTTTATAGTTAGTGTAAACTTTTAGCTATAACTTTATTTATTTTTTAATTAATTATATGTGGGAGAAAGAGGAATACTTATGACTTGTTTCCAGTATATAAGTGGAATCATTGGACAAACTTAAGGAAGATAAACAAAATCATTATAAGATAAGTTATTTCATAAATTAATATCATGTAACAATAAACGAGAAATACTAACAGAAGGAGATTCCAATTGCCTCGAAATTCATCCCCAATTATACTCGGACCAGGTCATAATACTTGATGCCCCATGTGAACAAAGGCCTGGGGTCAAACGTAGGGCTGTTCAAGGCCCGACCCAGGCCGGGTGAGGCCCGAAACCAGACCTATGGCTCGAGTCCCTCGGGCCACTCGGGTCCTCAGGCAATAATTTTTTTGTTATTTTTAATTTTTAAAAATTTTTCAATTATTTTCTTAGAAAATTTTTTAAATTATTTTTACAATTGCTTGATTCTTTTAATCTAATTAAAAATATTTTCATTTGATCTTAATTCTTAGATTGCATAAAATAAGTTTAAATAATAAATATTATTTATTTTAATATAGTAATTATATATTTTTTACATTTAATCTATATTTTAATTATTATATTTATAAATATTCATATACTATATTTAACAAATACATAACACAAACTAAAATAAAAATAATTTATAAATATATACAATTAATAACTTAATTTATTTTCTCTAATCTAATAAAATTTAAAAAAATAAAAAAATTAAATTATATAAATTATTTCGGGTCGGGCAGGACCAACCCAAGATTTTTCTCTTCGGGCTCGAAGTCCGACCCGAACTATTCGAGTTCTTTAAAATTAACCCGAGACCCGATATAATATTTATATAACCCAGCCCAATCCATATCGGGCCGGGTTGGTTAGATTATTCGGGTATGTAAACACCCCTAGTCAAACAGGTCACTCAGGCATGGGTTAAGCAGTGTACCTTTTTCTCTAGGCCATTTGGCCCATTTCTCGAATCTGGCCTCTCATTGCGCCACCGTCGATCACTTCTCTCTGCCTTTCTCGCGATCTCTAAGAGTCTCTTGAAGAAGGCAAATTTCTCTTTTTGTGAATTAGCTTCAAGTGAATATCTTGTATTTGTGTTTTAGTTTCAATTTAATATATATTTGTTTTAACTATGTTCAATTTTATGATGGTTTCCTATAGTTTGATACATTATGATATGATTCAAGTTTTTTAAAGGCTATACAAATAAATACATGAACTTTTCAAAAAAAGTCATGTTAGCCTCCTTATACTTTGCGTTCATCCTATAATACATTTCTGCGTGTTTAAAATTATATTTATATGATATTGGCTCATTTGTTTCTCTTCTCACCACCGATAGTGTATTACATGCATGCACGCATGAAATAGATATATTTCTTATATTCAATAAAAGCTTTCAGTTCCAAATTAGGTAAAGCCAAGAGCTCAAAAATTTTAGTTCTCAAAAACTTTTAGTTTTCAAAAATTTTATTTACTAAATGCTCCAAAAACTCAGTTCAAGGGTATTGTGGAAGGGTTTTGAGTTGGGTTTCAAGATTGTGATAGTTAATGGTAGCGTCGAAAATAAGAGTGTCAATGAAGAAATGCTGGAAATGAAGCTTTGAGATTGAAAACTGAAATTCCTTTTGAGAGTGATGAGCATTGAAACACAGAAAGGGCTTGTGATGAAAAGACCAGAGTTGATTTTAAATTATTAGCAATAATGAGATCATTATACTGCTATGGACAAAGAAGAGAACCTTGGGAGTAAAGCAACTAAGAACAAGGCACAACATCAGAATCCTTGAAGACTGAAATTGCATAATATCACGGCTAATGCTGGTCATAATTGATAATCAAAGAGCAGGCCATGCAGTGAAAGAACTTCAACCCATGACATATACAAGTCTACCAAAGTTCAATACCAAAATAATAATAATAATAATAATAATAATAATAATAATAATAATAATAATAATAATAATAATAATAATAATAATAATAATAATAATAAATGCTATAAATTCATCCATAAAGCTCATAAGTAATTCAACTCTTCAACTGAGATTAGAGGTTCAATGAATTGCTTTAAGCAATTCACCTTAAATCCAAAAACCCAAAACAAAAAAAAAATTGAGAGACTAAATTTACTTTATCTCAGCCAATTCGATACCCAATATGAAAAAGAAACCGAAATTTATTATCAGAATGTTAATATTAAACAACTAAAATCAGACATAACATCCCAGACTTGGAAAAAGTTGAATCTTTTCATCTAACTAGCAAAAACTTAGGCAAAAATTACTGTTTAATTCAATGGAACGAATTGGACAAATATAAGAAGTTTCCAAAAATTCATACTTCAAGCAGAACACAAATCAAAACAGCCAAGGAACCTTGAAAAATAAAAAATGAAGACTGGGTGAATCGAATGACCAAAAGGGTTGTGATTTTGGTGATGAAAGAGAGAGACTGAAGTAAGGAAAGAAAATAGGAAGAAACACTCTGGACCCGAGTTTAAACTGTAAATTTTCCATGCTCACTTTCAAGCTCATCAAAGGACATATTATGCCATTTTAAATGTGTAGAGGTGTATTATAGAACAAATGCAAAATAAAAGGTTTTAATAGAACCTTTTTGATAAGTGCACATATTTATTTATGTATTAAGCTTTTTTTAAATCACCAAATTTGTAATTTTCCATGGGTTAGATATTTTCTTTTTCAAAAATACCCTTAAAAAAGTACTTACTTTCAAATTTAATTTTCTAACTTAATTTTCAAATTTAATTTTCTAACTTAATAATCTTCTCATCACCTTCATTCTATAAAAAATAATAAACTATAATAATGAAATTAATTATCAACAATAAAATAATTATAGTTAATAATTTTAAATTATTTATTTATTAAAATAAATTATTGAGTAAAAAAAATAAATTTAATATTATTTAATATGGATATTGTATCTTTAAATGAAATTAATTATTGACTATAAAAATAAATTTAATATTATTTAATATAAATTTTAATTAAAATTAATATCAATTTTTGTTTGAAATCATTCTAATCATTTTATTATTTCGACAATCATATTATACAATTAAACCAAATAAGAATAATTTAGTTAATTATATTATGTCATACCATTTTTCTAATATAAAAACTATTAGACTATGTAATACCATACCATATCATACATTAGGGGTGGACAAAATATCCGTAAAAACCGAACCGATCGAAAATAGACCGAAAAATTGGTTAACCGACTGGTTAGTTCGGTGTTCGATTCTAAGTTACAGCAAAACCGAAGCTGTTTGATCGGTCAGCGGTTTCATTGCTTAGAAAACCGAACCGACCGACCAACCGAAACTGCTCCTCTTCTATTTCATGCGCTGTCGTTTTTGGATTTGATTTGTTTTTGAATTGAAATTGATAATGATGTTTGGATTTGAATTGAAATAATGAAATTGATGGTATTTTGATCTCTGCAGCAGAATAAATCAGGTTCAATGATTTTTTGTCTGAACCGAAACCGACCGAATTTTTTCGGTTCTGTTTTTTCGCGGTTTCTAATTTTGTTCAGTTGATTTTCGGTTACTAACATCAACGATCGGTTTTTGGTCGGTTTGGTCTGATCAGTTCGGTTCAGTCGGCCCAACCGAGTTTGTCCACCCCTATCATACATTATTAAATCATTCTGTCAATTATTCAAACAAATTGAATTTCTTCATTTCTACTTTTAAAGCATTTTTCTCTGCCATTTCACAACTCCATCTTTTCTTTTATCCTTCTTTTTCAATTATACCACTTTTATCGAAGCAATCTTTTCAAAATTGAACCTTAGTGTCTTCTCATTCATTATTATCTCTTTGTTAAGATTTTAGCTCCGTTCGATGGCATCAATGAGAGATGTTGAAGCCTTTTCTTTGAGAACAGAAAATCAAGGATTTTTTTTATTTGCAATGTTTTAGATTTTTATTTAAATTAATTTTTTTTATAAAATTTGTGTTTTTTTATTTATTTAATTAATAAAACATTTTTTTTACTTTTTGCATTACTATTATATATATTTATATATTAAAATTTTATAAAATAAAAATATGAATCATTCTGCAAAGCATGAACATTTTAGCTAGTTATGTAAACAGCGGTGAGATGGCTTAAATGTCAAAATATTTTTATTTTATCGATGCCTTAAGTAGGAATATAAGAGATTCTCATTTTTTTTAAAAGAAAAAAGTAACTCTTATTGGTTTGACTATTATGCCTAACAGGTGTTTGTAGCTAGAATTGTTTATGAGAAAATGGGATTTTTCATATATAAAACTTATATGAACCCATGCTGCAGATGAGAAAGGGAATGATTCAGGTTTCAAGAGTCACTTGCTTAGACTGTTGTTTTGATCATTCCAACAACTAAGGTTCAAGATGGTAATGTACAAACAACCTCATTGGATTATGGTGGCTTTTTCAATATCTTAATATATGATTCCTAATTCTTATTGGATAAGTTCAATTTGCGTATAAATTACTACGTTGTTTCTTATATTATTTTGTAATCCGATTTTATATTAACATGATCTGTTGGAGAGTGACTTTGTTTCATTATAAGACTAAGAGGATGAGAAGTCAAAGGGAAAAAAACGGTGTTTTTCCTTCTTCTTGGAATATACCACATTGATATATTTATTTATTCATTTCATACCTTTTTTCAACTCTTTTCTTCTTATCTAAGCTTTCTTTCCCTTATTGTGTTAGCACTGCATCTGCATCTGTCTCTCTTTTATTGTGGTACCTATTAGCTCTTTGTTAATATTTTTAGCTTTTACAAATGGCATTGATGAAAGATGATGAAGCCTTTTCATTAATATCAGAAAGGCACTTCTCTTCTTCTTCTAATGTCTTTTTGAGTTTTAGAGGCAAAGATACCCGAAAGGGTTTTACGGATCACCTTTATACAGCTTTGAAGTGGGCAGGGATTCACACTTTCGGAGACGATGATGAAATCAAGAAAGGAGAACACATTGAATCAGAAATAGAGAAGGCCATACAGGAATCGAAGGTGTCAATCATTGTATTCTCAAAAGACTATGCTTCTTCAAGATGGTACCTTGATGAGCTTGTGATGATCATGGGTCGTAGGAAAATGGTTGGCCACACTGTTCTGCCTGTATTTTATGACGTGGATCCGTCACATGTCTCGGAACAAACTGGGAGTTTTGCTGAAGCTTTTGTTAGACATGAAGAATGCTTCAAGGATGAAATGGACAGGGTTGATAGCTGGAGAGAAGCCCTTAGAGAAGCTGCAAATCTTGGAGGGGATGGTTCTGGGAGACAGGCAAAGTCTCAAAACTTCTTAATTCTTACATATTCTGGTGTTTCTATGCCATGTAGATGTAGTCTTGAAATATAAGAATTAACATCTACAACTAAGTAATAGTGGGAAGGTCTGGATGATGTTTGTTGAAATCAAGGAAGTGCATCTGTGAAATATCCATCTAAGTAGAATGTTAATATGCTTATTCTCAACGAACATTTATTTACTCTGGCTTTTTTTTTGTGTAGTTGAGCATACCATGCCCGTAATTACTCATGTAAAATTACTTTGATCATGTTTTTGAATTAGTTCAAGCAATGAAATTTAAGCAATTAGTAGTTTATTCAATTTTATCAGTCCTTAATTTTAATTTTAATCTTTATATTAATTTGTAGATATGAAGCACAATTTATTCAAGACATCGTTGCAGAAGTTGAGCATAAATTGAATTGCACGTCACTACATGTACCTGTTAATTTAGTTGGTATAGATTATTATGTGGCAAAAATCAATAGTTGGCTACATGATAGATCAACTGATGCTGACATAGCAATGATATATGGGGCTGGAGGAGTTGGGAAGACAACCATTGCCAAAATTGTTTTTAACTTGAACTATTACAGATTTGATAGTTCAAGTTTTATTAAAGATGTGAGAGAGACTTTAGAGCAAACAAATGGTTGGTTAAATTGCAGAAAAAACTTCTTTCAAATCTCTTAAAGACGAAAACAAACATGATTCACAATGTTGATGAAGGAATTGTCAAGATTAGAGATGCTTTACGGCACAAACGTGTGCTTGCTATTCTTGATGATGTGGATCATATAGACCAGTTCAATGCAATTATTGGACTGCATTATTGGCTTTATCAAGGAAGCAAAATCATCATAACAACTAGAAATAAAGATTTGTTGAATTGGCATAACGCTTTGGTAAAGTTTGAAGTTGCTGCTCTCGATGTCAATGAGTCACTTCATCTCTTCAGTTGGCATGCATTTGGCACAGCATATCCTAGTGAAGATTACATGCAGCAATCCAAGATTGCAGTGCATCATTGTGGTGGGATTCCATTAGCTCTTGAGGTATTGGGCTCTTCTCTATCTGGCCGTCCTATACATTTTTGGAGAAGGGCATTATTTGAACCAGAAGCCATTGATGATGGTAAAATCCAAAGGATTCTTAGAATAAGCTATGACTCCTTGCAAGATGATCGGGACAAAAACTTATTCCTTGGTATAGCATGTTTCTTCATTGGAAAGGATAAATATTACCTGGAAAAGATGGTAGAAGGCAGTGATTTATATAGAAAAGTTGGAATACAGAAACTCATTGATAAATGTCTAATAACAATTAATCAAGACAAAATAGTGATGATGCATCAATTGCTCAGAGATATGGGAAGAGAAATTGTCCGCCAAGAATCACTTGAAGATCTTGGAAAATGTAGTAGACTATGGCTCCATAAGGACACATTATTTGTATTAAGGAAAAATACATTGAGGAAAAAATACATTGCATCACATGCATAATCTTTATCTATGTTTGGTCACTTGCTTGCCGACTTTCCCTTTAGTTTACTTTTGAAATTTTATTATTTTCAATGCATGCAACAGAATCTATTAGAATCTTTAACTTTGACCAACAACAAAACACAACTTCATCAAAGGAAGTAGAAATGAAAACTGAGACATTGGCAAAAATGAGCAATCTAAGATTGCTTCATCTCAATAAAGTAAAGCTGAAAGGAGGTTTTAAGGCTTTTCCAAAAGGGTTAGTATGGTTGTACTGGCATGGATTTCCTTGGACTTTTATACCAAACATTTTTTCCCTAGAAGATCTCATTATTCTTGATATGTGCAATAGCAATCTTAAACAAGTTTGCAGGGGATATCAGGTATGATAGTCCTCTCTCTCTCTCTCTCATAATTCATTACTCAATAACTAATTTCTTTTTTTCTTAAAATAGAAATTTGCAGAGTTAAAAATCCTTGATGTCAGTTATTCCCATAGTCTTGTCATTACATCTGACCTATTGGGATTGCTTAAACTTGAGATGATGATTCTTAAAGATTACATAAACTTGATTGAGGTTCATCAATCTACTGGAAAACTACAAATACTAGTTTTGTTGAATCTAGAAAACTGTAGAAGTCTCAAAAAGCTTCCTCGGGAAATTAGTCTGTTGAGATCATTGGACCGACTTATTTTGTCTGGATGCTCCAATCTTGAAGAGCTTCCTCAGGAGTTGCAAAAGCTGAAATCTTTAAGGGTCTTTCATATGGACGAGCGTGTGAAAAAAGAATCACAACCATGGAAATTGAGATTTTTCTTGCTTATCAATAAGAAAAAGCCAACGGCCCATTAGATCATTAGCTTTTCTTTTAAGTTCCTTGGTGAACTTAAGCCATTCTAATTGCAATATAACAGATGACATTATTCCTGATGATCTTAGTTGCCTGCCTTTCTTGGAATTTCTAGTTCTTAGTGGAAACCCAATTCAAACCCTACCAGAAAGCATGAGGAGCCTTTCAAATCTCAAGTATCTTTCAATTAACCGTTGCAAAAGCCTCCAATGGCTACCAGAACTCCCAATAAACTTAGTATGTTTGCAGGCAAAATTATGCATATCCCTATAAAACATTAGAAATCTACCATACTTGTTAAAAACCTTGGTTGCTTTTTTTTTTTCTGTTTATTCAAGCAGTGAAGAGTTTGTACGAAGATTAGAGGGATCCAATCGACGTACATTAGACTTAACTGGTTGTAAAAACTAAATCGATAATATCCCAAAATTATTTTTAAAAAATTTATAATTTTTAAAAAATAAAATAAAATAAATTATAATTTAATTGGATAAATTAAATTAAATGGTTTTAAATGAAAAATGGGAGATTTTTAAATGAAAAAGTGGAATATATATATGATATATATACAAAATATATACAACATATAAAATTCAACTAAAAAGTCAATATTTTTTACAAGAAAAGTCAATATTTTTTACAAGAAAAGTCAAAAGTCAAAGTAAAATGATATTTTGATAATTAAATCTTAGAAATTTAAAATTATTAAATTAATTCAAAAATAAATAAATTTTGAATGGAAGATAGATTTTTGGACTTTTAATTTATTAAATAAATAATTAAATAACTAATTATTAAAATATTAAATAATATATATATGGTTTAAAATAAAAGATGAAAGGAAAGAGAAAATTAAAAAGTTTTTTTTTCATCTTCTTCTTCTCCATCAAGGGTCGAACCTCCATGTGTGTAGAGCTCAAAGTTTTTCTTCTTCCAAGCTCAAGCAATTGAAGGATTTAATAAGTTTAAATTGAATTTTTGGTGATTTCTATCAAATTTGGTAAGTTTTCAACTCATTTCTTTGAATTCTATGAAAATTTTGAATATGTGAGTTTTAAATTCTTGATGTAGTGTGATTTAATTATTGGAATTGGTGTGTATGATGTTATTTTAAGTGATTAACAATGATTTTAAGGTTGGATTGAAGAAATGGTTGAGTTTGGGTATGAATTGGTGAAGAGAGAGAATTTAGAGTTATGGACTTTTAGGGTTTGAGAATTATAGTTTTTAATTGTGCAATTTAATTCCAAATGAGTTGTTTTGATACATAAACAAGTATTTTAAAGTCAAATATTAGATTTGGTTGAGTTTGATTGGAGTTTGAGAATGGAATTGTGATTTAGGGTTTTGAAAAAGTGATTTTTCCAAAGTTATAGAATTGTTTGATTTTATTGGTTTAAGCATGTTGTTTAGTGTTAAAAGTTATGAATATAAGCTTGAAATGATAAATGGATTGAGTTGGAATGAAAAACCTTCAATGGATGAAGGTTATGCCATTTTAGGATTTTGGTCCTAAGTGAGTGTTTTTGTAATGTAATTGATTTAAATGTGCTAAAATATATTTTTAATAATATATATAAACTTAAAATACTAAATTGAATGGGTTAGTATGGTATTTCAAAGTGAAAGTGAGATTAACCTTAACTTTGAAATTTTTGCTTGGATGGTGTTTAATTATGGATTAAGATTGGAAATGCCTTAGAATGTGATACTAAATGATTATTTATTATCACATTTGGTTTAGGCATTGAGGAGAGTTGATTTGCCCCATCCAAGTGTTGAAGGGCAAGTGGAAAGAGAATGATTAGAGGGTGTTTGAGCTTGTTCTTGGTTGCTCTTAGTTGGATTGAAAAATGTGTTAAGCTACTTGATACATAAAACATGTATGAATAATGTGTTAGGACATGTGTAATGTCATATATGTGTTAAATGCATTGTGAAAAACCATTGTTAATAGCTAAATTATGTTAAATGTGAATTATATGAATAATGTGAAAATAACTCAAAGTGTTTGGGTAATGCCATTTGTTGTGTATGCATTTAGGGCATTGTTAAAAAGCTATTGGTAATAGCTAAAATGCATCAAATGTGAATCATATATAAAATTACCCAAAATATTTAAGTGATGATTTTTGAGGTAAAATGTGATGAATTAATATTGACATAAATGAAAAAAAATAAAAAAAAAATGAGAAAAGTGAGAAAAGTGAGAAAAGATGAGAAAATGAGACGATGTGTCTAGCTTGATTATGAGAAAATGAGAAAGAGATTGATAATGAGAAATGTGAATTAATTGTATGCCTAGTATGTTATTCAATTTTTAGAATTCTGTATTTGGCGGCATGCCTATGAGGTTATCCTCATTATTTGCCTTTGGGCTAGATGCTGGATATTACTATGATTTGCTTTCGGGCTAGACATTGGACGTTATTTGCCTTCGGGCTAGATGCTAGGCATCACTATGTTTTGCCTTCAGGCTAGATGTTAGGCGTTACTTGCTTTCGAGCTAGACACTGGGTGTCAATATAGACCAAAATAGTAATTCTGAATTTTGAATAGCATATTAGATCATTTGGGCTTATGCTTATGTTTGCTTGTATGTGAATTGTGAATTGTGAAATAATCAAAAGATATGTTATAATGAAATGATATGAGATATGATATCCATATGCATTGTGCGTTTGTATTGCATTTGAGCTTTATTTCTATTAAAGTTTGTACCGCTAAACTTTTGGCTTAGCGCAATTGAAATTCATTGCGCAGGTGGCATGGTAGATTCGGCTAAGCCAGAGAGTTTTTCTAGAACAAGTCGGATCTAGACGTGAGATTTTTCTTGTAGAATTGATATCAAGATCAGAAACACTGCCAGCAGCATGTATATATTTTTATATTATCGTACATTTTGGAGATTATGTATATTATATTATGTTTCCAGTGTATATATGTTATAAATTAAAAATAATGTTTTTGATAAAAATTTATGATGTGGATTTTGTATATGTTTTGATATGTAGATATATGAAAGTGTATAAATATTTTGAGAAAATGTGAAGATATTGAGAAGGATGGATGAAATATATTTTTGAGTTATTTAGGAGTGTTTTTATGCATGTTGTGTTGTTTGTTGAATTAAAGAATGTCTACATTACAGATAAAACTCTAGTGAATTTTTTCCAAAATTTTTTATGAAAAATGCTTATTTTAACACCTATGATTTATAATAATATTTTATTTATTATTAAATATATATTTTAAAGTATTTAAGATTTTAAATTTAAAAAGTGAAAAAATTTTATTAAACCGGTTCGTGATATTTTTATACTGTATATGCATATTTTACATATACTAAGTATATGTATTATGCATATATATGATATAAGAGAGTTACAAAATCTCCCTCAAGCTTATCTCGGCTCAAAACTGGTAAGGGATTTTGGCAATGAAACAATCAATAACATGCATTTTTTCAATGCGAAATCTATGGAAGCAGTAGAAGTGGAAAAGATGAATTCCTTAACTCAGACATCAAGTATAACACTTCCCCAGGTCCTTTCTCCTCTTTTCTAGCATCACCAATATGCTTTATTTTTATCTCTATAACAAACAGAAATTTTTTTTAATTTTTATGTTCATTTTTTAAATAATAAATCCAACTATTACATGCAATATATGAACGCGGTATATTTAGCATCTTTCTTCCAGGGAGTAAAATTCCAACTTGGTACATCCATCAAAATGAGCCATCATCAATCTCCTTTGCTGCGCCCGATCAACTGCCTGCAAGTCATAAGTTTCACGGCTTGAATTTATGCATTGTATATTGTGCTTTTGATAAAAAGTACTCAATAAGGCTGCCTGTAGTTATAATCCATAACAACACAAAGAATTTAAGGTGGAGGTACGCTCCATTATTGTATGGCAAACCAAGGGGAGATGAAGATATTCTTTGGTTAAACCATTGGAAGTTTGGTGATCAGTTGAAAGGTGGGGATCTAGTGAACGTGAATGTCTCAGTGGATGAGCGATTTCCTTGTCAGGTAAAAAGTGTTGGAACATATCTTGTGTGTGAGCATGAAAAATAGGACACTGTATTAAATTATGAAGAAATGGTACAAGATGATCAATCTCTTCATAACAATTTATCTGAGGTTTTCAGAAGAATAAAGGTGAGAATTATTATTATTATTATTCAATATAATTATTTTTGAAGCATTTAAATGTTATTTAAGGAAAACATATTCATGATCATGATAGTTTATAGTGGTTTCTCAATTTTTTTTTAAAAAAATTTTCTCATTTAAGTTACTTGAAAGCACAAGGGAAGAAGTTGAAGCCAACTTTTTTTTTTTTTTGCTAGTATTGATAAAAGGTTTATTACAAGTAACTTCTTGTCCTAAAGAAAATTGGGCATGATAATAACTCTACTATGAAAATAATAATATTTTTAATATAATAGCAGGTATCCTTACATTTATTAGGCCATGACTAATATTGTTTACACTGGATCGGTCTACTAAGAGATAAAGTGTTCTAAGCAAGTGGTGGCTCTATTCACAAATATCGAACTTGCGACTTATTACTTAAGGGATAAGATCGTCGAACCACTCACACCAACCGCTTGTTGGTTGAAAAGAATAATATTTATTCTATTTTACACTAAAAAAACACATGAAATAAATATAATGCTAGTATCTTTTTTTTGTATTTGTATTCTCGGGGAATAGGTAGGTTCATGTTGTATTCCACATTAACTGCTCTCAAGTTACCAACCCAATGATGTATAAAAGTTATTTATAATTTGATTTATAAGGATTGACCTTTAGCATAATATAACAATACGACTTGTTACATTCATTGCTTTATTAATTATTCACCTTGTTCTTATTTTATAGGTATGGGAAATGAATATAATTCATTGAAGAGTTGGTCAGAAATGCTTGCAATTTTTCATTCAGCCTGATCTATCAAACGCTTGGTGGTTGCAGCTTTTTTCTAATAGATGTTAAAAGGAGCTTAAAAAATTTTCTTATTGTTCTTTTTTATTCCAAGTAAAGAATGTAATTGGCTTTTATGAAGTACAAATTGTTAAATTTTTCATCTTGTTCTTAATTTATAGGTACCATGAGTGAATACAGTTCATTGAAGATATTGTTAGAAATGCTTGCAAAGTTTGTCTTCAGCCTATTAAACATTTGATAGTTGCAGCTTTTCTAATAGATCTTAGAGGAACTTTAAGGTAGCCTGATGATTAGGTCCAACTTGTAATAATTTGTACCAAAATTTAATAAATAAATAAATAAAATAAATCTGATTTGTATAATAAATAAAAGAGGGAGAGTGAGAGATGTAATTCTTAGAGGAAATAGAAGAAAGAGAGAGATAAATTATTTAGACAAAGAAAGAGAAGGAAGAGGGAGGAGGTGCGCCGGTGAAGCTTGCCCTGATTTACCGTTGTATCGTTACTGATCATCGACACCAGACCGCCTATTTCATTCTATAATGACGAGTTTAGGAAGAGGTGAATGACCGCAAACGGCCACCGTATCACGTCTCAGGTGCTACCCGAACATCATGCTAGTTGAGACTTTTCAATGACTATTTCAACCTCCTTTTTTGACGATTCTATTATTTTTGAGATCCTCACTTCATAAGCTTCAATTTGACATATTATTTATAAATTATGAACAAGTCTACGAAAAAACATATATAAATATATTAAAAATTTATTAATGTGGGTTGGCACAAGTGGTAAGGGATTTATTCCCCTTTAAGCAAGATCTTATGTTTGAGTCTTTTGAATGAAAAAAAAACTCCGATGGGAGAGCCGTCTCCTTCGAAATCCGACAGTGCTCGAATCCAAATTAGTTAGACAATGTCTCGGATACCATATGGGTAACCCAAAAATAATTTAAATAATTAATAATTAATTTAAAAAATATTAATAAGTAAATAATTAGATAAAAATAATAATTAGATAAATTTATGAAGTTGTATGAATTTAGGAAATATAGTTTTGGTTAGGTGATCAATAAATTATGTTTAAAAGAAAATAAATTAAAATAGATAAATAAAAAAATATTAATTAAAATTTCATTAAATAATTACAATTAAGTTGATTATT
Source organism: Garcia nutans (assembly GCA_947685225.1). Classification (NCBI taxonomy): domain Eukaryota; kingdom Viridiplantae; phylum Streptophyta; class Magnoliopsida; order Malpighiales; family Euphorbiaceae; genus Garcia; species Garcia nutans. The sequence goes on along the minus strand of CANTUV010000033.1, from coordinate 38,783,046 downwards.
ATAAATTTTAATTAATATAAATAATTATCATTAGTTATTTAATAAATATGATTTAAAATTGTTATTTATTAGTTAATTTTTTAATTAGATTTTTTTTTATTTTACTATAGATTTAAATAAATTAACCGCTAATTAAAATTTTAATTTAATTATCAATTTATAGATTTAATTAATTAATTGTGTCTAAATGTATATATATGTTTGTAAAAATTAGTTAATTAATATGAGAATTAAGGTGTTATTATTCTTATTATTAAGTAATGGATTTATTAATTAGTTTATTTATTTAATTAAATTAACTAGTAATAATTGTTATTAATATTATTATTAAATTACTATTAATATAGTGATTATTATTATTGTTATAAATGATAATTTAGAATAAAAGTAATTGAACAATAAATTAATCAGCTTAGAAATTTATTTATTAAAACAAGTTAAATAGTTATAATTATTGGTAAAAAATGATTAAATTAAATAGTTAAAAGTATTGTGTTTAAATTTATAAAACTAATATTTTCATAATTTTAATAATCAAGTTGTTATTATTATTATTATTATTATTATTATTATTATTATTATTATTATTATTATTATTATTATTATTATTATTATTATTAATATAATGAATATTATATTTGAACTAATTAAATAATTATTTTATAATAAGAATTAATCAAATAATGATAATATCTAAATAAATAATAATATGTCTATTTGAAAGATAATTGAATAAACTAATCTCCAAAATTTATACAAATTAGGTTAAAAGGGTATTTTCTTTATGAAAACAACTAGATAATCATTTTAATTTAGAAATTTAAATATAATAACTAATAATACTTTAAGCACAATTATAAAATATTGTTCTTATTTTTCTAAAAATTATGCAAATTAATTGTGAAGGTATTTTAAAAAACTAAAGTAATTATTTTCCGTCGAAAACTTGAAATAAATAAATATATATATATATATATATATACATATTTTTGGGTTTAATCTAGTAAACTTATTACAATTATTGGTAACATTAATATTATTATTATATGAATCAATAAATTAAATCACTGGAAATTAATTGTATATTACAATATTTGAAATACTTTATAAGTATTGGACGTAAGAAATTGATGGATGGTTGATGAGTTGTTGAAAATATTTTGTTGGAGGCCCAAAGGGGCAATTGAATTGGCAATTGTAAAGATACGCATTGGAGTATTTTTTTTTTCTCTCTCTCTTTCTTTCTTTTTTTTGGATTTTGGAAAATGACTTATTTACGTCGAAATTTTGTCAAAATTCTGCTATAACTTTAGAAATTATTCTTTACGTATTCCATTCATATCAATCATCCAATAGTAGTTTAATAGCTCTAGGTTATACCTTAATTAATAATTAATATTATGTATCTTATGTGTGGATCCAATTACCGAGATAGATAGTAAGAGTGGTCTAATTAGCTAGATAATTTGAGCTATGGATTAAAGTGAGTAGATAATTATATAATATTGGTATTTTATTAAATTATATGTTTATGATTTGTTAAAATGATTTTATAATGAAGATTAGTTTATAAAGAAATTTGAAAGGAGAAAATATTATTTATAAATATATTTAAAATGGGAACAAATAATAGTATATTAATGAAACCCGCTGGGGTTAGCCCAGTGGGCCACCTGTTGTTACTCCTACAGGAGGGCAGGGGTTCGATCTTCAAAAATGTATTTCCGAGGGTCGAGCTTTAAAAAAAAAATAGTATATTAATGTTTAAATTATGATATGATGATTGTTTATTGATATAGCTTAATAAATGCTCTAAATATATTATTATATATTTTCAAATAGAGGCCCCTATGATAACGGACTATTAGATGAATTGACGAATTTTGATTATAATATTGTCTTTGAGACAATATTTGGTATATATATAGCCTTTGAGGTGTATATCGGTAGCCATCCTTTGAGAGCAGCTCTGCACATGTGTATGACCGTGATTATTTGCTCTTGATGTTGCCAGTGTCATCATTGCACCCAATACCATATTTTGCCCTTAGACTGCTAGTAAATATATGTTTATTTACACTTAAGGTATTATGTTATCTATGGACTATATATTTTGAGTGTATAAAGATATATGTTTAAATTTTATGAAAAATATTATGAAATTATTTAGCAGCGTTATGATAAGTGAGAATGATATTTATGCAGTAGTATTAATTTTATATTTGTAAGTATATGATAAAAACTTTGTTTATTTTCTTTTGTTATATAATTATTTGCTCACAGGGTAGTTGTACTCACTATTCATTTTAACATTTCAGATAAAATTGGAGAATAGTTCAGTTTTCTATACCTCTCATTCCATCAGCATATAAAAAGAGGTTGTGCCAACATAAAAGTCTTGTAGTTTGATTTCATTGAGATGGTTTTATGGCATAAGCGTGATAATATTCAATGATGTAATGATGATATAAATATTGTATTTCCTTAGTTATGTGTTTGGAAGAGTGGTGAAATATTTAAGATATACATGGAGAATTTATAGCAGGTTATCATAGATTTCATGGGTTGTAGGGGAGACTATATCTAAATACATATTACGTCAACCCTAGCTTACAAAGTTGGGGTGTGACACAACTGCTGAGGCTTTTTTTTCTTATATTCTTAAGGAAGAGGTAGAAGAAATATGTAATATAGATGGAAGGAATGATCACATAAGCTTTGCAACTTAAAAAAAATTCTTATTGTTCTTTTTTATTCCAAGTAAAGAATGTAATTGGATTTATGAAGTATAAATTGTTTTCTCAATATAAAGTTAGGAGTGCCAACTTTAAAATGTTTGACTTGACCATGTTAATTTTTTTTAATATAGATTTGTGGTAAGATCATATTTGCATATAATTTCAAGATTATTCTAGTTGAGATTTAATATTTTTATCAATTGAATTTGATCAATTTTTGTTTGTGAAAGCTAGAATATTTGTTATCTTAAGTATGGTCTTAAAAGTAAAAAAAAAAAAAAACTAAAGCTTATTTTTGCTAGAACCTGCTAAAAAATTGAACAAGGGATATAAAAAACAAAAAGGAGATTTAACGGGTGTGGAAATAGAAGGATTTTTTCATGCACGGCTGTAAAAATCAAATTACATGGCCATGCATTTGAAATTAGCTTTGCCTAAACATGATTTTGAAGGATCCATCACCAAAACAAAGTGCACGGTCGTGCTGATAAAAGCGCATAGTGGTGCATCCTGAAAAAGCACTGTCTAAAGAAAGAAATTCGAGCGCAAAAGATAACATTATTCACACCCATGCATATAATTATGCACACCCATGCAGAAGATAGAGCAGTTGTTTGACGTGATATTACTCTAGATTCTATTCTAATTTCAGTCGTAATCAGTTTAGATGTCTTCAAGACTACTATATAAGTAGCCTCCAGCCCTATATATTCTCATTCATCCTTTGCACTCTATAAGCTTTTTTTTTTATTATTATTTTTGAGTTTTCTTTGAAGATGAAGAAGGAGGATTCACTTTGACATAAATTCAAGCTACACTAGCTAAGAGTTCTATTCAATCTAAGATTTATCTGTGATCTATTTCTTGCTCTACTTTCTTTCAATTTCAAGTCAATTTTAGTTTCATTGTGTAAATTCAATTACTTTTGTTCTTTTATTATTTTGACATCAATTATAAGTAGCTAAAACCCTAATTTGAGATTAGTTTATTCTTTTGATTATTTTATAGTGAACTTATTGCAAATTTAATCCAATAATTATTCTCTTTGGTTGTTTTATTATTTTTGTGCTTAATACTTTCAATTATTTGGTCAATAATTGATAGACCTAAAATATTATGTGATGAAATAAGAGTGAAAGAATAATATAGTTAAAGGAGATAATAATTTTAAGTTATTTTTGCTTAGAAATAAGAAAATTACTTAACATGTTGTTTAAAGATCTTCATACAACTTAAAGAATTGAATTGATTTTTATGATCATGAGAGTAGACATAAGAATTAATATCAATATTAGTTTTAAGTCATGAGAGAGACTAAAACATAATTTAAGAAGATTCAACAAACAATCAAAGAAAATAAAATTGATTTAGAAAAATCATAGATAATTAATTGAAGAAATATGACCCTGGACTTTTAATTATAACAGTTAAGTCAGATTAATATTAGTTTAATTAATTTGGTTTTCATAAATTCACATTAATTAATTTGCCAAATAACAAACAATTTGGTAGCTTGATACTTGAATTTAACCCTTTGTTATAAGAATGATCTGTACACACTCTTTATTACTTGTCGAGATACTGTGCACAACGTCGAAACTATAGGGAGTCATGAGTGGTCGTTCGACCCCCCTCATCGGGGGCCAGAAGGGAAGGGTACATGGCCGCAGGTGCTATTGTGAAATCTCAGCCCCCTCCCCTGTGATTTCATATAGGGTAGTGGCAATAGCGAGCATAAAGGAGAAGGAGAGGGAGGAGACGACCGAACAGAAGAGAGGAAGAGAACAACCATCAGCCCATCACCGACAAGCTACCGACTACCGAACCATCATCACCTGTGACGAGGGACGGCAAGAGGTAGAAATTTTGCCTTCCCCCCTCCGTAACCTGCTGGTTTTGCCATCGACAATGCACTTGTAGTTGGACTAATTTAGCACAGCAATTTAGGAGTGTAATCAAAGTTGGAGTATTAATTTAACCATATGTTTCATATATTTTATATGTGGGATTTTCCTTTTTTTTTTTGTTATAGGGTAATCTTAACATAAATCATCATTACAACTAAAATTGAATATTTTTTACCTCAACTATTCTAAATATTTGTTAAATTGCCATTTTAAATATAAAATCGACAAGGGGATTATAAACTTGAATCATAAAATAATAAGATTAAGATAACTTTACCTACTAAACAAACCTCATTTGGATAACTTTGCCAAGGATGTTCCCTAAAGGCCCATATAGACTTAAATATGAAAAGTCACCAGATGAGGTGGGAACAAAAATCCCACATCAAAGAGCATATCAGGTGGTAATATGAAGCAAGTGACAAAAATACAACTCTATTCTCTAAAAATTACAATTTTACGGCGTGTGGTGGTAAGGCGGTAAGCGCACGTTACCAGCCAACTCCTCAATCATGCCCTTATCTCTCCGTTTTCTAGCAAGTCAATGCCAACAAACCTCATGTTTCACTATGCATATTTTAAATAAAATTTTATTAATGTTTAAAATAAGTACGAAAACTCATACTATTAATTAAAATACATATATATTTATTTTAGTTTTAAATATTCCAATATTTATGTACATTTTTCGTGGTTGCATATAAATTAAATTAAAATGTATAGCTATTTTTATCATGTATAATGTTATTAATTGCATATGCCATAATATGTATACAAAATAATGACTATTTTTTATAATCGAACTCCACTTTTTTAACTGTTAAATTACTATATATATACAACATGATTTTTTTTTGGCTTTTTATAATTATGAAAATATACCATTAAATTCAAACTTTAGACAAAATTGCTCTTTTACATTCTTTCTACCAATGACATAATATTAATTAAAGATATAAATTAATATATTACTATTTAGTCATACTAGTTGGTATATAAAAGGTATATGCTAGGTATCCGCAACAAGTACTCTACATACGTAGTGTAAACCATAAAAAAAACTAAAAATTATCAGGAAGTTATAGAACGAGGTATACAATTACAACTGAAGTAGAAATGAAAAACAAAATGAAAATAATGAACTCCAAAGTTTTACGTGGAAAAATCTCCAAATTAATTGGAGCAAAAAACCACGGGCAAATTGTAGAAGGATTTTATTATAGCAAAAGGATTATAACAATTTCTTTCTAAAATAAGGAGAGCACAATTAACAATACTCTCTCTTATAATAGGAGAAATTAAAAACTCTCTCTCTAATAAAAGGAAAGATAATATTTAGGAGAAATCTCACTTTTCTCTCTAAAACTCTCTAATAATTTTTTTGGAATGAATTTCAAGTGAAAGCTAAATGATTTATATAGGCTTCAAAAAATGGGTTGGTAGAATTTTGTAAATGGTTAGGTACCTCTTTTACCTAAGTTAGGCACCTTTACCTAAGTTAGGCACCTCCATTTTTTGACCAAGAATTACCTAAGTTAGGCACCTCCATTTTTTACTAAGAATTACCCAAGTTAGGCACCTCTATTTTTGACTCTACAAAAGTAATTTTATTACCACATATCTCTTACTTAAAGTTACTTTTGTAATTCTTATATCCTTTCTACACTTGCCATCACCATGCTGCTTACGTATCTGCTAGGCCTAAGGAGGATCGACACTAGATAATTTTTTCATTATTAATTGGCTTTGTTAATATATCTGTCAGGTTATCTTTTATATGAATTTTTTTGTATATCCACACTTCCTTCTTCCACCTTCTCACAAACGAAGTGATATTGAACTCGTATGTGTTTTGTCTTCGAACGAAATGCTGGATTCTTTGCCAATGTAAAACACTCTGACTGTCACAAAATAGAACAATCTTCTCTTGTATGTATCCGAGATCCTCCAGTAGCATTTGCAACCATATTGCCTCTTTGCTAGCTTGGGTATCTGCAATATATTCTTCCTCCGTTGTAGAAGTAGCCACAATAGATTGCAATTTTGAAACCCAGCTTCTCCTCTAGCAAGAATAAACACATAACTTGAGGTGGACTTGCTCTTGTCAAGATCACCTGCATAATCTGAATCAACATAGCCTTTCACAGTAAAGTCTGATTCTCCATAACATAGTGGAACATTTGAGGTACCCTTGACATATCTTAGGATCCTCTTTATAACACTCTAATACTCTTTACTAAGATTCACCATGTATCGACTAACCACTCCCATTGCTTATGTAATGTCTGGTCTTGTACAAATCATAAAAAACATTAAGCTACCCACTGCCGATGCATACGGTACTCAAGACATTTCTATCCTCTCTGCTTCATTGCTAGGACTCATACTTGAGGATAACTTGAAATTAATAGGAAGGGGGTAGAAATTGACTTACAATCTTGCATGTTGAAGCGCCGCAAGATTTTCTTCAAATAATTTTTTTGAGAAAGCCATATCTTTATATTACTTCTGTCTCGGTAAATTTGCATCCCTAGAATCTTGTTTCCTAGTCTCAAGTCCTTCATTTCAAACTCCCTAGCCAAATGTGCCTTTAAGTCTACAATATGATCTTTTTTGGGGCCTGCTACCAACATGTCATCAACATATAACAACAGAATAATAAAATTACCATCACCAAATCTCTTGTAGTAAGCACAAGGATATGAACTATGTCTGTTGTATTCAAGGCTCATGACAAAGGAATCAAATCTCTTATAACAACATCTTGGCGCCTGTTTGAGACCCTACGAAGATTTGTTTAACCTGTAAACCAAGTTCTCTTTTTCTTTTTCTTCAAAACCTTCTGGTTGGAGCATGTAGATCTCTTCTTCAAGTTCTCCATGAAGAAATGCAGTTTTCACAATCAATTGCTCTAAGTATAAGTCAAATGTAGCATACATTGCCAGGACTACTCGAACCATTGTGTGTCGAACAATAGGAGAGAATATTTCATTGAAGTCTATACCTTTCTTCTGAGCAAATCATTTAACCACCAATCTAGCACGATACCACTCCACTTGGTTATTGCCATCTCGTTTGATCTTGTAAACCCATTTGTTCTCGATGGCCTATCTTCTTTATGGTAATGAAACAAGATCCCATGTTTTATTTTTATGAAGAGCTTTAATTTCTTCTTGCATTGCTGTCATCCACAAAGAAGCTTCTTAGCCATTTATAGCCTCATAGAAATTTGATGGCTCTCTATCCTCTGTTAGTAAATAATATGCAATATTTCCCTCCTTGATGTATTATGAGTGCTAAGCTGGTTCTCTTCTCTCCCGAGTTGTTTGTCAAACTTGTGGAATTGCAAACTCAACTTGTTCTTGTTCTTCATGTTCTGATGATGCTTCAGAAGTATTTGAAACTTCTTGTTCTTGTTTTTCTTCAACTTGAACTGTAGTAGTCTCTAATTTTTCTTTTGAAGTGTTATCATTATTTTTTTCTTGAACCTTATCTTTTACAAATGCAACATCCCTACTGATTATCACCTTGTGGGCAGTGGGATCCCACAAGCGATAACCCTTGATTCCATCAGCATACCCTAAGAAAATACATTTTATGGATTTTAGATCCAGCTTTGATGTTTCTTGGGTGTTATGCATAGCATAAATAGGACTTCCGAATGTATGTAAGTAAGAATAATCAGCTGGCTTACCAATCCACATCTCCATTGGTGTTTTCAGACCAATTGTAGTTGATGGTGACCGATTGATCACGTAACAAGCAGTCTTAACTGCTTCTACCCAAAATGACTTAGGCAAACCTGCAGTTTTCAACATTGTTCTTGTCCATTCTAACAAGGTTTTGTTCATTCGTTCTGCTACTCCATTTTGTTGTGGAGTATATGCCACTATGAACTGCTTTTTGATACCTTCTTATTGACAAAAGCTATCAAATTCATCACCAGTATATTCCCCTCCATTATCTGTCCTTAAACACTTGATCTTCTTTTCAGTTTCAAGCTCAACCCGTGCTTTGACTATTTTAAAAACTGAAAATGCATCTGCCTTATTTTTTTATTGGATACACCCAACATCTCCTGAAGTAATCGTCAATAAAAGACACAAAATATTTTGCTCCTCCTAGGGATAGAACCGGTGCTTGCCAAATATCAGAATGGATTAGTTCTAAGATAGCTTTGCTTCTAGCAGAGGAACTGCTAAATTTTAATCTGTGCTGCTTACTGGTCACACAATGCTCACAAAAGGGTATTGAAACCTTTTTGAGCCCTGGAAGCAGTTTTTGTTCAGCAAGAGTTTTCAATCCTCATTCTGACATGTGGCTAAGCTTTCGATGCCACATCATTGTTAATTTCTCTACTGAACTTGCTAGTGCAGTGGATGCTTCTCCTTCTTGTTGTGTTTCTCCTTTAAGTATGTATAAATTTGCAGCTATATTTTTTGCTTTCATTATTACAAGAGCACCTTTAACTATTTTCATGATCCCATCTTGAATATGGATTTTACACCCATTATTATCTAATTGTCTGAAGACAATAGATTTTTCTTCAAGCCTTTGACATGTCGTACCTCCTGGATGGTGCAAACTGTACCATCATGCCTTTTTAATTTGATGGTACCAATACCAGCAATCTCCAAGGCATGATCATTTCCCATGAACACAGATCCTTCGGAGATAGGTTCATATTGATGGAACCATTCTCTTCGAGGAGTCATATGCCATGTTGCTCCTGAATCCATAAGCCATACATCAGTGAATCTTCTTCTGCTTTCATTTACTGTTGTTGTCTCGCTGTATAAAATTTTACCATCATCTGAGGTGCTTGCTACACAACCCTGAGCATTTGACGACTCAGGACCTTTTCCTTTGGCTTCTCCATTCTTCTTGAGATACCAACACTCCCTTTTGTAGTGCCCTTTCTTGCCACAATGATGACACTTGACATTCTTCTTACTTTTGGATTTTGATCTACTCTGATTTTGACTCCCACTGAGGTCACGTTCCGTTGATCTCCCTCTTATTACTGTCAAAGCTTCAGCTTGCTGTGAGCCTTCTTGTCTATCTTCTTTGCTTTTGCGCTGACTTTCTTCTTCAAGAACTGCGGCTGCAATATCATCAAAGACTAGAACTTCAATGTTGTTGGTTAAGTTGATGATGAGTTGATCATACGAATCAGGTAGACTTTGAAGTAGAATTTTAGAACGTTCACCCGTCTCTACATTATGCTCCATTGCTGTTTGCTATGAAAATAAAGTGTTGGGGGTGTTGATGTGGTCTGTCACCATAGTTGACTCCATCATCTGAAGGGTGCAAAGTTTTCTCCTCAAGAAAATTTTATTGTGCAGTGATTTGACCTCGTACAATTTTATCAAAGTATCCCATATCTCTTTTGTTGTCTTTTTCTCTTCCACACTTGACAATACTCCATCGGCTAGTGCTAGGTACAGATTAGCAATAGCATTGCCATCCATCTCATTCCACTTGCCATCGGCAGTGATTTCAGTAGGCCTATCTCCAATTGCCGCCAAGCAGTTATCTTTTCTCAAAACTGCTTTTATTCTCATTTTTCACAATGAGAAATTACTCCCATTGAACTTCTCTATTTCATACTTTGTTGCCATTATTGAATATGCCTCTTTTCCACTAACTTGATTTGACTATAGCACCAAAAATAAATAGGCTATAAACCTGGTGCTGTGATACCACTGTTAGGAAGTTGTAGAACGGGTTGTACAATTACAACTGAAGTAGAAATGAGAAACAAAATGAAAATAATGAACTCCAAAGTTTTACGTGGAAAAATCTCCAAATTAATTGGAGCAAAAAATCACGTGCAAATTGTACAAGGATTTTATTATAGCAAAATGATTACAACAATTTCTTTCTAAAATAAGGAGAGCACAATTGACAATACTCTCTCTTATAATAGGAGAAATTAAAAACTCTCTCTCTAATAAAAGGAAAGACAATATTTAGGAAAAATCTCACTTTTCTCTCTAAAACTCTCTAATAATTTTTTTGGAATGAATTTCAAGTGAAAGCTAAATGGTTTATATAGACTTCAAAAATGGGTTGGTAGAATTTTATAAATGGTTAGGTACCTTTTTTACCAAAGTTAGACACCTCCATTTTTTACCTCATTTATCTAAGTTAGACACCTCCATTTTTTGACCATGAATTACCTAAGTTAGGTACCTCCATTTCTTACTAAGAATTACCTAAGTTATGCACCTCTATTTTTTACTCCACAAAAGTAATTTTATTACCACAAAAATGTCATATCTTAAAAAGTGTGTATGTTAATTATGTTTTAAGCATATGTAAATCATTTGGTTGCTTTTAAAATAAAAACTAACTAGTTATGGTATATAAAATGTATATTTTATGTATGTGCAATTAATTCTATATACTGATTGTAGATCTCAAAAACAAAATAAAAATGTTAAATCTCAAAATGGGTACATGTAAAGTATATTTAAATCATTTAATTACTTTTAGAAATAAAATGTAACTGAAAATCGTATATGTAAATAAGCAAAATGTCAAATTCTAAAATGGGTATATGCTAAGTATATTTTAAGTATATCAAAATTATTTGGTTGTTTTAGAAATAAAAATTAACTACTATTGGTATTTGTATATAAACAAATGGAGTATGAAAATTATATTTTAAATATATGTCAAATCTCAAAATAAATAAACAAATGATATATGTCAAATCTCAAAAGAAATAAACAAATGTATATTTTAAATATACTTTATAATTGATTTTCAAATTTTAGATCTAAAAAACAAATGTAATCTCAAAAGTTGATTTTTTAAATTTTAGATCTGAAAAACAAATGTAATTCCAAAATCAAGAAATCTAGTGTATTTCACGTATATGTTTGATATATTTTACAGATGATTTTCAATTCAGATATGTTTAGTATATTTTGTATATATTGAGCATATATTTCAAAATTTTGACTTTTGTTGAGTTTATGTTTTAGAAACCTAAACTATATTAAATCCAAACAAAATATTTAAAACGCAAATACCAAGATCAAATAAAAAGCAACCAAATTACAAAATCCAAATTTAAAAAAAATCATGAACAAAACCAAAAATATGCAAAACATAACAACCTAACACATAATATCAAAAACTTAAAATAAACCAAACATATACTGAAATCAAATTAAAAAGCAATAAAAACAACCAAAACTGAATATAAAATTTATAAAATAAACCAAATATATACCAAAATCAAATAAAAAGCAATCCAATTATAAATCCAAACAAAAATATTTTCATAAAGGTAGATATTAGGTATATATTTGATATCTTTTATTATTTTTGGTATTTTTAGTGAAAATATGAATTTATCAAAGCATCTAAAAATTAAAATAACAACATTGGTGCAAAAAAAAAATTATGAGAGCTTTGTTTAATTCATATGATATTAAAAAATTGTATAAGAATTTTCTTAAGAAAGGAAATATAATAGCATTATAGCTAAATAATTATAAAGTTCCTGTGATTTTGCATATTATATTAATTAGTCCTTGTATTTTTAATATCTAATTTTTGCATTCTTGTATTTTTAAAAATTAAACTGTTTAGTCATTTTGTCAATATTTTAATCCTAAAATCATCAGTCAACTACTTTGATATTATAATGAAAAGTATGAAATACCGTAAAAATGTAAAATCAATTAGTTATATATGTATAAAAAGAAAGTCCACCGTAAAAATGTAAATTTAAAGAGAAAAATAGTATTTTATATAATTTTCTCAAGGAAAAATAGATGGATATTTACAAAACTACCTATAAAAAAAATACTACACAAAAGAAAAGTATTTATATTTCTACAAAAATTTAGCTCAAATTTTTAAAATATCTCACTTCTTATTCAAACAATTTTTTTTTTCAAAAATACCTCATCTCAAATTTCAAGCAATATTTTGCTAAAAATTCATTTTTTTCAAATTTTACTATTAAATAAATATATTTCAATAAAATAACAAAAAATTATATTTTAAAATATTTTTTCAACTAATAAATTTATTAATTTTTATAAAAGAAAATTTTTAGTTTTAGTTTTAATATTAATTTTAATTTTAATTTTAATCATAACTTTAACTTTAAATAATAAATAACACTCAAAAATAAAAGTAAAAATATATTAATTAAAAATATTAAATTTATTCAGCTAATCCTAATACTTGTTCTCTCCACAATGGGTAGTTGGTTGGGGTGAGTTTTAGGGTAACAAAGTTAACAACATTCAGAGATAGGGAAGTCATGGTAGTGGAAGAAAAAAAAGGAACATTTTGGGCTCTGATACCAAGAGAAAAAATAGAGTTTAGAGGAGATTTTTTCTTTAATGAATATTTTATTGAATGCATTCAACAATACATTGCAACAAGTGAGGGAAATATATATATATATATATATATATATATAGACCTACGGCTAAGAACTAAATAAAAACAGAATTCAATTCATAACCACTGATATTTTCTTTATCAACTAGACTACCATATGTAGGAGAAGTTGTAGCTCTTTAGGATTCCTTGAAACCAGTCATATCTCTTGGATATTTGAACGAGCATAATCATCCTTATTTCTCCATAAAAAGTGGGATATTCCTTATCACTCCTAATGACTCATTCAATCATATCAGAGTTACCAATACTGCCATGAATTCGTCAAGCACTAGTGAGGATGGTTTCAAGGAGAAGAAAGGTCATATTTCTCCATTAACAAAGGAGAATTTTATCTTCTTCCAATTGACTGTTATGGTTCTTTCTTTTATTAATATGTTAGCTTGATTTATATATACATTCATATATGTATGCATTTCTTTACTATATTGATATTTGGATTTTAAGTAATTGTTCAAATTAATATTCAAGAATAATTAAGTTGTCTTGGTCTAGTCAATTTCTTTTTCAATGAATAAAAAAAACAAAAATGAATTCTCTTTTTCTTTTTCTTTTTCTAAAAAATAACTTGTAAGATAATTTAGCCATTTTTATATTTTTCAGCCAGTTTCTTATATAAGGACGGACCCAGAATTGATTATTGGGAGGACTAAAGTGTAAATCGATCACGAGTCAAATTTTTTTGGAGTCACAAGCCAAATTCACTAATATACGTACCTCAACACATAAAGATTCTATAATATAATCATTCCACTAATAATTTAATCACATTTTATTGATCACGAGCATATAATAACTGATCCAAAACGAGAGAATTTAACTAATGTAATTAAAAAAATTCCAAATTTCTATTTTTAGTTGTTAAAAAATTACAAATTCCAGCGTTACTAAACTATTGTGCAATAATTAAAAAAAACCTTGAAATTGAATTCATAGTTAAAAAATAAAAACACATTTCAATTAAATTTAAAAGTTACTCTAGAGCTACAATTTTAAGAAAATCCAAAATCTTATAGTGTTAAAAATAAGAAACTGAACAATAAAAAATATTTTTTAGAGTTAACAATTACTGTTGTGTAAAAAAGCACGGTAAAAAATTTATTTTATCATTAAAAATAGTAATTTTTATTAGTTTTTAAAATTATATGCTTAAATACTTAACGTTGTACAGATTTTTTTTAGTAAATAAATAAATGACTAAATATTAAAATTATTTAATTTTTTTATAAATTAATCATATAGCCGAATAATCCAAAGCCAAGCCTAGTCAAGTCTGCAAACTTCAAAAGTCTCTATATGTACTCAAGCAGGGGCTTCGAGGTAATCAATGTTGAGTTCACTGCTCATTTACACAACTTGGGTTTTAATCAGTCCCAGACTAACTATTGCTTATTCATGCATGCTACTACTGGTGAATTCATGGCATTGATAACGACATAATTTGATTACTCAAGAAAAATCTTATTTTTAAGCTGATCTGCACAAATCTCTTGACTATATATATATGGTTTGCCTATTTTCTATAATAAAATTTGATCCAATGGTTGAATCATTTCTAAACTACACATCCAATAAACAAGATATCAAAATTTCATCTACACTTGCAGTAATGAAGAACTCTCATAATATCTCATCTTATAATTCTCCACAAATTTCAGAAATATAAGTCTACAAATATTTAGCCCAAAAACACACATAAAAAAAATTTGCATATTCTCTATAATAAAATCTGGGCTAACCTTTTAACCAAATCCAATAAACAAAATATTAAGGTTGCATTTGATAAAGTTTTATTTTTTTATTTTAGCTTTTTTTCAAGAAAAAAAATAAAATGCTAAATACGGAATTCATATAATATGACTTTCAAGAAGATATTTTATATTAATAAAACTCTTTTTTAGTGCAAAAGTTAGTTTTTGACTTTTTTTTTTTAATTTTTTAATTTTTAATTTTTAATTTTTAAAGTTTTAATAATTATAATATAGTTTTAAAAAACATAAAACATATTTTTTAAAAAATACAAAACAAAAACTAAAAGTAGTTTTTAGTTTTTAATAAATAAAAATTTGTAACCTAATTAAACCAACACATTCTAAAATTTCATCGCAAAATTGTAATTTAGTCTAAGATATGATTTTTTATTTTTTAAATTAATTGACATGATGAACATTTATATCGTTACTCATCATTTAACGTCATTTTTAGCCTCAATTTTATATGACTAATGCTCATTTAACTAAATGAGAAATCAGCATCAATTTCAAAATAAAAAAAAAATTCAAAAACTATTTTTATCATACTCTAGTTTTCCTTCCACAAACTCAAAATCAACACCCAAAAGTTCATCAATTATTTTTAAGGTCGTAAACTCAGATCTAATTGGATTAATCTATGGATGTATTGCCTACGAGACTAGACAAAAAGTGTCATTGTAGACTAAAGCAGTAACTCTGAAATTTGAATAACATATTAGATCCTTTTTGGGCCCATACTTGTCTTTGCTTTAATGTGAATTATGAATTGTGAAATAATTCAACAACTTATTAAGATATAATGATATAATACTATGAGATATAATATTTTTATGAATTGTAAAACAATTGAGCAATATAATGAGATATAATGTTATGAAAAATGATATCCTTATGTTTTGTGCATTGGCATTGCATTTGAATAATATTGTTATCAAAGTTTGTACCACTAGCTTCTGGCTTAGCGCGATTATAGTTCATTGCGCAGCTGTCAGGGTAGATCCGGTTGAGTCAAAGAGTTTAGCCAAACCAAGTCGAGTCTAGGCTTGAGATTGTGAGAGCAGTTTTGATTTGGACATCAAGATCAGAGACAAACTGCTAGCATGTATATATTTCATATTTTTGTACATATTGATTTTGATGTATATAAATATGTATATTTCGCAAACAATCGAAAATGTTTTGGATAAACCTTTGGTAATGAAGTATATATATATATGTTTAACAAGTAATGTTTCATCTATTATTTTTATGATATCAATGGAATGTTTTTAAATTTATACAGATTTTATAAATGATGATTTGATTGCTTAAAATAGGTTGTGACATTCTTGTATCCTCTATACGTATATTACATATGTTATGAGTATGTAGTATACGTATATTGGGTATAAGGGTGTTACATTTATTTTAGTATCAGAGCCTAGGCTTGAGGTTCTCAACCTAGGTGGGTTATAAGAAAAAAAATTTTATTTTAAAATATGGTTTTTAAATAAGATACATGCATTGGCTTTGTTGTACCCATTTTCTCTGGTTTAATTTCTTCCTCTTGACTCTATATGAAAAATGGAAGAGGTTGACGATTCACTTGACTTTCTCCATCGTATCTCTTTATTAAGAACCAGATCACGAACATCATCAATTTTTAACTTATCACTTTCTGAGAGCTACTCACAATCATTATAGTAACATTCCAACTTTCTGGTAGAGAAGGCAAAAGTATTAATGCTCATACTTATTTATCAAATTCAATTCCAATTGAACTCAGTTGGGTTGTGACTGTATTGAGTTCATTTAGATGTTGAGCTACTGATGCGCCTTTCATCATCTGTAAATTAAATAACTATCTTATCAAGTGAACTTTGTTAGAGGCTAATGACGTCTCATACATACTGGAGGGAGTCACCATAAGACCTGCCGTGGTCTTTTATTTTGCTATGTTGAAAGCAACATTATAATATAACGTCAATCATATAACTCAAAGAGATTTCCTATCTAGAAGTTTCCAATCTTCTTCCTTCATATCACCTGACTTCTTTTCTAAGAGTGGTTGATAAATTTTTTTATGATACAAAAAATCTTCAATCTACATTTTTCAAAAGGTGAAGTCTGCACAATCAAAATTTTCAATTTTAACATTTCCTTCATCTGCAGTCATCACTTACACTCAAATATGACTTTCTTTAGATCTTTTCTGACAATTCTTGCAAACCACCGTGTATTAGAATACCTCCATTTTCAAACAGATATAAATTTTACTATTCATAAAATTTACTATTAATATGAAAAGTAACTATGCAGAAAATTGGCAGAATTCATAACCGGCAGCTCTGAAACAAGTTATTGGAAAAATTATGCAATTATTTTATAAATCAGATTAGTGAGAATATAAAAAAATAGTAAAAATAATACATGCACAAATTTGATAATGGAGTTTAGCCAATTATGCCTACGTCTGCAGACCTACTATAAATTATTTTATTGAAGGGAGAAATATACAAAGTGTTTACAATACTCATAACTCATAGCCCACACCCAATTAGACTAAATAATTTTTCTTCACAAAATTCTTTTACACAATCCACATCCAATTAGACTCAAGAATTTTTTTTCACAAAATTCTTTTTCAAGCTTTTCTCTCAAACTCTTTCTAAATCTCTAATTTTTGGGATCCTCTCCAAATGAGAGCTAAAGAGTTTATATAGACTTCAAAAATGGGTTGGTGAAAATTTATCAATGGTTAAATACCTCCATTTTTGATAAATAAAAAAAATGCACCTCAATTTTTGACAAAAAATGCACCTCCATTTTTTACCCCAAAAAATGGTTGAACAAATTTCCTTAACAAGTGTCTCATAAAATCTTATGTATATGAAGAAAACAAACTTCATTTCTTACATGCCAAAGAGTTTAACAAGCAATGGCAAACAAAAAATTTTCTTTGGTTTTATTTTTCCTGATTTCATTTTTAACTAGGTGTTCAAGCATCCAACAATTAAGATTTTGTAAAAAAAAAAAATGATGTCATTCCAATCAAGCCCAATAAAATAAAGCCATACTTGTATTGAGAAAGGATAATCCCTTAAAATGCATAGCTCAAAATCTATTTGTATTCACATTTGAAACAACTACCCTTATTAGTGAGATGCTTTCTCACCCATTATTGATTTGTCATGAGATTCTTGCTGTAAGCAAGACAAAAGAATATGTCCACTCTATATTGGCCAAACCATTTCCAAATTGTGCCCAATATCTTGCTTTATTCATTCCACAATTCTTCCATTTTTATTCAATTAAGTTGATTTTACAGAAAATTTTTCACTAGCACCAAAGGCCTAAAATAACTTATCAACTTTGTGTTCTAGTCTTGGGGAAGGATGAGCTGCCAAGAGTAGCAACACATCACTTAGCAACAAATATATCTCAGGACTCCCAATGCCAACTTCCATTAGCAGCAGCCATATATCACATATTTTCCAAGACTTTATATTTACTATAATAGGATCTATAGCTAAATCCATTAGGGAATGGCCACCATCTATCCATTTGTCACGCCAAAATCTAGTAGTTTTGTCATCATTTGCATTCCACTAAATACTAGTTGTTATTTTGCTCCAAAGGTTTCCCAAGTCTTTCCAGAGGAGACATCCTTAGTAAAAGATATTATTAATCAAATGCTAACTAATATTCATAAGAAAAAATTGATTCATTGTGACTAGGTTTTTTAGGCCTTGTCCCCCATACTTATTTGGTTGGCCAAGGATGGACGCAAGATTTGAAGCAAGCGAAGCTTATTAATATAATAAAATTAATAATATTTATTTAAAGTTAACGTATAGTATTTCATGGATAATATAATTGTAATCCTATATATATAAATTCTTAAATGTGTTATCTATCTATCTATCTATATGTATATATAATGAAAGAATTGATATATAAATTTTCATATCTTAAAATAAAAAATAAAATAAAAATAAAATTGAAGAAAATATATAGAGGGAGCTCTTATTCCTTAAAAATCACACATATCTATATATATATATAATGAAAAAAATGATATAAAAAATTTTCATATCTTAAAATAAAAAATAAAATTGAGGAACATATATAGAGGGAGCTCATATTCCTTAAAAATCACACAAAAAAAGAGAAAGATAAAAGATGGGAGAATTAGGTAAAAAAAATTATGTTGTGCATAATACAATTGTAATTCTACGCACAAATTTTTAAATATAATTATATATTTGCTATCCATATATATAGAAAGAAACACAAAAAAAAATCTAATAATATAGAAATTGATTTATAAGATCTTGAAATAGAAATAAAACTAGAGCTCCTAGATTCCTTTAAAACTACAAAAAAATAGACTGACAAAATTGGATAAACATAAAAATTTTACAATAACATTTTAAAATGATTGAAATCATGTAGTCACAAAATTTTCAAAGGTGTATAAAAATCAGTATAGAAAAATTTGTATAGGAAAACAGTTTCATAGAAGAAAAAGATTAGCTAAGAAAGAAATATAGAGGAGTCAAAAAAGTATAATTTTTAATGAGTTAAAGGAAGTTAGCTAGCCCAAAATAGGTTATATATATATACATAAGTTGCGAAATAAACATTGCATAATTGATAACACCTTTGTCTACATATGTGTGTGCTTGAAAAGTCAAGCCTCCACTGGCCCTTATATAAGTCTGCCCCTGCGGTTGACAGATATCATTCCATTTCACCAAGATTAATCTCTTGTTTTACAATATCCATTCCACATAAAAGAAAAAATGTAATCAGCATTCGATGAATTCTCATTGAAATATTGATCCAATAATAAAAAAAAATTAAGGAAAAAATATATACATTTTGGTTTTTTATATTTTGTTGTCTAGACCTTTTATCACTTTGGTATCTGAATTTTAGTTAATTTTTTTAAATCCAACTAATTTGATCCTGACCAGCTTGCTAAATGATATTTGTAAATTTTGATTTTAGCTTAAAATTTTTCTACATCATATTGTAAATAATTAGCTAACAAATTACCCATAGTTATTCAATTTTCTATTTAGTATTTGGGGATTTTATGGATTAGGTTTCCAAATGTCAATCACCAATTATCCAATCATCCATTATTGTGTCCATCCTTCCTCCTTTTTCTCCTCCCTCTTTCTCTTCTCTACCTTTTATTACTTTTATCATCATCATCTTCACTTTTTTTTGCTTGGGGTTGCTCAAGAAACTAATTCCAACTCTTTACATCACAAAATATTTTTCTTGGAATAGCTATCAAATTCATGCCAAATTACAAGAAATCCAAACTCTGCATTTTTAAACTACAATCGTATTATCAACAAAAGAAATTTTGGTAATTACAAGTATCGACTGAAAGAAACTAACTCAAAGGCTAAACCTTTTTAACAAGGTCAATTTATGAAAAATCAATACTTTCTGAATTTCAAAAGAGCTTCTTGCTTCCATTCAAATCCATATCCTCTGCAACTTTGATTCTCTACAAATTGAACCAAATAGGACTTTTGACTTGAAATGCAAAACAAGTCACCGATGGCCACTTCACCCTTCTCAAGGTTTCTCTTCCAAGATCAATGCTTCTTAAATAGAGTCGGTTCTTTCCAATAACTTAAAATGAAACCCTAGACTCTGTTTGGTTTCAGTTTTGCCAAACTAAATAAGAAGAAGTCTTCAAATAGTAAATAGAAAATTGAATAACTCCATAAAACTTTTGAGTTTAATTTGCATAAACATGACCATTGGATAAAAGTTTAGTTTTCATAAACATGAGCATTTATTATTTGATTACCTTGCAATTAACCAATACTCTTTTAATTAGTGTTATTTAAAAGTTTTAGTGGTTAATAGTGTGAAACACTATATAAATATCAAAGTTACAAAAAGTAAGTATTGCCATAAACAACTGCTTCCTCCGTTGTACAAAGATAGACTTACTTCTCATTTTACAATGATTGAGAAATATTAATTATTTTTATTGAAAATGTAAATTTGCATATGTTTTCCTATTATTTCTCTATTTTAGTGTGAGATATACTTAATAAGTAATATTAAATAGAGGTATTATAGAGAATTTACATGATAATAATTTATTAAAATGGTGAGTGAACTATAATTTAGGACAACTAAAAAAAGAAAGTGAGTCTATCTTTATGGAATAGAGAGAGTATTATTGTTCAGAAGTGAGAACAAATAGACGACCATACAATCCATTTTACTATCGGTACTACAAATAGAAGGACAATAAATTTTAGTACATGGCAAAAGCGTGTCACACCACATTCTCTTAATTTTAAGAGTGGACTTAACTCGTAATTTAACTGAGTCTTTTATAAACTCTTATGTGATTATAGCATAATTTTACTTTACTAGAAGATCATTGCTCATAATTTAATTATTTAATATCCTTTAAGTACACACATCTATATCATCCAACAAATGCTAATACTTTTAAATACATCTTTATTATTGCCTAACACAATAATGTAATTAATTCTTAAATAAAACTAAACGATAATTACTAATATGTTGGTCCAACCTCCTTTATGCACAAGTGAGAATAAAAGAGGATTGCTACCAGGTTATTCTTCAATATCTGAAATGTTTATATATTAAAGGGGTGAGCTCAATTAATTAGTGAACGGATAAATATATAACAAGAGATAACAAATAAAATTTACATAATATATATATAATTGCATATATCATCATTAATCTGTTGAATAAATAAAACTTGAAATCTCAAATATTACTGTCAAGCATTTCTTAATTATTAGAATAAAACGAGTAATTCAGTTCAAACATCATTTGTATACACTCAAATATAATTTACTACTGATGCAAATTCAACCCAAGAAAAAAAAATAACTTCAATACACATGTGCAGAGAGCCCCTAAAGGGTAAATAACTATAACTTTAATTTCTATAAATACATGTCATCAAGGTTTAATCATGTAGAATTATAGTAATAGTATGTATAATTATTTATCCAACATAATATAATCAATCAGTCACATATATGAAAAATCCAAACTATCATTATTTATTGTCAATTTATAAGAAAATAAATAACTTTCAAAAATAAATCATCACTTTGAATTTATAAATTCTTTCCCTTGAAATCATATATATATAATATTTTTTAAAATATAATATTACATATTTACCCACTCACCTGGACCAGAGATAGTACTCGCTTAATCAATAGGATCTTTTTAGTACTCTACAATTGCAGCTAAGTCCGTTTCTAAAATAATATAAGAATACTATTTAATTTAAAGTATATCCTAGCTACTATAGTTATATGCTATGAAAATGATGTGTTGTTCCGATCCTTAAATTCTAATGATATTTCGGTAAATCGGTATCTCTCAAATTTCTAAAATAATATTCCAATGAGTATTATCTAATTTTTAAGTCAATTATCATCCAATTAATATTTTAATGATTTAATATATTTTTGGATGTCAAAATTTATTAAATATTATATTAATTTAATTTATTTATTTTAATAATTTAATAATGATATTTTTTATATTTATTAATTAATTAAATCAAATTTCATTTTTAATCATTTGTCTATTCTTTGACATAAAATAAAATCTTATTTATTTTTAAATTATATAATTTAATTCATATATTTTAAAATTTATTTAACTTAATTTTCAAAATAAGTTAGTATTTATAATAATTGTTAACCAAACCATTAGCCTCTATTTTGATCTTAGACAATCAAATTGAATGGGACTAATGTTCGTATCAAGTTACATTTTGCATGACTTTAATTTTTGCAGAAAAATTAAATAGCCCAACTGGACCTAGAACTAGTCCGACCGGACTAATTGTTAAACTCTAGCCAGAGAAGCTCACAGTTGGTGATGCTCTCAGATTTTCAAAGCGTTGTGCTCAATCTAACTAGACTTGTATGTGTTATGAACAGATCGAGCCTCAGCTGCCAGGAATGAGCATGAATTGAGTGGACCGAGCATGAGATAAAATATCTAATAGAGTTCATGCTCAATGTCACTCCCAACTCGTGAACGAACTATATGGCACAACCAGACTACCGAGCAGACCGAGCATACTAAACCTGTACCAATTCCTCAGACCATCCAATAAAGTTCATGGTTCTTGGTACTCCAAAAGTTTCAGCATACCACACTTTGCACGACTCGACTTAATGCCATCCGACCAGACAAAGCTAGAGCTAAAAATCTAATAAAGTTCTAGTAGAGTTCAGGGTCACTAGTACTCCCAAAATTTCAATATACCACGAGAAGTCTGACCGGATCAAAGTCATTCTGACCGTACCAGTGAAACAAGATTCAAATATTATAGCCATAAATTATCCACTCAATTAGTGGATGCCACATGTACTAGTCATTGAAGAATTTTTGTCAAAAAAAATGGAGAGCAAGACCGGACCAGTACTCAGTCCGACCATGTCAAGCCCGAGCCAAATGAACCAAAAGCTGACCATGAACTTGCCCTGAAAAGTAATTAAAGTGGGAGACGAGAATCAAACATGTTGGCACCCATCTCAAACGGCTAGCTGAATACTCAAAGGCTATGAATATCTCAAGAAACCTCATTTTTATAAGTGATTGTGATTGAAATTGCTAAGATAAACATCTTTCATTTGTTTGCATCAAAATCTCTATTTGTATTCATTGAGTGTTGGATGTGAGTATTAAACATCATTGTAAGTTTGAGTGTGAGCTTTGAAACACTTAGGTTTTAGAGTGAGCTTGGGAAAACTTTTGTTTGGGCTATGAGAAAATTCTCAAGCCTTGTAAAAGTTCGGTGTAAGCTGGTGAAAAAGACCAAGTTAGAGTTAAGCTTATAAAAACTCAAGATTAGTGGAATATTAACAAGTTGACGTAGGATTGAGGTAATCCAAACCATTATAAACTCTTTGTGTATCTTCTTCTTTACTATACTTCTCTCTTGCTTTGATTGGTTTCTTAAATTTTTAATTTCCCATCACTTCTTTAAAGTAACCAATTCACTTTCCTCTTGGTTGTAATCTTGGGACAACAATTGGTATCAGAGCCTCAAAATTTTAAAATGCTTAATTGCTTTTTGAAATTTAATCCACCATGGTAGACATTCCTCCATCTAATATCTTAACCTCTTTACCTCTTGAAAATCTCAATTCTTATCTTAAACCTTACTTTGATGGAATGAATTACTCTTATTGAAAACATAAGATGTATTTGTGCCTTGATAGTGAGGGAATTGAGCTTTGAAAATATATGAAAAATAAGTGAAAACCTCTTACTCATGAGGTTGATGGTGTTCAAGTGCTTATCCCTAGAGAACAATGGACCAATGCTCAAGAAAGAGCTTTCTACAAGAATAATAGGGTATCCTCTATCTTGGTAAACTCCTTGTCTAGAGAAGAAGGTGAAAGAGTTCACCATCTTATTTGTGCACATAGTATTTGAAAAATTCTTAAGAATTATCATGAGGGTAGCACCCAAGTGAGGTTCACCAAGACTCAAATACTTGTGCGTGAGTATAAACTTTTCAAAATGAAGCCCAAAGAAAATGTCACCAAAATGACAAATTGGTTACTTGTTATTATTAATGACTTGAAGAAATATGAAAAATTCTATGATCAAGGTGATGTAAATTAAAAAATATGGAGAGCACTTAGAGCCAAGAAGAGCTTTGAATCAAAGGTTTCTTCAATTGAAGAAGTTCATAATCTTAGCACATTAAGAATCGATGAGTTAGTTGAAAAAATCCCCACCTTTGAATTGCATATCAAAAAAGAAGATGACAAAGGTGAAAAGGACAAAAGAAAAGCAATTGCTCTCAAAGTCACAAAAGAAGTTGAGAGCTCAAGTGAAGAAGATAGTGATGATGATGAAGAAATGGTCATGCTATCTAGAAGAGTAAGTGAATGGAAAATAAAGAGGAGATAAAAAAACAAATAAAAGTAATCCTTCCAAATCCTCTATCAAAGATAAAGAAAAGAAAAATGAAATAAAATACTATGAATGTTGTAAGATGGGTCACATCAAAATAGATTGCTTCAAATTGAAAAGCAAGAAGAAATGGGACAAGGAAAGGAAGAAATCTCTCAAAGCCACATGGGATAATGACTCTTCAAGTGAAGAAAAAGAGGAGGAAGAGCAAGGAACTGAAAATTCTGTCTCATGGCTATTGGAGATGATGATGATCACACCAATGAGGTAGGTACTCAATCCTTAAATTCTAATGCATGTAGTGATAATGTTAATGATGCTTTGGATGATAATGATTTAGTTGAGCATATGAACATAAGAGTTCATAAATATTTTTCTAAGATGAAGTTCTATAAGAAAAAGTACTCTAAGCTAGAAAAGGACTTTATTTCTTTAAAAAATTCTCCTTTATAATTAAAGACTTAAAATGAAAAATTAATGAAATCATTAGATGAAATGTCAAAAAATTTATCCAGCTTAGGGAGAATTTCTAAGAAAAATGACAATTTGAAAGAATAAATAAATGAACTTAAGAATTCTATTTAAAAGTTTCATAAAGGTAAGGAAGCCTTGGATACATTAATTAGTGTCCAAAGGTTGCCTTTCTCCAAGTATGACTCAGGGTTCAGTGGGTCTTCTATTACTACATCCAATGTACCAATATTTATTAAAGTATCTACAGCTCAAACCTCGAGTGTTGAAGTTATAAAGAATACAAATACACAAACTAAGCCTAAAAGTCCTAAAAAACTACCCAAGGCTCACTAAGCTTTAGAATTAAGATTCTAAGAGCAAATTATGCATATTTGTACATAAAGCTTGAACACAACCATAAGCATGCACATAAACAATCCTATCCCATACACACTTGTGATTTCCAATTTAATTCTTCAAAGTTCAATAGAAAAAGAATGGAAAAACATAAAACCTTGTATTAATACCAATATTGCATGAAATTTGGTCATAAAAGTACATATTGCTACATTAGGAAGGCTCACCTCAAATTAGAGGATCCTTCTACAACTAACCCCCAAGGACCTAAGTTTATTTGGGTACCTAAAAGAAGATAAACCTTATTTTCTTGTAGGTATGCCTAAAGTCTACTATCAATGAAAGTATTTGGCTTATAGATAGTAGATGCTCAAGGTAAATGACTGGTAATGCAAAAATTTTCATAATTCTTACTTATAAGCCAGGAGATAATGTGCTATTTAGAAATAATGCTAAAGGATAAATTATAGGCATTGGATATATTAGTATGCTTGGTAAGAATATAATTGATGATGTATGGTTAGTTAATGGATTGAAAGCATAATTTGCTTTGTATTAGTCAATTGTGTGATAAAGGGTATGATGTCAATGTCAACTCTAAAGGATGCAAAATTACCTTTTCAAACGATGAGCTTGCATTCAAAGGAGGAAGAATTCTTAAAACTTACAAAATTGACCTACATTCTAATAATGCCTTTGAATGTTTAGGGCCTGTTTGGTTTAGCTGTTCATAGCAGCTGGTAGCTGATAGCGGTTGCTGATAGCTGATAGCTGGTGGCGGATAGCTGGTAGCTGATTCGGATTAGTGTTTGGTAAAAATACAATAACTGTTGCAGTTTGAATGTAAAATTACCAATAAGCATATCATTATCTAATAAATATTAATTTTTATTTTATTTTAATAGGGTTAATATAGTCTTAATATGAATCAGCTATCAGCTGATATGAAAAAGCTCCGAGTAGGAGCTTATTGAAACAGCAGCTGTTTGGGGTTCCTAACAGCTATCAGCTGTTGTTTTAAAATTTTACCAAACATCAAATTTTACCAAACAGCTGCTGTTTGGGGTTCAAACCTCTATCAGCTGCATCAAACAGCTAAACCAAACACCCCCTTAGTCACTATTAGTAATGATACTCTGCTTTGGCATAGAAGATTAGGACATGCTAATATGGATCAATTGTAATGTCTAAGCAAAGAAGAACTTATAGATGGACTTCCCAAAATGAAACTCAACAAAGATAAAATATGTGAACCTTGTCAACTTGTAAAACAACATATGAGTTCTTTCAAAACAAAGAATATTGTAAGTATGTCTTGACCCTTAGAATTAATTCATTTAGATTTGTTTGGTTCTAATAGAATTGCTAGTCTAGGAGGCAAGTTGTATGCATTTACACTTATTGATGATTACTCAAGTTTTACACGGGTTAATTTTTTAGCTTAAAAGAATGAAGCTTTTAATCATTTTAAACTTTTTTGCAAAAAGAGCTCAAAATGAAAAAAGCTATGTGATCACATCTATTAGAAGTGATCGTGAAAAAAATTTGAAAATGAGAACTTTAAAATTTTTTGCTATAAACTTGGTATTTCACATAATTTTTTAACTCCTAGAACACCACAACAAAATGGTGTGGCTGAAAGCAAAAATTGAACATTGACGAAAATGGCTAGAACAATGCTCAAGAGTATAATTTGCCTTTTTACTTTTGGACGGAAGCCGTTAACAGTGCATATTACATTTCAAATCAAGTATTCAAAAGACCTTTGATAAATAAAACTTCTTATGAGATATGGAATGTAAGAAAACCTAAAATATCATACCTTAGAGTATTTGGATGCAAATGCTTCATATTAAATACCAAGGACAACCTTAAAAAATTCTCATCCTAATCGGATAAAGGTGTGTTCTAAGAATATTCATCTTCTGGTAAAGTATATAGAGTATTTAATAGGAGAATTCTAGTAGTTGAAGAATTAATACATGTTATTTTTATTGAATCCTTTAAGCTTGATCATGAAAAAGGTAGTATTCTTGATGATTTTGTAAGTTCATTTGAAGAGCTTAAGATAAACAATGTTCAAAGGAAAATATGATGAGCTAGAATAAATAGTAGAACAAGAAGAAACCAAGATAGAAGATACCCAAGAACTACCCAATGATTGGCATTATCAAAATGATCCTCCTAAAGTACTCATTATTGGTGATACTTCAAAGGGAGTAACTACTAGATAAAAAATTAAGCATTTCTTTGTTTTTCAAATTGAGCCAAGGACTATTGAGGAAGCTTTTAGGGGTGAATGGTGGATGATTGTAATACAAGAAGAACTCAACCAATTTGAGAGGAACAACGTGTGACAGCTTATTTCTAGACCCGAGGATCATTCAATTATTGGTTGCAAATAGGTGTATAGGAATAAACTTGATAAAGATGGTCTCGTCATAAGAAATAAAGCTAGATTGATAGTCAAAGGCTATAACCAAGAGCAAGGCATTGATTATGATGAGACATTTGCCCCTATTGCTAGATTAAAAGTAATTAGAATCTTACTTGCATTTGCATGTCATATGAATTTTAAACATTTTTAAATGGATGTCAAAAGTGCATTTCTAAATGGATTTATTAATGAAGAGGTTTATGTTGAAAACCTCCAGGTTTTGAAGACTATAAATTTTCAAATCATGTTTTCAAATTGACCCAAGGCACTATATGGATTGAAATAAGCTCCAAGAGATTGGTATGATAGACTTAGTGCTTATTTATTGGAAAATGATTTTACAAAAGGCAAAGTTGATACTACACTTTTTATCAAAAAGAAATTGCATAAATTTTTATTGATGACATTATATTTGGTGCTACTAATGAATCGTTGTGCCAAGAATTTACTTTTTATATGACTAGGAAATTTGAAATGAGCATGATGAGTGAACTTAAGTTCTTTACTAGTCTATAAGTTAAGCAATGCAATGATGGTATCTTCATCAACCAATCCAAATATACAAAAGAACTTCTTAAGAAGTTTGGCATGGATGGTTGCAAAGCAAGCAAGACTTAAAGATGAACAAAGATGAATTTTATAAGAAAGTTGATGAGAAGAAATATCGAGGTATTATTGGTCACTTCTTTACTTAATTGCTTCTATACCTAATATAATGTACAATGTCTGTTTGTGTGCTAGATTTCAATCATGCCCTAAAGAATCACATTTGAATGCTACTAAAAAAATTCTAAAATATTTGAATGGAACATTGAATTTAAAACTTTGGTATCCTAAAAATACTTTATTTAATACTTTAGGTTTTTGGATGCAGATTAAGCAGGTAGCCTATTGGATAGAAAAAGTATGACCAATGCATGCCATTTCCGTAGAGATTGCCTACTTTTTTTTATTTAGCAAGAAAAAGCATCACTCTACCTACCGCGAAAGCTGAATATGTTGTGGCTTACTTTTATTACACATAAGTTCTATGGATGAAGCAACAATTGCTAGATTATAGTAAAACATTTAATCACATTCCCATTAAGTGTGATCACACTAGTGTCACACCCTATTCTCTTAATCTTAAGGATGAACTTATCTTGAAATTTAACTAAATCTCGTATGAACTCTTATGTGATTATAATGTAATGTTACTTTACTAAAAGATCATCACTCATAATTTAATTATTTTAATATCCTTCAAATATGCACATTTACATCATCCAACAGACATTAATATTTCCAAATACATTTTTACTATTATCTAACACAATAATATAATTGATTCTTAAATAACACCAAACGATAAGTATTGATATGTTGGTCCAACCTCCTCTATACGCTGGTGAGAATAAAAATAGAGGATTGCTATGGGTTATTCTTCAATATCTTAAATATTTATATATTAAAGGGTGAGTCCAACTACTCAGTGAATAGATAAATATGCAATAAGGGAGAACAAATAAGGTTTAATAATACATAATATATATATATAAACATCATCTGTAGCTCAGTTGGATAAATATAATTTAAGTCTTAATCAATTTCATAATTCTCAAAAAATTCAAAAATAACTCAAATCAATCAACTTTTACATACACTCAAATATAATTCCCTACTGATCCATCTTCAATTTAAGGGCGCATGATGACTTACCTCGCAAGCCCAAGAAGAAAATAACTTTAATACACAAGTGCAAAGTAATTACCCTAACCAAATGGTGAATTTATAGTATCATTAAATTTATATAAACATCCGTCATCAAAGTACGATCAAGCATGTTTATAACAAGGGTGTATATAAGTCATTTATCCAGCACAATATAACCACCCAATCATATCTATGAAAAACCAAACTACCATTATTTATTCTCAATTTATATGAAAATAAATATCATTCAAAAATAAATTATCACCTTGAATTCATTAAATTTTTTTCTAAAATCATATATGTATATAATACTTTAGAAATATAATATTATATATTTATTCACTCATCTTGACCAAAAGTTAAATTTGTCTAACCAACTGTATCACCTCTACGTTTTACTTCAATAGTTGAATCCACTCTTAAGTGATATAAAAGTAACTATTAATTAAGATATAACCTAGAATTATCAAGCTACTATGGAATGTATGATATGAAAAAAATTGCATTTGAAAGATTCTTAAATTCTAACTAAATTTCGACGTAAACCAGTTATTTTCTAAATTTCAAAAAATAATACATATTCATTCTTGATATATCTATAAATCCATATGTAATTTTTTTCATAATTTTCTTCATTCATTTGCTATATAAAATTTAATTTATTTTCTAACTTCATAAATCTACCAGATTTCCTCACTTTTCTGGTAGTCTCTATTTTTAGCTTTTTATTTATTATTAAATATTCACTAGAAATTATAAAATTTTTAATCGTGTATACTAGACACATATATTGACTTATATTTAAAATTTCATATTTTTCTAAGATCATTTATTATACTTAAAAATTAAGATTTTCAAACCTACAAATTCTGTTTCTTTAACACCTTCTCTGACGGTATCCAATTTTATTTAAATATCAAACCTCCATAAAAAATTTATAAAATTTTAACCACATAATATATACATAAAATAGATATTATTTATGAAATGTCTGAACTTTTTATACATTCATTTGCTAGTTTTTTAAATTATGTTTATTTAACCTATGTTCTTTCTATCTCCACTCTGGCAAAATCAATTTTTTTAATTTTATCTTCATAACTGAACATTTATTAAAATTTATGAAATTTTAATTATATATCCTGAGCATACATAAGATCTTATATTGAAAATTGAAGATCTTTCTTTGCTTATTATGATTTTTAAAAAGATATCTCAACCTATACGGACTTTGAAATATTAGGACAGCTCTAACAATGTGTCTTCCTCTATTTTACTTTAATAGTAAATCATCTTTAAAAATTATAAAACTTTATAAAACCACTAGTAACACGCAGAAAATGCTCAATTAAAATTTCATACTCATTAAGCTTCTCTAGATCAGTCTAAAAATTCAGACAATATCACTTCATATAATATAAATAGAAATTCCAACAACCATCATGCTCACATTTATTATTTTTTATTATCATACTTCAAATCAATTCTTTAATTTAACTTATTTATCAATTAAATCAAATATAATTCTTAATTTACCAATAAGTTTCCATTTAAATTTTCTTTCTAAAGCTTTTAAATTAAGAATTTTTGGAACACTCACCTTAGTTAGCCAAAATATTTTGCTCTTTAACTCCCAATCCTTAGCTTCCTCCTTATGCTTTCACTAATTCAAGTTAGCTATTTCCACCCATTTCAGTATGCTTTAGCTGTGATTTGTGTTTGGTTTAAGAAGTTAAGTATGAAATTTTCTTTCCATCCCTTTGTTAAAAACTCTTTCCTCTTTTCACATCTCAACCCTTTTCTTTCTCCCTCTATTTTCCTTTGGTTTTTCTTTATTTTCTTTTCTTTTCTTTTTTATTTCTTCTCGGTACTACAAATAGAATGGCCAACATTTTCTCCTTTACTCTTTTTTTTTTTTTAAATCAACTTAGCAAGTGGCTATGCCCTATGGAGCCACTTATCCTCCTCTAATCACCACTTAAATTGTCTATTTCTTTATTTAACACATCTTGCTTTTTATGACATTGATTGTCATAAGGCCACTATATAGTATTTTGTAGTATTTTAATCTCTTAAATCCATCTTCCACCGATTTGAAAGATCTTATATGAATGATATTTTGTTTGTTTCTTATTTGACAATTCCTTATTGGTTGAGCATATCATTCTGTTTTTATTACTTTCATTATTATTAATCATAATTTTGGGATGATGGCCTCTTGTCAATTGTCCACTCTCCTTGTTAACTATTACCTATTCATTTTTGGCTTCAGCAAAACCATTTGCCGTGGCACTTGGTTTTCCATCTTTCAACTTTCATTTTATATTTTTAATTCCCATTATGATTAACAATCATAGCTTCGTAATAAATATGTCCCTTATCATCATCATCATCAACTCACACCCCATGTATATATATGCATACAATTCGATTGGGCTCCCATTTAGGCATAAAATTGGGCTTTGTTTTTTATTTAGTTTATTTTCATATTCATGCATTCATATTTCTATTCATTTTATATGCATCTATGGCCCATCACAAATACATTCATGTATCAATTTATATATTTAATCAAACCAATAATTACAAATAATGCACCTACTTTAATTATTTATATCTTATTTTAATTCTTTGTTTGTTTGTTTGTCAATTATTATCACTATTTTATCACTTTAGTTATTATATTCTAAATTATTTGATTGCGTTATTATTATTATTATTATTATTATTATTATTATTATTATACTTTTCCCAATAATTAATATATTACTCTTTAATTATTTATTATTATTATGATTATAATTATTATAACTATTATTTTATTTTATGTTTTTTATAAATAATTTAAATATAAAATTAAATATTATTTGATATATTATATGAATAGACATAAGCTACCTAGCCTAATGATAAACTACTTGCTACTTTTTTCTTTTAACCCAGGTTCAAACTACAATGGTGTTAAATATATTTTTTTATGTATTATTTTTTTATAAAATACAGGATATTTCATTCTTGCCCTCTTAATAAAATTCATCATCGAATGTTTCAACTAAAGTAAATGTTTAAGTAGAAAAATTAACTCTTCATACTTTTCTGCGTACTCTGATATATTATTTAAAAAAAATTATTACTCTCGAGTCAACTATCTTATCATCCCAAAAATCTTGTTCAGTTATTAACACAATTTCTCTTAAAGTACTTGAAAAACTAATTTAAACCCAAACTTAACTTGAAAGAAAAAGTTATTGTAATATCCTCTGTTGTTTATTTGAAAGAAAAAGTTGTTGTAATATCCTATGTTGTTTACTTTAATATTCCCAATTCTTGCAACTTTTTAGCTCTTGTTTATTGTACACACTCCAAATGCTAATATCATAGTTATTCTTAAATCATACATTCACTCTTAGACTTTTCAATCACATCTTATCTATAACAACCCCTGAACTCGAGTATTATACCTTAACTATTGATAATTCTTCACATTTTAAACACACAAATTCAATTTTACTTTAATCACTTCAAATATGCATACTTAAATTATTCTAAAAGTTCTAACATTTATATAATCTCTAAATCACAACTTATTTGTTTATTAAATTATACTATTAATCCAAAATTATCTCAATATATATACAAAATTGTATACACAATTTAAAAAAACTATTAAGATTTAGTTATCTCATGTATTTATATTTCCTAAACCCTACAATTTTATCTTATTTAAATTTCACTGAATAATCTGCCTTTTTTTCCTACTATCTTAAAGAACCAAATCCATTCAAAATATTTTATATCGACTAATATATTAATATTTCAATATTGCAAATATTTTTACATACAAACTTGTCACATTTCATCCCCTAGAAAAATTTAAGTTTATCTTTATAAGTCATAAACTATTATCATTTATCCTATCCCATACTAGTTCCAAATGTTTGTTCTAAATTTTTAGATCCAAAACCACCATCCATACATATTACAGCAATCATTATTTAATACTTTTAGACATGCTTAACCATCTATTAGCACTAGGGGTATAATAAGCTCCCATAAGATCTTAATTTTGACTTTCAAATTATTAATCCAACATAAATATTGTAATCCTTTTATTAGCCTCAATCATCTAGACTCCATAAGTATTACAATTGACTTGCATCACCCATCATACTTTTTATCACATGCATGCATCAACTTGCAATCCTTACGATTCTTAATTCCTACATTAAAATTCAATGTAGACTTGTTAACTAAATAGGAATTAGTCTCCTCTATAACTCTATATAAATTCCTTGAATTATTTCATTACTTTTGAAGAATTAATTTAGTGTATATAGAAGGTATACAACCTATATATTTTATAAGTTTTTATTATTAGTTTTTTATTATCATTTTTTTAAAACAACATATCTGCTGCACATCACCATATATTAGTTCCATTTATTTCTTATTTCATAATTATAACCATAAACACAAAAATTTGCTATAAAGGATGTGTGAGTTAAGTTTAGAACACTCACCTTAATTACAGAGCCCTTGTATGCCCACACACAACTAGAAATATAACTAAAAAACTGCTTTTTATAGAACTCAACTTTCTATCCTGTACATGAAAAATGCATGCGATATTGATGAATGAGTGGAGTAGAATCCCTATTAGGCTAGCCAACACCCTCTAATTTAATAAATCAATTTCCTAGGTTATAGTTAATACCACAAGATCTACCACCTTGTGCTCGTGATGACATCATCTGACAAGACAAACACAACTAAGATTATCACCTTATTCCTATCTAAAAAAAAATAAAAGTCTACGGAATCTATAACATTTACTCTGATACCAATTAATGTCACACCACATTCTCTTAATCCTAAGGGTGAACTTATCTTGAAATTCAACTGAATCTCTTACAAACTCTTATGTGATTATAGCATAATGTTACTTTACTGAAAGATTATCACTCATAATTTAATTATTTTAATATCCTTCAAATACGCACATTTGCATCATCCAACAGACACTAATATTTTTAAATATATATTTACTATTATCTAACACAATAATATAATTGATTCTTAAATAACCTTAAACGATAAGAACTAATATGTTGGCCTAATCTCCTCTATACGCTCGTGAGAATAAAAGTAGAGGATTGTTACCTTAGTTATTCTTCAATATTTAAAATGTTTATATATTAAGGGGTGAGTCTAACTACTTAGTAAATAGATAAATATGAAATAAGAGAGAACAAATAAGGTTTAATAATAAATAAAATATATAAACATCATATGTAGCTCAGCTGGATAAATGTAATTTAAGTTTCAATCAATTTTATAATTCTCAGAAAATTCAAAAATAACTCAAATCAATTAACTTTTACATACACTCAAATATAATTTCTTACTGATCTATCTTCAATCTAAGGGTGCATGATGAGTTATCTCGCAAGTCCAAGGAGAAAATAACTTCAATACACATATGCAGAGCAATTACTCCGGCTAAAGGGTAAATTTATAGTATCATTAAATTTGTTTAACCAACTGGATCACCTGTACGTTTTACTTCAACAATTGAACCCACTCCTTAGTGATATAAAAGTAACTATTAATTAAGGTATAACCTAGAATTATCAAGCTACTATGGAATGTATAATATGGAAAAAAATTACATATGAAAGATCTTTAAATTCTAACAAAATTTCGACGTAAATTGGTTATTTTCTAAATTTGCAAAAATAATCCATATTCATTCTTGATATATCTATAAATCCATATGTAAAATTTTATAATTTTCTCCATTCATTTGTTACATAAAATTTAACCAACTGTATCACCTCTACATTTTACTTTAATAGTTAAATCCACTCCTAAGTGATATAAAAGTAACTATTATAATTAAGATATAACCTAGAATTATTAAGCTACTATGGAATGTATGATATGAAAAAAATTGCATTTGAAAGATCCTTAAATTCTAACGCAATTTCAACTTAAGCCAGTTATTTTCTAAATTTCCAAAAATAATCCAAATTCATTCTTGATATATCTATAAATTCATATGTAAATTTTTCATAATTTTCTTCATTCATTTGCTACATAAAATTTATTTTATTTTCAAACTCCACAAATCTATCAGATTTCCTTACTTTTCTGGCAATCTCTATTTTCAGGTTTTTATTTATTATTAAATCTTCACTAGAAATTATAAAATTTTTAATCATGTATACTAGACATATATATTGACTTATATTTTAAATTTCATATTTTTTAAGCTCATTTATTATATTTAAAAATTAGGTTTTTCAAACCTGCAAATTCTATTTCTTTAATACCTTCTCTGATGGTATCCAATTTCTAATTTTATTTAAACCTCAAACCTCCATAAAAATTTATGAAAATTTAACCTCATAATATATACATAAAAAAAATCTTATTTATGAAATATAAAAATTCTATACATTCATTTACTATATTTTTAAATTTATTTATTTGACCTTGTAGATTATGTTCTTTCAATCTCCACTCTGGCAGTATCAATTTTTTAATGTTATCTTCATGACTGAACCTTTATTAAAATTTATAAAATTTTAATCATATGTCCTGGACATACACTTGATCTTATATTTAAATTTGAAGATTTTTCTTGATTTTTTTTATTATGGTTTTTAAATAGGTATCTCAACCTATACAGATTCTTGAATATTAGGATAGCTCTAGCAATTTGTCTTCCTTTATCTTTCATTAATAGTAAATAATCTTTAAAAATTATAAAACTTTAAAAAACAACTACTAACATATAGATAAACTCTAATTAAAATTTCATGCTCATTAAGTTTCTCTATATCAGTCTAAAAATTCAAACAAAATTACTTTATAGAATATAAATAGAAATTCCAGCAACCATCATACTCACATTTATTATTTTTATTTTTATACTTCAAATCAATTCTTTAATTTAACTTAGTTAACAATTAAATCAAATATAATTCTTAATTTACCAATGAGTTTCCATTTAAATTTTCTTTCTAAAGCTTTTAAATTGAGGATCTTTGGAACACTCAACTTAGTTGACCAAAATATCTTGCTCTTTAACTCCCAATCCTTAGCTTCCTCCTTATGCTTTCACCAATTCAAGTTAGCTATTTCTACCCCATTTCACTATGCTTTAGTTGTGAATTGTGTTTGGTTTAGGAACTTAAGTATGGAAATTTCTTTCTATCCCTTGTTAAAAACTCTTTCCTCTTTTCACATCTCATCCTTTTTCTTTCTCCCTCTATTTTCCTTTGGCTTTTCTTTATTTTCTTTTCTTTTCTTTTGATTTTTCTCGGTACTACACATAGAATGGCCAGCATTTTCTCCCTTACTCTTTTTTTTATAAAAAAAAATCAACTTAGCAAGTGGCTATGCTTCATGGTGCCACTCATCCTCCACTAATCACCACTTAAATTGTCTATTTCTTTATTTAACACATCTAGCTTTTTATGACATTGATTGGCATAAGGCCACTATATAGTATTTTGTAGAATTTTAATCTCTTAAATCCATCTTCCACCGATTTGAAAGATCTTACATGAATGATATTTTGTTTCTTTCTTGTTTGACAATTCCTTGTTGGTGGAGCATATCATTCTGTTTTTATTACTTTCATTATTATTAATCATAACTTTGTGATGATGGCCTCTTGTCATTTGTCCACTCCCCTTGTCAACTATTGGCTATTTATTTTTAGCTTCATCAAAACCATTTGTCGTAGCACTTGGTTTCCATCTTTCAACTTTCATTTAATTATTTTTAATTCCCATTATGATTAACAATCATATCTTCCTAATAAATATGTCCCTTATTATCATCATTATCTCACACCTACGTGTATATATGCATACAATTCGATTGAGTTCCCATTTAAGCATAAAATTAGGCTTTATTTTTTATTTGGTTTATTTTCATATTCATACATTCATATGTCTATTCATTTTATATGCATCTATGGCCTATCACAAATATATTCATATATCAATTCATATATTTAATCAAACTAATAATTACAAATAATTCGCACACTTTAATTATTTATACATTATTTTAATTCTTTGTTTGTTTTTTATCAATTATTATCACTATTTTATCACTTGAATTATTATATTCTAAATTAATTGATTGCTTTATTATTATTATTATACTTTTTCCAATAATTAATATATTACTCTTTAATTATTTATTATTATAATTATAATTATAATTATTTTATTTTATATTTTTTTATAAATAACTTAAATATAAACTTAAATATTATTTGATGTACTACATTAATAGGCATATGCTATCTAGTCTAATGTTAAACTGCTTGCTACTCTTTTTTTTTTCTAATCTAGGTTCAAACCACAATGGTGTTAAATATATTTTTTATGTATTTTTTATTTTTATTTTTTTAAAACAATACTGGATATTACAACTAGTGCCGTTAATATATCTAAAAATAATTCAATATTCTAGGTCAAAACATATAGATATTAGGCATCATTTCTTAAAAGATAATGTTCCAAATCAAATTGTTGTCATAGAATTCATTGACACTCAAAATCAACTTGCTGATATTTTTATAAAACTCTTGAACGAAGAAAGATTAAATTTTATAAAACAACATATAGGGATGATGGATGGAAGTACTTTGAATTAACATACATTTTATTAGTTTGAATGTGCATATCGATGATGGAATTAGATTTGCTTGAAAACATATATATACATCTTTATGACCTAATTTTTCATTCACATCTATTTTGATCATACATTAAGACCACAAATTGATATCTATAATTTTTTCTTTTCTTTTCTTCTATTCTTTTGCAAAACTCATTCAGTCTGCTCAAACTAAGAAAGGGTTTGATCAAACCATAGGACATCTCGCTCAACTGAATGTACTAAGACCTGGTTCGACCATGCTCTTTCAAAAACTTTTTACTATTATATTGAAAAGTGATTATTCATTCGGACTCTGTTGGGCACGCTCGAATTCTCAAATTTTACAAAGGGTTCGATTGTACCAATAGAAGTCCGACCAGGAAGACTCGTAAATTTTCAAAAAATATAGTTGTTGGTAACACTTTAAAATGTACATAATCCTTCACCAACAGCTATAAACGGCTAATTTTGGTCCAAAACACTATAGATACCACCCATTATCAAGTATTATGTCACTTGATCCATCTATAAGCCTGTAAACACTCAAAATGATCAATTTCATTCTCATTCACCTTAAAAACTCAAACTCTCTTTCCTTTTATCCAAATGGCTCCAAAAGACTCTCACAAAAAGAAGGCTTTAAGACATGAGAAGGGCAAGGGAATTGCTACCTCTTTCACCCCTATGGACAAGTCTAGGACAAGAACTCACAAACGTAGGCACCTAAGTGAAGAAGAAAAACAAAGGTATGCATTAATCCAAAACAAAAAAGGTCAACCAAATAAAGTTTCTTCATCCTTCACTCTAGAAACCCTATGGATTGAATCCTATGTAAAAGAAGCCTTGGCATATCTTGGGTGGAAAAAGTTTAGGAATCTTTAATCAAAAAATTTCTCATCACCTTGGCTGTTGAGAAAAGAGACTTGAAACCTCTAGGACCCTATAACATTATCTTTAGGCTCTTCAATGTGTCCTATCAACTTTCTCTCTAAGAATTCTCTTCAATTTGTGGTTTCAACACGGAAGGTATCTCTCATATCTCAGACCCTTTCATTTATGATGCTATCTTACTTGATTTTTGGAGAGAAATTTTTTTCAAAATTGATTTTCATAAGTTATCTAATGCTAAACACCTTAGAACGTTACCTCTTTGAATTCTCCATTGAATCTCACTTACACTATTTCTGCAAGAGGAGAAAGTAATGAGAAAGTGACTCATAAAGATCTCATATTTCTCCATTGCTTAGAGAAAAGATACAAATCCAAACCGGTAAGTTCTTAATTAATTGACTACTTTCTCATCCTTAGAAATAAATCAACCAGAACACTCATGATCACATCCTTCATTACTCAAATAGCCAAAAATATATAGGTGTTCTTACCCCCCAACCAATTTAGCCACTCTCTCCACTCCTCTTGACCCAACTAAAGTTCCAATCAACATCAAATACTTGAAGCATTTCAAATGAATTGTTGAAATTGATAATAGGTATGAATATGCCTTTGGAGCTTAAGGAGCAATAGCCCGACATAAGAAGAGACCAAGAGTTGTATTTGACAATCCGAAAACTTTTCAAATGGAAATCCCAAGACCTCAAACATCTAAAGCCCAAGGAT
Organism: Garcia nutans; assembly: GCA_947685225.1. Lineage (NCBI taxonomy): Eukaryota > Viridiplantae > Streptophyta > Magnoliopsida > Malpighiales > Euphorbiaceae > Garcia > Garcia nutans. The sequence continues at coordinate 38,743,022 of CANTUV010000033.1, read as the reverse complement.
TAATTCTTGACATATTTAATCAAATTCAAGGATAAATTTTCTCTTAAACTTCTCATATTGATAATCTCACCAAAAGAGTCTCTCATTTTCATATGGACTTTAGGGATATGTAAGAATTCATGGGTATTCCCAAATGTCTCCCATCGGATGAAGAAGGAGATGAAGGAGAGCCAATCAGAACCTTTGAAGAAGGTTTAGAAGAGGAAGAATGAGATAAAGATGAGGAAGAGGAAGATGGAAATGACAATGATGATGATGATTTTGATTATCCTCCTCATTCCCCACTGCCTTAACTTTCTTTCTATTTTTATCTTTTATATGATATTTATCTTTTGTTGGATCTTAATCTAAAAATGATCATACATAAATATTTACCTTTCATTGCCTGATTTTAATAAAAGTTTAGATTTATTATTTAATGAATGTTTGCATTTGAATTATTTTTGTCATTGTCAAAAGGGGAGAATACTTTGCATTTTGAATTGATAGCATATGTTAAAGGGGAACAATTGTAAAATAAATAAAAACTTTTCAATATTGGTTTTGTCAATGAAGAGTTAAATACATTAAAGGCAGAGAACATTGTTTAGTCATGAAAACTTTTAAAGTTTATTTTAAAATCAATTCAATTTAATTGCCAAAGTCAAAAAGGGAGAGATTGTTAGCAAACCATTGGCCTCTATTTTGATCTTAGGCAATCAAATTGAATGAGACTAATATTTATACCAAGTTACATTTTGTAGGACTTTAATCTTTGAAGAAAAATCAAGTAGCTCTACCGGACCTAAAACTAGTCTGACCAGACTAAATGTTGAACTCTAGCTAAAGAAGCTCACGATCAGCACTCTCAGATTTTCAGAGCATTGTGCTTAGTCTAATCGGACTAGTATGTGGTACGAGAGGACTAAGCCTCAGCTGCTAGGAACGAGCACGATCTGAGTGGATCGAGCACGAGCTAAAATATCTAGTAGAGTTCATGCTCAATGTCACTCCCAACTTATGAATGGACTATGTGGCATGACTAGACTACCAAGCAGTCCAAGTATACTGAGCCTGAGCCAATTCTTAAGCCATCCAATAAAGTTCATGGTTCCTGATACTTCGAAAGATTCAGCATACCATGCCTGGCATGACCGGACCTGATGCAGTCCGACCAGACCATGATAGCGCTAAAAATCTAACAAAGTTCTAATAGAGTTTACGGTCACTAGTACTCCTAAAATCTCAGCATATAAGGAGAAGTCCGACAGAACTAAAGTCATTCTGACAACAATCACTATCTCAAACTTAACCGACAAGCCTACTAACATTATACTACTAATATAATATCACACCATCAAATATTGGTTAATAAATATATTTGACCAAACAATAAAATTAAATAGAAATATAGGCAGAGAAAGAAGTACCAGGCATAGTTCTAAAATACAATAAGGTGAAATAGATAAATAATAAAATAAATAATTGAATAATTCATACCGAGGGATAAAAGGCAGGATGACCTAAATAAGCAGTACTCCTATGCTCAACCCGCAAATAGGGAAAAATGATGAACAAGAATGAACGTTCGACTTAGTGAGTTATATAGCAATTAATATAATACATCATTCTCATGCCAATAATGTTCATGCAATGACAACCAGACAAAGGAATTACATAATTATACAAAGATAAGGTCACACTAAACTCAAATTTGGGAGCCGATCCCCATATATGGCTCCTTTAGTCCACATATTTCTCTTAGAATTCAATACATAAGGTCCGCTATTATGGCCTTAGCCAAGTAGCACTACCTGATTAATAAGCAGCGTCGAGCATGAGAATACTCCCGCCGTCACGCCAGTCCAAATCTCATCATCATTATATAACATCATCGAGTCATAACCTAAATAATATATCACGTGGTCCCACATCATCCTAATCTTATCCATTAAACGTGGAGAATATGCACCAAATGCAATCAACTCATACTCAGTACACATTATGCTTATAATAATAAATCTACATATATTGCACAAGCAGTCGATGCATTTATGTAAATATAGCTATGAACATAAATTAGGGGAGTAATGTATTATATTAATCTATATAACTCAAAGTAGGTGAAACCCAATAAGTCTCTTCGAAGTATCCGACTAACGATGGAAAAACACATGAAAATTATTTTTAAATGATAACAAAAACTATTAGATTATGGACGGATGGATTACTTTAAAGATTCTGCCAAAATTTCAGTAGAGTTCTCCATATAACTAGAATATCCTCCTTGGAATAAAATAATGAATAACACTTCTAAATATCTCACGACAATCGTTATAAGCCCAATTGCCTCATCTGGGCCACCGTCACAATCCTCAACAACTTAATATACTTCTCCTAATACAGTAATAATAATAATTTATTAAATCAACAATGTTTACTTTAATTTGTTTACTTTAACAGTATTTTATTTTAACTTCTAATAATCATTTATAGTATTATTTATTTAGAGATTAATATTATTTCTATTATAAAATAATTACTTATTTACCTCTAATTCAATTATAATAACCTATATTAAATTTAAAATTAAATAACAATAATAATAATTTGATTATTATAATCATAAAAGTATTAGTTTATAAACTTTAACATAATACCTCAATTATTTTTTTAATCATTTAAAATCCAATAATCAATTTATGTATTTAATATTTAATAATCAACTCAATTTATTCATAATTAATAATTCTAATTTAATTAACTAATTTCATATATTTATATGTAAACATAATTGATAAATTCTATGTAGTGATAAGTAATAATTATAAGTAATTTAATTTAAATTAATTAGCAAAGTAAATAAATATTATTTTAAATAATCAATTAAAATTTTAACATTTACATAAAATCATAATCTAACTTAATCTAACATAATAAATATTTGACTATAATTGATAAATAATAATTATAACTAATTAATTAATTCTAAGCAATTCTCATTTAGTTTTAACTAATTAATAAATTATCATTTAATTATGACTAATTAAAATTATATATATTCAAAATTTATTTAATTTCAAAATTTTAACTAACTAAATCTTTAATTAATCTATCTTTAATTACATATATTTATTGTTTATTATTCACTTTTTATATTTTATATTTTTATTTTATTTTATTATATTTTTTCATCGCCGAAGTAGTATCGTCATTACCGAAATAGTATCGACATCGCTGAAAAACGGTCATTGGATTCTAGCTAAATCAAAAGTGGTCTAAAATTTACAAATAATATATCAAAATGAAGCTTATGAGGAGATGGTTTCAAAAATATCAATTTCGCCATGAAATAAGGTCAAAAAGTGGTCGAAAAGTTTATTATAAGGTCGCAGGTGGAGTCAAGACTGGTGGTGCTGGACTCATTAGAGAAGGGGCTATTGAATAGTGAGGGCGGTAATGAAAAACAATTACTGGACGGTGGTAGATTTAAGAAAAATGTTGGATGCTCTTTCTCCCTCACTTTCTCTCTCCTCTGCTCTTCCTCTCTCTCAAACTATCCTCCCTCTTCTTTTCAAATACATACATATATATATTTCTTTTCTTTTTCTTTCTTTTTTTTAAATAAAATATCAAAAATTGTTTAAATAATTTCATAATTTAAATAATAATAATTTAATTAGATAATAAAATAGTTATTTATATTTTAAAAATATCATTTTAAAATAATTTAAAAAATCGGGTTATTACGCTTTCCAAATTTCACTACACCCTTCCATAGAGAGATTTTCAAATATACCTCATCCCCTACATTGTACTCAATATCTTTCCTTTTCAAATATACATAACACTTTTGTCTGTCTTGTGCCACTTTTAATCTATCTCTAATATGTTGGATTATATCAGTAGTTATCTGAATAAATACTGGATACACCAATTCTCTTTCTCCAACTTCATTCCAACATACCAAAGTTCTGTATTTTCTTCCATATAGTGCTTTATAAGGTGTCATGCCAATACTTGAATGGAAACTATTATTGTAAGTAAACTCCATCCATGGTAAATGCTTGTTCAAACTTTCTTTGAATTCCGTGACACATTCTCTAAGCATATCCTCCAAGGTCTAGATTGTGCGCTCTGATTGACCGTCAGTTTGTAAGTGAAAGAAAGTACTAAACTTCATCTTTGTACCCAATGCATTATGGAAACTAAGCTAAAATCTGAAAGTGAACAGTGGATCCCTATCTGATTGAAAAATATCACTAGAGTTACGATTTGACGGTGCGTGTGTCTCCTTTCAGTGGTCAATTAGGCCGATCACAGCAAAATTGATGGAGTGGGAAAGCTCGGTGAATCAGCTTCCACGGTGGCCAGCGCATGTCAATTGATGATAACCGAAAAGTGGTGAATGGAGCAAAAACTCCCACTTCTCTCTCTCTCTCTCTCTCTCTCTCTCTCTCTCTCTCTCTCTCTCTCTCTCTCTCTCTCTCTCTCTCTCTCTCTCTCTCTCTCTCTCTCTCTCTCTCTCTCTCTCACAGTTAAGATCATTCTTTTTCTTTCTCTTTAATTTCTTTTCTTATTTTAACAATCCAATAATAACACACATACCTACTTGCATGTTTTCTTTTCTTCTTTTTCTTTTTGAGACCATTTCTTTACTTTAAATTAAATAATCTTCCCTCACTACCTCACCTGCATTGCATGTTTTTGTTTTGCAAATGTATTTAATTTTTATTTAATTTGTTTTTTTACTATCACTAATTTTTCTAATTATTATTATTTTATAATTGTCACATCTATAATTACTTTAACTTTAGCCAATAATTACTTTAACTTTAATTATTATTTCTACAAAGTATTACAAAGTGCAAGTAGTAAAGAAACATAATTAAAAAAAATTACATAGATCCTCTCTAGTTTTCTTCTCATTTTGGTTTTCTTTCTTTTTTGACGAAATCACAAAATTAGAAACTTGTAAGACAATAGTTATTTCAACCTCTACCAAATATATAATTCCAAATTTTGTTATCAACTAATTCACCTTTTTTTAATTAAAATAAAAAATTTCTAATTTGTATTGTAATACATCATTTGTTAGAGCATTAAATAAGTTAGGACACATAAATACGACATAGTAAACAGGTAAAATTAAGGTGTTTTGATTGATTTTTAGTGCGTTTTTGTCAAAAATATGGTAGCACATTTATAATAAGAATTAAAACATGTCATATAGAGGGTTACCAAATTATAATACTAAAATTTAAAATGTACTCATCATCTCCTTCATCTTTATTACTAAAATTATAGTACTAAAATATAAATTGTACTCATCTTCCCCTTAATATTGGTCCACATCATTTTTTTGTATTTTGAAGAATATTTCATTAATGCATTTACATTTTAAAATTATTTATACATGATTTTATTTTATGAATAATATTTTAATTGATTATATAAAAGTATGACATTGTTGTACTTTATAAATGTTAAATAAGTTAAATGAGCACGTTGCGCTAGATTTATGAACCACATACAATCTATTTAAGTAAAATTATCATTCATGTTGTATTTATATAACCAGTTTAAATTTCATGTCGTGTTAGGATTGATATATTTTCACACAATTATTAAATGAAATGTGCTTGTATTGACTCTAATTGTATTACTAAAGCGGATCAACATGGCATATTTACGACCTACCAACCTGTTTCGATACCCCTATTATTATTGTATCTAAGGTATATTCTTAGTGCAATAATAATAATATACTAAGAATAAACTACAGCTATATCATAGGGTTTTTAGTTTTTATAAAACTACTCATAAAAATAAATTTTCTTTCACAAATATTGCAAAAAAATACACTTAGAAAAAAAAAAAGTTGGGGTCAAAATTTCAAAAATATTTAACTATTTACTAAAATAATTTTTTTTGTGTCATTTAGTGGATAACCATTATAAAATTATTGTCCGAATTATTCTATAAAGGCTTGGAAGATAGTCGAGCCTGCATGGACGGATGAGATAGCAGGCTTGGAAGACAACCGAGCCTACATGAATGGATGAGCTTATAGTCGGTTGGGGAGAGGCTTTCTAACTAGAAATACATTGTTTTAACTTGTTTCCCCCTAATTTATCTTTTAAAACACCATCGTTTAGAAAGTAAAACCAGTCTATGACTAGATGGTAACAGAGGAAAAAAAAGAGTTTCACTTTAAATTTTAAATGTTGAACCTTAAACTTTAAATTATGAACTCTGAATCTTTTTTTTTTTTAAAAAGAACTATTATTTTTGAATCAAAACATTCCACTAAGCAGATTTCTCTCTCTAAAAGACTTTTTGTCAAGCTCTCTTTCTGTCATCATCTTTTTGCGGAAAAATAGAGTCAAGGATTTTAATGAGAGGAAATGAAATGTTTGAAGACTTTATTATGATAAATGAAAAGTTAAAAATTTTAATGATATAAGTATAAGGTTCAGGAATAATTGATGATATTAACTAACAATTTAACCATGGATCCCCTGTTATTATTTATTATTAAATAGTGAGTCCCATATAAATACAATTCAACATTATAATTTAATGATAATTTGACAAGGTTAACCATATAATTTATCCCAACTTTAGTTAATTTTTTAATTCTATCCAAATTTAAACTTTGTTACAATTTGATATATAAACTTTCTGAATTATAACAAATATGTCCTATGTCCTTCAACTCACATGATGAGTATGTTCAGAAATTTTTTAAAAAAAAACAAAGCGAAAAAACTCAATTCAAAAAGCTAAACTAGCAGAAAAAAAAATTTGCAACAGCTAAAGAAATTATAGACATCTCTGAATATGGCGTCTGCCGTGCTTTATCACTCTTCATCCTTCGCTTCTTCTTCCCCCAAATCTTTCCAAAAGGGAGTCGTTTAAAGGTCTTGAAATTGAAGTTGAATCCAGAATTTCCTCTTCTTGTGTTCGAGGTCCCATTTTTTAGCCTAAAAAGGAGGACAAAATTGAAACAGAGACTGATAATGAAAGTGAAGACATTACTATGGTTTTAGATGAGCCCATTTTAATTGCCAGAAATTCCAATGCAAACCCAATTGAAGAGATTACAAAAGAATAGGAATCCATTGTTGTAGAGCCAAAGCCACTACAAGAGGAAGAGATGCTTAAACCCATGAAGGACCACATAGATCTCGATAGAGATTTCAAAGAAATTACATGTAGTTTTTGGTCTACTGCTTTGATTTTCAGTAAGAAATTGCAGAAATGGAGGAAAAAATAGAAGCTTAAATAATGAAGGAATGGCAAGCCTGGGTCAGCGACATTGCCAGTGGAGAAGCCGATTGGACGCCAATAGAGAGCAACTCTGTCGAAAATTGCAGATTATGGGTTTGGCAGAAGATCTTGTGACAGATTTGAGATTCTCGCTAGATGCAGGGAGGATTTCGTTTGATGATTCTCGCCACTCCTTTGATGAGCCCCATGCTTCATGGGATAGGTATTTGATTGAAAGAACATTTCCAAGAATAAAATATTTGGATTTGGAGTATATTCAGAAAATTAAAAAGGAAAATACAAAGGCAAAATGGTGGTCATGTCAGCAATGTTTTTATTATTAACATCGTATAAGCAATCCAACTATCTAAGATTACGTGAGTTGAAGGGCTTAAGATAAATTTGATACTATTCGAAAAGATTATATACCAAATTATAACAAAGTTTAAACTTTGATAGAATTAAAATTTTAATTAAAATTGGGGATATATTAGATGGTTAACTCTAATTTGACATATGTTAAGGCCACCGTTGACAACAACAAAAAAGACAAAAAAAAAAAAAAAAAAAAAACATATTTGGTTTAGAAAATTTTAAGGTCCAACTCAAGATTTGAGAAATACTTTAGGCTACTTTTTTCGAGATATATATAGAACCTAAAATAAAATTATTATAAAATAAAAATACAAATAGTAATTAATATATATATATAAGAATTTTTTATAAAATTGCCAGGAAAATAAAAAAAATATTTAACTTTACCAGATTTTTAAAATATATTCAAATTTATAAAAATTTATGATTAGTTTAACAGATTACATTATTTATTATTATTTTATTATGGATTTATTATATTTTTATCATACAGATGATAATTTTTGTAAATTTATAATAGATTTATTTTGAGTTTATTATATATTTTTATATAAAAATAAAATACACCCAATAAAATATAATAAAAAATTTAATAAAAAATAGCGGGAGTGTAATTTTCTCTTTATATAATTATTAGGGTAGCATGAGAATCTCATCTTATTGCACTTCATGGGCTGTTAATTAAACTCGCCAGTCTAATCAGTTCCATACCAAATAGAAGGGCAAGAGGTTGTTATTCGTGAGATTGAGTGTTGGATTTTGAAGGAAAAGAGAAAAAGAAAGAATATTGAAGCCATCAGTGGGAAGGCCACAATGAAAAGAGACAAAAGGGAAGAAGAAGAAGAACAAGAAGAAGCGTTGGGAATTAAATCTAGTGACAGAACATCAAAGAAATATGTATCAACAATTATCTTATTCCAGGATGTCATACTTCGTAGGCGTTATGCATGGATTTAAGCGGCTTAATATTAGTCAGTCTAGCTTACCATTATGTCCCTTTAGATGGGGTAGGATGCATAGTTACTGACCCCAAGGCATATGTTATTGGCAGCGCTGTTCCTGCTGAATTTCAACTCTCTGATGATCAGGAGATTATATGTACCAGGGATGTCTGGGTTTATGATCTCCGCACTGATGATGGTAGGTGGGTCCGAGGTCCAGCCTTACAAGGGGCTAAGCTAGTACCTCTACTCATCGCCAAAAATGGCATGATTTATGCTCTTGCATGTAAATTGTGCGTTGGATTTGACATTCCTAGTCCTGCATTTGAGTGTTTGGACCCCTCGTCTGGGTCTTGGCATGCTCTGAATGATCCTCCATTTGGTGACGCATATAACAACACATTTTGGCCTCAGTTTTTGTTTCATTATGTTTTTTATTACATTCTATCTGTGCAAGTGCCGATGCAGAGCAATGGCCAGAAGCATTTGTATTCTTTTAATTTAAAGAATGAGAAATGGCACTCTCACCATAATCCTACCAATTATCCTCCCATTGTTCAAAACACGGTTTACTTCCATTTACTTGACTTTCACTGGCTTTATACTCCTGAGAATATCAAAGGCAAGATGTTTTTATTTAGTCAAATTGAAAGCTTCAAACTTCATGTTGTTGATTTAATAGCCAATGCACAAGGCAATTTGATACTTAAAGATAAAATGATGAATGCAAATGATGAAGTTATGGAGGATTAAGTTGAGGATGAGGAGGAGGAGGATGAGTGGATGGATATAGATGAATTTTTAGTTCGGGAAAAGTTAGAACCTCTTCTTGTCAATGGCTTTGATGAGTTTATTAGAGACAGAATATTTAGCAAATTTCCCAGCATGAACGTCTGTGATGTAGAAGCTTTCTTTCATGGTGTGATCTATGGATGGGTGTTTCCTGTGGAGGAAAATAACAATTTGTTTTGTCTGGTTTGTTACTTCATACCAATTGAAGAACATGCACAAATCTTTATCTGCACATTTTCCGTACATGAGGAGTGTAAGGGCAACTCAAAAGTGCTTTATGCTAGAGATATGGCCAGCTCCTTTTGTCATTCCTTTGATTCTCATTTTTTAGGATTTCCTGTAGTCTATGGTAAAATGTAAGTATTTTAGTTCTTGAAATGTTAAGAGCCATATTTTAAATGTTTTAGTTCTGGAAATGAGAAAACACCAAGATCTTTTAGGAAATTTGAAGAAAGCCTAGTTAAATAGATCATACCTATTAAAAAATAGAAATACAATAGTGTTGCATGGAAAAATTTATCCAAAACTCTAGTTATAGTTCGAATAACAACCCAAAAATATAGGATTCGTTACAACTGTGTGATAGATTACTAGTTGTATATTTATCTCTTCTTTTATTTATCATTAATGTAATTCTCCTATATATATTGGTGTATATCCACAACATAAAATATATACAAAAAATTTCCCATCATCTTCTTATTTATACATCTTCTCCATATGGTATTAGAGCTGCTGATATGGCGGGAGAAAATATCAATTCAGATGATAAAAGTCAAATCGTGGACATCCATTCTCAAAATACCATGAATCCAATATCTTCTTCAAGCAACGAACCCACCATGAACTATCCCTCTTTAATTATCGTACAACAAGGTAATACCGCCTTCCCAACCTCCATAATTCTCAATGAAATGAATTATCAGCTCTGGTCACAGCTGATGGAAAAGAAAATTAGGGCACGAAATAAAATAGGATACGTGATCTGTGCGCATTATTGTCGTTTTTAAGTGTCATGTAAAAAAAAAATTTTTGTTTCATTTCAAATGTCGTTTTTAGAAATTTAAGAGAGTATTAATTAAAAAGTTATAATATTGTCCCTATTAATTAATGAAAGAGAATAAGTAGGGTTAGAGATGAGAAAAAGTATTTAAGTAAATTATAATAAAATTTTTATAAAATCTATAATGGTTAATTATTTTCTTGATCTGTGCACGTTATTATTAGATGACACTTAAAATGAAATGGATGGAGTAATATCTAGAGATTATATATCATTATCACTACACAAATTTTTAGATCAGCCCATGGGATGATAATAATAATCTCAATAAAGATAATGAATTTAGGATGATTTTAATTTTTTTTTATTTTAGTTGTTTTAGGGAAAAAATCAAAATACATTCAATAATATTAAATCATTTTTAGACTAATTATGGAATTTGAGGGTTTTGATTTTGAGAAGAGATTTTATATTAACAATTTATTTTCTTTACTATAAAGATTATATTTTTTTTCTCTTTTTATCATAGTCTTTTTCTCTTTTCATCATAATTTGTATAATTTTTTCTTTCTTTTTTTGTGTATTTTCTACATTTTTATCATAATTTATAAAAAAAAATTCTATTTTTTATGTTTTCTACATGTATTTTTTGTTCTTTTATTTTTTTGCAACTGATATTTATCTTTTTTAATTTTTAATTTCTTTATTTTTAATAATTTTATTTATTTTAATTATTATATACAATATCTAATTAATAGCATAATATATCATAGGAATAAACTAAAAAAAAGTTGTAAGGAGTATGAGAAGCTATTTATCATTTATGGTGATATAATTGTAAAAAGTGTTAATTATCATTCTTCTATTAGTGAAGTAAAAGATATTCAATTAATGAAACTGAGGAAAATAATAAAGAAACTAATAGTTCAGATGAAAGTGTCAAGACACGTAAAAATAAAAAATTAAAAAAAAAAACAAGTAATGGAAGATATTATCATAGAAACATAAGAAAAAACTTTCAAAAATTAATTACTCAAGCCTTATTCAGAATTAAAGAAAGTTCGAGGGAAAAAGTAAAATTTTTTATTTTATTAGTTTGATTTTTTTATATTCTTTATTGATATTTTTTGAATTTTAAATATCTTAAATACTCCAAATTATATTTTTGTTCCTTATAATTAAAAATTATAATATAATATTTAAAAATATAAAATAGATTTTTAAAAAAATAAAAAAAAAAACTAATAAAAAAAATAAAAATCTATAACATAAACCCACACACTCTTAAAAAGTAACATTTCCAATGGAAAAAATAAATGTACGCCCTCAAAGAGTATCACAATTTTGTTTCAGCAATGCTTCTACAATTTATTCATAATTTTGGAATTTTCAATTTTTTAAATTATTGCAGGTGTTGTATTTTATTTATTTATTTATAGGGATTGATTATTATGATAAATAAAGATAAGAAGGGTGCAATCATCATTTTAAATTACACCTGAAGTCATCACTATATAACAACAAACAACAAATGAATACCTGTGTCTGTACGTTTCAAAATAAAGTTTAGGGCATATATGGGACAAAACGACTAGTCGCATGATCCACGTGAAATTACTCACAGCAAAACTTAAAATATTATTATGTTATTCCTTTTTCGTGCCCGTCTAGTATCCAAGACTTTGTCCCGATTAATCCAGACTTAATTTAGATTGCATATCTGAAAATAGTGTGTGAGCCTTCCAACAAAATAACTGCATACACAATACTACACTTTTAAGATAATTTTTACTATAATTCTAATATAATGTTAAGGTTGATTATTGGGGCAAATATAAAATTCTTATAACTTAATATCAAGATTTACGTTTTATTATTGTTAGAAGAGATTTTTAAATTTATATATATTATCATCCCAAAACAGAATTTTGTATATTATTTTTTTGTTAAATATTAATCATTACAAATTATACAATTTTTTAAAAAAATTGGCATTGCTATTTTTTTATAGAAAAATAAATTTTTCTAGAAATAACTACAAATTTCAATATTTTAATAACACTAGAACAACTTATTTTTATTGTTTATAATAATATTTTTTATATTTTAATAAATAAAATATTTAGTGCTAATTCCAATATTTTGAAATATATACTTTGTAACATAGAAAGGTAAAAAAATAATAATAATAACAATAAAACCACCTCTACATTTATATATACAATTAAAATGCTATACATTGTATTAATATATAGTTCAATGATTTTTATTTATTTGTATAGATATCAATATAAATATATATATAATATTCAAATTGTTATTAAATTTATGATTTACAATTAATAAATTTTAATTGAAAAGTGGATCTTACAATGCCTGGTGGAAGTCATATTAGAGAGAATTTAGTACTTAGGTGCCGAATAAAACAAACCATAAGGCATTGAAATGTCAGTAAAAAAATTTAATTTTCTCCATAATTGCACAAAAATTAATTTTGAAATAGGGTGAGTTTTTTACGACACTTATGAGAGCTTTTACGAAAATTAATAAAAATAGCAAGTTTTTTTTTAACCTCTCAATTTAAAGAATGAGAGAAATTCATAAACTCTTTTATTCCCTAAAGGATTAGATTTTCCAATGCCAATGCCAAATAGATTACTAAATTATTCATAATGGTAAACTCTTATAGGGACCATGCATGTATATATACAGGGACCATGCATGTATATATACACCCAAATCAATAAAAAATAAATATAAAAAATTTTAATATAAAAAATTTCTTGTTATTGGCCTTGAATATACACTCAATCCGTGGTAATGTTTCGCTATTCATAATATGAAAATGAAAAAATAAATAAATAAATAAATAAAAAGCATTGATAACAGCTTGAATTCTAAAGGTCCTCTTGATCCAAAGCAACCCATATGGATAAATATGCTTTGGCATTCATTTTCAGGCTTCTCAGGCAAATACCCATCTAATCTAAGCTTTAATTTGAGGATTATGAGCCCTTAGCACTATAACGTTTGCTTTGATTACAAAAGAAATTTCCTTCCAGTGTGAAGTGCAAGCCTAAATGCCCACTAGTCGCATTCAAAACAACAAAATTAACATAGAATTTGCAGTTGGCGTCTGAAAAAGTTCACTATATGATTAAATAAATTTAAATTTGAAGTGTGTGGAGGGTTGTTCAATGAATATAATTTGTTTTTACAATTGTAAAAGGAATTTGTATTATTAAATAAAATATATTTATTTTTATTAATTATTAGGTATTCCATTATTCTTCTTGGTCTACAAGTTCTACACCTCATCCTTATATTGTGGGCTTGTCATCACCAAAAAAGAGCATTTAGTATTCTTCACATATAAGTTTTGTTCGTACTCTATTCAATAATTTAAATTTATTTTACTGAAGATTAAAATATCTAGAGATTATTTATCATTATCACTGACAAAAAATTTTAGATCCGCCCATGGGCTGATAATAATAATCTCAATATTAATATTGTATTTGGAATAATTTTTGTTTTCTTATTTTAGTTTATTTTTTTTAAAACCAAAATACATTTGATAATATTAAACCATGTTTAGACTCATTACGAAATTTGAGGATTTTAATTTTAAAAAGACATTTCATATCAACAATTTTTTCTCTTCACTGTGAAAGTTAGTTCTTTTTATCGTTGTTTTTTTTTATCATTATTTTTTTCTCTTTACATCATAATTTATATAATTTTTTTCTTGGATTTATTTTTAAAAAAAAATACTTAAACTTGGTACGAATTTTGAATTCTATTACGAACTTTTTTTTGACAAATTAATATTTAAACTTAATTTTTTTTTCATTTCTATCTTTTGATCGGCTGAACACTTTGTGATAGTGATTCATGCTGAAGTGTCAATTTGTATTTATTTTTTTTATTTTAATTTAATTATTAACGGACATTAAAAATTTTTAATGGGCATTAAGAACTTTTAACGCCCGTTAACATTAAAAATTAATATAAGTTAAAAAATTTTAACGGGCATTAAGAATTTTTAACACACATTAATATTAAAAATCAACATAAATTAAAAATTTTTAATGTTCGTCAAATATTTTTAACGTCTGTTAACATCAAAAATCAACATAAATTAAAATTTTTTAATGCCCATTAAAAATTTTTAACACCCAATAACATCAGAAATTAACATAAATTAAAACTTTTTAACGTCCTTTAAGAATTTTTAATCCCTGTTAACATCAGAAATCAACATAAGTTAAAATTTTTTATGTCCATTAAGAATTTTTAATGCCCATTAACATCAAAAATCAATATAAGTTAAAAACTTTTAATACATGTTAAGAATTTTTAACACTCATTAACATCAGAAATCAACATAAGTTATAAATTTTTAATGTCTGTTAAGAATTTTTAATACCCATTAACATCAGAAAATCAACATAAACTAAAAAATTTTAACGCCCGTTAACATCATAAATCAATATAAGTTAAAAAAATTTAATGCCCTTTAATAATTTATACAAAGTTATTAATGCTCGTTAACTCAATTAGTATTCAATATTAGTGTATTAGCCATTATCTAATGTAATGTAGTTGAAGCAAATGAGAAATCTTTATAAAACAAGGATAGAGAGTTACTAACTAATAATTTGTGATAGAAATAATTGCAATTGATTAATTTAAAGTTAACAATATTGTATGAAGAATTATACACAAGTATTTAATATTTGGATGTTAGGGGTGATTTCTAGTTTGTCCGTAGGAGAGCCCAAAAATGAATTTGAGGTCATTTTGTAAGAATGATCTATTAATATGCAGAAAAACTAATGGATTACAAAGGGGGATTATATAACTTTGTTTTCCTATGGGTTAGCTAATGAGAGGAGGAAGAATTTTATGAAAAAGTAGGAAATTGATTGGTATTACTATTTTCATCCCACTTTTTATTCATTTATGTTGATTTTTGATGTTAACGATTGTTAAAAAATTTTAACTTATATTGATTTCTGATGTTAACGGGAGTTAAAAATTCTTAATATTCGTTAGTTTTTAACGGACGTTAAGAATTTTTAACACCCATTAAGAATTAAATCGAAATAAAAAAAATAAATATGAACTGACGCGTTAGCATGATTTTTGATCACATAGTGTCAAACCAGTCAAAAGATAGAATTGAAAAAAAATAAGTTTAAGTACTAATTTGTCAAAAAAAAATTGTAATAGAATTGAAAATTCGTACAAAGTTTAAGTTTTTTTTTTTAATTAGCCCTTTCTCTTCCTTTTTTATTTTTGTTTTTTCTATATTTTCATCAAAATTTAGAGAAATTTCTCTTTCTATTTTTTATTCTTTCTATATGCATTTTTTACTCTTTTATTTTTTTACAAATTCAATTATAAAAGTTGCAACTAACATTTGTCTTTTTTTATTTTTAATAATTTTATTTTAATTTAATTATTATTTATAATATCTAATTAATATTATGATATATCATTGAAATAAAGTAGTATGATTTTTCAACTAAATAAATAAAATAAAATAAAATTATGAAACATTCATAAAAAAAAAAAACTAGTGGAGTGGGGAATAATCATGGCCACGGTTCGGTTAACCGGAACCGCCGGTTCTGGTTCATAATTTTTATGAATCTTAACCTTAATCGGTATGAGCATGTTCAGTTACGATTCAGGCCCTTAAAAATCGGTCCGGTTCCGGTTCCGGTTTGAACCACAGGTTCAAATTATTTTTTTTTAAAAATTATATTTAAAAAAAATAATATTATTGATATATGATAATATTTTTTATGAGATTAAACACCACTTATAAAATTAATAATATTGTTTAAGTTATTTATAAATAATATTATTTATAAATATTTAATATTACAATTAAAGTATAAAGAAAAATTAAAAAAATATTTGAACATAATTACTAAAAATCAATTAACTACATAAATTATAATTATAAATATTTAATATTACATTCGAAATATTCAATAAATACAAATAATTGAAACATTAAAAAACTGCATAAAAAATTTAAACTTAATTAAAAAATTTGATAGTGCCTCCTTATTCGCTTTCACCATTTCCACTTCCACCGCCCGTCGTACTTTCGTCTGTTGCATCATAATCTAAATCTTGATCGTCATCATCATTATACTTTAAATTTTGTATACGCATTGATGCTTTGGACCAATCATTGATGCACATTTGAGCTTGCAATGAGTGAGGTGTTAGTCTTGATCGACACTCATCCAACACACGGCCTCCGATGCTAAATATTTGCTCCAACGCTACTGTTGAGGCTAGAGAACTAAGAATTTCCCTAGCCATAATAGACAACACTGGAAATTTTTTTGTATGTTGACTCCACCATTGCAAAAATAGGAAACTTGTAGTCTCCAATAACACTATCAATTTCAAAGCTAGATGATAAATATGCATCAAGTTCAATATTACTTAAGGTAGTAGTTTTAAGTCTCTTATGCCTTTCCATTAAAAATTTACTAACTTTACTTACACTAGATAATAAATTTATATCCTCATTTTGACACCTATGTGATACTGAAATCATTGATGCATATATTGATTCATATTCTCTATATAAGTCCAAAATAATTCTTTTAGCCCCATCAATTATTCCAATAATATTAACATCTTTTAAATCTAATAGAAGATAATAATTGTTTAAATAATCAGTTAAAATTTCAATTCGCACACGATGATCCAATACACAAGCAACAAGATTAAGAGCAGAAAAATCTTTATAATAATTAAGTCATTTATTCTTCATTGTAATGACAGTTTCTTTTAATTCAATATCATTTTTATACTCATCAAAAATAATTGCAATATTCAAAGCTTCAAATACTACTAAATGGGATGTAAGATAATAAACACCAGATAAATGTTCAGTAGCATCATTAAAAACTTTTAAAAGATCAATCATTTTTTCACAACAATTCCATTGAGTAGGATATAATGTAATAGGTACAGAATTAAGTTCAAAAAATCTACATAATAATTCACGATATGGAAACGAATCACAAAGTAAATCATAAGTAGAATTCCAATGGGTTGGAACATCTCATTTGAATCGTTTAGAAGGCATACCATATTGCTTACAAAATTTATCCAAACTTTTATATAATTGAGGATGTGACCATAAATTAAAAGTAGTAAATCCTATTTTCTCCCCAAAATTAAAACTTAATTCATCAACACAAACGCACCTTGCCAATTCTTCTTTGATCACATTTTTGTCATAGTGAAAAATACCTTGTTTTTTAGTAGGTGCAGATGATGAGCCCGATTGTACAAAACCCGCTAATTGTGTTTGAGTATTATCCATACCAGCTTGAACATGATTTTTTTGTGAAGATGTCTCCATAATGTTTCATAACCTCCTCTGTCTATAAATTTAAATGAAAAGGAGCAATAATTACAGTGTGCTCTTTTTTTGCCTTCTGTATTTATCTGTTTAGAAAAATGTAAGAGAAAAATATTAGATTTTAATTTTTTTATTTTACTAGATTGATTTTGATCAAATATGTCTTGCACTTGGCAATCCACTTCTTCCTCGTCATCCAAAATATTAATATATTGTGAAATTTGCTCATCATTTATATTATCAAAATGACTAGAACTTGTCATTTTAATATAAATTGATAATAATAATAATTAACAATATTTTTAACAATGATAACAATAACCATTACTAATAATAATAATAATAATAATAATAATAATAATAACAATAACAAAATAATAATAATAATTAACAACAAACAATAAATATTACTAGCAATACTAATAAATAATAATAATAACAATAATTAATAATAAACAATAAATATTACTAATAATAACAACAAATAATAATAAAAATAAAAATAAATAATAAATATTACTAATAATAATAAATAACAGTAACAAAATAATAAAAATAAGAATTTAAGAGAGTAGAAATTAGAAAATTGAGAGACTTAAAAAATTTAGAGTTAAATTAGATAATTAAAATTTGGTTATTGAGAGAAATTGTGTAAAAATTAGAAAATGAATTAAAAAGATAGTGTATTTATAGTTTTTAAAATTTTTTTATTTTCATAAAATACCCCTAAAAAAATTTCTGTTAGTGGAGGTAAATTAGTAAAATAGATATAAATTAAAAAATTTAAAAAAATTAAAAAATTAAAAAAAGTTGCCAACGGCACGTTGTGTCGTTGGCAACAAACACACTGCATATGGCAGTGTGCCCAACAGCACACTGCCATGTGCAGTGTGCCTGTTGGCAGGTAGCTAGCCAATGGCCACTTGCCAGCACATGCTGCCATGTGCAGATTACTGTGCAGCATGTGCTGCATAGTTTTTTTTTTTTTCGGTTTTAAACCGGAATCGCCGATCCGATTTCGGTTCAAATATTTTAGAACCGAAACCAGAACTTTAAAGGAAAGTTCTGGTTACGGTTTTGAACCTTTAATTACGGTTCGGTTCATTGAACCGAAACGAAAATGTCGGTCCGGTTCAACAGAACCGAAACCGCCAGTCCGGTTCAACGGTTCAACCGAACCGTGGCCATAACTAGTGAGGAATAATGATACGAACCGAGCCACATGCCAAAAGTTGACTGAATTTTCATGCAATACGTCGAATATGGAATTCAAGGCTCATACCTTGCAATTAAGATCCTAACATGTGCACTGAAATGTAATATTATGGTTCCATCATTATGCACTTCCTGTGATGCTTGGCCTATTTGTTCATGTGAGGCCAGTGGCGAAACTAGCCGATCACCAAAGAGGCAAAGAATGGATGACCGATGGCTTATCGGTGGTGGCTTAGTTGCCTCTGCCGGTTTGAAAGCTTGGTTCAGCTCTTTCTCGTCTCTCTCTCGAACAGTCTCTCTCTCAGCCCCCCCTCTTCCTTGAAAAAAATCACCGGCTGACTAACCTCTTCTCCTATTTTAGTATATATGGTTGCCAGCGAGAGGGTTATCAGCCTTGCACGATCCTCTTAGGTCTGCCCTTGTGTGAGGCTACAAGTGCATGCAGACAAATGAAATTATAAAAGAATAGCCTTTTCGTCCTTGAATTTTTAGCCCCTAGCGAAGTTCTCTTACTAGCATCTCTTGACAATAGGTTTATTTTATCACGTATTTTGATTTCTAGTTTTGCCGTCAAATATTGTATTATATTTCATGCATATTTAGATGGATTGGAGTTGGATGGAGTTTTTAAGTTGCAATGAACCTTTGTATTTTATCAAAATAAGTTTTGTGACACCAAAACTTTGTACATATTTCCATTGACAATACATTCAAGATCGATTCTCTTCTATAATATTTAAAATGCCAAAAAATAAAAGAAAAGTTGTGACACAGTCAACGTTGAATTGAACTAGTGCACCCAGAAACATAAAAAAGAATTGCAGAGCAAGGGGAAAAAAAGCACAGATCATGACTATGAATAAATCAAAATCATTACAAATGAGATAAAGTTGAGCAAAAAAAAAAAAGGATGATATTGTGATTCCGGATTGAATTTAACCAAACAAATTCAAGTACAAAATTTGAACTTGGAAGACAGATATTCAGTTTTATAAAATTATTCTGCGTTGAAGCTATAGTGCAAGATCTCAAAAGATTGATCACAACAATGCTTTAGAGCATCTAGGCTATGAGTGATGGCTTTCACCTATTATCACCAACAGTCAATAATGAAAATTGCAGACATCTTTAATCTGTCCAATCTCTGCTACTGAAATGTATTTCTAACTGGGGGCTTACCGTGTTTTTAACTCTTCCACACAGCAGAAACAGAAGCACTAAAATAAGGATGATAAACAAAACCCAAAAATTTCTCATCAGAGACTAAATTTTCTGTCCAAGTCCACCATGGTACAAACTCTTTAATTTCCAAAAGCATTAAAAGAAAAACCCCAAGTATTCATTCTTTGCAGTTAGCAAGAAATATCATGAAATAGCTAGATGTGTTCAAAATTGAAAACCCATTATTCCCAAATACATGTAGAATATATATTGATTCAGCTTTATAAAACAAAATATGTGATACTGTTAACATCTTAGGCAATATAACATAACATTAAAGACCTAAACAATCTAACATTAGTGACCTAAACAGTGTTGTCAATATCTTAGGCAACATAATATTAAAGACCTAAACAAATATCTTAGGCAATATAACATTAAAGACCTTAACATAGTTGTCAATATCCTAGGCAATATATCATTAAAGACCTAAACAATGTTTTCCTTATCTCGTCAACGATGGCACTAGGCTAAGTAAACACTCCTGATGACAGACAACTCATCGCCTGTTGTATTAAACCCACAGAACGCCCTCGTGTCATTCACGGTCATTCCCACAGTGATCACTTCACTCCCCTCGTTTAAAGTTCCAGCCATTAAAGGAACCTGAAGGAGGGTCAAAAGTTGATACAACTTATCCATCGATGTGTGGGAATAAACCTGTTCCAACAAAAAGCAATTGGATCAGCATGGTAAGCATATTCGGTCATCCATTTTATCTGTCCATAATCAACAGGAGTTGGGATAGCAAATTAATTCGTAACAGGCCACCTCGATTGAAGAGCACACAGTAGCTACCCATAAGACTATTACCGACAATTGTATGCCTAAAAACCTGTACACCAAGAACATTTTCAATCATTTCCTTTGTTTTCTGTTGAAAATGACACAAAGCATGTATTTAGCATCCAAAACTATCAATGTTACCAGAAAAAAAATGTAACAAATAAACAATGGTACAATAATAAAACTATGTATTCAAACAATCAAGTGTTTTTTTTTTTACTCTCTATCATTTAGCAATCTAACCTTCACTTAATCATTAGGGGGAAAACTTAATTATTACCAAATTTAAAAGCTTTGTTCCTGAACACAATTATGATTTTTCACTTTTCTTTTTGTGAACATATAAATGAATCTCATCAGCCCTCTTTCACACAACATTGTAGGATCTGCAAATGACTTGTGACACAAATGTGATCATTTTTCATTTTAAAATATCACTTTTTTACTTCTTTAAGTTTAAAGAAATTGAATTCACAAATAGCAAATAACAATTAACCAAGTCCAATTCATTGCCATTACAAAAACAAACATCTGACAGACAACAGATAGGGAAGAAAAATTGAGTTCATACTTTGTCAAGATCTGGATGTATCAAAGGAATGCGATCGTTTTAGGCTATACAATTTCCCAAGGCCGATAATCTCTCTTCAATGTGTTGAACCGCAACAGTATCAGGTAGGCTGTTTCTCAAGTATTGAAGTTCTTCAATAACAAGAAATAATAAAAATGGCAGGTCAATAGCAAAGATTAGAACTATATACACAAATAAATTTTTTAGCTTTTATTGGAATTGTTAGCAAAAATCCATATTTGATAATTTAATTTTGTTGTCATAACCACAAACACATACAATGGAGTGGACCATTTAAATTGCTTATTAGATGGAGAAACCCAGAATCAGTGATTTCACATTTAATTCAAATTCTAAAGGAAATGGATCGAATGTTGTGCTCCACAACATTTGGGAACAGCCGCGAGACAACCATATTTAATAAAAATCAGGGCACACTAGTAGATGATACATGCAAGTTTCTAACTAAGCCTTCCAAAAATGAATCATGACAGAGTATTGCGGTCATATTAAATTTATTGCAAGTAAATAAAGTTGGCAATACTTTCGAGTAAAAGATGAAAACAATAGTGCATCAAAATACAATGCAAATGAGAAACTAAAGCATTTTTCAATCTCTGTTCACTGGAGAATCATCAGTATCACACAAAAAAGCCTGAAAATCATCCAAGAGGCTATACAGCAGGGGAAAAAATAAACAGTTGGAGGTGACCACCGATAATCAAAACAAAAAGGTGACTTTAAGGCAGTAGGAGGCAGACTTAAGGTACATAACAGGTTGTGTTATGGTATCAAATTTCAGAGCAACATTGGAATTAAGAATTTCGTAAAGGCAATTATCAATATCAAATCATATCTAAAATACTTGTTTTGAACAAATGAAAACAATATTAGAAGTCCTCACCTTGGTCGGTGGTTGTGTGGGGTAAGAGAAGCCCATTTTTGTTACCCGAAGCATCAGAACAAGGAAAATCACAAATTATGACTCACTGATAAAGTAATAAATTTTTAATATAACGGAAACATTATAGAAATCTTACCAGCACAAAGATGGCCAACGATTCTAGTGCCTGTAATGGAAGTTCTGACCACTGGAAAAGCACCTGGTAACCCATCCTCAACTCGGCTACAGACAAAAACAATAATCAAATATTCAATAATTTTAGAGAGAAAAATAAAACTAACCAAAAGATTTGAAAAATGTTAGGTATTGGGTTCAAACATCGTGAAAAATCCAAATTCCTTTTGGCCCACCCGGATATTAAGCCTATATTAACCCAAGTTGAGAGAGTGGCATTTCAATTTATTAGCCACTAAAAGAAAAATAAAGAGAAATTTTTTCTGCTAAAAAATCTACACCAAATCAATTTGGATTTTCCTCTGATTCGATGACCATCCATGCTCTGATAGGGCTGAAATTTGGTCGAAACTTAGAGGACTTATTGTTCTTCATACTGAATAGTGAAGATTGGTTTTGGATGGCTAAATTTCTGACATTTGTGGTTTTAAGTTTACTGTTCATATGTTTTTTTTGCAGTAATGATCAGTTTGGCTTTCTCCGATCATCAGACAATTATTTGTGGTTCGATTAAGCTGAAATTTGGTGAGCACATTCAAGATTAATTGTTCTTTAATCTGGACTGTGAAAATCAAATTTGAATAATCAGAGCTCATCCATTTGTATGAACAGTAGCTGTTTTAGATGATTTTTCTCCATTCTCTTATTTATTTTTTATTATTTGGTTGCTTTAGTATTGATACTTCACTTAAGAATTATTGTAATAGCTCGTAATTGTTGTAAATATTAATTTGATAGTGGAGCTCTTTTACTTTGATTAGGAGAGATCCTGTGATTTTTATCCTTCATATTAAAAGAGTTTTTCATGTTAAAATTGTTGTGTGTATGTGCAATTAATTTTGTATGTCTTAGGGCAGATTTTATAATGGTTGTTTTCTGAATTTTACTTAGTCATTTCTCATAGATTCATTTAAGTATGAAAAACTTTATCTCGATTCCTTCCCATAAAAGAGGTATCAAAGCTAGTTCACTAATTCATTAGTTGATTATGGTTATTTGCTTGTTTGAATGATGGAGGTGAATGTGAGTAAAATTATTTGTCTAGATGGCAAAAATTATCACAAATGGAAAGAAAAAATGAAGGACCTTCTTATTGTGAAAAAATTGCATTTACGTGTATTTGCTTCTAAAAAATCTGAGTCTAAATCCAATGAAGATTAGGAATTTGAGTATTTACAAGTATGTGGTTTTGTTCAGCAATGGATAGAAGATAATGTGTTGAATCATATTGCTAATGAAACAAATCTCAAAACCTTATGGGAAAAGCTTAAAACTTTGTATGCTTCAAAGATTAGAAATAATAAGTTATTTTTTCGTAAACAAGTTGTACACTCGCAATATAGAGAAGGTATTTCCATAATTGATCATTAGAATGAATTTCAAGATATCTTTGAACAATTGTTTGGCATGGGCATCAAATTTGATGAAGAGGTTATTGGACTTTCGTTGTTGGATATACTTCTTAACTCATGGGAAAACTTTTGTGTATCTTTTATTAATTTTGCTCCTGAAAGTAGTGTAATCATGTTGTATGCAAAGATTGATATTTTAATGAAGAGACGAGAAAAAAAAACTCAGGGGACACCTAGTTCATAGTCAGAAATCTTGGTTACTGAAAACAGGGGGAGAAGTAAAAATAAGAGTCAATATCATAATAGAGACAAGAGAAGAAGTAAATCAAAATCAATGTACAAGAACATTGAATGCCATCATATTGGTAAAACAGGGTATATCAAGAAATAATGTTACTAATGGAAGAAAGAGAATAAGGCAGACAAAGGGAAGGAAGAAAAGAAAGGCAATGACAATAATACTGATTGTGTTACCACTGCCATTTCAGATGATGATTTGGCTATAATTTACTAAGAGAATATGATCAATGTAGCCTATAATGACACTACTTGGGTTCTTGACAGTGGTGCATGCTTTCATGTTACATCAAAGAAGGAATTCTTCACATTTTATAATCCGGGTGATTTTGGAGTTTGAAGATGGGTAATGATGGAGTGTTAAAGGTAATAGGCATCGAAACTGTTTGTTGTGTTCATTGCTTGGTTGGAAAGCAAAAGAGGATTTCTTTCAAACATCATTTTCTTTTCAGAAAAATGATTTACTTGAGCTGGTACATTCAAATGTATGTGGTCCTTTGAAGAAAAAGTCATTTGGTAGTGTACTTTTCTTTGTGACCTTTATTGATGATCATTCAAGAAGGCTTTGGGTATATCCCTTAAAGTCAAAAGGTCAAGTTCTTAGTGCATTTGAAGAATTTCAAGCTTCTACTGAGAGAAAAACTGGAATAAAGTTGAAATATATTCGCACTGATAATAGTGGTGAATATTGTGGGCCTTTTGATGTATATTGTAGAGAACAGGGTATTAAATATTAGAAAACACCTCCTAAGACTCCTCTGTTGAATGGTTTGACAGAAAGAATGAACATAACATTGATAGAGAGGGTCAAATGTGTGCTTTCAGAGGCTAAATTGCCTAACTCTTTTTAGAGTGAAGCTTTGTACATAATAACATATGTGATCAATCTAACTCCCATTATTTACATTAGGAAATGATATTTCAAATAGATTTTGGTATAATAGGGATATTTTCTATGACCCCTATGAGTGTTTGGTTACAAATGCTTTGTGCATGTTCCCAAATATGAGAGGTCCAAGTTAGATGCCAAGACTAGATAATGTATCTTCATTTGCTATAGACAAGATGAGTTTGGTTACAGATGCTATGTTCCAATTCAGAAAAAACTTTTCAGAAGTCGTGATGTAGTATTTGTAAAAGACCAGACTATTGAAGATATTAACAAGGTGGAGAAACCAAAGTCTCAAATTGCTAATTTGATTAACTTAGATTCATCTCCTACAACTCGTGTGCCTGATGCAATTGAGGTTCAGAATCACGGTGATGTGCAAAATGACAATCAGAATCCATATGAGTTTGGTACTCCTGAATATGAAGCAATTGATGATCAACAAGAGGCATATGTTGAGGAACCTAAAGTTTTACTTAGGAGGTCTATCAGAGATCGAACTCATTCTACTAGGTATTCACCGAATGAGTATATTCTCTTGAAAGATAATGAAGAACCTAAATGTTATGAAAAAACTATTGGGAGTGAGCAAAAAGGCAAAATGGATTACAGCTGTGAAAGATGAAATGCAGTCTTTAGCTGATAATCACACCTTTGAATTGGTGAAGCTTCCTAAAGATAGAAAAGCCTTGAAAAATAGATGAATCTATAGAATAAAGCAAGAAGAGAATTTTTCATCTCCATGATACAAAGCCAGATTAGTTGTCAAGGGCTTCAGTCATAAAAAGAGAGTTGACTTTAAGGAGATTTTCTCACCAGTGGTCAAGATGTTCATTAATTTGTGTTATTTTAAGGTTAGATTCTAATCTTGATTTGGAGGTTGAGCAAATGGATGCTAAAACAATATTCCTTCATGGTGACTTAGAGGAGGAAATCTACATGGAACAACCTAAAGGTTTTTGTGGTGAAATGAAAAGAAAATTATATTTGCAAACTGAGAAAGAGTTTGTATGGCCTGAAACAAGCACCTAAGCAATGGTATAAGAATTTTGAGTTAGTTATACTTCAACAAGGCTACAAGAAGACTACTTCTGTTCATTATATTTTTATGTAGAGATTTTATGATAGTGATTTTTCATCTTGTTGCTATATGTTGATGATATACTCATTGTGAGTTATAGTTCTTCTAAAATTAATAGCTTGAAAGAGTTGAGCAAGTCTTTTGTAATGAAGGATTTAGGGCCAACAAAACACATTCTTGGCTTGAGGATCATCTGTGATAGAAAATGCAAAAAGTTATGGTTATCTCAAGAAAAGTATATTGCGAAGGTGCTGCAGCGATTAAATATGGCTAAAGGTAAACTTGTAAGTACACCTCTTACTATGTCTTTCAAATTGAGTGTCAAACAGTCTTCTTCTAATGAGCAAGAGAAAGAATACATGCAGAAAATTCCTTATGCATTTGCAGTAGGTAGCTTGATGCATACTATGGTTTATATTAGGCCAGACATAGCTCATGTAGTTGATACTGTTAGTAGATTTTTATCTAATCTAGAAAAAGAGCATTGGAACGTTGTCAACTGAATTTTGAGATATTTCAGTGGCACTGATAGTTTGAAGTTGTATTTTAGGATTTGGAAGCCTATTCTTGGTGGCTATACAAATTCTGATTTATTAGGGGATACGGATTCAAGAAAGTCTACTCCTGAGTATCTGATCACTTTTATAGGAGAAGCTGTGGCATAGCAATCTAGATTGCATAAATGTATTATATTGTCTACTACAAAAGCTGAGATTATTGCAACAACTAAATCATATAAGGAATTTCTTTAGATGAAAAAATTTGTGATTGAGCTTAGCTTTACATAAAAGAGATATGTCTTATTTTGTGATAGTCAAAGTTTTATTCATCTTGGTAAGAAGAATCCTACTTTTCATGGTAGATCCAAACATATAGATATGAAGTATCATTGGATTCATGATATTTTGAATTCTAAGTACCTTGAACTTGATAAGATACATACTAATGATAATAGTTCTGATATATGCACAAATGCTTTACCAAGAGAAAAGTTTGAGGCATGTCGTATGGTTCTCAGTTTGGCAAACTCCTCCGCATAGTCGGAAAGGGAGAGAATTGTTAGGTTTTGGATTTTCTCCTATGTGAAAAAACCCATATTATTTGAGTCCACTTATTTTGGCCCATTAGGGCTATTAATGTGTCACCCTATATCAACCCAAGTTGAGAGAGAGACATTTCAATTTATTAGCCACTAAAAGAAAAAGAAAAGAAAAGGGAGAAAATTTTTCTGCTAAAAAATCTACATCAAACCAGTTTTGATTTTTCGATGATCCAATAACTATCCATGCTCTAATCAAGCTAAAATTTGGCTAGCCCTTAGAGGACTCATTGTTATTCATTCTGAACAGTGAAGATCGATTTTGAATGGCTGAATTTCTAGCATTTTTGGTTCAAAATTTATTGTTCATGTATTTTTCTGGCATGAGTGACTAGTTTGGCTTTCTCTAATCATCGAATGGTCATTTGTAGTCTCATTAGACTGAAATTTGGTAAGCACATTCAGTATTAATTATTCTTAATCTGAACGATGGAGATCAGATTTGAATAACCAAAGCTCATCCATTTGCATAAACAATAGCTATTTTGGGTGATTTTCTCCATTCACTTTTTTTTTTGAAAAATCCATTCTCTTTTTATTTCTTATTATTTGGTTGATTTAGTGTTGATACTTCACTTGAGGGTTATTATAGTAGCTTGTAATTACTGTAAATATTAATTTTACATTGAAAATTATTGTCTATGTGTGATTAATTTTGTGCATCTTGGAGCAGATTTTATAATGGTTGTTTACTAAATTTTACTTAGTCATTCATCATAGATTCATTCAAGTAGAAAAGAATTTATCTAGGTTTTTTTCCATCAAAAATGCTAAGATGATGTAACCAAGCAATAAGCATTGATGAGCTTGGAAAATACTCCACCCTCATAGGAATTCTGAAAAGCAAGAAGACTTGCATACAAGCAAATTACACACAAAAATAATCAAGAAAAGGCTAAAACAAGACTAAAAGATTAGAAAATGCTAAAAGATAATGGTTGCACTTATTAACAGCCAATATCAGAAAGAAACAACAAAGACTAAAAGGCTTAATCTTAATACAAAACAGAAAGAAAGAAACATATGTTGTTCTTTTTAAGTGGGAGAGAGGACCTTCTTCTTTTTCTAATTAGGTTTTGTATTTGTAATTAAAAAAAACCCATATTCTTAGAAACACATGACCCATACTCTTTTCCATCTTCTCTGCAAAAAAACATTTTACATCTTTGAGAAAAAAAATGGCAAAGAAAAAAAATTAATTTTCCCTCACCGCTTTCTCTCTTAAATCACTTCATCTTCTTCTCATTTTCTCTGTGAGTTTGAAAAGGAAAAAAGAGATAAAAATGGCAAGAAAGTGATAGAAAACAAAATCAAGAGAAAATCAATGATAATCTAAAAAACAAAAGATAAATAAATAAAATATTTCTTGGTTTTGGCTGGGAACGGTTTTATGTAGAAGAAATGATGAAGGGAATATATTTCTTGATTATAGAAGGTGAGGATGAGTGGTCGAAATGATTTGTGTAATGATGAAGTTGCAGCAGCGACTCATAATGACATATTCTAATTTTTTTAATTACTCCTTATTTTTTTAATAATGTTAAATTGGTTTCACCAATTCCACATATCAAAACAAAGCAATAAAAAATAAAAATAAAGTTATAATAAAGTGGTTATATATAACTAACTAGGGGTGGCAGCGGATCAAGTAATTTCAGGTATTCGACCCGATTATATATGATTCAGATAGTGTATAATATGGTTTGAAACGGGTATGGATATTAAAAACTATACCCATATCGGGTTCGGGTTCATGGGTAAGTTACTCGCTACCTGAACCCGTTTATATAAATGGATTTGGGTAACGAGTACTCGCGGGTACCGTACCCATTTATCCCATTTATAAATATTAGTATATATAGGTTGTTATGGTTTGAACTCTTGACCTTTAGAAAAAAAACTAATACACATTTTATCACTACACTGCCTCAACACTTTTGTTAATTATCTAACTCAAAAATAAACAAATCATGTAAATAACCATATATAATTTATGTATCAATTGTATTATATATTATATATATAATTTTTTATATTAATTATAGGTATTAATAATAATTATTTATGTAAAAATAGAGTTTCTATTTTTCTCAAGTATTTTCTTTCTTCCATTAATCAAGTATTGATGGATTTATATACACCAAAAAAGGTAGGCAATCAAACCCCGATCTAATATTCCACTCTCACCTAACATCCCAGTCTAACCTAACATCCTACTCTCACCAATAATTATACTCCTACAAAAATAAAATATATCTTTACAACTATCAAATCTCTAAATTTGTGAAATAAAATCTGATTTTATGTAGCTAATTCCTTTGATATCCCCTTTTAAATTGATGTTGGTAAATCTACAAGCATCAATTTGCTAATAAGGAAATTACGACGTTGTCGTGTCATAGATTTGGTGAAGATATCTATAATCTGTAGAGTGGTGGAGACTTGTGGGAGGATAATAACTCGACGGTCATAGGCCTCTCGAATGGAGTGACAATCAACCTCTATGTGCTTTGTCCACTCATGGTAGACAATATTGGCAGTAATTTGGATCGCACTAGTATTGTTAGCATGTAGTGGAGTAGGTTTGACTTGTGGAAAACCAAGCTCTGTAAGGAAACCATGTAGCCAAATGATCTCGGAGCAAGCAGCAGACATGGCCTTATATTCTACCCCAGTGGATGACTTGGAGATAAAATCTTGTTTCTTGCATTTTCAAGAGATAAGAGCTTCGCTAAGAAATATGCACCATCAGGTAGTAGATTTTTTAGAGTCCGGGCAGCCTGCCCAATCAGCATCACTGTAAGCTTATAGTTGGAGTGAAGAACTAGCAGGCATGATTAACCCCCGGCTAGGTTTGCCAAGGAGGTATCTAATGATGCATTGAACTGCGGATAGGTAGAGATGTCGAGAGGCTTGCATGAACTTGCTTACAATGTGAACATCATAAGAGATGTCCAGTTGAGTGATGGTTAGATAGATAAGGCTACCAACCAACT
Source organism: Garcia nutans (assembly GCA_947685225.1). Taxonomy (NCBI): domain Eukaryota; kingdom Viridiplantae; phylum Streptophyta; class Magnoliopsida; order Malpighiales; family Euphorbiaceae; genus Garcia; species Garcia nutans. Next base: position 38,712,673 of record CANTUV010000033.1, on the reverse strand, counting down.
TTTGATATAAAGTAGGATCCTCAAGAAGGTCCCCTTCGTCTTGTCAATATTTCACATTAACTTCTACAAGAGAATCAACAGGTGTAGTGTCCGTGAGACCAGCTAATTGAACCAAATCTTGAATATACTTATGTTGATTCAAGAAAATGCCTCGAGGTCGATGATGCACCTCTAACCCTCAAGAAGTAAGTGAGCTAACCAAGGTCTTTCATGTGGAAAGTAGAATGCAACAAAGTCTGAATTTTAGAGATAGCATCCTTATCAGAACCAGTGATAACAATGTTGTCCATATAAATAAGGAGTACAACTATGCCCTTAGATGTCCTTTGGAGAAAAAGGGAGGAGTCATATTGAATCCGAGTAAAGGAAAATTCAAGGAGAGCATATTGAAATTTTTCAAACCATACTCATGGTGCCTACTTCAAACCATATAAAGAGTGTTTTAGTTTGCAAACAACATTAGGAAAGGAAGTATGCATATCATAGGAAAGCTTCATGTAAACATCTTCCTTGATATCACTATGTAAGAATGTGTTATTGACATCCATTTGATGTAAAGATCATGATTGAGATGCAACGAGGGCTAGTATGGTTCGCAAATTATTCATCTTGGCTATTAGTGCAAATGTCTTATCATAGTCTAGGTCATACTCTTGCTTGTTGCCAAAACCACCAATTGAGCCTTGTAACGGTCTATGGATCCATCAGAATGATGCTTAATAGAAAACACCAACTTACTTCTAAGGGGTTTCACAGATGGGGGACATAAAACAACATCCCAAGTTTGATTTTCTTCTAGTGCAAGAAATTCTATTTCAATAGCTTTTCGCCAACACTCATGCTTCATTGCCAGTTTATAAGATGAGGGAATAGGAATAAAGGACAAAGCGACTATCAAAAATAAAGGAGGGCTAAAACCATACCTATATGGTGGTCTACTAACATGAGTACTGCATCGAAGAGAAGTAAATGTAGTTACTATAACATGATCAGCAGCCAAAGAATGATCTTGAGGGGGCCTAGAAGGTATGGAAGTCAGGCATCGATGGTATACCAAGAGAGGCTTAGAAGATACATAATATGTAGAAGAGTCAGTAAACAATGGCAAAACAGAAAATGAAGGAGAAAGAGGATCATGGTGCTTGGAAAAATAAATATTGATTTTAAAAAAATCACATTTTTAGAAACTCGAATATAACGCAAATTGGGACTATAGCAAAGAAGACCTTTATGATGTACCAAATATCCTAGAAAAGCACATTGAACAGATTGAGCTATGAATTTTGTGCATTGGTATGCATGAAGATGTACAAAGCATACACAACCAAAGGTATGAAGATTAGAATAATTTGAAGAGCGACCAAATAATAGGGTCAAAGGAGAGATATGGTTCAATGGGGGAGAAGGCAATATGTTGATAAGGTGGACAACAGTGGAGAGTTCTTCACACCAAAAACAAGAGGGCACAAAAGACTCTATTAAAATGGTGCGGGCAACATCAAAAAGATGATGGTTCTTTCTTTCAACCAACCTATTTTGTTGTGGAGTTGATGATTGGCTAATTCATGTTCAAGTTGAAATCTATGAGCAGTGTTGTTTTGGCTATAAAGTTTTTTCAAATAAGTCCACATTTCAGCTACAGTCTTGAAGGGTCCAAGGTTCGAGATGATGTTGGATTCAACATATCCCAGAATACATGCCATGATTTGAGCATCCTTGACCTCTTACTTGGCATGTTATCATTTCCCTTGTCTTTGTTAGGAGCATGTTGACCGCCACCAATATGGCCCCATAAATCATTACCTTAAAGTGGAATGCCCAAGCTAAGTAATTTTTACCATTAAATTGAATCAAGAATGAATCATACTTATCGGAAGACATAATGCTAAGATAATTTGGTCAAGAGTAAACACAAAAAAAAAAAATTGCACTAAGGCTGAGACTTAAGAGCAAAAGATTTAGAATTATAGCTCTAATACCATGTAAAAATAGAGTTTCTATTTTTCTTAAGTATTTTCTGTCTTCCATTAATAAAGTATTGATGAGTTTATATACACCAAAAAAGGTATACAATCAAACACCAACCTAACATTCCACTCTCACCTAACATCTCACTCTTATCTAACATCTCATTCTCGCCAATAATTATACTCCCATAAAAATAAAATATATCTTTGCAACTATCAAATCTCTAAATTTGTACAATAAAATCTGATTTTATGTGGCTGATTACTTTGACAATTTATAATATTGATTTATATTATATATAAAATTTTTTATATTAATTATATGTATTAATAATTTTTATTTATAATATTGATTTAAATACATAAAAATATAATATATTATATAAAACCAATTATATATATTGCATATGATAAAAATAGTCAATGTTATAAAGTTAATTATATTTAATATAACATCATCAATATAATATATCTATATATAATGATGTAATATACTATATACACTATAATATATATACTACTTAATATATACCATATTATTTTTACTTTAATATATGGTAATATATATACTATTTAATATATATAGATGTAGATATAGTATAATATACTATAATATATATACTACTTAATATATATCATATTATTTTTACTATAATATATGGTAATATATGTACTATTTAATATATACCATATTATTTTTACTATAATATGTGGTAAAAAAATAAAGTATACACAATATAGTTAATATAATATCATCAATATAAAATGATGCCATATATATATATGGATGTATATATAGTCTAATATACTATATATATACATAGATGTATATATAGTATAACATAGTATATATACACTTTAATTTGCGATTTATGAGCCCTTAGCACAATAATGTTTGCTTTGATTACAAAAGAAATTTCCTTCCAGTGTAAAGTGCAAGCCTCAATGCCCATTAATTCAAAACAACAAAATTAACATTAGAATTTGCAGTTGGTGTCTGAAAAATACCACTATATAAGGCAAAAAAAAAAAAAATACACATTGTAATGATACAGACTTCAAATGAGTTGCTGAGACTCTTAGGACAAGAGTAGCTTGTGAAGAGGAAAAAGATGTTAGATTCGAGTGTATACGAATACAAGGTAAGTCCATCCCTTACCAATATCAAAGAGTGGCAGGCTGAATGTGACATTTTATCCAACAAAATACTACCCAGTAACCCAGGCCAATCAACATCATTAAACAGAAATGAAGAGGCATAAGCAATATGATTTAGTTTGAAATAAACTCTATCAGCAAGCGATTATTACTCTGTTTATTGTAAAATAAGGAAAAATACCTATCAGAGACCGTGAGTTTGACAAGCTATAACCAACCCAAAAAACACAAGAATGAATCACAACTTTTTCTATTCCTAGTTCTTCCAGTCATTTGTGCTCCCAAATAAGTTTCTCGAGCAAACAGGAAAAAGGCTAGACGAGTAAACTGAACATTTACATATCCGGAATGAAAATTGTTGAAATTTTCCCATAGCAACAATCAGAGAATTGGTATGCTACAGTTTCCATGCATCAACAGGCACATCCACCTGATTGAGACTGAGATTGTGATGCAGTTCCACTTGTAGACTTCAGATTCACATCAACCATGTCTTCTTGCTTTGTTGAAGAAAGTGTTTCCATGCCTGGTAAGGCAGCAGCAATTTTCCTGAACAATGCCTGCACAAAATTTTATCCATGAGGTAAAAGTTAAAACTAAAATCTAGGTGATACAGTAATGAATCCAAAATCTAAACACGACCGTAGTTCTAGGAAAGTCTTCAAGTAAAATTTGATTCATCCCACTAACTCATAAAGATAAAGAAATGAGTTAACTGTACTTTTTGCTCTTCATTGTTTTTTTTTTCTTTCTTGAGAATATAAAGTTTATTGTTATACAAATGATACTTCTTGGTCAATCCATTTGCCTAAAAGCATGTTTGTCCAAGCAAAAGCAAGCATGTACAGAGAAAGAGACAGAGATAAGGTGGGTAAGACACAGGAAATCTACTGGAGAAGTGTACCAAGAGTTGAAATGCCATTTCCACAAAAAAAACAAAAAAAAAAAGACAACATAGGGAGCAGCCACTAAGATCATGCGTAATTTATGCCTTCTAAATTAGAGGAGGCCAAGGGTTTGTAGATGGACCCAATACATCTAATAGTTCATTTAGTTCACAGGCTGCCCTTTCTTTCTCTCTCTCTCCTGCATAAAGACTATTGTCATTATTCAAGAAGGCACTGTGTTAGGCAGAATAAAAATTCATCTTCAACCTCATAAATACTCGATCACTATAAGCAATCACATACACGTTTAAGTTTGTTTCCGCTTGTGTGGAGAGGTTGAGAGAAACAGAGAGATGGAACTGAGAACCTACCTTAATATTAAAACCAGCTTTTGCACTGGTTTCAATAAACATGACATTGAGGTCAAGAGCTTTAGCTTCTCCCTCTTCTATGGAGACTTGCCTGTTGATCATCCACACAATAAAATTTATATACAAGGCACTATATATTATAAGTCAGAGCTGGTAAAGTTATGGAAAATCAAAGAATCAAATACTTCAAATCCCTGATTTCTTATCGCCTTTAAAAATATAGCAGCCAAACTGACTGGGCAAGATAAGATCCACCATGTGCAGCTGAGGTTTTAAAAAACAATATAATACTCATGCATATTCATACTGTTACATAAGCACAAAATTCATTAATTAGCAACATTGATCAGGTTCACCTTTTGTCCACAAGGTCAGTTTTGTTTCCAACTAGGACAATGATCACATCACTGCCCCTCTCAGTGCGAACCTCTTCAATCCACTTTGAAGTATTCATGAAAGTTTGCCGACCTAAAACATAGAATATTAGCGTTCAGAAAATTTGCAACACCACGAGTATGGCTCGTCAACAAGTAGAAAATGTGGTCAAATGTGTAGAGGAGAAGGAAAGGAGTTAGACAGAGAAAAAAAAAAGGATCCCAATGAGTTCAAAATTACAGGAAAATCAAACAGAATCAGAACAAATTTACAACTTTAGGTGAACCAACGTATGCATCAAAGAATAAGCAAGTAGATCAAGCAGTATCACTTGATATTTCTTGAAATGAAAATATATTAAGCTGCATAAACATGACAGCAACAACTGACAAAGAAATAATTATAATTATAAAATTTCATACTTGCAACATCAAAGACAATGACAGCAACCGAGGAATCCCTAATGTAGCTTGGAATGAGACTCCTGAATCTTTCCTGCCCAGCTGTATCCCTGCAGCCATACGCATCAATAAGGGATCAACATTTTATGATTGGCATTTTCCTAAAATGTAGAACGTCATGCAAAAACCAAAAATAAGTACCAATAAATTGCAGACATCCATGCTTGCAAACTTACACAGGAAATCATACAAATTTCATGCAATTATGCATGCACATGGTAGTAATTTACATTCACATGTGTGCACTCAAATATATTCATACAAATAGGCTTCCTGTTGTCATTTATGACCATGCGTGCCTAAATGTTCTTGAAAATCCTTTCAATTAGCACTTAGGGAATGTATGCGCTTCACAAGCTAGTGCCATGTGAATTCTTATGTTTTCATTTCTGTGCAACATGCAGCTTATGACAATATATATAGATTTTGGAGCTTGATATTTCCCTCAGTCACAAATACTTGACACACATCATATGTCTAGTTTTTATATTCCATAGCTATAATTAGATCTTGCAGCATCATAACTGAAGATTGCATTTTTCCTATCATGTTTTACTGCATTAAAGATACTATTAAACCTATAACACAATCATTCAACTAGTAAAGAACCATAAGAAACATTTCCTTGGTCAGAGACATTTGTCAATGGAAAAGGAAGGGAATATCAAAATCTAACTTGGACATGTCTAGGTAAGGTCATGCCCACGTTAATAAGCCCAATCCCTCGAAAACAATAAAATAATTATTGAAATAAGACCTGACATTTTTCATGGTTTTAGCTGCTGGCTCCATTTGTTTCCGCTTTTGTACTTACCTTCACCATATTTAAGCAATGCATGACATACTTTTTTAACAAAATAGAACAAGCGGCAATTTACATTGTTTTCCATGTTTTAACCTTTTTCTTGAATTACCATATGCCTAGCTTTGCCTGCCCTTCCTCTGTTAATGTTTAGACATTCCTTTTCATTCTCTTTTTCCTTTTCCCTCTCTTTTTGTCACACATTTGAACCACCATGACAATCCACTCCATTGAATTTTTCCATTTTCAATTCCAAAAAAAAAAAATGTCTTCCATGTTCTGCTTTTCCTTTTCTCATATGCCACTCTCCAGTTTTCTTCTTTTCACTTTTAGTAACTCTTGCTTTTGAATGTGCAACTGTTTTTCTATAGAACATTCCTTATCACTAATCATAATTGCTCCCCCATGATCAGCAAAATGTGCAATAACTGAATATCTGTGTTTTTCAAAGGTTATAGGGAAGTAATTGCAGCGAATTACATTGCATTGCTGAAAATATCTTTCATAGGTACTTATGTATCTTCTGCAGCTGAAATTGAATTTTTCCCACAGAGGTTGCTTCTCCCCAAATGAATAGGTTTCACAAAACATATTACTGTTCTTTCTCCAAAGCCAACCATGGATTTCATATTCACAATTCATATTTCATTTCCATCTTTAGTGAGGATCATAATCGCCAAATATGCTTTGGACCAAAAACTACCAACAAACTTTCCTATCCTATTCTCTGTGTGAGTGTGTGTGTGTGTGTTAAAAGACCAATTCCTAACATTTTCAACAGCCCCCAGCCTACCCAAAGGAAGCAAAGCCTGTGAACATGGATGAAGCCAGAGATTATATTGCATTAAGTAGCAGTACAGCACAAGCTACAAATTAACTATCTTGCAAATAGGGATCTACAATCAATTCTTCACTAAGTGAACTCAAGATGCATGATATAAACAAGCTTTTCAAGCTCTCAATGTAAGATTCATACACAAAACTGTTATACATAATTATATTTCCAGATATTTCTGAAAGCAAAAATAAAATGCATAGTCATGCATAGTTATATTGTCACATACAAGAGAATAAAAAGGAAGAAGAAGGATGTGATGATGGTGAGCTGTGATAAGGTGATGAGGAAGATGAATTGTGATAACTTGAGTAAGGCTGAGCTGTGAATGAAGACAAATAAGCTGGTTAACCACCTGATGGCAAAGGATGGCCTAATTTAGTGAATAATCAGTTTTGCTAATTTGTACCATAGCTGACAGACCTGAATATATGTGATTATGCTCTGTTATGTGATGATTATGCAATATATTAATTTTTTTTTAAATTTCTCCTCTCTCTCTTCTATTCTTCCTCTCTTCGTTATTCTGCTACACTATGATCTATACTCTTCTATTCCTTCTATTCCTTTCACTTATTCTCCTTCATTTCAAATTCTGTCTTTGATTGGCTGCCTATTCACTAGTTGTCAGTTCACCAAAATTCTTATATGTTGCTAATTGGTATCAAAGCTTGCAAACCAGGCCAACAATATTTTTAGAAAATGAGTAAAATGAGCAAAAAGAATTGAAACCCAACTACTGGATAGATTGAACCAGAAGAAATGATGTTAACCTGAGGTTCGAAGCCCCTTAAAAGGAACAGCAGATGGCCCAAGCTGAACAACAATGTACCTACGATTAACTCTGTTCCGAGCAGATGAAGTTGGGAGCTTAGTCCACTCAAATGATGGAGATGATGTGTAATCTGAGCAAAAGCAAAGAGCCCCAGCATGAAGAAACACCACTAGCAGCTAGAGGTATTCTACCCACTCCCAGGGTTTGAGAAATGGATGAGTTTGGGTTAACCAATAATGAGGGTAATCAGAGGGGTTACTTAAACAAATTGTTACTCAAAATGGATCTTCCCCTTTTTGAAGGGAAGGAACCCCAGTCATGGATCTGGAAATGCAATAAGTACCCAAAAATCAATGAGATTCCCGAGGAATGTAAAATGAAACTAGGACCTATATACCTTTCTGGAAAACCTGAAATATGGTATTAGGCTGTATTAAAAACCACATAAAAATGTTGGGTGGGAGAAATTCTCAGAAGCACTAATCAGGAGATTTAGGAACTCTCCCATAGAAGATGTGGTTGTGGAGTTTAATAAGACGAGACAAAAAGGCAGTGTCTTAGAATTCCAGGAAGAATTTGAAAAAAAAAAGGCCAAGATGGAGAGGTAAAACCCATACCTCACAAAGGCGTATTTCATCTCAAGCTTCATAGGGAGCTTCAAGGAAAAAATAGGAGCTGCGGTGAGGATGCTTTGGCCATAAACGATGTATCAAGCCTTGAACAAGCGAGATTTCAAGAGCTCGTTATAGAAGCCACTTGAAAAGCTTTTCAAGTCAAGACCACTAACCGCTCCATTAACCCAACAACAAACCCCACACCCAAACCCAATCATAATTTCAGTAATGCCCAAGTACTGAACCCAAAGCCCCTAAGCTCCTTCTCTCCCAAATAACAACCAAACCAGCCAAAAATGACCTAACCAAGGAATTCCAATATGTGTTTCAAATGTGGTGATCAGTTCTTCTTAGGCCACCGATGCCAAACCAAAACAGTAATGGCACTGGATGGGCAAGAAAATGTAGGCAAAGAAGGCGAAGAAGAAGGGCAGGCTGTAGATAATAAAGAAGAGGAAGAAGGGTCTGAAAGAGTAGAGCCTTCCTTGCATGACATTGATTGTAGCATTATTGACAACACCATCAAATTAAAGGGACAAATTAAGAATGGGCCGTTGGTGATTCTATCGATATCAAGAGCACCCACAGCTTTGTTGACACCAAGATAGCTTAGGAACTCAAGCTTTCCACAATCCATGTAAATCTAGTGACCGTAATAATAGCAGATGGGAGAAAGATTGTAGTGGGCGCAAAGTGTTTCGACTGTTCATGGACCATGCAAGACCATCGATTCTAGTTTGATGTCTGATTATTAGATATCGGCGATTACAACATAGTGCTAGGGGTGGATTGAATGAAATCCTACACCTCAATTACCTTTGAATTTGAAGGTTACAAGCTCCTATTTAAAAAGGATGGGAAAGTGATTGAGCTCAAGGGTTTGATCGATGTTGCTTCAGTTAAGATGATGACTGGAAAAAATCTGTACAAATTAATTCAGAGGGCTGGCAAGGGGTTTCAGCAAGGCTATTTGCCCTTAACCTCACAACCACAACCACTTCTGAACCTACCTAAAACAATAATTTAATACAGAGTTCCCTTCAATCCCTAATTCCCAAATATCAAATCATATTCCAAAAGCCTAATTCATTACCACCCTTCAGAGCCTACAACCACAACACTCCCCTTAAACCTAATTCACTACCAGTTAACATGAAACCTTACTGATACCCTCATTTCCAGAAAGACCAAAGACAAAATTGAAAAGTTGATATATGAAATGCTCGACACTTCTATCATCTAGCCTAACCATAGCCTTTTCACCTCACCTGCATTATTAGTGAAAAAGAACGACAAAAATTGGAGATTATACGTTGATTATAGACAACTGAATGAACTGACAGTGAAGAACAAATTCCTTATTCTCATAATTGAGGACTTATAGGATGAACTGAATGGTTCCATCATCTTCTCCAACATAGATTTAAGATCATGGTATCACCAAATGCGGATGGAACCAGAGGATATTCACAAGACTGCATTCAGAACTCACTTGAAACATTTTGAATTCAAGGTCATGTCCTTCGGTCTTACTACTGCTCCCGCAACATTTCTTTCAGCTTTGTCTTTGAAGGTTTGTGCTCGTCTCTACTGAGTTGCATTAGCACCATTTGGAATTGATTTTCCAAATTCTACTAGAACAACAATTGTTTGCAAAATGGGAAAAATGTGTCTTCTGGTGTAATTCAAGGGAGTATCTAGGGCACATCACTTCAATAGAGGGAGTGGCTATAAATGAAAATAAGATTAAAGACATGATTAATTTGCTAGTTCGTTCCACAATCAAGGAACTAAGGGGATTCCTAGGACTAACTAAGTTCTATAGGAGATTTATAAGACATTATGGGATGATTAGCAAACCGTTGACAAAATTGTTGAAGAAAGATGGCTTTCACTGGAACCTTGAAGCCGAGACAACCTTCAACAAATTAAAGGAAAACATGGTGACAAACCTTGTGTTAACCCTCCCTGACTTGTCCCTTCTAGAATTGGTACTGGAATTGGAGTGGTATTAATGCAAAAAAGTTAACCAATTGCTTATCTATCCAAGAATTTGAGTTTCAAAAATCAAGCACTCTCAACGTATGAAAGGGAGCTTTTAGCAATCATTTTTGCAATAACAAAATTGTGTCATTATTTGGAGAAAGGAAATTTTCACCAAGACAAATTACTAAAGTATTAAGGACTTGTTAGAACAAAGATTACACTCTTACATTCAACAAAAAGGAATTACAAAACTATTGGGGCTTGATTATCATATTTTGTACATAAAAGGGAAACACAACAAAGCAACAGATGCACTCTCTAGAAGTGTCAAAATAGCTGAACAAGGTGAACTCCTTACATCCACAATTCTTCCCTCTGGATGACTGAAGTAGAAGAATCATACCACACTAATTTGCAAGCTCAAGAGCTCATTCAAATGGTGACCAATCAACCAAATCAAAAGCCTTAGCATTCATTTAAGGGAGGTATTCTAAGATATAAAGGGAAAGTGTACATTGGCAGAAGTACTAAATTAAGGGAAAAATTATAAGCCCAGCTTCATGATTCTCCTGTGAGTGACCACTCTGGAATTCAGGCTACATATAATAAACTCAAGCGTATTTCTATTGGCCAAGGATGCAAAAGTCAGTAATTGATTGGATAAAAAAATGTGACACCTGCAGCAAATGTAAATCAGAGAATTGTCCATATCCTGGTCATACAACCACTTCCTACACCAACATCAGCTTGGTAGCATCGACTTAAATAAAAGACTTCTTCAATCTCAAGAGCAAGACACCATCTTGGTTGTGATTGACAGCCTCACCAAATATCTTCATTTTATTCCCCTTTCTCATCCATCCACTACTGCAGTAATGGTCGAGAAATTCACAGACAACATTTCCAACTCCATGGAATTCCTCAAACCATCATTTCATACCGAGCAAGGTATTTACAAGCAACTTCTGGCAAGAAATTTTCAAGTTGTTAGGTGTGAAGCTCTACATGACATCTGCATACCATCCACAAAGTGATAGACAAACTGAAAGGTTGAACAGAACCTTAGAAGGATATTTGTGATATATGACTCACCATCACCCTGGAAAATGGATAAATTGGCTAGCAGAATGGTGACATAATATGACTCACCATACTGCAATCACCATGGCCCAATTCCAAGCCTTGTATGGTCAAGCACTAGCAACACGTTTTCATTTCATGGGAAGAACTGTGGCAACTGTGGAACAATTTTTACAAGAAAGGGAAGCAATCAATCAACAACTAAAAGAACAACTTCAGCAAGCCCACAACCAAATGAAGTTCTATGTTGATCAACATCGAAGTGAAAGAGAGTTTCAAGTAAGAGATATGGTTTGCTTAAAATTCCAACCATATAGACGAACAAAAATAGCAGTAAGAATGCACCTTAAGCTTGCAGCAAAATTCTATGGACCCTTCCAGGTGATTGAAAGGATTGGTTCAATAGCCTATAAATTCTTACTTCCCCCAAATTCCAAAACACACCCTGTGTTTCGTGCTTTACTACTCAAGAAAAAGATTGGCAAGCAAGTTGTTCCAATGATAGAGCTTCCTGCAATGCTTGAAGATGACTTTGTGATTGCACCAGAAATGATTATGAATTCTAGGGTAATACTAAGAGGTGATCAACATATCCAATAGATTTTGGTAAAATGGGTAAACGTTCCTAGTGTGGATTCAACTTGGGAAGATCTCAACTTCATTAGCGGGCAATTTCCAAAACTTTTTCATTCTTGGAGACAAGAATGGTCTCAAGGGGGAAGGAATTGTCACGTATAAGAGAAGAAAAGGGAAGAAGGATGTGATGATGGTGAGACGTGATAAGGTGATGAGGGAGATGAATTGTCATAAGTTGAGTAAGGTTGAGTTGTGAATGAAGACAAAGAAGTTGGTTAACCACTTGATGGCAGAGGATGGCCTGATTTAGTGGAATAATCAGTTTTGATAATTTGTACCGTAGCTACAAAACCTGAATATATGTGATTGTGCTCTACTATGTGATGATTATGCAATATATCAGTATTTTCTAAATTTCCTCTCTTTTATTCTTCTCTTTGTTACTCTGCTACACTATTTTGATCTATATTCTTCTACTCCTTCTATTTCTATTCACCTATTCTCCTTCATTTCAAATTCTGTCTTTGATTGGTTGCCTATTCACTTGGGGTCGGCTCACCAAAATTCTTTCATGTTACATATATTTCCAGAAATAACAGTAAACAAAAATTAAATGTGTAGTCATGTTTCTAGAAATAACAAGAAACAAAAATAAAATGTGTAGTCATGTTTCCAGAAATAACAAGAAACAAAAAAAAATGCAAGTGTGATTAATTTGAAGTGATGAATCTAACCACAACTGCAAACGAACAGTTCGATCTTCAAGGTACATGGTCTTAGATAGAAAATCAATACCGATTGTGGCCTGCATCAATTAAAAGTGCACGAAATTTAGGAACAGCAGAAACTAAATATCTTAGCAATGTCCAAAAGCTTGCTGTGTTTCAAAAACGAAAATAAAAATCTAGTTATTCAAATAAATAACAAAGTGAGTGGGTGAAAGGAAAAATGGGAAAAGGAAAAGGAGCAACAAGAATGAGAGAGAGAGCGTGTCAACAAGGAATAGAGCTCTTCTTCCTTTCTGTCATCTTTTGTTTTCCTTTTACTCTGTGCATGCACTAACAAATATCACATGCAAATACTATTTCCACATCATATAAAAAGGAAATAGCCAGTTCAACTACCAGATTCACGAAATCATTGCCTGTGCAATAAATTTTAGAAGATTTGTAGTCCGAGAGAGCATTTAATATTCATTCAAGTAGTCTCAGAAATAGTATTAAAATTAATCACAAGCATGTACATGATGCATAGCTAAGATTAGATCAGAAAGATGGGAAAAGATATAAGCATCCTTCTGACAAGTGAATGAGCAGATAATCTATGCTAAAGAAGAAAAACCTTGAAAACCCTGAAAGAATGCCTTGATTCTACAACAATCAAGTTTTTAATTTGTTAACTGAATGCTAAACTCATTAACTAAGCAAGCAGTTCTCTCATAAAAGATATGCTGTAATGTATATCATACATTAAGCACCAAAAATGGAAGATTTGAGATGGTTAAAAAGCTAAAGTTGTAAATTGGAAGCAAATATTGTATAACTTTTACAACACAAGTTGAAAATTCAAATAGCCTCCATTTGATGACTTTCTAGCCTTCTCAAGCATAGTTCTGAAATTGAATCCTAGTTATCCTTATAACTTTTACTTGCCTGGTCCAAATACTGGTGAATTGTATAATAGACTCATTACCTCACTGTCATCAGTACACAATACTGGTGAATTCTACATCTAATCTAAAGTTCACTTCTTAGACCTAATTTAACCCAAAATTTACAGTCAGCAAGGCTCACTAGCAATTCCAATTTATTTCCCATTCACTTTTGTCAAGATGTAGTTGAGAAGGAAGTTTAAGTCAAACAAACTAGTAAACTCATTAAGTGATTGAAATTAAAGCTCTTGTTTGCTCTGACACTGAAAAGAAGACACTAGCATGCCCTTTTACTAAACATTGAGGGGTTGAAGAATTGAACCTTAGATCAATATTAAGAACTTCAATTCCCTCCCAGACTTAATTCCAAAACATAGATCAAATCAACAGATTCATGAACAAATATTAGCTCTAACTGACTCTTGAACAATTACAAAAAAGTTAAATTATATATTTTGATTAAACACAAAAAGAACCCCATTAAAAAGGGGTTTTACCAAACATAACACGGAAAAGAAAAAAAAAATAATCAATCAAGAATCTTAATAAACAAGATCGACAACTAGAGTGATATCCCAGGAACATGAGCAAATAAGATAACAGAAAATGCGAGAGAAATAATCTGGGTTCTTTTCATTTGCTTTGTTTTTCATCAAATTCTTACCTGGTAGGTATTATCGAACTTGTCATACATGAAGCGAGTGATGATGCTTGTTTTGCCCACAGATTGGTCACCTAAGAATACCAACTTATACTTGGCGAGGGCTGAGACCGGGGCCATTTCTCAGATCTCTCGAATCAAGCCAAACTCTGCTTGCGCGTTTGCTATTTTGTGCTTTTTCTACTGTATACAGAAACGGTTTTAAATTCAGATCTCTGATGTAGTTGGCTTAACTTTAAGCCGAGGGGAGAGCGACTGATTTTTCATATGTCTTGCCAAGCTTATGGATTGCTGCTTTTTATCATATTTTTGCATTTACTTGGTTTCCATGGAATTCACCATAAAAATACTAATTTGTTTTAAAATTTAGTGTATTTAAATTATTTTTAAGACTGAAAATTTTTGAATTTAAATTTTAACTAGAGTGAAAATGATTAAAATAAAATTTTTTTAGGTTTTGATTCTTGAAAACACATCACAATTGGGTACCCTGGATTGAGGTTTTAGAAATCCGTGGAATTTGTCTAAAATCCACACAATTAAAAGTTTGATTTTTTTTTATTCTATGGATTTATAAAATTTCACTTGTTTTTTATAAATCTATGAATTTTAAGGGCATTTTTATAATAGAATGATAATTTGCAAAATCCTTCATTCATCAAAATGAGAGATTTCTCAAAATTCCACCCCTATGTGAGATTTTTCATTATAATTATCTAGTTTTAGCGTGAATGATTTTATTTTTCACAACACTAGAAAGATGAATTTAGTACAATTGTCACACCTCTCTCGGTTAAATTGGTTTAACACCACCGGATATCGTATAGAATTTCACTCAGATGCCCTTAACCACTTAGAACTACCAATGCAAATATATTATGCATAAGGGTGTAATTCGGTCGGTATGGAATGAAATCGCCTCTATTCCAATTTCATTCTAAAATATTTCGGTATTTATAATTTTATTTCATACCAATCCAAATATTATTCGGACTTAAAAATTTCGTTCCATACCATTCCATTAAAATTCGGTATGGTATTCGGTAATTCCAAAATTTTTCCATCAAAATTAAAATTAGAATAGATTTAAAATAAATCTGAAAATGGAAACATTATATAAGTTTAAATTTCAAAGTAGCTAAATAAATTCATAAAATTATATCATTCAAGTTAAATTACTAAATAAGTGCTTAATAATATTCTTTTTAAAAACAAATGCACTTAATAATTTAAGAAAAGCTTTTCATCTCAAGTAATCCTTTGAACCTGTATATCTTTCCAAAAAATTTCTTCACCGCATCATGGTAGTCTTGACAAATCTGAATATTGAAAAAAAAAAGAATAAATAAAAGGTTGTTAAATTTTGTATTAAATAAAATATTTAAATTAAAATTATAAAAATTATTATATGTATCTTCCTCAAGTTGTTGAATATCTTCTTGTGATTCTTCATAATTGATTGGAAATGGAGAAACACGAAGCCAATCTTGTGCACATATAAGAGCCTCCACGACTTTAGGACTCAAAGAACTTCTAAAATTATCAAGTATACGACCTCCAGCACTAAAAGCAGCTTCAGAAGCAACAGTAGAAACAGGAATGGCTAACACATCACTTGCCATCTCTGCAATTATTGGAAATCTAGAACCATTGTGCTTCCACCAAAGTAAAATATCAAATTCATTTACATCCTCAATGCAATCTTCTTCAAGATATCTATCTAACTCAGATTTGATATGCCCTGTATTTTTCTCGCATTTATGCTTATTGTATTTTTCTTTCATTATTTGTCTTATTTTTTGAGAAGGTTGAAAACTATCCACCATATCATTAGAATGCAAATTTATTTCAGTAACTTGTGCCCCAACCTCATTTGTAGGTGAACCACCAGCACCCTTATACTCTTCAAACATGCAATTAATTGTCTCTCTCACTTTTTTAAAAATACTAGATGAGGTATAACAATCAAACAATTGATTAAGACCTCATTCTAATAAGCTCATTTTGAAGCGAGGATCAAGTACAACTGAAATAAAAATCATCATGTTCGTTTTTTCAGGCTTTCCTCAATACTTGTAGTACTTATCTTTCATTTTTTCAGCCATAAAACTCATGTTCAAATCAGAGCTATTATTCAACTCATTCAAAAGAGCATCTACAACAACCATCTCATGAAAAAAATTATTAGATGTGACATATAAAGAGCCAGAAACACGCAAAGTCAACTCATAAAAATTTTCTAAGAAAGTCACCAACCTACCAACATTAACCCAATCATCATCAGAAGGCTTTCCACCCTCATCTCTATCTTTTAACTCACTTTCATAACGAGTATCCTCTAAGTCATACTTATCAAATGCCTTTTTAAACTTGTAAGCAGCATCCAACATCATATAGGTAGAATTCCATCTAGTAGAAACATCAAGACACAATAATTTTTTACTTTGAATTTTCTCCTCTAATGCACATTTTTTGAACTTTTCCAATCTAGATGGAGATTGTTTCATATATTTTACAGCTTGTCGAACACGGAGAATTGATTCTTTTGCCTCATTCAATCCATCCCCAACCACTAAATTAATTATATGAGCCACACATCTCATGTGAAGAAAATCACCTTTCAAGACACTACCACCCCAAGTACTAAGTCTAGTTCTCATATAATTGACTGCTGTATCATTCGAACTTGCATTATCAACTGTGATAGTAAAAACTTTTTCAATGCCCCAATCTAATAAGCATCTCTCAATTGTTTTTCCAATTTGCTCACCCTTATGACTAGTAATTGGATAAAAATTTATAATTCGCTTTTGTAATTTCCAATTGTCATCAATATAATGTGCTGTGAGACACATATAATTGATTTGTTGTATAGAAGTCCATGTATCAGTTGTGAGACATATCCTCCTTTGGGGTAAGACTTTTTTAAGTTCTATCCTTGAATCACAATAAACTTGGTAGCAATATTTAGCAACTGTTATTCGTGAAGGAACACGAAAAGAAGGATCCACAACACTAAAAAGATATTTAAAACCTTGTCCCTCAACACATTTAAAAGGAAGTTCATCCACAATTACCATGTATGATATAGCCTTTCTCAAAGCAATTGGGTCCAAGCATGCTTGAAACTTTAAATTACTCACACCATCATTTTCTTTTGTGACACAAGGAAAGTTAAGTTGGGTTTGCTTACGATCCTTAGGCCTAGTATATGGATATTTAGGACATCTGTCTAAATGTGCCAACAAACCGCTTGTGCCTAATAAGGAGGTGTTATATCCATATTGTAAATTACAATATTTGCATTGAGCTACCATACTTTTTTTAGGATCATTTTTTTGAACAAAGTGGTTCCAAGCTACAGATCGAGGGACCATCTTTTTTCTTTTTGTAGTAATCTCTTTAGAAGGAGCATTTGCTTCATTAGTAGGTTGAGGGTTCGCACCTTCTCCGTCTATGAGAATTGGTTCGCTATTTTTAGTCATCTGATATTGAAAAATATATATACATATATATATTCAGTAATACTCACAAAACATTTAATAACATAAAAGAAAAAAAACTATTACCAGTAACGTAAAAACAGTTTTTATTACAATATCATAATGGTTGTTACAACTTTGGAGGAAAAGCATAATATAATCCTATATATATATGGATCTAATGATTCTAAATAATATACTATACATATATAAACTGACGCTAGCAATAAAAGTTGATGATTGTGTCAAGAACCCTAACCTATATAAATATAATCCCTAAGCCACCATTAGTTGTAAAGTAAATAAAATAATAATTATCATAAACTGTGCCAATAGGTAGGATGAAAAGCCAAGAAGAAAGAGTTAGTATTCTAACATTTATGATTTGTAGCAGACTAGCAGCTTTCCTGTGTTTTTTGTTTATTATCAGTATTCACAAAAAAAAGCTGCCAAAGCAGGCAATGAATATATATTAAACGAATATATATTAAACCTAATAGGGTAGGGTTAATAAAATATTATATAAAATTGAATTACATATTTTAATATTAATATTTAATGATTTTATTTAAATATGTATTATTAATTATATTATTAAAAATCTTATAATAAAATTTCGGTATATGGAATGAAATTTGGAATTTCATTATAACATTCCATTCCATATTCCATATTCCAAAATTTTAGAAAATACATTCCATTCCATATTCCACATTCCAAAATTCCAATCCAAATAAAAATTTCGGTTTGGATTTCGGTTTAAATCGGTAATATTTCAAACCAAGTTACACCCCTAATTATGCATGCCCTGCTGCAATTATCGTACTTTTCACATGGATCATTACATTTATTAGTTCTATTGTTACATTATGGTGAGTGGGAAAACCAAAAATTGAATGAGATAAGACAATTTTTAAGCAAAAAAAAAAAAATTATATACGAATTAAAGATAAAATTAAATATTTAATATTATAGTAAAATTTAAATTTTGTTATAAATTCTATAAAAAAAATTTATTAAAATTTTATATTTTTTATTAATATAAATAAACTCATTTGGTCTTGCATCCCTAATGGTATACCAAAAAAAATAAACTGGTTTGGTGACATAACCTATAAAATAGAGAACTAATATGGTTCAAATCAGTTAATCTCAAACTGGTTTGATTAATCTCAATTCAAAAATCAATAACCTGAATTTAAACTATGAACCTAAAAATTTAGATTTGAATCGAATTGAATCTATACTCAAATTCGATTAACCTATTTTTCAAGTTTAGTTCATACTACTCAGATTTTGTTTATTGATTCCCAGGTTTTTTTTAGCACTCCTACACAATTAGGAAAATTAAATTTTGATTTAAGAGACTTTAAAAAATTACATTTACTAGTCTATTTGAATTACTTATTTTGAATGATAAAAGCATAATATATAGGGAATTCACCATAAAAATATTGTATTAAAGGGGCTTAATATTTTTAGACCCCATTATAAAAAATGAATTATTTTGAATAAAAATGTCTTTTACCCTAAAAAAATATCATTTTTCTCTTTGCTTACCATCTTCCTCATTCTCTCTAAGTTGCCACCTATCACATCCCAATTTCAAAAGTATGACGGTCCTAGGGTCTAAACAGGCTTAAAACTATCAGACACTACGTGAAATCATAAATAAACCAACATATTCACACATGCAATTAATTATTCCTTAATCTTATAATATATTATTTTACATTTATTTTTATGTCATTTATTACACATATTTATATCATATTTTTCACATTATAGTTTACCTTCATATCATATTAAACCACTCATAAAAGTACAGTAGAGCATCTAAAATACATATAAATTAACATATTTATTTCATTTAATAATTATTAGTTAATTATATTGTTTACTAATTCTTGTTGGAAGAAAGAAATCAATAAGCTGATAAATTTGGATAACGTTTACTTGAAACCATAGGCAATTATGTGAGTCGTCAACTCAATAAGATTATAATGCCAAAAGGTAGGATGCACAATACAAATATTTTAAGGTTTAAAAATAATAATAATATAAGGTGGCAGCTCAATAAAAGTTTAATAATAAAATTTAATCTACAAAAAGGGACAACAATATTTGAACCGATATCACAAAAGCAAATAAAAAATATGACAGATAAATATATAGAGATAGTACTGAAGAAAATATATTATTATATACATTCTAGTATTATTACACATCACACACACATAAAGGCAGTAACTTCACTCTTTTTATCACAAATCTCTATTTACACATAGTCTGATGGTATAGCCCTCATCAAGTTAAAATTTTGTCATATTGGCTAAACAAATAACTTGATATGATCACATAGGCCTAGAGATCACATAAGATTTCACAATTTATAATTATATAAGCATAATCAATAAAGATATGAAATGGTTCAAGTATCAACATAGGTTCACAATTCATCAAAAATTTCAAAGCAACAAAGGAAGTAATAGATACTATAACTCTACTTGAACGTGAAAATTTAATTCATCTTGGTCAGTGATAATATCATATCAGTTTTGTGGTAATTATTGACATACATTTACATTTGTATAAGTATTGCACTCATAGGTTCTCTTTTAGATTATTATACTAATAACAATGACGATTATATTATTCATAATTAATAATTATTATTATTTGTCATTTATAATAATAATGGAAACTCCTTCTCTTAATAACAATAATATTACTCAATTTGTTGAATTATTATTATAATTCATTTAATTTTAATTTTATGAATTTTAAAGCATAATTTATTAATTAAATTAACTCAATCAATTGATTAATAATTGATAATAATTAAAGTAATTAATCTAAAATGAACTAATTTAAGAAATTTTAAGCCCATCCAAGTGAAAATACAGTTATCAGTGCTTCTAAAATTTCAAACGAAACATCGAAACTATGTCGTCAGAGTATCGACGGAATTCTCTTCGGTTATCACTCACATTATCATTCAAAAGATTTTTTATATCCAAATGAGTATGGTTAATGTCGTTGGAAAGATAATGAAGTTAGGAGCTCAATCATGCCAGAGGTGTTGACTAACTCGCCAAAAAATCACCGAAATCTCACCGAAAAATTTTTATTTTTACTAAAATTTTTCTCTCACTTTGGTGATCCTCTCATGGTCTAATAGTACTCAAATTAAAGCTTATGAAAAGATAATTATAAATCATCTTGAATTATATGAATCAAAGTTCAGATGAGGGTAATATGACCTTTAAAGTTTTGATCGCGGAGTTAGCCAAAATTCATTATAGCAACTTTGGGAAGTGTGTTTGATGACGTCTAGACTCTGATCAAAGTGATTATGATGTCGCTATCTTTTTTTAGATGTTATTTTTCCAATGACACCAATGGTGCATCAATCAGAGGTCCAGTGATGAAATTATCACCGAAAAATTATAGAATGCTCATTTTTTTCCTTTTCCTCTCTCTCTCCCTGCCTTTCTCTTTCTTTCGTTATTTGTTCCTTATCTTCTTTTTTTCATATTATATATTATATATATAATTATTTTATTTTATTTTAAAATTTAAAATTTTTATATTAATTTTTAATTCTTTTTCAACCAAACTCCATCTCAAATTTCTTTATTATTATTATTATTATTTATTATTATCTTTATCTTTAAATGATATTTTAAAATTTTAGATTATTACACTACCTCCTATTCCTCTCCTCTTCTTTCTCTTTTTTTTTCATTCTCTTCCTCCTCTTTTTTTTTTTCCTCCATTGAAATTTATCTATTTTTTTTGTTTAATTCAATCTATTAAAATTTTGATTCATTTAAAGTGGTAAGTTATATATTTAGCAATATATAATAATTTTTTTGAATGATGATGATTTATAATAGAAACTTGTTGATTTTGTATTATTTCACCATGGGAAACATGTTGATTTAATTAAATTCAAAATTTTGGATCTTTTTATTACTTTTCTTTCTTTCTTCTTCCTTTCTTCTTGTATTTTAATTTTTATATTTTTGAAAAATTATATAAAGTGTTATGAAAGTTATGACATTATATTTGAAGCAATTTTGTGTATGGCTGGAGATTGTTAAGGCTTGTTACTATATTGTTAGGAAAAATTAAGGATACTTAAGAGTTGTTAGCACCCTAACTACCACTAATTACCTCTAACTATCTTCTAACAACTTCTAACTGTCATTTAAAATACTTTTTCCCTAATATATTATAAAAGTTAAAATTTGTTATTTATCTTTCATTTCTGTATTCTTCATTTCTTCTTTCATTTTAATTTCTAAATTTTTAAAAAAATTATATGGAGTATTATGGAGGTTGCAAAACTATATTTGAAGTAATTCTGTATACTGCTGGAGACTATTAGAGCTTGTTACTGGGTTGTTATGGATAATTAAAGATAGTTAATGATAGTTGGGGGATGTTAGCCCCTAATTGCCTCTAATTGTCCCTAAATATCTCTAACTGCCTTCTAACAGCTCATAACTATCATTTAAAATACTCTATTACTCTCTAACACATTGTAAAAGTTAAAATTTATTACTTATCTTTCTTTCTTCTTCATTTCTTCTTTTATTTTAATATCAGAATGTTTGAAAAATTGCATGGAGTGCTATGGAGGTTATGAGATTGTATATGTAGCAATTTTGTGTATCGCTGAAAATTATTAGGGCTTGTTACTGGGTTGTTAGGAATAATTAGGGGTAGTTATGGATAGTTAGGGGTTTGTTAGCTCTATAACTACCCCTAATTACCTTTAACTATATTATAAAAATCTCAAACTATCATTTAAAATACTTTACTCTCTAACACATTATAAAAGTTAAAATTTATTACTTATCTTTCTTTCTTCATTCATTCTTTTTATTTTAATTTTTGAATTTTCCAAAAAATTATGTGGAGTGTTATGGGAGTTACAAGATTGTATTTGAAGCAATTTAGTATACTACTAGAGACTTTTAGGGCTTCTTACTAGATTGCTAGAGACAATTAGAAGCAGTTAGGAATAGTTAGAAGTTGTTAGCCCCCTAACTGCCTCTAACTACCTTTTAATATTTTAAAATATATAAGTGCGAATCAATATTTAAAAAATATTTTAAAACCAAATAGAGACAAACTCAAAATTAAATCTTCAAAAATAAAAAATACTTATGAACCCCTAACGGTCTCTAACTCTTGCCCTAAGTACACCCAACCAACTATGAATTAATGTATTAAATAATGTTTTAGAATAAAATGAAAATCAAAATAAACAACAATTATTATATAATAGATTATAAAAATTTTACAACAATATAAAAATATTACAAATGAAATACACAATATTATAATATTAATTATGGTTAAATTATTTTTTTGAACACTCGTAGATTCCAAAGTATTGAATTCTCCATTCTACGCTTCATAATTTCAATTCAACTTTCATAAAAATACCCTACACTCGCAAGTAAGAAGAAAAAAATAATCATATTATAATATTTCAGTAAATAAAACATATAATTAAACAAAAAGTATTATGAAGCATTTTAAATAGTAGTTAGGGGCAGATATATGTGAGTTAGGGATAGTTAGAGACAATTAAATTTAGTTATGGGCTTTTTAATTTAATATTTTTTTAGTTGTAAATTAAAATCTTATATGTAGATTGCAATTTCATATTTTAATCAATATTGTATGTCGAAGAGTATTATGGAGTATTTTAAATGATAATTACAAATAAATAGAGGTGAGTTAAGAATAATTAGATATAGTTAATGGCAATTAGGGGCTTTCTAATTCAACATTGTTTTTAGTTACAAATTAAAATCTTACAAATAGATTCTAATTTCTTATTTTAATTTACATAATATGTTAGAGAATATTATGGAGTATTTTAAATAATAGTTAGAGTTAGTTAGAAGCGAGTTATGAAAAGTTAGAGATAATTAAAACTTTCTAGTTCAACATTATTTTCAGTTACAAATCAAAATATTGTAAACAGATTTAAATTTTATATTTTAATCTAAATAATATGTTTAAGAGTATTATGAAGTATTTTAAATGAAAGTTAGGGATAAATGAGGTGAGTTAGGGATAGTTAGAGATAATTAGGGGCTAACACTCATTAACTTTCATTAATCATCTCTAACTGCTTTTGACAATCCCTAACTGTATATTACGACCCAGTAACAATTCTTAATAACCTATATAATTATACAATATTACTTTAAATATAATTTAGTAACCTTCATACTACTCTATTTAACTTTTCAATAATCCAAAAATTAAAATGGAAGAAGAAAGAAAGATAAGTAGAAAAGAGATACAGATTATGGTTAAATGCAACAAAATCAACAAGTTTCTTATAAAATATCACAATTATAATAATTCAAATATATATATATTGCTAAAAAATCGATTGACTATTTCTTTCATAACTCGGCTTTTAAAAAAACTCTAATTTATCTAGTCAATTCATTAGTAAACAGCGCATTGCAAATAATAAAAAGAAAATATAAAATTTTGACTAAAAATGGAGATGAAGATGGTAAAATATTGATGAAAGAGAGAAAAAAAAAGTTGAGTGGCATTTCAAGCGGAGAAAAAGAATTATTTTTTTTAGATTTAAGAGTATTTTTGTCCATTTCAATATATTTAAGAATACAAGGGTCTAAAAAATATTAAATCCCTTGAGAAAAGTATTTCTGATGTAAATTTCCATTTATGTATATATGAATAATCTTAATTTAGAACTCTTTTAATAAAATTGTGGTAGAATTTTATTATTTTATCAAGCATTAGAGTAATTTACTCTGTTTGTTCCCAAAAAATAAAAAATAAAAAAATATTCTATTTGTATAATAGAAAATCCGATGTTTATCTTTTTAAAAGGTACCGACTTAATTTACTAAATTTTAACAAATAATTATTTACTTTTATTACTATTTTTGGACTTAACTTTTCTTTTTTATTTTTTTAGTTTGAAAAAATAATTAAAAAAATAATTAATAGTTACCATAAATGATTTGAAATAATTATTATATTCAAAATGATAAATAAAAAACAGTAATTAATTTCACAAAAAAAAAAAAAAACAGTAACCAAAACTGATGGTATTGTTATTTTTTTTAATTCATTGGAGGGATTTAATCCATG
Source organism: Garcia nutans (assembly GCA_947685225.1). Lineage (NCBI taxonomy): Eukaryota > Viridiplantae > Streptophyta > Magnoliopsida > Malpighiales > Euphorbiaceae > Garcia > Garcia nutans. The sequence continues at coordinate 38,687,831 of CANTUV010000033.1, read as the reverse complement.
GACTACACAATAGGGGGTAGTCCTCCCCTATCAATACTCATCACAAGGATGATCAACACTCACTATAAAAGCGACAGAATGGGGAATCAAACTTGTGACCAACTGGTCACATCACAGCGCACTAAACAACTAGGCTAGGCCCTCAACCCCCTACTGATGGTATTGTTATTGTCAGTGTATGTATATTTGTTAAATACTACTTAAATATATTCAATTATATAATAATCAATATTTAATATTAACTCTCTATATATATATGTACAAATTTTATAACTTTTTGAATAAAAAATAAAAATATTATAATATTACAAAAGAGGATTATTTACTATTTTATTTTATTTATTATTTATTTTTTGAAAAATAATTATTTAATTATTTATTATATATTATACTTAAAGTCGGTATTATTTTTTAAGAAAACACTATATTATTAATTATATAAATATCAGTATTTTTTGAGAAAATATATAATAAATATTAATATTATTTCAATGTTTTATCTTTATTAAACTATTTTCAATACCATAAAAAGAAAAAAGCATATTTCACTCAAAAAAAAAAAGGAAAAGAAAGTTTATGCGGGTCAACTTCCTTGCGGGTTGGAATTTGGAAATCGTAGAAAGTACCTCCTCTACTACAAAGAGAGAGCAGGGTTTAGCCAGGGTTTGGGTCGCCAACTGCACCTCCGTCCCTCTCTTTTCAGTTTTCACGGCGTAATCTGGTGTTACGCTCATGTAAGAACTCAAAACTTATTATTCATTCTCGTGTGGATCAACTGCTCCTTGTCAGTCTCGTGTTACATTTCTTTTTCACTTTTTATTCATTTGCTCAGTAATTTAGCTTTGAATTTGTAAACTCAAATACTTACTTGATGTTGGTTTTTAATCCGTCTCCTACCAATTTTTTTTATTTGTCTGTCTGTTTGTTTGCATTTCTCTGTACTCTTTGCAATTGATATCAAAAATACCCTTTTGATTATACAAAAAATGACCTGAAAAATCTTATTACTTGATTTCACCCTCTCCAAATGCAGCGTTGCTTTGCCATATTCACCCACAAAATTCTAACTAGCTCCAATATTATCACCACCAACAACACCGCTGCTAGCACTTTTTTATACTCTCAATTCAACCCCTTGTATACAAGGAGTAATGGGTTTGCGTTATTTCGTTTTCTCTCATTCACTCCAATGCACCGGCGTGCTCCAGATCCTGATGATCCGTCCACCCTGATGAAGGAAGATGGCGTGTCAGTTTGTTCCCATATGTGGATCGAAAATTTTCGTGAACCTGATAGGATAGTGAACAATTTGACCTCTTATCTTCGGCGTTTTGAATTGTGGGTATTGGCTTATCAAAAAGTGTGTGCTGATGATATGGGAGCTTATATGCCCCGTAGTGCAATAGAAAGGTCTGCATTGGAGGATTTGTTAGCACTTAGAAATGCTGTTCTTGATGATAGATTTAAGTGGGGTGCTAGACTGCAGTTTTTTATCAAATCTCCAAGGGATAAGACAGAGTATGAGTCTTTATCAAAGAGGAAGATTAAGGCTATCTTGACAACCACACAACCTGCTCCATTTCAGGATAAGATTGTTCAGGAAGTTCTGCTTTTGATCTTGGAGCCAATATATGAAGCACGATTTTCTCAAAAGTCTTTTGCATTTAGGCCTGGTAGGAATGCGCATACAGCATTGAGGGTGATTAGGAGGAGTTTTGCTGGGTATTTGTGGTATATAAAGGGAGATTTAAGTACAGTTTTGGATGGCATGAAGACAGGGTTGGTGATAAGTGCTTTGATGAGGGATGTGAGAGACAAGAAAGTGATTGATTTGGTGAAGGCAGCATTAACTACACCCGTGATCACAAGTCAAGTGGAAGAGCCAAAAAAGAAAAAAAAGAGGAAGTATCAAAAAAAGAAGGTTTTAGCAGAGGATGAACCAAAGCCAGATCCGTATTGGTTAGATACCTTTTTTGGGTTTGCACCTGAGGAGGCTGAGAAGGTTCCTTCTTGGGGGCATTGTGGGATTCTTAGTCCCCTTTTGGCTAATGTTTGTCTTGATGAATTGGATCGATGGATGGAGGGTAAGATTAAGGAGTTTTACCATCCTTCAAAGAGTGATGTCATATGGAATAGTCCAGAAGGGGAAGCAGAACAGGGAAATACATCTTGGCCGGAATTTGTGCCAACAAGTGGACCAGATAAGACCCGAAAAATGGATTACATAAGATATGGGGGTCACATTTTGATTGGTGTTCGTGGACCCAGGGCAGATGCAGCTACATTGAGAAAGCAATTGATTGAGTTTGTTGATCGGAAATACTTGCTCAAGCTTGATAATGAGAGTCTCCCTATTGAACACATAACTAAGGGTATAATGTTTCTTGACCATGTTTTGTGCCGAAGGGTTGTGTATCCAACTCTTCGGTACACTGCCACTGGTGGGAAGATCATAAGTGAAAAGGGCGTTGGCACCCTTTTGTCAGTTACAGCAAGCTTGAAACAATGCATTAAGCAATTCAGGAAGTTGAACTTTCTGAAGGGAGACAGGGATCCAGATCCGCAACCTTGCTTTAGAATGTTCCATGCTACTCAAGCTCACACCAATGCACAAATGAACAAGTTTTTGTCAACAATGGTTGAGTGGTATAGGTATGCTGACAATCGGAAGAAAATTGTGAACTTCTGTTCTTATATTCTAAGGGGTTCACTTGCAAAGCTTTATGCTGCAAAATACAAGCTTCGTTCACGTGCCAAGGTGTATAAGATTGGTTCTCGAAATCTGAGTCGTCCTTTGAAGGAGAAGAAAGGATCATCACCAGAGTACCACAATCTGCTAAGGATGGGCCTTGTTGAGTCAATTGATGGGCTTCAGTATACCAGAATGTCTCTTGTACCTGAGACAGATTACACCCCTTTTCCAAGTGATTGGAGACCTGTTCATGAGAAGGCGTTGCTTGAGCATATAAGGCTGGATGATCCAAAAACTCTGGAGGGGCAACAATGTTCCATTAAGGAACTTGGTTTGGTTTCACCTCAGGACTACATTTCAATGCTTGTTTGGAACTACAAGAGAAATGCTGTTGTAATGGATCAACTTTCCCTTGTAAAAAGTGGTAGCCAAGATAAGGAGCGACAGTTGCTGCTGACCACTAATCATGAGAACCATGACAAAATAAACAAAGAAGATGAGGAGCACGAAGAAGGGTTTCATGCGGCACAAATGTAAGATGATTTTTGTGATATGTTTGAAAGAAAGAGTTTTCCGTAAGTGAGCTTCACGCTGTCTAGAGGAAGTAATGCAGAATGAATTTATTCTGCAACAAGCTAAAATGAAAAACTTCGTGTACAAATTCAAATAGATTTGTTCAATTTTAAATTAAGAAGGTTCAATTGAATTGGTTTTCTCTTGCTAATTAAATGACAAGGTTTTTTTAGCATCACTGCTTGCGTCTGTGCATTTGCTGGTTCGTATCTTGTTTTCCAAACAACTGTTGGAGTTATGAAACCTTATGTTTATAAGTTGGTTAAATACATTAAACTTTAAAGGGCATGCACTTTCCTGCCTCAATATTTTATGAACAATCTCAATATATCAGCTCATCAATATTTGTGTTATGCAGTTGCATAAATTTGAGATCATAAATATTGATTTTACGCTCTTGCATAAATTTGTGATCTACACAGAAGAAATGCAAAATTCATTTCAATTTAGCATTAGATACTGATGCTTTAATTGTACTTGTTCATTGCCTGCATAGGTCTTTGGGAAGTTTTTCACTTTTTATGGGTTGTTTTTACCTGTGCCATTGGACTTTTTGCTTTATTCCTTTGCCATTTCGTTTTTAACCATAAATGGTACATGTTTCACTTCTGCATTTTTCTTCTTATCATGATAGTATTTCTTATACAATGGTAGTAATCATTATTTCTTATACCATGTCAATAATCATCATTTTAAGATGCTCAGAATAAAGTGAATTTCTGTTTGGCTGTTTGCTCTTAAAGACAAACTTATTTAACATCTGCAATCTACTACAATGATCTGCCAAAAGCTCCATACCACCTCTTAACAGGAATTTCTAAGCTGAACTTATAGGTAGGGATCCCCCATCAATAAGGTCCTCTTTCAGCCAATATCACATGGGTGCTGATAAAGTCATTAAGCATGTCCTCAGTCTGCTTCTAGATAAATTTTGTTATCACATTCCACATATGACATTAGGCTTGGATGTATGGACTTGGCTTCCTGCATGGTATACTGGTTTTTAGCCTTTTCTATGGAGGTAGGCTTTGCCCCAAAATGTGATTTATTTATTTATTTATTTTTTCTGTGAGTTCCTTCTCTTTGGATTAGACTACATATAACCAAGAATTAATGGCCACTTGTTTTTTTTTTTCTATGAAAGGAATAGAAAAAACAGAACAGCCCTAAGGCTTACAACACTAACAAGCTATCCTTGCACCAGCAATCCCATGCACCTTGAGGAGGCCTATGATACCAAATAATCTGCTCAATTTGATAAAAAACAAGCTTTGTTATCCCATCAGCAACCAAGTTTTGACTCCTTGGGACATGCATCAATCGAAATTGCCAAGCATTCTTCAATAACAACCAAATTTGTTCTAAACATTGATGTTCAGGACCAGGTGAAACAATTGGAGAGCAAATAGCATTGACAGCTTCCAAACAGTTAGATTGAATTACCAAATTTCTCCAACCTTTATCCCAAGGCGTTGCAAGACCCCATTTGATAGCCAAAAGCAGCTCTCATGCTGTCCCTAAAAACTCCCCATAGAGCGTTGATATTACCATTAATAGTGCAGGCCCCATCTGTATTCAACATCACTTCTCCATCTGATGGAGATGACCAATTATCCGCCTCATTGCTGCTGCTTCTTATTCCCAAGAGAGAGAAACCAGAATGCATCTTAGAAACATGAATGGCTTCCACTTCGCTACCAATAATGGAAAGTTTTGTTTGTAGATCAAGCGATTTTCTATGAAACACACTATCGTTTCTCCATTTCCAGATTTTCCAGCAAGCCACGCCAAAAAATAATGCCAACTCTATTGTAAACCTTCCATTAAATTTACCCATCAAATTCTCCTTGAACCAACAACGAAGGGGAAGATTGAAAAAACTCTGAACATTATTATTGTCCAACAAATTACTCCAAACCCTCCTTGCTTATATATAATCACGCAATGCATGAATGTGATTCTCCTCCCCATTCTGACAAGAAACACTACTGCTCGAGTCAGATAAGTGGCTTCTATACTTTTCTGAATTTGTGAGAAGCTGTTTGTGAATACCCATCCAAAGAAAGGATCGAATTCTCTGTGGTCCATCCCAGCTCCAGCACTTTTTCCAAATAATTCGGCCTCTACCACCATATTCTCCTCTCAAGAACTGATATGCTGAGCTAATATTAAATTTTCCAGAATTTGTCTGAGCCCAGTAGCTGGTGTCTTCCCCAAGAGCTTCCATTGGGGCTGGCTTGTTATTAATCAAATCACAAGTGAGATCGTTAAAATATTTGCTCAACTCAGTAAGCTTCCAACGACCCTCATCATTCACTGCATCTTTGACCGTCCAATTCAGCATTTGATTGTCGATCTGGGACGTTATGGAGCCAATAAGCGGAGTATCTCCACACCATCGATCAAACCAGAAGTTAGACGGACACCCTAACATTGGCAATAATGGAAGGCCAACAACGAGCAATAGCCTTCCATAATGGAGTATCTTTGTTCTTTGGCAACTCCAAAGGAGGGGAGCTGAAAGAAATTCCATACCTGCTAGCACCTTTGCCCACAGATCATTTGGCTTGGTAACCATTTGCCAGCCAATTTTAAAAACGAAAGCAAGATTAAACTCCTTAAGCCGACGTAAACCAACTCCACCCTCAGCTTTTAGGCCGACAAAGATTATTCCAATTTAGAAGATGAATTTTCTTCTAGTCATCTGACTTTCCCCAAAGAAAATCACGACAAAGGGCCTCAATTTTGTTGCATATAGATATAGGAAGAATAGTTGTTTGCATCGTGTAGATTGGTAACGCCATTAACACAGACTGCACCAACGTTAGCCTTCCCGCAAAAGAAAGACAGTTTGCCTTCCAGTTACTCAGCCTTTTTCTTCACATTGTCCACCATAAATTGATATTGATTAACACCAGCCCTTCCATGAAATACTGGTCTGCCAAGATAAGATCCCAAATCAGTAGTGTAAAGGCATCTTGTAACTGGGGTTGTGTTTACCGATGTTAGGAGCTGCTGCTGGTATGGTTTGCAGGACAGATAATATATCATTTTTTGTGGGGTGAAATGCTGGTAGGCTGTGGCAATGTCCTTGCAATGGATAAATCTTATCTTGTAGGTTGGTTGATATAATAAATTTGATGGTGATCTGGTGTGGCATTCTGTCATGGGTTCCTGTCAGGTTGGAACCTTGCATAGCAGGGCAGATACTAGTTCAGATTTTGTTGGGTGAAATGTTGGTTGGTTGTGGCAATGCAATGGATTAATTTCACCTTGCAGGTTGGTTAGTTCTCTGTTAGGTGCAGGTATGAGGTTAGCTGCTGTATGCTTGATGTGCTGGGATTGACTGGCCTCCAGGGCAGAATCATATGTTGCTCTGCTGTGTGAGAATTACTTGCAGGCTGGTTTGCTGGGATTGACTGATGTTTCTGAGCTGGTTTAGTTTTCAGATTGATTTTCTAATTATGCTGAGGCTGTGTAAAGCAGCGGATTGAGGAATGGTTGGTTTTGCTTGAAAAATTGTTGAACTGTGCTAATGGGATGGCTGTTGCCTGCTGGGTTTGTAAGGTTCTGGTCTGCTGGATGGGTTTGGTTTCGTATCAAGTTGCTGCAATATGGTGTTGTGCTGTGGTTTGGTGCAGGTAGCTTTTGTTGCTGGGTTAAAGGCTTGGTGATGGATGGTTGTATATACTGCTAGAGTCACAGGTTTGATCTAGTAGCAAGTTATGGGTGCTTGAGATTGGCTGGTTTCAAGTTTGCTGCAATATGGGGCCGTTTGAGTGGGATGTTGGTACACTTGGGATGGCCCGTTTGGTAACTTGGTAGTGGATGTCCTGGATGGTTGTATATACTTAAAAAGGTAGATTCTGGAAGTTGTTACCGTATAGCTTGGGTATGGAGAATGGTCATTGAGTATACTTTGATTTGTTGATCGTTTGTACATACTGAATTTTGTTAATTAAAATTAATTTTACTTACCAAAAAAATAGCAATGGTCAAAGTGATGAAAATTCCTACCATAGTGATGGACAATGGGACTCCATGTTGACTTTAACGATCGATTAAATTGCTTCTCAACGCTCACTAGTCTTTTTACATTAGCTTGTTGATAAGCTTATAATATATTAGATATAGACATATGCCTAAGTCAACATCAACCAATAATATATGGATACTATAAAATCCAAATCATCCATTGAAGGCATAAAGTCATGCCAAAGTAGTTACTTGTGTAAATCCACTAGGTAGCTAGCCAAGTTAGACCACTCAAAAAAATTATTATTTATTTTTGGAATCTGGTCATGAAGAAGATATTAGATAGTATAGACATATTGCAATGATCTCTTGAATCTCCATGTACTATCCAACTTTGCCAATTTTAAAGCAACTTGCATTTCAATTTATCAAGAAATCATAATCTTTAGGGAATTTGAATTTTTGTAGTTCTATATGGCTTGATTAGAATATTTTTTCTTTTTTTTTTCATCCCTTTGTTTATAGCAAAAGGAAGAAATATAAGACAATCTTTTCCCTTGCAGTGAATTTTACAATCTGAATCTTCATGGCTGGTGCTCAAAAGCTGCAACCAGAAATAACAAGTGAGTCACTAACTATATTTAATACTACAAATATGCATTCTATTTCTCTTTACTATTAATTTTAGTACATAGAGTTGTGACCAAATTGATTAATCTTAAGGTTCTTTCTATTCCATTACTTCTATGTTATTACTTGGTTATCTACTATCTTCCACCAAAAGATCATGATTCAGAAACTGCTGGTGGCATTTTATTACTGAGAATTCTGGAATATTTATCCAATGCTAAAATTTATATGATTCTGGGAAACTTAATCGAAGTAAATAAAATTCTCATTGATTTTTTTGATGCAATTCTTATACTGTTTTTCATTTGTATTTTATAATTTTTTTTCTTTTAGTGTTTAATTAGGTGGTTGTAGAACAATTCATGCTAGTTTTTTTTTGGTGGTTTCAGCTGTTAATGGCAGAGAGCTATCCTCAAAAGATGACAGTCCTTTGTTAAGGTTCCTAAACTTGTGCAATATAAGTGGTGGTTACGAGTGACCTGCTATACACTTACTTCTCTCATGCCGATCTGCTGCAACTCTTCTAGGAAGGTTATACTATGACAAAGGTGGAAATAGCAAATGGATTGCAACATTTGTTCAATCTGCTGGCTTCCCTATGCTACTTCCTCTCCTTTTCATCTTCTACCCTTCTGCTAAATCTACTACCAATCTCATTGATCCTTTATCTGCAACTAAACCAAAATTATACACATTTGTTTCTATACCTTGCCTTTGGCATACTCTTAACAGGTGACAACTTGATGTACTCATATGGACTTCTATCCCTTCCTGTCTCTACTTATTCTTTGCTGTGCGCGACCCAGTTGGCCTTTAATGTGCTTTTCTCCTTCTTCAATTCGCAGAAGTTTACCCTTTTAATATTCAATTCTCTAGTCCTTCATACTATTTCAGCCTCCATTCTTGCTGTTAATGCAGACTCTGAGAACTCTTCAGGTATTTCCAAAGGCAAGTATGCCATTGGATTTCTGTGCACGCTTGGTGCTTCTGCAACATACTCTTTATACCTTTCCTTAGTGCAACTATCTTTTGAGAAGGTTATAAAGAGAGAAACCTTCTCTGCTGTCCTAGATATGGAAATATATCCATCATTTGTCGCAACTTGTGGCTGCATAGTGGAGCTTTTTGCAAGCGGAGAATGGAAAAGTTTGGAAAATGAAATGAAAGAATATGGAGAAGGAAAAGTATCCTATTTGATGACTCTAATTTGGACTGCCATTACATGGCAAATTTCCTCTGTGGGTTTGTTGGGGTTAATTTTTGAGGTATCTTCTCTTTTCTCTAATGTCATTAGCGCATTGGCCTTGCCAGTTGTTCCCATTCTTGCTGTTATATTTTTCCATGATAAAATGGATGAAATATAAATCATAGCCATGCTGATTGCAATCTGGGGATTCTTGTCCTATATTTATCAACATCGTTTGGATGATACTAAATCTAAGACAAATGCTGCCACTGTCGTCGAGGTTGCTAGTACTCGATTAGAAATGTGTTGATTGTTCAGACAGGAACTGAAGTAGTGCAAAAATATAGTAGGAGGTAAGAAATTCTAGCATGAATTTATGGAAAAGAACTCCAAGGGAAAATTCTAACATACTCAGACAATACTGTCTCAGCATTGTCTGAGTTGCAGATTGCTACAGCTAATTTGTAAGAACAGAATCAGGTCAAGTATGTCCATGTTGTAACTGCATTTATATACAGACCTTATAAACAAGTAACTCTCAAGTTTTGTATTTTTAACTACATTTATAGTTTGATAAATGAGACGAATTTGAACAAAGATTATTTAGTTTGTTTGGATCGTGAATAACTTGGTTATCATGTATTTTTAAATTTGATAATGTATTTTTAAGATTAGTTTTGAAGCTTTATGATGCTAAAGCAAGTCAAGACAAATTTACAATTAAAGCATATACAAAACATTTATATCTACACAACAAACATAACGAAATTAATATTTTTTAACTTTATTTTTTATATTTATAATATGTAAAATATGTTTAAAAATAATTTTATTAATATTTTTATATATTTTTATTTTTTATATTTTTTGAGTGTTATTTGTAATCAAAATTAAAAATTATTTCTTTATAAAAATTAATATATTTTATATGTTAAAAATCTAATTTAAAATATTTATTTTTATTATTTTATTAAAATATATTTATTTAATAGTATTTTTTTAAAAAAAAATATAAAAATTGAAGTAAAATATTATTTGTAGTGATAGAGATGGTATTTTAAAAAAATCTTATTTTAATAAGGAATGGTGTATTTTTTTTTAAATTTTATTTTTATGGGTAGTTTTATGAAAACCCATTTCTTATGCCCAACTTAAACAATTTTGAAGTAAAATATTGTTTGATGAGGTGACTATTTGTGGTTTTGTATATTTAATTAGGTTTTTCAAGTGTGATTGTTTACTTGTAAGATGCTAATAATTGAGAAAAAAAAAAGCAATTGCAAGATATGTTATTGTCTCAATTTTTCTGTTTAGCAAAAATTACAATATTATTATAGTATTTGATTTTATCACAAAATGAATAAAAAACTATTATAAAATTGAAAATTTCAATATGATGTCTATTAAAATTAAAATCTAAGTTGACTATTTATTATAATCTTTCCATCGGTATCCTAATTGAAAAGTAAATATTAAGTGGATATACTCGTAATTAATATGTAATTCACATCATACTACTTATCTTAATATGCTATTACAATTAGGGCCGGAATCAGGGGCATGGGGTCCATTGTCCTCCTTTGGCTTCTATGTGTATATATATTTTAAATTTTAAAGAGGTTCAAACCTCCGAAAATGTATTTTTTTGGGGGTTCGAATCCGTGATCTTCCTCTAGTGGGTTGGGTCGCTAGTCCGCTGACTAACCCCAGCGGGTTTGCTTCTATATATATATATATTATAAAAAATATGTGTATTTATATACATATATAATTAATATATTTATATTTATATAATATAAAATATAATTAATTTTATATTTATATAATTTATAGTATTTATATATTGAAATAAAAATAATAAAAAATTTATAATTTAATTATTTAATATAAAAATAAAATTAAATATAAATTCGTCCGTAATTTTTTTTTCTTGAAAATTTTATCTCATTTGTCTCTATCCTTGTCCTAGTTCTGCCACTTATTACAATTAATGATATATTAACATATAGTCTAATCATAATAATATGTGCAATGCAAACAATAAATCGATATTTAATTTTTTTGCTTTTATTTTGATAAATAAAAAAGGTAATTAAATATAATAAATAATATTAAGGATTAAAAGTCATTTGATTCATAATTTTGTGATTAAGCATATATTTTTTTATAAAAAAATATAAGCTTAATTTTCAAAAGTTAACTTTGGTGTCTTTATAATATTTATTACACATTTTAATTTTAAATTAAAAAATATATAAAGTTGAAGATTTTTAACATTGATTTATTTGCGGGTAAATATTTCATAAAATAAAATTAAGAAGCAAAATTTCGTAAAATTTATTATCTTTTAGTATATTATATTATATACTAAATTTGTCACAAAATTACTATTCCTAAAACTGTCACAAGATTACTATTCTTTGTGGCAGTCCATTTTCCATTAAATCATAGCTTTTTTTTTAAAATTTATTTTTCATTTTGTCTATATTTTTCTTTTACTTTTTAAACCTTCTTTTGCTGTTTTCTGTTGCGTTTTGGAGGGTATATATATACTATACACATCATGCTATTTTTTATAATATTATATTGGCTAAATACATATTTAGCCTTTTTTAACTTATAGTGATTAGTAATTTTACTTGTTAAACTTTTAATTTAATTATATAACTCCCTGAACTCATATTTTTTTAATTTATAAATATAAACTCGCTGAGTTACACCGAATTATGCCGAGTCACTGAGATATCTATTTAGTATAAAATATATAAATATAAGGCGTAAAGTGATCAATATTCATTAATATAAGTGTCTATCAGTAAAAAATTAACAAAAAATATGAGGTAAAATGATTAAATAAAAATTTAAGAGGTAAAATAATTAAACACTATAAGTTAGTAGCCTACGCATATATTTACCTATTATATTATATCAATAGGGATCCTTAAAGTCTATTAACAAATAGCCATATGCCATATGATGAAACTATGGTAATCTTTTATTGTTTTTAGTGGACTTTTTTTTTTCCTGCTTTGTTTATTTTCTCTTTTATGATTTTAATTTTGTTTATTTTACTACTTCTCAAAATTTTATTATTTTTATTTTTATTTTTAATAAATTTTGCAAGTCATAATTTTTTAGAATAATAATTTTTCATTTTTCATTTTTTATTATTTTATTCTAATTTTTAAATTGTATAGTTATTTATCTTAAAAATAATTTAAAATAAATATGTTTTTAACTATATTTGGTTTTAAAGTTCTATGTTATTTGATTTTTTTAATAATTTTTTATTCACTTTTCAATGGAATTTTGTATTTGAACTTAGTAATAATTTAAGATTATTTTAAAATAAATATAATGATTCAAATAATCACAATATTAATTTTTTTATTCTTAATGTTTGAAAAAAATTAAATTTATGTTCTATAAGATCTATAAGGTAAAGTTTTTAATAATTATAATTTAATTAATAAGTAGAATAAATGTCAAGTTTGAAATTTTTGCTCAGAACAGATAAATATTATGATGAGAAAAATTTTAGTTAAAAGCTTTAATTTATTAAATGTATATTAATGACACTTTGATTTAATAATAACAACAAAATTGAGAATTAAAATTTCAAATTTAATTATATATTTTCTTCTTACATTGGGTATTATTTTTAGTAATTGTATATACACTATATTGTATAGAGGTTTTCTCAAAAGTAAAACTCAATTTAATTTTAATTAAAATCGCTTTTGGTTTATTTTTTTTTCAACTATATTATTGTTTTTTTTTTATTTTTTGGACTTTGTGTTTAATTTTTCATTTATGAATTTCAAATATATATTATTAAATATATGCTATTATACTTTGTATATTTTATATGTAAACAAATATTTTGTAAATATTTTTGTATTTTTGCTATATTTTACATATATTATTATCATATTTAGTATATTATCGTTTATTTTTTCCTTGCTTATATAACAATATTAATTCCCGCAATAACATGTGACATGATCCAGCTTGTAATATACTAATACATATTTATATGAATTTTGTAATTTAGATCGGAAAAGACCAAATCTCATTAATTAATTTCATGATCTCGAAAGTTCCATGACTTTGTTTGTATAAAACATTGTTCTTTTTAATTTATAAATAATTATAATATATAGTATAGTATATAAATAAAAAGATGGGATCGAGTCAGAAATAAATCTTCTAATAAGATTTCTTCATTTAATTAATTGATAGTGAGATATAATTTTCTACAAGTTAATAAATCTTCTAATAACATTACATTTTTTGTTAGGGCTCCGCAATAAAATAACGAGAGTAATTACGACGCCAGAAAAATAAAATAAGCATACAAGAGATTTACGTGGTTCACCCTTAATTATTTTGGCTACGTTCACGGGACCAACTCCGAATATTTTTCTCCCACTATTAAAAATAGTAGGTACACAGAGAGAATTTTACAAAAATAGTAGCACTCAAGTGTTTCCCAAAAATACCCTAAAAATTATAAACTTTACTATTTTTTACTCTCCCAAATTTTAGGACCCTCTTCCTAAAACTACACACTTTTTCACAGATTTATATTTTATCTGTGAGCTCTCTCTTCTTCCTTGTAAAAAAAAACTAAAGCAAAACACCTCAATTTATAGGAAAAATTGAACGTGTCTTTGCCTTCAATCACGGTGCAAATTTGCACATTAATATTCAAAATTGGCTGTTCAACAGCCTTAAATTTTGACTATGTCTTTTTCATTTTTTCTTTCGGTGGATTTGTTTTTTTTTCTTTGATTTTTTCTTTTGCTTCATGTGGGCTGGACCCACCAATTCTCCCCCTCCAGCCCAACCGTCATATACCGGAGAAGGTCTCCATCAACTCCTTAATGAGAGCTCATTCCGGAGAGTCCTGCACACAACTCGAACTTCTCCTTTGGAACGACTTTTGTCAACATATCAGCAGCATTCTTGTCAATGTGAATCTTCTGCAACTGGAACTGCTTCTCTTCAATGGCAAGTCTAAGCCAATGATATCTTACATCGATGTTTTTCGTCCGTGCATGATACATAGTGTTCTTGCTCAAGTCTAATGCACTTTGACTATCGCAATAGACTATATATCCTTCCTGCTGCACGCCCAATTCTTGAAAGAATCGTTTTAACCAAAGCATTTCTTTTCCTGCTTCCGCTGCAACAACATACTCTGATTCGGTCGTTGATAGGGAAACACATTTTTGTAATCTTGACTGCCATGAAATAGCTCCCCCTGAGAATGTAAATAAGTAACCTGATGTAGATTTTCGTTCATCAAGGTCACCGGCCATATCTGCATCTGTATAACCAACAAGAACAGACTTTCCATTTCCAAAAGTTAAACATAACTTTGAAGTTCCTCTCAGGTATCTGAAGATCCACTTTACTGCTTCCCAATGTGTCTTTTAGGGATTTGATAGAAATCGGCTCATAACGCCAACTGAATGAGCGATATCTGGTCTTGTACACACCATTGCGTACATCAAACTTCCGACCGCTAAAGAATATGGAACTTTTGACATATCTTCCTTATTTTTCTCTGTTGATGGACATAATTTCTTACTCAATTTGAAATGAGCGGCAAGTGGAGTGCTAACTGGCTTAGCATTCTTCATATTGTACCTCTCTAGAACTCGTTCAATATATTTCTCCTGCGATAGCCACAATCTGCAGGACTTTCGATCTCGGATAATTTTCATTCCAAGAATTCGCCTTGCTAATCCCAAATCCTTCATGTTAAATGCTTTTGACAAATCACTCTTTAACCTGCTAATCATGTTTGCATCTGGTCCAACGATTAGCATATCATCAACATATAAAAGAAGGATGATAAATTTACCGTCAGGGTATCTCTGGACATATACACAAGGATCTGCATCTGTTCTTCTGTATCCTTGTTTTACCATGAATGAATCAAGCTTCTTATACCATTGTCGTGGTGCTTGTTTCAACCCATACAAGCTCTTTTTCAAGCGACAAACCATGTCCTCCTTTCCCTTGACTTTGAAACCTTCTGGTTGTTCCATATAAATCTCCTCTTCTAGATCCCCATGCAAAAATGCGGTCTTTACATCAAGCTGCTCCAACTCAATATTCAAGCTGGCTGCTAAACCTAGCATAACTCGAATATAACTCATTTTCACAACAGGTGAAAAAATCTCATCAAAGTCGATACCTTTCTTTTGAGTAAAGCCTTTGACGACCAATCGAGCTTTGTATCTCACTAGGTTGCCATCATCTTTCTTCAGTTTAAATACCCATTTGTTCTTGAGTATTCTCCTTCCTTTTGGAAGTTTCACCAGCTCGTACGTGTCATTCTTCTTCAAAGAATTCATCTCTTCTTGCATGGCCTTTATCCAGCAATCTTTATCTCTGCAAGACTGCACATCTTGGAAGCTCTCTGGCTCCCCCTCATCAGTAATCAAAATATAATCAGAACTAGAATACCTTGTAGATGGTTGGCATTCTCTAGTTGACCTTCTCAACTGAGATTCAACTTCTTCTGGTGGAATGGGGTTCTCTGGCTCCCCCTGCTCAACACCCTCTGTATCATCATCTACAGTGGTCTCTTGATCCCCTGTGACTGGCTCTTCTGTTTCTTCTTGTTCTGATTCTGGCATTCCTCCTCCTATGACATCATCTGTAGGAATGCTCTCTGGTGTACTATCTACAACAATGTCATTTATAGATTTTTCCCCAGCTGTATCTGTCACGATCTCATCTTCGTGAAAGATTACGTCTCTGCTCCGGACAACTTTCTTTTTCACTGGATCCCATAACCTGTAGCCAAACTCTTAATTTCCATAACCAACAAAAGTGCAAGGAACTGACTTGTCATCAAGCTTCGATCTCTGCTCCTTCGGAACATGCATGAATGCCTTGCAGCCAAATACTCTCAGGTGAGAGTATGAGATATCCTTACATGTCTAGACCTTCTCTGGTACATCAAACTCCGAAGGTGCTGAAGGTAGTCTGTTGATTAGGTAGACAGCAGTATTGACAGCTTCTCCCCAAAATGACTTAGGTAAGTTAGCCATTTTGAGCATGGATCTGACTCTTTCAACAATAGTGCGATTCATCCGTTCAGCAACGCTGTTGTGTTGAGGCGTACCAGGAACTGTCTTTTCATGTCTGATATCGTGCTGACTACAGTAATCTCTAAACTCCTTAGAGATATATTCACCACCATTGTCTGTGAGCAAACACTTCAATGCCACTCCAGTCTCTCTTTCCACCATCGCATGGAATTGCTGAAAGTGCTTAAATACTTCATCTTTTGTGTGCAACAAATATACCCATGTCTTCCGTGAGAAATCGTCAATGAATGTAAGAAAATATCTTCTTCCTCCAAGAGATTCTACCTCCATGGGACCACACACGTCAGAGTGTACCAACTCTAACTTACTATCTCTTCGTCTAGAGCTTTTCTGAAATGAAACACGATGTTGCTTCCCAAATAAACAATAATCACAAGGATTTATTTTACCTTTGGCTAAGGGAATGAGGGACTTCTTAGCCAACATATTCAACCCTTTCTCACTAACATGCGCCAGCCGCCTATGCCACAAATTTGGTGAAGCATCATCTCCAACTGTATTCAGTTGACCCGCACATATCTCTGCGTGCGTTTTGTATAGCGAGCAACATAGCTTTCCTCTCGCCACCACCACAAATCCTTTGGTAAGTTTCCAGTTACCGTCACCTGTATGCTGTTGATAGCCTTTCTTGTCCAGTATACCAACAGATAATAAATTCAACCGAAGATCTAGAATATGACGCACATTTTTAAGTTTTAATGTGCACCCGACGCTTGTTTTTATATAGATATCACTGATCCCCACCATCTGTGAAACACTAGTATTTCCCATTCTAATAGTGCCATAATCACCTGCTCTGTAGGTAGAGAAGTATTCCCTTTTTGGAACACAATGGTATGAAGCACCGAAATCTACTATCCATTCGGTATCTGCATCTCCAACATGACAACAATCTGCATCATGAGAAACTAACGTCACCTCACCATCTTCTGCTGCAACTGTAGCAGTTGTATTTCTGTCATTATCCTGACTTCGGTTTGCATTTTTCTGTTTAAGAAAACGACAATTCTTTTTGATATGACCCTGCTTTCCACAATGATAACACGTCCTCTTCTCCCTAGACTTGGATCTATCTCTGGATTTACCATTTCCACGACCTCTACTTTTGCTTCGGCCCCTATTCTCTGTGACAAGAGCTTGTGAACTGGTACTGGCAACATCCCTTCTATGAAGTTCTTCTTTAAGTAGTCTATTTTTCACCATAGACATCGTCACCACGCCATCTGGAGCTAAGTTGCTTAATGATACCACAAGAGTATCCCAACTGTCCGGTAGAGATCCCAACAGCAGGCATGCTTGCATTTCATTATCCAAGGACATACCGCTAATTGCTAACTCAGTTACGAGTCCTTCAAAATCGTTCAGGTGCTGTGTAACTGATCGTCCCTCTGACAGCTTCAAGTTCATGACTTTGCGGATCATGAACACCTTTTCTTGAGCATTTGTAGCCTCGTACATACTCTCTAGTTTCTTCCAGAGAACTTGTGGATCTTTTTCATTTTTTACATGGTTGTACAGACTAGCATCTATCCACTGGCATATTGTACCCAGTGTCTGCTTCTTTAACTTCTCCCACTGCTTTTCCTTCATTTCCTCTAGCTTTGCATCGTCACCTTCAATTGGATCGTATAGATCTTTACAATGAAAGTAGTCCTCCATTCTGGATTTCCACATCGAATAATTTGAATCCGTCAATTTGATCATTGCTCTGTCGTTCGCCATGTTGAATTCTGAATCTGACAAAAATTTTACTATTTGCCAAATAGTAACCGTATGTGTGAATAGTAACTATATACGTGAATAGTACTCGTATGTCTGAATAGTAACCGTACACTTGAATAATATAGTATATGTGAATAGTACACTTGAATAGTAGTCACCTTTGGGGTTACTATTTGCTACTATGCACTTTAAATTAAATCTGCAACGGTTTTCCGAACGGACTGCACCAACGGATTCCTCGTAATTTTCTCGTCATCGTGGTATATTTATTTTTAAAATATATCCACAAAGCTGGTATTGCTATCGGACCGCCTGAACCTGCCGGAACCTTCGGCTCTAATACCACTTGTTAGGGCCCCGTAATAAAATAACGAAAGTAATTACGACGCCAGAAAAATAAAATAAGCACACAAGAGATTTACGTGGTTCACCCTTAATTATTTGGGCTACGTCTACGGGATCAACTCCGAATATTTTTCTTCCACTATTAAAAATAGTAGGTACACAGAAAGAATTTTACAAAAATAGTAGCACTCAAGTGTTTTTCAAAAACACCCTAAAAATTATAAACCTTACTATTTTTTACTCTCCTAAATTTTAGGACCCTCTTCCTAAAACTACAAACTCTTTCACTGATTTATATTTTATCTGTGAGCTCTCTCTTCTTCCTTGTAAAAAAAAAAACTAAAGCAAAACACCTCAATTTATAGGAAAAATTGAACGTGTCTTTGCCTTCAATCACGGTGCAAATTTGCACATTAATATTCAAAATTAACTGTTCGATAGCCTTAAATTTTGACTGTCTTTTTCATTTTTTCTTTCGATGGATTTATTTTTTTTTCTTTGATTTTTTCTTTTGCTTCATGTGGGCTGGACCCACCATTTTCCAATGTAATTTTCTATAGATTTTTTTTGAAGATCTATAAATTAAAATGTTTAAATGGACGGTGGAAAAATAGAATTTTGTTTGGTTTCAACTTCATTCTTCAATTTTCTACATGGAAAGAAGAGCGAAGATACAATTGATTTTTGTTCATGCACGAGACTCACGAGCAAGAGAAAGCATTAAATATTGTCTTTTAAAAAAATTTATTACCTAAAATAACCCTAAACAGCATCATTTTTAATGTGTTCTAAAAAAAGAAAGATCTATACTAGTAATTTTAATTCTATCAATTGTCAATAGACTCCACTCAGCAATACGAAGACTAAACAGCCCTTCAATAACCACTTGTCTTGCCAAAAACCAGCGGCAAGACCGATATTTCAAAAAGAAGTCAAAATCAATATAGTTAGTGAGCCCGTTTTGAAATCCAAAGATTAAAAAACCCTTCATTAACTACTTTGTTTTGTCAAAAACTAGGAGTAAGATTAGTATTTTTAAAAAGTCAAAAATCAATTGCAATTTTGCTGTTCCTAAGAAATAAGAGCTATATTACATTGTTTATAATGTTTTAGCTTTAGCAAAGTGGATACGAAATTGTTAACATTTTGGATCCCGCCATGGATAATAACAGTTTAAGCTTGTTTGATTATTTGAGTGTTGGGCTTCCTTGTGTATTGGGCTTGCTTAAGGTAGTGAATTTCTTTATAAGTTCGCCTCCTTCTTGATAAAATGGCTTAATGTTGCAAGAAGTAAGAAGTTATTTTTGCTCATATGCTGGTAGACATGCCAACAATAAAAAATAGCAGCAAAAAATAATGGGAAAATTAAATTGTATATTCAGTATTGGCTTCTTTGTTTCAAAACTACGGAGTTGAAAAGTTTTTTTCATGTGCATAAATTTGTGCTTTTTTTTTCCCTTTCTAAGTTTTTAAAATGGTAATTTGTGTTTATATTATATATATATATATATTATTCAAAAATAATTTTTTATCTCTTATTCTAAATATATACATAATATATATATACAACATATACATAATATAATACAAGATACACACACAATAAATAATAAAATCTACAACATACACTAAATGTCTACTAAATCTATCAAATATCTGTCAAATATTTACTATCTATATAATATTTTTTTAATATTTTTTAACTTTATTTTTTATTTTATATTCATATAACATACACGATATTCACATAATATCTATATAAAATACATACAACACATAAACAAATACACAATATACAAACAACATCTACTCTACATCTACATCTACAATATTTACCAAACATATAAAAAATCTACAAAACATCTACATAATGAAATTAATATTCTTTTTAACTTTTTATGCGTATAATATGTAAAATTTATTTTAAAATAAATTTAATAATTTTTATTAATATATTTTTATATACTTTGCTTTTTTTTAATTTTTTTGTGAATATTATTTATTTTTTGTAATTAAAATTAAAAATTTTTTCTTTATAAAAATTAATAAATTTTATATGCTGAAAAAATTATTTAGAATATTAATTTTTATCATTTTATTAGAATATTTTTATTTAATAGTGAAGTTTCAGAAAAAAAAAAGATAAAAATTGAACTAAAATATTGATTGTAACGATAAAAGATGTATTGTCGAAAAAAAATTCTATTTTAATGATGAGTAAGATATTTTTGAAAATTTGCTCCAACTTTTTCTAAAAGTATAAATATTTTTATTTTGTGTAATATTTTTGAAATAAAATTTATTTTTAGGCAGTTTTATAAATATCGTAGTTTTATAAATATCCCAAAAATAATAGAGAAAAGAAAGCTTGATGACAAACTTTGACAAAGAACCAACAACCACATAAAATGAAAAGGAAAATAGAGGATAAGAGGCAAAATCAAAATATGATATTTCATTCCTTAGATTTATAGATATATCTTACAAAATGATTTTGTTACTAGATAAACGACCTTATCTAAGGGTTGCACATAGGTATGGCTTCGATAATACAACCATTTCTAATTAATTAAACACTTAAAACAAGGACTACTACTCATATCAGTCCTAACAAAATATTTTAAGGACTACCACTCATATCAGTTCTAACAAAACATCTCAGTTGATTGAGCTAACTTTTTGATCCTTGTTCAAAGCAAAGCTCACGGGTCAATACTCCTCCTTGAGTTTTTCTTTGAATACTCAAAGTTTTGCTATAAAGAAATTAAACTTTTCTCTTGGTAAAGCCTTGATTAGAATGTCAGCTACTTGTTCTTCAGTTTTGTAATGGATAAGATGAATTTCCTTGTCCTTCTCTGCCTCTCTTAGGAAATGAAATTTCACCTTAAGTGTTTAGTCCTACCATGATAAATTAGATTATGTTCAATTGCAATGACAGATTTGTATCAACAAAGAATGGAGTTGGCTGTGATTATTGAATATCAAGGTCAAACATTATCTTCCTGAGCTAAATGGCTTGATTTGCTGCAATTGTTACTGCCATATAGTTAGCCTTATAAGAGGATTGAGCCACAACTTTCTATTTCTTGGATTTTCAAGAAAAAAACTTGAGCCAAATAAGTAGACAAAACTTGAAGTGCTTCTAGAATCGTTAACACATCTAGTACAGTCACTATTTAAAAATCCCACTGATATATCACTTTTTCCCTTTGAAAGTAGAAGCCTTAAATCAAAAGTTCCTTTTAAATACCTAAGCATCCTTTTTGCTAAAACACAGTGCTTCTGGATTGGAGATTGCATAAATCTAGAACGCAAATTTACTAAGTATATAATATCAAGTCATTATTGTTGTCAGATATAGCAACTTCCCAATTAAACTCATGTACATATTGCATTGATCTTTTTAGTTTCATCATTCATAAATAGTTTTTCATTCACAACCAAAATGGTGTTATAGACTTGCATTTGTACATTTTGAATTCTTTCAAAATGTCCAATGCATATTTCTTTTATGAGAGAAACAAGCTTCCAGGGCATTGTTAAACTTCAATTCCAAGAAAGTAACACATTTCACCCAAATTAGACATATCAAACATCTCTTTCACCATCTATTTAAATTCCTCCACCCTCTTTATATCTCCTCTTGTTATAAGGAGATCATCCAAATGGAGACTATTAGTTGGTTAGCATTTTTATAAATCTTCATATATAAGGTCATCTCTCTCTTACTTCTTTTGAAGCCATGGCTGATCAAATGAGAATCAATTCTAGTCTACCAAGTTCTAGGAACTAGTTTTAGGTCATATATGGCCTTCTTAAGCCTGTACAATTTATCCTCTTCTTATGGAATTTCGAACCCTTAGGTTGTTCAATGTAAATTTCTTTAAACAAGTGCCCATTGAGAAAGGTAGACCTTACATCTAAATGAAATACTTTTCAACCCTCATTTGTTATTGGTGCCAACAAAAATATGATTGTGTCCATCCTAGCCACAAGTGTAAAATTATCACAATAATCAATCCATAAAAGTTGAGCATAACCCTTCACCACTAACCTTGCTTTAAATTTAAAATTGACCCATCAAAATTGTTCTTGGTTCTATATAACAACTTAACTCCGGTTACATTTCTATTTGTTGGCTAAGGTGTGAGCTCCCAAGTTGCATTTTTATCAATCATATCAATCTCCTCCTTCATAGTAAGCTGACATTCTTCAAACTTGGAAGCTTCTTGATAACTTGTAAGTTTAGTAATTGCCAACATGCATTATTCATAAATTTCAGTTATTGGCTTGGTTTTAAGAGTAGGTGCATCAATAGTAGGATCTCTTGAGAAATTGTATCCATCTTGCTTACTCACTCTATCCTCAATCTAATTGGAGCTTGAAGCTTCACCATGTGCCACTTGCTCATCATTTTCCACTTTTATTTTGTTTTTATCCCAATTCTAGAGGGCTTGCTCATCAACCTTGACATCTCTACTTATAATTACTTTTTAAATTTTAATCATAAAAATTATGTATCCCTTCGCTTGTGCTACATAACCAAAGAAGATACCATTTGTGCTTTATCATCCAACTTTTCTCTCCATCATGATTTTGTTTTTCCTCTCTGAAACCCCATTCTATTCAGGTGAATAACTGTAAATTATTGAAGTGTCCCATGCTCTTCACAAAATTTCTTAAAAATCAAAAGATGCATATTCACTCCCATTATTAGAACTTAGGCAAAGAACTTTAGTGTCACATTGATTTCCAATATGAGCTTTAAATTTTTTAAACACAAACAACACTTGAGCTTTGTTGGATAAAAAGTGCAACCATGTCATCGTTGAAAAATCATCTATAAATAATATAAAGTATTTGTTTTTGCTAAGAGAGTCAACACTCATCGAACCACAAACATTAGTCTGTATGAGTGTTGACTCTCTTAGCAAAAACAAATACTTTATATTATTTATAGATGATTTTGGCTCATTGAAGCCCAGAGGTAGGAAAGCTTGTTCTTTGGAATTTTCCTACTTGACAAGCACCACAAACACCAAAAACAGAATATAAGGGTGGTAATTCATCAACCATATTATTTATCTGCATATATTTCAAAGAATCAATGTGATAGTGGCCATAGCTTTGTATCTTCTGACTTCATGATTAATGCATGCTGTGATACATAATTTAGATAAAGTTTATAGCTATTTTGATACTTCTTTACCCTTGCTGCTTCAACATTATTAGAATAAAAAATTGAACAATGGTTATCCTTAAATAAGATGGAATAACCCTTATTTTACATTCGAGGAACGTTGAACAAATTTTGCCCTTAGCAAGGAATAAACCAAACATTAGTTAAGAGTTTGATACCTTGCTTGGTATGCACTTAAATTGTTCCTTTACCTTTAGCTTTTACCACCTTCCATTCCAAGAGCTAGGTCAATTTTGAAGCTTTATCAAGGCTAAAAAATAAGCTTTGCTCTCTTATCATATGACTTATACACCTATTATAAATGTACCATACATTGATTTTAGATGTTAGCTTGGTTTGATTCATCATGAACATATGGTTTTCTTGCTGAGTTTTGTTTTTCAACAAAGTTTGCTTACTGCTAAAATTGCTGAGATTGTTGATTTCCATCTTGTTGCTAAGTTGAATGATTTTTCTTTTTCCATTAAATCTTCTCAATGTGCCTATATTTCTTGTATACCTTGCATTGAACATTCTTCCAGCATTTATTCCCAGGATGATTTATTTTGTTGCAGAATGTACATGGAGGAAACCTTATTTTCTTTGATCAGTCCTTGTTGCTTTCATTTTGTTTCCCCTTGTTTGTTGTAGATCCATTGCTTTCTACTTGAGTTGATTCCTTTTGTTTTGCTTGAAAATCATTCTTAGTTATTCCATCACTTCTCATATTGACCCTTTATTCTTAAGCTTCTAGCTTACTTATTAATTTAACAATAGTAAACATTTCCAAGTCATAAGTCTCCTTTATGACCGATAACTTCGATTCAAATTTTTCTGAAAGGCTAATAATCATTTTCTCAACAATTCTTTGATCTTTGAAATTATCTCCAAGTAATCTTATATGATTCACAAGATTCAAGACTCTAGTAGAATAATCCTTAGTAGTTTCATTTTCCTGCATTTTTAATAATACATATTCTTTTTTGAGAGTTAAAAGCTTGACTTCCTTCACCATTGCACATCCAACATAATACTCCTTAAGATAATCCTGGACCCTTTTAGAAGTTCTAAAAGCCACAAGCCTTAAAAATATATCTTCAGACACAATCGAGTGAAGGAAGGACAATAATTTGAAATTCTTCATTGAAGCTTCAGATTCTCTCTTCGATTATTGCACAGTTGGATCCTATAGAAGTGGAGTTTTTTCATATTCTACTTCAACGGTAGACTAGAGGTCTATTACAGAAATGTATAGTTGTAAATTACCTTTTGTATAGTTACCTTGTATAGCTAATTGAATTATAGGGATTAGCTTCCCTAATTATGTATATATACATATTCTTATTCTTCAATGAAATATATAGAAATTTATTCTCTCTTTGCTAATTTCATGGTATCAGAGCCTCTTTTGGCTTAAAAAATAGTAACCTAATATTGTTCGTGGGTCACGATTAAAGTGGCTAGTTTACCTCACCACTTGCCTAGGAAGAAGCGCAACTTTCATTCTACCAAGTACATAAAGTCTGATGGCTAGATGAGCCGTGCATGAGCTTCACGTGCACATTAAAACTTTCAAGAAAGTCTTCAAGTGTCGGAGCATGTGAGTGCATGAGACTGTCATTCCTTCATTAATCTAATTTTTTAGTGTCACCCATTTCTTTCTAGCCATTCTTAGGTGGTTCTTCGGTGTTTTAACCATTTGTTGGAGGGAAGAATCCTCTTCCCAAGTTTTGTCTCTTTGATCTGTTATCTATTTTTTATGTTGAAATATAATTTTGTGAGTACCATTATCTTCTAATTTTTTCTTTGTTGTTGGGTATTTTTAATTGGAGTACATATCTTCTATTCAGTTGATTAAATAATCATTGAAGATGATTGATAATAAAATGCTTGTAACTGATATAGTTCCTGCAATGTCCAAAATAACTATTCATAAATTGAATGGCTCTAATTATTTAGAGTGAAGCAAGACAATTAGGGTCTATTTGTGTGGTGCTGAAAAGATGATCATTTGAGCATGGAACCCCCTGATAATGAAATTAGACAGGCTTGGATGAGGGATGATGCATATTTATTCTTACAAATTAGGAATTATATTGATAGTGAAATCATTGGGTTGCTTAATCATTTTGAGTTTCTTAAGGAATTAATGGACTATCTAAAATTCTTTTACTCTGTCAAAGGCAATTTGTCTAGAATATATGATATGTGCAAAGCCTTCTATCATGCTAAAAAAGGAGGTCAAATCCCTCACAGCTTACTTTATAGACTTCAAAAAGACTTATGAGGAGTTGAATAAGCTTTTTCCATTCAATACAAATATTAAGGCGCAACAGGCTTAGAGAGAAAAAAGGTAATTATGAGTATTCTTATTGGCCTTTCGTTTGATTTTGAGACTACTAAATCCCAAATTCTTTCTAGTTTTGAGATTGGTTCTCTTCAAGAAGTTTTCAGTAGAATTCTATGTATTGAGGGTACCTCATCTACCTAGCAAACTAATGTTCTTATCGCCAAAGGAGGAAACAATGATATTGGAAGGAGATTAAATAACAAGGGAGGAAACAAGACTTCTAATAGTAGTAACAATGATCCAAGCAATATTGTTTGCTTTTACTATTATGAACCCGGTCATACCAAGAGATACTGAAAGAAACTACAGAATTGCAATCAGAGAATTCAGACTGCTAATGTTGCCACTATTTTTAGCTTTTCTTTGAGTTCTTATGATAATACAGTCATGGTCTTAGCAGATGAGTTTGCGAAGTTCTCTTAATATTAAGAATCATTGAAGGCATCCATCCCTGTTATTACTTTTACTAAGTCAGGTAAATCACGTCTTATCTCCTCCTCAAACAAATGGGTAATTTAATCAGGTGCCATAGATTATATCACAGGTAATCCTAAAACCTTCTCTAGCTTTCGATCACATTTAGTCCCTTCTCATGTTACCATTGCTCATGGGTCAACCTATAATATTGTGGGTTTTGGGACTGTAAAACCAACATCCTTGATCACTTTGTTATCTATTCTAAGTTTACCAAAACTTGCCTTTAACTTAATTTCTGTAAGTAAACTTATCAAAGATATGAACTGTTATATCTTATTTTTCTTGATCATCGCCTTTTTCAAGATCTTTTGATGAAACAGATTATTGGTAAAGGACATATATATGATGGTCTTTATATTCTTTAATGCATGGGTACCTCTGTCATTTGCTTATTCTAGTGTCACTTCTCCAATTGAAGCTCACTATCGATTGGAACATCCTTCTCTACTAATTTTGAAGAAGCTATGTCCTCAATTTCATAATTTATGTTCATTTGATTATGAGTCATGTCATTTTGCAAAACATCAATTTAGCTCGTTAAGCCCAAGTATTAATAAGTAGGCTGAGTTTGTTTTTGAGTTAGTATATTTTGATGTTTAGGGACCTTGTCTTGTTACTTCTAAAACTATGGATGGTTTTTCTCGCATGACTTGGATTTATTTATGAAGAACTGTTCTAATGTGTTTTCTAATTTTTGTGCATTCTGTGATAAATAAAACTAGTTTAATGTTTTTGTACAAATATTGAGAAGTGATAATGGCATAGAGTATATGTCCAATGCATTTCAGACTTACATGACTCAACATGGGATTCTTCATCAATCCTCTTATGTGGATACTCCTTAAAATGGAGTTGCTGAAAGAAATAATAGGCATTTATGTTTCCAAAGAAGTCACTCTTCCCAATTAAACCATGAATCTTTCAAAGCTCTTGCTATGTTTGAGATCTACGGACAATTAACTTGATCCCTTTAATGATATAGAAAGATACAAAAGACTAGTGTGGAAATTGAACTATCTCATAGTGACTCACCTAGACATTGCTTACATAGTCAGTATTGTTAGCCAAATTAAAGCATTGGACAACCTTGGAGTTATATTTTGTGTTATATGAAAAGAGCTCCTGGTTTGGCATATTGTATAGCAATTATGGACATACTCGAATTAAGTTTTTTTGCAGATGTTGACTAGGCTGGATAAAGTCGATAGACACTCCATTGCAGGCTTTTACATCTTTATTATGGAAATCTTATGTCCTGGGAAAGCAAGGAGCAGAAGGTGATACCTCATTCTAGTGCATAATCAGAATATAGAAAAATGACACAAGCCACATATGAAATTAAGTGGTTGTATCGCCTTTTAATTGAGATCGGGCTGAAGACTTCTATACTAGCAAGACTTTAGTGTGACAACCAAGTAGCTCTTCATATCGCCTGAAACACATTGAGGTCGAATGTCACTTCATTCGAGAGAAAATCCAAGAAAATTTGGTGTCCATTGGCTACGTAAAGACTAGAGTGCAACTTGGTGATACTTTCACAAAAGCATTGAATGGGACTCGGGTTTAGTATCTTTGTAACAAGCTGGGCATGTGTTAGGATCGTGCCTACGCTATCCATAAGTGCACAAGTCGTAATTAAGTAATAAAGTGATAAGTAAAGTGTCATCCCACAAGGAGGATATTTCTAAATACCAAATAATTAAACTGATTATTATTTGGATAACAAAATTTAATTTATGATTAAATTTAACTAAATAAAATGAGTTGCTTTTTAAATTTAAATGTACTAATTTGTAAGCTTAGGGTTAAGCCACCTTTATTAAATTACTATGAATTTTTTAAAGTATTAATTTAATTCAGTCTCCCTTTCATTAATGGTTAGATTCTCCTAAATCAAGTTCAAGTCTCTCTCAAGTAAAGAAATTCTAAAGAAAGTTGAAGTAGAAATTTATTTCTTGGATGATTGGATCATATCTAAGATCTAATCTTCAATCTCTCTTTTTCTGCTTGAAACCTTGGGAGGATATGTGTTTATATAAAGTGCTTAGAAGCTTCTTGGTGAAAAAAAAAACTGGCAAATGATGGAATTCAACTATTTATAGTTGCTTGGTTCTTCAATTTTCCAAATTTTCATCTTAAAGTCATACATTCTAGCCCTATAGTCATGGCATATGACTGCCACAGTTGTGGCTTGGTTGGAATGGATTGTTTCGAGAATTTTTTCAGCCGTAATTGGCGGTTAAGTAGGCCACGGTTGTGGCGTTTGAATACCACGATCGTGGATTTTAAAGACAAGCTGTAAACTCTTACCTTTCTTCCTTTTCTACACTCGGACAGTAAGTAGATTGATCCCAAGGGAGTGGCCCTCAAATGCCACAGTCGTGGCTTTCAATTCTCTTTTGGAAATTGTATTTTTCTTCGTCTTTTGATGTAGCAGAATCAATTTGAAGTCCAAGGTCATGGTCTTGAAGAGCCATGGGTGTGGCTTTTGAATTTTCTTCATTTGTGCTTACTTTTCTTTAATTTTTATATCATTTATAATTAAAACCTTGTATCTTGCCTTTCAAGCTAAAATAAGATAATTCTAAAAAAATCCATCAAATTCAATTGAAAAACAACTAAAATCATGGTTAAAATTACACAAAATATTGATCAAAATTTTGCTCTATCAAACTCCCTCAAACTTAAACCATTACTTATCCTCAAGCAATTAAAGTTTGTCACTATAGAATTCCCTTATATGTTGATTTTGTATACAAAAATTTAATCAATTAAAACTTCAAACTTCATATCTTAAATTCAGCTTTATAACTCTACTTACTTCTTTCTCACCTCCATTACCCAAGAAATTTAATTAATTGCAATCAATTATTAAACTTTAGATGAACAAATATTCTTTTTATGTACAATTAGTCTATTCTCATATACATATTTAATTGAGTCCCGCTAATAGACCTCACCAATTCAAGAAAAATTAGAAAGACTTTTATTGGCTTGTAATGGGGATCTATATGGGTGAGGGCTAAAATAACGCTAAATGGAATAAGTTACTTATCTTTCAAAAATTTTCTCACACCATTAAATGTTGCTCTTCCACATCTGGAGAATCCTTTCGCTTTTGCTCCTTGTTTGTCTCCTTTTTTTACTGCATAAGGGAATTTTTTTAATTTATAAAAAATATATATATATTATAAATTCCCTCAAACTTTAAACTTAAGAGCCTATTGTAGAATTAAAGAAAATTTTCTATACTCATCCTCCATAATTGAGCAAATTACTTAAGAAAATTTTCAAAAGATAATTAATCTTGAAAAGGGTAGTTGTTTTAGTTATTTTAATCAAAGAAGAACTCAAGCTAAATTTTTATTTTAAGCTCAAAGGGAAAAACTGGGGCAATGTTTAAATATGGTGGGTATAAGATTTTGGATCAACGAACAATGTCTAAATTATTTTTTTCTCTACTTAGAAAGGTTCAATTTCACGTCAAAACCTCTTTTAAACATGTTCTAAGCCTAGGTAGAAAATAATATAATAGAATATAAACTGTTTCTAAATGTTAATAATTAATTACTTTTAATTTAATTCAAGGGCTTATTCGATTCAAAATTCATAAAATTTAGTTACTTTTACCAAAATATTGGCCTTAAATTTCAAAAATTTTAATTGAAAAATTTTAACACATAAAATCACATATAAGAAATCTATTATGAACTCAACTATTTTAGAACAAACTATTCATAGAAATCCTTTCATCCTTAATATTTTCTAAATACACATATAATTAATATTAAACCACACTTAACATATTAAATAAAAATCCAAAATAGAATAATATAAAACCATAAATTCAATCATCCTGAATAAAAATAAGCATAAAATATAAGAAAAATATCCAAAAAGAAAATTAAATAACAAAGTATTATAAACCAAGTTGAGGGAAAACTCCCCCAAACTTTATATACCACTGTCCTTAGTGGTCACCATCATGAACACCAGGTGGAGGGGCTGCTGTAAAGGTGGCTATTATAATCCAAACTGGATAAAAAAAAAGGTGTTGATCTGCTCGCTCAATCCATTCATCTGAGTAGAGATAGTAGGGACCTCGTTCTCGACACCTCCAAATCTCTGATCCATGCTGTCAAATCTTCTCTCCCAGGCATCATTCCTATGACTCATCTCATTTTCAAAAGCATCAAGCTTGTTAGATAAATATTCAAATGTGTTGGGTGGAGCAGAAGGGCCAGCCTCAGAAGGGTGAGTAATAGAGTGAAATTATGATCAATATTTTATGTAATTCTAACCATCGTTTTAATTATTTTTCAATTGAATTTGATGAATTTTGTTTATTTGAGTTAAAATTATATTATTTTAGCTTGAAAAGACAAGAGTCAAGGTTTTTAATGATTAGTGGTACAAAATTGAAGAAAAATAAGCAAAAATAAAGAAAATACAAGTTTCATGACCATGACTCTTCAAGGCCACGACCCTGGGATTCAAATTGAATATGTTATATCAAAAATTAAAGAAAAATAAAAGTTACAGAAACAAAGTAGATGTTACGACCATGGCATTTAATAGCCATGCCCACGGGATTCATTTCTCTACTGCATGAGCTAAGAAAAAGAAGAAAAATGAGAGTTTACAACCTCCATTCAAAAACCACGACTGTGGCATTTAAGAGGCCATGACCGTGGCCCACTAAGGCTCCATTTACTGTTGAAAAATGACTCAAAATAGTCTACTCCAAGCCAGGCCACGACTGTAGGGCAAAAATTTATGACTTTTAGCTGAAAAAAAATTGAAATTTGAAGATCCAAACAGCTGTAACTTGTTGGGTTCATACATTTAACAGCTTGCCACCAGCAAGAAGCTTCCAAACACTCTATATAAACACCTTCCATCCAAGGATTCATGCATGCAATTTCAAGTGCAATTTAGATTAGAGTTAGATTAAGTTTTTATGCAAGAGAGAGTTTAAATACAAGTGTGAGTGTAGTAAGATTAAATATTTATTCTTAGACTTGTATCAAATTAGTTCTAGTCTTTTTTTAGAGAAGAGTTAATTAGGGTTTCAAGGAAGAGATTCAAAGAACCCAAGAGGAGTTCTTCTTCAATTCAAAGAATTAGAGTTTGCTCTTTCTTGTTATTATATTTTCAATTCATAATTGTTTTGTTTTCATTTCAATTATGAGGAACTAAACTCTATTTAGGGGTCCCTTATATTGAATCAATTATGGAATAACATATGTCTATTTGATTTAATGAAGTTACCTTTGATTATTTTGTTATCTTTGATCTTAATGCTTTGATTATCTGACTAATAATTAATTGAATTTAGATTGTGATGGAGTGACAGTTGAAGCATAACATTAGTTCATAGAGATAACAATCTTAAGAAAATTTTTCACTTAGAGATAAAGTTAAACACTTAAAAGGTTGATTGAAGATTCTCATAAAACTTAATAAATTGATTCAATCACTTATAATCACGAGAGTAGACGTAAGGATTAAATCGATATTAGCTTTAGTACTTGAGAGAGACCTAAGCTTAATTAAAGAGAATTCAACAAAATAAAAATTGAACTAAAACCACTAATTTAGAAAATCCATAATAAATTCATAAAGGTGACTTAACCCTAAGTTTCATATTATTAGTTTCAAACTCCAAGTAATTTATTTTAAAATTTAATTTAATTAATTTATGTATCTAAATGATAACCAGTTTATTTGTTTGATACTTAGAGCAACCCTCCTCATAGGAACGATACTCTGCTAATTAGCTCAAGTCCTAACAATGAGAAGGATAATGGTGTTGTTCTTTAGTTTCTACATCACCTTCCCTAAGTAAATCCTCCTTAATTAGTTCAATATTAGCATCAGCTGGTCCTAAAACCACATAACTTTTACCCCTCTTTTCTGCTAATTAAATGGCAAGGACAATACTCATATCAATTATTGTCTTATCAGGAACAAGTGTAAGGTGATCACATCTGATACTCAATTAATATGCAATTTTTGTGATTATTCCATCAATAACAATTTTTTCTGATTGTTTAACAACTTCCTCACAACATTTTGTAAACTAAAATTCAAAATTAAAAGGAGTTTCTTGCATAGTATAATAAACGAAATGTAACTCCTTAGAATTCACAGTGCCTTGACTTTCATCTCTACCAAAAATGGTATTGACTAAGACAACATGAATGTATCTATAAAATAATTTGTAAAATTGGAAGCCTTGGAGATTTTGCTATTAAACCTACCGAATCCACCTAAACTAGTCTAGGTTTCTTCTTCATTAAACCCATCAGTTTTTCCACTAGTACCCTGGCTATCCATTAAGCTAATTGAATCTCTAAATTCAATTATACTCCACTTATAATTTGGATTGGCTAGTCTAAATTCCACTTTACTATTATGAACAACATTTTTATCAGGTCGTATAAATTTAAATGCAGTTAAAAATTCTAAAGTCAATTCAGCATTGGTGGAAAAATGCATTGGAGCAAAAATAAGCCATTGCATATCTATGAACATTTTCATTAGATTATCGTTCCATCTTAGTTTTCTAATTACATCACTATCAATAAATCTAGAAGAAATAATTTTTCTAGAACTCAGTTCATGGTACCTTTTTGAACTTCATCTCAAAAGTGAATTTGTGGATATCTA
Organism: Garcia nutans; assembly: GCA_947685225.1. NCBI lineage: Eukaryota > Viridiplantae > Streptophyta > Magnoliopsida > Malpighiales > Euphorbiaceae > Garcia > Garcia nutans. Next base: position 38,654,900 of record CANTUV010000033.1, on the reverse strand, counting down.
TTTGCTAGTTGAGGAGGTGGTGATGAAGGTGGAGATTGAGTTGAAGATGATGAACACTCTACCTGCCTTTTCCTTTTTGAACCATCCCTTTTTTATTTTTTTGCAAAAGTTTTGCTTCTAGGCATTTTTGGTTGATTGATTGATGAAATTGAGTGTAAAAGGAGTATTTGGGCATGGGTTGAGAGGTCAGGGTCATGGAATTTAAATATGGACGGCTGGGGCTTGTAAAAGTGAAGGGAGAGAGAAAATATGATGCTTTTATACCATTATAGGTGCCACTACCGTGGCTATGGATGCCATGATCATGGGGTTTAGTTTGACCAATTAAATAGCTTTGTGAATTTGTCCATGCAGTGTTGATTTACATGCCATGGTCGTGGCCTTTGGTTGCCACAGTCGTGGCATTTGTTTTGCTTGTGCCAGTTCCATTTGAAATCACTTTTGTAAATTAACAGTTTTAGGTTCAAACCCACGGCCATGGCCCTTGGTAGCCACGGTTGTGGGATAGGTTTTACTACTACCACTTCAAAATTTTTGCCTCTTCTCAATTTTTATAGCTTCAAATTGAATCTCATGACCATGGTGATGATATACAATGGTCGTGGCTCTTATTTTCCTTTAGATTTCTTGAGGTTTTGTAATCCAAATTACCTAAAAACCAAATATAAAATAAATTCAATTAAAATACTAAAAGAAACATAATCCAAACTAAAGAAAATAAAACAGAAACATAAATTTGATTGGGTTGCCTCCCAACAAGCACTGTGTTTATAGTTGATAACTCCACTATCTCTGCCTTGAATGTTTATTTGAAATGATAAACACTTCCAATGTCTACTGGATCACCAATATATTAGGGCTTCAAACATTGGCCATTTATGTTAAAAGTTTCTCCTCCTTGATTTTGAATATCTACTGTGCCATAAGGATAACCCTTTACAACTCTAAATAGTCTGGACCAACGAGATTTAAGCTTTCTTAGAAAAAGATTCACCCTTAAATTGTACAACAAAACTTGTTGTCCTTTATGGAATTTCTTTTGTTGGATAAACTTGTCATGCCATGTTTTTGTTCATTCTTTATAAATCTTGGCATTCTCATAAGCTTGAAATTAAATTTCATTCAACTCAGTTAATTGCAAAAGTCGCTTTTGCTCTGTTACTTTTAAGTCCATGTTCAATTATTTGATAGCCTAATACACTTTATGCTCTAACTCAATTGGTAAATGGAATGCTTTTCCAAAGACAAGGCAATAAGGTGACATACAATTTTTGAATTTTGTTTTGTAAGCCCAAAATGCATCATCTAATTTAAGAGACCAATCTTTTCTTGAAACGCTAATTGTTTTCTCTAAAATCCATTTAAGTTATGTATTAGATATTTCTACTTATCCACTAGTTTGAGGATGATAAGGTGTTAACACCTTATGGTGTACTCCATATTTTTTAAGAAGAGAATCAAAACTTTTATTATAAAAATAAGTACCTCCATCACTGATCATAGCCCTAGAAACTCCAAAACTTGTGAAAATGTTCTTTTTGATGGATTTAGTTACCACTTTTGAATCATTTGTTGGACTTACGATTGCTTCAACCCATTTTAGCACATAATCGACTGCCACCAAAATATATTGATTATTGAATGATGGTAGAAATGGTCCTATAAAATCAATTTCCTAAACATCAAAAAGTTCAATTTCAAGGATTGAATTGAGTGGCATATCTTGTCTTCTTGAAATATTCCTAGCTTATTGACATCGATTACATGACTGAACAGAAGCTCTTGCATCTTTGTACATGGTAGGCCAGAAAAATCTAGATTGTCAAATTTTAGCAATTATTTTAGAAGTGCTAGAATCACCACCACATTCTTTCGATTGACAAAATTCCAAAATAATTTTTATCTTCTCTTCTGGTATGCATCTACAAATTATTTTATCCCTACAATGCTTAAATAGTAGAGGTTCCTCCCCTATATAATGTTCACATTAGAAAGAAATTTCTTCCTCTAAGCATGAGTCATTTCTGATGGAAGAACACCACCTGCCAAATAATTAACAAAGTCAGCATTCTAGGGAATATAATTTTTTAATAAAAAAAGTTATTCATCAGGGAATGATTCATTAATGGGCATTGCTTTTTTATCCATTTGTTTCTCCAATATTGAAAGGTGATCTGCCACTAAATTTTTAGCTCCTTTTTTTATCTTTAATCTCAAGATCAAATTCTTGAAAAAGTAAAATCCACCTAATCAATCTTGGTTTAGCTTCCTTTTTACTCATAAGCTACTTGATTGCTGCATGGTCAATATAAACAATAACTTTATAGCATAAAATGTAAGATCTAAATTTTTCAAGAGTAAAAACTATAATAAGAATTTCCTTTTCTGTTTTAGCATAAATAATTTGAGTGTCATCAAGGGTTCGACTTGTATAGTAAATAACATGAATTTTCTTATCCTTCCTTTGACTCAAAACTGATCTAATTGCATAATCACTGGCATCACACATGAGCTCAAATGGTAAAGACCAATCTAGTAGTGATATAATAGGAGTTGTCGTAAGAGCTATTTTTAACTTGTTAAAAGCAATTAAATATTCATAAAAAAAAAATTAAAAACAACATATTTATTTAATAGTTCGCATAAGAGTTTAGTAATTTTTAAAAAATCTTTTATAAAATGTCTATAAAACCCTGCATGTCCCAAGAAATTGCGTACTCCTTTAACATTAGTTGGTGGTGGTAGCTTTTCAATAACTTCTATTTTTTGCTCTGTCCACTTCAATTCCTTTTTGAGAAACCTTATGTTTAAGTATAATTTCTTCTTTTACCATAAAATGACGTTTTTTCCACTTGAGAGCAAAGTTTGTTTCTTCATATCTCTTAAGTACTTGTTCCAAATGTTGTAAACAATTATCAAAAGTGGAACCATAAATAGTAAAATCATCCATAAAAATTTCAACAATTAATTTTACAATATCAAAAAATATAGCCATCATGCATCTCTGAAAAGTTACTGGTGCATTACACAGTCCGAAGAGCATTCTTTGATAAGAAAATTCCATATGGACATGTGAATATGGTTTTTCTCTTGATCTCCTAGTGCTATAGGAATTTGAAAATAACCCGAATAACCATCTAATAAGCAAAAATAAGCATTATCTGCAAGTCTTTCAAGCATTTAATCAATGAATGGTAAAGAAAAATGATTCTTGCATGTAGCTTTATTCAACTTCCTATAATCTATGTAAACACGCCATCCAGTGACTATCCTTGAGGGAATTAATTTATTATTTTTATTTGTTATAATTTTCATCCCTCCCTTTTTAGGAATTACATGTACAGGACTCACCCAAGAACTATTAGAAATTAGATAAATTATTCCAGCATCTAATAGCTTTGTCACTTTTGTCTTTACCACCTTTTTCATATTTGGATTTAATCTCCTATGATGATCTATCATCGGTTTAGATTTTTCTTCCAATAAAAATCCTATGCATATATTGAATGGCTAATTCCTTTAATATCATATATAGTTCAACCTATTGCCTTTTTATATTTTCTAATCAAATCTAAGATTTGACTTACCTGATTTTTAGATAGATTAGCATTAACAATAATAGGCAAAGTTTCATAGGATCCAAAGAAATGCATACCTAAGATGGTTGGGAAGAGGTTTTAACTTCAATTTTGGATCTTTTACAATAAAAGGAGGAGGTAAGGTTTTACCTTTTCCAAGTGGTTCAAATTTGTGAAAATACATTATTGGAGTTGTTTCCAATGCAGAAGTATAAGCAAAAACTTCTTGATTCTCATCTTCTGGAGTGGAACTTTGTGCTAGAAAAATTTCTAAATAATCTTTAACTTTTTTATCATAAGATTGTTGCACACATTCATATATGACATCAACTAAAAAATAATTATCAAGAAACGCAAGATGTCTGGCTGCTTTTGTCAAATTAAATTCTAGTTTCTCCTCTCCTACTTGTAAAGTGAGTTTTTCTCCACGAACATCAATTATAGCTCCAGCTGTAACCAAGAATGACCTCCCTAAAATAAGTGAAATTTCTACATATTCGTCCATTTCTAGAATTACAAAGTCTACTGGAATATAGAGCTTATCCACTTTTATGAGGATGTCTTCTACAACTCAAACTAGATATTTTATTGAACAATCTACTAATTAAAGAGACATCTTTGTTGCTTGAAATTGCAAGAAGCCAAGTTTTCTACAAATAGAACTAGGGATTAGACCGACACTAGCACCTAAATCACATAAAGCTTTATAGAAATATACTTCACCAATAGTACAATGAATAGAAAAACTCCCTAGATCTTTTACCTTTGAAGGAAGTTTATTTTGAATCACTGCATTGCATTATTCGGTAAGTGTAATTTTTACATTATCTTCTAGCTTCCTTTTATTAGACATCAACTTCTTAAGGAACTTCATAAAAGTAGGCATCTACGCTAGTGCTTCTATAAAAGGAATATTTATCTGAAGTTGTATCTCTTTTGGTGCTTCCTTTTCTTTAACTTCTTCTTCTTTTTCTTAATCTTTAACTATATTTGGAGGTTTTTTTATGGTTCAGGATCTTTACGTTGCAAACTGCTTCTTAATGTTACAGCATTACAATGTTCCCTTGGGTTGATGTAGAACCTTAATTTTTGACCCAGTCCAGTCCGTTATTTTTTTTATAGTCTAAAATAATTTTTGTGTTATCTTAATTAAATAATATTATGTTAGCATTTAGTTTTTATAATTAATAAAAAATAAATAAAAATAATAATAAATAAATAAACAAAAATAAAAATAAAAATCGGCGACGGAAAAATCGGTGACAAAAGTTAAGACGAAATGGCCTTGGGCCATTTCTCCCGTAGGAGTTTCCTGCGGGCGAAATGGCTTTGCCATTTCTCTCCCAGGAAAATCCTATGTGCGAAATAGCCCGCAGCCAATTTTGCTTGCCCAACTCGTAGGTTCCCACTGCAATCCTCGCAGCAGCCCGTAACAACTTTTTCGCTAGTGAAATTTTTCCGCAGCAGTTTTTTTTTCGCCAGCGAAATTTTTTCGACACAGTTTTTTTCGAAATCAAATTCTATTTGATTTTGGTTTTATTTTCTTAATTAATGTTAGTTTCCGTAAACAAGTTGAATTAATCATCTAAATTGCCTATAAATAATACTAAAATCACAAAAAAAAGAAGAAGAAGAAAACAACGGGAACTTTGAAGGAAAAACTTTGAAGAGATCGGACTTTAAAAAATTTTTTTTTGCAGTGAAAACAATCGAACTTTTTGAGAGAGGAATAAGGAAGCAAGCAATCAAATCCATCAAAGGCAGCCATCTTGCCTTTTCTTCTTGTCCATCCAAAATGTAATTTTTGGTGGAACCAACAAACGAAGGTAGGAATATCTAATCCCTTTTTTCTATACAGTAGCTTGAATCATTAAATTGTTTCTTTTGATTTTAAAAACCATAGAACCCTAATTTACTTTTTCTAAAGCTTAGAACCTTAAATCGTCTCCTTTATTTTCAAAAACTTTAAAATTGCTTTTCTGTTGATTCTAAAACCTAAGAACCTTAATCTATTTCTTCAAAATTGTAAAACCCTAATTCACTTCCTAACCTTCCAAAACCTTAAATCGTTTTATTAATTCCCAAAACCTTAATCTGCTTTCCAATTTTTCAAAACCTTAAAACACTAAATTGATCCTTTTATTTCCAAAAACCCTAAAAAAAATATTTTATGTTTCCAAAAAACCTTAAATCATCTTGCCAATTTCCAAAAGCTTTATAAACTCTAAATTATTTTCTTCAATTCCAAAATTAAGACAGTAACCCCAAACTAGCTAATCTAAACCCTAAATTTTTCTAAACCCTAATCCTTAGAACCTTATAAACCTAAATATTAAAATTCAACACAGTAAGCCTAAAAAACAACAATCCACTAGCTAATAATCATAAACCTAATGTTTTAATATCCAAACCCTAATTTCATGATTTTACCCCTCAAATCCTAATTTGGTTAATCAAAGAACCTTATCAATCTCTTAAATTATAAAACCTTAATCCATTTCAATTCCCTTAAAACTTACAGTAGCCTAAACCAAAAGATTCTAAAACCCTAAATATTAATTAAAGAATTTTAAATGAGAAACAGTAACCCTAATTTGTATCTTTACTTACCTTATTTAATTATATAGTTTATTATATGCTTTGATTTATTTAAGTTCAATGCTTGGTTTGTTTAAGTTATCATGGATGGATGTTTACTTTCTATTTTGATTGATGTTTAATATCTTTGATGAATGATTTATTTATGATGAATGGTTATTTACTTTTATCTATTTATTTTGATCTCCAAATGTTGTAAGAGGTATGTTTCCACTTTGTGGGTGCCTCATTAGTTAAATATCATATAATTTAAATAACTTTTATATTTAGGACCAATGTAAAGGACATGTTTCTACCTTTTTGGTGGGTGTCCTATTAGCTTAGACATGGATGATGTAAGGGCATATCTCCATCTTCGGATGAGTGTCCATTTATTTATTTTGCTTGGACATTGCTTTGATTTTTAATATAACGATGCTTTATTTCAATTGTTGTGTGTAATATGGATAATATTGTTATATTTAAGAATTTTATAATATTAAGACCTGTAAAGGAGGCCGGTTCGAATGAACCGGGCGTTGTGGGGGTGCTGGGCCATTTCTTACCTTCCCCACACGTATCCAACTTTCCGAACCCATTAGGGGGTTGGGGATTCCTTAGGAATTGAATCATCCACCCCTTTCTTTTTTTCGGCCCGTCTGGGTGGCGACTCCATTTTCTCAGGACTTAGGTTCGTGTTCTCTAAGGCCCCGAGCCTAAACAGTGTTGAAGTCGCAAGAACCATTCCACCGGGAGTGGGGGCAAAAATTCCCGCTCACAGTGGTGACTCCACTGGGGATAAGAGAAGTTTATTCCGTTAGTCTTTATATTATTCTATTCTTTCTTATAATGATATTATCCATTGCATCATTTAGATTGCATCGTGTGCGTGAGTTAGGATGCCCGTGTTACCCGTGTTGTGTATCATACTTTCACTCAAGGTATAAAGACCGAGCATGTCATAACCACTCATAGCCTCGTACCATTTGGTATATACTTACTATAGGAACCTAAGCCTTTTAACCCAAAGACTAAAGCTCATGTAATTGGCCTAGTTACTTTCCTTAGGTTTTACCCCAAATGCATTTTGTTTGACTATGGTTAATTTAACTTGGCTTAAATCATGTATTATTTGGATTGTTCTTTTTCTAATATGACCTAAATACATTGTGAGCTCAAAATAATTTTTTTTAAATCCAAAAGAACAAAACTATTTTCAAAACTTTTCAAAATGATCTTTGGACATAAAACTTTTCTAAAAATAAATCAAAAATTCTTTTGCTCATGGCCCAAATACTAAGCCCAAAATCCATTTTTTTAAAAATATTTTTACAATGGGCTTAGAAATAAAATTATTTTCTTACAAAGAGCTTGCAAATTATTTAGGTCAATTATGAAATACCAAAAATCAATTGTGAGCCTAGTTTATACTAAGAGTAATTAATCATGGGCTTGTTTTTGGCATGAATCATTAGTTGCTTTTTCAAGTGAGAAATCTATTTATAATAAACCTCTTAATTTAGTTTTAATCCAATATAGCATAAAAGCTACTTTAGTTTGATAAATGGATTAAGACCTAATTAATGAGAATTATCATAAACTGATTTCCATTTTTAAAAATATAACTATTGGTTGAAACGTCCGAGAGAAATATTCGAAAACAAGGTGCCCCATGTTGGTATTTTGTTAACCATATACCTAGGAAAAGAGACTTGCCATGTAACACCCCTATACCCCATATACGCACACTACATACTACACCTGTAATATATATATACCGGATACAGGAATGCTACGGTCTAATTTAAACCAATCTTTCAATTTAAAAATATTATAAGGAAACTTAAAACATTTAAATCATATTATAAAGTACAGTAGATAAAACATTTATTCATTATGCAGCGGAAAATGTAGTAGTATTTACATATATAAATACATAAAAATTCATGTTTATAAAACATAAAAATATATACATGTTTGGCAGTTTGTCTCTGATCTTTAAGCCCACAATCAACACTTCAAAATCTAGACTCAACTCGGTCTAGCTGAACTCTCTGGTTCTACCTTGTTACCTGCGTGATGAACCACAATTGCGCTAAGCCAACGGCTTAGTGGTACAAACCACAATAACAATATGTTTCAATGCAATGTCAATGTCACACATTTCAACAATAAAGACAATATTCATAAATGATATATTAATATTTTTCATAACACTACATTCCATTATTTTATTCAATTGTTTCACCATTCATGAATCACATTGAAACAAAGACAAGCATGGGCCCAAAAGATACTAATATGTTATTCAAAGTTCAGAGTTACTGCTTTGGTCCATAATCACAATCATCAAGCCCGTAGGCGATACATATACATCTATCCATGGATAGTGTAACAAACCTAGTCTCTTGGACCTCAACCCGGCTAGACCCTAGGGCCCCAGTCTCTTGGTCCTCAACCCGGCTAGACTGTTACTGTTTTTGAGGCTTACGACCTAGTCTTTTCACCCCAAAAATATCATATTTCACATTTTTCAGTTGGACTCGGCTTACGACCCGGTCTTTTCACCTATCCAGCGATTCATAGGCATGCCGCCAAACTCAGAACTCTGAAAATTGAATAACATATTAAGCACACAATTATTTCATTTATCTCTTTATCATTCTCTTTCTCAATTCATTTCTCATTTCATATTCCATAATCAAATAGGCAACCATGCCCCAATTATTTCATTTGCACTATCATAGCCAACAACAATGGCTTCACATTTCATCATATCTCAATTCACATTAAAGCAATTCATCATGAAAGTATACATAACCAAATGCATTGAACATGCATTTTGAATGATCATCATATCTTCCACATTATGCAAATCATAACATTAATCAAATGTATCAACAATGTAATAGATTACTTAACACATTTACAACCAAATGTGTTAAGTCCCAATGTCATGTAAATGTATGCAATAATGTAGGGTTTGTACTTACCTCAAGAACAACTCGCACCAATCTATACACTTCCTCTTCCAAGAATTCTTCACTACTAGGGTTAGGGCAACTCAACCTCTTCACAACCTAATTCAAAAGGAATAATACACACTTATTTAACAATACACATGAATTCCAATACAATTATTCACCTATTAGTCTCATACTAAACCCATAAATCACAAATTATAAGCCAACACAACTATCTAGGACCCACGGTCGTGGCCTCACAAACCCCCACGGTCGTGGCCTCACAAACCCCCACGGTCGTGAGTTAGCAAACGAATCTGTCCAATTTGCTTAACACCCCCACGGTCGTGGCATCCAAGGGCCACGGGTGTGGCATCCAAAATGCTTCTGTTTCGGAACAAACTCATGTATTCTAGGCTTTTAACTTCATTAAACACAATTATATGGAAGATCTAAGATTAAAAATTGATCAAACTCAATATTTACATCAATCACCAATTCACAACTCTAACTTTTCCAACACCAAACCTAACTCTATCTCTTCAATTCAACCCCAAAATCAAAATCAAATAAACCCAACACTCTCAAACACACCACAATCCAACATATTCATGCTCTTAAAAATCCAACACCAAACTCAAACACAACTTAAAATAAAACAAGAGAATCAAAAGGAAACTTATCAAAGTTAATGAAACTTTTTAAATTTTCAACTTGATCACTTGAAATCTTCTTCAATCACAAGCTTGGAAAACTCAAAAACTCTCCTCCTCTCTTGCTTAGGTGATGCCCGGCCAACAAGGAAAAGAAAAGAAAAAGAAGAAACAAAGAGGCAAAGTCAAACACTCTTCTCCACTTAAACCTCCACCAAGCAAATTAAATAATATAATATTCATAAAATCCTCTTCCACTCATTTAATTTCCATTTAAATTATTTCACTAATTTAAAATAAATAATTATCTTCTTTTGACTTTCATTACCTTGACTTGTATATGTTGTATATATTTCTATATATACAACATATACACTTTCTCTTTACTTCTTTTCTCTTTCCATTAAACATATACATTTAATCCAAATACAACAATAATGATTCCAAAACTTTTAGAGTATACCTTGGGATATTACAATTCTCCCCCTCTAAAAAAAATTTCGTCCTCGAAATTACCTGATATCAAGTCTGAAAAAGTTGAGGATACTGATCTCGCATCACTTGCTCACTCTCCCAAGTTGCCTCTTCCTTTGTATGATTCTTCCAAAGAACTTTCACAAGTGGCACTTTCTTATTTCTCAACTCTTTCACTCCATGTGCCAAAATAGCAACTGGTTCTTCTTCAACAGTTAGATCTGGACTCACCTCAATAGATTCAACGGACAGAACATGAGATGGATCTGATCTGTACTTCCTCAGCATAGAAACATGGAAAACATTATGAATTCTATCCAACTCAGGTGGCAAAGCAAGTCGATAAGCAACTGATCCAACTCTTTCTAATACTTCATAAGGTCCAATAAAATGAGGACTTAGCTTCCCTCTTCGACCAAATATCAAAATCTTTTTCCAATGAGACACTTTCAGAAATACTTTCTCTCCAACATCAAACTCTATGTCTCTCCTCTTCAAATCTGAATAAGATTTCTGTCGATCTGAAGCTGCTTTCAACCGATCCCAAATTATTTTCACTTTCTCTTCTGTTTCTTTAATCAAATCGGGACCAACTAGTTTACCTTCCCCAACTTCATTCCAACATAGAGGCGTCCTACATCGTCTACCATACAAAGCCTCAAATGGTGCCATTCCAATACTAGATTGATGACTGTTGTTATAAGCAAATTCCACAAGTGGCAAAAATCTGTCCCAACTTCCAGAGAAATCAATAACACAGCTTCTCAACATATCCTCAATAATCTGTATCACTCTCTCTGACTGCCCATCTGTCTGCGGATGAAAAGCAGTGCTAAAGTGTAATCGAGAACCCAAAACACCATGTAAACTCTTCTAAAATCTTGAAGTAAACCGAGGATCTCGATCAGACACTAAAGAAATTGGAACTCCATGCAACTTCACTATCTCACTGATATACAGCTCAACCAACTTCTCAAGAGAATAGTCCATCCGAACTGGAAGAAAATGAGATATTTTTGTCAACCGATCAACAATCACCCAAATAGCATCATGCTTCTTCTAAGTCAATGGCAAACCAGACACAAAATCCATTGTCACACGTTCCCATTTCCATTCAGGCACTGATAAAGGTTGAAGCAACCCAGTTGGAACTTGATGCTCAGCTTTCACCCTCTGACAAGTGAGACACTTGGATACATATTCCACAATGTCCCTCTTCATACCCGACCACCAATAATGTTGCTTCAAATCCTGATACATCTTTGTACTTCCAGGGTGCATAGCAAAAACCGACTGGTGTGCTTTCTCTAAAATAATCTTTCTCAATCTTGCATCATCAGGAACACACAATCTATCTTTGAACCAAAGGCTACCATCATCTCTCACATGGAAATCTCGGCTCTCCCCATTTTGGCAATCTGAAACAATCTTCTGAATTTTCTCATCAGCCAATTGAGCCTCCTTAATCTGATCCAACAACACTGGTCTCAAATGCAACTGAGCCAACAATGTACCATCATCATATGATTCAAAACTAACATGCAATGCTCTCAACTCAACAAGCAATGAGAGCGAATAAACAGTTAAACCTGCTAAAGACTTCCGACTTAAGGCATCAGCAACAACATTTGCCTTACCAGGATGATAATCAATCAAACAGTTGTAGTCTTTAATCAACTCCAACCATAGTCTTTGCCGAAGATTAAGCTCTCTCTGAACACCCAAATATTTCAAACTCTTATGATCTGTATAGATAAAACACTTCTCTCCATACAAGTAGTGTCGCCAAATTTTCAAAGCAAAAACTATGGCTGCTAACTCCAAATCATGCGTCGGATAATTAAGCTCATGCGGCTTCAACTGCCTAGAAGCATAAGCTATGACTTTATCCTCTTGCATCAAAACACAACCTAAACCATTATGTGAAGCATCACTGTAAATCACAAATGGTTTATCTTCCACAGGCAAAGCAAGAACAGGCGCTTGAGTAAACATCTCCTTCAACTGCTCAAAACTAGCTTGACACTGATCTGTCCACACAAATCTAACTCCTTTTCGAAGTAATCTGGTGAGTGGAGTAGCTATCAAAGAAAAACCTTTCACAAAGCGTCGATAATAGCCTACCAAACCCAGAAAACTTCTAACTTCATTTACAGACTTTGGTGGACTCCAATTCAAAATGGCTTCAACTTTACTCGGATCAACTCTTATACCATCTGCTGAAACTATATGACCCAGAAAAGTTACTTGATCAAGCCAAAACTCACGCTTCGATAACTTAGCATACAACTGCTTCTCTCTCAAAGTCTGCAATACAATCCGCAAATGCTTGTCATGATCCTCCTCATTACGCGAATACACCAAAATATCATCAATGAAAACCACCACAAACTGATCTAGATAAGGCCTAAATACCCTATTCATCAAATTCATGAAAGCTGCAGGTGCATTCGTCAATCCAAAAGGCATCACTAAGAACTCATAATGCCATATCTTGTGCGGAAAGCTGTCTTAGGAACATCTTCAGCTCTGACTCTCAATTGATGGTACCCTGATCTCAAATCAATTTTGGAAAATACTGCTGCTCCCTTCAACTGATCAAAGAGATCATCTATCCGAGGCAAAGGATACTTATTCTTGATAGTCACCTTGTTCAATTGTCTATAATCGATGCACAGCCTCAAAGTACCCTCCTTCTTCTTCACAAACAGCACAGGAGCTCCCCACGGAGAAACACTAGGGCGAACAAACCCTTTATCCAACAACTCCTGCAACTGCACCTTTAACTCTCTCAACTCAGCAGGTGCCATTCGATAAGGAGTAATAGAGATGGGAGTGGTACTAGGCAACAAATCGATACCAAACTCAACCTCTCTCTCAGGGGGTAACCCTGGCAACTCCTCCAGAAAAACATCTGGAAATTTTGCAACTGTGGCTATACTATCAAGTTGAGAACCTACTATTCTGGTATCCACAACATGAGCAAGATAAGCATCACACCCTTTCCTAATCAACTTCCTAACAGCCATAACTGACACAAACAAGGATGCAAGTTGTCTCTGCTCACCAGATACCATCACACTTCTACCATCACTGGTTCTCAAAGTAACACATTTCTTTTGACAATCTACCACAGCTCCATGTTTAGACAACCAATCCATACCTAAAATCAAATCATACTCCTTAAAAGGCATTTCAATCAAATCACCACGAAACTCCTCACCTTGCACCACAACTGAACTATCTCGGTGCACCTTGCTAACAACCACACTATGCCCTAAAGGATTTGTCACCAACACATCAAATCCTAAGGACTCAGTATGCAATTCAGACACAGGCAAGATAGATGCACTTATGTATGAATGAGTAGATCCTGGATCAATCAAAGCAAGAACTGAAATGCCAAATAAAGAAAATGTACCCGCGATGACTGCTGAAGCATCTGGCTGCCTCTGCATCACATACACTCTCTGAGAAGACCCAGCCTCATCTGGCCTACTGCCTCCGGATGTAGAGCCTCCTCTCTGACTGATCCCAGGTTGACCACCTCTACTAACACCTCTGCCACTTCGACCTCCTCTCACACTAGGTCGAGAAACTGCAGAATCTGTCTGCCTATGCTCCTGCATCTCAGGACAATCTCTAATGAAATAGTTAGGCGATCCACATCTGAAACATACAGCTGATCCACCAATCTTCCAACAAACACCCCCATGTATCCTACCACAATGGACACATGTAGGTGTAGTAGATCTCTGAACCATAGGAGTCGGAGCACTCGCTACAGAAACTGTAGGTCTCGGTCTCTGCCTCTGATACTGAACTGACCTACCAGACTGCCTCTGGCTCCTACTGATCCTCAGAATAAAACTTCCTCTGCCTCTTTGAATAGATGAAGACCCTGCCTCAAACTGGGGTCTCCTAACTCTGATCTCCTCCTCAGTAGCAGCTGTTGCAATACCCTGTGCTCTCTCAATACTTCTAGCTGCTGCAACCAACTGAGAAAAATTATGATACCGAGAACCAACAATAATACACATAATAGAGGGCTTCAATCCCTCCTCAAATCTCCTACACCGGCATAGTGACTCAACCGGATGAACTCTACCTCATACTCTGTCACAGTCCGATTATCTTGTCTCAGATTCAGAAATTCCATCTTCTTGACATCCTTATACTCCCTCAGAGTATATTTCTTCTCAAACTCCCTCAAAAAATCACCATAAGACAACGTAGGTGGATCATCCATGGCGTGAGGAACCGTCTTCTACCAATCATAAGCATCTTTCTTTAGAAGGGATCTAGCATAATCAAATTTCTCTTCAGAAGTAGCTTGCAACTGGAGGAATACCCTCTGAACTCTATCCAACCACTGCTTAGCTACTGCAGGATCTGTAGTACCAAGGAAATCTTCAGCCCCATACTTCCTCAATTTATCATAATGTCTCACCGGCACTTGAGGCTGTGGTGGCGGTGGCGGCTGTTGTACTGGAGCTTGCCTCAACAATTCTACCACATGCCTTAGCCAAACCGGCGGAACCTCATCAGCAGCTGATCTCTCTGGCACAGGAACAGGTGCCTCTCCAGCTCTCTCAACCCTAGCTCCATCTCTACCCTCTTCAGGAGCTACACTCTCAACACTACCTTCTACGGATTGACGTGACTGAGACGCCATCACTACCTATGTCTGCAAACACAGCAGAATATACCTCATCAAAGATCAGAGACTGCCAATACCAAAACATGTATCTTATTTAAAACCAATATTTTAAAACTCAAAATTTTCTTTTTCTTATAATTTACCTAGGTTGAGAATCTCAAACCTAGGCTCTGATACCAAAACAATTGTAACACCCCTATACCCCATATACGCACACTACATACCACACCTGTAATATACGTATACCGGATATAGGAATGCTATGGTCTAATTTAAACCAATCTTTTAATTTAACAACATTATAAGGAAACTTAAAACATTTAAATCATATTATAAAGTACAATAGATAAAACATTTATTCATTATGCAGCGGAAAATGTAGTGGTATTTACATATATAAATACATCAAAATTCATGTTTATAAAACATAAAAATATATACATGTTTGGCAGTTTGTCTCTGATCTTTAAGCCCACAATCAACACTTCAAAATCTAGACTCAACTCGGTCTAGCTGAACTCTCTGGTTCTACCTTGTTACCTGCGCGATGAACCACAATTGCGCTAAGCCAACGGAACAATATGTTTCAATGCAATGTCATTGTCACACATTTCAACAATAAAGACAATATTCATAAATGATATATTAATATTTTTCATAACACTACATTCCATTATTTTATTTAATTATTTCACCATTCATGAATCACATTGAAACAAAGACAAGCATGGGCCCAAAAGACACTAATATGTTATTCAAAGTTCAGAGTTACTGCTTTGGTCCATAATCACAATCATCAAGCCCGTAGGCAATACATATATATCTATCCATGGATAGTGTAACAGACCCAGTCTCTTAGACCTCAACCCGGCTAGACCCTAGGGCCCCAGTCTCTTGGTCCTCAACTTGGCTAGACTGTTACTGTTTTTGAGGCTTACGACCTAGTCTTTTCACCCCAAAAACATCATATTTCACATTTTTCAGCTGAACTCGGCTTACAACCCAGTCTTTTCACCTATCCAGCGATTCATAGGCATGCCGCCAAACTCAGAACTCTGAAAATTGAATAACATATTAAGAACACAATTATTTCATTTATCTCTTTATCATTCTCTTTCTCAATTCATTTCTCATTTCATATTCCATAATCAAATAGGCAACCATGCCCCAATTATTTCATTTGCACTATCATAGCCAACAACAATGGCTTCACATTTCATCATATCTCAATTCACATTAAAGCAATTCATCATGAAAGTATACATAACCAAATGCATTGAACATACATTTTGAATGATCATCATATCTTCCACATTATGCAAATCATAATATTAATCAAATGTATCAACAATGTAATAGATTACTTAACACATTTACAACCAAATGTGTTAAGTCCCAATATAATGTAAATGTATGCAATAATGTAGGCTTTGTACTTACCTCAAGAATAACTCACACCAATCTATACACTTCCTCTTCCAAGAATTCTTCACTACTAGGGTTAGGGCAACTCAACCTCTTCACAACCTAATTCAAAAGGAATAATACACACTTATTTAACAATACACATGAATTCCAATACAATTATTCACCTATTAGTCTCATACTAAACCCATAGATCACAAATTATAAGCCGACACAACTATCTAGGACCCACGGTCATGGCCTCACACCCCCACGGTCGTGGCCTCACAAACCCCCACGGTCGTGGGTTAGCAAACGAATCTGTCCAATTTGCTTAACACCCCCACGGTCGTGGCATCCAAGGGCCACGGGCGTGGCATCCAAAATGCTTCTGTTTCGGAAAAAACTCATGTATTCTAGGCTTTTAACTTCATTAAACACAATTATATGGAAGATCTAAGATTAAAAATTGATCAAACTCAATATTTACATCAATCACCAATTCACAACTCTAACTTTTCCAACACCAAACCTAACTCCATCTCTTCAATTCAACCCCAAAATCAAAATCAAATAAACCCAACACTCTCAAACACACCACAATCCAACATATTCATGCTCTTAAAAATCCAACACCAAACTCAAACACAACTTAAAATAAAACAAGAGAATCAAAAGGAAACTTACCAAAGTTAATGAAACTTCTTAAATTTCCAACTTGATCACTTGAAATCTTTTTCAATCACAATCTTGGAAAACTCAAAAACTCTCCTCCTCTCTTGCTTAGGTGACGCCTGGCCAACAAGGAAAAGAAAAGAAAAAGAAGAAACAAAGAGGCAAAGTCAAACACTCTTCTCCACTTAAACCTCCACCAAGCAAATTAAATAATATAATATTCATAAAATCCTCTTCCACTCATTTAATTTCCATTTAACTTATTTCACTAATTTAAAATAAATAATTATCTTCTTTTGACTTTCATTACCTTGACTTGTATATGTTGTATATATTTCTATATATACAACATATACACTTTCTCTTTACTTCTTTTCTCTTTCCATTAAACATATACATTTAATCCAAATACAACAATAATTATTCCAAAACTTTTAGAGTATACCTTGGGATATTACATGCCATTCGTGTGTAGATGTTATAAGTTTGGAAGGACCATCCTATTTGTCCTTGTTTGTTAATTATTTGTGCATACATGCATATATTTGCATCTCATATCATTGATCCTTTCTGGTTCACAGCCCTGGATTACGACAGTTTAAAAACTTACAACAATTCGACCTACGCCGGAAGCGAAAAAGCTAGCAATGACTCAATCACTTGCTCACGAAAAGCAATGGAGCCCAAAAAAATTCAAAGAATGGTGGATGATGCCCTCAATGCCAAGATGGAAGAAATAAAAGAGGCCCTAGCTGAGACCATGACGAACCAACTAGCTACAATTTTAGGAAATAATGCTGAAGCGTCTGCTAGCTCCAAGAAGCCAAAGGACAATGGGAAGGCTAAAATTGGTAAAGTAGCTTTTGATAAGGTGATCATTGATGATGATGATTGGGCTCAATACTACCAAGATCCTCAAGACAAAAAAGGAGCCAAAGATTGTTGAGAAGGCAACTATAAAAAAGACCAAGAGATCTGATGTTGAGAAGATGATTACTGATTTAGAAAAGAAATTTGAGAAGAAACTAAAAACTGAAGAGATGTTCGAGATTGACAAATTATTTGAGCTAGATGAAGAAGTTCCGTACAAGTTTAAGATGTCATCTTTTGCAAAGTTTGATGGAATCAGAAATCCTCATCTCCATGTGAAGCAGTATATCACTGCTATGCAGCCTGCCCGAGCTACTAAGGCTCAAACTCTAAGGTACTTTATGCTCTCATTAGAACCTATTATCCAAAATTGGTTCAACACCTTAGAGGAAAGTACTCAAAAAGATTGGGACATGTTGTACAAGGCTTTCATTCAGCAATATGGGTACAATGTCGAGTTGGAAGTTACCTTAATGGAAGTTGAGTCCATTAGACAAAGGCCAAATGAGAATTTTGTGGACTATGTGAAAAGGTGGAGAAATAAGGCTGCTTTGCTCAAGAAAAGGCCCGATGAATCTGATCAAATAAGGATGATTGTGAGAGGCGTCCTGCCCAACCTCCGTAAAAGGTTGTCTCACACCCTTATAAGGGACTTCAAAGATCTTCTCCAAGCTGGTCTACAAATTAAAGAGTAAGAAAGGGAGAAGAATCGCTTTTTAATAAAAAAGAATCAGAAAGGGAATTACCAGTCGGGCAATCAAAGCACACAAAAAGAAGTTGATGTTAATGACACTAGTCAAGCAGGAATGAGGCAGTTTTCAGAATTATGGAAGCCACTGTCTTGGGTTCTCAATAAGCTACAAAAGAAGGGATTGTTACAACCCTTGACTCCTCGTACTTTGCCTAATCCTCTTCCACCTAACTTTGATACTAATGTATTTTGTCAATTCCATCAAAGGCCTGGACACAAAACGGACAATTGTATGAAGTTGAGGCATGAGATCCAGAATTTAATTGATAATGGCAAGTTTCCTGAGCCGGATAAGCCCAATACCAAAGGTAATCCATTTCCAAGGTTCAATAGGGTACCACCACCAGCAACCTTCATGGTAGGAAAAGGACTAGAAGAGGATTTTGTTTTATCATCCTTTCAAGATGGAAATATTGAAGATGTGAAAGGAAAAGAAGCTTAAACTCAACAAACTTTCCTTAGCTTGAATGTTGTTTTTCAATTTTAATTTCTTTTGAACAATTATGTTTTTTCAAGTTTAAATTTGTCGGAATAAATTACTTTCATAAAATTTTGTGTTGGTTTTTGTTCATTTTGGTGCTCAACCAATGAAGAATCTAGCTTAATAATTCATAAACTAATGTATCTAGGCATCATGACTTGAATGACTTTACTAGATAAGGGAATTGCTCTATAGCATTAAGTTGTGTATGTTTTCTTAGAGAGGGCTCCTGCATAATTACCTTTGTCTAGGTCCTAGTCAGTCTTAGAACATTCTTTGACAAACTTTCAAGGCAAAATTGAACTCTGCTTATTTAAGAGAGAGATGATCTAGGCATTGTTTGACGATCCAATAACTAGTATCCACCCAATTAAATATCAATCCCTAGTTGTCCTTTTGAGCCCTCATAAAATTTTAGCTTTCTTTTCATTAGCTTACAAACCCTAATAACCTACCCCGAGCTATTGTAACACTTTTGACAAGCCTTATGATCACTAAGATGAAGAGGCAAGAAGATCAAAGAAAACAAGGATTAGTCAAGATCATGAGGATAGTTGAAGTTGTCAAGACCATAAAGATAGTTGAAGTTTTTAAGACCATAAGGGTAGTTGAAGTTCACTTAATATCTCCAATATATCAAGACAACATCAGAGTACCAAATGATTTATCTCTGTTAAAGAAGATTTATGTTACTCCACTCATCCATTATTGAAGTCCAAGTTGATACAAATAAGACAACTCTGTTTGAGCTAGAACCCAAAAAAAATAAAAACAAAAATAAAAACAAAAACAAAAACAAAAACAAAAACAAAAACAAAAACAAAAACAAAAACAAAAACAAAAACAAAAACAAAAACAAAAACAAAAACAAAAACAAAAACAAAAACAAAAACAAAAACAAAAACAAAAACAAAAACAAAAACAAAAACAAAAACAAAAACAAAAACAAAAACAAAAACAAAAACAAAAACAAAAACAAAAACAAAAACAAAAACAAAAATAAAAACAAAAAGAAAGAAAGAAGAAAGAAAGAAGAAAAAAAAGACAAAAAAGAAAAAAAAAGACAAAAAAAAGAAAAAAAAAGAAAGATAAAACCTAAAAAGGCGGTTCAAAAAGCCAACTGAGTTCTCTTTTACCTAAGATAACAAAAGGCTTCCATTTGGTTTATAAGGACATTTTGACTTGAATTGGTCCAACCCAACTAAAGATTCAGTTGAAATTGAAGAAAAAGGAGAAAGACCATTCAGTTTTTGAAAGTTCTGGACTTTACAGTCCTACAAGGAAGAAGGACAAAATGATAAAATGCTCAAGGAAAGGGAAGAGTAACAAAAAATAAAAAGAAAGAAAAGGGAGAAGAAGAAAAGAAACAAATTTGGATAACAAACTTTTTGCAAAGGCAAAGACTGTCCTAATCAAGATCATGATTAATGCTGAGAAGATAGAAGGAATTTTGAGTATAGCAAGATTGCTCCCAGCTGCCTAAAGTTCAAACAAGAAATTTATAGTATGAGGGTTTGTCCATTGTGTCACAATAGCTCCAACTTACAAATAGCCTTCATTTAAACCCTTGTCCCTTATAGACCCCATTTCAAGCCTATCAAAGACCTGTTGATCTCTCTTGGTAGCTAGAGTCTATTAGTGGAGATAGTTTGAATAAGCATGCATATGAGATAGACAGTATTTAAACTCAATGAGACCTTTGGCCAAGTAATATGTATGTGCCTATCTGAAGTGCAACAGTTCTTGCTTAAATAGAAATGATTCCCAAGTTTAGTATGGTAACTAGGGTTGTCATTTTATAGATATTTTAATTTGGAAAATCAAGTCCTGAGGTACATTGACATTAATTTGGCAAAGCCAACATTTGATTTTGAAAAAAAAAAATTACAAAGCCTTCAATTTAAGGGAAGTATGTTGAATCATTGAACCTCTAAAGGACACATTAGGCAAAGAAAATGATTACTGGCAAGGTCATGAAGAAGCTACCAACTGACATGCTGAATCATAATTTAAAATGGATGTATCTCTGCTGTTTAGGGCCTCCATTATTCATATTTTCAACATCTTAAAGATAAAAACCATAAATGTGGAGCATTATCTCATTCAGAAGCAAGACCTGAATGAGCATCTGAAAGAAACCAATGAGAACACTTCTGCTAATCACCTCGGTCTGTGAGTCGATGGGACGACTGTAAGTATCATTCATGCATATATGAGCATATCACATTGCATTTTCTTGTATTGTATTGTCTATTCTTTATCAAAGTGAACAGCAAATACCCTGTGAAGTAAAGAATCAAAAAAAGATATCAAATCAAGGGGGCATGGAAAGCCAATTGCTTGAGAAAGCTCTAGTAATTTTGCAAAGAGAAGAAATGCGTGCTTGTGCGAAGAACTAGACAAGATAAACACCAATTAGAGCCTGCATAGAAAAATCATGGGGGGCAAGGAGAAGATATGAAGGCTAGCTAACAAAATGGCTGAAATCTTTTGCTTTGCAAAAGTGCAAAGGAAGAACAAAAAGAATGGAACATTAGAACTATCAAAAGAATGATGATGCAAATGACAAAAGATCAGTCCAGCTAAAAGAGCTGAAGCCACTATAAGACCTAATCTCTAATGGATGAAGATCCAATTTCAAAGGGTGAAGACCCAAAGTTTAAAGAATGAAGATCCACTTTTAAGGGTGAAGACCCGATTTCCAAGGATAAAGATCCAGCTTAAAGGATGAAGATCCATTTTCAAGGGTGAAGACCCGATCTCAAGGATGAAGATCCGTTTTCAAAGGTGAAGACCTAATATCAAAGGATGAAGATCCATTTTCAAGGGTGAAGACCCGATCTACAAGGATGAAGATCCATTTACAAGGGTGAAGACCCGATCTCAAAGGATAAAGATTCATTTTCAAGGGTGAAGACCCGATCTCAAAGGATGAAGATCCATTTTCAAGGGATGAAGATCCATTTTCAAGGGATGAAGATCCATTTTGAGGGTGAACAACCACAATGCATAGAACAGCCAGAGCAGTCAGACTTCTCAACTGATAAAAGGTCAGTCAAACTCATTCACGGGTCCAAGTACCCAATCTCAGGTCCAAGTACCCAAATCAAATTCAATCTCGGGTCCAAGTACTCAAATCAAATTCAGTCTCGAGTCCAAGTATCCAAATCAAATTTAGTCTCGAGTCCAAGTACCCAATCTCGAGTCTAAGTACCCAAATTCAATTCAATCTCGGGTTCAAGTACCCATTCTCGGGTCTAAGTGCCCAAATCAAATCAGTCTCGGGTTCAAATACCCAATCTCGAGTCCAAGTACCCGAACCAATTTAAGCCCGGGTCTAAGTAGCCAAACCAATTCAAGCCCAGGTCCAAGTACCAAAATCAAATTCATTCCCGGGTCCAGGTACCCAAATCAAATCTAATCTCGGGTCAAAATACCCAATCTCGGGTCCAAGTACCCAATCTCAGGTCTAAGTACCCAAATCAAATTCAGTCTCTGGTTCAAGTACCCAATCTCGGGTCCAAGTACCCAAATCAAGTTCAGTCTCGGGTCTAAGTACCCAAAACAAATTCAAATAACCATCTCATAAAAAATTATGTCTTATTGATTTTCACTCTCTTTTACTAAAGTCTCAGATTTTTCAAGTAGGGGCAAACTGTAGACCCTTAATTTTTGACCCAATCCGGTCCATTATTTTTTTATAGTCCAAAATAATTTTTGTGTTATCTTAATTAAATAATATTTATTTTAGTATTTAGTTTTTATAATTAATAATAAATAATAAATAAATAAATAAACAAAAATAAAAATCGGCGATGAAAAATTCATCGCCGAAAAGTTAGGACGAAATGGCCCATAGCCAATTTTGCTCGCCCAGCTTGCAGGTTCCCACGGCAGTAGCCCGCAGCAGCTTTTTTACAAGCAAAATTTTTCCGCAGCAGTTTTGTTTCGCTAGCGAAATTTTTTCGACGTAATTTTTTTTGAAACCAAATTCTATTTGGTTTCGGTTTCGGTTTCTTTTTCTTAATTAATGTTAGTTTTCGTAAACAAGTTGAATCAATCATCTAAATTTCCTATAAATAACACTAAAAATCACAAAAAAAAAAGAAGAAGAAGAAGAAAACAACAGGAACTTTGAAGGAAAAACTTTGAAGAGATCGGACTTTAAAAATTCTTTTTGGCAGTGAAAACAATCGGACTTTTTGAGAGAGGAATAAGGAAGCAAGCAATCAAATCCATCAGAGGCAACTATCTTGCCTTTGTCCTTGTCCATCCAAGAAGTAATTTTTGGCGAAACCAACAAACGAAGGTATGAATATCTAATCCCTTTTTTCTTTACAGTAGATTGAATCATTAAATTGTTTCTTTTGATTTTAAAAACCATAGAACCCTAATTTACTTTTTCTAAAGCTTAGAACCTTAAATCGTCTCCTTTATTTTCAAAAACTTTAAAATTGCTTTTCTGTTGATTCTAAAACCTAAGAACCTTAATCTATTTCTTCAAATCTTAAAACCCTAATCCACTTCCCAACCTTCCAAAACCTTAAATCGTTTTACTAATTCCCAAAATCCTAATCTGCTTTCCAATTTTCCAAAACCTTAAAACACTAAATTGATCATTTTATTTCCAAAAACCCTAAAAAATATATTTTTTGTTTCTAAAAAAACCTTAAATCGTCTTGCCAATTTCCAAAAACTTTATAAACCCTAAATTATTTTCTTCAATTCCAAAATCAAGATAGTAACCCCAAACTAGCTAATCTAAACCCTAATCCTTAGAACCTTAAAACCTTATAAACCTAAATATTAAAATTCAACACAGTAAGCCTAAAAAACAACAATCTAGTAGCTAATAATCATAAACCTAATGTTTTAATATCCAAACCCTAATTTCATGATTTTACACCTCAAACCCTAATTTAGTTAATCAAAGAACCTTATCAATCTCTTAAATTATAAAACCTTAATCCATTTCAATTCCCTTAAAACTTACAGTAGCCTAAACCAATAGATTCCAAAACCCTAAATATTAATTAAAGAATTTTAAATGAGAAACAGTAACCCTAATTTATATCTTTACTTACCTTATTTGATTATATAGTTTATTTTATGCTTTGATTTATTTAAGTTCAATGCTTGGTTTGTTTAAGTTATCATGGATGGATGTTTACCTTCTATTTTGATTGATGTTTAATATCTTTGATGAATGATTTATTTATGATGAATGGTTATTTATTTTGATCTATTTATTTTGATCTCCAAATGTTGTAAGAGGTATGTTTTCACTTTGTGGGTGCCTCATTAGTTAAATATCATGCAATTTAAATAGCTTTTATATTTAGGACCAATGTAAAGGACATGTTTCTACCTTTTTGGTGGGTTTCCTATTAGCTTAGACATGGATTATGTAAGGGCATGTCTCCATCTTCGGATGGGTGTCCATTTATTTATTTTGCTTGGACATTACTTTGATTTTTAATATAACGATGCTTTATTTCAATTGTTGTGTGTAATATGGATAATATTGTTATATTTAAGAATTTTATAATATTAAGACCTGTAAAGGAGGCCGGTTCCAATGAACCGGGCATTGTGGGGGTGCTGGGCCATTTCTCACCTTCCCCACACGTACCCAACTTTCCGAACCCATTAGGGGGTTGGAGATTCCTTAAGAATCGAGTCATCCACCCCTTTCTTTTTCCCAGCCCGTCCGGGTGGCGACACCACTTTCTCTGGACTTAGGTCCGTGTTCTCTAAGGCCCCGAGCCTAAACAGTGCCGAAGTCGCAAGAACCATTCCACCGGGAGTGGGGGCGAAAATCCCCGCTCACAGTTGATCTCCATTTGGATTGGAAGAGCTCCTTGATTGTGAGTGTTGAGAGAACTTGTAATTTGACCTACTTGTGTCTCAAGGTTCCTATTTTGAGTTGAGAGACATTCAATTTTCTACTCAAGCTTAACATATTGCTTTTCAAGTTTGTCAAATCTCTTTAACGTTGCTCTAATGAATTTCTCCAAAGCTGATTCATATCCTAATTTTTTTATAGAAGAAGTAGGACCTTGATTTTGGTTCTTTATATATGGAGGTTGATAGGGCGCTTTTTGATTATTATAATTTCCCCATGACAAGTTAAGATGATTTCTCCATGTTGGGTTGTATGTGTTTCCTTAAGAAAAATTTGGACCCCTATTTTGATTTCCCACAAATTAGACTTGCTCAATAATTCTACACATCCTTCTCATGTTAAAGATGATGAAAGGCTGACATGTTCCAATTTATTGGCTATTGTATCTACCTTAGCTGCAAGCAAAAAAAATTATCAATTTCATATAAACCTATAACTCTTTTTTGAATACTATGTTCTGAAGTCCAATGGTAATTATTTGCTACCATTTCTTCAATTGAAACATTTGCTTCAGAAGGAACTTTGTTCATAATTGCACCATTGATTGTTGCATCTATTGTGCCTTTGATATTTGGATGAAGACTATTATAAAAAGTTTCAATCAAAATCCATTCAGGGACTTTATGCTGCGAACATTTCCTTTGCAAATTCTTAAAATGTTCTCAAGCTTCATATAAACTTTCTCCATCGTGTTGAACAAAGCTTGTGATATCATTTCTCAATTTAGCCGTTTTTGCAGGTGGAAAATATTTTGCTAAGAAAGTAGCAGTTAATTGATCCCATGTGGTAAATGTGCCTGGCACCTTAGAAATGAGCCAATCATTTGCTTTGTCTTTTAAAGAAACGGGGAAAAGTTGCAAATGGATTGCATTATTAGATACTCGATTGATTTTGAAAGTGTCACACATCTCTAAGAAATTAGAGATATGGGCATATGCATCTTCATTTGGCAAACCATAGAAAGTTGGTTGTAAAATCAAATTGATAAGTGATAGCTTAAGATAAAAAGTGTTGCTAGCACTGGTGGTTTGGCTATGCTAGACCTTGGTTAAGCAGGAGGCATAACATATTGCTTAAGAGTCATTTTCTGAGGATCTCCCATGGTTGGTTCTTCGTCAGATGAATCCGTAGGATTATCAATCTTATGAATTTTTGCTGAAGTTCCTTCCACCGTTTGCTTTTCTTTCCTCTCCTTGTTCTTCTTCCTACAAAACCGTTCACTTTTTGGATTATATGGCTCAAGTTTTATATTTGAATTTCATCGCATATAAACCAAAAATTCTTTAATAAAAGTAAAGAAATAATACTGAAAATAAAATCTAAAGTAATAATAGTTTAATATTATTAATATTAGAATGGTTGCCTCCTCGACAACGGTGCCAAAAACTTGTTAGGATCATGCCTAAGCTATCTGCAAGTACACAGGTCGTAATCAAGTAATAAAGTGATAAGTAAAATGTTGTTCCCATAATGAAGGTAATTCCAAGTACCAAACAATTAAAGTGATTATTATTTGGATAACAAAATTCGATTTATGATTAAATTTAACTAAATAAATTGAGTTGCTTTTAAATTTAAATCTACCAATTAGTAAGCTTAGGGTTAAGGCACCTTTATTTAATTACTATAGATTTTTCAAAGTATTGATTTAATTCAGTTTCCCTTTCATAAATGATTAGATTCTCCTAAATCAAGTTCAATTCTCTCTCAAGTATTAGAAATAATATAAATTTAATTCTTATGTCTACTCTTGTGATTATAAGTAATTAAATCAATTCATTAGGTTTTGTGAGAATCTTGAATCAACCTCTTAAGTGTTAACCTTATCTCTGAGTGAAAACTTACTTAAGATTGTTACCTCGTTAAACTAATATTATGCTTTCACTCTTGTTTTGTCACACAAATATCTCAATTTAATTAGTCATTGACCAGATAATTAATGCATTATAATTAAAGATAACAAAATAATCAAAGGATAAACTTAATTAAATTAAATAAGCATAAATTATTCCATAATAATTCCTTGTAATTAAAATAAAAACAATAGAATCATTTAAGATAATAATTGAAAACATAATTTAAAGAGCAAGAAAGATCAAATTTTATTTCTTTTGGATTGAAGAATAACTCCACTTAGAACTTGAACTTCTTCCTTAAACCTAGTTTCACTCTGCTCTCCAAAAAAATTCTAAAATTTTAAAGAAAACTGAAATAGAAATTTATTTCTTGGATGATTGGATCAGATGCTGGATCTAATCTTCAATCTCTCTTTTTATACTTGAAACCTTAGGAGGATGTATATTTATATAGAGTGCTTGGAAGCTTCTTGATGGAAAAAAAAACTGGCAAATGATGGAATTACACTATTTACAACTGCTTAGTTCATCAATTTTCTAAATTTTTAGCTTAAAGTCATAAATATGACTACCACGGTCGTAGCTTGGGTTAGAATGGACTATTTTAAGAAATTTTCCAACCGTAATTGGTGTCTAAGTAGGCCATAATTATGGTGTTTGAATACCACAGTCATGGCTTTTGAAGACAAGCTACAAACTCTGACCTTTCTTCCTTTCCTACACTCGGACAGTAAGTAGATTAATCTCACGGGCATGGCTCTCAAATGTCATAGTCGTGGCTTTTAATTCTCTTCCAAAACTTGTATTTTTCTTCATCTTTTGATGTAGCATAATCAATTTGAAGTCCAAAGTCGTGGTCTTGAAGAGCCATGGGCATGACTTTTGAATTTTCTTCAATTTTACTTACTTTTCTTCAATTTTTGTATCACTTATCATTAAAACCTTGTATCTTGCCTTTCCAATCTAAAATAAGAGAATTCTAATAAAGTCCATCAAATTCAATTGGAAAACAACTAAAATCATGGTTAATAAAAAATTGATCAACATTTCACTCTACCAGCATGATTGATATTTATGCTCTAGCTTGAGGGGGAGTGTTACAAAAATGTATAGCTGCAAATTACCTTTTGAATAGTTACCTCGTATAGCTAGCTGAATTATAAGGATTAACTTTCTAAATTAACTCCCTAATTATGTATATATACAAATTCTTCTTCTTCAATTAAATATATCAAAAATTATTCCCATCTCTCTTTGTTAATTTCAAGGTCAAATGCAGGGACAAACCCAGGATTAATTATGATTAATTATTGGAGAGGGGGCACAAAAATATAAATAGTTACACAATTAATAATTAAGAAATATTAAAAATCTATCAAATGATAATAAATATCCATTACAAAATAATCTCAAATTATATTTAAACTACTAGTTTGAATATATCAAAAAAGAATACGTCGTTCTTTTAAGTCATGAAATCTTTTATAAGTGAATCTATAGAAAATTTTTTTAACAATTTTATTATCAGCATATAACAATAAATAATCAGAGAGGAATTCTTCTTCAATCCTATTGCGAAGCTTATTTTTAATTACATTAATTGTTGAAAAAGACCATTCTGTAGTTGTTGTTGAAACTAAAAGAGTTAAAATTGGAGTAATTACTCTATATGCATGTGGATAAATCTCATGCTTTCTTGTTTACACCAACCATTGGCATAAATCAGATATAGTTGATAGCTCTTCAAACTCAGAAAGTTGTCGCTAATAAGTCTTCAAACTCAGAAAGTTGTCACACATGACTAAATTGCTCTAATTGTACTCTTAGTTGAAACATCTCATATTCTTTAAAGTCTTATAGATAAAAATTTTAAACTAGTTTGCAAATATCATCAATTTTGAAAGATATACGCATCTCTTTTGGATCTAAAGTTGAACTAAGTTTAAGGAACTCGACTGTATGATAATTGAACTTGTCATTTAGTTCTTGCAATTGAGAGTCAATTACAGCATTAAAAATGTCGATTTTATAATATTGTGATTTCATCTGGTTGATGGCGAGCCCTTCCTCTTCTTGTAACATATGGAGAACTCAAATCTAGGATAGGAATGTTAACTAATTCGCTAAAAAAAATTTACTTTAGTAATTAAGTCATCCCATCCTTCATCTCTTAAGTTTTGAGTGAGTAACTTAGTATATGGAAAAAGATGCATAGCATTTATAATGTCTTGAGATTAAAGCTATAAGGTTTGGCATAACAAATTAGAAATCTTAAGAACTTTTCTCATAATATGTAAAATAAAAAAAATTCACAAGAAGTTAAAGCCTTATAAGTTGCATCTGCTTCTGTACGCTGAGCTGATGTAGTTCCATAATCAATAATGTGCAATAAAACTCCACATGTTGCATTAAACATATTAATCAAACTTAAAATAGATCTCAAATGTGAACTCCATTAAGTGTCTCCAGGCTTCTGCAAAGTACCAATTTGATTAAGCGCCTTTCCACTTTGGAACTCATCAATAGCACATAAATGAGAAATATTTGCAGAATGAGCAGCTTTTAATTGATCATTGCATTTACATGAGGCACCAACTATATTGACAATGGAATTCAACTTAGTAAAAAAAAATGATAAATGGGGATAACTTCTTTTGATGTAGCAACTAATACTAACTGTAAACGATGTGCCATACAATGAACATAATAAGAGAAAGGACAAACACTTAAAATTAATACTTGCAACCCATTTCACTCGCCCCTCATATTACTTATGCCATCATAACCTTGCCCTCGAATGTTATGAACATCAAGATTATATTGAGAAAGGACAAAAAATGTTTCATCCTTTAATTTTAATGCAACAGTATCCTTAACATGAATAAGCCCAAAGAACCGCTTTTTCACACATTCACTTTTATCAACAAATCTCAACATAGTAGATATTTGCTCCTTCTTAGAATCATCTAGAGCTTCATCAACAATTATACAAAATTTAGCATCACCAATTTCTTCTCGAATAGCAATTTTTACTTTGGTCAAGATGACTTGTAAAATTTCTTTTTGTATTTTCAGTGATGTATATGATGCATTTTGTGGAGTTTTATCTAAAGCTTTTGTTATTTTATCATCATAAGATGCTATCACATTTAGCAAATGGCAAAAATTTCTCGGTCTTTGTGTTGTTTTAGTTTCAACATGATCTCTAAAAGCACATCCATAAAATGCAAGCCACCTACTGCATCAATTGAGGCTTTCAACTGTATTTTGTTTTTCACAACTTGTTGAGATGTAAAGCGCAAAAAGTGTTTTTGAATGTGTGAAGATTGATTCATGAGATCTACACATGCATTCTCACCATTTCGATGAGGAGAAATGAGATCTTTTCTAGTATGTGTAAAAGATGCTCAATGTTTACCATCTCTCCTCTTTTTCCAATTCCGAAATTCATTCACAATAAATGTATCTAATCTAGAAGGACCTTTTTAAGTATGAAATAAGAAACATGGTAAAAGAAATTCTACATCTTTAGTAGGAGAATATTCCAACCATGACGGAAATAACTTAAACCATGATGCTTGAAATTTTCATTGATGTTTTCTTCCAGATTTTGGATATTTTCTAAGAAAGCATTGATATGGACCAACTTTAATATAAGCTCACGGAATTTTATCATGCATGTTAATAGGATAGTCATAAATATGTTGTCAGTCCTGGATCACGCTCTAATAAATTAATATCAAAACTTTTTTTTATTTCAACTTTTTGAGATTTAGTAGGAGGATTATCAGAAATTAAAACATAATATATATAAGTATCTGACTTCCCAGTAAGCTTTGATGATTCAACATTCTTTCTTTT
The DNA here is from genome assembly GCA_947685225.1 of Garcia nutans. Lineage (NCBI taxonomy): Eukaryota > Viridiplantae > Streptophyta > Magnoliopsida > Malpighiales > Euphorbiaceae > Garcia > Garcia nutans. The sequence continues at coordinate 38,624,192 of CANTUV010000033.1, read as the reverse complement.
GAAAAAAGCATCAATCGTAGATAATTTTTTCATCTAAAAAAAATATATATATATGTTAAATATTTTTTATCAACATCAATATGTGACCAATTAAATTAAGCAAAATGAGTTTCAACAGATGCTCAAATAACTAATTAAAAATAAAAAATTTTTAAGCATACAAACAATACAATTCATATAAAATAGACCACCACCCAGGCCTTCTAGGAGCCACCATCCAAGCTTACTAGTATACATATCTTAACATATGAAGATTTCGCAATACGATCGTTTCACTAGTAGTTTAATTATACTTTATCAATCAAGTACCTAAAAACTATTGCAAATTAGTCATTTGTAAATTAAAAATAATAATTATTATAAATAAAAATAGTCAATTGATTATTTAAACTCTCTCATTTCAAATTTAATTTAATTAAAGAAAAATTCTCCTTCTTTATGGCCAGATTGATCCACCAACAACATTTGAAACTAAAAGCACCTAATGAAAATTGAGAAATTATAATATTTAAATGGTTTAAGCATTACTAAGATCTCTAATTTTCTAACTTTGTCTCTTATAGGAAACATAAAATGAAATTAAAAATCCTAAATTATCTCTACTAAGAATTCATCTCCACCATATAGAATTGTATTTTTTAATTGCAAAATCACTATAATTAAATAAACTCATGCTTGAATAATTAATTATAATCTCTAATTACATGTAATTCAAAGAAAATTCAATGGAAGTAAAAAAAATTATTCAAGAACTCTGCAATGAAAATTTAGGGTTTCAAATTGGGATTTTGATAATATAATGAAGTTTTAGCTAACTTATTACTTTAAGATCTTTATTTATCTTTTTTAGAACTCAATTCTACAAATAAAACTAAGAGAAAAATAAATTTGAATCAAGTAAAAACTCAAGATTTACAAAATAAAAAATAAATCGAAGTAATTCACTTACTAATTATAGAGTCACCTTGATTACCCACTTTTCTTCAAGGATCATCTTCTGTAGATTCAATAATTAAACATGTAATTTTGAATTTAGTAAAGTAGAACAACTTACTTGTTCTTTCCTCCTTGAATGCTACAGCAATAATTGTTATTACTAGAATAACAATTTAAATTTCACAATCTAAACCCTTATATTTCCTCACTTGATCTTTTTCTTACTTTTGTTTTATTCACAAAAACGTTCTCCCACCGTTTTTCATTACTGTTGCATGTATCTATATCTAAATGGGGAAGTTACATGGCATTATGTAACTTCTCCAAGTAACCACCAGTTGGTTACTTGGGAAGCAACCCATCCAATGGGTGTGTCTTCCTATATATATATATATACACACTAACATCTCCCACTCACCCATGATGGGTTGTGGCAGATTCTAGATCAAGAGACTTCTCATACATTTAGGGAATAGATCGTGCGACCTGTAAGCACATGTACAATGAGAGCTCCAATATAGTAACCTTCATAGGCCATAAAGGAGACATCAATCTCAAATATCTTCTTCCATGATAGTGTACTTATATACCCCAAGCATATTTACTAACACACAATTAAGTATAATTCAATCCCTCATGAATTCTATACTTAATCCATCCTTACAATTACAAGTATTCTAAATCATATCAAAATTTTTTTTTTTCGAATTTGATGATCCCGGCCGGTGAATACAAGTAACAGGTGTTGAATAAAAAAGCTCTATCTTTTGCCCTCATATCAATCAGATTTGAATTAACTCACTTTCCTAAAGTGTTCCTTTAAGTCGAATCATTCCATAACTATAGGATACACTCTAAAGTAGCAAACATTAATTCATTTCATTATGATATAATCAAAAGTTACAAAGGGTACAATTTTGAGATCTTCATGGATCTCCAGGACTCACACAGTAAAGAAGCAGGGATCCATTCATTTACTTCCTGTAAGGTCGCTAGCACATGTAGTATGAAATACATGCTATGATGGAGCTTCTCTTTTCTTATCCGAAGATAAAGAGTGTATGTCTTTGCTCTCCTCGTTAGAGGTAATACATCATACGAGTCTTAGTCTTGTCGCTAAGTCATTAGCGCCAAACTTGAAATTTCATCCATTCACTATTAATAGTGCCAGATGACTAATTTCACACTCGGCTTATATTTAATAGACACATGAATGGTGGGGTGGCATTCATGTCAATTCTCTTATTTCTGAATCTCATCTTGGTCCCAACCAAGGCGACTCCAAATCAATGGTCTTGAATGAAACGTGCTCCCACTATGCCCATGTCATACGGTGAGCACTATTATTCATATAGTCTCATCTCTACTTGCACTATTTGCGCTAGAGTTGATTGCTCGTGTGAGTGAGCCAATCAATGTCTATCAACATACTTTACAAAAAAAAATTGTACTACTTAATACTAACAGAACTTACCAATAAATAAATGTTGAATAATAAATTGTTATTTAATTTTATTCAACCAACTGTAAGTATTATTACATGGTCCACATACATGTTGTCACATATCACATTCTACACAAGCCTAGGGATTTTACATGTCTAACAAATATATCCCTGGGTATAGGTTTGGTGAGTGGGTCAGCCACCATCTTGTTAGTAGAAATGTGTTTCAGGACCACATCCTTTTCAGTAATTGCCTCTCTTATATAGTGATATCTCTTTTTGATGTGTTTGGTCTTTCCATGGTATTTAGGATCCTTGGCGACAGCCAATGCAGCAGTATTATCACAGAAAATTGTCACAGGTTCTGATGCAGACTTGACAATTTCCAAATGCTGCAGGAAACTTTTCAACCAAACTGCATCTTGCGTTGCTCCAGCACATGCTACATATTCAGCCTCCATTGTAGATAAGGCTACACAGGATTGCTTTTTGCTACTCCACAGTATTGCACTATTATTCAGCAAAAAAGTATATCCTGAGGTTGATTTGCACTCATCAACATCGCCACCCCAATCAGCATCAGAATAACCGATCAGGCACAAATCATCCTTTCCTTGGTAACATAGCATGTAATCTGAAGTTCCTTTCAGATAGCGTAATATTCTTTTGACTGCCATCTAGTGTTTTTGACCAGGGTTCGATTGATATCGACTGACCAATCCAACAGCATAACATATGTCGGGACGTGTGCACATCATTGCATACATCAAACTACCGACAGCACTGGCATATGGTACTCTGGACATTTTCTCTTTTTCTTCTTGAGTCTTGGGACACATATCACGACTTAAGCTCAAGCTTTTTTCTACAGGGGTGTCCATTGGCTTGCAATCATGCATGCGATAACGCTCCAACATCTTTTCAATGAAAGTCTCTTGAGATAAACCCAAGAGCCTTCTAGCGCGATCTCTTATGATCTTTACACCAAGCACAAAGCAAGCTTCACCCTTGTCCTTCATTTCAAAGTTTGATGATAACCATTTTTTAGTAGTATCAATCAACACTTTATTATTCCCAGCTAAGAGAATGTCATCAACATACAAAGACAGAATTACAAAACCATCTTCAGATTGTTTTAAATACACGCAATGGTCTTCTTCCATCATTTTAAAACCATCCTTGATGATAGCATGATGAAATTTAATGTTCCATTGCCTAGAAGCTTGTTTAAGACCATATATAGATCTTTTGAGCTTGCAAACTTTGCGCTCATTTCCTTTAGACTCGAAGCCTAAAGGTTGATCCATATATATCTCTTCTTCTAGTTCTCCATTGAGAAATGCAGTTTTTACGTCCATTTGGTATAATTCTAAGTCCATATGTGCAACAATAGCTAGGATGAGGCAAACTGAAGGAATCCTCACAACTGGTGAGAATGTGTCCTCATAATCAATTCCCACTTTTTGGGTATAGCCTTTTGCTACTAAGCGAGCCTTATATCGTTCTATTGACCCATCCGCCTTACGCTTAATTTTAAGAATCCATTTATTTCCAATAGATCTTCGTCCTGACGGTAAATCAACCAAATCCCAGACTTGATTGGTTTTCATAGACTCCATTTCTTCTTCCATAGCCTTATACCATTCCTTAGCTTTAGGACCTGACAAAGCCTCTTGAACTGTTTTAGGTTCTTCGTCATCCTGTGGAGCAATCATAAATGCTTCCCCCTCAATCTCAAATCGACGACGGGGAATTCGTTCACGAATGCTTCGGCGAGGTTGAGATTGTTCATGATTTTGCTCTTGTGGAGCTCGATCAGGTACAATGTCACTCCCTCTAATCCCAGGAGGATTTTGAGTTTCCTCTAATTCCTCGACTGCGTGATTTGGGGCGCCTTGACCAACATTTTCCATTTCATAAAAACGAAAATCCTTATTAACCTCACCTCTAGTAGGAAAGTCCTCTTCTAAGAACACGACATCACGTGACTCAATTTCTGTCACTCTCCCATCAGCTTCTTCACCAATAAACACGAATCCTTTGGAAAGATCAGAGTATCTTATAAAAATACATTTCTTCCCCCTCGGACCGAGCTTTCCATGTTGATGGGTAGTATTATGAACGAAAGCTGCACACCCCCAGGGATGCAAATTACCTAAATTAGGTTTTTCGCCATTCCACAATTCATATGGGGTGGATATGACAGATTTGGAGGGCACACGATTAAGTATATAGGCTGCAGTTAACAAGGCATCTCCCCAAAAAGATATTGGTAAGTTAGCTTGCGCCATCATTGACCTAACCATGTCCAAGAGGGTTCTATTTCTTCGCTCTGCAACACCATTTTGTTGCGGAGTATAAGGAATAGTTAGCTGTCTAGCTATACCCTTTTCATCACAAAATGCTTTGAATTGGTCAGAGATATATTCATGGCCTCGATCAGTCCTTAAAGCCTTGAAGCTTGTGTTTAATTGATTCTCCACCAGTTTGGTGTAACGAATGAAGCACTCTAATGCTTCAGATTTGTGTGAGATCAAATAAACATAACCAAAACGTGTGAAATCATCTATGAACGTGATGAAATAGGAGGCACCATGCCTTGCCCTCACATTCATGGGGCCACATATGTCTGAATGGATAAGCTGTAATGGACTTATGGCCCTTTTAGCTTTGCCAAATGGTAATCTAGTTGCTTTTCCAGCTAGGCAATGCTCACATGTGGGCAATTCAATTTTTTTAATAGATCCTAAGAGACCTTCTTTTGCCAACCTATTTAGACGATCTTGCCCAATGTGTCCTAATCTAGCATGCCACAATACATTTTCTTTATAAGAATTAGAACTGGAATTTTCAACAACATAGATAGAAGAATTAACGTTAGTGGTATCTAATACCATAAAACCATTTAACAAATAACCAGAACCATAAAAAATTTTGTCCAGAAATATCTTAACACAACCTTTGCTAAATAAAATACGAAAACCAAAGTTTAGTAGAACAAGAACAGAAACTAAATTTCGCCGAACTTCAGGAGCATAGAGCACATCATGGAGATAGAGGGTGCGACCAGCCCGCAACACCAGCTTGCAGGAACCGATCCCAAGCACTGCAGCGGAAGCGTTATTTCCCATGAATATACTTCTAGATCCTTTTGGAATTCGACGAAATTCCACAAAGCTGTTTCGATCCCTTGCTATGTGGTCGGTTGCTGCTGAGTCTACAGTCCAAAAAGGAACAGTTTCAGCAAGCATTAAGCAACTACTAACATACAAGTTAGAGGGACGAGATTGGTCAAACAATACCTTTGACTCAGTGCAATCACGAGCAAAGTGACCAGGTTTGCCACAATTGAAACAGTTGTTGTTTTTCTTTCCGCCGCGTTTCCCACGCTTGCGTTTCTTTCCACTAGAACTGGCTTGATTTCCTTCTTTGCCTTGTCGGGAACCTTTACCCTTTCCACTTTTGCGTCCAGAACCTTGCGTTCCTCGCTTTTTAGTCTCCGTCATATATGCCTCCTCATTAGGCTTTTCAGCGAGAAGACGATCTTCTTCAAGCTCCACATGACGAGCGACATCATCAAACGTTTTGATGTTGTCGTTGTGGGTAAGGTTAACACGCATGTGTTCCCAAGAACTTGGCAAAGAGTGTATTACAGCCTGGACTTGCTGCTCATTAGTCATATCATGCCCAGCAGCCCTCAATTCACTTATCATGTTTGACATGGTGGTTAGATGCTGCCTCATTGAATGATTTTGGCGCTTCTTATAACCATCGAACTTGAGGGTTAACTGACGAAGTCTGGTAGTTGAGGTTCCCCCATATTGAACCTTCACAGCATCCCAAACTGCCAGAGCTGTTCGATGCTTCTCAAAACGCAACATGATATCATTTCGCATACTGCTCAGCATCAATATGCGAGCCACACGATCCTTGCGCTTATAAGCTTGATATGTCTCTATATCACGCCTATGTTGAGCAGTGGTCCCATGCTCAGGCTCAGCCATAGGTTGTATTATTGTTTCCAGCATGTCTTGCTCCTCCAGGAGATACTGAATTTTTCGATGCCAAACATCGTAGTTTTTCTCATTCAGTTTATCTCCCTGGTTTAAATCAGCGACAATACTTTTTGTTGCAGCCATCTCAACTATATAAACACAATTACCAAAATAGAATTAAGTACAAATTTAAAACGATATTATTGTCACTATATCTTAGATTAAACAAATAATAATTTAACTCATGCAATAGAAATGAAAATAATGTAAAACATTTAATCAATTTCTATTTACATAGTCTTTGTTATTATTGTAAATCTAAACAAGCACATTAATTTCTAGTTATTAGCATAATCTAATAACTCCCACTCAAAAAAAATTTTCACAATAAAATAAAATTTCATTTATGAAAGCATTCAAACAGTAGTATTAATATCAACATTATGTTACATAATCAGGATCTCTAATTATATCATCAATATCAGTCTCATCATCAGAGATATCACCAAGCTCATAACTCTCGAACCATGGAATAAATCGTGCAGCAGGATCCAAAAATCTTGCGCTACGCCCAGTGCGTCTTATACCCATAGAGGTATATAAACGCTCTCTCTCAAGCAGCATTTCGTCAGTGAGAGTATTAAAGTTCAAAGTACTCAGTCTTTGCTTCAATTCGTGGCTAACTTTGCCCCATTCAGCAGGCAGAGAGTCAAGCACAATCTGAAACTGTTGCTCGAGGTAGAACTCATGCACACCAGTGATCCTCAGCATGTCAAACCAATTATGCATATAATCAATATGGTCTAATATGCGGTGACTTGGGTTTTTTTTATAGTGCAAAATACAATCAATCATTAATTGTCGATCCACTACAATAAAATAACCCGTAATTATCAATTTATATACTATATAAATGAAATTATAGCAAATCATCTATCTTCAGTAGCTTAAAAAAATTTAGAAAAATTACAGAAAATAGGAAATTTAAAAATAAATATACTGGAAAAAACAGGGGTCCAATCGGACATCACACGCGCCCACACTCTCCAACAGAAAATGGATGGTCAGATCGCGGCGCGTGTAATACAAGCGCTGCGTCCGCGAGTGGGCAAAGTCAAACAGCAAAATTGAGTTGGTTCAAACCGATCCAATCAAACCGGACCAAACCAGGTTCAAACCGAAACCGGTCCGACCGAATAAACCGGACCGTAGACCCATCCAGTCTCATTCCCGGCGCGTGTATTTCACGCGCCGTTCCGGTCATCTTCTCCGGCGAGTATAACTGTTTCCGTCCATTTTTCCGGCGAAATGCAAAAATTTCCAGAATAGATTTTTAAATTTCAAAAAACTATAATAATTCACATACATGTCCAAAAATTACAAAAAAATACTCGTTGGAAAGCTTGTGACGAGTACTTTAACCAGAAAATATAACATTGATCATATAATGTGAAATTGGCATTCGAATTTCAGAGAGAATCTACTGCATAAAATTTTTTTTCAAAAAATTTCCAGAATAGGTTTCTCAATTTCAAAAAAAAACATAATAATTCACATACATGTCCAAAAATTACAAAAAAATACTCGTTGGAAAGCTTGTGACGAGTACTTTAACCAGAAAATATAACATTGAACATATAATATGAAATTGGCATTCGAATTTCAGAGAGAATTTACTGCATAAAATTTTTTTTTTTTAAAAAAATTTCCAGAATAAGTTTCTCAACCCACCATTGCCTCTCTCACCCCACCATTGCATTCAAGGGCACTCAATAACATGCTATTATGAATTCAAACAAACCTGGCTCTGATACCAATGTAGATTCAATAATTAAACATGTAATTTTGAATTTAGTAAAGTAGAACAACTTACTTGTTCTTTCCTCCTTGAATGCTACAGCAATAATTGTTATTACTAGAATAACAATTTAAATTTCACAATCTAAACCCTTATATTTCCTCACTTGATCTTTTTCTTACTTTTGTTTTATTTACAAAAACGTTCTCCCACCGTTTTTCATTACTGTTGCATGTATCTATATCTAAATGGGGAAGTTACATGGCATTATGTAACTTCTCCAAGTAACCAAGCAACCCATCCAATGGGTGTGTCTTCCTATATATATATATATACACACTAACATCTTCAAATTTAAAGGGAAAAAAAGAAAAAAAAATTAAGAGAAAGAAAGAAAGAAAGAGGAAGGAAAGCAAAGAGCGCAGAGAAAATTTTTAGGTGGTGTGGGGAGAGTGGGGTTATACTGTGAGTTTGGTTGGTTGATTTTGGGTTTGAGGGGTGCAGGGGGGAAAAGTAAAAAAGTAAATGTGTATATATATATTTCAAAATATTTTTTGAGGGGGCCTACTCCCACTACAAACGTGGATCCACTCTTGGTCATATGCTAGAAGACTTCCATTCTTGTTGCCCAATAATCATAGTTTTCTCCACTGAAAATTGTTGCAGGTAGATTCACAGTTGAAGCCAGTCTTCACTAGTTTAAGATGATTAGATGAAGCAGAAGCTACCAAGCCCCTGACTTATAGGCCCTTTAAAACAGAGGCTCTAATACAAAAGCACAACCCATTAATATAAATATATGAATTTTAGTGTTGTCCCCTTGGGGTGAGTTGCCAAAGGCAGTGAGTTGCCTAGGCTTACCATAGGGCCGGGCCTGGGTAGACATGCCAATGATAACAACCAGTAGCAAAAAATAATAGAGAAAAGAAAGCTTGGTAACAAACTTCGGCAAAGAACCAAAAAGCATAGGAAACAAAAGGGAAACAAAGGATGAAAAGCAAAATCAAAATATGATATTTCATTCCTTACATTTCTAGATATATCTTACAAAATGATTTCGTCATTAGCTAAACAACCTTACCTAATGGCTGTACACAGGGATGGCTTCAATAACACAGCCATGTCTAGTCAACTACACTTAAAACAAGGACTACCACTCATATCAATCCTAACAAAATATATTGGTTGACTAAAGCTAACTTTGATCCTTGCTCAAAACAAAACTCACGGGTCAACACCTAAACCATTTTGTCCTGGATCCCTTCTAATAAATATGCCATTTTTTTCTTGTTCTTTTCAATGTGGGGTTCTTTGCCTCCTTGGCCACTTCCAACAGAAGTCCATTTTCTTGGCCTTAAGGTGGGTCTGGTTTTGTTGCCTGCATATTTTATATGCTGTGTCTATAGTCCTTCCTTCTGTTCAAATGCAGCAGTCTCCTTTTTTCTTCAGAACTGTTCTGTTTTAGTATTTCATGTTCTGATGTTATAGCTAGCACCATGGCCTATGCATTTATCACTGGTTACTCCTGCATCTATAGGTTTTTTGCTCTTGCTCTTCTGCTGAGTATAGAATTCTTTATGCTTTTTCTAGTTTGTATCCGCTTGCCATTTCTTACATCCCTGACTTTATATTGCTGCATTTTGTGTAATATGTTGTTTGGTTTTATGACAAGAATACAATGGGTCAGTTTGAGATTGAGCTTTGAGCTGCTTTTCAAAATTGACTTTTGACACTTTCTTTAATTTTTTTCAATTTTTTTTTATTTGTAAATCATGGTTTAAGAAGCTAAAAATATAGATTTTCCAATCATGATTTCTTAAAATTCTAAATAAGTAACCGCTGTTTAACAAAAATAATTTAACCACAATGCGAAACACACACTACATTAGTTAATTAGCGCAATGTGAAACACACACTATATTAATTAATTAGGTGCAGAAATAGATAAATTGGCAGTTGATGTGCAAAGCCATTTTGGATTATAATCAAAGCCAAAACTCATTGACTTATTTTTTGGTTCATAAGAAGGCCAAATGGGTTGGAGCATTGTAGGCAATATAATAAGTGATAGTTAGCCTTTCCATTTTAATAAAATGGCCAATGTGATGAAAATTCCCCACCAGAATGATCAATGAGGGGACTCCAGATTGACTTTAACTATTAAATTGCGGCTCAATGCTCACAACCCTTTTACATTAGCTTGTTGATAAGCTTATAATATATAAAGTAAAAAACTGTTGGTTTTAGAAAAGCAAAGAAGATGACAGGGAAGTGTTTACAGAAAGACTGCATACACAGTTCTCATTTCATTCGAACTATATATATAATAGTACAATGAGTGTAGAATAAATTCAATTTTTACCCACTACATACGTAGGACATACTTAAGATTAAACACTACATGATTCTTCTGGTTTGCTATTTCAACTAGTATTCGTAGTTGTAATCATGGTGGCTTTATATAATTTCTCTATTTAAGATAAAACACTTGCATACTTGTACAAAATATTCTACAACTCACTAATATAGTTCCTAAATTTCTGCTGAACCTTATGCTAACTAAGTCATATCATCAACAATTAAACAATACAAAATATTAAAGTAATCTTGCTAATGTGACAGCAAAAATATCACAGCCTCGATAAAAAAAAAAAACACATGCTTTTTGATGTTTTCTCCAATTAGAACGAATTGATAAGCCATGCCATCCACATATTTCATCTTTTGCTGAAAAAAAAAAAGAAAAAAAAAAGAAGCTACTTTCAGTAGATAGCTAGCCAGGTTAGACAAACCAAAGTTGACAGAGAACAACCAGAATTGACAGGTTAGTCACTAACTATATATGTAATATTTCTTTATATATGCATTAATCATTAGAAGCAGAAAAAGAATAGGCATTTTTTATTTGATGCAATTTCTATAATATTCTTCATTTATATTTTATAGTTGTTCTCTAGTTACTCCTGTTCAACTGGGCCATTTTAGAACCATCGAAGATATAAAGGTATTTTCTTTTTCTGGTGGGTTTCAGATGTTAGTGATGGAGAGCTATCCTCAAAAAAGGATAATACAATTGAAAACCAACAGAGTAGTATTAAAGAGAAAGAGGCTATATTTGGAAAGTGAGAAAGTGAGCAAGGGAAATTAATTAAAGGAAGCTTTCTTTGACTCAGTTGTTCATTCAATTTGTGAAGTTGTCAGAAGCTAATTGGTCATTTGGAGGTGCTTGATTCTCTTTATTAAAAAAAAATGCTGCTTGATAACAAAGCAGAATATGTTCTTATGGACTAAGCAATGTTAAAACATGTAGGACAGTGCTGGGTATAGATTCTTTAGCCAAGTGGATAAACAGTTTATTAATTTCTTGGCCTTAAGTTGGTTCTAGTTTTACTTATGCATATTTGCTTATTGTCCTTTCTTCTGCTTTAGTATAGCAGTCTCCTTTTGTCTGTTCTTTTTTGTTATTTCACGTTCTGATGTTATAATTACTGGCCCCATGGCTACCTGTGTTTTTCTCTTCTTTTGGTTTTTCATTGGTATTGCTACATCTCAAGCTTGTTTTGCTCTTTCTTTCTGCTTAGTCTAGGGTAATTTGATTCTTTTTCTAGTTTGTATCTGCTTGCCAATAATTTCTTGCATCTGTGATTTTACATTGTTGCACTTTTGTACGTCTGTTATTTTGGTTTTATTGACAAAAAACTGCAGGTCAGTCTCAGATGGTGTTTGAAATAACTTTATGAAACTACTTTTTGACATTTTCTTTAATTTTTAAAAAATCTTCTAGTTGCTTTTTGTAAACAATGATTTGAGAAAAGCTAAAAATTATAGCTTTTCCAAACCATGATTTTTTAAAACTCTAAACAAAGTAAATGCAGTTTGACAAAAACCGTTTTACTACTACAGTGCCTAATTCAGTGGAAATTGCTTCAAGGAAAAGGAGCTGTAGAAACAGATAATAAGATAAGTACCTTTTTTCTCTTTCAGTGAACTTCATAACCTGAAAATCTTAATGGGTGGTGCTCAAGAGCTGCAACCAGAAATGATAGGTTAGTCACTAACTATATTTAATACTACTTTGAATATATATGCATTAATCATAGTAGCAGCACAAGATTATGCATTTATTGTTTGATGCAATTTCTATGATATTCTTCATTTGTATTATAGTTGTTTGCTAGTTATTTCTTTGTCCTAGTTTTCAACTATAGTGGTTTTCAGATGCAAGTGATGGAAAGCTATCCTCAAAAAGGGTCAATCTCTTCTCTGCGAAGCTTCCAAAACTCATACGCTATAAGTGGTGGTTACGTGTGACCTGCTATATACTCTTTAATCTCTCAGGCCAATCTGCTGCAACTCTTTTAGGAAGGTTATATTATGACAAAGGTGGTAATAGCAAATGGATGGCAACATTTGTTCAGTCTGCTGGCTTCCCATTACTACTTCCCCTCCTTTTTGCCTTCTCCCGTTCTGCCAAATCTTCTGCCAATTCAGACGAATTTTCATCTTCAACTAAACCAACACTATCAACATATTTACTTCTATACCTTGCCTTTGGCATACTCATAACAGGTGACAACTTGATGTACTCATATGGACTTCTATACCTTCCTGTCTCCACTTATTCATTGCTGTGCGCAAGCCAGTTGGCCTTTAATGCGTTCTTCGCCTTTTTCCTCAACTCACAGAAGCTGACCCCTTTGATATTGAATTCTCTAGTCCTTCTTACTATTTCAGCCTCCACACTCGCATTGAATGCCAACTCTGGGAACTCTTCAGGTACCTCTGAAGGCAAGTATGCAATAGGATTTCTATGCACACTTGGTGCATCTGCATTATACTCTTTATGCCTTTCCTTAGTGCAACTATCTTTCGAGAAGATTATAAAGAAAGAGACCTTTTCTGCTGTGTTAGATATGCAAATATATCCATCATTCATCGCAACTTGTGGGTGCATAGCAGGGCTTTTTGTTAGCGAAGAATGGAAAAGTTTGAGAAAAGAAATGAAAGAATATGAAGAAGGAAGAGTATCTTATTTGAAGACTTTAATATGGACAGCAATTGCATGGCAAATTTCATCAGTGGGTTTGCTGGGGTTAATTTTTGAGGTATCTTCTCTTTTCTCTAATGTGATTAGTACTTTGGGATCTCCAATTGTTCCTGTTCTTGCTGTGTTTTTTTTCCATGACAGAATGGATGGGGTGAAAATTATAGCTATGATAATTGCTATATGGGGATTCATGTCCTATATTTATCAGCAATATTTAGATGATACTAAATCTAAGGAGAGTACTGCCATTGATATTGAGGTTGCTGGTGCTTGATAATTAGAAATGTGTTAGTTCAGACAGGAATAAGGAAAAGTAGTGCGAAAACATAGCAGGACGTAAGAAATTCTGGAGGGAAAATTTTAGTTTTTTGTCTGAATAATTTTTGTGCATCAAGCATTGACAATATACATAAAACTCATTTGAATTTATGGAAGATGAAGCTAACAATTCATGTGAGTGAGTGAATGTATTAATATTGTCAGTTTGTAAGAACATAATGTCATAAATCGTGTTTATCTTTTGGTGAATTCTAAAATGTTGCTTATTTGAGTGTTACAAGTTTAAACATACCGTATAGACGTTCCAGAGATTTTGCTTTTTTATTTTTGTGAATATTACATTGGGAAATCTAACCGGATCTACTATTATTTGAACCGGATTTACTATTATTTAAAAGAGATACACTTACTGTTAGACTATAGCTCGATATACATAAGTCCTAAAAGTTGATAAATAATGCGTCAAAATAATAGAAAAACCTTTCACTAACATACTCCTTGACTCATGATGAATTTTTAACAAATATATAATTTTATAAGAACTCATATTTTTTAATATTATTAAAAATAAATAAAATATTAAATATTTATTCATTATTAAATACTATTCAAATAAATTGCAGTTTCTAAATTTATATTTAGAAAGGATTTTTTTTTTCACTTAAAAACATAAACTGTTGGACATAAATATTAAATAGACTTGAAATTAAAAAAGATAAAATCTATTATTGTTATACTTTATTGAGCAAAAGGTGATAATAACACTTACTAAATCTATTATTATTTTTATTTGGCTAAATATATATTATTCACGACGAGACCAGATTTCACAAATAAGAAAAAAAAATCATCGAAATGAGCAAATTTTTCTTATCAATTGACCCAAACTCTTGAAGTTAAATTGCTAAGAAAATTTTGAGAATTTAGTATCTTTTTAACTTGATATACTAACTCCTCTTCATGACTAATGAAATGCAAGTTAACAAAATTATTTCATACTTCTTAAAAGGAATGAAGAGTCGAATTTTATCGACCTTCCTTCTAAAAGATAGACGTGAATTTGTTAAATATCATCAGCTATCCCTAATAATTTAGAAAATTCAGAAAAATTGATAACAACACCCAAAACAAACTGAAGTAAGCCGAAATTTGAGCAAAACTCAAACTGGGACACCACTTATAGCATCCACTTGGCCCAATTTCGAAGCAATCTTCACCGCAGAAGCTTCATCATATCGGTTACAAAGGCGAATCCAAAACAGGCAAGAATCTCATCCTCCTGCAATTCCTGAAACACTATCAGATGCCTCTTTATCAGCCTTAGTACCCATTTGACACATAAATACATTCACAACCATCTTACCAATCTTAATTGGCTTCATCTCTAAGTACTCGTACAAGCACTAGAAGGGTACTGAGATTAGAAGGAGGATGAGATGATGAAGCCAGGTGGGAGGGTCGTTACAGTTATAGATGAGAAGTTGGGTTGGTGTTGGTGATGGAAGAGTAAGATTGGTGTTTAGTGAAATTGTTTCTGTTTTAGGATTAGTAAAGGCTGTGATTTGTATGATTTTTAATTAATTATAGAAAAATGTTTTTGAAGTGAATTTTTGATATGTTGTGCCTCTATGAGTCTAGAATGACTGAAAAATATGTTGATTCGATTTTGGAATGGTTATGAGTTTAGAAAGATTATTTTCATTAGACCTGTTCCAGCAGGTACCTTAACTGGGACAGCTATATTTCGTGATTTTTAATAAAATGTAGAAAAATCATATCCAATTGAATTTTGGATATGTTGTTGCTTAGTGAGTCTAGTATTTGAGAAAAATAATTTGGAACCACGTTGATTGAATTTGATTTATGGAATTCACAAAGTTCAGAACTGCTGCCAGGATGCAGGGCAATTGGGGCAGTCTGGTTAGGCGAAACTATGGCAAAAATTTTGTAAAAATCGGAACTAAAATTTGACTAAGTAAAATTGGTAGCAACATTAGGTTAGTGTAGCACCTCTACTCAGCTTACATATGTAGGTCGGGAAGGGGTGTTACAATTTTTGGTATCAGAGCCTAGGTTTGAAATTCTCAACCTAGGTAAAATGTAATAAAAAGAATATTTTTACTTAAAAAGTGGTTTTGAATAACATATACGTTTGAGATTGGCAGTCTCTGATCTTTAATAAGATATAATCTGCTGTGTTTGCAGTGTTAGGTTGTGATGGATTCTCACTCACGTCAGTCGATTGAGGGTAGTGCCGAGAGTATTGCTCCTGCTGAGGGAGCTAGGGTTGATAGTGTTGAGGAGGCACCTGCTTCGGTGTCGGGTAGACCAGCTGGGGAGGAGGTTCCGCCAGCCTGGTTTAGGCCTATGATGGAAGCTATGAGACAAGCACCTGTGCAACCACAGCCACCGCCACCACCCCCTCAGCCTTCAGTACCAGTAAGGCACTATGATAAGCTAAGGAAATATGGAGCAGAGGATTTCTTTGGTACAGTTGATCCGGCTGTAGCAGAACAGTGGCTTGATAGAGTTCAGAGGGTATTTGTGCAGTTGCAAGCCACTTCAGAGGAGAAGTTTGACTATACAAGATCTTTGCTACAGAAGGATGCCTACGACTGGTGGAAGACAGTGCCCCATTCTATGGATGATCCTCCAACACTGTCTTACACTGATTTTCTGAGGGAATTTGAGTTGAAGTATACTCCTAGGGAGTATAAAGATGGGAAGAAAAGAGAGTTTCTAGATTTGAAGTAAGATCATCGGACCGTAACTGAATATGAAGTTGAGTTTATTCGACTGAGTCAGTATGCTGGGGGTATCATTGCTGATGAAATTGATAGATGTCGGCGATTTGAGGAGGGATTGAGGCCCTCGATCATGTGCTTAGTGGCTGGATCCAGATATCAGGATTTCTCACAGCTTGTGGCAGCAGCTCGAAGTGTAGAGCGAGCTCAAGTTATTGCAGCTGCTTCAGAGGAAGAGGTTAGGGTTAGGAGGCCCCAGTTTGAGGCAGGGTCTTCTTCTGCAAAGAGGGGTAGAGGAAGTTTTGTTCCTCGGAGTAGTAGGAGCCAGAGACCAGCGGGTAGGTCAGTGCAGTTCCAGAGGCAGAGATTTAGACCTGCAGCTTCGGTAGCGAGTGCTCCTACTCCTGGAGTTCAGAGATCCACCTTACCTGTGTGTAACCAGTGTGGTGGAAGACATGGGGGCATTTGTTTTTTTAACTGTAACGACCCTCCCCAACCAGGTCGGTATCCCAAGGTCGGTTGCCCAGCCCACTGGGTCCGCATGGTCCGCAGGAGGCAAGCGATCGCTACAGTACTGGACAGTCCTCGCGGCCCACCCAGCAGGAATTTGTTTATTTGGCTCCCAAAGGAGTCGCCTCCCTGGATCATAGTTACTGCTTTGGTTCATAGTCACAATAATCACGCCCGTAGGCAAGTGTAACAGACCCAGTCTCTTGGATCATCAACTCAACACATATGAGGAGATCCTCAACCCGGCAAGACTGTTACAAATCATATATCTCATAGTGTAACAGACCCAGTCTCTTGGACCATCAACTCAACACCTATGAGGAGGTCCTCAACCCGGCAAGATTGTTACCTTTCATCATTTCTTAGGCATGCCACCCAAATCCAGAACTCTGAAACTGAATAACATATTAAACAAACAATTCATTTTCATTCTCAATTCTCATCACATTTAGGCAAACATGCCTTCTTTCTTTCAATTACATCATCTTAGCCAATAACAATGGCTTCACATTTCATTTCACAATATAACATCTCATTATTCAAGTATATATATATATCTCATCCATGATCACATTATATCTCACATAGCATCATTCATAAATATCAACATTTCATTCCACATTACTCATGAAACACATTACCATTCACAATGCACAACATAACATTGTTCAATCTCAACAATGCAATTAGGGCAAAGAACAATTGATTATAACATTCATTGATTCAAGTGTGTTTAAAGTGTTTAGGGTTAGGTTTAAGGACCAACCTACCTTTGGAAAACCAAAGCAATGCAAGAAGAACAAAGAATTAAAACCCTAACCATAAATAGTACATTCTGGTTTTAAACTCCATTTTATCCTTATTTTGAAAAATTGTATAAAATAATCTACTTGACTAAAAATTCTAAAATTTTTACAGAATTTAGTTTTGTATCTTAAAATCATCCCTTTAAAATTTCAGATCAAACTGAACACAAAATCTTGGTCAAATAGTTCACCTAACCAGACTGCCCCAATTGCCTTGCATCCTGGCAGCAGTTCTGAACTTTGTGAATTCCATAAATCAAATTCAATCAACGTGGTTCCAAATTATTTTTCTCAAATACTAGACTCACTAAGCAACAACATATCCAAAATTCAATTGGATATGATTTTTCTACATTTTATTAAAAATCCCGAAATACAGCTGTCTCAGTTAAGGTACCTGCTGGAACAGGTCTAATAAAAATAATCTTTCTAAACTCATAACCATTCCAAAATCGAATCAACATATTTTTCAGTCATTATAGACTCATAGAGACACAACATATCAAAAATTCACTTCAAAAACATTTTTCTATAATTAATTAAAAATCATACAAATCACAGCCTTTACTAATTGTAAAACAGAAACAATTTCACTAAACACAACTCTTACTCTTCCATCACCAACACCAACTCAACTTCTCATCTATCAAGCAAAATCAATACTTACAATCAT
The DNA here is from genome assembly GCA_947685225.1 of Garcia nutans. Taxonomy (NCBI): domain Eukaryota; kingdom Viridiplantae; phylum Streptophyta; class Magnoliopsida; order Malpighiales; family Euphorbiaceae; genus Garcia; species Garcia nutans. The sequence goes on along the minus strand of CANTUV010000033.1, from coordinate 38,605,960 downwards.
ACCATAAGCAACTTAATCATACCACTTCAAAAGAATTGAAGAAATTAGAGAAAAGATCTTACCTTAGTTAAAAACTTCTTAAAGCAACACTTGAACACTTAATCTTTCTTCAATTTAAGCTTGAAATCATCAAAACCATCACTTGTCTCTTTCTTTCTCTTTGGCTATGGAGGGCCGGCCATCAACAAGAAGAAGAAGAAGAAATGGTGAAGAAAACACAAGTCAAACCTTCTTTAAATATCCACCATGTGATTTTATCCAAGCAATTACCAAAGTGCCATTATTCACATAATTATCTTTTTGTCTTATATGTGCCCAATTAAGTAATTTACCAAACTCAAATAAATATCTTCTCTTGCCTTGACCAAGCCTTTTGACCACTTTATATGTCATATATATTAACATATACACAACATATAAATTTGTCTCTAAACCCTATTTCTTCCCAAAATACATATACATATACTTTCTCTTCTCAATTTCTTTTCTCTTACAATTTAACACATATATTCAATCCAATATATAACAATAACAACAACAACAATATGCAAAACTTCTAGGGCATAAATGAGGATATTACAATTTGCTTGTAATTCATTCTATTTTTCCATCCTTTTCATTGATCTATCGGTTTTCTTATGATTTTTTACTTGATTCTCGTCAGATCGAGTTTCATTTTTTTCTGTTGAAAACCCTAGTTCTTAATCTTTCTTGGTTTTCGATCTAATTTGTCTTTAATGTTATGGATCCTACTGAAGAAGTTGAAAGTGGAGGAAATCCTCAGCCGCAAGCTATGCCTGCGCAGCGAAGACAACCTTTTCTTGTTCATCGGGGAAACAGTGATCGCGATCATGGAGATTCGTTGCACATACAAACATCTGATCACCCTGGTATGATCTTAATAACCTCTTGTAACACCCCTACACCCCATATACACACACTACATACAACCACATTTGTAATATACGTATACCGGATACAGGAGTGTCACGGTTTAAACTAAACAAACCAATCTTTTCTTTTAGCAATAATATGAGAAAACTTAAAATATTTAAGTTATTATAAAACATAATAGATAAAACATTAGTTTATTAAGCAGCGGAAAATGTAGCGGTATATACATATACATACATCAAAATCAATATTTACAAAATATAAAGTTTATACATGTTTGGCAGTTCGTCTCTGATCTTGAAGCCCACAATCAACACTTCACAAGCCTAGACTCGACTTGGTCTAGCTGAACTCTCCGGTTCAACCGGATCTACCCTGTCACCTGCACGATGAACCACAATCGCGCTAAGTCATAGACTTAGTGGTACAAACCACAATAACAATATGCTTTAATGTAATACCAATGTCATACATTCAAATATTATAAACAATATATAAGGATATCAAAATTCAAAACCTTACATTAAATTTTATTATTCATTTGTTTCACCATTCATGATTCACATTTAAACAAAGACAAGCATGGGCCCAAAAGAAACTAATATGCCATTCAACTTCCAGAGTTAATGTTTTGGTTCAATTATCACATTTATCATCCCAACTAGGCTTCAAGGACTAGGCACAACCAAGCTTCAAGGGGAGCGAAGCATGCTAAGCATCAACCCAACTTGGCTTTAAGGACTAAGCCCAACCTAGCTTCAAGGGATTTTCACTTTTAGGCTTCAAGGGATTGTAACATTCCAACTAGGCTTCAAGGACTAGGCCCAACCAAGCTTCAAGGGGATTTACACATGCTAAACTTTAACCCAACTTGGCTTCAAAGACCAAGCCCTACCCAGCTTCAAAGGATTGTTACTTTTAGGCATGCCACAAACAACAAAACTCTAAAAATTGAATAACACATTAGGCATACAATTCTTTTTATTATTTCAATATAAATTTCATTCTCATTTTCTCATAATCATCTAGGCAACCATGCCCCAATTATTTCATTTGCAACATTATAGCCAACAACAATGGCTTCGCATCTCATCATTAGAGTATACATATCCAATTGCATTGTACATATATTTTGAATGATCACCATATCTTTCACATTATGTAAATCATAGCATTAATTAAATATATTAACAATGTAATAGATTACTTAACACATTTACAACAAAATGTGTTAAGTTCCAAAGTCATGTAAATGTATGCAATAATGTGGGGTTTGTACTTACCTCAAGAGCAACTCACACAACACCAAACTCCTCTTTCAAGAATCCTTCAATACTTGGATTAGAGCAACTCAATCTCTTCAAAACCTAATCCAAAAGGGATGATACACGCTCACTTAGAGATACACATGAGATGGTATGGATAAGAACCAACTAGGGTAAACTCTACACATGACATGCTCAACAACATGGGCGTGTCCCTGACTGTGCCCTAAACTCACAACACAAAAGCTTTGAGACGCTCAGTGACATGGGCGTGTCACTGGCCGTGTCAATCCTCCCTCAACACAGTAGTTATGACACGCTCAGTGACATGGGCGTGTCACTGGACGTGTCAATCCACCAACATCACAGTAGCTATGACACGCTCAGTGACATGGGCGTGTCACTGGCTGTGTCAATGCTATTACAACACAAAAGTTGTGACACGCTCAGTGACACCCATCCAGAACCATTGACATGCCCAAAGACTTAGCCGTGTTCATGGGCATGTCAGGCCAAAAATCTTGATTCCGGTAATAACAACACCACATCCAACAAACCTCTTTCTTTTACCATCTTCCACTCCAGACAAACTAATAAACCATAATAAACTTGCAAAAACACCAAAAAAACTTAATACATACATTAAACACAATTCACAACCATCATCATAACTCATCACATACACAAAACACAACACTTGCTTTCCAACACTAAACTTAACCTTTCCTTCAAACCAATCCCAAAATCAAAGCCAAATAGACAACATAATCTCAAACACATCAAATAACCATGCACATATCATCAACAACCAATCAACAACCTCCACTCACAAACTCAAAAGAAAACCAAAGAATCAAGTGGAAAACTTACCAAAAGTGATGAAAACCCTTAGATTTCCAACTTGATCACTTGAAACATCCTTCAATCTTAAGTTTGGAAGAGCAAAAATCTCTCTTTCTCTCTTGCTATGGAGATAGCCGGCCAACAAAGAAAGAAGAAGAAGATGATGAAGAAAGAAGAGCAAAGTCAACTACTCACAACCTCTCTTAACCATACAATTCTCTCTTTTAATATCCACCAAGCAATTTTAATAATAAAATAATCATAAATATCATCATCCACTTCCACTTAATTTAATTAAATTTCTATTTTATAAAATAACCAATAACTTCTCATTTGACCAATTAATAAGTTGACTTGTATAGGTTGTATATATCTCTATATATACAACATATACAAACTTCGCTTCTCCTCACTTACTACTTAAACATAAATATACTTTATTTCATTAAATCTAATTTCAACAATAATCATTCCAAAAATTTTAGGGTATAGTTGGGATATTACACCTCTACCTTAATGAGTCCAATTATTTTACCTGGAGTCGTGCTATGAAAATCACTTTAGGATCTAAGACAAAATTAGGGTTTGTGGATGGTTCTGTTGTTAAACTTGATGTTGAGTCTCCTAATTATGCTATGTGGAAGAAGGTTAACTGGATAGTCACTTCTTGGTTACTAAATTCTATCTCTAAGAATTCAGTTGAGTCATTCATCTATTCTAATACTGCTAGAGAGCTCTGGGATGAGCTGGCTAATAGATTTGGTAAGAGTAATGGTCCTATGGTTTATAAAATTCAGCGAGAAATAGCATCTATTTCTCAAGGTAGTATGTCTGTTACTGTCTATTACACAAAGCTAGCTAAGCTTTGGGATGAGTTGGCTTGTCTTACTAGGAATCCTATATGTAGTTGTGGTACTGCTAAGGAGAGTGAGAATTTGATGAATGTAACTAAACTGATGCAGTTCCTTATGGGACTTTATGAGCAGTATGATCATGTTAAGAATCAAATACTGCTCATAGAGCCATTTCCTTTTTTTAACAAGGCATACTCTATGGTGTTGAGAGTAAAGAAATAGAGGGAGGTTCATAATGTGTTCACTGACTCTGGAGAAGTCAGTGCTATGGCTGTTAGAGGAAATAGTTATGCTACAGGGAAAGATGTTGTTAAGAAGGGATTGTTTAATAAAAAAAACCAGATCGGTTATACACACACTGTAATACTAAGGTTCATGAGAGTGATAGTTGTTTTAAATTGATTGGTTATCTTGAATGGTGCAATGACCTTAAAAAACAACAAGGAAGAGGTCAATCTAGATTTGTGGGACAAGTAGCTCATTCTGTTGACGGGGAAATATTAACTCCATTGATTGTTTAACAAAAGGTGATTGGGCTGTTAATCTGGCTTCCTTTATTGAAAAAGAAGTACATAAATGTCTTCAAGGTAAAGCTTTATTGGAAGCTCCAGTTGCTAATGTTATGCAGTGTGTGGATTACACCAATTTGTCAGGTACGTCTGTTGCTCTTACATCTGTGTCTTCTGTGTTTGATTGTGATGTAAGTAGTTTCTGGATAGTAGACTCAGGTGTTTCTAATCATATGAGTTTTGCATCTCAATATATGACCAATCTTGTTTCTTTACCTTCACCTACAATTCTTCATTTACCCGACAAAACCACTACTTTGGTACATCATACTGGTACTATAGTTTTGCATCCCAAGCTTGTTCTTCATAAAGTTTTGCTTGCACCAAACTTCAAGTATAATTTGCTTTTTGTGCATAAACTTACTCAAGACCTCAATATTCAAATTGTTTTTTATCAAACACACTATTTTTTTTCAGGATCCCTTAACTAAGGAAATCATTGTTGTGGGGAAGATTCATGCTGGTCTTTACATTTTAGATAAATCTAGTTTTCTTAGCCATGTCATTGGTTCTTTCAAGAATCAATCTTCTACTGTTTTGAATCTTGTTATTGCAAATAAAGTTCATAATTCTTGTATAGCTTTTGTTTCAGCTAATAAAAGTACTTCTAATGTTTCATTTGATCTTATTCATAAAAGGTTGGGTCATAATTCAAAAACTAAGATTGAACATCTAGATATTCCTGTTAATTTTAATTCTTCTGAGTTTTCAGGTTGTCTTGTTTTTCCTTTATCCAAACAACATAGACTTCCTTTTCCATCTAGTCAATCTCAGTCTGTTAGCATTTTTTATCTTGTTCATATGGATCTTTGGGACCTTTATCCTTTGCCTGCTATTTCAGGTGCTCATTATATTCTTACCATAGTTGATGATTACAGTAGGACCACTTGGACCTTTCTTCTTAAATATAAATCTGAAACTTATCAGTGTTATGTCGATTTGTGTATATCGATTTTAAAACTGCAAGTGCATGGCTCGTAACAAGTAATATAGTAAAAGTAAGAGTCGATCCCACAAGGAATGATCAATTTGATTAACTAAAATTCAAATCAACTATTATTTGAAAATTAGAAATTTGCAACAATTTAATTTCTTTCCTAATTAATTTAAATCTATCCAATTCAATTACTCTAAACTAAGTGTTCAAATAGTCAATGGTAAAGGAGTAGGATTAGAATTCATTGGAGTTTTACTATAGGTCTAATTAATGAAGCATTAAGTTCCAATTCTTAAATCCTAGATATCCAATATCACTCAATTCATCTACTTCTCTCTCAAGTAAGGAGAATGTAATTGGGCAATGGTTAAATTACTATTCTTATGTTAAATAATCAAATTCTAATTCAATTTAATCAAGATATTAATTCTGGATCCTTAAGCAATTAATTTATCTCTAAAATTATTCACTCAAGGTTGATGATTCCACATCAAAAATCACATTCAATTTTCGTATTTTATATGATTCTTTAAATTTAATAATTGTTGATCAATCAATTGCTAATCAATTAAACCAAAATCATCAAATCAAGGATAAAAGAAAATCAATCTATATATATTAATAGATTATAATCGAATCCATAGTTCAAATATCCAAATTCATCTAATCCCACAAAGGGATTAGTTGCTCATAACTAAATTAAACATGGATAGCATAGAAATTAAGAAACAAAATACAAAGTTCATCATTCTAATATTCAAAGTAAGAAAATAACAAAACATTAAATAAAATGTAAACTTGAAAATATAAACTAAATAGAGAGTCCAAACGAGGTTGATGAAGAATCCGGCGGAGACAACAAATCCTTCCTCTAGCGTAATCTCCTTCTTCCTTTAATCTTCCATTGAGCTAAAACTAATTAACTTTAGACAAAATATTAAGAATGTAGTCTAACACTATAGAGTGGCTGCCTCTATATACTGTTCATGTCCTCTTAGAGTATCCATCAAATAGCTCCTTCAAATCAGACTCCTACTCCTACTCAACTTTTGTTTCAAAATTTGAGTTCAAAATTAAAATTCAATTTTCTATCAGATATACTCCTTATCTCTAATTGACTCCTTCAACAAAGTTTTATCTCCAGAATAGTAGATGATTTTAAATTTTTGAATCACTTTATTTGGACTTCAAATGCCTTAGTTATGACCCATTTACTTTTAGTGATAGGGGCTGGACTTCTACTTCTGAAATTAAAAGCCAATTTTGACTTTTTACTTGGTGGCCCAAAAAAACTCACAATTTAATAAACCAGAACTTTTTAGAAATCTTGAGATGTTCTCTATCAACTTCTTAAAGACCATATTTCCAAATTTACACTTTACAACCATCAAAATTATACTTGAAGCTCTAAAAGTCCAATTCTGCCAAAAATTTCAGCTTATTCACAATTATAAGAAATTAATTTAAACTAAGCTTAATTCAGGAATAATGAAATAAAAATAAATAAATAAGCTTAGAATAGATTAATTCAAGTTAATTACATGAATAAATCTAATAGAAAATATAAGGTCAATTTACGCTTATTAGTCAGCATTTGCAATATTTTATTTCCATGATCCACGCTCAATTTTCCTCAAAAATTAAATGTATATGAACAGATAATGGGACTGAGTTTGTTAATACTTCTTGCCAATATCTGTTCTTACATCATGGTACTTTACATCAAAGAACTACTCCTCAACAAAATGGTATTATTGAGAGAAAACATAAACATCTTCTTGAAACTGCTAGGGCTTTAATGTTTCAATCTGGTACTCCTAAGAAGTTTTGGGGTGAGTCAATTCTTACTGCAACATACATCATTAATAGATTACCCACTTTTGTTATTGGTTGGAAAACTCCTTATGAACTACTGCATAAATAAGAAGACTGATTACAGTTTGCTTAGAGTTTTTGGGTGTCTTTGTTATGCTACTAATACTAAACCTTCTAAAGATAAATTTAATCCTAGAGCTTTTAAATCTGTTTTTGTAGGATATACAACTGGTCAAAAAGCATACAAACTTTACAATTTAGGTTCTCATTCTTTGTTCATTTCTAGAGATGTTCAGTTTTTTGAACATGTTTTCCTTTTCATACTTCATCCAATTTTTTTTATTCTTCACCTATCTTACCAATTGGGTCTCCTATTGCTGATTCTTTTTCTTCTTCTATGCCTAATGTTATTTCTTCTTCTTCTTCTTCTTCTTCTTCTTCTTCTTCTTCTTCTTCTTCTTCTTCTAATTCTGGTTCATCTATTTCTAATTATGGTTAATCTAATTCTAGCTCATCTACTTCTGCTCTTCCCTCGAATAATGATGTGATTATTCCCCCTCAGGCATAGTAATAGGGTTATTTCTAAACCTAGATGGATGCAAGATTTTGTTTCCAATATTTCAACTCCTTTTATTATGTCTAATTTGTCTTCATCCACTATTTCTTATCCTTTGCAACCTTTCCCTGATTATGTTTTACCTTTTTTAGATTCAACTCATATGCATTTTCTAGCTTCTGTTTCTACTATTAAGGAACCTATTACATATAATCAAGCTAAAACAAATCCTCATTGGATTGAAGCTATGAATAAAGAGCTGGCTGCTTTAGAAAAGAACAATACTTGGGTTCTTACTTCTTTACCTCATGGTAAAAAGCCCATAGGGTGTAAATGGGGTTATAAGGCGAAGTTTAAAGCTGATGGGAGTGGAGAGATACAAAACTAGGTTAGTAGCTAAGGGTTACAACTAAATGGAGGGTATTGACTTTCATGATAGTTTTTCCCTTGTTGCAAAATTGGTCACTGTTCAATTATCTTTAGCCATTGTTGCTGCCAAGCATTGGCCTATTCATCAGCTTGATATAAATAATGCATTTCTTCATGGTTTTCTAGATGAAGAAATTTTCATGTCTTTACCTGAAGGTTATGCAACCCCTGCCCCTAATATGGTTTATAAACTTCAAAAGTCTTTATATGGGCTTAGGAAAGCATCTAGGCAGTGGAACTTGGAGTTAACCACTAGACTGAATTCTATAGGTTTTATTCAGTCATCTAATGATCATTGTCTATTTACTAGATCATCCAATGGTCATTTTATTGTTTTGATTGTCTATGTTGATGATTTGCTCATAACTAGTACCAGTGAAGATCAAGTTTAGTCTGTCAAAGTTTTTCTTGATGATATCTTTTCTATCAAAGATCTTGGTCATAATAAATATTCCTTGGTTTAGAGATTCATAGAACCTCAGCTGGTTTGTATGTTAATCAAAGGAAGTATATTGTGGATTTGTTGGAAGACACTGGTTTGAGCGGTTATAAATCTGCCAAAATTCCTCTTCCTGCTAGTGTCAAGTTGTCTGAATCTTCTTCTCCTCTTTGTTTCGATCCTCAAAAGTACAGAATATTAATTAGGCATTTATTGTATCTTAGTCTCACCATACTAGATTTATCATACTCTACACAATAACTTAGTCAATATATGGCTGCTCCAAGACAATGTCATTGGGATGTTGCACTTCATCTTGTGAGGTATTTAAAAGGTTCTATTTCTACTGGTTTATTCTTCTCTTCTCACAACTCTCTTCACATGTCTGCCTATTCTGATGCTAATTAGGGGGCATGTAATCAAACCAAAAAGTCCCTTACTGGTTACTGCTTATTCTGGTGGTTTGTTATTATCTCTTGGAAGACTAAGAAACAGATTACAGTTTCTAAGTCTTCTGCTGAAGTTGAGTATAAAAGCATAGCTTCTACTGTTTGTGAAATTCTATTTGCTTCTTACTTGCTTAGAGATTTTGATATTGATGTATAGCTGCCTATTTCTTTATTTTGTGATAACCAAGTAGCCATGTATATAGTAGCTAATCCAGTTTTTCATGAGCGAACGAAGCATTTAGATATTAATTGTCACTTGGTGAGGAATAAAGTAAAGGAAGGTTTTCTTGCTACTGTGTTTGTGTCATCCAAAAGTCAGCTGGCAGATCTTTTCACCAACTCAATGCAAAATCTCATCACTTCTTGTTGTCCAAGATGGGTTTGGTTCATCACCAACCTCCATCTTGAGAGGGGGCTATTAGAATATATGGCATTGTAATTTAATTCCTGTAATTTTTTTGTTATAGTTAGAGGACTTTTTAGTAATTACACTTTTATACATATATAAACTCCACCTACTATATTCAAATAATTCAAGAATTCATTTTATAATACACAGATGTTTTTCTTCATTTTTGCTCTCTAGAGTTCTCTGTGTTCATCACTCTCGATCTCTGATTTTTATAGAACCATACCGTACTATAACGTACCGAAAAACTGAAATAATAACTGATTTATTATTAATAATATAAAATTACATTTTATTATATTGATTTATTACTTAATATTTGATATTTTTAAAATATATTAGAATTATTTTATTAATTTATATTATGTCTTGTTAAATATCTTTGAAATTTCTAATTTTCTATATTATGCTTAATTTATATATATTTATATCTTGATTTTCTTTATACTATATTTTGTTAATTGAATATATAGATATCATTAAAATATTTCTATAATAATCATTTTTAACTATAAAAACTATTTTTTTATTCATGATATAAATTTTATTAGTATTAATTTAAACATAATTAAATAAAAAATATAATTAAATAATTATTTTCTTAATTTAATTTAAAAATTACCTGAGCCAATTATTACACTTTTTCCTTGTGTAATTTTCTTTGTTAAATTATAGAGAATGAAAGTTCAAAAGAGGCATATGGAATTCAACATATTTTACTTTCTTCCTCTTGGTTTTTATTTGACATTTAGGAATTCTTTAAATTCATGCAGTTATTTCATTTGAAATTTGTAATAACTTATATATTTTATTTAAAATTTATAATTATTTAAAATTTAGATAATATTATTTGATGTTAGATGTTGGATATTTTAATGTTGTGAATTGTTTATAATGTGCATGTTGGAGTTTAGATAATATTATTTAATGCTAGATGTTGGATATTTTAATGAATATAGTTTGTAATGTGATTGTTGAAGTTTAAATTAACTTTTCATTTTTTTCCTAAAACAATTAAATATATACTATTGCTTATATTTGAAAAAAAAAATAATTTTAAATCTCTGAATCTCCATATTATTTTTGAACCAGATACTTTCAATTGGAACTGAATATTCAAACCATATTGCTTCGATATTTTTGAAATAATACAATATAAATATTATATATATATATGATTCGATTCCAATTCTAATAATTTTAAAATCTTTAAATTTCAGTTTGGTTTTAGAGATTTTCAAATTTTATGAGCAAACCAGATGGTGTTTAGCCCTACTTAATATCATGTGAAATTTTTCTTTTCAATATTGGGTTGATTTGAATTTTTGTTAATATAGATTTGAGAGAGTAACCCTATAAACTAACTATTAATATTGCAAATTTTATTTTTATATTAATTTGATAATTTGACCATATTTTTTAGATATAAGATTTCACATATTTGATTCATTCATTCATTTTATTTGTTTGTTTAGAAAGTAGTCTTAACAAAGATAAACATAAATTCCAATATAACTAATATCTTTTTTTAATTAAGTATTTATTTAATATTGACAGTTTAATAAAATTAATTTGTTCAATTAATTTATTCTAATTAATTTCAAATAAATTAATAATATTAAACTAATAAATTTATAAATTGAACTATTTATTTAATCAAAATTAAATTTCAATATATAATTTTATTATAATTTTGTTGTTTAGTTTCAAATTATATCTTATTTAATTAATTTATTTACGTATAATATTCTAACAAAATCTCCTAGTTGTTCAATTTATTCTAATTGAATTACAATAAATTATAAAAAAAACCAACTAATTAAGGCATTAAATAGACTAATTAATTAGGAAGACCATTCAAATTTAATTATTTAATTCTAATTTTGTCTTTAATTTTCAAAATTTTAGAAATTTTTCAATATATATTTATTTATTTATTTAAGACATATTTGTAAAGTTAATTTCTTAAACTTATTTTAATTAAATAACAGTAATAATAACTTTCAATTGAATAATTTATTTATTGTTTCCTCTTTAATAAATTTTTAAATTCATCATTTATAATGAAATTAATTCAAGATTTTCTGGCATATTAACCATATAATAATAATTTTTTATTATTTTTTTCTTATTATTTTTTTAAAAAATTCTGGACATCAATCAACAATTTTCTTCAATAATTAATACTCATGAGTCAGTTCATGGTCACGTGTAACCAAACAACACATAAAATGTCAAACAGTTTTCACCTACAACACACTAGAAATTAGGTATACAAAACTAACCAACAACACAATTGCATTTTCAGGTATACGACACTTTGGTTTTTCAATTTTACGGAAGACAAAGTTTTCAAATTATAAATTCACTACCGTAAAAGGGCCCACGACACATAAATCTATTACAATAAAAAAGACGACAGCACACAATCATCTGACTTTGTGTTCCTTCCATGCAGAGACCCATACATACCCGCATGCTTATATATAAACACACCACCCTTACACATATACATATATATAGAACACATAGATTCACAGACCCATACATATATATGTATAACATTTTTATTAATTAAATGCAATATATATACATATATAATATATATGCAATATTTATATTTTATTATCTCAATTCATTTTTATATAAATTAATTATCATAAATTTTAATATATTTTCATATAAATTAATTAAATAAATATAACTATTAAATAACTATTAATTTAAAATAAATTTAATATTACAAAAATATCATTATTTAATGAAAATATATGAAGTATATATCAATATATATCTACATATACTATCAAAAATACAAAGTCTGCATTTATAAAAATTTCAACCTTAATCAATATATTTAAAACCTAAAAAATAAGCAAAACAAATAAAACATAAACAAAATTATAAATAAAAAAAATAAAAAACTATACTTTAATTCAATCATGATTTATTTATTGATGAATGATTAGTTATTTATATGTTTAATGTAAAAATTTATTCAAATACATAACCTACATCTGACACTAGAATTAAGCTTTCTACCTGCTATCATAACTTAGTCATGTTAAATATGTGAAAAAATTATTAAATATTATATTTATTTAGATGTTATTTTTCTCTTTCTCTTGAATCTAGTAAAAAGTGGGCAAATATTTGTGTTTTCTAGCAAAATAAACAGAGAGCAAATGAAAACTATCAACACTTTGCCACTGAGAAAAGAAGCTGATGTTGCAGCCACCTCATTGAACACCCATTGCCTGCAATAGAGGAAACCAAGCCGGAAGGGAAGCTAGTGAAGTAGAAAAAAAAACTTGAGAGCAAATGAAATATTTTTCTTTGTTTTTTCAAATTATTATTATTACTTGCAAGAATTGAGTATAAAGTTTGTCAAGCGAGGCAAAAATATAGAGAGGAAGCCATAAATGTACTGCAAATTTCAAGTATAGTGAGTTCATATCGATAGAAAGAAAAAAAAAAAAAAGAGGGGAAAGAAGAAAATATAGTATTTTCAAAAAAAAAAGATAATAAAAGTTAAAATTCAAAAGTTTAAAAGTTAAAATTGAAAAAAAAAAAAGTAAGAGCAGTTAATTGAAAATGAAACTTAAAAATTAATATATGATACAATTTCCTCTAGAAATTAAGGCCACTAAAAAGTAAACCAAGCCAATAGACAATAAAATCAAGGCTCAACAGCAAAAAATAAGAGAAAATTATATAATATACGGTATTTTAAGTTTTTATTTTCAATTATACAGACAACTTTACTTTTACAATTTTATAATTTTCATTTTCAGTTTTATATTTTTTGGTTTTCAATTTTACGAGAAGTTTACGAGTGGCCAATTTTTCTTTTCTTCCCCCTTCCAATGTTAGCCAAGTATTGAAAGTTAAGCCCTTCCTTTGTTTTTTTTTTTTTTATTTGTTTTTCTTTTTCTATTTTTTTATGTTTTAAAATTTTCATTTAATAAATTTTTATTTCTTAAATTTATTTTTTATTTAATATATATAATTATTTATTTATTTATTTAATATATATCTATATATTAGTTTATCAGTATATGCTAGTTATAGAATAATAATATATATGTGTATATATATTAGTATTAAAAATAAATAAAGTGTGATATTAAAATTTAATAAAGTGTTATTATAATAATTTAAAGATAATAAAATGAATATAATCTCAATAAAATATTAACATAATGGTATATAATATTTATATGTTTAGTTATATATAGATATATATTATATATAATTAGATATACTAAAAAGAAAACAATATATTTTATTATATATAATATATATAAATTTATAACATCATATATTAATTGTATACTAATATATATATATATATATTGCAAAGCAACTAATAGATATTGTATATGTAATATATGTGAATATATAACAATATATCTTTGTTTGTATACTGATATTTTATTGTAAATCAATTAATATATGTTATTATATGTAACATATATGAACATATAATGATATATATCAGTTGTATACTGATATTTCTTTCGCAAATTAACTAATATATGTTATTATATGTAATATATATGAACGTATAACAATATATATTGGTTTGTATATTGATATTTTATTGTAAATCAACTGATATATATTGTTATATGTAACAAATATGAACATATAATAATATATCAATTGTACACTTATATTTCTTTTTATAAATCAATTAATATATATAGTTATACATAACATATATTAATTATATACTAATATGTCTTTTTCAAATTAACTAATATATATTGTTATATGTAATATATAAGAACGTATAACAGCAAATATCAGTTGTCTACTGATATATCTTTCTAAATTAATTAATATATGTTGTCATATGTAAGATATATGAATATATAATAATATATATCAATGGTATACTGATATTTCTTTTGAAAATAATTAATATATGTTGTTATATATAATATATATGAATGTATAACAATATATATTAGTTTGTATATTGATATTTTTTTTGTATATAAATCGATATATATTAATATATGTCGATATATGTATAATATCTATGATTTTAGATAAATTAAATAAGAATTTGGAGGGTAATTAAAGTGTGAGAGAGGTATATATATAATATATATCTAATGTATATATAGTTTATACATAGTATATACCTAACATATACTTATTAAATATGTTGATATCATATTATATATTTAATATATACATAATATATTCATAATATATACTTGATGTATACATAAAATACACATTACATATATATGAAAGTAAAAATATACATAACATATACTTAAGGTATAAATGACATATACATATAAAAGACACATGCACATATAATTATGGATGAGAGATGAAAATTAAAATAAAAAAGTCAAAGGAAGAAAGAAATATGTTGTTAGGAAAATAAATAAATAATTAAATATTAATTAAAATAATATTTATGGATGGAAAAAGAGGAAGAAACCAAAAAAGTGTCTTCTCCTTCCTTTCTCTATGCCATGGCCGATTTTCCAAGCTAGAGAGAGAGAGAGAGAGAGAGAAAATTCTCCCTAAATACCTCAAATTATATAGAAAATCCAAATATTTTAAGGATATTTTGAAGAAAAATCAAGAAATAAGTAAGTAATTCTTCTTTCACATTAGCTTTATTTGATTTTTTTTTTTATGATGTTTGAAATGGCTAGATAGACAAAGTGATTTTAAATTGCTAAAATAGATAGGAATAAAGTTGAAATAATGAGTATATGATGAATTGATGGTTGGTTGAAATGAACATAGTTGGTGAATTTAGAATTATGGAATTAATATGTGTAAATTAGGATTTTGTTATGGATGATTATAATTCTTATAATGAGATTATTTAATATTATTTTAATATATATGTGATGATTTTATGGTTGAAATTTCATTATAAGTGAGTTTTGGTAAAGTTAGAGTTATGAGTTAATTATGTGAAATTAGGGTTTTGCATGGAGGTTGAGATAATTATAGAAATGAGTTATTTATTATTATTTTGGTATATAAGAAATGATTTTATGGTTAAATGTTGAAAATGAGTTGGGTTGAATGAAGTTTAAACAAAGTAGTAAGTTGTGAATTTAGGATTTTAATGAAATTTTGATGGAAATTATATAAATAATGATAATTTGATATACATTGAACATGGAATTGATTTTAAATAAATGATGTTGTTGGGTTATGTGTGTGTAGGCTAAAGTGATAAAAGTGGTGAAGTTTGGGATTTGGCTTAGAAAAAGGAATAAGGTTAATACATGTCCTAAAAACTTGTATTTTCATCAAATGTGAGTGGATATTATGTATGTAAAGTTACTTGAAAATGTAGAAAATAAATAATCTATGCAATATGGCATAGTTATGTGATAGTGTCATATTATGCACTTGTCCAATGTAAAGTTAATGCATATATATGATAACCTTAAGGTACATAAAAGTTATGTAGGAAAATGTCTAAATTGGGTATATTGAAAGATGTGACAAAATGTGTATATAATGAGTCACATATAATGTGATAGTGAAATAGTGATGAGTATGTAAAAAATAACTAAAATATGATCAAATGTAAAGTGATCATAAAAGTGGTGAGCACTTGAAAAATGTAGGTAATAATTATAAAATGTTGAAAATATAAAAAATTGGGGAAAAAGAATGAAAATGATGAAAATTGATAAGATATGAATAATGTGATGTGAGAGTGATCATGATAAGGTTGATTACTTGAAAAATGTGATAATGAGATAAGAATGTGAAAGGAAAATAAGTTATTGTGTGTTTGTAACCTATATAATTACTTATCTTGTACTATTGAGATTGATTATATATGCATTGACAGACTTAAGCAAAGCTAGGTCATGAGAATAATAATGATAACGAACCCAAGCAGAGTTGGGTCTAGCAAGTAATGTTTTGATAACTAGACTTGAAAATTATATAGGGAATATTGGGCCCAATGTGTGTGTATGTGTGAATGTGTGTGCATTAGTGAGATTGAATAGATAAATGATGATTGAATTATAAAACAAACGATAATTATCTTGATATTATAAATTACATTACGAGGATAAGTTTTTAAATGTATATACATTGTTATTGAATATGTACCACTAAACTGTATTGCTTAGTGCGGTTGTATGAATCACATATGTGAGAGAATTGCTGATCAAAGAGATTCAAGTTGTGGGTAATCTTTGGAGATTTTTGGTGCCACAAGACCAACAATGCCAATTGCATACTTGAAAATTATGGTTTATAAGTATTTCAATTTATATATATTGATTATCAACTCTTGTGTATTAAATGAGAAATAGGTGTTATGATGTATATATATATATATATATAAGTATTTATTTAATAAAGATAAATAATTTGAATATGTTTTGATTATATTTTGGAGAATTGGGAGGATTTGTAAATGAAATGAAATTATTGAGAGTGTTAAATTTTTATTTGCAGGTTGTGATGTTTAAATTTCGAATTTACTGAAATTTCAGACAAAACTCTGCCGAAATTTTTTTAAAGATTTTCTATTAAATGTACCATTTTTAATTTTATAAAATATATAGTTTTATCAGTTAAGTTTTTCTTTAACTAATGTAAATATTCTGAGGTTAATTATAATGGTTTCTTCGGTGATTTATTGTGACATTCTTATATTTTATGTACATACTCTACATATACATGTGTATGTATTATATATATAAAGATGTTACATTTATTTAAATATCAGAGTCTAAGTTTGAAATTTTCGGCCTAGGTGAGTTTTGAAAGAAAAGAAAAGAAAAATTTTAAAATGGTGATTTGAGTTTTAATATATGCATATGTATTGACATCCAAGTTGATCTCTGATGTGATATTATTTAATTTTATGTGACAGATATAGGTATGATCCATCCGGAGGACTCAACTCAGAGGATAGTGTGGGAAGTATGGATCCAAGTGGGAATAGAGCTAGAGGTGAAGTAGATGTTGGAGGGAGTTCAGGGGTTGCCAGACCTAAGGCATTGGGTATGGTTCAGCAGATGGCGAGATTACTCCGTCAGGCCCCTGTACAACAACAACAGTAGACTATAAAATATTACAAGTTAAGAAAGTATGTGGCTACTAATTTTCATAGGCACTATAGATCTAGAGGTGGCAGAGTAGTGGATGGATAGGGCTGAGAGAGTTTCCTTCTGCAGAAGCTACAACAGAAGAGAAATTTGGCTATGCTCTTTCTCTTCTGCAGAAGGATGCATATGACTGGTGGAAAACAGTTCCCTTGAGATTAGTTTAACCACCAGTATTGACATATGATGATTTTTTATTGGAGTTTGGGAAGAAGTATACACCCAGAGGTTATAAAGATAAGAAGAAGAGAGAGTTTGTTGATTTGAAATAGGGGAAAACGAGTATGGCAAAGTATGAGAAGGAGTTTATGAGGCTAAGTATGCATGAGGGATTATCATTGATGAGGTGGATAGATGCAGAAGGTTTAAAGAGTGATTAAAGCCATCTATCATGTGTCAGATGATTGTAGTGCAGTTCGAGGATTTCTCTAGGTTAGTATCCACTACTCAGAGTTTGAAGAAAATTCAGGGGATTGCAACAGCAGCAGCAGCAACATTAGAAGAAAGTAAGGGTAGGAGACCCCAGTTGGAGGTAGAGACATCTCACAAGAGGGGCGAGAGGATTTATTCTTAGTGAGAGTCGAGAGCAGTCCAATAGACCCGCTCATCAAAGACAGAGGCCTACAGTGTCTGTAGCTAGTGCCCCTACCCTCTATTTTCAAAGATTTATTTCACACACATGCACTCAGTGTGATAAAGCACATAGAGGTGTTTGTTGGGGAGTTAACTCCAGAGATTGTTACAAATGTGGGTTCCAAGACCATTATATTAGGGATTTCTCAGAGCTACCATAATATAGGCAGATGAAAATTATTGAATTTAGGTCCAGTGCTAGAGAGGGTAGGAGTAGCAGAGGTGACAGGGGCGACAGGACAGAATACAGACATGGATAAGAAGAGGAGTTTGTAACTGTGGATAGGCCAGAGGGAGCATCATAGAGAATTTATAGGATGCAGAGGAGATAAGATATTTCAAAAGGGGATGAAGGTACATCTTTATTGCTCAATACTATTTATACATTGATTGATTGAGTAGTTTTGTTAATGTGAAGAAATTAAGAATCCTTTGTGCTAATTTGGAGATTATGTAGATAATTAAAGAAATTCTTTAAGGGGAAGAGTTTGAGATGGATGTTTGTGTTAATGAAATTTATTTACTATGGTAGATAATTTTGAGGGCAAAATTATTTAAGGAAAAGACAATTATAATATTCATGGTTTTAGATAAATTAAATAAGAATTTGGAGGTTAATTAAAGTGTTGGAAGAGGTATATGTGGAGTATATACCAAATATATATAGAGAGTATATGTAGTATATACCTAACATATACTTATAAAATATGTTGAATTCATATTATATACTTAATATATATATAATATACTCATAATGTATACTTGATATATACATGAAATACATATTACATATATATTATTATATATAAATAGATATTTAATATAAATATTTTTAGTTTAATATTTTAAAAAATTAATTTTAAAATTAAAATATCAAAAGAATAAATAATAAAAAAAATAAATGACCACTATTTTTAAAAGCAGTGACCATTTGTAAAGAAAGTAGCCAATAAGGAGAAAATATAAAATCGCTATTATATTTTTAAAATTACAGAATTTAATTTTAAATTAATATTTATTCCACTATTATATTTTTATTAATATTTTAATGGTGATCAAAGGGTTTTTATAAAAAAAAAAAGATAATAGTGTATCATCTGACACACTGTAATTTATTTGAAAATTTTTTTTAAGTTCCGTAAATAAAAAAAAGTTTTAATTTTTAGGTTGTTTATATAAAAATCCCAAAAAATAATACATAAATTAACCAAAACTGTTATTTCCAATAAAACCCAGAAAATTAACCTAAATAAATAAATAAGAATATAGCAAGTACCAAAATAAGTACAGAAACCCAATAAACACAACTTTTTTAAAAAGTAAAAGGACAAGAATTTAACATAAAGGCACCAAAATGGAGAACTTGAACAGCGAATGGCGAATGAAATGAGTTAATAACAGCGAATACCGCTCCAAGACTAATTGAAACTAAATTGAAATTAAAAAGAAAATCAAAATCAATCGCGGCCAACACCTTAAGCAATTAACGACAAACGGCCATGGCCTTTATAGGAGCACAAATCCTTAAGCAGGGGGCTTAAGGATAAATTTGAAGAGAGAAGAGAAGAGCAGTGAGCTAGTAATTAGATTTAACCACGAATTAGCAAGAAATATTCTCTTTGGAAAAAACAAAAACACATAAGAAAAAAAAAATACTTGAGACAATTATGTAAAAATACTCATAAAATCAATTGAAAATCATTCTTCATAATCGCACTGCATTTTGTATTCTTTTTTTTTAATTTATTAGTAAATATTATTATTATTATTATTATTATTGATTTTAGTTTTCAAATGTTAATTATAATTAATTAAAATTTTTTTACGAATCTATATCTATATATATATATAATATTAAATTTATAGTTATTAATGACATATTACGACTTTGTATAATTTTGTCATGTGTCAATTTTTTAAAATGATAATGATAATAATTATTTTTTACACATTAAATTAAAAATATTTAAATTAATATTTAAGTTTCAATTTTTAAATTAAAATTCTTTAGATAAATTGTAAAATAAATTAAATTTTTTTTTGATAAATTTCAAGTTAAAATTTGAAATTAATGTTTTATTTTCAATTTTTAAATGAAAATCTTAATATTTATAAAAAATAATGTTTAAATTTCAATTTTTAAATAAAATAATATAAATAAATTCTATATTAATTAACTAAAAAATAATGGATTTTAGTCCCAATACATCTAAAAAAATCAACAAAACAATATATTGAAGTTGCTTTTTTTTTCATTGTAGTTTTTAATCAAACTTAAGAAAATATATTGGTTGAAATCAATAATTATATATTTACTATGGTGTTTAATATATATTTCACTATGGTGTTTAATTATGCATAAAAAAATATATTGATTGAAAATCTATACTATTTACTAATATTATTTTGACCGATTACATCTGTAAAATTACAGAAAATTTTAGTTCTTGAATCCAGAATTTGTGTCTTGTGCAAAGTTCATATAATATAACATTATTCAAAGTTAGTATTTTTTTTCTCTTATAAAAACATATAAATCTATTAAAAATATAAAATCTGATATTGAAATTAAAAAAATTTATATCAAATTTTTATAATTTTTAATAATATCCACAACATGGCGCTGATTATTTTCTAGTATTATACTAAAATAGTTACCATTGATATAGTATTTATCATGCATCATAGTATTTATCATGATTCTCTTTTTTGTTTTATCACATGCCTCAATTTTTAAAATTTTAAATTAAATTTTTAAAAATATAAAATTTATTATTTATTATAATAGATAATTAATTAATTTTTATAAATTAATTATCGTTAAAGAAGAAAAAAATATTTATTTTGCTTATAAGATAGTATAATTAAATGAACTACTAAGTGAACACTTATTAATAAATTTAAATCAATTGTTAAAAAAATATTTATGATCACTAATTTTTGAGTATTTTAGTATGAATAAATAATTATTTGCTTAAAATTATCATAAAATTTGAAATTAGTGTGTACATATATATATATATATATTTATTTAAAAGAATACTCTTTTCTAGTTTATAAACTAATTATATATAAACAAACACTCAACTAAATGAATGTCTATTTAGTCTGGCTTGTGAAAGTTAGCTATAAGCTATTAATAAAGGTGTTTGGCAGAAAAAAATAATAATAAAAAGAAAAGCTAAATTGTTAGTGGTTCAATGATTAAATTTTTAATTAAAAAATTTTATTTTAAAATAATTAAAAAATACTTACTATGAATTAAAAAATATATTTTTATAATATTTTAAAATCTTCGTGCAACCACATAATTAAATTAAAATTTATTGATGTATTATATTAAATATTAAAGTTATTAATTATATATAATTAAAATTTATCATAATATAGAAAATAATATACTTATTCATTATGGTTATTATCACCAAAACTGGGGAGGTCATATTTACACTTCACAAAGAGTATCAACACTCGATCCCTCGATATCTTATTTATATAATATTATTAAACAAAAACATATTAAAGGAAAAATTAAATAACAATATTTACAATTTTATTATTTATATTTATGTCTCACTCACTCAGTTATCATACATATCCTTAAACCTTAAAATCGTCTTCAATCTATTTCAACTCAATCAATTTTCAAATTCCTAATACTCAAACAACCTTCATGCCACCCACTCAAATTACTCTACTCTACTCCAATTATTTTCTTATTTAAAGTAAAATTATGAAAAAAGAAGACATGGATTATAAGTCTGCTAAAGATATTAATATAAATATTATACCAAGCACTTGAGTCATGGAAGAAAGGGCCTCTATTGGACTTAAGTACTCAACAACCAAACACAAGAAAAGAGAGAGAAGAGAGCCAGGGGACAAGAGAGATGAGAGGGAAAATGAATTGTAATTGTATTGCTTGTTGTATTCTGTTACATTCTCACTAAGTTGTATAATGAAAATTCTCTCCACTTTAATACTTGCCAGCTCATAATAACAACTTCATTCACTTGTCGCGCCTTTGTGATATTGATGAAAAACCTACTTTAGATTATATTTATGAAGCAATGTATAGGGTACGTTTTGGGAATTAAGAAGTTGTTCAAAAACAATAAAGATTTATATCGATCCTGCATGAATATTATAAAAGAGTAGTGGGATAGTATGCTACATTAAGATCTTCAAGTAGCTACATTATTTGAATCATGCTTTCCAATATGATCAAGTTAATTTTTCCAATAAGCCTAAGGTTATGAGTGGTTTGCTGAATGTGATTGACAAGATAAATGAAATCAATAAACAAAAAATAATAAAGGAGACAAAATCCTTCCAAGGGCGTAAGAAGAGCTTTAGAAGAGCACTTGCCCAGGTAATCATTATTTTCATAATTAAGTTTTTCATATTTTGAGTTGAGTTAAAATTATTTATGTAAATATTTGCATCTCTTATGATATACATAATTCTAGGCTTGATTTTAGATATTATAGCAGTTGATTCTAAGCTTGATTTTAGAGATTGTAACAGTTGTAAACATTATGTATTAGCTATACATTTTCCTAATTTGTAATTCTCACTTAATATAAATTTTCATCTAGCTTTAGGGAATAATCAAGCTGATCATTCAAAAAGTCAGTTCATTCTTCTTCTCTTCTCTCTAAATTTAACATGGTATCAGAGCCACCGATCCAATCATCCGATATTGGGCCATCCGCAAATGCATAGTCTTGTAAACTTCATACTTTAAAATTCTGCATGTTTGACTTTGGGCGTGAGAGCTGTATTGAGTATCTCACATTGCATAAATATAACAATGATGTGTTTCTTATAATAGCTTGGACAATTCTCACCTCATAAGCTAGCTTTTAAAAGTTAAGTTAGGCCAAAGTCTATTTTTTCAACATGACACATAGGTTCAAAACTTAAGGGGAAGTATTATGATATACATAATTCTAGGCTTCATTTTAGAGATTGTAGCAACTAATTCTAGACTTGATTTTAGATATTGTAGCTGCCGTAAATCTTGTGTATAAGTTGTACATTTTCCTAATTTGTAATGCTTGTTTAATATAAATTTCCAAGCTGATCATTCACGAGAATAAGTTCATTCTCTACTCTTCTCTTTAATTTTAATAGCATCTAATTAAAATTCTTTCTTTTCATATTTAATAAAAAGATGAATGGTGGAGATTATTTAGTTATGATGTTCAAAATTTATAAAAGCTGGCTATAAGAATTTTTAGCCAACCAGCTTCTTCTTTGAGGTGTGAACGTAATTGGAATATATTTATATGCTCCCTAGAGAGTTTTATCATTGTTAATAGTTTTTGCATTTTGTACCGGTGTAAGTAAATTTAATGCAAAAGTAACTTACCCCTTTAAAGAAAAATGTAATCGGAATATATTTGAGCGCATTCACAGTAAAAAAAGAAATATATTGGAGTATCAAAGACTTAATGACATTGTTTATATTCATTACAATTTGCCGTTATAAGATACATAAGTATATTAATTTTTTATGTATTTATTTTCATGTCCTATTTCATGCATAGTAATATAGTGACATATCCATAATGATAGGCTTGCTAAGTCTAAGAGTTCATATGATTCGATAGATTGTGAATCAATTGATAAAATTGAATTTTGGATTATGGACAAAGAATAAGAAAGATAGTTTGATTATGATGAACTAGAGAATATGCTTCAAGAAGAATATCTAAAAGATGTTGGATCATTGAGTTTGCATTTATCTCAAGGTTTGATAATTGTTTACTTTAAAATTTTGATGATTATATGAAATTATATTTATTTATATTTTGTTTATATTTTTTAGATGATGAGGAGATGTGAATGTAAGGGAATACTAAGAAATGATGATGATCTTGACAGTGAAAATTGGTTGAGTCCTTTATCAACAACTTGAATTAGCATGTAAATTTTCATTCACAACTATTTAGTGATTTTATTTACTTTATGTGTTAGGTTAATAATATTATTTATTTTATAATATTTTGTTAATTTCATTCATTTTAATAATTATAGGTATTGAAAAAGATAATGTGATGACAACTATAATTATTTGATGATTCAATTATTCGAGAGTCTTGGATATTTATTTTGAATATAATTTATATTGTAGGCTTTCATGGAGTTTATTATTATTTTTATTATTGAAGTTAAGTAGAACATTTAGATTATTAAAATTTATGATGAATTTTAAAATGTTAGGTTCATTTATTATATTTATTAGATTTAATACATGATATTTTTAAATTGATGATATGATATTATTATTATTATTATTTTTACTTCTAGTTTAAAAATTTTGTATTTTTTATATTTTTATGAATATTTATAAACAAAAATATATTCATAGATTATTATATTATTGAACCTAAATAAACTCGATTGAACTGGTTAAACTATGAACCAATTATTAATTTACTTTAATGGTCTAGTTTTAAAAACATTGAATATGACTAACTGATTCTGTTATTGGGCTAAATAAGCAAAAGGTAGTTGAACAATTAGATTTATTGAGTTGCATAATATTGAATATCTTACACTGCTCATCAAATTGTAGCCAAATGTGACTAAATGTTGAACTCTGATTCTGATTACTAAATTTAAATTTTAGTTGTGGTTTGCTGAATATATTTCATTGTTTAGCTAACAAATGATAAGATACCAGTTTTGTACAATTTTGGTTCCCTAAACAAGAACCTCTTTCAACCCTAATATTGAACAAAACATTGTATTCATTGAATAATTGATGACCATTACATTATAGTTCAACCATTTAATTATTCATTATATGTCAATTATGACTAATTAATATTTGATAAATTCATATCATAATATGTGTATTATATGAAATTGAATGATGAAAGATTTATAATTTTTATTCATATTGTCATAGGTTGATGCATCAAACAAATTTTGTATTGTTGACATTGATGGAAAAGAGGTAGCAAGTGTTAAAGATTATACATGTCATTTCTCCAATGAAAAAAGACACCGAATACATATAGTGGTTTGCACAATAAGTTATTTTGTATTTGTAAAATATGTGCTTATTGGGTTGCGTAATTGTTTATAGATATTTTGAAGTAAAGATGCCAATAATGCCATGATCAAATGGGTTCATGAGATTGCTATTTGTTGTTCTAGTTGTTCACTTCCCAACCTAATGTCTCAAACTCACACCAAAATCCAATCCAATTTTAGAATTGCAAAAATAATTCTAGAATTTTTCCTTTCAAAAATAATGTTAATAAATTTTTAAATAATAAATATCAAATAAAAAAATTATTTAATCATATTATATGATTATATCTTTTTTTTTTGGTTTTTTATAATTATACTCCCTTCGTTTTATTAATATAGGAAAATTTTTTTTAGTGTATCTTTTATATAGAAAATATGTCATTTTAGGTAAATTTTGAGGAGTAAAATATGATAAAATACCATTTATATTATTGTTTTAAAAATTTAATTTAAAAAATAATTTTTTTACGGATATTTAAGTCAATAAAAATAAAAAAAAGTAAAATTTTATTAATTTTTGTGTCATTTTATTTTTTAATAAAATCGAGGTAGTATATTTTTAGATATAATAACAATACCACCACACAAACGACAAAATCATATCAAATAACAAAAAGCGTTAAAAGCGAAGCTCTTCAACAGGTCATTCTGCTTCTCGACTTCTTCTCTGTCTGTGTAACTGCATGCTTTCTTCTTCTCTCTATTTTCCATTCAAATTCAAATTCAAAAACTCTTTCTCTACTACAACACACTAATAACAACCAACTTAACCTTAATCTCACTCTAATGGCCACAATGGAGAGCTTGATCGATCTCGTCAACCGCATACAAAGAGTTTGTACCCTCCTCGGCGACTATGGCGGTGAAAATGGTCCTGCTTCTTCTTCTTCTTTGCCTACTCTCTGGGAGTCGCTTCCCTCTGTTGCTGTGGTTGGAGGCAAGGTCCTTCATTTCACACCCCCCCCCCCCCCCCCCCCCTCTGCATTGTAGTATATTTGATTTTTTTTTTTTGGCTTATCTGATTATTTGAATTTTGAAGAGAAATTCTGAAAGTTCCCTTTTATTATTATCTTTTGTGTTAGGTATATTTTTCTATTTCAAATTTTTACGTGAGTGTGAGGTCTCATTGTTTCGCTATGTATGCGTGTGAAAGCAGAGTTCTGGAAAGTCATCGGTGTTGGAAAGCATTGTGGGGCGGGATTTTCTTCCAAGAGGATCAGGTTATGGTTTGATTGATTAATTTTTGCTTTTTATTTGTTTATTATTATTACTATTTTTTTACTTTAGTTTCGGTTTATGAGTGGTTCCTGAGAAAACAATTGGAAAAGAAAAGAAAAAGGATAAAGAAACGAAACTTTGCTTTTCTGTATAAATTATTATTATATTTTAATATTGTATTATCTGCATTAAATGGGATTGACTTGACTAACGTTATATAATTTTTTAACGCTTTTGGAGTGAATATGAGCCCTTGCACTCTGTTCTGTTACGTGTGTAAAGAATAAAATAAAATCAGTGTTATGAAACGTAGATGTTAATTTATTTTCATCTACCCCTTTTTTGCAAGGCCTTTTTCTGGTTCCGTTGACGGGTAAAAATAGCTTATACTGTTTCATTTTCCCTATGTTTGTTGGTGCAAGTTTCAGGTATTGTGACAAGGCGGCCTTTGGTGTTGCAACTGCATAAGATAGAATCAGGAATAAAGGAATACGCAGAGTTTCTTCACTTACCCAAGCAACGATTTACGGACTTCTGTATGTGATTTATTGTGGAACTTGCCATTTTAGGATATGTTTTATGCTTATGAATTTATAAAATAAGATTAAAAAATACCATAAAACATATTGTTTATATATGGGTGGAACATTTGGTTGGATACGTGTCTTAGATGAAACGTGTCATGATTCTAATTTCCAACCATTTTCTCTGTGTAGATGTTGTAGGATTATGAAAAGTATTATTGGAACTAGCTAGGTGACCTTTCTTAAACAATTTATTTATTCTGCAACGGTTCCTACCACAATAGATGATTACATGAAGTTGTCTACGGCATGATCATCAGTGGTTGGTTGTATGTGATCGCCTGCATTATAAATACCAAATGTTACTTGTACTAATTTATTGTAAAAAAATGGGACAGCCCGGTGCACTAACGGTCTTGCTATGTGCAAGGTCTGGAGAAGGATCGGACCCATTGGATCTTTGTATGCGGCCTTCTCTTGCAATTGCAAGAGACCGTTTCCACAATTCGAATCCGTAATCTCCAGATCACACGACGCCAACGCTTACCGTTACCTGTTACAAATTTATTGTCAAAATTAAGCAAAATTCACATGCTTATCAGTAGGGAGAACTGGAGAGAGTAGTACCTCATCTAGCCTTTGAATAACATTTGCAATATTTAGTTTGCCATATTAATTTAGGTGCCTCCTGTGAGTTATTTTGACGTCTAGTTTTACATTGGTTCTCTATTTCTCTAATGTTATTAGTGATGTCGCCAGGCTTCATTTGATTTTTTCCTTTTTCTTTGTGAAGGTGCTTTTTACAAATTTTTAATTTGCTAAAAAGAAAAAGCAATGAAACAAAATTATATGTGATAAATATGTGATTCGTGAAACAAACTAAGGAAAATTATAATGAGAAAACATTTTATATTTGCTTTTCATAGAAAGTAAATTTTTGCCTTTGTTTTTCTTACAAAATGGAACTTTATTGATGGTATGGGAAGAGCTAGATCAGAGATTTCATTCAGTTGAACCTTATTGAATTAAAGAGTTTCATGTATTTCCTCCCTATTTCTGTGTTTTCTTTGATTCTGAAATCTTTGTATTTTTATTATATCAATGACGCAATATTAAGGCCATTTTAAATGAGATTATATTTTTCAAAAATTGTGAGACTCACGGAGAGTTGCAAATGAAGGTTTTTCAGAGATTTTGGTAGTTGCAGACTATTATTATGATAGTATATTAGATTAAGCTTGTATGCTTATACGGTACTTTAACCGCAATGCAATTTTCATTTTATTAAGCACCTTATTGATCTGAAAACTAAAACTTTTACTATTTTCTATGCACACTTTTTTTTATCAAATGCATTAGCTTAGGAGCTTTCATAAAGTGTTCTCACTGGATTTTGAGATGGAATAAGAAATGCATTGGATACTTGGGATTTATTTATTCCTGTTATTATCTCATTATTATCTTTTGAAATAATAATAGTGCATTTGTAAGTGATTGATTGTCTTTTATTCTTATGCAGCCTTGGTTCGAAAGGAAATCCAAGATGAAACTGACAAAATGACCGGCAAGTCAAAACAAGTTTCTCCTGTTCCTATTCATCTCAGTATCTACTCTCCAAATGGTAAAGGACTGACTTACACTGCAAACCTATTATATGGTGGTGCACATTTATGTTGGCTACATTATGATAGAATGATTACATTTTTTTTTCTTTTAAAATTTTGCAGTTGTTAACTTGACCTTGATAGATTTGCCTGGTTTAACCAAGGTTGCTGTGGGTAATACCCAATCCTACCACTGAGTCTTTATTCTGTTTATTTTTGTTAATATGGACGTACTATGGCAATTTTTTTTTTCATCAGTTTTGAATTTGTAAATTATACATGTTTGTTATTGACAGAGGGGCAGCCTGAGAGCATTGTTAAGGAGATTGAAAATATGGTTCATTCATAGGTAGAGAAGGTAAGCAGAAAATATTATGCTTAGATAAAAAAATCTGCTAGCCCAAGCACTAGATACATATATATGAAGATAAGTATCCTTTCTAAGGTCATGTTGATGTTATTCTTCCTTTTGGTGAGCAGTATGCTCTCTATTTGGCTCGTATGGAGAACAAGATCCCTATCCATCCTCCATGTCAAGAAAAAGTTTGATGCATAAGACTCTTTATTTGGGTTGCTAAAGGTTTAGAGAAGACCTAGGATTAGGGACTTCAATCTATATCCCTTCCTCCATGATGTGTTATCAGGGAAAATTTTAAAAACTTCATTGAAATAAGTTTTGCATGCTTCCTGGATAGTGTTTCAAATCTGAAATAATGGGGCGTTGCCACCTTTTCAAGTTGTGGCTCTTTTTCCCCTCTATTGTTGATTTGCTAAGTTTTCCATGAAAAGGTGCTATCATGAATGATATTTCTCACAAATTAAGATATTCAGTTGTTTACTAGCTTTGGTGTTTGATTCATTTCCTTTCCTCGCTCTAGTGACAAAGGCAAACAGGTTGGGAGGAAGTAAGTTTTGGATTTGAAATTTCCTGGGAAAGGAGCAGCCAGATTCAAATTATTGATGTCATTGCAATTCGCCTGAGTTCTATATATACTTTCATAAAACGCTGGCTGTTTTTCCCTTGCTTTAGTTGATGAAAATGTGATTTTGACTGCAGCCAAATTGCATAATTCTTGCTATAACTCCAGCCTATCAAGATATAGCAACATCTGACGCTATCAAACACTCTAGAGGGGTTGATCCCACTGGTATTACTTTCTTTTTCAGTTTTTATTTATAGCTCAGTCCAACCAAAATTATGTTCATAATTATTCTACGGTGCTCTTTCTAATTATAAATGTTTTTGTGTTCCTTTCCAGGTGAAAGGACGTTCAGTGTGTTAACAACGCTTGACTTGATGGACAAGGGAACAAATGCTTTGGAAGTAAGAATTCTTAGCTTCTTAGAATCTTTAGCTAGATCGTAGATGATGCCTCTTATGTTTATACATTTCTACCTATAATATCCCAAAGTGGGCATGATTAAAGTATTCAGATATATTCTGTAATTTTAATTCAAGTCCAGCAGATCATTGGTATTTTTTTCTGGTAACCGGCATGCATATTATTTTCTCTATGCAAATGATAGTTGAAGAACTTACACTATCTCTCTCTCTCTCTCATGTTTGCTTCTTTGCTTTATGTAGGTTCTTGAAGGAAGGGCTTATCCACTACAACATCCAACCTTGGGTTGGAATAGTGAACCGCTCACAAGCTGATATCAACAAAAATGTAGACATGATAGCGGCTAGATGGCAGGAGCACAAGTTCTTTACCACTAATCCTGACTATAGGCACCTAGCAGGCAGAATGGGTTCAGAATATCTAGCAAAACTTCTATCCAAGGTGTTTTTTCCTTTTATCTGCAAATCTGACATTTTCTCCCTCTTATACGTGTGTCCAGAAATTCTATATCCAGATACTTTTACCTACTTAGCATGTATGGTAATGGGGTTCTACTTTCATTTTTTTTGTCCCTATTTTTTAATACAATGGTACAACAAATAATTTACTTTGCATCTCCAATCTGAAGATGACAAAATTTCCCAAATTTTTCATTTTAACTAATTCTATTTATGGTTTGTTATTGATAATTACTATATGGTTTCAGCATTTGCAGTCTGTAATTAAAGCTCGTATACCAGGCATCATATCATTAATAAAGAGAAGCATTGATGAACTTGAAGCGGAGTTGGACCACCTAGGTAGACCTGTTGCTGTTGATGCTGGGGTAGGATTTTATGCATATTGTTTAATATTGATTGTTGGATGACAGTAGGGTCAAGATATCAGTTGCTATCGTTTTCTGTGTGAATATCAGGCCCAGTTATGCACTGTACTGGAGTTATGCTGAGCTTTTGACAGGGTATTCAAGGAACATTTGAATGGAGGGTACTGTACCAAACCTTTTCTTGTTTTAATTTTCTTCTACATGTTACAATTGTCTCCAACTATGAAAGCTACAATATGGAAATTTTTTCTACTTCAATTTTAGTTGTATCAATCAAAAATAGGTATTCAGCTTCATACAAAGAAAAAAAAAAGAAAAAAAGATGTAGATAGTTCTAGCCAGTTTTACACACTAACTCATGCATGGTTCTGACCTATTTTACATATAGTGAAATACATGCATATGCCCATCAAAAAGTATTCTATTTGATTCGATTTGAGCACTTGGAAAGTGTATTTGGTAACTCCATAGCAATACCCTACCATGATCGACCTTGAAGAGGTTTGACTTTATTAACTTGATTCGCTCTTATACCTTCTTACTTCTCATTAGATTTCTTTGCTAAATCTCAGGCGACCTGGCGGTGATCAAATTTATGGAGTTTTTGGCAACCAGCTTCCATCTGCTTTAAGGAAACTTCCATTTGATCGTCATCTGTCCCTGCAAAATATAAGGAAAGTGGTCTCAGAGGTAGATGGATACCGACCTCATTTGATTGCACCTGAGCATGGTTATCAACGGCTCATTGATGGTGCAATTAATTACTTCCGAGGGCCAGCTGAAGCTTCTGTAGATGCTGGAAGTCGTCTGTTCAATTTTAATTATATTCATGATCATTGGTGAGTTTTGATATGATTAATGGGTAATGATGCCCAAGGCATTCTATTTGTCTTATCTGAAGGTGCCAGTGTGAAATTTTGATCTAAGTGATATTTTATGGATAAAACGCATTTTCTGAAGTTTCAGTAAATTTTCTGAAGACATGACATGAAACAAGTATAGTTCATCATATGGTTTATATAAATTTTGTCACAATCTGAGTGTACAATGAAATGTTTGCATGAAGCACAGCACTTTTATTTATTTTATTGCCATGGCAAAAAGCTGAAAGTTTTATACTACTTTTTTGAAATTATGTAGTCATTTTAATTGATTAGTAATTATTCCTGTAGGTTCACTTTATTCTGAAACAACTTGTAAGAAGGTCAATTGGAGAAACTCAGGTTTGGGATTTGGAAACCCAACTAAATAACTAATTTCTCAGTGACAAGAGAAGTAAATTAATGTTGAGGAATTGGACAGGAGCTAAGGGGCTTTCCAACTCTTCAAGCCGAAATAGCACATGCTGCCAATGAGGCACTGGAGAGGTTCCGAGAAGATAGTAAGAAAACAACTTGGAGGTTGGTGGACATGGAATCCTCATACCTGACTGTGGATTTCTTTAGGAAGCTTCCAATGGAGATGGAGAAAGGTGGAAATCCAACTGCCAACAATGTAGATAGATACAAAGAGGGCCACTTTCGCAGAATAGGATCCAATGTGTCCTCTTATGTTGGAATGGTTTCTGAGACACTCAGGAACTCCATTCCGAAGGCTGTGGTTTATTGTCAAGTTAGGGAGGCCAAACAGTCCTTGCTGGATCACTTCTGCACCCAAATCGGCAGAAAGGAGGTAAAAATAAAAACCCTTGCACAGTCATGATTCCTGTGTCTGTGTAGGAAGATGCTACAAATGTTCCCACAGCATATCATAGCATATAGCATTTCCTAGAAAAATGCTCCCACGGATCAGCTGAAATCATATCCAGTGATTTATTTCATTGTAGTTAATCTAACCTGATGAATCCATTCAGATTTGGGTGTGATGCCAATATAACATTATTATTAAAATACGTAAATTCTCCCATACACTCAATGAATCCATGTCTGCCCTACACCTGCAAGTGAGAAATCTGGCCAAAGATAATTTGCAAATAGTTGTTTTGCTGATTATTTTTATTTTTTATAATGCAGACCAAACAACTTGCACAATTGCTGGATGAAGATCCTACACTGATGGAAAGAAAACAGAAATGTGCCAAAAGACTCGAGTTATACAAATCTGTAAGAGATGAGATAGATTCTGTTTCATGGGCTAGATGAGCCTATTTCAGAGATGGATGCAGTGTAGTTGGTATTGTGAGGTGTTTTTCTGAGGTTTGCTCGCTTTGAGCCAATCTTCTTGTTTTTTTCCTAAACTATTCAATTTGTAGATATGAAGTTTCTAGGATGAGTTTTTGTTTTAAAATTTGAATATATTATTTATATCATATCAGCCATAATTAAAAAAAAAATCAATTATTTGACTTCTCAAACAACAATAAAAGTATTAAACTATTAATCATTTCAAAATTCTTTATAGTAATTCAAAATTTTCATAAAAAATGTGTTCATAATCAATTGGACTATTAATCTAAAATATTGTATGCAAAAAAAAAAAAAAGAATCTAACGAAGTTGAAAAATAAATATAAAAATAATAGTGTTATAATAAGTTCAAGACCTTTTAGTTCCTAAATTACCAAACCGGCATTATAAAATGGCAATTTTTGTACTTATTTTGGGTCATATAACTAAGAGCAACTATTTCCTGCATCTTCATTTTTATCAAGGTCTCCTAAAGCTGCCCACAATTTGGAATCATCATAATCTTTGATAAGAAAAGCAGGCTTAGCTTCTATGAGCAAATGTCCTGGATTCCCAGTAGCTAAGCCAACAACTGGTAAACCTGCAGCAACTCCAGCTTTAATCCCTGAAACAGAATCCTATAAGCAAATAAACAGAAAACACATCAATTCAAAGCTCATGAAGACCCCCATCAAAATATAAAGCTTGATAAAGAAAGTAATACCTCAAAAACAAATGTGTGATCCTTTGAGACTTTCAGTGCTTGAAGAGCTTTTAAGTAGGGATCAGGGTGTGGTTTAGGATGCTTACAATCACCTCCTATGATGAGAACATCAAAGAAATCGGTGAGTCCAAGAATTGATATGATCAGTTCGGCATTTGATCTTGGAGCATTTGTAACTGCAGCCCTTTTCAAACCATGATCTTCAACCCATTTCTTCACTTTATATAGCCCGTTTACAGCCTGCAATTTTTCTGGGGCCAACCTGGATTTTCCCAGTTGGAAAATTTCCATGGGAAGCCTGTTAGAATTTTATCAGAAACTCGTTTATATACACTGAATAAAGTCTCAGAAACAGAGCATTGAAATTTACAGACGAAACATGGCTTCTTTATCAGCAAGAAATTTCATGCCTCCTTGAATATCATCAGGGAAGAGGACTAAGGCCATATCTTCATTATGCTTTCCAGAAAGTTTCTCAGCAAAGAACTTTTCAGTAATAGGAACTCCTCCATTAAAATTTATCTGTTAAACATGATTATTTATTCATTCTTTAAAAATCTACTAGTCTCAGATTCTCAAGATCGAAAAATAGAACCTAGAACAAAGGGTCATCAAGCAACAACATAAACTTAGTCAACAAATCATTAATTAAAAGGGTTTTAAATAATGGTTTCTTCAATAGTTTTTCCAATTTTTGCAAAACAACTCAAATAAATATCAATAAATACTTAAATGTTTTCCTCAAAAAAAAAATTCAATGTTATTATATTGTCGTTGTATTTCTTAATAATTTAAAATGATAAATATGTATGATTAAAAAATTCATTATAAAATTTGTTAAAAATGTGTTACCTCTTGAAGCATTTCCCTGAAGGTATAGTAGTGTAGGGAATCAGAATCACAAAGAGTTCCATCAACATCAAACAATACTGCTTCCAATGGAGCAACTCCACGAAGAGAGCCTTCACTGCATCCATAAAGTTAAACAATGAACATTGAAGTAAAGCCAACTTAATGCAATCTTGCACTACCCACTCACTTGGCATCTAAATCAAAACTTGCATGCATTTCAATTTAGTTTTGTTTTTTAGTTCCATTCATGGAAGGCCAATGACCAACCAGGCTATGATAAATGGGGGCATTCGAACCCAACCTGCACATTGACTGTTTGGAAACCAATTAGGCTGCAATTTAGTTCTTATATATATATCATGTGGATTGACTGTTTTTTGCATTGCCAGTGAATTTCATTTTTTTCTCTCACCAAAGCAAGTGTGTTTTCAGACAGTTTTTAAGTTTCCTAATTAGAAATTCTCCAGCATATAAGAAACTATTCGAAATTCTCAATTTCATACTTTTTCCATTTTTTATAGACATTGGAAAACCAATAGTCGAAAATTTACAAGATTTTTTTTTTAATTTTCATGCTTGAAAAAATTGGGGAACATATAAATTTACTGAACTTCTAAAATTACAGTTCACCAAAAAAAACTTGAATTGAACTTGAAGATTTATAAAGTTTCTTTTCATTTCAGAATATTTACCATTTTCCAGATTTGAATAAGCAACTAGAGTATGCATTACTTAAGCCATCAATTTCCAGCTAAAATGATAAAATCTGGTCAATTATAAAAAGATAGAATAAACAGTCAAGAAGCATAAAAAAGAACGAATTACCTCTCAGCTGGGTTTTGGCAGGAACTAACCATCATGTGTTGACGATGGGGTAGGCACAAAAATCAAAAGGGTTTCTGTGAGAAAGATTCGGGTTTTGATATTCAAGCGAGAATTGGAACAGAATAAATCCGAGAATGGCGGAGATATTAAAGAGAAACAACAATGGAGCTCCCAAACAAAGAATCAATAAATAATTAAATAATAGGAAAAAGGTTATCGGTTCCAGCTTTAACAAGAACTGGTTTTCTTTTTATAATTTTTTTAGTGCCGTGTGCAGTGAGATGTACATGTGAGTTGTGACAGTAGGCTGATGCCAAAATTTTGCAACTGTCATGCCCACCGAACTGGACACTTGTTCTAAACAGCGTGAAGGGCAGTGACTGGAGGACAATAATTTTATTATTTTTTATTTTTTTAAATTATTGATAGTTGGTTTAGTAGTATTGGAATTGATAGTTTTGATAATTTTTTTTTTGTGTATGATATTTAAACCATTTTTATTAAAAGATTTTTTTTTTACTTTAGAAATAAATTAACCCATAAATTAAAATAAATTTTCGACCTTATAATTAACACACCATTATCTTTCTCAATAGCTGGATTGAACAAACCACCCAAGTTGAAAAAGTACTTAATTAGCATTCTTTGAATGTTCAAACTCAAAATCAGTATCTCCAGATGATTGACATGAAGATTAATCATTTGTCTTCTAAATCAGATCAATAAGTAGCAGCTCTAAGTACCATGTCTATTGAAATTCAACAGTTGTATCACAGTCTTTCTACAAGAATTTCTCAACTAGACACTGATCTGAGACTTATGATTCAAAGGAGAGAATCTGGACCTCTGTTTTATGAAAAGGATAGCGAAATACAAAGACTTAAAGCACAAATTCAACAAATTGAAAGAGATTTTCAACTTAAACACCCACAACCATCTTCACCAAATTATTTTAACCCTTTTTTTAGTATTTCATACCTACCACCTTCATCTTCTCAATCACTATTTGGATCTTTGCTGAAATATTTTCACCAGCAAAACCACATCATTCATATGTCCCCTCTTCTTTTGTCCCACCAACTACAAAAAAGACTTCTGTTGAAGTAATCACTGTTGTTTCAACTTTCACTTCTAAACCAAATGATGTTCCTAAAACTTCATTCCAGTAGATGGCCTTTAATGTTACGTCAGATTTCTCAGATGATTCTGATTATACTACTTCAGCAGCAAAAAGATTTAGAAGCAGAAGCAGATATCACTCAATTATTTATGGTTGATCCTCCCAGATCTCCAAACCCAAGAGATCCACCTTCTCCTCATGTTGATGAACAAGAAGAACAGTCAGGAGTAGAAGGGATGGAAGAAATGGACCAACAGCCAGAATACATCAATATCAGCGCCAGAAGTTTCGGTTCAGGCAATGGACCCTGGTTTATTTTTTATGATCTCCCTCCTTCTAAATGGAGAGGCAGAATTTTGGAGTTTAATGCTTGGTTTGATGTTCAGATGGTAAAAAATGGTCTCACTCTTCAACAAGCACTATATGAATTTTTTATACGTACAACAGGATCAATCAGAGAATGGTTTCTTAATCTTAATGAATATGAAAGACTTCAGTTCATTAATAGTCAGTCAATTAGTGCTGCAATCTCTATCCTTCATAACATCTTCTTTGGAGATTATAATCTGATAGTCAAAGTTGAAAAATAAGACTTTTATTCCATGAAGTGTTGTTCTTTGAAAGAAAAGGACCTTGAGAAGCATTATCAAAGGATGACTAAGAAGTTTTATCAGCTGAAATGAGCCTCTAATCCCAACATGAACTTTACTTATTTTGCCTCTTTGCCTGATGAGTTACAACCAGAGATTCAGAGGATAGTTCAACAATTTGGAAAGGAGATTTCACAATTATCTCTTGGTGAAATTCACCAAATCACCATTACTGCTGTCAGATGACTTTGTGAACAACAAGAATTCTTCCAGAAATGGAATGATGATAGAACCAATTTGAAGACAGTATGTAAAAGACCAGAATCGAAGATTAAGTGCAGAGATAAGAAATGTGTATGTGGTCCTAAAAAGAAATCTCATGTACAGAGATACACTCCCTCAAGAACTTTTCCTGTAAGACGATTCAGAAAAAGAAGGAGATTCAAATTCTTCAAGAAGAGATCCCCTTTTTCAAAGAAAAGAAGACCTTTAGACAAATGTTTTATTTGTGGCAAGAAAGAATATTTTGCTAAGGGTTGTCCTAAACAGACCTCTAAGTCTGTAAAGTTGCTCTAGTAAATTCAACACTCTTCTTTAGTATCTCTTCTAGATGATGCAGATATTGAATCAATTCTTTCTAAACAGGATGAACCAACAAATGAAACTTTATTTATTTTGGAAGTTTCTAATGCTGATTCAGACTTATTTGAAGATGAAGATGATCCTTACAGTCCAATTCTCCATTTTGACCATACAACTTTTTTCTCAGTTTTACCAGTTGCTAAAAATTTACCAACTCCTTTGGTAAATATTTCTCTGTTGCCTTTCAAATATAATAAACGTATTCCCTTGATAGCCTTCATGGATACAAGTGCTCATAAATCCATGATGAACCCATTCATTTTACCAGATTCATATTGGAAACCCCATACTGAACACTTTAGAGTAGCTGATGGACAAGTATTTTCTACACACTTGATTACCCCCCCAAAAAATTGGAATTCAATTTTTTTCTCATTGTACAATTTGAACTCATGTCATTGGCTCATATCTTCCTGATAAAGACCTTCTCATTGGTTTTGATATTTACTATCAAGCCAAAGATCTTTAGATCCTTTCCACTAGCCTTAAACACAAGAACATGTTTAAAACATACACCAACATTGCTAAACTCTACTCATTTGCAGAACTTCCTTCTTTATATGATCATGAGAAAGCTTTGCTTCTTCCTTCTTGTGCAAACTCTCACCTAGACTTTAAACACTCTCAAACTTTATGGAAAAACCCTGATTTCTTCATTTCCCTTCCTTTTAAGAAAAATGAAGATATAAACCTTAGTAAAGCCTCATACCCTAGAATGTCTCCCTCAGACCTTGCTCTTGCTAGACAAGAATATGAACAGTTACTTCAACAAGGACTCATTAAGCCCACTAAGTTCAATTGGGCAAGCCGGGCTTTTATGTAGAAAAGAGAGCTGAACAGATAAGATGACAAAAAAGGCTTGTAATTAATTACAAGCCTCTCAATTTATTTTTGGCAGATGACAAGTTTTTCTTGCCCAAAATTTCTTCTCTCATGGTATATTTGAAGAACGCTAAGATCTTCTCTAAGTTTGATCTTAAATAAGGATTTTGGCAATTGGGTATCAATCCAGAAGATAGACCCAAAACAGCTTTTTACATTCCTGATGCTCAGTACCAATGGACAGTCATGCCTTTTGGCCTTAAGGTTGCTCCCTCTTTGTTTCAGAAGGCAATGATCAGAATTTTTCAACCCATTCTGCATTCAACTCTGATCTACATTAATGATATCCTCCTCTTCTCAGCTACAGAAGAAGCCCATCATCAACTGTTACAACAGTTTGTCTCAGTTGTCCAGCAATATGGGATAATATTGTCTGAAAAAAAAGCTTATTGGGCCAAACCACTGTTGATTTCTTAGGCCTTCATTTTGAAAATGGATCCTATTTACCTAGCCCACATATAGCCCAAGAACCCCTCAAGTTTTTATACTCAAACCTTATCTAAAAATAAATTCAACAGTTTTTCGGTATAATTAATTATATCAGAGATTTTTTTCCAGCCATTGGCCAGCCCATTAGCCAGCTTTCTAAACTCCTCAATAAGAATCCACCACCTTGGATAGAAACTCAGAACCAAGCTATCCAAACCATTAAACAGATAGCCCAGAAACCAATTCCCCTTCACATACCTTCTATTAGACTTCATATTTTACAGACAGATGCAAGTGATGAATTTTGGGGTGCAATTTTCCTTTAAGAACTTAATGGAAAAAGATAATATTGTGGACATACAGGTGGACAGTTCAAAGATAGTGAAAAACATTATCACTCCATATATTAAGAAATCTTAGCTGTTAAGTATGGAATAAAGAAGTTTGAATTCCATCTTATTGGCTATCACTTTCTCGTCCTTCTTGACAATGCCTCTTTTCCTATAGCACTTGAATTTAAACAGAAAACCTTACCTCCTCACCAATTGTTAAGGTTACAAGAATGGTTTGCAAAGTATGATTTCTCAGTCCAGCATATAAAAGGTAAGATAAACCTCATCCCTGACCTTTTGTCCAGTAAACTTATTCTTCTCATTACTCGGAAACATTCCCTTCCTCTTATTATGATGAATACCAAACCATCTAGTCTTAGACCACCCAATTCACCCAGCAATATTGATAGACATATTAATTACCAGTTTTTATAGTTTCCTCCTGGTTTTCATCCCTCCAGTCCAGCCTCTATTCAATATTTTGCAAGAACTCATCTTTTGATTTATCTTTTTGAAGTTCATGATTATTTTCATATTAATCGTGAGCTTAATCTTTTTTATCCTGAGTTTTTATGGTTTCTTGTTTACCATTTGTCCCCTTCTAATCCAAAAATAATTCTTGAACTATGTTTATTATGGTGTTATTCAACACTATATCACCATGCAATTAAGATCCCTCTCATGAACATGATCAGTTTTCTCCAAAATGAAAATAATTCTGATTCCTTACCTTGGAGATATTTAAAATGGTTTGATTCAATCTCCAACTGGATCAAAAAATTCAAGAAGATTGCTCGATACTATAAAGTTTGAGATAAGCCAAAAGATGAGATTAAGAATTTTTATTCTATCTTTATCTTCCATAGACCATATTTTCAGTATCCCAGAACAGGTGTTCTTTGGTCTCAAAATCTTACTTTTGAATGAAAATCCCATGTCGGCTAGCTTTATCAAAAGGAAAGCATGCAGACAGACCTTAAGATGCTGTTATGTCAGTTCAATAATACTAGTTTAAATGTTAGGACTCCACTTATTTGCACATCCCTTGTTCCCGATTTAAACTGGACTACTACAGTTGAAAGTATTTCTGATGAAGCTACAAGAAGATTTGAATTAACATTGAATGCTTAGATAAGATTTGCAAAATAGACCACTGAGCTTCCTTTTCAGCTCACTGGTGAATACTTTGTTGACTATGATGTTGATTTTGGTAGACCTCTCAGTCAATCAGAATCTCAGCCAGCTCCTCTCAGTCACTCAGAAGAAGTGCCTTCCAGCTCATCTTAGCTAGCTATTCAAAGGAATCTTGATAATTCAGAGATGACTCAACAAGATATTGATGAGATAATTGTCAGTGTCAGCTCACCTCCCAACAGACAAGATATGGATATCATGTCACGTCAATATATTGATGCCTCCAGAACACTAGAAGACAATCCGATGGTCCTAGCTTTTTATGACTCAGACTCTTCTGATTATCAGAATATGAATCTGTCACCATCATATATTATATAGTGGTTCTACTATTTTTGTCTTATTGTAATAATTTCAGTGAGTGAAAATACTATTCCCTCGCATGGCTTGTTATTTTTCTGATTAGTGTTTCAGTGTTTTATGATGTAAGCACTTAAGTAAGCTTGTTTATTTATTTCTTAGCTCCTCCTTCTATATAAGGAGCTCTTGTTGTATGTTTTGGGATAAGAGTTTTTCTTTCTTCTATCCCCAATGTGTTTAATAAAATTATGAATTTCTAAGTTAAATTATCTCTTTCCTCTATACTTTCTTGCATATTATCTGTTAAGCTTGATCCCTTGATATGAATAATTACTTGTGAGAGAGTTGTTATAACCAGCATAGAGAATCAAAAGGGCGTTGTCCTGTTGAATGCCCGAGGAGAGGCTGTGTGTGGACTATGCATGAGATTCATCTATGTTTGTGTGTTATGAGTTTATGTAGACCCTTCATCTATGTTCATAGAGACAGTATGTTCTGTTCTTGACTTTGATCCTATACATGGTATGTCTTATACTTTATACTTGCAGAGATTTAAACTGGTGTCCATGCTCACAAAGGGTTTTGAGTTGGTAAATTTTTAGCAACCGGTAAAACTGAGAGAAAAGTTGTATTGTCAAAATAGAGAATTGGACTATAAGGATCATCTTCATCTTTAAATAAGTCTGAATCAGCATCAGAAACTTTCAAAATAAATAAAGTTTCATTTGTTGGTTCATCCTGTTTCAGAAAGAATTGATTCAATATCTGCATTATCTGAAAGAGATACTAAAGAAGAGTGTTGAATTTGCTGGAGCAACTTTACAGACTTAGAGGTCTGTTTAGGACAACTCATAGCAAAATGCCCTTTCTTTCCACAGATAAAATATCTTTCTGAAGGTCTTCTTTTCTTTGAAAAAGGGGATCTCTTCTTGAAGAATTTGAATCTCCTTCTTTTTCTGAATCGTCTTGCAGAAAAAGTTCTTGAGGGAGTGTATCTCTATACATGAGATTTCTTCTTAGGACCACATACACATTTCTTATCTCTGCACTTAATCTTCAATTTTGGTCTTTTACATACTGTCTTCAAAATGGTTCTATCATCATTCCATTTTTGGAAGAATTCTTGTTGTTTGCAAAGTTGTCTGACAACAGTAATGGTGATTTGGTGAATTTCACCAAGAGATAATTGTGAAATCTCCTTTTCAGATTGTTGAACTATCCTCTGAATCTCTAGTTGTAACTCATCAGGCAAAGAGGCAACATAAGTGAACTTCATGTTGGGATCAAAGGCTCCTTTCAGCTGATAAAACTTCTTAGTCATCCTTTGATAATGCTTCTCAAGGTCCTTTTCTTTCAAAGAACAACACTTTATGGAATAAAAGTCTTGCTTTTCAACTTTAACTATCAGATTATAATCTCTAAAGAAGATGTTATGAGGGATAGAGATTGCAGTACTAACTGACTGACTATTAATGAATTGAAGTATTTCATATTCACTAAGATTAAAGAACCATTCTCTGATTGATCTTGCTGCACGCATAACAAATTCATGTAATGCTTGTTGGAGAGTGAGACCATTTTTTACCTTCTGAACATCAATCCAAGCATTAAACTCCAAAATTCTACCTCTCTATTTAGAAGGAGGGAGATCATCAAAAGTAAACCAGGGTCCATTGCCTGAACCGGAACTTATGGCACTGATATTGATATTTTCGGGCTGTTGGTCCATTCCTTTTACTCCTGATTGTTCTTCTTGTTCATCAACATGAGGAGGTGGTGGATCTCTTGGGTTTGGAGATCTGGGAGGATCAGCCATAAATAATTGAGTGATATCTGCTTTTGCTTCTGAATCTGTTTCTGCTGCTGAAGTAGTATCATTAGAATCATATGAGGAATCTGAAGTAACATTAAAGGCCATCTGCTGGAATAAAGTTTTAGGAACATCATCTGGTTTAGAAGTGGAAGTTGAAATAACAGTGGTTACTTCAATAGAAGTCTTTTTTGTAGTTGGTGGGATAGAAGAAGAGGAGACATATGAACGATGTGGTTTTGCTGGTGGAAACAATTTAGCAAAAGATCCAAATGGTGATTGAGAAGATAGAGGTGGTAGGTATGAAATACTAGAGAAAGGGTTAAAATAATTTGGTGAAGATGGTTGTGGGTATTTAAGTTGAAGATCTTTTTTAATTTGTTGAATTTGTGCTTTCAGTCTTTGTATTTCTCTATCCTTTTCATAAAACAGAGGTCCAGATTCTCTCCTTTGAATCATAAGTCTCAGATCAGTGTCTAGTTAAGAAATTCTTGTGGAAAGGCTATGATACAGCTGTTGAATTTCAATAGACATGGTACTTAGAACTGCTGCATGTTGATCTGATTTGGAAGACAAATGATCAATCTTCATGTCAATCATCTGGAGATACTGATTTTGA
Source organism: Garcia nutans (assembly GCA_947685225.1). Classification (NCBI taxonomy): domain Eukaryota; kingdom Viridiplantae; phylum Streptophyta; class Magnoliopsida; order Malpighiales; family Euphorbiaceae; genus Garcia; species Garcia nutans. The sequence continues at coordinate 38,562,700 of CANTUV010000033.1, read as the reverse complement.
GTTTGAACATTCAAAGAATGCCAATTAAGTACTTTTTCAAATTGGGTGGTTTGTTCAGTATGGCCACTGTGAAAGATAGTGGTGTGTTGAATGTAAGTCTGAGAATTTATTTTAGTTTGTGGGTTGGTTTATTTTTGAAGTAAAGGAAAGTCTTCTGGTGAAGGTGGTTTAAATATCATACACAAAGGTAGTGCAGATGTAAGTGGAGCTGGAGTTTTTAGGATACATTTTTTAGGTTGGATGGTTGGAGGTTTGGGTACTTCCAATAATTCTTCTTTTTCTAAAACTTTCAGGGCTTCATCATAAAAGGATAAAGGAAGAGGGTAATCTTTCTTTTGGATTTCTGGTTTAATGGCTATCCAAGGTTGGTTATCTGGTAGAGGTGGAGGATGTTTATGGCGAGAACATTAGATTTTATAGGAAGAGAAAAATCTCTTAGGACTTGTAAGTCTTGTTGGTTGAGTATAAGGTTCACTAACCTCAAAGCACATGCATCCTGGTTCATAATTTCCTGATTCAGGAGAGTCCCAAATGAAATGACCATTCATTTTTACTGCATAGATCTGTCTACCCATAGCATCAAAGCTATGGATTGCAACAGCCTTTTCCCTAGGAAAAGAAACTGGAGTGATCATACAGTTGTGAAAAACTGCTGGAGAAGATCCAAAGTTAGAGGGAGCAGAGAAAACTGTCTTAACTATTTGATCAACCTATTTAATAAATTTAGAGTTTGTGAATTGTACAGGTTCTTGCTTCTGTTGCATCTTTTCATAATTGGTGACCCATTTTAAAGGAATGAGTTTAGACAATTCTTCTCTGGGCAATTGTCTGGGAGTTTGGATAATTGTTGGGGTAGAATCTGTATCTGAATAGATATACAATGCATTTGTGGAAACTCTAGGTGTGGCAATATTGATTGCATGATCTTGCAACCTATATACCAGTTGATGATGGAGTATAGCTGATACAGAATTATGAACTTATGGAGCACCAGTAATTTGAACTTGTACCTTCAAAGCTTTAGACAGAAAAGAATCTGCTAAAGACAAATTATAGTTGGGGAAGAAGGTAAGTACAACACTTCCAGCATTGAGTGTTGTCAAAATTGTTCCAATTACAATATTTTCAAAATCTACATATCTGGTGTCAAAAGAGAGAAAGTCGAGCAATCACTGGCAATCTCTTTCTGCATTGATAAGAAAGGACTATTCTGATAGCTCCAAGATGGAGATGAGAATATCCTTGCTTCTTCCATTGAGAAATAAAGAATTCTTGGATTTCAAGAGTAACATATTGCTCAGCTGTGGTTGAAGAAAGAGTACAGTGGCTTAAAGCCAAAGACTATACATATTCTTTCATATGAGGAGACCAAGAAGTGATTAGATTCTTGATACTATAAATATAGTTGGTCTTTTTGAAAATAACGTAAGGGTTTAACAAAGGAAGTTTAGTGTCATCTACCTTTGTTTCTTCTGGGAGATGGGTAATTTTACAAGGTGATATATTTTACTGGTAAGAGACTGTTTACAAGTAGGAGGAAAAACTAAAGAAGAAGTATGAGAAGTGGGTATTGAGGAAGAACTAGCTGTGGTGTTTTAATTCTCTTTCCTATTCTACTTATCCATACATATCACTGTTAAACTTCAAGGCCCTTTGTTAAACCCTTATGTTGTTTTCAAAAAGACCAACTATGTTCGTAGTATCAAGAATCTAATCACTTCTCGATCTCCTCATACAAAAGAATATGTACAGTCTTCGGCCTTAAGCCACTGTACTCTTTCTTCAACTATAACTGAGTAATATGTTACTCTTGAAATTCTAGAATCCTTTATTTCTCAATGGCAGAAGTAAGGATATTCTCATCTCCATCTTGGACTTATTAGAATAGTCCTTTCTTATCATGGCAGAAAGGGGTTACCAATGACTGCTCGACTTTCTCTCTTGGACACCAGATATGTAGATTTTGAAAATGCTGTAATTAGAACAATTTTGACAATACTCAATGCTGGAAGTGTTGTACTTACCTTCTTCCCCAACTATAATTTGTCTTTAGCGGATTCTTTTCTGTTTAAAGCTTTGATGGTACAAGTTTAAATTACTGGTGCTCCACAAGTTCAAAATTCTATATCAGCTACACTCCATCATCAACTGATATATAGGTTGCAAGATCATGCAATCAATATTGTCACACCTGGAGTTTTCACAAATGCTTTGTATATCTATTTAGATATAGATTCTACCCCAATAATTATCCAGACTCCCAGAAAATTGCCTAGAGAAGAATTGTCCAAACTCATTCCTTTGGAATTGGTCACCAATTATGAAAAGATGCAGCAGAAGCAAGAATCTGCACAGTCCACAGACTCCAAATTTATTAAACAGGTTGATGGAACTGTTAAGACAGTTTTCTCTGCTCCCTCTAACTCTGGATCTTCTCCAGTAGTTTTTTACAACTATATGATCACTCCAATTTCTTTTTCTAGGAAAAAGGATGTTGCAATCCATAACTTTGATGCTACGGGTAGACAGATCTATGCAGCAAAAATGAATGGTCATTTCATTTGGGACTCTCCTGGATCAAGAAATTGTGAACCAGGATGCATGTGCTTTAAGGATGGTGAACCTTATACTCAGCCAACCAGACTTACAGGTCCTAAGAGATTTTTCTCTTCCTATAAAATCCAATGTTCTCACCATAAACATCCTCCACCTCTACCAGATAACCAACCTTGGATAGCCATTAAACCAGAAATCCAAAAGAAAGATTACCCTCTTCCTTTATCCTTTTATGATGACGCCCTGAAAGTTTTAGAAAAAGAAGAATTATTGGAATTATCCCCAAACCTCCAACCATCAAACCTAAAAAATGTATCCCAAAAACTCCAGCTCCACTTACATCTAGACTACCTTTGTGTATGATGTTTAAACCACCTTCACCAGAAGACTTTTCTCCACTTCAAAAACAAACCAACCCATAAACTAAAATAAATTTCCAACCTTACATTCAACACACCACTATCTTTTCTAGTGGCCAGACTGAACAAACCACCCAATTTGAAGAAGTGCTTAATTAGCATTCTTTGAATGTTCAAACTCAAAATTAATATCTCCAGATGATTGACATGAAGATTGATCATTTGTCTTTCAAATAAGATCAACATGTAGTAGTTCTAAGTACTATATCTATTGAAATTCAACAGTTGTATCACAGGCTTTCTATAAGAATTTCTCAACTAGACAGTGATCTTAGACTTATGATTCAAAGGAGAGAATCTGGACCTCTGTTTTATGAAAAGGACAGAGAAATACAAAGTTTGAAAGCGCCAATTCAACAAATTGAAAGAGATCTTCAACTTAAACACCCACAACCATCTTCACCAGATTATTTTAACCATTTTTCCAGTATTTCATACCTACCACCTTCATCTTCTTAATCATCATTTGGATCTTTTGCTGAATTGTTTCCACCAGCAAAACCACATAATTCATATGTCCTTATTCTCTCCCACCAACTACAAAAAAAGACTTCTGTTGAAGTAACCACTGCTATTTCAACTTTCACTTCTAAACCATATGATGTTCCTAAAATTTCATTTCATTAGATGGCCTTTAATGTTATTCAGATTCCTCAAATGATTCTGATAATACTACTTCAGCAGCAGAAACAGATTCAGAAGCAGAAGCAGATATCACTCAATTATTTATGGCTGATACTCCCATATCTCTAAATTCAAGAGATCCACCTCCTCCTCATGTTGATGAACAAGAAGAATAATCAGTAGTAGAAGGAATGGAAGGAATGGATCAATAGCCAGAATACATCAATATCAGTGCCAGAAGTTCCAGTTTAGGCAATAGACCCTGGTTTACTTTTGATGATCTCCCTCCTTCTAAATGGAGAGGTAGAATTTTGGAGTTTAATGCTTGGATTGATGTTCAGATGGTAAAAAATGGTCTCACTCTCCAACAAGCATTACATGAATTTGTTGTGCGTGCAACAAGATCAATCAGAGAATGGTTCTTTTAATCTTAGTGAATATGAAAGACTTCAGTTCATTAATAGTCAGTCAGTTAGTGCTGCAATCTCTATCCCTCATAACATCTTCTTTAGAGATTGTAATCTGATAGTCAAAGCTGAAAAAGCAAGACTTTTATTCCATAAAGTGTGGTTCTTTGAAAGAAAAGGACCTTGAGAAGCATTATCAAAGGATGACTAAAAAGTTTCATCAGCTGAAAGGAGCCTGTGATCCCAACATGAAGTTCACTTATGTTGCCTCTTTGCCTGATGAGTTACAACCAGAGATTCAAAGGATAGTTCAACAATCTAGAAAGGAGATTCCAAAATTATCTCTTGGTGAAATTTACCAAATCACCATTACTACTGTCAGACGACTTTGCGAACAATAAGAATTCTTCCAAAAATGGAATGATGATAGAACCATTTTGAAGACAGTATGTAAAAGACCAAAATTAAAGATTAAGTGCAAAGATAAGAAATGTGTACGTGATCCTAAGAAGAAATCTCATGTACAGAGATACACTCCCTCAAGAACTTTTCCTGCAAGATGATTTAGAAAAAGAAGGAGATTCAAATTCTTCAAGAAGAGATTCCCTTTTTCAAAGAAAAGAAGACCTTTAGACAGATGTTTTATCTATGGCAAGAAAGGACATTTTCTTAAGAGTTGTCCTAAACATACCTCTAAGTCTGTAAAGTTGCTTCAGCAAATTCAGCACTCTTCTTCAGTATCTCTTTCAGATGATGCAGATATTGAATCAGTTCTTTCTGAAACAGGATGAACCAACAAATGAAACTTTATTTGTTTTGGAAGTTTTCGATACTGATTCAAACTTATTTGAAGATGAAGATGATCCTTACAGTCCAATTCTCCATTTTGACCATACAACTTTTCCCTCAGTTTTACCAGTTGCTAAAAATTTACCAACTCTTTTGGTAAATATTTCTCTCTTGCCTTCCAAATATGATAAACATATTCCCTTGATAGCCTTCATGGATATAGGTGCTCACAAATCCATGATGAACCCGTCCATTTTACCAGATTCATATCGGAAGTCCCATACTGAATACTTTAGAGCAGCTGATGGACAAGTATTTTCTACACGCTTGATTACCCGCCAAAAAATTGAAATTCAATTTTTTTCCTCATTGTATAATTTAGACTCATGTCATTAGCTCAGATTTTCTTGATAAAGACATTCTCATTGGTTTTGATATTTACTGTCAAGCCAAAGACCTTTAAATCCTTCCCATTGGCCTTAAACACAAGAACATGTTTAAAACATACACCAACATTGCTAAACTCTACTCATTTGCAGAACTTCCTTCTGTATATGATCATGAGAAAGCTTTTCTTCTTCCTTCTTATGCAAACTCTCACCTAGACTTTAAACACTCTCAACCTTTCTGGAAAAACCCTGATTTCTTCATTTCCCTTCCTTTCAAGAAAAATGAAGATATAAACCCTACTAAAGCCTCACACCCTAGAATGTCTCCCTCAGACCTTGCTCTTGCTAGACAAGAATGTGAACAGTTATTGCAATAAGGACTCATTGAGCCCACTAAGTCTAATTAGGCTTGCCAGGCTTTTTATGCAGAAAAGAGAGCTAAACAGATAAGAGGACAGAAAAGGCTTGTAATTAATGACAAGCCTCTCAACTTATTTTTGGCAGATGATAAGTTTCCCTTGCCCAAAATTTCTACTCTCATGGTACATTTGAAGAATGCTAAGATCTTCTCTAAGTTTGGCCTTAAAGTAGGATTTTGGAAATTGGATATCAATCTAGAAGATAGACCCAAAACAGCTTTCTGCATTCCTGATTCTCAGTACCAATGGACAATCATACCTTTGGCCTTAAGGTTGCTCCCTCTTTGTTTCAGAAGGCAATGAACAGAATTTTTTTAACCCATTCTGTATTCAACTCTGATCTACATTGATGATATCCTCCTCTTCTCAGTTATAAAAGAAGCCCATCATCAACTGTTACAACAATTTGCCTCAATTGTCCAGCAATATGGGATAATATTGTCTAAAAAGAAAAGTTTATTGGGCCAAACCACTATTGATTTCTTAGGCCTTCATTTTAAAAATAGATCCTATTTACCTAGCCCACATATAGCCTAAGAACTCCTCAAGTTTCCAGACTCAAACCTTACCCAAAAACAAATTCAACAGTTTCTTGGTATAATTAATTATATCAGAGATTTTTTCCCAGCCATAGCCTAGCCCATTAGCCAGTTTTATAAACTCATCAAAAAGAATTCACCACCTTGGACAGAAACTCAGACCGAAGTAGTCCATACCATTAAACAAATAGTCCAGAAACCAATTCCCCTTCACATACCTTCTACTGGACTTCGTATTTTATAGACATATGTAAGTGATGAATTTTGGGGTGCAATTTTCTTGAAGAACTTAATGAAAAAAGATATTATTGTGGACACGCAAGTGGACAGTTCAAAGACAGCGAAAAGTATTACCACTCCACATATAAAGAAATCTTACCTATTAAGTATGGAATAAAGAAGTTTGAATTCCTTCTTATTGGCTATCACTTTCTCGTCCTTCTTGACAATACCTCTTTTCCTAGAGCACTTGAATTTAAATGAAAAACCTTACCTCCTCACCAGTTGTTAAGGTTACAAGAATGGTTTGCAAAGTATGATTTCTCAGTCCAGCATATAAAAGGTAAGACAAACCTCATCCATGACCTTTCGTCTAGGTCAGCTAAACCTATTCTTCTCATTACTCAGAAACATTCCCTTCCTCTTATTATGATGAATACCAGACCATCTAGTTTTAGACCATCCAGTTCACCCAGTAATACTGATAGACACATTGATAACCAGTTTTTATAGTTTCCTCTTGGTTTTCATCCCTCCAGTTCAGCCTCTATTCAATATTTTGCAAGAACTCATTTTTTGATTTATCTTTCTGAAGTTCATGATTATTTTCATATTAATCGTGAGCTTAATTTTTTTTTATCATGAGTTTCCATGGTTTCTTGTTTACCATTTGTCCCTTTCTAATCCAAAAATAATTCCAGAACCATGGTTATTATGGTGTTATTCAACACTATATCACCATACAATTGAGATCCCTCTTATGAATATGATCAGTTTTCTCCAAAATGAAAATAATTCTGATTCCTTACCTTGGAGATATTTAAAATGGTTTGATTCAATCCCCAACTGGATCAAAAAACTTAAGAAGATTGCTCGATACTATAAAGTTTGGGATAATCTAGAAGATAAGATTAAGAATTTTTATTCTATCTTTATCTTCTACATACCATATTTCTAATATTCCAGAACAGGTGTTCTTTGGTCTCAAAATCTTGCTTTTGAATGAAAATCCTATGTTAGCCAGCTTTATCAAAAGGAAAGCATGCAGACAGACCTCAAGATGTTGTTATGTCAGTTCAATAATACTAATTTAAATGTTAGGACTCCACTTATTTGCACATCCCTTGTTCCTGATTTAAACTGGACTACTACAGTTGAAAGTATTTCTAATGAAGCTAAAAGAAGATTTGAATCGGCACTCAATGCTCAGATAAGATTTGCAGAACAGACTATTGAGCTTCCTTTCCAGCTCCCTGGTGAATACTTTGTTGACTATGATGTTGATTTTGGTGGACCTCTCAGTTAATCAGAATCTCAGCCAGCTCCTCTCAGTCACTCAGAAGAAGTGCCTTCCAGCTCATCTCAGCCAGTTGTTCAAAGGAATCTTGATAATTCAGAGATGACTTAACAAGATATTGATGAGATAATTGTCAATACCAGCTCACCTCCCAACAGACAAGATATGGATATCATGTCATGCCAATATATTGATGCCTCCAGAAGACTAGAAGACAACCTAATGGTCACAACTTCTTATGACTCAGACTCTTCTGATTATCAAAATATGAATCTATCACCATAGCACTTTATATAGCGGTTCTACTATTTTTGCCTTGTTGTAATAATTTCAGTGAGTGAAAATACTATTCCCTCACATGGTTTGTTATTTTCTGATTAGTATGTCAGTGTTTTATGATGTAAACACTTATGTAAGCTTGCTTGTTTGTTTCTTAGCTCCTCCTTCTACATAAGGAGCTCTCGTTGTATGTGTTAGGGATAAGAGATGATAGAGAGTTTCTCTTTCTTCTATCCCCAGTGTGTTTAATAAAATTATAAATTTCTAAGTTAAATTCTCTCTTTCCTCTATATTTTCTGCATATTATCTATTAAGCTCGATCCCTTGATAAGAAGAATTACTTGTGAGAGAGTTGTTATAACCAGCATAGAGAATCAAAAGGGCGCTGTCCTGTTGAATGCCCAAGGAGAGGCTGTGTATGGACTATGTATGAGATTCATCCGTGTCTGTGTTTATGAGTTTATGCAGATCATTCATCTATGTTCATAGAGACAGTATGCTCTGTTCTTGACTCTGATCCTATATATGGTATGTTTTATATTTTATACTTATAGAGATTTAAATATCAGAATCCTCTGTGAGCATGGACACCCTCAGGTGTCTATTAATATATATAATTTTAGCTATTATATTAAAATTTTTCTTTATTTTACAAAAATATTTTATAATCAATTATAGATTTTTTACATTATTATTTGATATGTTAAAGAAAATCATTTTGTTGAAAATATGAGTGAGAAATTACTAAAATTGATTTCTAAAATAAATTTACATATTTTAATTATATAAGATTTTCACAATAAATAAATAATACTCCACAACTTTTTTTTTCAACATATAAAATAATTTTTTTTTCTAAATAATATAATATTTTCAAGCTAAAATATCAAAAATACCTATCATAAGCTAAAGTTTTTAAAATTTTAATATAAAAATTATCATGCTGAATTTCACTATCACAAATTAATAATTTATTTTGTTAGATTTTGGATAACTTTTTAATTTTTTGAGGGAATGGATTTAAGCTAGAGGAAATTACACATATTACCTTAAATCTCTCTTTCCCTTTCAATTTTATGGCATGAAACTTCTTCTTCTTCTTCTTCTTCTTCTTCTTTTTTTTTTCAAAACATGATGCTGCAATTTTTTTTTTCGTTTTTACCTATTTCAGGAGTTGAATTTTTATGTTTTTCTATTTTTTTATTAATGTTTTATTATTTATAGATAATTTTTGAGTCATATTCTCAATATATACGTAAAAAATAAATATATACATAACATATGCACAATATATACACACCATATATAAAATACACATAACAAATAATAACACATATATAATATATACCAAACATCTATCGAATGCCTATCATATCTATCAAAAATCTACTAAATATCTATAAAATATTTTTAATATTTTTAACTTTAATATTTTTAATTTTATATTCACACAACATACACACAATATCTATATAAAATACATACAACATACAGAACAAATACATAATATGTATATAATATCCACTAAATATCTACATAACATCCACATAATGAAATTAATATTTTTTTTACTTTTTATGTGTATAATATGTAAATTTTATTTAAAAATAAATTTTAATGAATTTTATTAATATATTTTTATATATTTTATTTTTTTATTATTTTTTGAGTGTTATTTCTTTTAATCAAAATTAAAAAAGTTTTATTTATTAAAATTAATAAATTTTATATACTGAAAATATAATTTAAAATATTAATTTTTTTATTTTATTATAATATTTTTATTTAATAGTGAAGCTTGAAAAAAAATAAAAATTGAAGTAAAATATTAATTATAGTAAGAGAATATGCATTTTTAAAAATTTGTTTCAATTATTTTTAAAAATATAAATATTTTTATTTTTTATAATATTTTTAAAATAAAATTTATTTTTTAAAGTAGTTTTGTAAATATTCCTTTAAGGTAACTTTAATTTAATATATGCGGTATAATTGTTATTTACATTCAAGACCAACACAATCTTATGTTTTGTTCCATTTATGAGAACCAAGACGCAAGCCTGCTTCAAATAATAATTAGGGAAAATTAGATAAGTAACCTAAAACTATTAAATTTGTTCTAACATGCGGCCGTGACCAAAAAGTTTTTAATTTTACGTAAAAAGTTTAAAAATTTTCAATAGTGCGCTATCATTCCTCAAACTTTGCGTTGCTTCTATGAATTTATATATATTATTATGAATTTATATATATTATGTGTATATTATATACATATTATAATATTCATATGTACATATACAATATCTAAAATATCTTTATAATATCGTAATAATATTTTTAAAAAATTTAAAATATGTCAACTATATCACTAAAATATCAGCAAAAATAAAAATATTATAGAGGATATGTACGTATATGTTATTGATGTGTTGAATTAAATATGAAAACATAATTATTTCTATAATATTATCATTAATTATAAAATAGAAAAGTTATATATATATGGTAGAAATTTTTTTAACATAAATGCATAGTAATATTATATGTAACAATATTGAAAAAAGAATAAATATATTATTTATGTAGAGAATATATAATATATATGTTGTTAATATGTTAAGTTAAATATGAAAACATAATTACTCCCCTAATATTCAAATTAATTATAGAATACTTGAATTGTATATATAATATTCAAAACCTAAATTTCTAGTGATATTATATGCAATAATATTAGAAAAAGAATTAAGAATTAATATGTTATTTATGTAAAAGATATATATTGTATATTATTGATATATTGAGTTAAATATGAATAAATAATTATTCCCTTAATATTCTCATCAATTATATAATATTTTTATATATATAATGGACATATTGTTTAAAACCTAACTTTTTGGTGATATCATATGCAACGGTTTTGAAAAAAGAATAAATTTATTTAATGGTGGAATAAAGACGTTATAGGGATAGTAGACCCCTTAGTTTAAACATACACACGCGCACGCGCACGCGCGCACATATATATATATATATATATATATATATGCAGTGACAAAATCAAAATTGAGATAAAAGAAAAAATTTTTAAGATAAAATAATTACAGATAAATTTATATTCAATTTTATTTTCATATTAAAAAATTAATATAAATATTTAACATTAATATTTATATTCAATTTTATTTTCATATTAAATAATTAAATATTAAAATTTTTATTAGTTTTATTTCAATATTTAAATTTTACTTTGAGAAATTACATAATATATATTATTTTTAAATAATATTTATATATTTTTTGAGATATTTGAAAAAAAGTATTTAAATTAAATTTTTTAATAAATTTATATGATAGAATATTTATTATAAAATAATTAACCTAATCACAAAACTTTAAACCTAATTCATATTCAAATTATAAAATAATTAATATAATAAAAAAATTTTAAATTCTCAATTCATATCATAATCAAATCCCAAAATAATTAACCTAATCATCAAAATTCAAATTTCAATTCATAATCAAATTTCAAAATAATTAGCTTAATCATTAAAATTCAAATTTTAATTCATAATCAAAACAATAAACTAAAATTTATAAATTAAACTTTAAATTAAATAATAATTATAATACTCAATAACATTATTAAAATAATAAATTAAAAACTAATTTTAAAATTTAAAATAATTAAAATTTAAAAATTAATTTTAAAGAAAAAATAAATATGCATACACAATAAATATGAATACACACAAATATATATAAATACTATATGTTATATAAATATATATTATGTTATAAATTAATTTTATATTATATAAATATAAGAATTATTAATTATATATATATATATAAATATACATATATTTTTTTGTCAAAGATATATAAATATATATATATATATACACACACATATATATATATATAAATATGTATATGTATGTAGAAACCAAGAGGGGGCAATAGACTCCCTAAGCTCCCCTTGATTCCGCCCCTTTAGTGTGTATGCATTAAAAATAATATAATTACATTACATATTAAAAATAATATATATGTACTGTATTTATTAAAAATAAAAAATAATTATTTTTTATTTTATTTTTATATAAAAAGTTTAATGTGTAACTTAAATACGAATAAAATTTACTAGTAGTGGACCTAACTAAATAAATTAAATTATTAAAAAATCCTTTTTATTTTAATATAATTTTATTACTTTTAAATTAACTCATTTTTTTTATAAAAAAAATTATATTTTACTAATTATATTTTTTCAAATATAAAAATTGATATAATAATATTTAATTGAATTAAATTTTTTTAAAATTTAAATGTCTAAATAAAAATTTATTTATAATTAAATATTAATTAATAAAGTTTTATTTTGAGCTAAATTTTAATATTTTATTTACATATATTATATCACGTAAATTTTTTCAAAATAATTAATTTAAACACTTTTTTAAATAACTCAAAAATATATTAAATAATTAAAATATCTCAAAAATATATAAAAATTATTTTAAAAATAACATATATAATATAATTTATCAAAGTCATATTTTGTTGCAATTTTTTTTGTTTAAAAATTTTACCTCATTCTCTTAATTAAATCTTAATTTCGCTACTGAATATATTATTTATGCAAAGGATATGGTATGTATATGTTGTTAATATGTAGTTAAATATTTCCATCAAATACAAATGCTTTATGCAAATTATCAAAAAACCAAGCCTCTTGCCTTTGTACACATACAATTTAGCACAAACAAAAAAATAATAAAATTCAAAATACTCAAAATTGTGAATAGCCAATAGAAATCATAAAACTTCCCTTTTCTTAAATAATTAGCTACCCATGGCTTGTTCCCTGTTACCTTTGCTTCCCTCTCATTTTTCTTTTAAATTTTGCATCAAGCCCACACAATTTCATAATTTTATCTCCAAATAAAACAGTGATGTGGGCTTCCTTGTTAACCATTTTCTCAGTAATCTTCCTTGTTCTTCAATCTCCCAATCACGAAGATAGCAAAAAAGAAAAATCAAACAAGAGAAAATAACATGCAAATAGAAATAGTATCAAATGATTGATATAGCTAATTTTGAACTAATAAGAACAAAAATATCTATGAGGCTGAACCTCAAAAGACAGGCAATTTGCGTTATTCAAAATAAAAAATAAATGAGACAGTTCAGGTTCACCAATTTACACGGTGACCAAAATTAGGGTACCATTTCATAGGAACAAAAAAAAAAAAAAGACAAAAATTAGAATTAAAACACACTACAATTTCATCATTACAAATTAAAAGGCAAAAAAAAAAAAAGGGATCTGCAGCTGACCTAAAAATGAAGACATAACATGAGATATAATGTACTGGGCATGTGTTCCATTTCAGAAATGTTGACCAAGTGAACAACCATGCTTATTCATTTCTGTGGTTGTAATCCTATTTCAACAACCATAGTTCTCTGTTATCTAAATGATAATTTGTCAACAAGGTCATGTCTCTTTATGAAAATCATGATCAAGTCCAATGAATTAGCTGGAAAACTATAGATCAGAAACGATGGTAACACATTTTAAATATCTCTTTTTCTTTTTCTTTTGAAAATATGGTCAGTAGACCAATGGTGGCCTCTTCCTACCAAAATCAAGAGACTAAAGATTGGATCAAAAAGAAATTATATATGCTTTGGATGACAAGGAAAATAGATTTCAATAAGATCATGAGACATGAAAATTCTCTAAGGCACACCTACCTCTGCATTTTATTGAGTGCCCACTTGTGTAGATCATACAAAAGATATCCAACATACTTCCTATACTATATGTAATCAACCTTGATTTTCACCAATTATGCCTTAATATTTTAGAAATATAAAATTGGTAGAATACAAACAGCAATAAAATTCAGATATATTCTTAACAAATGATGATTCAAGTAACATTAGCTAATCAAGAACAAAAACAAGATCAAATAACTTATGGCCATTTTCTTGATGAAATCAATTTTACTCATGTTTCTACAATTAAGTTATGGAATTAAAATCAAATGCTCATAGAACATTCAAAAGAGGGAGATATTCAAAGCCAACATTCATAAAAACCTGAAACGAATTAATTTATAAGCCAAAAATATTAAAAAATAATAATAAAAAAAGAGGATACTTAACATCATCTCGAAATAGTTAATGCACAATTAAAGAACAAGAAAAAAGATCAAAAACAAAGAAAACCCACATAAATATATTCTTCAATGAATCAAGAATCAAAGTAAAAGCAGAAAAAGATATCAAAAACTCACATATTTGTTGAATTTTCTCCAAAAGAAACTGTCATTCTTTGTATTGCAAATACAAAAAAGATTTCCTTTTTTTTTTCCTTTGCCCTTTTTTATTGAATTTGTTATTGAGATGGGAATTGAAGCGATAAAAAAGAAATGAATGGTTGATATAAGAAAGAGAGAAATCTCACAGAGAATCAGAAACCAGAGGAGAAAGATTCGAGCTGGTCACTTGGCAAATGTTGGCTTCAATTTATGGGTTATTCTGACACGTGACAAAATGGAAAAATTTTGCGCCCAACACTTCTTGTAATATCGTTTACCTCCTCCCAACTTGAGAAAATTTGCAACCAAGAGACATATTCAAAATATATTATGCAACGGAAATAATTACACAAGTACCGTGTGTATAGCAAAAACTTATAAAAATATAATATATTTTTAGTGTATGTTTAACATATGTAGTATATGTCTTACAAATAAAAAAATTAAAAAAATATTTTTATAAATTAAAAAAAAACATAACAAAAATGAAAATTTGAAGAATAAATAATATTTTATATAATTTTTTCTTTATTTTATACATATTTTTTATTTTATAAATTGTAGAATATGACAAAAAAAAAAGAGATATGTATATGTCCTAAAGTCTAAATATCAATATTATAGTTACACTTTTTTCTAATTTATTATATATTTTTAAGATAAAAAAATATAAAACGTATATATATATATATATCCAAATATCAGAATCATATTTACATTTAAAAAAAAATGAGTATTGGAATCAATTTGAAAAAAAAAAAAAGAGTTTTTATAGGGGTGCTTTTGTTATAGTCGGACTAGAAATAGAAAAGCATTTGATGGCATTTTAAAAGATGGAAATTAATGGCTATAGTTTGTCTTTCTTGAACTTTCCTGGAGATTTGGATCGGGGCCTCAAAATCAAATGAGCTGCCACAGCTGTTTTTCTGCTTTCTTTGCCAACACGTTAGTGCCTCTATGCATTGAACCTGTATCACTAATTATAAATATTTCTCATCTTATTTTATATTATTAAATTGCTATTAATTATAATTTAAAATAATATTAATATGTGCAGAGTTATTTTTTTCATAATTAAATAAATTTAATAATAAAAATACATTCACTCGTTTATTTAATATTTTTTTATCAATTTAATCATATCTATATATCTATATATAGTATATAAAAACTGAGGAATTAAGCATTCTCTCATGCTGCCACATAAGTAATTTTTCAAAATAAAAATTATTCTATAATTATCTCTTTATTTTATTTTATTTTTTTTTATCAAAAATTCAAATTCTAAACGTTTCACTTTCAACTTCTGAATACCTATTTATTTATTTTTCTTTTTGTCTGACTCTCTATCTTATTCTTAATGATGTCTTTCCCAACGTGGGTTCAAGAGAGCTTTAATAAAGGCTGAATTTCGTTCTTTGAAAACTCCCAAGACAAGAGGAAGAGGAAACTAGATATGCTGCTTGAAGAAATTGTAAGAGGTTTGTTTATTTACAGCTTCTCCAACGCTGCTTGAAGAAATTGCAAGAGGTTTGTTTATTTACAGATTCTCCAACGCTGCGCTATTCTTCAGAATAGTGCAGCAAATTTATAAAAAAGGTTTCAATAAGATTTGCTAGCGCATTACCGTAACAACGCTATTTTTTTTAATTTTTTTAATTAATTTATAATTAAATCTAAAAGTTTCAATTTTTTTCAATTAAGTTCTTTATTATTAATTTAGTTATTAAAAATTTTCAATTAGATCCTAATTTTTTTAATTTATATAATATATTGTATTATTAATTTATTTTATATTTTTAATAATTATAAAAATTTAATTTGTATTAATATAATATTAAATATATGTAGTATTTATAATAAATTATTTATTTAAGATTTTTTTATATAGAAATAGTGATATTATATATATATTATAATTAAATAAAATACATTAATAAAAAAATAACAAGCAATACACATCATTAACTTAATTAAAAACACAGCATAATAAAAAAAGTACTAAAAAATATAAAAACATAGATAGATAAATATAAAAAAAGGCTAATAAAATAAAGGTTTAATATTCCGGTAAGTCAGATCCGGATTCACCAATATCGTTGAAATATTGGCCATACATGTTTGAGGCAGATGGTGGTGGTTGTTGACGTTGAGCTCTTTTTTGTTGTATTCGAAGCTTTTCTTGGCGAAACGTTTCACGAGCAATTGGATCGTCAATAGTATTTAAATCGAGCAGTAAAATTTTATTTTCTTCTTTAAATTCTTTTAAATCCAAAGCTCTACTTCTCATCATCCTTGCCTCCCGCCTTTCTGCAGTTGCTTTCGCCAACTCTTCCACAAGTTTTTCATTATCTGTATGTATACGTTTTAGATCGGATGAAAAAGATTCATCAAGTTTTTTCTTCAATTTTATTTTTTTGACACCAAGAGGTCGTTTCGCTGATGTATACTCTCCTGAAGTATCCTCATTTAAATCAATTGAAAATGATGATAAATTTGGAGTTGGTACCATAGGTGAGTCTGGAGTTGGATTGTTTGACTCTGAGGACAGAAAACAAGAGTTTTGGCTTGAAACTATTTTTTTTAGAGTGACAATCCTTGAACTTCTCGACATCTTTCATCATGCTCCAAACATGGTCATATTTGAATCATTTTTTGTAGGTTGGATCTTGCATAAGTAAGGCTTTCGCTTGATCAAGCTACATAATTTACAAAATATTATGAAAAAATTTTAGATTTCTAAACCAAGTAATTTGCAAAAAATACTCACCATATCTTGCTCTGCAGCACCACTAGGATGTAAGTTTTCAATTTGTCGGTAACAACCATTCAACTTTCGTATAGCCTTCTCAATTATTTGCATTCTGCATTGCAAAGATCGCGGATTGCGGGACTCCCAACCTTCATTTGTTGCTACGGCATCATATGCTTCTGCCACACGAGTCCAAAATTGCTTACTTGATTGTTGCTTACCTATAATGGGATCTTGCGATATATCTAGATAAATTCTACATAATAGCACATTTTCAACTGCAGAATATCCTGCTGATCTTGAAGTCATAATTGATAAAGTGATTAAATGTTTAAGAGTATGGCTAACATATGGTAAGTTGTAGATGTTGGCAGCCCAATATATATAAGTATATCAATAATAAAGTAAACAGTTCCTTGATAAAAGCAATTTTAAAATCGACCGTCGGATTGATTTCCTCTCAATCTCCACCTTCCATTGGTATGCAACCATATCTGCACATATCTCAATGAAGTCAGAAAGAATCTTACACAATAATAAAGTAAACAGTGCCTTGATAAAAGCAATTTTAAAATCGACCGTCGGATTGATTTCCTCTCAATCTCCACCTTCCATTGGTATGCAGCCATATCTACACATATCTCAATGAAGTCAGAAAGAATCTTACACAATAATAAAGTAAACAGTGCCTTGATAAAAGCAATTTTAAAATCGACCGTCGGATTGATTTCCTCTCAATCTCCACCTTCCATTGGTATGCAGCCATATCTGCACATATCTCAATGAAGTCAGAAAGAATCTTACACAATAATAAAGTAAACAGTGCCTTGATAAAAGCAATTTTAAAATCGACCGTCGGATTGATTTCCTCTCAATCTCCACCTTCCATTGGTATGTAGCCATATCTGCACATATCTCTATGAAGTCAGAATCTTACACAATAATAAAATAAACAGTGCCTTGATAAAAGCAATTTTAAAATCGACCGTCGGAGCAATATACAAATTCAAATGATTGTCTAAATTAATTTGTACTTTTTTAATAATGTAATATGTATGTGTGTATTTTATTTTTAATTTGCTAATTAATGTATTTTTTTAATTAATGTTTGGTTAATGCATTTTTATTATTAATGTTTAATTAATATATTTTTATATTTAATGTATTATTATTTATGTCCAATATATGTATTTATTTCATTTATTAATTAAATATATAATTAATTAAATTACTTAATATTTAATGTTGGATGAAAACGTGAAATATATAAAGATATGGGATTAATATATAAAATGATAGGAAATTTTTGTAGTGAAATGAATAAATAAAGTTAAAGATAAAAATTAATATAATATTAATGAGAGAGAAGAATATGAAAATAATATTCTTTTTGGTGTTAAAAATGGTGTAAATGGTTGGAGATGATATTACGCTATTTTAGTGTTTTACACTAAAATGGTGCAAAAAATGGTGCAAACCGTTGGAGATGGCCTTAGGTTTCTTTTTAAGGCGCTAAATTGCTAATATAAATCACAAATTTTCATTCTCTATATTGAAAAGCTTTAGATTTCTTTGATTGATTCATTTTTTTGTGAGTTTATTTATAGATTCTTGCAATAAAAAAAAATAGATTCTTGCACCTGCAATAACTTCTCTACAGATTTGCTATCTTTTTTCTTTGGTATTCTTTCTCATTTTCATTTTTTTTTCTTTGTTAGAGAATCATATCATACAGAGATTATGAAATTGAATTATGGAATCAACCAGCTCAGTTTAGGTGGCAAGACGAAAGAGTAAGATGAATTTTGTTTGATGGTGGTAGTTCTTACACATACTTCACAAAAGAAGCATACTCTCAATTGGTTAAAGATGTTTCTCCTGATTATTTTGTTTGATAGTGGCAGTTCTTCTGTTGGCGAGCCAAGTTTCTTATCAAGTTGTTTAATTTTTTCTTTTTCAATTAGACTTTGGAATGATTACTCACCAGCATGTTTCAAATGGCTAGGCACAAGATTCCATATGCAACATATTACTTAAATTATCTATTATGTATAATATTTTATTTCTTTAGTTTGTGCTCACATTAAAGCTTTATGTGACCACAACTTTCTAAATCTGTAACCACATGTATGCAGATCTATTATAGACGTGAAGCAGTTCTTCAAGACTTTGACCGTTCAATTCGACAGCAAATGGTGGATAATCTCCACTAAGTTTCAAATTCCTCCAGAAAGTTACTTGGTCGCCAGTGAAAGAATTTCATTAACTCTTATTAAGGCTAAGTTTATTAATTTACAAATTTGGCATGGAGATCATTGTGAAATGAGCATAGTGTTCTGTAGAAAAAAGGCAATGCATGCTTGGTATTCTTAATGGAAGCGACGTGCACGATGGATCGACAATTATACTTGGAGATATGTTATTTAAGGGTAAATCCTTATTAATGAATGTGCATGAGTGTTTTTCAGTGTTTATCATTGATGTAGTGGTATTAAACTATTGACAGATATATCATTGAGAAGGCAAATGGTGGTATATGATAATGTGAACAAGAAAATTGGGTGGGAGCCATTTGATTGTGTGAAGCCTAAAATATTCAACAATCTCAGTGTGAATGTGCCTCTATAACACCGAAGCCCAGAAGCCCAATCTGAAGTGTTTTTCTGCTCTTGTCAAAACGCTGCGTATTGATTTAGGGTTAAAATGTAGCTGCTATATATATTAAACAGTTATTGGTTTTTAGGGTCAGATGATATTTTTCGCTTTCTCTTGTAATCTTAGCCGCTGTTCGAGTATTCTTCTCTCTGTTAGGGTTTCGAAACCCTAAGCTTCTACCTTTTCTGTTCTTGAGTGATTTTGAGAGGTTCTGTTAGAGAGTTTGTTTAGAGATCTCTGGTTTCTTTGATCTCTGTGAGAATCGGTTTTGATACTGTGTTATAGATACTGCTGTAAACGTTTGTATCTTCTGATTTCTTCGATTCTAGTGGAAAGACTGAGGAAAACTCCTCCTTGGATGTAGCTCTGATTTGTTCAGAGTGAACCAAGTAAAATCTGTGTTGTTCTTGTTTGTTTGATTGTTTGTTTAACAGTTTTCTTCTTCGATCTATTTACTGTTCAGATCCGTAACAAGTGGTATCAGAGCAACGCTCTGGATCTCAACAGCGAACGGAAAATGAAAGGTGGTAACGTTTCTTGTCTTATTTCTTTAGATCTGTACGTTTTGTTGTTTCTCCAGTTTCTTCTTTCTTTGATTCTTTAAAGTTTACCTTTAGATCTGGTACTGTCGAGTATTTTTTCTGTGTTTGACAGGATCTGAAGGTTGTAGATCGGGAAGAAGATGATCTGGATCATCAAAACCCTAGATCTAGAAGACTAACAGGCAAAGGTGGTAATTGTCTCTGTCTCTAGTCTAATATCTAGTGTCTCATCTTCGATTTCAGTTTTCAGTTTGACTTTCTTTGTTTTCTTTAGTGATTTCTTTATTACTGTAAAGATCTGGTACTGTCGAGAATATTTTTCTGTTTGACAGGATCTGGGTGTAAAGGAGTCAGAAAGTGTCAATCTGATCGGTGAATTCAAAAATTGAGAAACTGATGTCGATCGCTAAGATCAACGTTGAGAAATTTGATGGTAAAGGGGACTTTACCATCTGGAAGGAGAAAATGACTGCAATCTTGGTGCAACAAAAGTGCAAACGTGCACTTGATGGTCTACAAGCTCTTCCAGAGAGCCTTAAGGACGAGGAAAAACAAGATCTCATGGATCTTGCCTACAGTACAATAATACTGAATCTTTCCGATGGTGTACTCAGGAAAGTCAGAGGTAAGTCCACTGCTCCTGAGTTATGGCAAAAGTTAAATGAGTTGTATAATGTGAGGTCAGTTTCGAGGATTGCATTTTTAAAGGAACAACTGTTTAGTTTTAAAATGGATGCTTCTAAAACTGTTGATGAAAATTGTGACTATTTTCAAAAATTGGTTTTAGATCTGTTTGACACAAGAGAAAACCTAAGTGAGGAGAACTAGACTATAATACTGCTAAATTCTATCCCTGATAACTATAAGAATGTAAAAGATGCATTGAAATATGGCAGAGACAGATTAGGATTAGAAGATGTAATGAATGCATTGAAACTAAGAGAAATGGAAAATAAGGTAGTTAGTAAAACTAGCAGCAATGCAGAGGGTTTGTATGTTAAAGAAAAGTTTAAAAATAAGAAAAAGAATAACAAAAACAAAGTCTTCAATAACAATCAAACCCATCAGAATGGTTCCTCCAATACTAATAATAACCAAAATAATGGGAACTCATCTAAATCTGATAGAACTTGTTATTACTGTAAAAAGAAAGGTCATATAAGAAAATACTGTAGGGAAAGATTAAAGAAACTTGAACAAAAGAAGTCTGAATCAGGTGCTGTAAATGCATCAACAGATGTTGATGATATTGAGGCACTCACTGTCACTACAGTAAGAAATCCTGATAATTGGATTTTAGACTCTGCCTGTTCTTTTCATATGACCCCTAACAGAACCTGGTTCTGTAAATATCAAAGGTTAAATGGTTCAAATGTGTTGATGGGTAATGATTCCTCCTGTGAGATAGAAGGTATAGGTACAATTAGATTTAGAATGTGGAATGGGAAGCTAGTTGAGCTAGACCAAGTAAGACATATACCTGATCTTAAAAGAAACTTAATCTCTTTAGGATTATTAGAAGAAAAGGGGTACCCACACACTGCCAAGGATGGTGTACTGTGTGTGTACAAGAATGATAGGTGTGTCCTAAAGGGTCTAAGACTTAACAGACTCTATCATCTTGATGGAACTGTTGAGTCTGACATTGCTGGAAGTGTAACTTCTGGCACTAATTCCACTGTTCTATGGCATAAAAGATTAGGACACAGGTTATAAAACCTTAGAACACCTAAGTAGAAAAGGGAATCTAGAGTTGACTGATTTTAGTAAACCTGATATGTGTGAAAGTTGTGTGATGGGAAAACTACACAAGCAAAGCTTTAGTTCCTCTCTGTATAAGTCAACAGACTGCCTTGAATATATACACAGTGACCTATGGGGCTCCAGCTTTGTGCCTCTGTCCTTATATGCATCTCAATATTTTGTAACATTCATTGATGATTTTTCAAGGAAAATTTGGATTTATTTTCTTAAAAACAAAAATAATGTGTTTGAGAAATTTTGTGAATGGAAACTGTTTGTTGAAAATCAAAAGAATAAAAAAGATTAAAACATTGAGAACTGATAATGGGCTAGAATTCATTAATAAGCAGTTTAATGACTTCTGTTCAGAGAATGGAATCCTTAGGCATAGAACTTGCACATATACTCCACAGCAGAATGGGGTAGCTGAGAGATACAATAGAATAATTTTAAATAAAGTGAGGTGTATGCTCTTTGAATCAGGTTTGAGCTCAAAATTTTGGGCTGAAGCAGCTCAAACTGCTTGTTACATAATAAATAGATCTCCTTCATCTGTTTTGAAACTTAAATGCCCTAATGAAGTCTGGAACAACAGACCAATTGTGTATACTCACTTAAGAGTCTTTGGCTGCATAGCATATATCCACAACACTGCTAGTAAACTAGAACCTAGAGCTAAAAAATGTGTGTTTATTGGTTATCCTCCTGGGATTAAAGGCTATAAGTTCTGGTTACCTGATGATAAGAAAGTAGTTGTCAGTAGGAATGCTGTCTTTAATGAACTGGAATTTCCTAGAACTAACTTGCAGGTTTATAAGTCTGATATACAGACTGACAGGTCAACTCTTGAGGTGGAGCTTGACAGTTTTGTACAAACTGATCAGAATGAGCCACCCCAAGTAGAAGACATCCAACCAGGAACTGAAGCAGAGCAGGACATACAATCTGATGGTTCTGATCAGGAAGGTGAACCTGATCCAGAACCTAATGATTATATGTTAACAAGAGACAGACAAAGAAGGCAAATCAGGAGACCACAGAGGTTTGATGATTATACCTTGAATGTTATGAATTCTGACTTAATTGCATTTGCCTTAGTGTCTGTTGCAGAGTTAGAAGGAGGTGAGCCTTTAAGCTATGAAGAAGCCATAAACAGCAGCAACAGTAAACAATGGTATAAGGCTATGAAAGAAGAAATGTCTTCCTTGTGGAAGAATAATACATGGAAGCTAGTACCAAAACCCTTAAATAAGAAAGTAATTAGCTGTAAATGGATCTTTAGGAAAAAGCCTGCTATACCTGGGATAGAGAGAGAGATTTAAGGCTAGAGTTGTAGCTAAAGGGTTCTCACAGAGGGAGGGTATTGACTTTCATGAAGTGTTCAGTCCTGTTGTTAAGCATGTGTCATTTAGGCTGTTACTGTCTATTACTGCTTTATTAAATCTGGAACTTGAACAACTTGATGTGAAGACAGCCTTTCTCCATGGAAACCTGGAGGAAGAGCTGTATATGTCACAGCCACCTGGTTTCATTCAAACTGGTAAGAAAGATTGTGTGTGTTTGTTGCAAAAGTCACTATATGGTTTAAAACAGGCACCTAGGCAGTGGTACAAGAGGTTTGATGATTTTATTCTTAGGAAAAATTTTAAAAGAAGTCACTTTGATCCTTGTGTGTATTATTCTGTCCTGCCTGAAAATGTGTACATTTATCTTCTGCTGTATGTGGATGATATGTTAATTGCCTGTAAGAGTTTGAATGAAATAAATAAATTGAAATCTGTGTTAAGTAGTGAATTTGATATGAAAGATTTAGGTCCAGCTAAAAGAATTCTTGGTATGAATATTGAAAGAGATAGAAATAGGGGTATACTGTTTTTAAATCAAAAGGATTATGTGATTAAATTTCTTGAACATTTTGATTTAAATAAAAGTAGAGATGTGTCAACTCCTATAGGAGCACAATTCAAATTTAGTGCTAGCTCTAAACCATTGACTTTATCTGAAGCTGAATATATGTGTAATGTGCCATATCAGAATGTGGTAGGAAGCATGATGTATGCCATGGTCTGTACCAGACCAGACATAGCCTATGCAGTCAGTCTTGTGAGTAGATTTATGTCAAACCCTAACAAGGAACACTGGCATGCTGTAAAATGGTTAGCTAGATACTTAAAATGATCTAATTCTGTTGGCTTGTTGTTTAAACAATCTGTAAATGTTGAATTTGATCTTGTTGGCTATTGTGACTCTGATTTTGCTGCTGATCTTGATAAAAGAAGGTCAATTACTGGTTTTTGTTTTATTTTTGGTAACAATGTTGTAAGCTGGAAGTGTAGCCTGCAGCATGTTGTAGCTTTGTCTACAACAGAAGCTTAATATATAGCCTTAACAGAAGCTATCAAAGAGGCCATATGGCTTAGAGGTATTTTATCTGAACTGAGTTTTCTACAAGGTAAGATTGATGTGTTCTGTGACTCACAAAGTGCCATACACCTGTCCAAAAACAATGTGTATCATGAAAGAACCAAACACATTGATGTCAGGTTACATTTTATTAGAGATATTATCACTAAAGGAGATATTTCTGTTAAGAAAATATCCACTGTAGAAAATCCTGCTGATATTTTTACTAAAGTAGTTTCTGTTGGAAAATTTCAGGCTGCCCTTGGCAAACTTGGAGTTTCAAAGAGGTGACACTTGAAGCTGGTGATTACCCGAGGAGAGTTCCAAATGTCTTTCCTGTTTAGGTGTTTAGAGTCAAGGTGGAGTATTGTGAATGTGCCTCTATAACACCGAAGCCCAGAAGCCCAATCTGAAGTGTTTTTCTACTCTTGTCAAAACGCTGCGTATTGATTTAGGGTTAAAAT
This sequence comes from Garcia nutans, assembly GCA_947685225.1. Taxonomy (NCBI): domain Eukaryota; kingdom Viridiplantae; phylum Streptophyta; class Magnoliopsida; order Malpighiales; family Euphorbiaceae; genus Garcia; species Garcia nutans. The sequence goes on along the minus strand of CANTUV010000033.1, from coordinate 38,537,866 downwards.
GTAGCTGCTATATATATTAAACAGTTATTGGTTTTTAGGGTCAGATGATATTTTTCGCTTTCTCTTGTAATCTTAGCGGCTGCTCGAGTATTCTTCTCTCTGTTAGGGTTTCGAAACCCTAAGCTTCTACCTTTCTGTTCTTGAGTGATTTTGAGAGGTTCTGTTAGAGAGTTTGTTTAGAGATCTCTAGTTTCTTTGATCTCTGTGAGAATCGGTTTTGATACTGTGTTAGAGATACTGCTGTAAACGTTTGTATCTTCTGATTTCTTCGATTCTAGTGGAAAGACTGAGGAAAACTCCTCCTTGGATGTAGCTCTGATTTGTTCAGAGTGAACCAAGTAAAATCTGTGTTGTTCTTGTTTGTTTGATTGTTTGTTTTACAGTTTTCTTCTTCGATCTGTTTACTGTTCAGATCCGTAACACTCAGTCCTTTCTTTGAGGGATACTGAGGGAGAGAGTTTTCAAGCTACATATTGTAAATTATTATTTCAGTTCCTTGTTCTTTTTTTTTTTTTAAATCTTAATATAAATTATAATAAGTTTTTACTTATTATAAAGCAACTTCCCAGAGGGTCATCTGATTGTGTTCTACTAGGCAATTATAAGTTTTTACTTATAAGGTAAATTTGGTTGATCTTTTTGTTGAAGAGCATAAAAATTGTTAGTTGTTATATATTAGATATAAATTATTTATTCTACAAAATGTGAAATATGAAGTAAATTTTATTATCTTGTCTGTGAAAGTTAAGGTATGCATAAAACAAACTTGGAGAATTGGTTTTTCAGGTTGCTAAAAGAGCATAGCAATGAGTTTAAAAATGAGCATTAGTTGTCATATTGACAAGTCAGACCATCCTTGATTCTTGGCAATTAACTGTAATGAAATTTCAAAGTTTTCTCAAGCAGTTATTGAATCTAATTATGCTGTATGCGTGCTATTTTTTGCTAACAGTTTCCTTTTTTTTATTTTTGGCTTATTTATTTACAATTGAGTGATGAGATTTTTTTTTCTTCCTCCGTTAAATGAAATGTAGTTCTTAGCATTCTTCTTTCGTTTGTGGAATTATTGGTATACCCTACTTTGGTTACCTATAACCATGAAATCAGGTGATTGGAGTTGATTAGATATTGTTTTAAACCACTAACAAGGAAATTCTGATGAGTATTATTTTATAATTATATGTCTTGCTTGCTTTTAGATTTTGATTTTGAAAAATACTTAAATGAACTTGAAACGGTAAAAATAAATTACAACAATGAACAAATATAATAAAAAATAAATTATATCACGTATCACACAGGCTAATGTGAAAAAAGTATTCTAAAAGTGACATATCATTATTTGTTTTAAAATAGTGTTATCACATTTTTAAATTTATTTTTATTTAATTTTAATAATTTATATAAAATTTTAAATTGAATAGTTATTATATTTATGACTTTTAATATTCTATTAAATAATTACACATTAATATAATTTTATAATGCTGATTAAATAAATTATATTTATGACTTTTAATTTTTATAAATTAATTACACATTAATATGATTAAATAATATTAATTGATTTATATACTTTTTTAAGAAATTTAAAAAGTTAAAAAATATATTATTCTTAACCTTTTTAATAAATTAATTATAAATTAAAATTTTTGAGAAATTATTATAAATTAGTTAATTTATACTAATAATTAATTTATATATTTTTAAAAATTAAAAAATTAAAAAATAAAATATATGACTTTTGACATTCTTAATAAATTAATTATATATTAATAATTAATATAAATACTTAATTTATTTATAATAATAATTAATTTACATCTTTTTATAAATTTTAAAATTTAAACAATGAAAAATATGACTTTAATCTTTCTAACAAAATTAATTATACATTGAAAATTTATGTAATAATAATATTAATAATAAAAATAATTTTAATAGTAATTATGATTATAAATTTTTTTGCTCACATTTTCTCCCTATTTGAAAGGTTTGCTTAAATTTTTATTTTTATTTATAAAATTCATGATATTTTTATAGGAAAAAAATTATGTAAATTTTGTTTATGATGAGTAAAAACATTAAGTTATGAAATAAAAAGATTATATTGGTTTACCTATATTATTTCAATAAAATTATCATAAAAATTAAGATAAGTGTATTATTTTTTATTTTTACAGTAGAATTTATTTTTAATTTATATATAAATTATTTATTTATTATATTATATTTATTTATATTTTATTATTTTTATTTTCACATATCGTGCGGGTAAGCGACTAGTTTAAATTAATTTCTGAAAAGAACAATCAATAGGCATATAAAAAAAGTTAACCAAGAACTTGTGTGCTTATGTCATATGATTATAAATAAAATTGAAATGAATAAACATTAAATTAGTCATTCTTGTAACACATCAAAAAGTCTGAATATTACTAAAAATTGAAAATACAATATTGAAAATACAATAAATTAACTTAAATTTTATATACTAAAAATCAATATGATTTTTTTTTATCCAGCATTAAAAATCAACATGATTATGATAATAATCTCCTTGAACTGTCCTACTTATGCTAAAAAAAATATGGATGCTGAGTGTGGCATGGTTGACTTAAGGATTTATATTAGTCAAAGTCACATTAAAAAATAAATAACAAATAAACTCTTCTGATAAAATTATTATTTAGAGCCGCTAAAATTTTATAAAACTAAAACTGAATTAATTAGTTTAATTCAATTTCATTTTTAAATAAAAATGGATTCAGTTTGCAATTTTTTTTAGAAAAAAAAAATAGTTTAGAGTTTAGTTTTTTGTTTTATTCATAAATAATCAAATCAAACAAAAGAAAAAACCCGCACATATATATTTAGTATTTTAATTAGATAGTACTGTATAATTAAAATTTTGATATTTCTTGAGAATGTCATTTTGTTTACTTGTGAAATGAAAAATTCTAATAAACTAAGAAATAAAAAAAGAAATAATTTAACAAATATTTAAAACTAAGAAATAAAAAGGATATTTTTAATGATTGTAAAATGAGACTCTCTATACAAGAAGATTACAATCACAGCCTTTAATTACATACATGTATTAACGAATATAATTTATTTCTTAAATTATAATTTTTATTATTTAAAATTAACAAGATTTTGTTGCATACGTTTTTACGAAATGAATTAGACCATTTTTAGTTTAGCTTAGTTTATTTTAATTTTATGTATAATTAAAAAAATTCAGTTTAATTTGAAAAATTTACAAACCATGCATAATTTACGTCTTGGTTTCAAAATTCTTTTGAACTGCCCTATATCCTTAATACTTCAAAAAAGTGGATTATTTTGAGGAAGTCCAAAATGCCTATTTAAATAAACAATCATTTGAAATATTTATAAATTTTAATTTCAATTTTCAAATTTGAAAATATTAAAAAATAAACTTCATATAAAATTTTCAACGTTCAATTTTTTCTTTAATAACTAACTATTTAAAATATACTGAAAATCAATGTAGAAAAATTAATTAAAGAAGAAATTGAACGCACAATAAATAAAAAAAATGAGAAATAATAAAATGTTAGAATTTTTGTCTTTTTCTAATCTATTTTTTTTAAAAAAATTTCTTCTCTTTTATTTTATTATTTTTATTTTCAACATTGTGCGATGATTTTTTTACTTTAGTTATTTCTTGAGAGATCATGTTCATATTTTTTTATTTAGTTTATTTTTTAAGTTAATAATAACCAAGACAAAAAGATACAGACAAAATTTGAAATAGCGGATAAAGTGGCAGGCAATAATACAACAATAGAGATATACAAAAATAATTACTAAATTATGAGAGAAGTCTTAAAAAATTACTAAAATATAAAATTTTTCGTAAATAATATCATATTGTGAAAGTCAAAAGGTCAAACCGAAAATCACATTTTCGGTTTAACCCTTTATTATTATTTTAATCATTTTTATACAAACCGCAACTTTGAGTTGCGGTTTGGTACAAAATTTTTTTAAAAAAATATTATATCACCAAACCGCAACTCAAAGTTACAGTTTGGTGTAATTTTTTAAAAAAATTATATATAGCACCAAATCGCAATTTTGAATTGCGTTTTGGTGTTTAGTTGATGAAATTTTCAATATTAATTAAAAATCACTATATAATACTAAATCTAAAATACCACAATATTAATTAGACTCTATATACAGCACTAAACCTAAAATATCACTGTATTAATTAAAAATTTTAAAAAATTACCTAATTATCAAAAATCAAATTTTTATATAAAATACCACTAACCTAATTAAAAAAATTAAAATTTTAATCCTAATTAACATAAATTACCTAATTATTATAAAAACTTCATATAAAATCTAATTTTACTCTAATATATAAAAAATTAAAATTTTAACCCTAATTAACAAAGAACTCTAATTTTTATCAAAAATACTGGTAAATTAGTTAAAAAATTAAATTTCTTGACCTAAAAATAAAAAATTCTAATTTTCTCCTAAAACATTAATTTATATCACTCATTATCAAACACTCAAATTTTGTCCCTAAAATACCACTATAATTTGTCCCTATAATTTTTTTAAACTAATATAGTGGCATTTTAGGGACAATTTGAGTGTTTGATAATGAGTGATATAAATTAATTTTTTAGAAGAAAGTTATATTTTCTTATTTTTAGGTGATATAAATTAAGTTTTTAGGAGAAAATTAGAATTTTTTATGTTTAGGTTAAATAATTTAATTTTTTAAACTAATCTATCAGTATTTTAAGTAAAAATTAGAGTTCTTTATTAATTAGAGTTAAAATTTTAATTTTTAATATATTAAAATAAAATTAGATTCTATATGAAATTTTTTTATGATAATTAGGTAATTTATGTTAATTAGGGTTAAAATTTTAAAATTTTAATTAAGTTAGTGGTATTTTATATAAAAATTTGATTTTTTGATAATTACGTAAAATTTTTAATTAATATAATAGCATTTTAGATTTGGTGCTATATATATAGAGTCTAATTAATATAGTAGTATTTTAGGTTCGGTGCTATATATAGTAATTTTTAATTAATATCAGAAATTTCATCAGCCAGATACCTTGCAGTTTGGTATAATTTTTTTTAAAAAAAAAATTGCACCAAACCGCAACTTTGCGGTTTCGTGATATAATATTTTTTAAAATTTTTTTTACATCAAATCATAACTCAAAGTTGCGGTTTGATGCAAAAATGATTAAAGAATATGAAGGGTCTAACCGAAAGTGTGACTTTCGGTTTGACCATTTGACTCCCATAATATAGTAATATTTGGGAGAAGTTTCATATTTCAGTAATTTTTTGGGACTTCTCCCGTAATTTAGTAATTATCTCAGATATATACCAAAGAGGTGCAGAAATATAGCAGCCGCAATGTAAGATCATAAAATATAACAGCTAATTGTCTATAATAGCTAGAAATGCATATTGTGTGATAAGCCAAGATTGCTTTTGTTACAATTTTATTTTCTTCACCAGATCTTCGAGAGACCACAACCCAAGAGCAGTATCCAAATATCGCAGAAATAGAATTTGTGGGAAATACGAGCTTTCTTTTCCAAACCAAGCTTTCAAAATTATCATCCCTGAAAATACCAAATTTAGCAAAGTGATCAGCAACAACATTTGCCTCACAATAAATTTGACAAAAAGTTATAGAATTGAAGTGCCAGCACACATCTTTAATGGAGCACAACAAATCTATAAATTTCTAGGGAGCATCATGTAAGAAAACACAACTAAGAATTTTTCATCGTGATTTTTGAGAACACCTCCAATCCTTGCAAAACCAGGTTACCTATGGTTGCTTCATCCACATTCCATTTTAGTATATCACAAGAAGGCATGCCCTAATGAATAATATGTCTCTTCTTTTGGGTTAGCTCCCAATTTTTTACACATTGTGAAGACATCAATAATTGATTTGGCAAAAATGGAAAAGAAGAATTAATGGCATAGATCTAAAAGGCCAAGTGCACAACAATCAGATCAAATAATTTCTCGACATTAAGGCAAACATTATAGAAAATGATATTATTTCTCTCCAACCAAATGGACCAAATAACAAAAAAAAAAGAAAAAGTAGACCATACTTTTTTCTTAAAATTTCCACGTGCATATCCACTCCATTGTTCAATAAATCTAACAATGATCGAGGGCAACACCAAAGGATGTTCCACCAGTCCATTAGTTTACTCCGTAATTTCCAAGCAATAATAAATACTACAAAAATGTGCAAAATTACATACTAAAAATTATAAAGAGTCAAAGTTCTATCTCTAATTACTGGCTGACTATTGAGAGATCAATCATTTAAAATTATTTAGCAAATATACTAAGAGAATATAGATCATTTGCCATTTAAAATATTTACTAACGACATAGTTGTTTGTAAATATGGCACTGATAAAAGGAGCCACATGTATAAACTACCATTATCAATCGATGAAGAGTATTTTCGAAAAAAATAGCACGAAATTTTGGCACTACTTTTTACCAATAAAAATTATCGATAAACCTAAAAGCTCTCAGCAAATGTAAATGCAGTTAATGGAGGTAATACATTTATTGATAGGCGCGTCTTTTAAATATTATTTATTCCCTTTATAGAGAGAATATGACTTTTTCTCAGTAAATGAAAAACCCCAATCTGAAAAATCTTTTTATTTACTGAGCAATTTAAAGATTTGCTCAGCAATATTGCGGGAAAGAATTGTTCTCTTGGAAAATGCAAATAAGATGCGCATCTTTTAAATATTATTTAATTCCTTTATGGAGAGAATGTGACTTTTTCTTGGCAATGAAAAACCCCTAATCTGAAAAGTCTTTTTATTTACCTAGAGATATATAGATTTGCTCGGCAATACCGAGGGGATAAGAAATTCTCTAGGTAAATGAAAATAAGAGGGAACATCTTTTAAATATTTTTTAATTCCTTTACTGTGAAAATAATATATTTTCCCAAACTAGCAACCAAGAGGGGGGGGGGGGGGGGGGGGGGGGGATTGGTTGAGATGAAGAGTGTTGGTAAATTGAAAATTTAAAAACAAGAAATGAAGAAGATGTAGATGGAGATGGAGTAGAGTTGAGAAGAAAGAAACACAAAGAGTTATAGTGGTTCAGATTTACTTCAATCCTATATCCACTTCTTTAACAACTTGTTAAGGTTCCATTAGACTTGAGTTTTTATAAGCTTAACTCTAACTTGGTGCTTTCCTTAGCTCACATCGAACTATTACAATGGTTTGATATCAATCTTCATAACCCTTACAAGAGTTTTTCCAGGCTCACTCTCACAATCTAAGTGTTTCTAATCTCACACTCAAACTTGATGGTGTTTAATGCTCACACCTAACATCTAAGACTTTTGATCTTTGATCTTTAGATAAGACAATGAAAAAAAATTGTTTATGAAATTACAATAACAATCAAAATGTTCTCTTACTACAAAAAAATGAAGTTTAATGTGGTATTTATAACCATGTGGCTTAAGGTAGTCATTTAGTGTGGTTCCCACATATTTAGTGCTTGTCTTCCACTAATTCTGTGTTCGGAGCTCGATGTGCGATCGCTCGGCTTGGTGGGCAATCACACTGTTGAACAATTTTGGAGGGACACGGCCACAAGCTTGGCCGTGTCCCTTGCATGTGTCAGCTACTATCCATTGATTTCTTCCTCTTGATTCCTTAGTTTTTTCCTTCCTTAGCATGGTTCCTTGCATATTAAACCTAAAACAAAACTTGAAACAAACTTTAAGCCAGAATTAAATAAACAATAACCAACAAAACATAAACACACACTAAAAATTAGGACAAAAAATGACAAAAATATTGAAATAAATTAAAACTACCAAAATTAATGAAAACACTAAATAAACCGATTAAAACTACTAAAATACCTAAAGAAAACAATAATTATCATAATAAATAAGACACAAATCTATAACAAAAACTAATAAAACAACTGTTTGAAAGTTTTGTGTAATGACTAATTCCAACAGTCATATTTTATTGTCTGACAGAATCTAGCTGCCCATACTTTTTTGCCATGCTATTGTCCAAGCTCGTCGTGCAGTCGCTCGGCACAAAGTTACCATTTGAATTCAAATTTCATCATCCACGTGTTCGGTTATCATTGGTCTGATGTGTTTGGCGCTAAGATTCATTTGTGCGGGCGCTCGGTTATTTTGGATAAGCGCACACGAGTTTAAGTGTCGAGGAAGCACGATGAGAGCTAACTGCTATCTCTACTATTCTTTTAAGCATTTTAGCTCTTTGTTACGTGCAGTCGCTTGGGTATCTGGGGAGATCGCTAGAAGATCTAGCATTCTAACTTCACCGCTCACCGAGACCGCTATCCTTTCTATATCTTTATGAATTCTTACCTTGATTTGATGTGGTCGCTTAGTTCTTTCATACGATTGCACGCTTATCGAGTGTCATTACTTCATTGCTCACCGTAAATGCGAAATCTTATGTGGAAGTTGTGGACTTAGCTCAGTTGTCGGTGTAGAGCTGCACTACTTATTTAGCTTAGTTGTTCCATCAAGCTGCTTTCAGCTTGATAGTTCAATTTTTAGCTCAGCAAATCTATATCTGGCTCGGCACTCTATCACTCTTCTATCTACTCGGCAAGTCTGTATATCATATACTTGTTCAATTTATGCTCTTAGTTTGGCATATCTATATGTCAGTTTGGTTCTGTGTTCGTGCTGCATTTGTGTGGTCGCTTAGTAGTTCGTTCGAGCGGTTGCACAAGAGCTCGATTTCTATAAAACAAAACTTGATAGACTTGTTTGAAATCATTAGTTGTTTATCAATTTGATTGTCAATGATCAAAATAGAGTATGATTGTCCATCAATCAATAATCTCCCCCTTTTTGATTTTGGCAATCAAATTAAATTTAAGTTAAACATAATTAGATGCATGAAGCAAGTAATGGAATGATAATAAATTTTCTCCCCCTATGTGAAATGATTGATGCATGCTTTTTCTTGATGCCAAAAAATTTCTCCCCTTATGTTAAATAATTGATGCATGCTATTCTTGATTTCAAATTGTTCTTTTAACTTCTTAGAGAATTAAATTTATCTTCCCCTTTGCAAATTCAATTACATACATGTTCCTCTCCCTTTGAAAAAGACAAAAAGACAATTAAAGTAAAAGAAAGATGAAATTCATTGATACCAACAATTGAGAATACAAGAGAGAAATAATTTTTATAGCAATTGAAAGAAAATACAAGAAAATGATTAATCTAAAACTTTTTCTTTTCATTTTCTTGATGGTGGAGGAGGAGTAGGAGTTCTTTCATCATCATCATTGGGAGGAGTTAGAGAGGAGTCATGCGAGGATCATTCCTAAAGACTTTTAATATGTTCACTCACATCCCATTCACTTAGCTCACATTGGGTAAGATCAAATTTCTCTTGCAAGTCATATATATCATGATGAATGTGGGAAATATGATCAATATTTTTATTAAGTTTTGTGATTCTCTTTGTGACATCCTTCATAAAATGAGTAAATTGTTTTTAGAGAGAATATATGGCTTTGAGGATAAGTTTGAGGGTTTTGGATGATTCACCTTTTTGTTTAGTGGATTTGGAAGGTCTAGGGGGTGATCAACTTGAACTTGGATAGGTCACCTTCTTCTTCCATAATATGGTACCTATGCCTTTTTCTTTCCCTTTGGATAACTCATTTGCTACCAAATATATACTCATAGCGATTATCAACCTTTTGGATACATCTAACATGTTTAAGGTAATATAGGTTAATGGAGTTTGTAGCCAGATCAAGGGGGTCACTAAGGGTTGCAAGATTTTCAAGGGTTAGGAGCCCTAAGGGTCTAACAAGCTGAATAATTTGGGAAAATAGAAAGAAAGTTCATACCTTAAATTTCCCATGGTGAATGAAGGTGTCTATGAGAAACCTAACACTTTGGATTGGCTTATTATGCACAATAGCATATAAGAAAAATAAATCTCGTTAAGTAACCTTTTTATTTCCATTACTTCTTTGGTAAATGGTATAAGTGATGATTCTATGCAAGAGCCAAAAGAGAAGGGTCCTAAAGTGGATGACTTTGCATGACGTATTATTGTTTCGGGTTTCAGTGGATAGTTCACTCCAAAATAATGAATAATTCTTTAAAGAAAAATTCACATCATTGTAGGAGAAAGCTCCATGTGTTTGGAATCTTTAAACTTCTTCAAATTCTTCTAAAGAAAGAGCAAAATCTTGGTTAAAAAGCCTAAAAGAAACTCCATAGAATCCTATAGGTGCATTGTGTTTTTTTCTACCCTTAGATACATTAAGATTTCCCTTGAGAGGCTAGAGTAACCTAGCTTTTTAAGAAATGCAAATTGCCTCTACCCAATTCTGTCTAGGTAGCTATAGATTTCACCTTAGATGTTTAAAGTTAGGAGCATTCCTTTCGTAAACAGTTTGGTTGGTTCAAGGGTGTCTTTTTCTTGAGCATATAATACTTGCTTTTCTCATCCTCATTTTTGTACTTGGGTTTGTGTGGTTGGACACTTTTTCTAGTGAAGTGTTTAGGCTTGGGTTGAGGTTGAGGTTGGGGTTCACTAATAACAATCCATTTTCCCTTGATTGCAATTTTCTTTTTGGTGATTTTGGGTTTGGGTTCCATATCCTCAATAAAAAATAAAAGTAAAATGAAATAGAAATGTAGAAGATTGAAAAAAATGTAGAAAGAAATAGATTGTTGAAGATGCTTTGAACAAACTACTTCAAATTGATGGAAAACCTTCAAAATCTTCTTCTTGAAGATCAAATTCTTGAAAATTGTTTATTATGCATTTTTGAGATTGTAAAGATGTATATTTTTGAAAAATAGAGCTATTTATAGATAAGGTTTAGAAAACTAGCCGTTTTTGACAGTTTGGGAGTAGAAAAATTCAAATTTTAAAAGTTCCAACTTTTAAGAGAGTGTCAATCACAGAGGTTGTGTGGTCGCCCAAACTACCATGCAACCGCCAGCTCGGTCTGGCTAGCTCTTTTGGCAGTGCTTGCTCGCACATGCTTGAGAGGAGTGTAACGGTAAAAGAATTTTGAAATTCATGAGTTTGACCAAATGTATGAGCTGTTGTGTATTCATTGAAGGAAGATGCTTTGTAGCTCAGGCTCGGTAGAAATACTATTAAAGCTTGGGAGAATTATTTTATGGCTTGGGCTAGATAGAGAGCAGGTGATGTGCGACCACTCGGTATACTGGGGCGATCACACAAAAAGAGCCACTTTGGGTTTTAAACAATTTTAAGCACAAATGATCAAAATAAGTTTTGGGGAAATAGAGATTAATTATGGAAGAGATTTTTCATCAATCATACCAATATTTTTCTTTATAAAATTCATTCTTTCTTGATTTAAGGGTTTTGTAAAAATATCCACAAGTTGATTTTGAGTTTCAACATATTCTAAAACTATACTGTGATTTTGAACATTATCCCTTAAAAAGTAGTGTTTGATGTTTATATGCTTAGACCTAGAATGCTGAATGGGGTTTTTGGACAAATTAATTGCACATGTGTTATCACACTTAATAGGAATGTGATTAAATATTTTTCTATAGTCAAAAAATTGTTGTTTCATCCAAAGAACTTGTGTGGAACAAAAACATGCGACTACATATTCAGCTTCTGTGGTAGATAAAACAACCAACATTTATTTCTTGCTAAACCAAGAAACTAAGAATTCACTAAAAAAATGACATACTCCGATGGTGCTTTTCCTATCTAGTAGGGTACCGGCAAAATCTGCATCGGAAAAGCCTAATATGTCAAATGATGTGTTTCTAAGATACCATAGACCTAAATGTAATGTACCATTCAAGTATTTTAAAATTCTTTTAGTTACATTCAAATGTGATTCCCTAGGATAAGATTAAAATCTAGCACACACACATACACTGTACATTATATTCGGTCTAGATTCGGTTAAGTAAAGTAGTGATTCGATAATACCTCGATATTTCTTCTCATCTAATATCTTACCACTTTCATCTTTATCAAGTTTCAAGGACCCATCGGAGTCTTGCTAATCTTACATCCATCTATTCCAAACTTCTTGAGGAGTTCCTTTGTGTACTTGGATTGGTTGATGAAGATTCCATTCTTGCATTGCTTGATTTGTAGTCCAAGAAAGAATTTAAGTTCACCTATCATGCTAATTTCAAATTCCCTAGTCATACATGAAGCAAATTCCTTGTACAAAGATTCATTAGTAATATCAAATATAGTGTCATCAACATAAATTTGCACAATCAAAATGTTATGCATTTTCCTTTTAACAAAAAGAGTTGTGTCAACCTTGCCTTTTGAAAATCTATTTTCAAGCAAATATATACTAAGTCTATCATACCAAGCTCTTGGAGCTTGTTTCAATCGATATAGTGCTTTGGTAAGTTTAAAAACATGATTTGAAATTTTATAATCTTCAAAATCAAGAGGTTGTTCAACATAAACTTCCTCATTTATAATCCATTTAGAAATGCACTTTTAACATCCTTTTGAAAAGGTTTAAAATTCATGTGACATGCAATTGCAAGCAATATTCTAATGGCTTCTAATCTAGCAATGAGAGCAAATGTCTCATCATAGTGAATACCTTCTTCTTGGTTATAGCCTTTGGCTACCAATCTAGCTTTATTTCTAGTAATGAGACCATTCTCATCAAGCTTATTCTTATTTACCCATTTACATCCTATAATTGGATGATCTTTAGGTTTAGGAATAAGTTCCCATACATTGTTTCTCTTAAATTGATTGAGTTCATCTTGCATAGCAATCACCCAACATTCATCACTAAAAGCCTCCTCAATGATCCTTGGCTCAATTTGAGAAACAAAAGAAATATTAGAATCTAAATATTTAAGTTGAGATCTAGTAGTTACTCCCTTTGAGGTGTCACTGATGATTAGTTCTTTTGGATGATTCTTCTCGTAATACCAATCTTTAGGTAGCTCTTGAGATTCTTTTTCTTGTTCATCATGATTATTCCTTAGAACATTGATTGTTTCTTGTTATTCAAATGTACCTATAAAATCATCAAGAACACTACCTTTCCTTTGATCAAGTTTAGAGCATTCATCAAAAACAACATGCATTGATTTTTTAACTATTATTATTTTCTTATTAAATACTTTATATGCTTTGCTAGATGATGAATATCCTAAAAATATGCCTTCATCCGATTTGGATGAGAATTTTTCAAGATTGTCCTTGGCATTCAATATAAAGCATTTGCATCCAAACACTCTAATGTATGAAATTTTGGGTATTCTTCCATTCCATAGCTCATAAGAAGTTTTGTTTATCAAAAGCCTTTTGTAAACACAATTTGAAATATAACAATTAGCATTAACATCTTCTGCCCAAAAGTAAGATGGTAAATCATACTCATTAAGCATTGTCCTAGCCATTTCAATCAAATCTATTTTTTCTTTCAATCACACCATTTTGTTGTGGTGTTCTAAGAGTCGAAAAGTTATGTGAAATATAAAACCCATTGCAAAACTTTTCAAAGTACTCATTTTCAAATTCTTTGCCATGATCACTTCTAATAGATGTGATTACATGGCCTTTTTCATTTTGAACTCTTTTTTGTAAATATTTTAAAATAATTAAAAGCTTAATTCTTTTGAGCCAAGAAATTAACCCATGTGAACCTTGAGTAATCATCAATAAGTACAAATGCATATAACTTGCCACCTAGGCTAGCAATTCTATTTGGTCTAAACAAATCTAAGTGAATGAGTTCTAAGGGTCTAGAAGTGCTTACGATATTTTTTAATTTGAATGAACTTTTATGTTGCTTACCAAATTGACAAGGTTCACAAGTCTTACTTTTATCAAATTTTGCTTTAAGGAGGCCATCAACTAATTCTTCTTTACTAATGCATTGTAAGTGATCCATACTAGGATGACCTATTCTTCTATGCCATAGCCAAACATCATTACTTATGGTAATTAAGCATTCAAATGCATTATTGGACTGTAAGTCAATTTTATAAGTATTGTTAATTATCACTCCTTTGAATACAAGTTCATTATTTGAGTTGGTAACTTTGCATCCTTTAGAGTCAAAACTTACATCATATCCTTTATCACACAATTGACTCACACTAAGTAAATTATGTTTTAATCCATCAACAAGCCATACATTTTCAATCATATTCTTACCATGCATGCCAATGGAACTAATCCCAATTATTTTACCTTTAACATTATTTCCAAAAGTAATATTATCTTTATGTTTGTAAGTAAGTGTTGTAAAAAGCTTTGCATTACCCATCATATGCCTTGAGCATCCACTATCCATAAGCCAAATATTTTCATTGATAGTGGATTTTAGGCATACCTACAAAATAGCAATGTTCATCTTCTTTTAGGTACCTAAATGAAGTTGGATCATTGGGGGTTAGTGTTTAGATCATTTTTGTACTTATTTTTAGTATGATTTTATATGTGTTTTAATTAATGTTTTGATTAATTTTTTTTAAGTGTGTTTAAAGTGTTTGTTTTAGGTTTAGGTGCAAAAAGACCCTTGGAAGATCAAAACAGTGCAAGAAAAGCAAAGAAAGAACAAAAATGAAGAAACAAGAAAAGACATACCCAGGTGACACGGCCAGCAAGCTTGGCTGTGTCTCAATTCATACCAAAGAACAAGAGAACAAGCAAAGAAGGAAAGAAAAGAAGCAGAGATTGACACCATCAAGGGACACGACCAAGCCACTGGCCGTGTCACATGACACGGCCGTGTCTTTGGCAGTGTCTCACCTTGGAGAAAACAAACAGTGAGGGACACGACCAGGAGCTTAGCCGTGTCCCAAGAAAGAAAAACAAGAGACACGGCCAAGCTCCACATGGCTTGGCTGTGTCACCTCTCACCACTAAAGAAAAGAAAGAAAAGAAAGAAAGAAAAGAAGAGCCAGTGAGGGACACGGCCAACTAGCTTGGCCGTGTCCCATGGAAATCAAGAGACACGGCCAAGCCAACCTTGGCTTGGCCGTGTCACCTAATGGAAAGCAAGGAAAAGACCAAGAGACACGGCCAAGCCAAATCAAGCTTGGCCGTGTCACTCTTAATATCTATTTAAGTTCTTTCGTACGACAGAAAAGAGAGAGACGGCTAGGGTTTTGAAAGGGAGAAAAGAAAAGAGAAGGAGCAAGCAAACACATTTGGGATGAGGAGAGAGTGACACTCTCCTTGTCACCTATTCTTCATCCTCCATCTTCATCTTCTCCATTTTCCATTGACAAGATCTTTGAGGTTCTTTGGGATCAAGTGGGTTAACAAGCTCTTAAAGGTTTAAGAAGTTTCATTGAAAGGTTTGGTGACTTGAGAAAGCTCCAATCCATCTCTCAAAAGCATAATCAATTGAAGGTTTGGTGACTTGAGAAAGCTCCAATCCATCTCTCAAAAGCATAATCAATTGAAGGTTTGGTGACTTGAGAAAGCTCCATTCCATATTGCCAAGGAGAATCAACCATTGAAGAGGGCTTGAGTTCTTCATCAAATATCAAAGTGGAGCTAGGAGGAAGACTAGTAATCCTACTCTTGGCATCTTCACAAGGGGTTTTTCTATTCTCTCTTTTAATTCATTCCAATATTGTTTTTGTCGTATTAAGAGAATTGATATTACAATGAACAATTTGTATTTGATTTATATTGAGTTGAATGAATGTTATAAACTGATGATGTTGAGCTAAAAACCCATGCTTAGGGTTTGTAGTATATTTGATTAAATGCTTTGATTTGATATTTCCATTGATGTACCTTGTTGTAGGTTGATTGCATTGGATTGTATGCTAGGTTAATAGATTAGCTACCTATTGATCTCTAGATATTGAATGAAGGACCGAGAGGTGAAATTTGATATCGAAATTATGCAATCGACTACCCTATGAATGAATTAGAAATATAAGTTCTAGGGTTTCATTAATTTGCAAATATAAAATAATTGGTTATTGCTATTTCATGAATGTGAGAACTAATGAATTGGTAATTGGCTAATTAACCTTAAGGAACAAATTAATTTACAAGGTTATGTTAATGGATAATTGAGAATTGAGCTTTGATTGAATGGACCTATAACCCTAGGCACCTTCCCAAGAATCGATTTGATCTTGTACAACCTTCATACATTAACCCTACACTCTTTAATCTTAGGTTTAAATTGTTCTTTTACAATTCCAAACAACGAACTCTCTCTTTTAAATTACTTGCTAATCAAGCTATTACGAACTACACCTTCTTGGGGAAACGACCTTGGGGCGATCACCTTTGCTACAGCTACCTCGTATACTTGCGAGTGACGCTTGTAGTAGTACTTAATCTGAGCGCAACAAGTTTTTGGCGCCGCTGCCGAGGAAGGTTGTTTAAGTAGTGATAGTTTGATTTTTCTTTATTTAATTATTTGTTTCTTTTTCTTTTAATTGTTTGTTTGTTTTGTTTACTTGTCTTTTAATTTAATTATTTGTTTATTTTTCTTTAAGTTGCTAAGTGCCTTTTGTAAAGATGTAGTTTTCAAGGCATGGGGGAGTTAATGATAGGAACGATGATTCTGAAATGGCATGGCAATTAGCAGAATTGACTAATCAACTTAAGGTGCTAAATGCAAGAGGAAGAGCACCTATGTCACGCTAAGAGATATGTGCAGCATGTGGCAATGTAGGCCATAGTGCAAATACGTGTTCAATGAGTTTTGGACGATACCAAGAATGGCAAGAGGAAGAATATGACTATCAAGGTTTCCAGCAAATGGGTAGAAATGACACATATTCCAATCCTTATAATCCCAACTGGGGGGGGGGGGGGGGCAACCAAATTTTTCTTGGAAAAATCAGCAGCACATTCCACCTCCAAATTTTTTTCTACCTTACCAAAGAGACTCTTACCCTCAAGAGCAACATTCAAATCAAAATTACCTTAAGACACCTACACTTGAAGATATTATGAATGCCTTCATTCAAATTAGCGAACAAAATCAAGATCACCTTAAGAAACCCACATTGGAGGATAGTTTGAATGCCTTCATTCAAATTAGCGCACAAAATCAAGAAAAACTTAAGGAACCCACTTTGGAAGATAGTTTGAATGCATTCATTTAAATTAGCTCACAGAACCAAGATAAATTTGTGAAATCCACAGTGGAAGATGATTTGAATGCTTACCTTCAAATTAGCACACAAAATCAGGAAAGGAGCAATGAGAGGTTAGATTCTTTGGAGGAATCATTGAAGAGGATGGAATTGCAAGTTGGGCAACTGGCACATCAACTCCAAGCACACCAAGAAGAGGAATTTCCTAGCCAATTGGAGCAAGTCAAGATAATCACAAATTTGAGGAGTGAACAGGTAATATATAACAAATTTTGTGATTCTTTGGATGCAGGTACTAATCATGAAGATAATGGCGAGGAAATACAATACAACATTGAGGAGTTGAGCAAATCAAACGAGAAGGAAAAGTTAGAGGCATCAACCTCACCAAAGTTGCATGAATCTTTCAATCCTGATAGACCACCAAATACATTTCCATGTAGCTTGAAGGATGAGGAGCAAGGTAAGCAACTTTCTGACATCTATAATATGCACTCCCAAGGAGATAGTGAAAATAAAATTGGGATGACTATGACCTTAGAAGAAGAGCATGAAATGCCCAATTTAGAAATTGAGGAGTGTAAGCTTATTTTTAGATGCTGAGGTTGTTAAGATGGGACTTGACATTGTTAAATTGGATGAAAAAGTGATTCAACCAAACTTGGTTAAACTTAAAGAGTCCCCAAAAATCATTTCTTCTACTCTTGGTGGTGAAGAAGAGCATATAACGGATAGAACCATGTTGCACAAAGTTCCTATTGCACTAGAGGATTACCCTAAGATGACCTTCACATGTTTTCAAATAATGCTACTTAGGCGTAGCAATACATCGGGTATCCTTCGGAGTTGTATGCTATCCATCCCTACAGTCATGAGTGACAATTGCATTATGGGTGGAAGGAGCATTGTGCATCGCATATGGGAATGATGGAAATCAGGTTTCATCTAAACTCTCTCTTAGTTTATGCATGCTCACATTGAGGACAATGTGAATTTTTAAGTGTGGGGTGCATTATGTGATTTTGTGTTTTTACTTTTAAGTTATTTTTGTTTAAGTTTAGTTAATGTTTTTAATGTTTTTCTTTGAATAAATGAGTTTTAGAAAGTTCAATTGTTATAAAATTGTTGATAGATGACCTTTGAATTTTTGAAGCATGAATTTGAGAATTGAGTAGAATTGGTGCTTATTGTCAATTTTGTTGGTTTTTCCTTGCATTGCCATTAACCTAGTGAGGAATTGAGCCATCAACTTATCATTATTGTTGTGGGTGAACATCTTTGATTGATAATTTGCTAGAACTTGTTTTGAAATGCTTTTTAAGACTACATAAAAAAAATTCAATTTGGCATCAAAATGATTAAGGCAATTAGGTGAACCCACTTTGGCTTAAAAAGACCAACCCTATATTCAACCTTAGTTAGCCAATTTTGAGCTTATTTTATTTTTCCTTTTCTTTCTTTTTCACAACACCATTAGCTTGGACCTTGTTGTTTAACTCTTACCCTTTCATTAGGTCAAGAGCATTTTAAGAGCATTTATGACCGAGTGTTGTGTTGAATTAAGTGTGGGGTTAAATTTAGTAGGTTTAAGATTGCAAAGCAAAAAAAAATTAAAAAAAATAAAAAAAGAAAAAAAAGGAAAAAGAAAAAAAAGGAAAAAAGAAAAAAATATATATATAATAAGAAGAATAATTGTTGTTCTTGTTGGAAGGGTTGAAATAAGTTGGAGATATCATTGCAATATTTAATAAGTGAGTTCCCTTGAAAAGCTCTTTAATGTAAAGGGGTAGATGAGAGGAAGGTGTTTTGGAATTGTTGGGGTATATACATACGATCGGTTACTTCATTCTTGAAGTGCTCTTGAACTTAATGATTAAGCTCACATTTCCTAAATGCCATGCCTTTACCTTAGCCCCATTACAACCAAAATAAAGACCTTTTGATTGATGCTTGAATGTTATTTTGTGGTGGAGATTTGATTGATAAGCAAGCCTATGGCAATAATCTTTCATTGATTGTTATGAGTGTAAACACCACCATGATCAAACACTTGTAAGAGTTAGTGAGGGAGTGACAACATTGGTTATGCATGAAAAGCCACGTAATTGCATTGGTGTCAATTTTATTTGATTCGATATTGATTGCGGATTTAGGGATAGGGAAGTCTTGATGCATCTTTATAACTCTTGAACTTAACAAAATTCATCATGTTTAGTATGTTTGATTTTAGCCTTGCTTGGGGACAAGAAAGGAGTTAAGTGTGGGGTAGTTGTTTAGATCATTTTTGTACTAATTTTTAGTATGATTTTATATGTGTTTTAATTAATGTTTTGATTAATTTTTATTTTAAGTGTGTTTAAAGTGTTTGTTTTAGGTTTAGGTGCAAAAAGACCCTTGGAAGATCAAAACAGTGCAAGAAAAGCAAAGAAAGAGCAAAAATGAAGAAACAGGAAGAGACACACCCAGGTGACACGGCCAAGCCTTTGGCCATGTCACATGACACGGCCAGTAAGCTTGGCCGTGTCTCAATTCATACCAAAAAACAAGAGAGTAAGCAAAGAATGAAAGAAAAGAAGCAGAGACTGACACCATCAAGGGACACGGCCAAGCCACTGGCCGTGTCACATGACACGACCGTGTCTTTGGCCGTGTCTCACCTTGGAGAAAACAAACAGTGAGGGAGATGGCCAGGAGCTTGGCCGTGTCCCAAGAAAGAAAAACAAGAGACACGGCCAAGCTCCAGACACGGCCAAGCTCCAACATGGCTTGGCCGTGTCACCTCTCACCATTAAAGAAAAGAAAGAAAAGAAAGAAAGAAAAGAAGAGCCAGTGAGGGACACGACCAACTAGCTTAGCCATGTCCCATGGAAATCAAGAGACACAACCAAGCCAACCTTGGCTTGGCCGTGTCACCTAATGGAAAGCAAGGAAAAGACCAAGAGACACGGCCAAGCCAAATCAAGCTTGGCCGTGTCACTCTTAATATCTATTTAAGTTCTTTCGCACGACAGAAAAGAGAGAGATGGCTAGGGTTTTGAAAGGGAGAAAAGAAAAGAGAAGGAGCGAGCAAACACATTAGGGATGAGGAGAGAGTGACACTCTCCTTGTCCCTTCATCTTCATCCTCCATCTTCATCTTCTCCATTTTCCATTGACAAGATCTTTAAGGTTCTTTGGGATCAAGTGGGTTAACAAGCTTTTAAAGGTTGAAGAAGCTTTATTGAAAGGTTTGGTGACTTGAGAAAGCTCCAATCCATCTCTCAAAAGCATAATCAATTGAAGGTTTGGTGACTTGAGAAAGCTCCATTCCATATTATAAAGGAGAATCAACTATTGAAGAGGGCTTGAGTTCTTCATCAAATATCAAAGTGAAGCTAGGAGGAAGACTAGTAATCCTACTCTTGGCATCTTCACAAGGGGTTTTTCTATTCTCTCTTTTAATTCATTCCAATATTGTTTTTGTCGTATTAAGAGAATTGATATTACAATGAACAATTTGTATTTGATTTATATTGAGTTGAATGAATGTTATAAACTGATGATGTTGAGCTAAAACTCCATGCTTAGGGTTTGTAGTATATTTGATTAAATGCTTTGATTTGATATTTCCATTAATGTACCTTGTTGTAGGTTGATTGCATTGGATTGTATGTTAGGTTAATAGATTAGCTACCTATTGATTTCTAGATATTGAATGAAGGACCGAGAGGTGAAATTTGATATCTAAATTATGCAATCGACTACCCTATGAATGAATTAGAAATATAAGTTCTAGGGTTTCATAAATTTTCAAATGTAAAATAATTGGTTATTGTTATTTCAAGAATGTGAGAACTAATGAATTGGTAATTGGCTAATTAACCTTAAGGAACAAATTAATTTACAAGGTTATGTTAATGGATAATTGAGAATTGAGCTTTGATTGAATGGACCTATAACCCTAGGCACCTTCCCAAGAATCGATTTGATCTTGTACAACCTTCATACATTAACCCTACACTCTTTAATCTTAGGTTTAAATTGTTCTTTTACAATTCCAAACAACGAACTCTCTCTTTTAAATTACTTGCTAATCAAGCTATTACGAACTACACCTTCTTGGGGAAACGACCTTGGGGCGATCACCTTTGCTACAGCTACCTCGTATACTTGCGAGTGACGCTTGTAGTAGTACTTAATCCGAGCGCAACGGTTAGTAGTATAAGGATCTTCTAACTTGAGATGAGCCTTCCTAATATAGCAAAATTACTCTTGTATCCACATTTCATACAATAAGTACATTGAAACAAGGTTTTATGCTTATGTACTTTCCTATTAAAATTCAATGAGCCATGCACACAATTGCAAGTGTGTGGTGAATGAGATTATTTTTGTGCATTTTTGTGTTTATATACATTCCTTGTATGCATGAATGTATAGTTTTCTTTTGGAATTTTAGTTCTAGAGCCTTATGAACCCAATGTAATCCTTTTAGGATTTTTAGGATTAGTTTGTGTATTAGTATTCTTCACAACTTCAATACTAGAAGTTTGAGTTGTGGATACTTTTACAAATGTTGGTGTAATCGATGAAGTGTTGGATAATCCAATGAACCCTAAGCCATGTTTCAATGAGGGTGGTCTTTAGTTATTGATCAATGTATCTAAAATCTCTTTTCCCTTGTAAAATTTTGAAATTGACTCTTTTAACTCATTTATTTCATCCTTTAACAATTTATTTTCCTTACCCACATTTTCTAAGCTATATAAGTTTTTGGTTATTTCATCAATTGATTTCAACAAGTTTTCATTTGAGGTCTTCAATTCTAATGTAGAACTCTTTAAAGACATAAAACTTAGAACATTTATCTTTATAAAATTTCATCTTAGAGAAATACTTTTATATTCTAAGGTTCATATGTTTAATCAAACCATTTTTCATCTAAAGCATTATCAACATCATCATCATATGTAATAAAGTTTAAGGATGGAGTACCTATCTCTTTGGAGTTGTTATAATCTTTAATGGCCATGAGACATAGATTTATAATTTCTTCCTCTTCTTCTTCACTTGAGGAATCATCATACCATGCTACTTTGAATGATCTCTTCTTTTCCTTATCCCACTTCTTCTTATTTTTTAATTTGAAGTGATCCGATTTGATGTGACTGGATTTGCTACATTTGTAACATCTCACTTCATTCTTTTTATCTTTATTTTTGAAGGAGAATTTAGAAAATATACCTTTGTTAGCTTGTAGTCTTCTCTTTCTCTTCAAATCACTTATCCTTTTAAATAGCATAACTAATTCTTCATCATCATCACTCTCTTCATTAATTGTGCATTCAACTTCTTTGATGGCTTTGAGAGCTATTGCTTTTCTCTTATCTTTTTCACCTTTTTTTCTTCTTCTCTTTCGGTGTGCAATTCGAAAGTGAGTAGTTTCTGACAAATTCATCGGTTCTTAAAAAGCTAAGGTCATGAGCTTTTTCAATTGAATAAACTTTAGACTTAGAGTTCTTATTTGCTCTAAGTCCTCTCAAGATTTTGCTATTGACATCATCTTGATCATATATCTTGCCATATTTTTTTAATTCGTTGACAATGACAAGCAAGCGATTTATCATATCGGTGATATTTTCGTTGAGCTTCATCTTAAACAGCTCATACTCATGCACATACATTTTCTTATGGGTGAGCCTCACTTGGGTAGTACCCTCATGATAGTTTTGAAAAAATTTTCAAATGCAATGTGCACAAGTGAGATGTTGACCTCTTCCACCTTCTTCTCTTGATATTGAATTCATCAAGATAGAGGTTGCCTATATTATTTTTGAACTGATCTGTCACATTGACATTTGACCATAGCAGTTTAGGAAGAGAAATTTGGACACTATCAACTTCATGAGTAGGAGGTTTCCACTCATTTTTAACAAAATTCGATAGCTCAATCCCTTCACTATCTAGAAATAATAACATTTTGTATTTCCAATAAGAATAATCAGTTCCATCGAAATAGGGTATGAGGGATGAATTTAGGTTTCCATGTATAAGGGTGTTTGTTGGTGGAATGGCTACCATTTTGGATCAAATGTCATAGTGAAGTTTAAAGAAATTTACCATCTCTGACACCAATTGTTGTTCTAAACTAGTAACCATGGGGGAGCTGAATTGGTTGAGATGAAGACTGTTGGTAAATTAAAATTTTTTTAAAAAAATGAAGAAGATGTAGATGGAGATGGAGTAGAGTTGAGATGAAGGAAACATAAAAAATTATAGTAGTTCATATTTACTTCAATCATACATCCACTTTAACATCTTGTTAAGGTTCCAATAGACTTGAGTTTTTACAAGCTTAACTTTAAATTGATATTTTTCCTAGCTCAAAATGGTTTGAGATTAATCCTCATAACTCTTACAAGAGTTTTCTCATGCTCACTCTCATAACCTAAGTATTTCTAAGCTCACACTCAAACTTGATGGTGTTTAATGCTCACACCTAACACCTTATGACTTTTGATCTTTGATCTTTAGATAAGATAATGAAAAATATTGTTCAATGAAATTACAATAACAATCAAAATATTCTCTTATTGCAAAAAATGAAGTTTAATGTGGTATTTATAACCATTTGGGTTAAGGTAGCCATTTAGGGTGGTTCCCACATATTTAGTGCTTATCTTCTACTAATTCTATGTCTGAAACTCGGTGTACAGTAGCTCATCTCGGTGGGCGATTGCACGGTTTGAAAGTTCTATATAACGGCTAGTTCCAATAGTCGAATTTTATTGTCTGACATAAACTAGCTGCCCATACTTTTATGTCGTACGGTCGTTCAAGCTTGTCTTATGGTTGCTCAGCATAAATTTACCATTTGAATTCAAACTTCATCATCCATATGTTCAATTATCATTGGTCTGAGGTGTTTGGCACTAAGATTCAAATTTACTAAAATTATACGGGCGCTCGATTATTCTAGGTGGGCACACAAGATATTGAGCATCTAGGAAGTACCTCGAGAGCTGACCGCTATCTCTACTGTTCTTTTAAGTATTTTAGCTTTTGTTACATGTGTTTGCTTGGGTATCTAGGGAGGTCACTTGAAGATCTGACATTCTAACTTCACAACTCATCGAGACCACTATACTTTCTG
This sequence comes from Garcia nutans, assembly GCA_947685225.1. Lineage (NCBI taxonomy): Eukaryota > Viridiplantae > Streptophyta > Magnoliopsida > Malpighiales > Euphorbiaceae > Garcia > Garcia nutans. Next base: position 38,513,556 of record CANTUV010000033.1, on the reverse strand, counting down.
TGACTTTATGAATTTTTACCTTGATCTGATGCAGTCGCTCGGTTCTTTTATATGGTTGCACGCTTACTGGGTATCCTCACTTCACCTCTCACTGTTAATGTGAACTCTTTTGTGGAAGTTGTGGACTTAGATCAATTGTCTGTGTAGAGCTGCACTGCTTGTTTAGCTCGGTTGCTCCATTAGGATGCTTTCAGCTCGATAGTTCATTTTTTAGCTCGACAGATCTATATTTGGCTCAGCACTCTATAACTCTTCTGTCTACTCGGCAAGTTTGTATGTCATATGGCTGTTCAATTTTGTGCTCTCAGATTGGCATACCTGTATGTTAGTTCAGTTTTGTGTTCATGCTGCATTAATGCGGTCGCTCAGTAGTTCGTTCAGGTGGTCGCACAAGAGCTTAGTTTCTGCAAGACAAAACTTGACAGACTTGTTTGAAATTATTAGTTCTTTATCAATTTGATCGTCAATGATCAAAATAGAGTTTGATTATCCATCAATCAACACAGTAAATAAAAAAATCATAATCTAAAAAATCTTCTAATTTACCTAGCAATTTAAAGATTTGCTCGACGATACCGAGGAACAGAGTTGTTCTCTCAGTAAATTGTAATATCCCAAACTATACCCTAAAATTTTGAAAATGTTAATTGTTGTAATTAGATTAAATGATTTAAGGTGTATATATGATTAAGTGGAAAGATAAGAAAGGTAAAGAAAAGTGTGTGATATACACAACATATACAAGTCAACATTTATTGATAGTCAAATGGGATAATTAATTATTTTTAATAGAAATTAGATGTGAGTGGAAGATGATTTTTGTATATTATAATAATTAATTTCTTGGTGGAGATTAAGTGAAGATTTAAGTGGTTAAGATGTGATGTTAGTTTGACTTTCTTATTCATCATCATCTTCTTCTTCTTCTTTCTTCTCTTTGGCTTGTCACTATTATCAACCAAAGGAAAAGAGATTTTGTTGCTTCCAAACTCAAGCAATTGAAGGATTTCAAGAGTTCAAGTTGGAGTTTTAAGGAATTTCTTCACTTTTGGTAAGTTTCCAACTTGTTTCTTTGTGTTCTTTTGGAGTTTGTGTATTTGAGTTTGTTGGATGGTTGATGTAGTTGTGTGTATAGTTATTTTTGGTGTGTTTGAAGTTGTTTTGTTTAATTAACTTTGATTTTTGGGGTTGGATTGAAGAAAAGGGTTAAGTTTGGTGAAGATAACAAGAGTTGTGGATTGTGTATGTGTTGAGTTGTAAATATGGTTATGATTGTGTGTTGATGTATATAATTGAGTTGTTTTGATGTTAAGCAAGTTTATTTCGGGATATAGATGGTTTTGGTTAAGTTTATTTGGAGTGAAAAATGGTAAAAGAAAGAGGTTTGCTGGATGTGGCGTTGTTGGTATCGATTTCAGGTTTTTGGCTTGACACGCCCATTAACACGGCCGTGTCTTTGGGTGTGTCATAGGTTCTGTTTTCAGTGTGAGTGAAACGAGCAGTAACACGCCCATGTCACTGAGCGTGTCACAACTTCTGTGTAGTAGTAGTATTTACACGTCCAGTGACACTCCAATGTCGCTGAGCATGTCATAGCTATTGTGTTGTTGGAGGATTGACAAGTCCAGTGACATGCCCATGTCACTGAACATGTCATAGCTACTATGTTGTTGAAGGATTGACATGTCAAGTGACATACCCATGTCACTGAGCATGTCAAAGCTTCTGTGTTGTGGGTTTAGGGCACGATCAGGGACACGCCCGTGTTGTTGAGCGTGCCATGTGTGGAGTTTGCCCTAGTTAGCTCTTATCCTTATTTCCTTATATGTATTACTAAGTGAGTGTGTATAATCACATTTGGATTAGGTTTTGAGGAGATTTGAGGTAACCAATCCAAGTGTTGAAGGATTCTTAGAAGAGAAGGTTGTTAGATTGGTGTGTTTAGCTCTTGAGGTAAGTACAAATTTTACATGATTGCATACATTTACATGACTTTGGGACTTAACACATTTGGTTGGAAAATGTGTTAGGTTACCTATTATATTGTTGATATATGAGAATGGTGCAATGATTTGTATTATGTAAATTATATTTTGAGGATTCAAAATATATGAACAATGTAAATTGTGATGTGCACTCTAATGATGAAATGTGAGTGAAACCATTGTTGATGGCTATAATGAGATAAATGAAATATATGGGGCATTGTGCCTAGATGATCATGATAAAAATGAGAATGGATTTGATATTGAAATAATGAAAGAATTGTGTGCCTAGTATGTTATTCAATTTTCAGAGTTTTGTTGTTGGTGGCATGCCTAAAAGTAACAATCCCTTAAAGCTGGGTTGGCTTGGTCTTTGAAGCCAAGTTGGGTTGATGTTGAGCTCCCCTTGAAGCTTGGTTGGGCCTAATCCTTGAAGCCTAGTTGGGATGTTACATATGAGTTGTTTCTCATTGTGATAATGATTCGCCTACGGGCTTGATAAATGTGATTATTGGACCAAAACAGTAACTCTGGAATTTGAATGGCATATTAGTTTCTTTTGGGCCCATGCTTGTCTTTGCTTTAAATGTGAATCATGAATGATGAAACAATTAAACAATATAATGAAATGTAATGTTGGGAAATATGATATCCTTGCATATTATTTCTAATTCTTGAAAGTTTGATATTGGTATTACGTTGAAGCATATTGTTATCGTGGTTTGTACCACTAAGTCGTTGGCTTAGCACGATTGTGATTTATCGCACAGGTGACAGACTAGATCTGGTTGAGCTGGAGAATTTAGTTAGACCGAGTCGAGTCTAGGCTTGTGATCCTTAGTGAAGAGTTAATTTTTGGACTTCAAGATCAGAGACGAACTGCCAAGTATGTATAAACTCTATATTTTTGTAAATATTGATTTTGATATATACATATGTATATTCCGCTACATTTTCCACTGCTTAATAAATAAATATTTTATCTATTATGTTCTATAATATAACTTAAATGTTTTAAGTTTTCTCATATTGTTAAATTGAAAGATTGGTTTGTTTAGTATAGACTGTAATATTCTTGTATCCGGTATATGTATATTACAGATGTGGGTGTGTGTGTGGTGTACGTACATTGGGTATAGGGATGTTACAAAATAAAAATCAAAAGGCCCATCTTTTAAATATTATTTAATTTCTTTACTAAGAAAATGTGACTTTCTCTCTGTAAATGAAAACCTTAATATGAAAAATCTTTTAATTTACCGAGCAATTTAAAGATTCACTTGGCAACACCGAAGGATAGAGTTGTTTTCTTGGCAAATGAAAATCAAGAGGCATGTCTTTTAAATATTATTTTATTCATTTACAGAGAAATTTGATGCTCTCTCGGTAAATGAAAAAACCTAATTTGAAAAATCTTTTCATTTGCCTAAAGAAAGTCACATTCTTTAAGCAAATGATAATCAATAGTCACGTCTTTTAAATATTACTTAATTTGTTTACTGAGAGATTTATATCTCTCTCATTAAATATGATAAAGTTGCTAAGAGTAATTGAATGTCGCTCGAGAAATTAACGAGACATTAGTATCTCTAGGTAAATATAATCCAAGCATAAAGGCCTTTCTTCTTCCCCTTCCTGCCCACTCTCTTCTTCTTTCTCTTTCTCTCTGTGTAAAAAGCCCTTAAACTCTCTACCTCTCTCTCTCTAACTCTCTCTCTCTCTCTCTCTCCAACACAACATCATTGGCGACCAATAACTTTATAAGGTAAGTAAAACGTACATTTATCTTTTTTTATTAACTTTTTTCCATTTTCCATTTTGTTTATTTTTTATTCATTTTTTCTTTTTTTCATAGTTTTTTAAAACATACAAATCTTGAGTTTTTGAGAGCCAAGAATGTATTATGTCATTTTTTATTTTTTATTTATTTATTGATATGTATATACATTATGTATACTGTGTATACGCAATGCATATGGTGGATTAAAATGTGTATATTGTGTGTATTTCGGCTGTATATCTGTGTATATCTCATTTTTTTTGTTCTAAAGTTATTTATTAATGTGTATAAACACTGTATATATCATGTGTATATAGTGTATATTGTTGAATATACAGAGTATATTGGCCATATATTATGTGTATATTTTGAGTGAAATGTGCATATAATTGTGTGTATGCAATATATACTCCGTGTATATTTCGTGTGAAATGTGTATATTGTAGATATATTATATATATCGATTGAAATGTATATATTGTGGGCATATGCAGTGTATATTTTATGCATATGTCGATTGAAATGTGTATATTGTTGGTATATGCAATATATATTTTGTATATATATCGAGTGAAATGTGTATAATATGGGTATATGCAGTGTATATTATGTGTATATATTATATACAATGTGTATATTTTGTGAATTATAGCTAGTGTTTACGCTCTGTATATGATTTATATATGTAATTCATTTGTAATTTGTTAGTCCCAAAATAAATTAGTTTATAGTTAATTTATGTAATGATTTTTTGATTTGAATACAATAATTTTTGTAATTATTAGAAATAAATTTTAAATATAATTTAATAAGTTAAATTAAATTAATTCATTAGAAAATAAATTTAATTTACTATATAATTGGGCCAAAGCCCATTTAGGCATTTATAAATTTAATTGGCATAATTTCAAATTTAATTAATATTATTAATAAAAATAATATATTGTAAATATACCTAATTAATTTAAGCTATATTAAATAAAAAAATACAAACTTATTAAAAATATTAATTCCAAAAAAACATTTATTTAGGCCTATGCGAATTCATTATATATGTAATAAACTTAATAAGGAAAAAAATTTCTAATTATATAAGCCTATTAATTATAAAATGCAAACCTAATAAATAATATAAATTCTAAAAAAGTATTTACTTAGGCCTATGCAAATTAATAACATACATAATAAATTTAATAAGAAAAAGAAAATATACATAATTATTTAAGCCCACTAATAGTAAAATACAAACCTAACCAACAATATAAATTCTAAAAAAGAATTTATTTAGGCCTATACAAATTCATAATACATATAATAAATTTAATATGAAAATTAAATATATACGAAATTCTACAAGTCTACTAATTATAAAATATAAACCAATAATATAAATTCTAAAAGGCATTTATATAGGCCCATGAAAATATACATAATTATTTTGTATTTATGCATATGGGATTATAGTGTGAAGTGTTTTTTAATATAATTGCTTATTAGTCATATGTAAATTGTCAATAATGTTTATTTTATCATATTGTATAGTAATTTATATGATAATTAATTATGAGAATGATCTATTTATAGAAGTGTTTGTGATTTGTGAAATATTGTTGTAGTCCAAGTAATAAAAGGGTAAGATATTGAAGCATTATTTTTTTTTATTTATAGGGACATTAGAAATTAGTTTGATAGCTAATATATTAGAGGAAATTATGTCAAATTTTCTATAAAAATAAAGAAACATTAAGAATATTTTTTTTAAAATTAAATTATTAAATAAAAAATATAAATGAACTTTAGTACCCGTTTTGTGAGTTTCTCATTTTTAGGTTAAAAGTGAAGACTCAATGAATGGTCCAAGTTGGATAGTTTGAAAATAACAATATATATTTATAGGAGTGACAAAATGGGTTGGCGAGTTGTTTTTGTGTCACATTGGCTCACTCTAGTGACACAATTAAGGTCAAAACTAACACAATCCATTTATTAATTGTATTGACACTAATGACACAAAATTAAACGTGTTATACAGGTTTGACATGTATAACCCATTTACTTGAATGGCTCATATGTGGCTCACACAATTTGACACAATCCGTTTAACTCGTATAATATTTAGTCTTAAATGGGTAATATAAATATGGCACACATAATACAGTTACTTAATTGGGTCATATGCATGTCATAAAACCTGCCACGACCCACTTAACCTCTATAAAAATTACACTCATAAAAATGTTATAGTTTTGTATAAATAAATTGAAACATTAAACATAATATAAAATCATAATTAAAATAGTACAATAATTCAAATGCATTAAATAAATATTCTTAGACACACACAACCTATAAAATTTTCAAATAATCATCTAAATCATTCCAAATAAACACAAGCACATAAAATTTCTAAATGTCATCTAAATTACAGAATTAGATGATGGAGGACAAATAAAATATTTATCCACTTCTGAAGTTTCAAGGTTAAGCTCTGTGATAGCTTTTGTAAGTTCTTCAAGTTCCATTTTCTTTGCATTTATAAAGTAAATGAAAAATAGTTAATTAGTTAAATATATTGATATAAAATTATTTCAAACCTTAGGATAGATATACCTTGATTTCCGAATAACCAATCTCTACTACACACTAAGGCTTCCACCACATCAAGCTTAAGAGCACTTTTGTATTGATCAAGAACCCTTCCACTATTACTGAATGCACTTTCAAATGCTACTGTGGTGATAAGAATGGCTAGAACATTATGAACCATGGTTATAATTTGAGGATACCTATATTGGTTTCCTTTTTACTATGACAATATATCTAGCTTAATCTTTTGATCCATCCTCAGCTCATCAAGATAAAGTTCTATTTGACTCTTTTTTTGAATAATATCATCACACTCAAAAGAGTCAAACTCCTATGAATATATAAACAATGATAGAAAATAGAAAGGAATATATAATAAAGTAATACAAATTTAGTAAAATAATCATATTTGAATACCTGTGATACATCTTTTGCAGAAGGAGATCCAATTACATCATACTTCATTCTTTGCATGGTTTTGTTTCCATAAGCTCCACTACTTGTCTCGACCCTTATATTTTGTAATTTACCATTATTCACATACTCGGAATATAAGGAGAATAAGTCATTTTTAACTTTTGAAACCTTAACTAACCCCTCTTTATCATAAAGCTTCTTATAGCACCACTCAACAAAATTCAACTTTTATCTAGGATCTAAAATCACAGCAATGGCCAAAATTTTGCTATATTCAGACCAATACTTTTTAAAATTTTTCAAATATCTTCTCCCCCATTGATTTTACATACACATCTTCACTAAACATACTCACTTTCAAAGTCAAATGGGCAATAAAAACTAAAGGAAAATATAAATTTGCCATTGGATATTTAATACTAGAAAAAGACAATTGATATCATTAAATACTCGTAAAAACATATCATTAATTCCCTAAAGTATTATCAAGCATCAAATATGTTGAATTCCATTTAGTAGGAATATCTTTTCTATGACCTCTTTTTAAATTTAAACTACAAAGACTAACACATTCAAAAAATTTAATTTTTCTAGCTTGCACTTTCCCTAATTTCCACAATGAAATTATCAATATTTTTCAAGCCATCTTGAACTATCAATTTCAAGATATGAGCAGAGCAGCTCATATAGAAACAACCTCTTTTACTCAATAGCCCTCCCTTAGCAACCAAAAATTTTTTTAATAGATCAACACACACATCATTGGCAGTTGCATTAGCCAAAGTAAAATAAAAAAAATTCTTGTATCAATTTGCTAATTGCATAAGAAATTATGAATTTTTTCACAAAAAGCTACTCCAGTATGAGGAGGAGGTGTATAACAAACGTTTAAAATTCTCTTTTGCAAATGCAAATCCTTGTCAATAAAAGACCCAGTTAAGAAAATATACCCATTAGTAGTCATAGAAGACCAATAATCTGAAGTTACACATATCCTCCCTAATGTTGACTCCAACATAAATATCTTCATACAATCTGCCCTACAAGTATTCATTGATATAAGATTTAAACCAAGTCTTAAATAACACAACAAAATTTTCATTCCCACCTACTCAATAAATTGAAATGGTAAATCATGCATAATAACAACAATAACAAATAATTTCGTAAACTCATTAGGATAAAATTTCACATTCACAATAAATCCATCATTTTAAGATATTAAAGTCTGATCTATATCTCTAGTATCTCTTCTAGGACAAATAGGTATGTGACATTTCATATTACCTGTCCCATACTTGCTTTCAGCTAAATAAAGCTTCCCACAAGTTTTGTATCTTGCACTCTTTTTCTTATTCTTTCCATCTACTATCTCAAAATATCTACATACAATTGAAGACAACTTCCTTGTCTTTTTTTGTCACACCATCAGGAAGTTCTTCTAATTCCAAAATCTCATCATCTTCTTCTTCTACATTAAAACTCTCAACATTAATCTCAATTGAGTTAGATTCAATATCGGCCATTTGTAGAAATTAATAACATAAAATTCAATTTTTTAGAATTCCAAATGAACAAATTCAAAAAAAAAATATCCCAAATTGAATACTTAAAAGATCACAAGATATGTGCTGCCAAATTTCAAACTTTAGTTGCTCATGGCACAAAATAAAACCATATCCAATTCGGTGAAATTTATAAACCAACATTGAATTAGTAATTATTTGCATTTAAAATTGAATATGAATGAATTAATGAATTAATCTTTAATAAATTTAAAATCAAATCATAACATAATTAGCTCAAAATTTTAATTATACTCTAATATAAAAAATTTTAAAAAATTAAACTTTGACTAATTAGCACCAAACCAATTATGTAAAAAAAATTACAATAAAATTTTTTGTTAATCTATAAAATTTTTTGTTAATCTACTTATTGATATATGCTTAAATAACATGATGATGAGATAGTTTGCTAATCTTTCAAATTAATTATCATCCAATCATGTTTGAAAATTCAAAACCTAAACACACTTCACAACAACACATAATTAACATTTGTTTCAATTGCTAGCCAAAATTTTCATCTTTCATGAATAAAGAAAAAGAGAAAAAGGAAAAGCACTGTGTGTACTACTCTCTTTTCTACAAATAATAAAATATGATTAAAAAATCATGACTAAGCTATTGCTATTACTTGAAAATGGCAAAGCAATATTTTTGGAAGGAGCAGGAGCTAGGGCTAATGGAAGTTGTTGAACTGAAATGGTAACTTTCATTATTTTTGCTTAAGAAGTAATATGTCCTTGCCTCTTTAAACTTTAATATTGTTTTGTTACACTAAGTTAAATCACTTACCAATTTTTATACTGTTTGCTACTCATATATCTAATCATGTTGGTTTTAATGAAAAATATTTACAAATATCAAAGCCAACGGAGCTTCTCTTAGTTATTTCTGCAATTAGTAGAAATCTTTTTCTTTTTTCTCTTAAAACACCCAGAGTAGAGTCATTCATTAAGGTGACAGTACCCTACAAGATGCTAAACTATTTATTTATTTGAACCAGTGTTCCTAAAAATGCATTGTAAACCAAACACATAAGATTTAAGCTAGCAAAACACGAAACCTGACCCACCACCATGACAACCCACCCAAAAAGTCTAAAGAAAATGTGGCAAATAACATTGAAACAAGTAAATAGAATACATAAACTGAAATCCAGAAAGCATGAGAATTTCTAATTACATTAGATAATATAAATGGCCTGAGCAGAAAAGAAAAAAGAATGTAAAAGTCAGAGTGAAAACAATAAGAAAACAATAAGTAGAGTAGCAGACAAACCTTATAAGTTGTAGAGTTGAGATTTGAAACTTGAAATTTGAAACTTGAATCGTGGTTGAGAGATAAGAGAAAGAAGAGAAAAAGTTGGATATTGGTAAGAGAGATGAGAAATACGGCGTGAATGGTAAAGTAAAGTGAAAGGCAGAGGGTATTATATTAGGGTTAGCTTATTATTATCTTACATACACATTTAAAATGATGTAGTTTTGAATAATATCAAAACAACATCATTTTGATTAAACAAGTTGACATGGGTTTGCATGGCAACTTGTTACACAACCATTTAAATCATATCATAGACAAGTTGACTAGTTTACAAAAAGAAAAGAGAATTTAACAAACTTGGGGAAGCCATTTGGACTAGTCTATGTGAAAGCTTCGGAAGCTAATAATACCTCTAGGATCAAGCAAGCCTCCTTATTCCTTACCTAAAAGCTACAAGGTTAATGAATATTGTGCATACCACCGAAGGGCCATACATAGAAACCTAAGGTACAGAATTCAGGACCTCATTGATGAGGGAGGTGATCATTCCATCCAAGACAACCAATGCTTATATCCTTTCCCAACCACCATTAAGGCTAGACTAAATATGCCTTGATCTAATAGACCTCCCCATATCCACCAAATTGTTAATTACATTTCCTAAGTAAATCCAAAAAATAACTTCCTTCATGCCTACCAACCAGTGACCCTTTAGTAACTGGTACTATAAGAAAGCTAAGTCTAGCCTGAGTCTAAGCCCATGTCATATACTGAGTCAAAGTCAAAAATTGAGTTCAAGCCTGTGTCAAATACAGAGCCAATAGTCAAAAAATGAGTCCAAAGCTGTGTCAGATACCTAGTCAAAGTTAAAATTGAGTCCAAGCCCGTGTCAGATATCAAGCTAAAGTCAAAAAATTGAGTCCAAGTCTCAAAACATCAGTTAGAGTCTAGTCAAATTCTGAATCTTATACGAGTCTAGCTTATATCAAATATTAAGACTGCAAAGTCAATATCCTTTGTAATATTTCATTTATTAATAAAAATACAAAATTTTCTTCTCATCATCTTCTAAGCAGTATTCAAAAAAAGAGAAAAAAAGGAAAAAAAAAAAAACCTTGGCATCACATTGTCATCCAATAAACCAGGACCAACCCTCTGAAAGAGTTTACAAGATGTAGATCATAAAGCTTGAAGTTACACAGTTCTCTCTAAGTCAACATTTATTGGAGCCTCACTTGAATTCTCTTCAAATAAAGAGAAAAAGAAGAAGAAAAAGAAAAAAGAAAGGAAAGGGGGAAATTCATCATACCTGGGCACAAAATAGATGTTGCAAGTCACAGTTCCTCTAAATCAACATCTCTTGGAGCATGAAAAGAACAAGTCACCTCACTGAAGAATTCAAAGATCTAGCACCACAAACCAGCAAGACATTCAAAGCCATCAACAAAGATATTAAGTCAGCCTAGCAGAAAATGGTTGATATTAACTCAAATCGGCTTGAGTACCCGACTTTCACATTATGAAGCTATAGGAACTCCATGCCCATTCCAACAACAGCAGCATCTTGTTCCATGGATGGCAACCATCTCGTCAATCTAGACAAAAATATGAGAAGTGATGCATTAAGGGCTATAAACAAAAATTGGCTCAGCACTTCAACAGAAAGGTCACTCAAGATCCTTTGAAGTAAGTGCATGCCAACCCATACAGGTATTATTTGACAGAGTTACCTACTTTACAAACTTAGATGATATCAACTTAAAATAAGAACTACACAGACCTAATTCTCTTGCAAATGTAATTTGTAATACCCGTAGTCTCATTATAATTAATTTAACACGGTGAATGGAGGGTAAATATAGTATTGTGTGAAGGATATATATAGTGTATACATGATATACACCTATAATATATCTAACCTATATATGATATATACATATATGATAACCTATATATGATATACTCCTATAATATATGATATACACCTATAATATATGATATATACATATATATCATATATACATATAACCTATATATGATATACACCTATAATATATCTAACCTATATATGGTATATACATTTTCATAAAAGACAAAGTTAAATAGTAAAATTCAAATGGTGAATAGTAAAAGTTATAATAACAATAATAAAATAATAAATAATCATGAATAAAATAAATCAAAATTAAAAATAATTTTAGATTGTAGAAGATGATGAAAAAGTGTAATATTTAGTAATTAATAATTAATTAATTTATTAATTACTTAGTATATAAATATATGGCTAGGATTGAAGAAAGAATAGAAAGTCAAATTTGTTCATCTTCTTCTTCCTTCTCTTCTCCTTTGGCAAAAATTCCATGCGTGATTAGAGTGAAGTTTTTGGCTTCTTCAATTATACAAAAGTTTCTCAAATTTCCAAAGGAATTAAGGAGTTTTTGTGAAGTAATCAAACATTTGGTAAGTAATTTATCAATTTAAGCAAAGTTTCTTTAATTTAAGATTATGTAGAAATTGAGTTTTTGATAGAGAGTAAGATAATTGTTTAAATGGTGTGGGAAGATATTACTTGGATGCGAGAATGATGATTTTATAGTTAGTTGATGGATTGGTTTAGGTTTGGTTGAAGTTTGAGAGAGGAAGAAGAGAATTTAGGAAATTGGATTTAATTGCTTAAATGGTGTTATAATATGATTTTAAAAATATAAATGACCTTAAAACTAAATTTGGTATTAGGTAGAATATATTGTTAAAATTAAAGTACAATAAGGCAAATACTTGGAATTTTATAGGAATGAGAAAATTAAGTTAATTGTTTAGAATGCATAGAAATATGATACTAATGAAGTATTTTAATTCAAAATATGGTTAGGTGTTGAGTAGATTGAGTTTGTCCAACCTAAGTGGTGAAGGGCACTTTGGAAGGTGAAGAGAAGAGTGTGATTTTAGCTTGGAAGCTATCTTGGTTAAAGGTTAGTACATACTTTAATAAATATGTATTGAAATGCATTAAAATGACATACTACATTGTATGTTGGTAATGATACTATGCTACTTTGATGTTAGAATTCACATGTAAAGAGCATGGACATGTGTTTAAAGATATGATTTGTATAATGTATGAATTTTTAAGCCATTTTAAGATGGCCATTGGCATTGTTGAATGTGTTTGTAAGTGTGTTCTTGGGAGTATAAAACACTTTTGTTGCAGGTTGCGTTGTGTTTTTGGGAAATATCCAAAATACAGATAAAACTCTGAAGAATTTTTTCCAGAGATTTTCTATATTTGTATTTTTAATATTTAATTCCTAATATATAAATTTATTTGCCCATTTAAATTATCTTTCAAAGAATAATTTATTTTATTACAATTATGGAGGATTTTTCTAATGATAAGGATAGTGACATTCTTATATTCGGTATCCGTATTTTATATATACGGAGTGTATGTGTTAAATGTATATAGAGTATAATAGTGTTATACAATTGATATGTAGGCAACTCCCATTAGGCTCGGTCTAACTTATTCCAACTCAGTCCAAATAGGTCTAAGTAATTTTTTTATGCCAAAGTCATATAAAAAAAGGAAGAAGCTTGAAAACTGAAAATCCAAAAAGGCAGTTTAGACAAAAATTGGAGCAAGCTTATCGAGTTGAAAACCAGCAAGAGTGACTCGGGCAAGAATTAGAGCTAAAAAGATGTTTTACTCAAACCAAGTTATGCTTCTAATAAGAAATTCAAAACTTCAAAGTCGTATTTTTTAGGGAGCATACCTTAAAACCATCATTCAAACCTAGATGTTTTATTCCCTAGTGTCTCCTTTTAGTCCAGTTGCTAAAGTTCAATGATTATGCCTTCCTATAGAACCATGAACCAAACACATATAACCACCCAAATTATTATATCTCTAATCATTAAACCTTACCAATCATTTTCACTTGAGCAACATACTCAGAAGGAAAGGAAAATTTGTCGCGTGAATAACCAAAGATCATATCATCACCCTCCAATAGAAGAACTGTAACACCCGTAATTTAATTAGAAATAATTAAATAAGGTATTTGAAGGGTAATTAGAGTATTGTATGTAGGATATGCATGGTATATACCTAATATATACACAATATATACATAAAATATACATTAGATACCTAATGTATACATAGTTTACACCTAACATATACACTTTCATAGAAGACAAAAAGTCAAAATTAAAAGTCAAAGTTAAAAAGTTAAAAGTTAAAAAGTTAAAATAATAATAATAATAATAAATAAAAATTAAATTATTACTGGGTGAAAGAGATAAATTATTAATTATGAAATATTAATTAATTAAATTGATTATTTAAATATTTATATGTTAATGGTTGAGGAGGAAAAGAAGAACAAAAGTCAAATTCTTATCTTCTTCTTCTTTCCCTTCTTGGCCAATTTCCATGGAAGACAAAGAAAGGCTTTTGCTCCTTTAATTATATCAAATTTTGCAAAGATTGTTAAGGAATTAAGATAGTTTTGAAGAACTCTTAAGTAATAGGTAAGTAATCTTTGTTTTTAAGATTAATTTTTATGAATATGTGATTTATGGGTTTGAGATGGAGAAGGCTATAATTGTTGTAGTGGGCTAATTTGAAGCTATCTTGATATGTATATAATAATTTTATTGTTTGAAGTTGAATGTAAGTAGGTTTTGGGAAAGTTAGGGTTTATGGGGTTGATATGTGAATTTTGAGATTTTGAAGGAGGATTTAATAATTGTTAAAATAGTTTGTCAAGAAGTTATTTTGATGTAAATGTAATGATTTTAGGGTTGGATGATGAAATGATTGGGTTTTGCTGTAGTTTGGTTGAAGTAGTGACAAAATTAGGATTTTGGTGGGATTTTTGGGTAGAATGGGTGTAAATAAAGCTTAATTGAATAAAATGTATTAGAATGAGTTTCTAATGCTATGTTTGGACTTATAACTTAGTTTACAATTGAGTAGAGTATAATTGCCAAGTTAAAGAATTGAAGAGCATTTGGAGAAGTGAAGGCTGGAGAGTGAGATTGGCCTTAGTTTGACAAATTTAGAGGATAGTACATACTTTGATGATTTATACTTTAATTGCACTTGAATTAGCATAACACAATGTGTTTTTATAATTATGTTATGCTACTTTAATTTTGATGTTCACAGATAAAGTACATTGTTTTATGTAAAAGAGTGTGAAATGCATGAAATGTGAATTGTTAAGCCATTGTATTATGGCTAATGACTTTGTTATGCATAATTTGAGAAAATGTGTATTATGCATTTTAAATGGTAAAATAAGCCATATGGTGAAGTGGCAAAGAAACTTGTTTCCTATAGTGGAAATTTGTCGAAATTGAGAAAAGATATGGGATTGTGATAAGAATGAGAAATGATGGAAATGACTATGAAAAAGTGATAATGTATATGATATGTATGTTTGCCTTATATAGTATCTTGTTCTAGAGAATTGCATTTAGTATTGTCGGATTGACATGCCATTATTATGCAATGATATATTATGTGCCTTCAGGGCTAGACATGATGGTGTCACTTATGATATAACAATTATTTGCCTTCAGGGGTAGACACACTGGTATTAATAGGGACTTGCCTTTGAGCGGTATGATTGGATACTTAGATCTCCGGTGTCACGATAGACTAAGTTAGTATCTCTGGAATTTGAATATAGTATATGGTTATTTGAGCTCAATGTATGTGATTGTGAAATCTTGGTGATCGTTATGGGTAATGTGTGCTTCAAAGCATAAAGCATTTCATATCATAAAAAATTACATGACATATTGTTTTAAAATTTCTTTTGTTATTAAAGTATGTACCGCTAAGTTAGTAGCTTAGCGATATTGATTTTTTCATGCAGGTGATAGAGTTGAGAAGAGAAGCCCTGACAGACTTGACCAGGTCTAGATTATGGGTTAGTGTTAGATGTTTGTAATTTTGCCACAAGACCAGAGCCAGCTTGCATATCATGTAAATATATGTTTTTGTTTAAATTTACTAAGCTCACATACATTTTGTTAATATATAAAAATATTGTATTATTTATGTATAGTAAAATTTTGTACAAATTTTAAAGTACAATATATATGTATATGTTCATAAGATCTTTGGTGATTTTGGAAAATTGGTTGATTTGATTGGATTCTTAAATATTTTGGGAGTATAATTTTATTTGTGGGTTGAGATTGTTTAATTTTAGAAATATTGAAATTACAGACAAAATTCTGAAAAAAATTTTCTTAAAGATTTTCTTTTATAAATTTATCTAATAATATTTTAACAATAAATATGTTTAAAGAAAGTCATTCTACTATAATTTATTATGCCACTTTTGTATTTTATATATGTACTTTACATATACATAGTATATGTATTATATGTATATAGGGTATAAGGGCATTACATGAACCATTCAATAAATGATGCCTAGATCACAAATCTCATTTTCTTATGGAAAGGGTTAGACATAACGATCGATCCAAGATTAGCTATGGGCTCATTACCCTAGCAACCACTGATTAAAGACAAATCATCAAGAAGAAGTCAACTTCTTATACAAGATGAAGTGCATATAGTTAAGGCCTTCCTCTGTAGCCAAACCTCTTTTCATAAGCTAAAATTAATTTGTCAAACCATTAGCCTTAATCCACATTAGGACAGCCCAAGCAGCCATCTCACCTTGTTACCCATATTTTTAAAGGGTAAAACCTATAACCAAAATAACCATACTCAAATTTTCAATCTCTCAGTACCCAAATAAGCTTCATTCAAATCCAAGAACCTATAGGGCATGAAAAAACCTTCACTCAAACCTAAAAACCCATCTTTATCATAACATCCCAAATCTAACTCAATTTTAAAATCAAATAAGTCAATTTAAAACATAAACTAGATATTTTCCTTAGCCATCTTGGCCAAAGCTAGACTCCATCCTTCATGTCCTAAACACTCTTTCCAAGACTGTAGCCCATAGCTAAAGAACCAAAGATAGAACCACACTCCTAAGATAATTTGGAGGCTAAATCTGACCTAAGCCTTCAAAACCAAGCACCCCCAAACTAATGCTTGATTGGACCCATCTAAGAAATTTATATTCTTCCTAAATCAATATAACAGATCATAGCCTAAGCCGAACAGACCATAACTTGCTTGCTTAACTAAAGCCAAAGTTTCATAGCCTGATGATCCAACTCATCACTGAACCTGAGGCCAAGCCCTCTAAAGAAAAATTGAACCTAAGGCCAAGTCCTCCAAAATAGGTCAAATTTAAGGCCAAGCCCTTCAAAACATTTCAAACTTGAGACCAAGCCCTCCAAAACCTCCAAAATGAGTCAAAACTGAGGCAAGCTCTCTACAATAAATTAAACCAAAGGTCAATCCCGATAAGACAAGTCAAACCTGAGGCCAAGACCTCCAAAATGATTCAAACCTAAGGCCAAGACTTCCAAAGCAAGTGAAACCTCAATACAAGCCCTCTAAAATATGTTAAATCAAAGGCCAAGCCCTTCCAAACAAGTTAAACCTAAGGCCAAGACCTCCAAGACAAGTCAAACATGGGGCCTAGCCCTCTAAGACAAATTAATCCAACCATGGCCAAATTAGCCACAACTGCTAACTTTATTGCAGCTTCACCAAAGCACCTCTAGCCTAGCCAGATTGAACATATCATCTACCATACATCATATTACTAGCCCTATTACTTTATCACCAATAGATAAGTAGAAAAGCTAAAAGCAAAATGCCAGCCAAATGACCTTCCCTTAAATTTTGAGGCATCTTCTTGAATCTCGTTTACCATCAACAAAAATCTTAGGTTTCAAGGTACATAATCCCAATTTTTATGCATGCCTAAACCAAACCTGGGTTGTCCTTCACCATTATTCTAGGTAAAAGCCCTAGAATCAAACTTGCAAACTAATTCTAGATTAGTACCCTAAAACCCAACCTTTAGATATATTCAAGGTCAACACCTTAGAATTCAACCTTCAAAACCATCATTCTAGAATTCAACTTTTAAACCAATTTGTTGGTCAGTACCCTAGGACCTAACCTTCAAATACATTTAAGGTCAACATTTTAGGATTGAACCTTAAAATCCATTCTAGGTGAGAGCCTTAAAGTCATGATTTAAAATCATTTTAGGTTAAAGCCTTAGAATCAAACTTTAAGATGTAATTTAGAACTCGATCCTTAGTTCAGTAACCACGCTACTCAAGACAACGACATCATCATAGAAAATCAATTTGAGTCTAGAAATAACCTAGTAATGTGAAATAAAGACATCATACCAAATAGTCAACTGTAGGGAGGCATTACAATGGCAGATCGGTGAAGCAATTTTATATGATCCATAAGCCTATGTAAGCTTTGGCAACACAAATTTACATAGACATCTTAGGTCAAACTTAAGGTGGGCCTTCCCCTCACATCATAAGGGTAATTTACATAGACATCTTATGTCAAACTTAGTAGGTGCCCTTCTTTTTACCCTGTTAGGATAGGTTTTCAAGACATCTTAAGTGTAACACATGTAAATTTATTTAAAAAATAATAATTAAATAATTAATATAGAGAGTTAATTATTGTGTTGGAAGAGAGATATATATAATATATATACCTAATGTATACACAAGATATACATAAAAAAATATATTGGACACATAATATACACATAATATCTGCCTAACATATACACTTTTAGAAAAAAGATAAAGTTAGATTAAAAGTAAATAAATAAATAAATAAATAAATAAGAAGATTAAAATTAATTTTGGATAGGAATAAGAATAAAAAAATATCTTAATAATATATTAATTAATTATTTAGTAATTATATATATATGAAGGGTTAAATTAGAAATGTTGAAAAATAAAAGAAAAAACTCTTCTTCTTCCAACCATGGAGGTCGAATTTTAAGAGAGGCGAGGGGAGGTTTTCTTCATCTAAAACACCAAATTTCATAATAATTTCAAAGGATTCATGGTAGTTTTCAAGATTAAACTAGGATTCAAGTAAGTTTTCATCACTTATAAGCTTGTTTTATTAAGTTTATGAATATGTGAATTTTGGGTTTATGATGGGGATGACTATAATTATTGAAATGGATTGTTTGAGGTTATTAAGATGATTTTATGGTTGGATGATGGAAATAAGTTTGTTTGGTAGAAGTTTGAGTGATGTAGTAAGGTAGTTAGGGTTTTTATAGGATTTTTAGTTAGAATGAGTGTAATTGGAATTTAATTGATTAAAATGTGTTAAAATGGAATTAAATTCTATATTTAGCTTAAAAATTAGTTTAGGATTGATTAGGGAGAATTTCCAAATTTAAAGAATTGAAAAGTAATTAGTGAAAATTAGGTAGTATTGAAGTAATTGATGTTTGATTGGGTAAAATGAGTCGAAATATGTTGCTAATGATTTATTTTAACTTATAATTTGGCTTAGGACCAAGTAAAGTGAAGTAGTGAAATTAAGGATGCGAAGGGCATTAGTGGAAGTTGGTGATGGAGAGTGATTTCGCACTGGATTTTAGCAATTTAAAGGTTAGTACATATTTTGGTAATAATGGTTAAGTGCATTTGAATGGAATGTTATATTGTATAATTATGAATGTCCTATGCTACTTTAATGTAAATGTTCAAATGTAAAGTATATGGATTTGTGTTAAATTGTGTGAAATACTTGAATTGTGAGATATTAAGCCATTGTAGAATGGTTAATATCCTTGTTAAGTGTAATTTGTGCACTTGGAATAGAAAGTATGCCATATAATAAATGTGGGAAGAAAATGTATGCTTTTATGATTGAAAATTATAAAAAAGTGAGCATGAAATGTGAAATATGAGGTAAAGGTGTCAATGTAATTGAAATATGCAAAGTGTGCGGAGAAAATGGATAAGAAAAGATGATATATATGAAATGTATGTTTATCTTATATAATATTCTATTTTAGATAATTGAATTTGGTGTTATTTGCATGGCATGCCTATGATATGATTTGCTTATGGGGCTAGGCACTGGGTGCCACTATTGATAATATTATTTGCCTTCGGAGCTAGACACTAGGTGTCACTTTCATAATATTATTTGCCTTCTGGGCTAGACATAGAGGTGTCAATTGTTGCAATAAACGAAATCAATGTCTCTAGAACTTGAATATTGTATAGGGTTATTTGGGCCCAATGTATGTGATTGTGGTAAATGAATGTTGTCTATGAATAATATATATTCTAGTGCATAATTCATTACATGTTTGGAAAAAAAAAACATAAAGCATTATTTTTAAATTATTTTTATTATCAAAGTACATATCACTAAGCTAATAGCTTAGAGCAATTGAATTTTATCGCACAGGTGACAGGGTAAATACAGATAATCTTGCTAGACCTGACTAGGTTTAGGACTTGTGGATAGTACTAAAAGTTTACTAGTTTGCCACTATATTAGAGCCCACTGCATAGCATGTAAAATATGCATTTTTGGTTAATCTTATTATGTTTGTATAAAGTATAGTTCATATAAAATGTTGTAAACTTAATGTTGGATTTAGTGTTATGACTGTTTGAAATACTTTATATATATATATATATATATAAATAGATATGATTATGGGTTGTTAAAATGTTTTGTAAAAATTGATTGGAGACTTGGAGAAAAACATATATATATATATATATATATATATTGGAAGTGTAAATTTTTGCAGGCTGTGTATTTGATTTTTTTTTTTGAAAATATTTAATTTACAGACAAAACTCTGGTGAAATTTTTTTAGAAACATTCATTAATAAATATTATTTATATATATCTATATTTAATTACTTATATTTATTTATATATTAAATTATCATTTATCATCTAAATTATTTATATATATTTATCGTTTTAAGAATATTTTATTTAATAATAAATTTTGGTAAATTTTTCTAATGTCATTTAATGTAGTATTCTTATATTATAAATATATATATTTTTACATATACGGAGTGTATATATTATATTTATATAATATTTAAGGGTATTATATTAGGTCAAACCTAGTATGAGCCTTTCCTTACTCCCTTATGATATGAGTATATCGACATCTTAGGTCAAACTTAAGGTAGGCATTCCCTTTACCCCATTAAGGTAGGTTTATATAAACATCTTAGGTCAAACTTAGATGAGCCTTCATTTATCCTATTATGGTAGGTTTACATAAGCATTTTAGGTCAAGATCTGGAATAGACCTTTCTTTACCCTTTAGAATGGACCATCTCAATCACTCTAGAGTGGACGATCATTCCATGACATTTTGCATCAAATTTGTCATGATTACAACATCATAGTTGCTTTTTAAACAAAGAAACAATGATCGGGGGTAGTTGTAAACTCCTAATTTTACATCTAGATTAAAATTCATATGATTATGATTCATATAAAATTGAAATCGCATAAATTAGAATTCAAACAAACCTAAACAAGACCAAAATGGCCCCGAGAACTCTCAATTTTGGACCTAAGCAAAAATCCTCAATTTTATCTCTAAATGAAAGTCCATATAAGAAAAAATCTAATACAACAAGAATCACACAAATGGGAGGTCAAATGGTCTCAAAACGACAAAAAAGGAAAAAAAAAAAAGGCATGTAAATGCGAGCCGCTGCTACACAACCATCTTATGGTGTGTGGCCTGAGTACTTTTCAGTCATATATTTTTTTTATTTTTCTCTATAAATAGGGGCCTCCTTTTTAGAAAAAAAAGTCTAGAAATTATTAGCCAATTGCTCTAAAAATACTGAAAATTCTAGCCAATTTCTCCATAAAAATCCAAAAATTCCAAATCGAGCGGAGACCGTACGCGGTGATGTCATGTGAGACTAAGCCTAAATTCTCTCAAATGATCATTTCAGATCCATATCTCAAGTGGGTTGGACTGGTGCTCGGGCAAAACCTCATAGATGTGTATGAAGGAGCAGTATTTATTTCTTTCTATACTTATTCTGAGTCTGAAAAATCTCAAATATCAAATTGATGTTTTTCTACAACCCTTGATAGCGGAATTGATAAACTTGTGGGAGAAATGAACCTTGACGAATGATTTTTTAAAGAAGCAAAATTTTATATTGAAAGTAGCACTTATATGGACTATAAGTGATTTTCCAGCATATGCTATATTATTTTGATGGAGTACTACTAGAAAATTAGATTGTTCATATTCTATGAACCATACAAAAGCATTTACTCTTCCAAACATGGGAAAAACATGTTGGTTTGACAACCACATGAAGTTTTTTAGGGCATACCATCTATTCAAAAGAAACAAAAATAATTTCAAAAAAAAAAAAACTACTGCACAATCCCTAGGTGCACCATAATTGATGAGTGGGGATGAAATATCGACTCAAATTGAGGAATTGGGATTGCAAAATGTAGCTGAATTTGGTAAATATCATATTAACATTGGATCGAGATGTAGGAATTATAGATAGGAAAAAAAGAGCATATTTTGATATTTGTCTTATTATAACTCTAATCTAATAAGGCATAATCTACATGTGATACATATTGAGAAAAATATTTTTAAAAATGTCTTAAATAAGGTGATGGATGTTCCGAGTAAAACTAAAGATAATGCCAAGTCCAGAGAATCCTTGAGGATATTTTTTAAAAGGTCATAGTTGGAATAGGATGAATGGATTGGTAGGTTCCCTAAAGGAAGTTACATCTTAGACCGCAACAAAAAATAATTAATATGTCAATGGCTGAAATAGTTGAAGTCTCCAGACGGATATGTTTCGAATTTATTTAGATGTGTTGATAGAAAATATATTTTGTTTGAGATAAAGAGCCATGACTGCCACGTGTTCATGTAGTTTTTGTTACCGATTGCATTTAGAGATTTATTACAAAAAATTATTTGGAAAGCTTTGACTGAATTAAACTTATTTTTAAGAGCTTACAAAACCATCTCTGAAAGTGTCTTAAGTATAAAAGTTAGAAGAAGATATTCCAATAATTCTTTGCAAATTGGAGCACATATTTCCTCTTAGTTTCTTTGAATCAATAGAACATTTGCCATACAAAGAAAAAATAGTTGGACCTGTATAGTAATATTAGATATATCCACTTGAAAGATATATGGGTCAATTGAAGAAGAATGTCAAAATAAAACAAAAGTGTAAGCTTTAATTTGCAATGCATTCATAGTAGAAAAGGCATCAACTTTTTGTTCATATTATTTTGAACTGGAAATGATAACAAAATTGTGTCAAGTGCTTTGTAATGATGACTGGGGGTATGGGCGACCAATCTGAAGGTCTTCTATCCTTTTTAAAATCTTTGGGTCAACCGTATGGTAGAATAATAAGGTAAAGGCCGGAACAAAGAGAATACAATACAACACATACATATATTTGTTGAACTGCGACAAGGTTACCCTTATCTCAAGTTATAAATATTCAAATACTTTAATTTTTAAATAAAATTAAATTAAACTCATGTAATTACAATTTAATTTAACTTCTATTTTTCTCTTCAAGCATTTTTATTTAACACTTACGAGAATTGGATGAAGATATAATAGATTCTCAAATTGATGTTGAGATTGAGAATCGTTTCCTGTTTGGTTAAGAAAATATATGATTGTGTCTAACATTAAATAAGTTAAATACTATTTTCTTTCATTTTCATTTCAAATTTATTATAAATAATTTTTCTCTATGTATTAGGCAATTGAAAATAATAATATGGTCATAGACAAATGTATAAAGGATTTAGCCAAGGGCTTGTATCAAATGTTAGATGCTATAAAGTCTATTTTGTCGATGGGAACAAATTTCACATAGAATTGCATTGCACAATAAGATTTGTCATGAATAGTAAAATTTGTATAAATGGTCAAATTACAGTGAAAACTTTTATATTTTTACGGTCGATTAACCGATATTATAAAGATTAAATATCCGACTCTTTCAATTGAAATGGTATCATATGGAAAAAGTTTAAATTAATTTAAATTTGATTTATATTGAAAATATAAAAATTAAATATGCTGATATTTCTAAGTTCAAACAGTATTAATTAATTATTGTTAAATAAATAAATAAAATGAGTTGAATTCGTAATTCTACTTATATAGAATAGAAAATAATATAATTTTTGGAAAAGCAGCCTAAAAAAAGTAACAAGAAAATAACTAAGAAAATAAGATAACAAGATAATATATTAACGGTCAAATATTCTATGAACAGGAGATAATTAAATGGAAAAGTCATAGATAATGTTCACAAGAATTAAATGACCGTTTTGAATGACTCCAACATTTCTTTGTTTTTTTATTTCTTTCCTTTTTATCATGCTATGAGAGACATTATTAGATTAGATGACATAATTTATATTTATTTTATTTTGTAGTTAAATTAAAAAATTGCTTTAGTCATTTACATAATAAATTAATATAATTAGATATGCGACCATAAAAAAATAACTTTAAATTTAAATACTTTAACAATTTAAATTAACCAATTTTAGATATATTTTAACATGTATTTTGCGAAATTATCATTATCAAATAATTTGTAATCTATATTAATTATCATATAAATTTTTATTTACTACAAAATTATGATATTATATATGTATATATACACATACATATTGATTGTATTTGTATCATTCATGTTCTTTTCAAATTCATTTCTTATTATTCATGTTCATAAAAAAATTATATCAATATTATTTATATTCACCATTATTAAAATTAATTATTATCAATACTCATACTTCTTATTGTTATTAAAAACTACTAATATTATTCCAAAAAGCAATTACTTTATTCGGTTTGAAGTAATATAATTAGCATGCTTTATTATAATTAGTACTAGCAATAGCAATTATTCATATTAACATATTAATAAATTATATTTAATTATTAATTTACTTTGATTAGTGACAAATTAATAATTATATATTTTAATTACTTTAATTATAAATAATTTAACCATTAATTATATTTTTTATTTATATTTATAATTTATTTTGAAATTAAATTAGAAAAATAATTATTTAATCAATTTTTTTGTTTACTTATTTTTAAGTTAATAATCATGAAATTCATATTATAAATGAAAATAATGTAGTTTTATAGTTTAAAAATGAGTATTATAAAAATATTCTAATGATATCCATGTTATCAATAATAAATTACAC
Source organism: Garcia nutans (assembly GCA_947685225.1). Lineage (NCBI taxonomy): Eukaryota > Viridiplantae > Streptophyta > Magnoliopsida > Malpighiales > Euphorbiaceae > Garcia > Garcia nutans. The sequence continues at coordinate 38,488,740 of CANTUV010000033.1, read as the reverse complement.
TATAAGAAACACAAATTATTGATGAATTTTACATATGGAGGAAAATCCATCTGTACATACGGACAAAAGATTGGGAAAAGAAATGAAAATAAAATATTAATATAAATAAATGATAAAAGTCATTCAAAAATTCTATAATATAGACTATTATATGCAAATTCAATTATTAAATAAAGAGTTTCCTATTTTTAATTAAATGAATTTAATTTAATTTTAAATAAATTCAAAATTAATTAATTTTAATTTAATAATTAAAATTTTAATTCAAGTAAATTAATTTAAATTTAAATTAATTTTCAAGAATTTAAATTTATTTGAATGAATTTAATTTAATTTTAAATAAATCTAAAATGAAATAATTTTAATTTAATAATTAAAATTTAATTCAAAAAATTTTATTAAATTTGAAACTTATTTAAAAGAATTTAAATTAATTTTAAATTTATCCAAATGAATTTAATTTAATTTTAAATAAATCTAAATTTAATTAATTTTAATTTAATAGTTAATGATGTTGAGGTGTACCCCAGGAGTGGTCTGTTGCGCTCGAATTAACTCTACCACAAAGCGTCACTCGCAAGTATACGAGGTAGCTGTAGCAAAGGTGATCGCCACAAGGTCGTCTCACAAGGAAGCTAAAGTGACTAATTGATTATCAGATTATGAATAACAAGTAATGAAGAAAATTTAAATTGCTAATTAATGAAGAAGATTGATTGAAGATTGTTCTGATTCACTTGATAGAAAGATCTAGGGTTTGCACTTCTCTACTACTTATATGTATGAACGGTTATTCCTCTTAACTAATTTAATTTCAAAGATTAAATCTCAAACAACTTAATTAATTGAGTCAAGGAAATAAGTTCTCGCATTCAAACCTCTTACAACTAATCTTGTTATAATTGAAACAATCTTTTTAATAGGTTATATCTCTAATTCATCTAAGTCCCTAATTGAGTTGTTCCAGCATTAGACTTCATCTCTCAATCCATCATCTAATACCTAAAACACATAATTGGTGGCCAATCAATTATATATTAACAATATTCCATTCAATCAAGGCTAAAGAAATTATTAGCTAAGAGAATAACCAATTCATACAATCATAGCAGATCCATACAAACCCTAGACTAGATCAAATTAGTTCATAATGCAATCAAACATACTCATCTCATTAATGTTCAAAGAAATCAAATTAGACATGATAATATCCATAAATATAATTCCAATGAAAATAAAGAGAATAAGTTCGAGAACAAAACCAAATTACAAACTCCTTGAAGCTTCTGAAGAATCTCTTGTTCAAATCTTGCAAGAAGGATGTATCAATGGCTAGAACAATCTAATCTAAGCTAGATTAATCCAAAAGTGTAATCAAAATCAAGAAAACAAAGTTAAAACCCTAACTTCACTCTTTAACGGCTCAATTGAATCTCCAAATCATCAACAATCCTTCAAACCCTAGCTTCTCTTTCCTTTTATATGAATCGTCCGCTTTAAAATCCTCTACGGGCTTGGTTCATGAGAGACACGGCCAAGTTGCATGTGACTTGGCCATGTGAGTGCTCTTTGGAGGGACACGGCCAGTGACTTGGCCGTGTCCCTTGCATGTGTCGCCTACTGTGAAAATTCCTTCATTTTCTTTTTTGGTTGAGTGACACGGCCAGTTGGAGGTTGACTTGGCCGTGTTGGACCCTTTTGGAGGGATACGGCCAGTGATTTGGCCATGTCGCTTGCATGTGTCACCTACTGTGAGAATTGCTCTTCTTTGCTTTGGATTTAGGTGAGACACGACCAAGTTGATGGTGACTTGGCCGTGTTTGAGCATTTTTGGAGGGACATGGCCATGTTTGAGGTGACTTGGCCGTGTTGGATCATTTTGGAGGGACACGGTCAGTGACTGGGCCATGTCGCTTGCATGTGTTCACTTCTGCTTGCTTTTTTTCTTCTTTTCTTCTTTGGTTGAGTGACACGGCCATGTTAGCGGTGACTTGGCCGTGTTGGAGCTTTCTGGAGGGACACGGCCAGTGACTTGGCCGTGTCCCTGGCTTGTGTCTTCTACTGTGACTTGCTTTTCCTCTTTAGCTTGGTATGGGACACGGCCAATGACTTGGCCGTGTCCTCTGCCTGTGTCAGCTACTGCCCCTTTTCTCCTTCAATTTGCTTCCTTTCCTTTTTTAACCTAACACAAAACTCAAAACAAACTTTAAACAGGAAGTAAATAGACAATAACCAACAAAACATAAACACAATACTAAAAACTAGATCAAAAACGACATAAACACTAAAATAAACTAAAACTAATAAAATTAATGAAAACACTAAATAAACCGATAAAAACTAACAAAATACCTAAATAAAACAATAATTATCATAATAAACAAGACACAAATCTATAACAAAAACTAATAAAACATGGTCCTAGCTCCTGTAGCTCAGGTTTGGTGTTGCTGCTGATGTGTCTCTCTCACTTGTAAGATAGAAAGAGGGGAGAGGCCTCGGGCTCCCAAAAGGAGGCTCCGATGTCTAAATCAGAGCTCGCTTGGTCTGAATAAAAGTGAGAGTAGAAGAGAAGAAATACATATGGGGTTGACCACTATTTATAGTCGGAGGTGGGAGACAACTTCTGATATGGTGTCGGCGCTGATTATGGGTGTGTTATGGCCTTACGACGGCTGTATCAGGGGATGTCTAGAGAGCTCGGTCAGACAAAAGGTGTCCAGGACTGAGGTACAACCATCACAAAAGGCTTGCCTGAAGGGACGACCAGATAGGGAGCTCGGTAAGCAGGGGTACTATCACTAGTACCCCCTTAGTCATTTGACATTTATGTCAAATGAGACAAAGCTTGAGGGGCTCGAAAAGCCTAACTATGGCCGCTGAAACACAGTGCAACTAACTAACAGAAGAGAAAGCTCAAGTGTAAAGCTTGAGAGCAAGGCTCAATATTTCAGGGGTGGTGCCAATACACAAAGATAAAGCTCAAGGGAGAGCTCAAGGACCTCGAGTAAGATAGAGCTTAGAAGTCTATTTCAGGGTTAGTACGGGTAGTACCACTTGTCCCCCTTTGAAGTCTTGGAATTTATGCCAAGTAGAGTCAGTTAAGTTCTAGAAGGACACATGTCATGCAAAGGTGAGGAGACATTTCAAAAACTGTAGTAACAATTTGGCGGGAACACAAAAGACGTAACTCCCATGTTATTTATTAATGACATGGTTCAAATGGTATAAGTTTCCTCTATAAATAGAGGGTAGGGCTAGATCATTTTTTATTCAACTTGAAAGAAAGAAGCTTGGTTTGTCTGACTTGCTGTGTTTGAAAGCTCTAAGGCTTGAGAGTTCAGTTATAGTGGTTAGTTTTAAATTTGTGTTTTTAAGATTTGCATTTATAGTTTAGTAGAAAAAATGGTGAGAGAAACTATAAGTTTAGCTCTGCTAGAAGGGTTAAGAGAGTTGGACTCTCTAAGTGCTATAGGTGAGGTAACAAACCATGAAGAGGGGGCTCACATCGATGTTAGGAGCGACAATGACCGAGCCAACTGAGTAAAATACAAAGAGATGTCTTAAACTAGTTGATGAGGAGGAAAAAGATGCAGCTGATGTCAGTGAGGTGCCTACGAGCTTGCAAAAGGCTCAAGTAAGGGATATCTGGTCCACTATGATAAAGGTAGACTTTGAGGGGATCCGACAAAAATACAGAATACCGGAGGAGAGCAAGATGCTCATTCTTGGAGAGGAAGTCTGAGCATATAGTGTAACATCCCCTGACAATTCTTATTAGAACTATCAGAGAATATTACTTAATATACTGTCAGTACTCTAATAAATTCACCGACAAAGTTTCCTTTCAAAATGTTACAAACAAAAATCTTCAAATAATAATACAATCTGTATAATACAACACTTATAAATCCAACATTTAACCAATCTCCAATATCTCCAATAATTCAAATACTAGTTATAAATCAGATAACCATCATAATTTTGTTAAATCAAATAAATATATAATACATTGCTTTATTTGATAATCATTCACTAGAATCTCAAACTTCGTCCTCTAAATACATATATTCCTTTCATATTTATAAATTTGTATAATCTCTCAAATAGCCAAAAAAATTGTATATATACATTTCATAACTTATAAGTACAATATATAAAAGATCTCTATATGTACTATAGATAATTTTTGAGATCCTTAATTCCACTACTTAACTTGCTCCGATGACATGATACATGCGTGTCAGAAAATAATTTTAACACGCTAAGCAAAGCCTAGTGGTGCTTGTGTAAATATATTTTGTCACTTAATATTAAAAAAATACTTATAAAAATATAGTAATAACACTCAGTTTTAAGAAATATTTCAATATATTAACTATTTTCAATAATAAACCAACTTAATATTTTATTTACACAATAATAACTTCAACTTTATAAAAGACATCATGCTATATTATACTTTCGGTATTACAACTTTTCTCTTTATGAATCATTTTATTTAAGAATTACTTTCTTATTTATTAACATTACTCATAATACGCTTATTTTGTTTTTCAGTAAGTCTTACTTTTCAATTTAACATAGAATAATTTCATTCAATCTATAATTTTTGGCACTTAAATTTAGTACTATACTTTGGAGCACTTTGTATCTTATATCATTATATACACTTTCAATCATTATAACACTTCGAAAGTTATTGATCAATTCAATAACGTGAGTATAACATTTCTATTCCATGAATTAGAACTTTTACTTGTAAACATTAATATATACATTACCAATCACTTTCACATTGTAATACAGTAAGTCAATTTTAAGTAATTGACTTATATTATTATTTTGCATTTCTTCCATTATTCATAACATTATATTCACATATATTTTCAATTTAAATAACTTCATTAAATATGCCTATACATACTGAACTCAGATCATAGGTTTGGATAACATGTTAGTATAGCAATTTTAATACCAAGTCAAGAATATATATATAATGACAATTATGCTCATTGTCTGTAACACCCTGATACTCCATATAAGTACTATACATATACCTAGTATACATACAATACGTATATAAAGTATAAGAATGTTACTTTTAGTTTCAATTTAAAAACCTTTATCCAGATTCATAAAATTGAACATTAATTTAAAACACATTTACAAAAGTCAGTATTCTTATTTATCAAAACTTCATTCATCCATATGAATATATATATTAACTCAAAAATACAATATAATTTAAAATCACACATGTATGCATCACCTTCTAGTTGGTCTCGAGACACTCTTACCCTTCTCGTGGCATAACCGCTGGACTTCCAGATCAACCGCATAACCACCTGCGCGATTACACAACCGCGCTAAGCCCGAGAGCTTAGTAATACAAGTAAATAATAAAATAAACTTTACAAAAGAATCATACCTCATATTTTTAGCATTATGTTTCATTGATTTCTTACCATGTTTTCCTTTCTCAATGCATTCTTCATATGTTTCCACTAATCTCATACATTAGATACATAAATACATAGAACATTCACAACACAATACTTACCCTTTCTATCTCATATACCTATACATATACATTATTTCAACAAAACACCATTCAATGACCTTTCCAAGCCTTCATGAAAACAATTCTCACAAATTCCATATTCGTATACATTTTACACATCATACAACATTTTCATAAACTCATATCTCAACATATCAATACACATATTATAAAATCATACTTCATAATATCATTTTATTCACAATTCATCAATCATGAATCACACTTCCAATAAAGACAGCCATAGATCTCATTACTCATTTATTTCAACATTAGATTATCACATTAACAACAAAGACAGACTCGGGCCCAAAACAACACACTAATATGCCATTCAATTTTCAGAGTAATGCTTTGGTTTAATCATCACATTTATCATTATCCCAACTAGGCTTCAAGGATTAGGCTCAACCAAGCTTCAAGGGGAACAAAGCATGCTAAGTATCAACCCAACTTGGCTTCAAGAACCAAACCCAACCTAGCTTCAAGGGTTGTAACATCTCAATTAGGCTTCAAGGATTAGACCCAACCAAGCTTCAAGGGGAGTAAAACATGTTAAACTTCAACCCAACTTGGCTTCAAGGATCAAATCCAACCTAACTTCAAGAGATTGTTACCATTAGGCATGCCACCAACAACAAACTCTGAAAATGGAATAACACATTAGCTATACAATTCACTTATCAATTTCATTCTCAATTGAATTATCATAGCCAATAACAATGGCTTCACATTCCATTTGAATCATCATAGCCAATCACAATGGCTTCATATCATATTTAAATCATCATAGTCAATAACAATGACTTCACATCATATTATATTTCAAATCATATCATAATATTTCATTATTCAATTGTACATAAGCAATCACTTCATTATATCCTTCACATTATATATAGCATCATTGAAATTCACAAGATTCACAATGCATAAAACATAACATTGTTCATATAGTATCATAAACATCATCATTATCATCAAATCATATTGATCAATTCATCACTCAACAATACATAATCAATGGCATTGCACATACCTTTTTCAATGATCATTATATCCTCCACATTTCCTATATCATCATTGTTATATACAAAACAATTTACATTATACATGAATGTAGAATCTTCCATGTACATTTGATTGGATCATTATTGTTTTAAGTATGTTTAGGTATAAAAACATTTGAAGATCCAACAATGTATGAAGAACAAATAACAAACACAAAAGCTAACACCCTCAAGGGACACGGCCAAGCTTGTGGCCGTGTCACTCAACACCAAATCATCCGAGGCAGACACGGGCAAGGGACACGGCCGTGTCTCTCAATAAAAATCCCACAGTGACAAACACAGGCAAGGGACACGGCCAAGCCAGTGGCCGTGTCTCTCCAAAACTCATCCAACACGGCCAAGTTTGCCCTAACTTGGCCGTGTTCTTCAAAGATTCAAAGACCAAATACTTCAAAATCCATCCAAACCCTTCCAAATTCACACCACCACCCTCTAAATTATTATCTTTGTTTATGCTTATCAATTTTCTATCACTTTAGCATTTATATAACTTCATTATATCATCATAATAATCAATATATATATATACATCACTATAACCAATTACTCAAAGTACCAATTCATTCATACTAAACCCTAACTCAACAATTTATCATCATCCTCACAATTTCCCAACTTATCATCACTTAAATACTAATTCAACACATTTACACACTTCAATCTTTCCTTATAATCATCTTACACACCAACCATCACCTCAATCAAAAGAAATCAAAACAAGAATATAAAAACTTACATATATATATATAATCAATAAAATCAACTCAAGAGAGAGTACTTACTTGAATATGTTGCCAAATCTTCATCTCCATCTTCAATACTCTTCAAATCCTTAAGAAATTTGATGAAAATCATCACATCTCCCTATCTCTCTCTCTCTCTCTCGTGCAAGAACCAAAAGGAGAAGAAGAAGAAGAAAGAAAATATCTTTCTCCTCTTCTCACGATAGCCATATATATATATAATAATAATAATAATAATAATAATTACTTATTTCCAAAAATCCTCCACCACAACCTTTCTTCTCTTGACTTTTCTTTTGACCAACTTATATGTATTATATATTAACATATATACAACATATACATTCCATTTACACAATCATTTCTTTTGCAAAAACATATATACCTTTAATTCAAATCACACAACAATTGTATTAAAACTTCTAGGGCATATCTTGGGATATTACATTGTCACTGATGACACAATGTGTCCATTAATGGCACGAGATTCCTACTATCACTATGGCTATCCTTCCTCTGATTAGCCATTCAATCCAAAGATAGATCTAAAATCAGTAAGATTTGGGCAATTCATTAGTTTTTATTAACACTAAATTGTGTGTATCATTTCAATGGTATAATACTTTTATCAGCATTTAGTATTATATATATTTGTCACATATCCAAAGTTTATCACTCTTTTCCATACTTTTAACACATACATATGAATTCTCAACACAAAAGTAAGAAACATAAATATATTAGTCTCATACTAGGCCTGTATATCACAAAATACAGGCCAAAAACATCATCCAGGTACCTCACGGCTGTGGCATCTCAACCCCACGCTTGCGGGATACAAAATGAAGTTGTCACATGCCTTTGTAGATCCCCATAGTTGTGGCCTTCAATGCCCATGGCCGTGGCATTCAGAACGACTCTGTTTTATGAAAATTTCTAAACAAACAACCTCACTTTCAACCCTACGGTCGTGGCACTCAATTGCCACGCCCATGGCATTGGTTTTGGGTCTGTTTTCAGAGTAATTCTTCCTCTAGCAGTTCTAACTTCGATACCATGCCCATGGCACCTTTAAGCCATGCCTGTGGCATCCCAAAATAATGTTTTTTACACTTTTAACTTTATTAAACACAAATATATTGAAGATCTATGTTAAAAATATATCAAAACCAAATTTTTGACATAAAAAGGGTTTGCATCAAATAATTTACTAAAACTTCACTTAATCAAACTTTCAACTATCTCACATGGCTAAAAACAACATCAAACCGCCCAATTCTCTTAAGGGTTGAATTAAGAGTCAAACTCATCACATAAAAGTTATTTTTCACTCATCAATATAGTTAATCAATACTTTCAAGAAATATTTCATTATAAATAACTCAATCAATCTATTCAAACATTAAAACTCATAAAAATTTATATATTTGCAAATTATAATACATAAGTACATACCTCTTTAAAATTCCTCTTTCTCTTTCTTTTCTCTCTTTCCCTTTGATTACTTAATGATAATCTTGCCTTTTCTAGCTTATTATTCAAAAAATATATACTTATATGTGATTTTCTCTTAATCCTTGATTAACTTGATGAAAGGAAGAAGAAAATAGAGAAGATGGTGATGGTGGTGGAAGATGGCGTGGGGGATGGAAGAAGAAATGAGAAGTTTTCACACACACATACATATATATATATAGTTTAATCAAGTAAGGGAATGCTCATAATAACTATGGTGCACCCTCATTCTTAATCCCGTAAAACCATAAAAATAATTTCTTCAGTAAATTTTGAGATATATTATTCATTATTCTCTGCTTATAGCATTTATCCACATTACTTTTATCACTATACATTATCAATTATCAATATTAGTTAGAAAGTTTCATGTTTAAAATCTTGACTATTACATATAGCGACCTAATTGAGAAGCAAGTGATGATATGTGAAGAAGAATTGAGGTCGAGGGTGAGGTTCCCTTTGTGCCCCTTCCCTCTGGCTTTCCTGCGCTACCATAACATAGCCTACAATCAACTCAGGCCTAATGCATAGTGAACTATTATGGGGTTTGAAACACTGTATGGGTTGATCGGGGTTGCTCCTACCCCTTGGGTGTTGAGGGCCTTATGCATGCTAGGGTAATGCTCGGGAGTAGACAAATATTTCTTGTAACTACAAGGAAGATCTCAGCTTGGTCTATTCACAGGAAAGCCAAACTTAATAGAAGCCTAGAAAGGTTGGTTTTTCATTCTGGAGAACCACTAGGGGTTCGGCTGCCAGAACACATGGATGGTCGAGTCCCATGGTGAACAAGTGGCTAAGGAAGAAGAGGAATTTCATCGCATTGAGAAGAGAATACTTCTCCCTTGGGAAAGCTGCTAAGAAGATCCATCCTGAGGATTAGACTGGTAAGCATGACTTAAAACTTATAGATTTTGTTTACGTTTTGCTTAAAGTTTGTCTATTTTAACTCTTAGTTCGGTTGCATAGAGAGAGGCTCAGGATCAGCTAGTAGAAAGCTAAAATGCCTAATAAAGAAGGATGCTAGGAGGGAGCCTTAGAAGAAGGCCAGAATGGCTTGCATGTAACACCCTTATACCCTATATACGTACAATACATATTTTCAGCATATGTAAAATGCGCATATACGGTACAAAAATGTCACAGACCGATTTAATAAAAAAATTTTACGTTTCCAATTTAAAATTTCAAATTCTAAATATATAAAAATTAAATAGAATATAAATATTATTTATAAGAATATAAGAACCCAAAATAAATAATATATATAAAAATCTCTGGAAAAAATTTGCCAGAGTTTTGTTTGTATTTTGGATATCCCAACATTTAGCAATTACTCAACCTGCAAAAAGAAAACACTCTCAAATAATTTTCAATCACCATCTCAACCATACTTCTCAATTTCACCATTTTTCTCAAACATTTATACATATAGATATATATAATTTAAAACACACTTACTCTCCCATTTCAAATACATTGACCTAAACATTCTTTATAATATACAATACGTAAAATTCAAAACATAATATATTATGCATAATAATCAAAATGTACAATAACATAAAAATATATACATGCTGCTGGTAGTGTTTCTGATCTCGATAGCAACTCAACAAGCTCAACTACAAGTCTAGACCCGACCTGGTCTAGAAGAACTCTCTAGCTCAGCTGGGTTTATCTTGTCACCTGTGCGATGGAAACAATCGCGCTAAGCCGAAGCCTAGTGATATAAATTTTGATAATAACTATAAAACTCAATGCAATGCCAATGCATAATGCATATAGATGTCACATCATTCCACTTTCTTATATTTTTCAAATATTTCATAATTCATAATTTACATTAAAACAAAGACAAGCATGGGCCCAAAAAGGACTTAATATGCTATTCAAATTTCAGAGTTACTGCTTTGGTCCACAATGACACCATGTGTCTAGCCCCGTAGGCAATATATCCATGAATAATGTAACAGCCCTAGTCTCTCGAACCTCAACCCGGCTAGACCCTTAGGCCCCAGTATCTTGGTCCTCAACCTAGCTAGATTGCTACAGTTTTTGAGGCTTACGACCCAGTCTTTTCACCCCAAAAACATCATATTTATCAGCTGGCCTGGCTTACAACCTAGTCTTTTTACCATTCCAGCGTTAAGCCCGTAAGCAATCATAGGCATGCCGCCAAATCCAAAACTCTGAAAATTGAATAACATACTAGGCACACAATTTATTCATACTTCTCATTATTAATCTCTTTCTCATTTTTACATATTCAATCTAGGCACATTGTCTTATTTTCATATTTTTTTTCTCACGTTTCTCATTTTTGACATCTTTCACATTTTTCTCATTTTTCCCATTTTTATCAATATCAATTAATTTCATTATTACACATATCTTATTTTTTTTTGCATTCATAACACATTACCCAATTACTTTGGGTATTTTCACATAATATGCATATTTCACATTTTACACAATTTAGCCATTATCAATGGCTTTTCACAATGAATTTAACACATAGATGATATTAAAAATATCATATCACATTATTCATACACAATTAATTAACCAAGTAACTTAAAACATTTTTCAACCAAAATGTGTTAAGTTCAAATGTTATGCAAATATAAATATTATATTTAAAGTTTGTACATACCTCCACTAGCAACCCAAAGCAAGTTAAAAACAACCTTCAATCCAATCTTTCCAACTTGCCATTCACCACTTGGATGAAGCAAGTCAACCTCCCTCAAAGCCTAAACCAAATTTGATAACAAATAATCATTTAGTATCACATTTAATGGCATTTTCAACATTAAACTATAATTACACATCACTCCTACAAATTTTCAAAATTTTAGCATTTCCTTACTTCAACATTAGAATTTCATTATACTACAATTAAATTAGTGTTTTAAGTTTATTTATATTATTAAAAACATATTTTAATATATTTAAATCATTTACATTATAAAAATACACTCTTATATTCAAAATCTCAAAAATGGCATAACCTTCCCCCCATTGAAGGTTTTCCATTGCAACACAATCCATTACTTATTCCAAGCTTATATTCATCACTTTTAACACTAAACAACATGCTTAAACAAATAAAATTACACAATTCAACCACTTTGGAAAATCACTTTTCCAAAACCCTAAATCTCCACTTCCATTCTCAAACTCCAACCCAACACCACCAAATCTAATATTTGACTTTAAAATACTTATTTATGAATCAAAAAAATCATTTAGAACCAATTTGCACAATTAAAGTTCATAATTTCAAAACCCCAAAAATTCATAACCCTAAATTCTCTCTCTTCACCATTCTTTAACCAAACTCCATCATCTCTTCAATCTAACCTTAGAATCATTGTTAACTACACAAAGTAACATCATACACACCAATTCCAACAATTATAACATACTACATCAAAATCTCAAAACTCACATAATCTCATCTTCCATGGAATTCAAAGAAAAGAGATGGAAACTTACTAATTTTGGTGGAAATCACCAAAAATCCACTTGAAACTTGTTAATTTCCTTAATTTATGGAGTATGGAAGAAGCAAAATCCTTGGTCTTCAAAATCCCATGGAAAACACGTCCTTGAAGAAGAAGAAGATGAAGACTTTTATATTCTTTTCCTTTTCATCTTTTTTTTAAACCACATATATATATATTAAAATAATTTAATATTTAATTATTTTTTTAATAAATTAAAAGTCCTAATTTTCCTCTTCCATTCAAAAATAATTTATTTTTAAATTATTTTATTAATTTTAAATTTATAAGATTTAATTACCAAAATACCATTTTCTTTTAAAAAGTGTTGACTTTTATATGTTATGTATTTTTTGCATATATATCACATATATATTCCACTTTTTCATTTAAAATCCCTTTATTTTTTATTTAAAACCATTAATTTAATTTATCCTTTTAAATTATAATTTATTTTATCAAATTTTTTAAAAATTAGAAATCCTCAAAAATTTTAGGATGTTACAATTCTCTCCCCCTAAAATAAATTTTGTCCTCGAAATTACCTGTCCTCAAGTCTGGAACAAATGGGGAAACTGACTCTACATCGCCTGCTCACTTTCCCAGGTCACCTCCTTAGTGGCATGATTCCTCCAAAGGACTTTCACAAGTGGCACCCTCTTATTCCTTAATTCTTTAACCTCTCGTGCCAAAATCGCCACTGGTTCTTCCTCGTAAGTCTGATCTGGACTCGCCTCAATGGACTTCACTAACAAGATATGAGATGGGTCAGACCTGTATCTTCGAAGCATCGAGACATGAAAAACATTATGTATTTGATCCAATTCAGGCGGCAAAGCTAGTCTATAAGCCACTGGACTAACTCTCTCCAACACCTCATATGGTCCTATGAATCAAGGACTCAACTTCCCTTTGCGGCCAAATCTCAAAATTTTCTTCCATGGAGACACCTTTAGAAATACTTTATCTCCTACACTGAACTCTATGTCTCTTCTCTTTAAATCTGAATAGGATTTATGTCGGTCTGAAGCTGCTTTCAAATGACCCCGAATCACTTTCACTTTCTCATCAGTTTCCTTAATCAAATAGGGGCCAACCAGTTTACCTTCTCCAACTTCATCCCAACACAAAGATGTCCTGCATCTCCTGCCATATAAAGCCTCATAAGGAGTCATCCCAATACTGGACTGATGACTGTTGTTATAAGTAAACTCAATTAATGGCAAAAATCTGTCCCAATTCCCAGTAAATCAATGATACAGCTCCTCAACATATCCTCCAAAATTTGTATCACTCTCTATGACTGTCCATCTGTTTGAGGATGGAAAGCAGTACTAAAATGCAATTGAGAACCCAAAGCATTATGTAAACACTTCCAAAACCTCGAAGTAAACCGAGGATCTCGATCCGACACCAAAGAAACTGGGACTCCATGCAATCTGATTATCTCATTGATATACAACTCAGCCAATCTCTCAAGAGAATAACCCATCCGAACTGGAAGAAAATGAGTTATCTTCGTCATCTGATAAACTATCACCCAGATTGCATCATGCTTCTTCTGGGTCAAAGGTAGTCCAGTCACAAAATCCATTGTCAATCGCTCCCATTTTCACTCTAGCACTGATAAAGGTTGGAGCAACCCTGAAGGGACTTGATGCTTAGCCTTCACTTTTTGGTAAGTGAGACATCTGGATACAAACTATGCTATGTCCCTCTTCATACCTGACTACCAATAATGTCGCTTCAAGTCCTGATACATCTTGGTACTCCCAGGGTGCATAGCAAAAAGTAACTGATGTGCTTCCTCTAATATCATTCTTTTCATTTCTGCATCATCAGGAATATACAATCTATCTCTGTACCATAGACTTCCATCATCCCTCACATAAAAGTTTGGACTCTCTCCCTTCTGAGAAACCAACACAATTTTCTGAATTCTCTCATCTGCCAACTGAGCCTCCCTAATATGATCCAACAAGACTGGCCTCAACTGCAACTGAACCATCAAAGCACCATCATTAGAAGATTCAAATCTAGCGTGCAATGCTCTCAACTCAACAAGCAATGAGAGCAAATAAGCAGTCAAACCTACCAAAGATTTTCGACTCAAGGCATCAGCAATAACATTTGCCTTACCAGGATGATAATCAATCAAACAGTCATAGCCTTTAATCAACTCTAACCACCGTCTTTGCCGAAGATTCAGCTCTCTCTGAACACCCAGGTATTTCAAACTCTTGTGATATATATAAATGAAACACTTTTCCCCATATAAATAATGCAGCCAAATCTTCAAGGCAAAAACTATTACTGCTAATTCCAAATCATGCGTCGGATAATTCAGCTCATGCTATTTCAACTGTCGAGAGGCATAAGTAATGACTCTACCCTCTTGCATCAGAACACAACCTAAACCACCGTGTGAAGCATCACTGTTTATCACATATGGTTTACCTTCCACAGGCAGGGTAAGGACAGGAGCTTGAGTCAACATCTCCCTCAGCTGCTCAAAACTCGCATGACACTGATCTGTCCACACAAATTTAACTCCTTTCCAAAGTAATCTGGTGAGTGGTGTAGCTATTATAGAAAAAACACTTCACAAATCAACGATAATAGCCTGCCAATCCCAGAAAACTTCTAACCTCTGTCAGAGTCTTCGGTGGACTCCAATTCAAGATAGCCTCAATTTTACTCGGATCAACTCTAATACCCTCTGCTTAAACCACATAACCAAGAAAAGCTACCTGATCAAGCTAGAACTCACACTTAGACAGCTTAGCATAAAACTGCTTCTCTCTCAGTCTGCAATACGATCCGCAAATGCCTATCATGATCCTCCTCATTATGCGAATACACCAAGATGTCATCAATGAAGACTACCAAAAACTGATCTAAATATGGTCTGAATACCCTATTCATCAAATCCATAAAAGCTGCTGGTGCATTCGTCAATCCAAAGGGCATCACCAGAAACTCATAATGCCCATACCTTGTACGAAAAGCTGTCTTGGGTACATCCACATCTCTGACTCTCAACTGATGGTACCCTGATTTCAGATCAATCTTAGAGAATACTACCACTCCCTTCAACTGATCAAAGAGATCATCTATCCGAGGCAAAGGATACTTGTTCTTTATGGTCACCTTATTCAACTGCCTATAATCAACACACAATCTCATGGTGTCATCCTTCTTCTTCAAAAACAATGCAGGCGCTCCCCACCGGGACACACTAGGGCAGATAAACCCTTTATCCAATAACTCCTGCAACTGCACCTTCAACTCTCTCAACTCACTAGGTTCCATTTGATAAGGGGTAATAGAGATAGGAGTGGTACCAGGCAACAAATTGATATCAAACTCCACTTCTCTCTTAAGAGGTACCCTTGGCAACTCATCAGGAAAAACATCTGGAAACTTGGCAACTGTAGGTATACTTTCAAGCAGGGGTCCCACTAGTCTAGTATCTACAACATGAGCAAGATAAGCCTCACACCCCTTTCGAATCATCCTCCCAGCTAAAACAAACATAGATGAAAGATACCTCTGCTCACTAAATACTATAACATCCCTACCATCCCGTGTTCTCAAAGTAACGCATTTCTTCTGACAATCTACCATAGCCCCATGCTTGGATAACCAATCCATGCCCAAAATTAGATCATGTTCCTTAAAAGTCATCTCAATCAGGTCACTGAGAAACTCCTCATCCTGAACAACAACTGGACTATCTCGGTGTACCTTGCTCACCACAATACTATGCCCTAAAGAATTTGTCACCAAGACATCAAATCCTAGGGACTCAGAATATAATTCGTTCACAGAAAAAATGGATTCACTTATGTATGAATGCGTAGATCCATGATCTAATAGAGCAAGGAATGAAATACCAAATAAAGAAAATGTACCCGCAATGACGGCTGAAGCATCTAGCTGCCTCTGCATCACATAAACCTGCTGAGATGGCCCAGCCTCATCTGGCCTACTGCCTCTGGATGTTGAGCCTCCTCTCTAACTAAACCCAGGGCGACCACCTCTACTAAAACCTCTGCCACAATGACCCCCTCTGACACTGGGTCGAGAAGCTGCAATATCTGCCTGTCTATCCTCTGGTGGCTCAGGACAATCTCTGATAAAATGGTCTGGTGATCCACATCTAAAACACACTCCCGAAGTACCTCTCCACCAGTAAACACCTCCGTGTACTCTACCACAGTGAACGCAAGTAGGTGGAGTAGGTCTTTGAGCCACTGGAGTCGGAGCACTAGCCACTGAAACTGCAGGTCTCTGTCTCTGTCTCTGCTGTTGTACTGACCTGTCAAACTGCCCCTGACTCCTACTAAACCTCTAAAAATGTCCCCCCTTGGCCTCTCTTCACTGATGAAGACCCTGCCTCACTCTAGGGTCTCCTAACTCTGGTCTCCTCAATCCTGACAGCTACTACAAGACTATGCGCCCTCTCAACACTCCTGGCAGCTACAACTAACTGGGAGAAATTCTGATACCGAGAGCCTGCAATGATGCACATGATAGAGGGTCTCAGTCCCTCCTCAAACACCTATCAAACTCGTCAGAAATAATCCCACCAGCATAGTGACTCAACCAGATAAACTCGATCTCATACTCTGTCACTGTCCTGGTATCTTGTCTCAGACTTAGGAACTCCATCTTCTTTGCATCTTTATACTCTCTCAGAGTATACTTCTGCTCAAATTCCTGTAGAAAATCATCATAGGTTAGGACTGGTGGATCATCCAGAGCATGTGGAACCGTCTTCCACCAATCATATGCATCTCTCTGCAGAAGAGATCTGGCATAATCAAACTTCTCTTCGGGGCTAGCCTGTAACTGAATAAATATCCTCTGAACCTGGTCTAGCCACTGCTCTGCTACAGCAGGATCTGTAGTTCCTCAGCCTCATACTTTCTCAATTTATCATACTGTCACACTGGCAACTGCGACTGCGGCTGTGGTTGTGGCAGCTGCAGAACTGGAGCATGCCTCAACAACTCTACCATATGCCATACTTAGCCAGGCAGAACCTCATCAGCTGCTGGTTTCACAGTCATAGAAACAGACGCCTCACCAGCAGATATAACTCTAACTCCATCTCCACCCTTATCTGGAGTCACACTCTCTGCACTACCCTCAGCAGCCTGATGCGGCCGAGACACCATAACTACCTATATTTGCAAACAAAGCAGAAAATACTATGTCAGAGATCAGAAACTGTCAGTGCCAATGCATGCATTACAATTAAAAACTATTTTTCAAATCCATCATTTTCTCTCACTATCATCCCACCTAGGTCGAGAACCTCAAACCTAGGTTCTGATACCAAAACAAATGTAACACCCTTATACTCTATATACGTACAATACATATTTTCAACATATGTAAAATACACATATACGATACAAAAATGTCACAGACCGATTTAATAAAAAAATTTCACATTTCTAATTTAAAATTTAAAATTCTAAATATATAAAAATTAAATAGAATATAAATATTCTTTGCTTATTATAAGAACCCAAAATAAATAATATATATAAAAATCTCTGAAAAAAATTCGCTAGAGTTTTGTCTGTATTTTGGATATCCGAAAATTTAGAAATTACTTAACTTGTAAAAAGAAAACACTCCCAAATAATTTCCAATCACCATCTCAATTTCACCAAGTTTCTCAAACATTTATACATATATATATAATTTAAAACACACTTACTCTCCTATTTCAAATACATTGACCCAAACATTCTTTATAATATACAATACGTAAAATCCAAAACATAATATATTATGCATAATACTCAAAATGTACAATAACATAAAAATATATACATGCTGCTGGTAGTATTTCTGATCTCGATAGAAACTCAACAACCTCAACTACAAGTCTAGACCAGACCTGGTCTAGAAGAACTCTCTAACTCAACTGGGTCTATCCTGTCACCTGTGCGATGGAAACAATCGCGCTAAGCCGAATCCTAGTGGTACAAACTTTGATAATAACAATAAAACTTAATGCAATGCCAATGCATAATGCATATAGATGTCACATCATTCCACTTTCTTATATTTTTCAAATATTTCATAATTCATAATTTACATTAAAATAAAGACAAGCATGAGTCCAAAAAGGATCTAATATGCTATTCAAATTTTAGAGTTATTGCTTTGGTCCATAATGACACCATGTGTCTAGCCTCGTAGGCAATATATCCATGGATAATGTAACAACCCCAGTCTCTTGAACCTCAACCCGGCTAGACCCTTAGGCCCCAGTATCTTGGTCCTCAACCCGGCTAGACTGCTACAGTTTTTGAGGCTTACGACCCAGTCTTTTCACCCAAAAAATATCATATTTATCAGCTGGCCTAGTTTATGACCCAGTCTTTTCACCATTCCAGCGTTTAGCTCGTAGGCAATCATAGGCATGCCGCCAAACCCAGAACTCTAAAAATTGAATAACATACTAGGCACACAATTTATTCATACTTCTCATTATTAATCTCTTTCTCATTTTTACATATTCAATCTAGGCACATTGCCTTATTTTCACATTTTTTTTTCTCACTTTTCTCATTTTTCACATCTTTCTCATTTTTCTCATTTTTCACACTTTTTCCATTTTTATCAATATCAATTCATTTCATTATTACACATATCTCATTTTTTGCATTCACAACACATTACCCAATTACTTTGGATATTTTCATATAATATGCATATTTCACATTTTACATAATTTAGCCATTATCAATGGCTTTTCACATTGCATTTAACACATATATGACATTACAAATGTCATATCACATTATTCATACACAATCAATGAACCAAGTAACTTAACACATTTTTCAATCAAAATGTGTTAAGTCTAAATGTTATGCAAATATAAACATTATATTCAAAGTTTGTACATACCTATGAGCGGAGATTTTTGCCCCCACTCCTGGTAGAATGGCTCTTGCTACTTCGGCACTGTTCAGGCTCGGGGCCTTAGAGAACACAGACCTAAGTCAGGAGAAAATAGAGTCGCCACCCGGACGGGCCAGGAAAAAGAAAGAGGTGGATGACTCGATTCCTAAGGAATCTCTAACCCCCTAATGGGTTCAGAAAGTTGGGTACGTGTGGGGAAGGTGAGAAATGGCCCAACACCCCCACAACGCCCGGTTCATTGGAACCGGCCTCCTTTATAGGTCTTAATATTATAAAATTCTTAAATATAATAATATTATCCATATTACATACAATAATTAAAATAAAGCATCGATATATTGAAAATCAAAACAATGTCCAAGCAAAACAAATAAATGGACACCCATCCGAAGATGGAAACATGCTCTTACATAATCCATGCCTAAATAAGACACCCACCGAAAGGTAGAAACATGTTCTTTACATTGGTTCTAAAATAGAAAAGTAATTTAAATTACATGATATTTAACTAATGAGGTACCCACCAAGTGGAAACATACCTCTTACAACATTTGAAAATCTAAATAAATAAATAAAAATAAATAACCATTCATCATAAATAAATCATTCATCAAAGATATTAAACATCAATAGAATGTAAACATCCATCCATGATAAACTAAATAAATCAAGCATTGAACTTAAATAAACTAACAAAGTATTGAAAATAAATTAAAGCATATAATAGACTACATAATCAAATATAAAATTAAATAAAGCAAGTAAAGATTCAAATTAGGGCTACTGTTTCTATTTAAGATTCTTTATTTAATGTTTAGGATTTTAAAATTTATTGGTTTAAGCTACTGTATGTTTTAAGGGAATTAAAACGGATTAAGGTTTTATAATTTAAGAGATTGATAAGGTTCTTTGATTAACCAAATTAGGGTTTGAGTGGTAAAATCATGAAATTAGGGTTTGAATACTTTAAAACATTAGGTTTATGATTATTAGCTACTGGATTGTTGTTTTGGATTTACTGTATTGAATTTTAATATTCAAATTTATAAGGTTTTAAAGATTAGGATATAGAAAACTAGGGTTTAAGGTTAGCTAGTTTGGGGTTACTGTCTTGGTTTTGAAGTTGAATTAGGGTTTTTAGTGTTTTGGAGAATGTATTTGATTTTAGAATTTGGAAAAACAATTTATAGTTTTTATGAAGCTTTATGTGATTTGTAGAAGCTGTAAGTTAAATTTAGGGTCTTAAGGTTTTGAAACATTGGAAAATAGATTAGGGTTTTGGGGAATTAATAAAATGATTTAAGGTTTTGGAAAGTTGGAAAGTAGATTAGGGTTTTAATATTTTGAAGAAACAGAAAAAGTAATTTTAGGGTTTTTGAAAATACAAGAGACGATTTAAGGTCCTAAGGTTCAGAAAAAGTAAATTAGGGTTCTAAGGTTTTTAAAATCAAAAGAAAGAGTTTAATGATTCAAGTTACTGTAAAGAAAAAAAAGATTTGATATTCATACCTTCGTTTGATAATTCCACCAAAAATTACTTATTTGATGAACAATGACAAAGGCAAGATGGTTGCCTTTGATGGATTGAATTGCTTGTTTGCTTCTCTCAAAAGTCCGATCGTTAATCTCTGCCAAAAAGTTTCTCCTAGTCCGATGGATTGAATTGCTTGTTTGCTTCTCTCAAAAGTCCTCCCCTTTTTGTGTTGTTTTTAGTCCTATTTATAGATGATTTTGATGATTAATCTTAATTGTTTACGGAATCTAACATTTATTAAGAGAAGGAAACCGAAACCAAATTGAATTTGGTTTCGAAAAAAATTGCGTCGGAAAAATTTCGCTAGTAAAAAAAATTGCTGCGAAAAAATTTTGCTGGCAAAAAAAAAACTGCCGTGGGAACTTGCGGGCTGCGGGAGAGAAACTGGCTGCGGGCCATTTCGCTCGCAGGAAATTCCTATTATTATTATTATTTTTTATTTTTTATTAATTATAAAAACTAAATACTAAAACTAATATTATTTAATTAAGATAATACAAAAATTATTTTGGACTAATTAAAATATATTGGACAACACAAAAATTATTTTGGACTTATTAAAATATATTGAACTGGACTGGGTCAAAAATTAAGGGTCTACAATACCTCCACTAGCAACCCAAAGCAAGCGAAAAACAACCTTCAATCCAATCTTTCCAACTTGCCCTTCACCACTTGGATGAAGCAAGTCAACCTCCCTCAAAGCCTAAACCAAATTTGATAACAAATAATCATTTAGTATCACATTTAATGGCATTTTCAACATTAAACCATAATTATACATTACTCCTACAATTTTTCAAAAATTTAGCATTTCCTTACTTCAACATTAGAATTTCATTCTATTACAATTAAATTAGTGTTTTAAGTTTACTTATATTATTAAAAACATATTTTAATAATTTAAATCATTTACATTATAAAAATACACTCTTATACACAAAATCTCAAAAATAGCATAAACTTCCCCCATTGAAGGTTTTCCATTGCAACACAATCCATTACTTATTCCAAGCTTATATTCATCACTTTTAACACTAAACAACATGCTTAAACAAATAAAATCACACAATTCAACCACTTTGGAAAATCACTTTTCCAAAACCCTAAATCTCCACTTCCATTCTCAAACTCCAACCCAACACCACCAAATCCAATATTTGACTTTAAAATACTTGTTTATGAATCAAAACAACTCATTTAGAATCAATTTGCACAATTAAAGTTCATGATTTCAAAACCCCAAAAATCCATAACCCTAAATTCTCTCTCTTCACCATTCTTTAACCAAACTCCATCATCTCTTCAATCTAACCTTAGAATCATTGTTAACTACCCAAAGTAACATCATACACACCAATTCCAACAATTATAACATACTACATCAAAATCTCAAAACTCACATAATCTCATCTTCCATGGAATTCAAAGAAAAGAGATGGAAACTTACTAATTTTAGTGGAAATCACCAAAAATCCACTTGAAAATTGTTAATTTCTTCAATTTATGGAGTATGAAAGAAGCAAAATCCTTGGTCTTCAAAATCCCATGGAAAACACGTCCTTGAAGAAGAAGAAGATGAAGACTTTTATATTTTTTTCTTTTTCATCTTTTTTTAACCACACACACACACACATATATATATATATTAAAATAATTTGATATTTAATTATTTTTTTAATAAATTAAAAGTCATAATTTCCCTCTTCCATTCAAAAATAATTTATTTTTGAATTATTTTATTAATTTTGAATTTATAAGATTTAATTACCAAAATACATTTTCTTTTAAAAAGTGTTGACTTTTATATGTTATGTATTTTTTGCATATATATCACATATATATTCCACTTTTTCATTTAAAATCCCTTTATTTTTCATTTAAAACCATTAATTTAATTTATCCTATTAAATTATAATTTATTTTACCAAATTTTTTAAAAATTAGAAATTCTAAAAAATTTTAGGATATTACATTGCGAGCCATCTGCAGGCTAGCCACTGGGACTAGAATCTCTTGGGAGAAATAGTCCATTACCTAGGATGTGACTCTTGCTCTAGAGGTGGTGTCAAAAACATTACCTCGCAGAGAGGTGAGATCAGAAACCATGCTCACTAGGCTGGGTAAAGAATCACTAGCCCATCGTTATAACATGGTTTGGCTAGTGGAGGTAGTGAACAAGAAGCTGGCGAGTCCATACAGTATGACATACTCAGTTCAGGATGCTGGTCCTAAAAAGGTCCTGAAGCAGGTACACCAAGCTATACTAAAAGAGAGGTGCTAGTATGCCCGAATAAGCTCGGAAGATGTGGCACAATAAATGGTTACAGTGCCACACATGGTAAGAAATAATCCAAACTTTGGTACTTAGATTCAATGTTTGGTATAAAAACTAAATGAATGATGATTTGTAGGTTGCTCAGTTCGCCCACACCATAGAAGACCGAGTGGTGAGCATGGCAACCAACTTTACTCAGGCCTCCGGGAGCTACAATGAGGAGATTACCCAAAGGCTTGAGATGGAGAAGTATTTATGCACTAAGGATGAGGAGTTGAAACGAGCTCGAAAAGCTCTAAAAACTAAAACTGAAGACCTCCGCTTGGCTAAGGACACTCTGAAAACCAAGGATGACGGGCTGTACCTAGCAGAGGATGCTCTCAAAGCAGCTCAACAAGGATTGGTTTTCGAGTCTACAAGGAGTGACAAGTGTTATGCTCGGGGTGTCTATGCCTACCAATAAGTTGTGTCAAAATGGCTAAAGGAAGAGAACCCGAATATGGACTTATCTTGGATGATGGATATAGACATGTAACATCCAAAATTTTTGGAAATTAAATAAAATAAATTATAATTTAATTGGATAAATTAAATAAATAATTTTAAATGAAAAATGAAGGGATTTTAAATGAAAAGGTGGAATGTATATGTATATATATGCAAAGTATACATAACATATACAAAGTCAACAAATGTCAATTTTTAAAAGTCAAAAGTCAAAGTCCAATGGCATTTTTATAAATAAATTTTGAAAATTTAAAATTATTTAAATTATTCAAAAATAATTTATTTTTAATGGAAGATGTATTTTTGGGATTTAAATTAAATAATTAATTAATTAATTATTAAAATAATATATAAATAAGGTTGGAATTGAAAGTGGAAAGAAAGAGAAAATTAATTTTTGGTCTTCTTCTTCTTCTTCTTCCTTGGCTGATTTTTCCATAGCCATCAAAGAGGGAATTTTGCTTCTTCCAAGCTCATTTAATTGAATGATTTTCAAGGTTTTAATTGAAGTTTTAGAGTTTTCTACTTGAATTGGTAAATTTTCTAACTTTTTTCTTGAAATTCCATCAAAGTTTGATTATGTTGGTTTTGAGATTTTGAAGTGCTATGATTTAATTGTCTATTTGGACATGAATGAAGTTATTTGAAGTGGTTAACAATGATGTTAAGGTTGGATTGAAGAAATGGTTGAGTTTGAGTAAAGATTGGTGAAGAGAGAGAGTTTAGGGTTATGTAACTTTTGAAATTTTGAATTCATGGTTTTTAATTTTTCAATTTGATTCCAAATGGGTTATTTTGATGCATAAACAAGTATTTTAAAGTTAAATGATGGATTTAGTTAAGTTTGGATAGAGTTTGAAAATGAAAGTAGTGATTTAGGGTTTTAAAAAAAGGCATTTTCAAAGTTGTTGAATTGTTTGATTTTATCAGTTAAAGCATGTTCTTTAGTGATAAAAGTTATGAATATAAGCTTGAATTGATAATTGGATTGAGTTGAAATAGAAAACCTTCAATGGTGAAGGTTATGCCATTTTAGGATTTTGGACATAAGTGTGTATTTATGTAATGTAATTATTTTAAACATATTATAATATGTTTTAATAATATAAATAAACTTAAAACACCAAATTAAATACCAAATTAAATGGCTTAATATGGTTTTTCAAAGTTAAAGTGATGTGAGCCTTAACTTTTCAATTTTAGTTTGAATAATGTTTAATTATGATTTAAGATTGAAAATGTCTTTAAATGTGATACTAAATAATTATTTATGATCACATTTGGTATAGGCATTGAGGAGAATTGATTTACCCAATCCAAGTGTTGAAGGGTATGTTTGCATGACATTTGCTTAATACATTTTGGTTGAAAAATGCGTTAAGTTACTTGATGCATTGAATATACATGAACATTGTACTATGTTATGTAATTTGTTAAGAATACATTATATGCATTGTGAAAAGCCATTGATAATGGCTAAATTGAATAAAAAGTAAAATATGTGTAATATGTGAAAATGGCCCAAAATATTTGGGTAATGTGGTTTATTGTGTATGCATTAAAGACATTGTGAAAAGCCATTGTTAATGGCTAAATTGCATAAAATGTGATTTATATATGAATTATGTGAAATTATCCAAAATATTTGGGTAATGTGCTTTAATGTAAAATGTGATGCATTGTGATGATATGTTGAAATGAAATGAATTGATAATGATATGAATGAGAAAAATGAGAAAAGAGGCAATGTGCCTAGTTGATAATGAGAAATGAGGCAATGTGCATAGCTTGATTATGGAAAAATAAGAAAGAAATTGATGATGAAAAATATGAAATAGTATGTTATTTAATTTTCAGAGTTTTGTGTTTGGCGGCATGCCTATGAGTTTATCCTTATTATTTGCCTTTGGGGCTAGCTTTTGAGCATTTATTTGATTTACCTTCGGGGCTAGACGCTTGGCTTCACTGTGATATGATCTGCCTTTGGGGCTAGCTTTTGAGCAATTATTATGATCTGCCTTTGGGGCTAGCTTTTAAGCAATTACTTGATTTTCCTTCAGGGCTAGACACATGGTGTCAACTTGGACCAAAACAGTAGCTTTGAAATTTGAATGACATATTAGATCCTTTGGGCCCATGCTTGTATTTGTTCTTATGTGAATCATTAAACGATGTAAGAATATGTTCAAAAGTGAGCTTGAATGCCACATTGTGACATAGCATAAAAACATTTTGCATTGGCATTTCTTTATAGTTTTATTGTTATCAAAGTTTATATCAAAAAGCTTAGTGCGATTTATATCAAAAAGCTTAGCGCGATTGTAATTTATCACGCAAGTAACAGGGGCAATCCGGTAGAGCCGAAAAGTTCTACTAGATCAGGTCGAGTCTAGATTGAGATTGATTATTGAGTTGATTTTGCTGCGTGAAGATCAGAGCCAATTTGATATCATGCTTATATATATGTTATATTATAGTACAATTTGTTATGATGTATTTTATGATTATGTTTTTGAAGAATAAATTGTAAATTATAAAGAATATTTGGATAAATTGTGTAATATGGGGTTTTACATATGTTTTAGCATAAATATATGTATATGTTAAATGTTTTGTGAAACTTAGAGAAATTGAGAAGTATTGGGAAAATGTATGAGTTGTTTATTGGGAGTGCCTTTATGTGCAGGTTGTGGTTTTGTTAAATTTAGGAATGTCCAAATTATAAACAAAACTCTGAAGAATTTTTTTCAAAGATTTTATGAAAAATACTATTTTGGAACATATAGTTAATAATAAATATTTTATTTGTTATTTAAATATACATTTTAAAGTATTTGAATTTTAAATTTGAAAGTTGAAAATTTTTATTAAATTGGATTGTGACATTTTTATACCATGTATGCATATTTTACATATCTGGGTATATTTATTATACATATATAGGGTATAAAGGTGTTACAAGACATCGATCGGCTAGCTACCGAGAATGAGGCAGAGGATGATGAAGATGATGGGGATGAAGAGGACTAGGACTAAGAGGATGAGGCCTAAGAGGACAAGGTCTAAGACTTGTAAAATTTTATGTGAAGTGTAGGGTCTACTTATGCTTGGTCTATTAGCAAATTGTAAAGACCAAGCTCCTTTATGTAATGACAATTTTTCACCTTAATGAAATATTCTCTTTTGAACCATGGGTTGATACTTGTGTTTTGTTTTATTCTTGAAGTGATATGTTATTTGTATTAAACCGATGGTTAAGTCTACGACCAAGCCTATTACAATGATAAAATGAATGTTCTATCTGTTGCAATGTATTGACATGTTTATGATACTTGTTCCGTCTACTCGAGCATGAGGTGCATCCGAGCATTTCAATAAACTATAATGCCATGGGACAATTAGTCTGATCTTTCTATCTAATGTTTGTGTAGAGCTATAAAATAAAAGAATAAAGATAAAATAAGCACCTATTTTAGGTTTACTGAATATGGTATTCGACCGGGCAAAGGCATTATTGTGACCGTTGGCTTGGTAGTTCAGTCGAGCTGCTCGAGCTCTTTTATTCACTCAGATTATTGACTTCTTCTCAGTGTAAAGTATTTATCCATGCTATTGATGATCTTTGGTGTCAGTGTTCCTTTTTTTTATGAACATTAGTGCCAGTGCTCGGCAGTTAAGGGTGTTAGCATGCTATTAATGATCTTTGGTGCCAGTGTTCAGTTCTTTAATGAACATTAGTACCGGTGCTTGGCATTCAGGGGGTGCTAGTGCCCCTTTCATTGCCTTGACATTCATGTCAAGTAGTCTCTGGAGCATACTTTTAGAGAACTACCAAAATACCTAGCTATATACATTCATGTACATTTCACTAGTACAATTGTAAAGTATGACTCTTACAAAAAGATAGGGGCTCAGAAATACGAAAAAAGAGTCTAATTACATAGGCCCCAAATTTGCAAGATTAGAAAATGAATACAAATTCTAATGTACAATTAGAGCATTGATCCTCGGTTCTTGGTTACAACAATTAAGTGCATACAAGAGCACTACAAACAGCTAGATGCATGAGGAAGCACTAAAGTAGTTCGGTATGAAATGAAATATCTTTTTATTTCTCGGTTTAGTTTAGTTTGGTATTTTATGAGTACACAATATTGTTTCTTATTATAATGTGAAAATTAGCAACTGAGTGTGTGGCCAATGTGCTATGGCATAATTAAAGAGCTGAAAGCTCAGTGCGTGACCAAGGCACTGTAAGATGCACATCTAGTGTGCTTAATGCTTAGTGTGCGCAAGGGCAAGATGAGCTACACAATTAGTGCTGAAAATTTAGTATGCGACTAGGGCACTGTGAGAGGCATGGTATGTGTTAGAGATTGGTGTGCGACTAAGGAACTGTAAGGCTCAATGTGTGACTAAGGCATTGCGAGCTGCATGATTAGTCTGCTAAATTTTTTAGTGCACATGAGGTTGCAATAAAAGTTCAGTGCAAGAGTACAATAAAAGTTTGGCCTGAGAGTGCACTATAAGAGTTCGACATGCGATGGCACTATAACAGTGGTGCACATGAAGGTGCTATGATATACATTTCAAGTGAAATAATACTGCATGGTTAGAGTCCTTTTCTTGCAAGAGCTGATGGATGCACCTGAGCCTTCATCGCCTATGCTGAGGAATAGCCTGCCCATGCTCACCACACCACTAATGTTAAGGCGTACCTCAGAGATGGTCCTAACTCCTGTAGCTCGGGTTTGGTGTTGCTGCTGCTGTGGCTCTCTCACCTCCAACATAAAAAGAGGGGGGGAGGGGGGCTTAGCCTTTCAGGGGGAGGCTTCGATGCCTAAATCATACTCATTTGGTCTGAATAAAAGTGAGAGTATAAGAGAGAAAATACCAATGGAGGTGACCACTATTTATAGTCGGAGAAGGGAGACAACTTCTGATGTGGTGTCAACGTTAATTGCGGGTGTGTCAAGGTCATATGGCGGCAATGTCAGGGGATGTCCTGAGAGCTCAGTCGAACAAAGGGTATCCAAGACCTAGGTACAACCTTCATAGAAGGCTTGATTGAAGGGACGACCGGATAGGGGCTCAGTAAGCCAGGGTATTATGAGTTAAAAATTTTAATTTAAGAAAAATTTAAGGGTGGACACTTGGCAAAATATTATGCTAGTGTCTTTAGATTTAGTATTATATATAGATTTCCTGAGAGAGATGAATTTTTGTCAAAAAATTTAAGACGGTTGTTGAGAGAATAATTATTCTCTCAACAAATGTATTGATATTGGCATTACAAAAGTCTCATTTACCAATAAAATAAGCAATCTCGGTAAATTCTAACTGCAATTTTAGCATCACAATTTACCAAGAGAGTTTATATTCTCTTGACTAATGTATTATTGGTAAAATTTGAGAGATTACAGCTTCTCTTGGTAAATTTTAGAAAATTAAAATTCAAATAGCATTTTGAGCGCCATATATTTTGAAAGAAGGTAAGTGTCTGTAGATAAATTTTAGCAAGTTATTGACAAACACTTACAGTTATCAGTAAATTGTAAATCCTAGATATAAATATTTTTTTTTCCTCCTTCATTCGACGTCCTTCACTCTCTCTCTCTCTCTCTCTCTCTCTCTCTCTCTCTATATATATATATATATATATAAAAGTTTCTCTCAACTCTTCCCTCGCCGGTTTGGTGAAGATTCTGGTGAAGGAAACAAATTTCGGTGGAGCAAGCTTACAGAATGTACATTTTCTACGTTTTTTTTTTGTTTTTGTCTTATTATATAATGAAATTTTGGTGAAGCTATGGCTGATTTTTTGTTTTGTAAAGCTATTAACATTGGCCAATATTTCAGTGAAGCTATTAAATATTTCAAGCTATTGTTGATTTTCTATTTTGTGTTTTTTTTTTCAAAAGAAAATGTGTTCCGTTTTGCCTCTAAAATCAGTTTTATACATTTTATTATAAAATCTGTCTTGTGTTCTATTTTAGAATATTCCATGTTATTGTTGATTTCCTATTCTTCCTTTTGGGTTAAAAGAAAATGAGTAATGGTTTTCCTTTTGAGAAAAAATGTGTTCTATTTTGCTTTTAAAATATGTTTTGTACATGTTATTCTATAAATATTGGTCTATATATGCTATATATATGATGATGTTTATATGTGTTGTATATGTTGTTTATTTATGCTGTATATGATATTTATATGTGTTATATATATTGTTTATATATGCTATATATTTCATAATTATATGTACTGTTTTTGTGGATTTCTATGTTAAAAATGATATATGCCAGAATTTTTTTTGAATATTATATAATTAAATCGTTTTAGGTGATTATTAGGTAGAAAATTGATTTTTTTTAATAAATAGTGTTAAAATTAAAATTTTTTAAGTTAATATAGTATATTTTAGGCCAATATTGATGATATTTGCTTTGCTCCATAGGGTAATAAAGTTAATTCATCATTAGCCGCTTTCTTAGAGATTGCAAGAGAGATAATTGATAATGGTTCTTTAAACAATTTATACAGTGTTCTTGAGTTATTTTTTGGTGCACTGAGAAGATAGGGAGGGAATGGGTTTGCAATTCAAACAATGAAGCTTCATGGCCATTGTAAGAGGATTCAATAAGTTATTGCCGAGGATGAGTTTTCTAAAACTTGACGAGTGCATCATTATATTTTAATTTTATGTGTATATTATTATAATTTAGTTTTAGTTTTATATATTATTAATTTGTTTATTTTCAGTTTCTTTATTATATTTAGTAATTTTAATTATTTTATTTTAATATACATATTATTATTTTAAAATATAATAAAATTAAGATTATTTAATATAATATAATAATATTACAATAATTAAATTAATAATATAATTACAAATAAATATTAATAAAGTATAATAAAATATATTAAATAAAATTTTATTGAAAATTAATAAAATTTACCGATGGATGACAAACATAATATAAAAATTTCTTTTTAACTACTGACATATTTACCAATGAAAATTAAAATAATTAATACAATTATAAAATAAGATGCTAATAGATTACCGAGAAATGATTGGACTTAGTACGGAATCTAACATTTTTATATCGATGGTTTACTGTCAGTATTATTAGCGGATAGCTGATTCACTAGGTGAATTTTATCTTTCTCACTATAAAATTTTCTATTGACAATCTCTTAGTAACTCTCGACGAAAAATTTTTTCTCTTGATAAATGGAATATCGACAAAGTTTTCATAGATAAAAAGATTTTGCTTGAATATCTTGTAAAAAAATAATAAATAAAATAATGATAATAAAATTAATCAAATAAATAAATAATTATCATAATCAAACAAACAAATAATTAAAAGTATGATTGATTTATTAATTAGAGTGGGTGTATAAAAATAATAATGTTGATAATAATTAAAATAAATAAATAAACAAAATAATAATAATTAGAGTAAGAATTATTAGTGTAGAGGGTGTATTATTAGAGTGTAAATAAAAAAAAATATCAAATCTAAATAATTAATCCAAAGTATTATTAGTGTGTATGTATTATTTGGAGGGATTAATTATCGCACATATAGGGAAGAGAGAGTCTGAGACAAAAAAAAAGAAAAAAAAGAAAAAGGAGAGAGAGAAAATAATTAATTGGAGAGTGAAAATAGAGAGACAGAGATAGAGAGGCGGGGGGTGGGGGAAGGGGGGAATAGCCGATTGAAACTTTCTCTAATCTATCGCTGGCCGATGATTAGTTAATTTCATCGCCTCCATCAATCAGTACCTCTTCCTCTAGCGAGTTTAATATCGTCTATCCCGTCGTTAGAAACCACCGGATACTTTCGCATGCGCTACACAAAAAAATGCCTTTCGTGACTTTTTGGTGAGTTTTTTTTGCCACTTTTGATATTTATTTTCGGCGATTCTGGTATTTTTTTCATACTCTCTTGTCAAGAACTTCAATTTGACATATTATTTGCAAATTATGAATGAGTTTTAAAAAATTAATTGATGGTAAAAATATATTTTGACTAAATAAAAAAATGGATAAATGATGACTAAATAAAAAAAATGAAATAAAAAATGGATAAACGATGTCAATAAGTGGTAATAAGTATATATAGTATGTTAAAATAAAAATATTAACATAAAATATGATTAAAACAATTAAATATTTGAATTATAAATTTTGTTTGTAATTTACTGAATAAATTAATTATATTTTAATATAAATATATAGATATATATATATATATGTATGGAATTAATAACTTAATTGTAAGGAGATAAATTAATAGTTGGTTAATTAAATAATATTTATGTTTAATACTGCTATAAAATTATTTTTTATACAAGAATTATTATATATAAATCAAATTGAGTTAATTAATTATTAAATTATTAAATTAAGTGGTAAATATGTTGCATTTAAAGATTCATAAAACTAAATATGTTATGAAAATTTGTATTATTATGATTATAATAATCAAATTATTATTATTATTATTATTATTAGTATTAGTATTATTACTTTTATGTTTACTTTAGGTTTATTTCAATAATTATTATTGTTATTATTATTATTTTCACATAATGTTAAACTTAATATAAACTATTAAATTTGAAATAATAATTAAATATTTATTTTATAATGGAAATTAATTAAATAATATTAAAAATCTAAGTAATTATTATTATTATATCTGGTTTTATTACTAATAATTATTTGCTATATATTATTGTTTATTTTTATTTTTATTCATATTATAAAGTAGAATAAAATAAGAAAATTAAATTAAATAATATTAATATTATTCTAATAAATTCATTATATCAGTGTTATTATTAGTATAAGATATTATTTATTGAATTGGAAATAAAGTAAATGATAAATAAATAAATAAATATACATTAATTAGTTAAATTGTAGAACAACTAAAAACTTATTTTCTTAAAGATATATAAAATTTGTTTTAAATATATTTAAAAAGTTTAAGTAATTATTTATACGGAAAATCTAATAACGGCTAATAAAGTAGAACTATATAAATTTATTATTAATATTAACTCAATTATAATCATTAAACTATTTGAAATAATGAAAGTATCGCCATGAAAGAAAGTTTTCCGTTTTGGCAAGAGTGGGAAACTAAGTTCTAGATTTATTGAGTCATATGAGATACTTGAACATATGGGTCCAGTAGCTTATAAATTATCTTTACCTCCATAATTAGCCAAGATACATAATGTATTTCGTGTATCAATGCTTAGAGGATACAAATCAGATCCCTCACATGTCATACAGGCGAAATCTATTAAAATATAGCCAGATCCAAATTATAAAGAAGAACTAGTGGCTATTTTAGCTCGAGAAATCAAGAAATTATGGAGCAAACGTATTCCTATAGTAAAAGTGTTGTGGAGAAATCACTCAACTGAGGAGGCCACATGGAAAAATGAAGAAATAATGAGATAACAGTATCCTCAACTATTTTAAACACTTTAAAAAGATAAATTTTGAGGATGAAATTTCTCAAGAGAGAGAGAGAGTTATAATGTTTGAAAATTTTAAGTAGTGACTTTCTAAAATATATAGATATTAGACTGTATATAATGATGAGAGTGATCCAAAATTTTGAAATAGATGGAATAATGAGATTAATTAAGCCTTAAAAAATTGAAAGTTAAATCCGGATATAAATTTAATCAGTATTTCTGAAAAAAAATCTTTAAGCAGTAAAATTTTACAAAAATGTCCTTTCGAACCTAGAGTTAGATTTTTACTGAAATTGGGATGTGAAATATGAATAATAGAGCTTTAAATTAATGAAAGAAATTATTTTTACATTTTATGGAGTTAAATTCGGATATGAAACAAATTAAAAAAGTGGGTGCACCAAAGCTATGGTGAGCATACTTTATATGATCAAACCCCTAACAATATATATATATATATATAATACTGGTGGTGCCGCCCACCTTCACTTAAAAAAAAAAACTTCTTCTTCTTCTTCTTCTTCTTCTTCCTACACCAAACCCAAACCCACCATTTCCATAGCCAAAATTTTATCTTCTTCCATATTCTTCCATCAAACCTAAGTAAAAAATTAAGAAAAATTCACATATAACTCAAAAATTTTAGTAAAATTTATTAGAATAGGTTAGGAACACTAAAATGATCACCAAATATTCAAAGAAAAATTGAGGAAGAGAGAGAAAGTGTTACTTTGTAAATAAGTTTGTGCTTGTTTATTCATAATTTCCTATTCCTTTATTTTCTTTTGATTTTCATGAATTATGTGAGCTAATTACGCTACTTTAATTGAATTTTTGTAAGAAAATTTATTAATTGAATTAGTAGAGAGAGAAAGTTAAAGTATGGAACTAAGTGAAGAGAAAATTTATTTGAATCCATTTTTGAATAATTTTAAGTGTGCATGTATAATTTTTAGCTTAAAATTATGTTTAAAACTACCTTTGATTAATAAAAGATTCAATTTAGGGTTATGGCAAGTTTAGAGTTAAGAATTGGATATTGAATTAGTTAGTGAAATAATTGATTATAAATTCATAAATGGATGGAAAAAAGTGTATTAATGTAGTTTTTAACCTAAAATGATTTTTAATTTTAATTCATCTAATGATTTTTAATTCATAAAAGTGTAGAATTAAGGTTTTGGCAAATTGTAAGTTCATAATTGATTAAGAAAAAAAATGTGTTTTGTGGTTTTTAAATAAAAATTAAGCTTAAAATAATTTTTGAATTTATAAAGTGTTGAATTTAGGATTATATCGAATTTAGGGTTTAGAGATAAGTCTGGAACTAATTCTTGAAAGAATTGATCTTAAATTCATAATTGACTAAGAATAAATATATTTATGTAGTTTTTAAACAAAATTAATGTTAAAGAAAGCTTTGAATTTTCAAAGTTTTGAAGTTAAAATAATGTAAATTTAAGGTTTTAAGAAAGTTTAAGGTTTGGGAATTAAAATGATTGTTTATAATATGTTTGGTGAATGTGATTTAAATACAATGTGTTTGAATTTAATTTAAGAAATATTTCTTTGCATTTATGGTTAAAGTGAAGACAGATGCATAATAAAGAAAGAAAGTGCATTTTTTTTTAAAGAATTATTATAGATTTTAACAAAGTAACACCAAAAATGTAACATTGATTGGAAATAAGAAAGAATTGAATTGCCCGAACTATACTGATATTAAACCTAGCTTCTGGATTAATAGCTAGCCAAAGGGTAAACATCTTTACTGTTATTGAATACTATGTGTCATTACTATTACTGGATACTTAGTGCTACTACTGTTATTGGGCATTTTGCCATTACTGGGCTATTGGTCATACTGACTGATATTACTTAACAAAGTAACACCAAAAATGTAACATTGATTGGAAATAAGAAAGAATTGAATTGCCCGAACTATACTGATATTAAACCTAGCTTCTGGATTAATAGCTAGCCAAAGGGTAGACATCTTTACTGTTATTGAATACTATGTGTCATTACTATTACTGGATACTTAGTGCTACTACTCTTATTGGGCATTTTGCCATTACTGGGCTATTGGTCATACTGA
Organism: Garcia nutans; assembly: GCA_947685225.1. NCBI lineage: Eukaryota > Viridiplantae > Streptophyta > Magnoliopsida > Malpighiales > Euphorbiaceae > Garcia > Garcia nutans. Next base: position 38,453,459 of record CANTUV010000033.1, on the reverse strand, counting down.
CTGATATTACTAGGCATTTACTTACTACTCCTGACCCGCTATCCAAATCTAGAATTCAAAATTCATTTTGTAAGGGCAAAGCAAATGGAATCTGTTAAGATGAGAGAATTGTATAAAATGATTAAATTTTATTAAATATGTGAATCTTAAACTTATTATATAAAAGTAAGTTAGCTTGCTTTTATTTGATTTTATATCCTACTATAATATTAAAGTTGCAATTTTATTTTTATATATTATTTCAATTAATTTCTTATGTTATAATGTTGGCAAATTATGAATATACAAGCATCACTAAGCAATTGCTTAGAGACTTAGACTTATTTTTGACACGCAGATCAGACGTGAATATTAGATCCAACAGAGTAAAATTTTAAAGTTTCATATTAATTGCATCACAGAAGGTGTTAAATGAAGAATTTTGTATAATGTATTTTGTTCAGTTCATATAACAGTATTTGAATTTTAAATAACAGTTGTATAACTATGGGTAGTTAGAGATTTTGTATACTTTGTAATTGTGAGTTAAACTTTATGAATTTGTTTTGAGTTATGACTTTATAATTATGATAGTTATGGAAAATGTTTAATATGCAAAAATGTTGATAAAAGTAAGGCACCTAAATTAATTATGGATGATTGTTGGTGAGATAATGAGATTAGAGTTAAAGTTGAATGAATGCAATATTGAGAGTGTTTTTTTTTTCTACAAGTTGTGTTTTTTATTGGAGAAGGTGTTGGATATACCAAATTTTAAGAAAAAATTTGCCGAAATTTTTGTTGACTTAGCTTTAGTGTATATCTAAAATTGAATGAAAGATGTTTAGACATTATGTGACATCTTTTGATAGTTCTTAATAGGATTATCAAAGAGTATTACACGAATGTTTATAGAATTATAAATATTGTTCTTTGGAAATAGAATTTGGTATACATATAGCCTTTGTATTAAGTAGTTTGCCCTTTGGGTAAATTGCTCTGCACATGTATATTGGAGTTATTTCTTTATAGGCTGCGAGGTAAGTCATCATATATCTTTGGATTAAAGAGGGATTAATAGGAATTATATTTTAAGTGTATACAAATAATGTTTGAACTGAATTATTCATATTATTCTGAGAATTTAGAAATGTTTAAAAGTTATGTTTAAGATTTTAAATATTATTTACCCAACCGATTACTGAATATATAAATATATGCTATTAAACCTTGTTTGTTCTCTCTTGTTACGTATTTATCTATTCACTGAGTAATTGAATTTACCTTTTTAATATATTAATATTTTTAGATATTGAAGAATAATTCAGTAGAATTCCTCTCCTTTTCATTTCATCAATGTGTAGAAGATGTTGGGTCAACATATTAATATTTTATCATTTAGTTTTGCTAAGGATTATTTATGTTATTATGATGAACAATATCAAGATGTACTTAAGAATAAAAGCATTCGTTTGGATGATGTAATTTGCCATACATATATAGCCATGTGTATGTGAAGTATATTAAGTATTTGGATTATGAATCATGATTATATACCGAGTTTTATATTATGGTTTTCTTAAGATTCTATAGGAGACACTACTATATTACTAATTAAGTCCGCCCCTAATATTATGAGAGTGAGATGTGACATTGCCAATAATTTATCAGTAAATATTTTTATAGACAAATTTGTTTTAATTACCGATGAAACTTTTCATAGTTAATTGGCATATTTTTTTTGTGTTGGTTATTATTTCAGTTATTCAATTCAGAATGGTACAATATGGTATGATTTGATACAATTCTCGGTGCCGATATAATTAACTTAATATCCAGAACCATTCAATATTATAAAAATTGCAACGATTTCGATTCAAAAAAAGTCAAAATGTCAACAGGTCTTTTCATTTTTGGATATTTTAGTCCAGGTATTTGAATCGGTTCAAATATATTCAGGATCCGTACTTAGCTTTAGTTGAAAGCTACAGTATAAAATAAATAATTTGATTTTTTCTAAATTTTTTCATGAAATGAGTTTGAATTTAGAAACGAGAAAAATTATATAACTAAACAATATAAAATTATTTTTAAAAATATGGTTGTTAAAAATTCAAAATTATGTAAACGACTTTCTAAATTATAGAAATACGACAAATTAGTTAATAATGACATTATCTTCTTCCTATTCTAAAAATTTTTAAAACAAGTTTTCTTCTTTATTTTTGATCTCTTTAAAAAATTTTCTCTTTTTATTTAATCTTTTTATACATGATATAATATGTAAAAATCGATCACCGAATTAAAACAACTGATAGAAAATGAAAAAAATCGAAGAGGAAAAATAAGAAGATGACAATAAACTCAAAAACAAGATCTAGATCTCTACTTTCTATCATCTCCTTCAAAAACAAATTTAGGTATTAAAACAAAAACCAACATAAAAAACACTTCTATACTAAAACTTAAATAAACAAATTAGGACAATATTATAACAGTATAATGTGTTGATTAATAATGTTGTATATATTGTGAACATGTTTTATATATGTTAAATTCTAACTAAAAATATATAAACTACTTTTTATATTTTTCTTAAATATCGTGTATATATTGTTTAAACATTATACATTTATTGAATTCCAGGTGATAATATATGCACTATACTAATAGTAACATGAATATGCTATATATATTGTAAATATATTCTTGATATGTTGTGCTATGCTATATATATTGTGAATATATTCTTGATATGTTGTGCATATATCATATATATGGTGTGCTCTTTATATGATGCTCTTTATATGTGTTGTATGTGCTGTTTATATATGTTTTATATGTTGTTTATATATGCTATATATTTCGTAATTATAGATACTGTCTTGTGGATTTCAATGTTAAAATGACATATGATGGAGTTTTTTTTGAATATTATATAATTAAATTATTTTAGGTGTTAAAATTAATTTTTTTTAAGTTATTAATTTTTTTTAAGTTAATGTCGTCTCTTTCTTAGAGAATGCAAGAGAAAAAATTGAGAATGGTTCCTTTAACAATTTATATAGAGTTTCTGAGTTATTTTTTGCAAAGGGAATAAGTTTGCAATTCAGACAATGAAGGGGAAGCTTTATGGCCATTGTAAGAGGATTCAATAAGTTATAACCGATGACGAATTTTCTAAAATTTGATGTGTATATCATTATATTTTAATTTGATGTGTACATTATGATACTTTAGTTTTATTTTTATATATTATTAATAACTTTATTATATTTAGTAATTTTAATTATTTTATTTTAAGATACATATTATTATTTAAAAATATAATAAAATTAAATTAGTAAATATAATATAATAATATTAAATTAATTAAATTAATAATATAATTACAAATAAATATTAATAAACTATAATGAAATATATATTAAATGAAAAACTTATTAAAAATTAATAAAATTTACCTACATAATATAAAAATTTCTTTTCAATTACCGACAAATTTACCAATGGAAATTAAAATAATTATAAAATAAGATGCTAATAAATTATCGACAAATGACTAGACTTAGTACGAAATTAGAACTTTTTAAGCATATGGTTTACTATCAGTAATTATCAACAGATAGCTGAATCGCTCTGTGAATTTTATCTTTCTCACTTAAAATTTTTTTTTATCAACAATCTCTCAGTAATTGTCATTGAAATATTCTTTTTTTTTCTCTTGGTAAATGGAATACCGATATATTTTCCACAGATAAAAAGATTTTGCCAATAATTTATCGATAAATATTTTTAATTACCAATGAAAATTTTTATCAGTAATTTTAGTATTAGTTATTATTTCAATTATTTAATTCAAAATGGTACGGCACGGTATGATTTGATATGATTCTCGATGATGGTATAATCTAATATCCAGAACCGTTCCACAATAAAAATCGCTACGATTCGATTTAAAGAAAGTCAAAATATTAATAAATATTTTTTGTTCTAAATATTTTGGTCCGATATTTCAATCAGTTTAAATATGCTCATGATCCATGCTTAGCCCTAGTTGAAGCTACAATATAAAATAGAAAATTTGATTTATTCTAAATTTTTCACAAAATGAGTTTGAATTTATAAAAGGAAAAAATTATATAACTAAAAATATAATTTTTTTTTAAAAACATGATATTTAAAAAAAATTGCAAAATTACTTTAAAAACTTTTTAAATTACAGAAATACGACAAAGTTAGTAACGTTATTATCTTCTTCATATTCTAAAAAATTTTAAAACAAGTTTTCTTCTTTATTTTTGTTCCCTGTAAAAACTTTTGTCTTCTTATTCAATCTTTCTATACATAATATATTACTTAAAAATCGATCACCGAATTAAAACAACTAATTGAAAACCAAAAAACAAAGAAAAAGAAGAAGATGATAACAAACTCAAAAACAAGATTTAGCTCGCTGCTTTCTATCATCTCATTCAAAAACAAATTTATGTATTAAAACAAAAATCAACTTAATAAACACCTCTATATTAATTAAAACTTAAATAAACAAATTAGAAAATTATTATGACAGTATAATGTATTGATTAATAATATTGTATATATTTGTGAATATGTTCTATATATAAATTGAATTATAACTAAAAATATATGTAAACTACTTTTTATATCTTTCTTAAGTATTATGTATGTGTCATTTAAACGTTATACATTTATGGAATTCCAAGCGATAATATATGCACTATACTAATAGTAGCATAAATATAATGTATATATTGTGAATATATTCTTAATATGTGTGCATATATTTTGTATATGTTAGGCATATATATTGAATTTTAGCTATATATACATATATTCCTTAATTATGTCATATATATGTTGTTCATATGTTGAATTTAAAGTGAGAATATATGCATTATAATTGACAGTACCATAAATATATTATATGTGTTTTGAATATGTTTTGTATATATTATGCATATATTTTATATATGCTTTAAATATGTTATGTATATGTTATTGTAAATGTTGTATATATTGTGTATATATTGTATATATATTATTTATGCATGATAGAAATCATAAAATATTGTACATTTGAAAATAGCAAAAAGAAAAGGTGTAAAAATGAAAAAAGAGTTAAAAATAAAAATATATGTATATATATATATTATATATATTGTGCTTATATTATATATATTGTGTATATGTGACAATAAACCATATAATTGGAAAAAAAAATAAAAATAAAAAAAATTAATTGAGGTCCATATATTTTAAAACAAAAATTAAAAAATAAACCTTATAATTTCCTCTTTAAAAAAATATTAAATTTTTTAAAAGTTCAATCAATAAACGCGATTTTTTTCACTAATTCAGACATATAGGCTAGATCACAAATTTAATTTATTTTCCGTTAAAGAAAAATGATGGATAAGAAGTGGGACCATAATCCTAAAATGGTATCCATGTCATGGTTGACGTGGTTTAATTGCCAGTCTATATCCATTAATTGTTTACGCGTCTGCTCCAGTATGTCAACAACATGTCCAGTCAGCTTTGGCAAACAAGCAGAACTTGGTAACTTCTTATAAGCAAAAAAAAAATAATTATAAAAAAAATAGAAATAAGCAATAAAAAATAGGCTAAATAATTATAAAGTTTATAAAATTTTATATATTGCACGAATTAGTTTTTATATTTTCAGCATTTAATTTTTATATTTCTCTATTTTTAAAAATTAAACTGTTTAGTCATTCTATTAATATTTTTATTCTAAAAATATTAGTTAACTACTGTAATATTATAAAATGATTTCTTTGCTCTTCTTTTATATATATATATATATTGTTATTTATTAAATTATTTTTATTTTTAATTTTATTTATATTTCTTGTACATAATTTATTTTAATTTTATAAATATTATTAAAAAATAATTTTAAATAATATGAATAATATCTTTTATTATTTTGTAGACAATTCATATATATCATTTATTTTAATTTTATAAATTTTACTAAAAAATAATTTTAAATAATATAAATAATATTTTTTATTATTTTGCAGACGATCTATATATAAAATAAAATTAAACATAAAATAAATTTAATAAATAAAAAGATAAATATATATAAAGAAAGTACAAAAAAGTTATTTTATAATATCAAAATAGTTGACTAATAATTTTAAAATGAAAATATTAATAAAAGGATTAAACAGTTTAATTTTTAAAAATACAAAAATATAAAAATTAACTAGTTTAATATGTAAAATATTATAGAATTTATAATTATTTAGCCTAAAAAATAATATAAAAACTCAATTGCAGTGCCCTATCTTTTTAAATATTCCTAACATGGCTCCCTCGTGAAAAAAGTTCACCTTTTTGAAGTGTGGATAAGCATGCATATGCCCACCTTTATTTTATGCTAAAGGAGAGTTGGATATTAAAAGTCTGAATTTTTAGTTAAACTAAGAGATTCTGATATCATATACAACAAATACATATATTGAGATTATCATTTTTTTATCAATTCTATATCATATTACCATTAGTAAAATTTAATTTTGAAAAGATCAAATATAATATTTTGAATATATAACTTTAATTTTTAACTTTTATGTTTTCTACATATGCAATTATTATTTCTTAAAATTTGCCTCCATCCAGCAACCCACATTCAGTTTTGGCTCATATATATGCATGGGTGTTTCCTTTGAACCTTCCAACCTCAGAAATAAAATTAAGCTCGTATGATTATCAGTAGTGGAAACATAAAGAGATGCCCTAAGGTCTCTTTGGTGCAATTGAACCTAATTAGCTCTCCAATTTTACTTTTCTCCCAAGCCAAGTTGTTTGAAAATGACCATTTTATAAATTCAATATTCAGCCTACTTGCAATTAATCTCTCTTTCTCTCTCTCTCTCAATCTCCCCCAAATCAATCACACATCATGGTCCAATAGCTAGAAAAAAGTGAATATAATATTTCACTCAGAGTCCAGATTAACTAACTTTTTGGTAAATACCAAAGGCTTCAATAAGGCAAGAAAAACAGCCATAAAACAAGTAATTCCAAGTCTAAGAAGGTAGCTTGGAAACAACCTGAAAGAATTAAATTTTGTCTAAAATCAATAAAATAAATATACCAAAATGTCAAACTTGGCAAGATATCAAGCTAAGTGCTTTATTTTGTTATAAATAGCACAAACCTCATTCACTCCATGCACTACCAACTCATCTTCTTTCCTTTCATTACCTTCGCTCTTTGTATTGTATACAATGGCTCATTTTCTTCGATCTCTTCTCTTTCTTTCTGCAAGTTTCCTTTTTATGCAGAGTTTTGCAGAGGCAGCAACTTGTAGCGACTGTTTCATTCATTCTCGAGCATCTCATTATCCAGATTCTGATGAACAAGGAACAGATTGTAAGAAGTCTTAATAAAACGAACATATAAAAACAAAGCTATATTACAATAGAGTACCTGACACTAACCCAGCATTTTCTTGACATTCTTGTTTTGTTAATGAATTGCAGCTGGTGCTTGTGGATATGGTTCATTTGGGGCAACAATAAATGGTGCGGATGTATCAGCTGCATCTAATCTCTACCGTGATGGAGTTGGATGTGGTGCTTGCTATCAGGTATCAGAATTCAGAGCAGTGATATTGATTGCATATGTAGTTGCTTAACCAGAATTTTTGGTTTTGATTTACAAATAATCCAAATATATATGGAAATAAATACAATAATTTTCTTTACCAGGTGAGATGCACAAACAGTAACTATTGCACGGACAAAGGAGTAAATGTTGTAATAACTGACCAAGGCTGGAGCCATGATACAGACTTTATACTCAGCGGACAAGCCTATGGTCGGATGGCTCAAAATGCAGATGCAGCTGCTTTTCTATTAGCCCTTGGAATACTTGATGTTGAATATAGGCGGTAAGATTACATGTATTATGTGCCTTTCTACCAATAAGATTGAAACTGAATGCTAATTAAGTACTAAGCAATAATTAAACTTTGCCCTTCCATGCAGTGTTTCATGCAGCTATCCAAACAAAAATATAACAATAAAAATTGACGAGAACAGCAACCATCCTTATTATTTGGCTTTCGTCATACGGTTTCAGCAAGGAAAGAGGGATATTACTGCTGTGCAGCTATGTGAGGTAAAAAAAACAATATCTGACTGCAATTAAATAATAATACCTTCTTAATCTTCAACTTTGATTTCTCTTTTGAACCACCATGCATGTGAACAATGTATCACAAGTGGTGCGCAAGTTAAATTAGTCTGTTCAGTCATAGATGACGGCAAGCTCCATTTCGTCTGCAGAATCAAAATTTCGTATGCAAGCTCTTGGATAGGAGTTATGGGGCAGTGTGGACAACTACATCACCTCCAAGCGGACCATTGTCGCTGAGGATGTTATTCAGCAGTGAGGATGGAGATGAGGAATGGGTTGTTCCTGTCAACAATATTCCCCAGGACTGGAAATATGGAGAAACTTATGATACAGGAGTTCAAGTTAACGTTTAGTCATTTTATTATCTAGGTCAGATTATTTGAGCTTTTTCTACAAAATGAAATTTTGTTGTGTAACTAAACAATATGCTTCATTTTATTTTATTATATATCTTTCTCCCTGTCCACATGGGGATAGAGTTTAATAAAAGAAGTTCATGAATGTAACCATTTCAGCATTGACTACTCTAAAAAACTATTTTTGAAGTTTCATACCTTCTATTTCCCCCTTATATATTTTAAACAGAATGTCTGCTACATGTCAACGTCACTAAATAAAGTAAAGGAAAAGAGCTAGCCCACTTAATAATTTCTTCAATACTTTCAAATTGGACATATTTTTGTGCTTAATCAGGCTATATTAATTCGTACGGCTTTTGTCTTTTATAACATTGTGACACAAGTTTGTTATTGTTGGCTTTTATGTAGTAAAGGCGGTCAAATAAGGACTAAATATCACAAGTTTGATATCATTACCCAGCTTTCAAAGCCTCTTAAGCCTATCTATTTAAGAATTAAATATTTTTTGATGTGGTTTAAATTTTGATATTCAAATTGCAATCCTATTTAAAATGTCTGCAATATAATTTCAATGAGTAGAAAATTGGAGGGCACAAGCTGACAAGCCCGGGATTATAGTCCGACAGCGGAGGCAACATTCTTGGTGGTACGAACATGTTATTAAAAAAAAAAAGGCAGCTCGGTACACGAATGCTCCCGCAATAAGCGGAGTCCGGAGAATGGTCGGACTCATTGAGTCTTTGTTAGGATTGTATGCAGGCATTATTAACTGAACCACATTAAATTTTGTATCATTTTTTTCTTGCAATTATAATTGTGTGTGTAATTTTGGTGATTAACAAATTAAATAAATATTATCAAGTTTCGCATATTGAAGATAATAATATATAAAAAAAAATGCAAACAGATGATCAGCTGACATCAACTGCATAAATACCAAAACTGCTGCTATCTTTGGTTAAAATTCAGAGGATAAAAAGCACAGTGGTATAAACAAAATGACTTGCAGCAGTCAAAAGGTAGGGTCAGTAGCACTGCCCCTGTATTTTGAAAGTATATTGTCTAAACAAAGATATTATCCATAAATTCAAAATTTTATCTCAGCGGCTCAGCCTGTCAAAGATACAGTCCAAAAGTTAAAAAATGATGATGCTAATATAACATATTGAAAAAATCCAAGGTGATCAAACTGAAGATAAGAATATATTGGCTTTCTATATAAGTACTGATGATGTAGCTTTCGTGGAGCAGTTTGATAAATACGTAGGTTATCAAACAACGATACTGCCTTCAATATGTGCCCAATACGTGTAGGACACAGCTTTGTTCGTGTCTTATTTTTATTATTTATATATTTTGAATATGGAAAGATACGAATAAGACAAATACAGGGTACAATAATATGGGTATATTTCAAGACACTTCGGGATATTTTAGTATTCATTGTGTCACAACTTTATTTTTTGCTTGTACAAATCATATTTATATACAAATGAAATAATATTAATTTCTTTTGGATATGTTTATTTCTTCTTATATTTTCATATATATATATATATATATATATATATATATATAAATCCCACCTTCTCGTGTATTTAGTTTTTTAAATATTATCATATCAACTTATCTATATTGTATTGTATATATGCCTCATATTTACATCCGTGTTTCATAGCATGTAGCTGTTTTTGAAATTGGTAAACAAAAGTACAATAAGCCCAGTTTGCTGAAATTTATGGGCATCACAAACCTTTAATAGTTTAGGCTTGATTCACATGCTCGAAGTATTAGACTTATAACATTTTGGGCTTCTTAAAGTCGGCTCATTCTTAACAAAAATGGCCTAAGCCATTTTATCTTAGAACTAGGGCTGAGCATGAATATTGGATATCTCATAACCAATCTGAATAACCAGATTGAAAATATCCAAAATAGAAAAATTCTATTGACCTTTTATTTTATCCGAACCAAATTATACTGATTTTTATAATATGGAGCAGTTCTGAAAATTATGTCATATTCAGATTGAGAACTAGACCGAATTGAATATCTAAAATAATATTCGATTGATCAATAATAATATAAAATTATATTTTATTATATTGACTTATTTTCAACATTTAATATTATATATAATTATATTGATTTCAACATTCAAAACAAACATATGAAGTTTGACAAATTTTGATTTGTCCATCTTATTTCCTTTTATGTATTTGAGTTTTTTTATTTTGAATTTGTAATAATTTAGTATTGGATATTGGAAATTGGATATTTTTATTTTATTTTATTTTATTATAGATATTGAATTTTGGATATTTGTAACAATTTTGTCTTGTATGTTTAATTTGGATTATAAAAATTAAAGTTGAATGTGTTTTTATTGCTGAAATGGTTAAATAATATTTTATTATTTAGAATTTAAAAAATGGAGCCAAATCTCCGAATTTTCATATCCAAATAAAACCAAGTCCGAACCATAAAAACCAAATCTCTGAACCGAATTGCTTCGAAAAATCAGAGTAATACAATTCAGAGATTTCTTTGCTACGGTTTGGTTTTGAAGATTTTATTTTCAAAATCTCCAAAATTTGGTTTGGAGTCAGAGATTTCCCATCTCCAAATTGCTTAGAACCGTGCTCAGCCTTACTTGGAACAGCTCAATATTATATATCCTTCTTCTCTTCTTTATTTTTCCAATGTGGGATTGATATCTCATATATACTCCAATACTTCCCTTTAAGTCTAACTGGCATACTCAGTTGTGACTTGCTTTCAATTATCATATCCTAGGCTTGTGTTCCTTTGAGTCATAGGAGTCTTAGGTCTCTCTTCCATTTTTTTCCCTGGACTTGTACTCTTCAATTATAATCTCAAAAGCCATAGGTTGTTACTTAAGTCTTCCTCATTGTGTTTTTTTTTTCTTTAGAGCTTCAGGTCTTAGGCCACATATCTTGATTTCTTATAGGCATTGGTTTGTTATTGCCAGTCCAAATACTCTAGGTGTGCTCTATTGATTTTTAATGGGCTTTCATCATCTTAGACTTTGAATTGATGGGCTGCTAGGCCGTATTGACTCTGATACCATATTAGAATTTGTAATAGATGCATGTATGGGCCCGATGTAAGTGCAAGATGTGAGTGAGCTTGAGCTTGAACTTTAAAAGAGGCCAAATTCTTCTTTGGGCATATGAGCATATTGATGGAGAGTGGGCCAAAGATAGCATATGGGTCTATGATGAGAGTGAGCCTTTTATTCAAAATGCCCTAAGGCTTTGGGTTAAAGTGTAGTGCCAATTTCACGAAGTGTACTCTCTCAACAGGCCCATAAAAAAGATCTCCCAAGTAAATGGACTCCTACTAGCCTCAACAATTGGTATAAGAGTCTGTGATATATCTTGTATTTAAAAAAAATTATTTTACATTGCTAGAGTTGAAATCCAAAACCTATTGGATAAGAGTGGAGTAGTTTACCACCAAGCTTAGCTTATGCCAGTTATTTTAGTTAATTTAAATATTTTAGTTAATTTAAATAATATATAAAGTGTAATTTATGTTTAAAGTTTATAAAAGTCAAATTAATTAGACATTAGCATTAATTAAGTGTAGGTGGACATTTATTGCAAAGAGAGAGAAGATAGAGAAAAGTAAGAGAGAGTGAGCAATAGTGTAAGTTTGTGTTTTTACTTGATCTATCACCGTCTGACCATTATTTATTAACACCTCTAGTATCATTGGAAAGTCTATCGTTCGACAAGTCTAATGCCACCAAAATTGTCACCGTCCAATGATGAAATCTCCTTCACGTGTCGTCCAAAGTTCTATGGGAAAGTATCACCGGCAACAACTTTTCAGCTAGATTTTGACTCTTTTTTATTTTTTTTTCGATGAGACTAATTTTTTTGGAACTTTCTCTTTATAAGCTTTAATCTGGTATATTATTTGTAAATTTTGAAGCATGTTTTAATTTGACTGGAACCAAGGGACCGACTGGTGACAGTGAACTTTTCAGCGATCCAAAAAATATAAATTAAAATAAATAAGTATATAAGGTTATTTATTATAAATTTTAGTATTTAATTGTTAGAAATTAATAATTAGTTAATAAATTGAATTATTATTTATGATTAGTAAATATTAGTTATAATTAAAGATTTATTTAGTTAGAATTTATGGATTAAAAATAATTGATTATTTAAATTATAATCTATAATCTATAATTTAAATTATAGTATATGGTTTATAATTGAATTAAATTTTTATTATTAATAAATAGAATTAATTATATATCTGTGTGTAAAAAAATGATTAACTAAACTGGATTATGATTTATTAATTAATTGAATTAATTATTAAATATTAGAGGAGTTGATTGATTAGTTGATTTTTAATAATTAAATTAAATTGTTAAAATATTATGTTTAAAATTTATAAAAGACTAATTACTTAGGTAGAATTTGCGAAGTTATAATTAGCATAATTAAGTTATTAATAATATTATTATTTTTATAATTATTATTATCATTTAATATTTAACTTAATACAAAAAATTATAATTAAACTCAAGATAATTAAATAATTATTTTATAATGGAAAGTAATCAAATAATGTTAATTTCTAGGTAAATAATATTATTTATAATTTTATTACTATTATTATTGATTTTATTTTAAATGATTATTGGAAATTAAAATAAAATATTCTCAAGTAAATAAATTGTATATTATTATTATTATTATTAATATTTTAAAGTATAAAGAATAAGAAAATTTAAGTAAATAATATTACTATTAATTTAATAAATTCTTTATTATAGTATATTATTATTATTGTTATTAATATAAGCGTATTTTGAAAATTAAGTTAAATAATCTTTAAATAAATAAATGTACATGTATATATGTTAATTTATTTTAATTGAAGACAAATATGAAATTATATTTTCTTAACATGTCAATGATTACATAAATGTTATTAAGCGCAATCGAATAAATTATTTAATAATATAATAATAATAATAATAATAATTATTATTATTATTATTAAACTATTAAAATAAATGAACTAAATTAATATAATTTAATTGTATATTAAAATATTATAAATACCTAGTAAATTTGGATATTCAAATTATATTAAGTTGTTGAAAATATTATTGGAGGATTATATAAGCAATTGGCTTAATAATTGAGATAAAACTCATTAGAGTATTATTTTTGAAATTTGAAAAAATATCGAATTATACTGAAACTCTGCCAAAATTTCGTTAGAATTTTAGAAATCATTCTCACTTTTTCCTTTCATGCCATTCACTTTATAGTAGTTGATCATTTTATATTATACCTTAGTTAATAGCTATTTTTATATCACTTTAAGTGTGCATCCAACTGCAATTGTAGAACATAGAGGTGATCAAGTTGGCTAGATAATTTGAGCTATTAATCAAGATGAGTAGATAATTATATAACATCGGTATTTTATTAAATTATATATTTATGATTTGTTAAAATTATTTTATAATGAAAATTTTGAAAGGAGAAAATTTTATTTATGAATATATTTAAAATGGAAACAAATAATGATATATTGATATTTGAATTATGGTGTGATAATTATTTATTGATACAACTGAACAAATATTTTGAATTAATACACTCATTATATATTTTCTAATAGAAACACATGTGATGATAAGTTGTTAGATGAATTAACATATTATGATTATGATATTATCTTTAAGACATTGCTTGGTATACATAGAGCATTGGTCGCCCTTTAGGGGCAGCTTTGCATATGTATATGGCCATGATTATTTATTCTTAGTACTGCAAACGTCATCATTGCACCCAAGATGCCATAATTTACCCTCAGACTGCTAGTAAATATATATTTATTTATACCTAAGGTATTACATTATCTATGGACTATATATTTTGAGCGTATGAGAATGTATATTTAATTTTATAAGAAATATTATGAATTTATTTAGCAGTATTATGATAAGTATGAATAATATTTATGCAGATGTATGAATTTATGTTAGTAAGTATATAAGAAAAACCTTCTTTATTTTTTCCTTTTTTATATAATTATCTGTTCACCGAGTAGTTGTACTCACCCCATTCATTTTAACATTTTTCATATTCAATTGGAGATTCAGTAGAATTCCTCTACTTTCCATCTCATCTGTGTATAGAAGAAGAATGTAATACCCTGTAAAAATATATATATAATAATTAAAGTAGTTGAACAAAAATAATAATAATAAATAAAATCAGAATTATTAATAGGTGTTATTATTAAAGTTAAATTATTATTAGTAAATTATTGATTAAATATAAAAAAGAGAGAAAGTAAGAATAGATGTAAAAAAAATCGATGAAAAATTTATAAACATGGAGTGTAGAGTTAGCTATGTAGCTAAATTGTGAAGTTATAGGTTAAAAATTTTAAATATATATATACATATATATATATTTATTTTACAAATAATGGTTTAGATATATTAAATGAATACTTAAGAAATAATAATAGATTTTGAGTTGTTCTTTGAATTGATTCAGTAACTTAATAAATATAACAATGGACTAAGGATAGACATTAATTTTATTGAAAAAATATTTTGAAGATAAAACAAAATATGCATAAAAGTTATACTCATTTGTTTTTAACTACAAGTTAGTAAAAATTTAAGGATGAATTTTCTTTAAGTGGGAAAAAAATGTAATACCATGTAAGAATATATATGCATATGTAATAATTAAAATTGATAATTAGAGTGGTTGAATAAAAATAAAAATAATAAATAAAATCAGAATTATTAGTGGGTGTTATTATTAAAGTTAAATTATTATTAGTGAATTATTAATTTAAAAAAAAAAGAGAGAAAGAAAAAATAGATATAAAAAAATGTGTTTAACACCACTATAGTTTGAACCTAGTATAGATAAGAAGAGTAGCAAATATGTTTACCATTAGGATAGATAGTCTATGCCTATTCATATAATACATTAAATAATATTTAAGTTATTAGTTATGTTATTTATAAAAAATAGTAATGATAATAATTATAATCCAACAAATAGATAATTAAAGAGTAATATATTAATCAGGATAAGTATAAAAATAATAATTATAATAATAAATAGAGTGGTTGTAAGAGAATAATAATGATAATAAAAAAGAGACAAATAATAAAATAAATAATAAAAAAAGATAGATACAAAAAATTAATGAAAAAATGTGTATTATTAAAAATGTGATTTATTAAATAAAGTAAGTGTTAGATATATAAATTATTAATTAAATAGTAAGGAAATTTTATTATAAATTGAACCACTCTAATTCCCTTAATAATTCTATAACATTTCTTCATTTCCCTTAATAATTCTATAACATTTCTTCATTCAATTTATAATAAAATTTTATTACTATTCAATTTATAATTTATATATCCAACACATACTCTATTTAATAAAACACATTGTTAATTACACATATTTTTTCTTTTCATTAGCTTGTTGTACCTACCATTTTTTTATTATTTATAATTTTTTGTTTGTCTCTTTTTTATCACCATTATTATTCTCTTATAACCACTTTATTTACTATTATAATTATTATTTTTATACTTATCCAAATTAATATATTATTCTTTAATTATTTATTCATTGAATTATAATTATTATAATTACTATTTTATTTTATAAATAACATAACTAATAACTTACATATTATTTAATGTATTATATCAATAGGCAGAAGCTACTTAGCTTGTTACTCTTCTTGTCTATAATAGGTTTGAACCATAACGATGTTAAATACATTTTTTATATCTATTCTTTCTTTCTCTCTCTCTTTTTAATTTAATCAACAATTCACTAATAATAATTTAACTTTAATAATACTACCTACTAATAATTTTGATTTTATTTATTATTATTATTATTTATGTTCAACTACTCTTATTATCTACTTTAATTATTATTATATATATATTATAGGGTATTACATTCTTCTTCCCTTAAAGAAAATTTATCTTTGAATTTTCACTAACTTGAAGTTAAAAACAAATGAGGATACCTTGTAAGCATATTTTGTTTTTTCTTCAAAATATTTTTTCAATAAAATTAATGTCTATCCTTAGTCCATTGTCATATTTCTAAGTTACTGAATCAGTTTAAGGAATAAACTCAAAATCTATTATTATTTCTTAAATATTCATTTAATAAATATAAACCATTATTTTTAAATATATATATATATATGTATATAAATATTTAAAATCTTGAATCTATAACTTCATAATTTAGCTACATAGGTAACGCTGCACTCCTTGCTTTATAAATTTTTCATCTCTTATTTTTATATATATATATATATTTTTTTATTAAACAAAAGGATCAATACAAATGGCCTTGCTATACCAAGGGTACAGATACAAACTGAAAAACAAACGACCCCCAAGAAATTTCAAGCAACAAGCTAACAGCTGAAGAAAAACTAACCATGGATCGGCCACCAACACAAGAACCGGATGTTGATTTGATTCTAAGCTCTGCCATAAGAAGAAAGCCTGTGAAGAACAAGAAACCACAAAGGGAGATAAAATAACAAACCACCAAGAGTTTGGACATCTAACTAGCTAAGAGAGTCTAATATAAGGAGTCCCCATGTTGTCTGAGATGAGAATGCCTCTAAGCATGTGAGGAGAAGACTTAAAGTCTTGACAGCAAAAGGATGAAGAGTGCAAGCGGCAAGAAGAGGCTATGAAATCGGCAGCTTTGTTCCCTTCACGGAAGATATGACTTAAGCTAGATGTCAAAATAGCCAACAACTCTTGAATCTGAGCAACAACACGAGACGAAAAAGGAGGATGGACTGATTGAATACACTGGACAGCAGCTTGAGAGTCGGATTCAACAAGAAGAGACTTGTAGCTTTTCCTTTCACACCACCGTAAGGCATAGAGAATGGACAGGAGCTCGGCCTGGACTGGGGAAGATGCTGCAAAGTGGAAGCCGATCCCAGCGAGGAAGCTGCCCGAGGAGTCACGGAGCACCGCACCACCAGCCGCACCATGTTTAGTGTAAGAGGCATCAATATTAAGTTTGAGGAACCCGGGTGGATATATATATATATATATCCAATTTAATAATGAATTCATTTTCACAACTTTCAATTGACTGGCTGGGGAAATATTAGATCCATTAAATATATCTAAATGGTTTAAATTTTTTTTCAATATATCATGTCTCCAACAAGACTTGAGTTCATCTCTTACTCAGATAATCTCAATCTCTAAATCTCATTTTACTAAATATTTCTCATGCTACTTTTCATGTATGTAAAACCACATATCCTAATAATAAAATATTGATATTACTACTAATAAATCCTTTTATTTTTCGCCAACTAATTCCTTCTTTCTTTGATTACTCAATCTACATTAATCCACCATAAATAGTACAATTTTATTCAGTTATATTGACCGCATTTACTACCACTATTTGAGATGTTACACTACTAAATTTTTAATATTTCATTCATAGATATAATTTCATTCTTAATTTATAAACCATTCTTATATATATATATCTAAAATTCTTAATCATTTTCTTGTATATATATATTTTTCTAAAACTCAAAAATATTATTATTTTATATTCCTCGAGAATTATTGATAGTACCTTTTTAATAAT
Organism: Garcia nutans; assembly: GCA_947685225.1. Taxonomy (NCBI): domain Eukaryota; kingdom Viridiplantae; phylum Streptophyta; class Magnoliopsida; order Malpighiales; family Euphorbiaceae; genus Garcia; species Garcia nutans. Next base: position 38,435,218 of record CANTUV010000033.1, on the reverse strand, counting down.
TATTTACTTTCTAACCTCTAGGTTTCAAAGAAATCTTGTCAACACAAATTGATTTACACAAAAAAATTTGTTTAGACCAAAAAGCATAAAATTTCAATTAATCCTATTATAAATAGTTTTAGCCATCAGAACATATATACATACACACACACACACATATATATATACTACGGCTCAACTTAAAATTCTAATAAGTAATATTTATCAATTTTTTATCTTAATGCATAATAAAAGTTTCAAGAATAACTTCAAGATTTAGTATATATTTATACCAACTCTTTTATAAGAATATCCCTTATATTTTAATTTTTCTCTTTAAATATTATAAATTAATAACCTATAACCATTTCCATCTTACTTTATGAAGAACAAAGTCAAACCTCATACCTATCATCCATCACATTCCTACCATATCCATGTATAAATAAAATATTTGACACCCAAAGAAATAATATAAATCTTGACCTCTTTCCACCATATTTATCTAAATTTTCATATCAAAATTGATTTCAAACTTAGTATCTAGATTTAGCTCAATTAATTCTACATATACATATAAATTTCATAAATTATATTGAAAGTTTGACAAGATTGATTCCTAGTTTATCTCTGGTATAGAAATCATTGGTTTGGATATATTTTAAATATACAAATTATATATTCACGTATATATCAAGTATACAAAATATTTATTCAAAGTGTATATATTTTTCATGTACGTAGTATGTATCTTATTCTTTAAGCTTTCTTTTTCATAATTTAGACTATATTTCTTTCTTTTTTTTATTCTATTTATTTATTTATAACTAATCTCACACAAATAACTATTCTCATTTCACATATATCGATACTTAGCTTTACCTTATCACTTCATCATTTTATCCATGCATTCATAACATGTATAAACTAAAGACAATTAGAATCTCTGCTAATTTTTAAAAAACCAAGAATATCAACTTTTTTTATTTATGATAAATGCATATGCTATGAATGAATGAGTGGAGTAGGATTCCTATAAGGTCGGCCAACATCTCTAATTTAATGATTTGAATTTCTTGGTCATAGTTACTACTAAAGAGTCCACCGCCTTGTTCTCTCGGTGGCATCATTTTATAAGACAAATACGACTAAGATTATGACATTACTCCTATCTAAAAAAGTAAAAGTCTGCAGAATATATAACTTATGTTTTGATACCATTTAATTGTCACACCACACTCTCTAAAACTAGGGTGAACTTACTATACTATTAAAATCATATTTCATAAATTGAATATTTCATATTTCTCATATACTCATAACTATGAGTCTAATTATATCATCAATATTAAAATTAATACTATTATCATTAAATACAACTTTAATATTATCCACCATAATTAGACACATAACTCCAATTAAGATCAACTATAAGTGTAATATATTAGCCCAACCTCTTCTACATTCTGATGAAATGGAATGAAAGGGAATTCTACTAAAATATTCTTCAATATCTGAAAATATTTATATATTAAATGGGTGAATATAACTATTTAATGAATAAATAAATATGTAATAATAAAGAACAAATGAGGTTTAAATAATATATATATATATATATAATTATTTGCATATATCACCATAATTTAGCTGGATAAATGAAACTTAGAATCTCAAACATAACTTTCAAATATTTCTTAATTCTTAGAAAAATGCGAATAACTCAAATCAAACATCATTTGTATATACTCAAATATAATTCACTACTGATCCAACTTCAATCCAAGGGAGCATAATGACTTACCAAGCAAACCCAAGGAGAAAAAAATAATTTCAATACACATGTGCATAGCAAAACCTCTAAAGGACAAACCACTCAATATACGTTTCAGAGACTATATGTTACCAAGCACTGTTCTCAAAGAATAGTATTTATAATTTTATAAACACTTGTTATCAATATGCGATTATGCAGGATTATAATAAGAGTGCATATAAATTATTTATCTAGCACAGTATAATTAATCATATACATAAAAAATCAAACTACCATTATTTGTTCTCAATTTATAAGAAAATGAATATCATTCAAAAATAAACTTCATTCTGAGTTTAGTAAATTATTATTTTTTTAAAAAAATCATATATAGGAAATACTTTAGAAATACAATGTTATATATTTATCCACTTATTTTGGCCAAAAACTAAATTTGTGTAACCAACCGGATTACCTCTATAATTTACCTCAACTGTTAAATCTACTCTTAGAGTAATATAAGAATTATTATTAACTAAAGAATATCCTAAAATTGTCAAACTACTATCATATGCATGATATGAGAAATATGTATAATATGATCCCTATATTATAATGAAGTTTTGTCCTACATCAAATATTTTTTTTAAATTGCCAATAATACTCCAGTTAGTTTTATTCTAATTAACTCATCCCTTCAATTATATTATATTTGTTATATATTTTAGATATTATAATTTATAATTAATTTACATAAGTTTAACTCATTAATTCTTATAGTTTAATAATAATATTGATAATATTATTAATACTTTATTTAATTATACTTTACTAGTATTTATTAGATCTTTCATATAAGATAATTACTTAAACTTTTAAAATATATTTAAATAAATTTGAATAACCTTAAGAGAATGAATTTATAATTATTCTTCAATTATAACTAATTATTATATAATTTTATTTACTTTAATTTTTTAAAAATATTAACTTATTATAATCACAAAGATAGTGACAATATATTTAATAATATATTTATTAATCATTAATTTCACTTATATATATATTTATAAGAATTATTTAAATCTTAAAATACATTATAAATTGATTTGAATAGTTCTTTAATAATTAAATTTTTTACAAAAATATCCTTTAAATAGAATAATATTATTAATTTTAATTTTTTTTCTTATTTTGCTGTATTAAATTTCTATATTAATAATAACTACAATAACTACAATTATAATAATATTAATAATGATGATAAAAATACTAAATTAATATTTACTAGTCATAATAATTATAATAATTTTTAATGATAAACTTAATAATAATATTTAATTACTACAACCATAACATTATTAACAATTTACTTGACATTAATTATATTTTAACAATTACTATTACCCATTCTTAAATAATAATAATAATAATAATAATAATAATAATAATAATAATTAAATAGTAATAATAATAATAATTTGATTATTCTAATTATATTTATATAAATTTTAAGCAAGTAATTAGTCTTATAAACTTTAAACATAATACCTTAACTATTTAAATCATTTAGTAATCAAATATTCAATATAATTATTAATTAGTTAATTATTAACTCAATTATTTAATAATTATTAATTCTTACATTAATAATAATTATATGATAGAAATAATTATAACTAAGTTAATCAATATATTATTCAATTACCTTTATTTCAAATTATTATTTATAATAATAACCTTCATCAATATATTAATTTTGATATTAATATTAATAATAATTAGTTAATTTAAATAAATAAATACTTTAATTTATAAACTCATTATTTAATAATAATAATAATAATAATAACACTATAATTCATAGCTTAATTAACTAATCTCATATATATATATATAGACACCATTAATTAATTCTATAAGTTGATAAATAATTATTATAATTAAATCTTAAATTATTGTTTGATTAATTTAGATCAGTTAATAAAACAAGTAATTCTAAGTAAATAATCAACTAATAAACAATCATTTCAACCCAATTCATTAATTAACTAATTAATTTCAATTCAATACATAAAATTAATAATAATTAACTTAATTCTAATTCTTTTAACATAATTTATTTATCAACTATTAAAATTATTTTTTTCTAAATTTGCTTAATTCATAAATCCTTAACTAATTACATAATAACTAAACATGTATTAATATTATTCAAATTAATTATTAATTATTTTCATTTTAAATTTAATTTATGTATATTTATGTATTTTTCAAAATTCATTCAAAATTAACAAATAATATATCGATTCAAAGCTTATAATAAAAGGGTTTCAAAAATATTCGAGTCACAAAAAAAATATGTCGAAAAACGATCGGTATCATGATCAAAAAATCACGCCGACGTCACCTTTGTTCGGCGCATGCCTCACCATCTAACGGCATGTCGAGCCGATTTTATTAGCCATCGATGCATTGGAGGGTGAGCTTTACGGTGATCCAGCGTGTGTCAGTCGTCAGTGACTGAAAGGCAGCATATTGAAGCTAAATATATATTGTCTCTTTTCTCCCCCAATTTTCCTCTCTTTTCCTATAATTTCTTTTTCCTTTCTCTCCCTCTCTCTCCTCTACCCGTTCTCTATTTTCTAACCGATTCATTTTATCCTCTTCTAACAATAATATAAATATATTAAATACTGTATAATATACCAATAACTAAAAAAAATTCCAACTTTTAATTATTTAATATTCCCCACTATAATTGTAACTTTAATTATTTCATGTTTCCCACTTTAATTAATTATTCTAACTTTAATTATTTAAATTTTTGTTTGTTTCTTAAATTATTGTTATCTTTACAAATTTTATATTATAATATATATATTTATATATATTTAAATTATTATCATTATCAACCACTCTAATTCCCTTAATAATTCTATAACATTTCTTCATTCAATTTATAATAAAATTTTGTTACTATTTAATTAATAATTTATATATCCAACACCTACTCTATTTAATAAATCACATTTTTAATAACAAACATTTTTTTTCAATAATTTGTTGCACCTTCCATTTTTTTATTATTTATTTTTTTGTTTGTCTTTTTTTTTATTATCATTATTATTTTCTTACAACCACTCTATTTATTATAATAATTATATATTACTCTTTAATTATTTATTTATTGGATTATAATTATTATCTTTACTATTTTTTTAATAAATAACATAACAAATAACTTAAATATTATTTAATATATTATATAAATAGGCATAGATTACCTAGCCCAATGGTAAACTTACTTGCTACTCTTCTTGTCCATCCTAAGTTTAAACCACATGGTGTTAAACATATATTTTTTAATATCTTCTCTCTCTCTCTCTCTTTATTTAATCAATAATTCACTAATAATAATTTAACTTTAATAATAACACCCACTAATAATTTAAATTTTATTTATTTATTTATTTATTATTATTATTGTTCAACTACTCTAATTATCAATTTTAATTATTATTATATATATGTTTTATAGGGTATTACATCGGGCCAATATAAAAGTTTAGTAGTTTAATTTCTTTAAGATAGTTTTGTGTCATTTTAATGATTAATGACATAGATGTATTTATGGCATAAATATGATAATATTCAATGATGTAATGATGATATACATATTATATACCTTTAGTTATGTGTATGTAAGAGTGGTAAAATACTCAGGATATAAATAGAGATTTAATAGCATATATATATATTTTTATTATGGATTGATTAGGTTATAGAGGAGACTTAGAGGAGACTCTGTCCGACTACATGTTAAGTCTACCTAGCTTGGGAAGTTGGGGTGTGACAGTCTACTTCAACCTTCCAATCCTTAATCAATGGACCAAGTAGCAGTGGTCGCCGCTGAGGATAACAACAATGGCAATAACCTAGACAAGAAGTAGAAGCGAAAGGAGATAGAACAACTAGAAACATAGCAAGGAATGGACCTTTCGATTAATCCATATTATAAAACAACGTTTTTTATACCCAACATTTATAAAATACATATATAGAACACAAGAGTGTTATGGTAATTAAACCTGGATAAATACTCTAATAAAATATTAGTTAAATAAAAATATCAGCTAATTCAAAAAAAATTGAATAATGTATGTATATATAAAAAATATATAGTATTAATAAAAAAAATTATATCAATGGTGTTTGAACTTTTTTTATTTTTGATATTTTAGTGTATAAACTTTTTTATTCACTTTAGTGTCTGAACTTTTATAAATAGAAATAATTTGATTGTTATGACAGATTGGCGTATAACAAATTAATAAAAAAAATCAGTCGGAGCAATCAAGTTATTTCTATTAATAAAAGTTCAGATACTAAAGTGAATTAAAAAAGTTCATACACCATAACAGCAAAAATGAAAAAGTTCAGACATCATTGATGTATTTTTTTCCTAATAAAAATACGAGAGTGATTAAATTTTTAAAAGATTAAATGCAATATATGTAATACAAATAAATAATACTAATTAAGTCATAGTTTTAATACCACACAAAAATTTCTCATAAAAATTTATCTGAGTTTCATTTAATACAAAATCTTCAAAATTGAAATTCATGAAGAAAAAATACACTTTTATAATTCAATTTTCACAATCTCCACAACTACTATAATTTGATAAACCCAATGCAAAAATATATTATTTAAATAATAATAGACAAATAATATACACCTTTTATATAAACATAATATTTACAAATTTTAATTAATTTATTAAATATAAAATAGTTGCAATTACAAAACCATAGTATATTAAATGTAAATACTATACAAGATATGCAACACCAGTGAAAATGGTCTTATGGCAAGATCTTTAAGCTTTTATAATTACCTCAAACCTAAGTATTTTCGGACTTATTAAGGCCCATTCTATTTGTAACCTTGTCACATGCAAAATAAAATTTAATCACGCTAAGTTATACAACTTAGTAGTATTTACTTTGTAAATAAATAATAAAACAATTTAAATACATAAATTACAAACCTTAATTCATATTCATTTAACATAAAACCTTTCATAAATGAAATAATCACAATTTAAACAATTTCACATTTTTAACATTTCATATCTCAACATACTTAAATTATACCCATACAATTATCCAAGTTTTAGTAACATTGAACAAGTCCATCGCGGCCCGTAGGTCTCAACACCGAAGACAAAGTGTCACGATACCATATTATATCGCCCGAAAGTATATAAATATCATATCATAAGTCTCCTCAACACCGTCGTGTCTTGATGCCATAATATTGTAATACCATAGTATCTTGTTCGTAGGCGTAAATATAATAATCACATTATGATGCATTCATAATTGTTGGCATACTAACTCGACAGTACTAGACTCAATATTACAAATTAAGAACATATGTAAGGCCTTAAAACACAATAATATTTTCATCAATATATATAATTTTCATATAACTTCCATCAATTTTTTAAAATTCATCTTAAATCATCATTTCCATAATTTTTCATAATTCATAAAAAATTCACATAATCATTATGTATATATAATTTCCATAATTCATTTAGTAAATAATTTAATATTTGGATTCAAATTTAACATTCATGTAATTAAATAAACTTAATAGTCAAGTGACTTTTGAAATACTTTATCCATCTTATAAACTATAAATTCTATAATGTAATATTTTTCTTTAATTAATTAAATCAAACCTTTCTTTATATTTATATTAAAATTCATAAAATTATCGTTTGAATTTTACAAATAATTAGGTAATAATTTAAAAACAATACCAAAAATATTTATATCATAATTCATAAAATTTAATATAAATTTCACAAATATATTCAAGTAACAATTTAAAAACAATACCAAATTAAGTTTATGTAAAAAATATAACAACAATAATTAGATATTTCTCAAATAAATGCAAACCTCAATTAACTCCAAAATTAATTTAATTTCACTTTCTAATATTCAGTTTGAAAGAACCCTAAAATTCACCACCCGAACAAAACTGGCCAAAATACTCCTACACCAACAAAATCCTTAAATTGAACGTATATTTATATTTCATAAAAAATCCTTAATCCTAAAATTTCATAAACTATAATTTCTTAATTCAAACTCAATTCAACCAATTAATCACAAATTCATCATATTCTCTTCTTTACCTAAACTATTTTCCAACAACATCATTTTTCTAATCATAATTAAAATTTCTCCCAAATTTTTAAATATTTACATAATTTAAAATTCATAAAATCAAGCTTAAAAATAATATACTTAATTGAATCTTCAATTTTTCCTTCAAAATCCACTTGAATGTTTTGACTTTTGATGAGAAATTGAGTAATTAAGTTTTTTTTTTAATAGAGGTTCGGGTATGAGAGGAAAGATGAAAAAGAAAATTCTATTTCTATATCTCTCTCTCTTATCATCTTTTTAAATATTTTATTATTATTATCGTCGTCGTCGTCGTTGTCATGTCCACTGTCCATTATCCACCACCCACCATCCACCTTTCCTTTTACTTTTATTTTTTGTACTTAAATATATATGTGTGTGTATTATGTGTATATATTATGTATATATTACACATATTTTCTTTAATATATTTAATTATTCTTTTTATATTATTCAATTTTAGAGTATATAAGATTATGGATGTTAGTTCTTATTTTAGGTGGGACCCCGGGTCCTGCAACCATGACAGCGATTGCAAGTATGCACACGACAAGGAGGAGCTCTATCCACATTTGGATAACACTTGGGACCTGACTTCTAAGAGGTCGAATAAAGCAATGAAATTGGAGGAGAAGAATGGTGATAAATGTGAGTGAGTCAATAATCTATTTTTAATTTAAAGAAGTATTTTTTTATTTAAAATATAATTTTCTTCTCTTTTTTATACTTGGTATCATATCCAATGGTTCGGCAGAAAATGAGTGTAACACCCCCATATCCAATGCACACACACTACAACCACAACAATGTAGCATAAGTGCACCAAATATAGGGATGCTACGGTTTTCTTAACATTTAAAACACTTTAAATGATGTTATCATCTTTATCAATATACATTATAGATAGTAAGTAATCAATTGGTAATATAAACAAAATAGATATATAAATACATTTAAGTATTACACAGCGGAAGTTATAAAATATGTGCATATTTACATATTAAACATATCTTTACAAAATATAAAGAAGTATACATGATTGGCAAGTTTGCTCTGATCTTTAAGCTCCCAAAAATCAAATCTTCAAGGTCTACTCTCACTCGGTCTCGTAGAGCTCTCAGGTTCAACTCTATCAACTCTATTACCTGCGCGATTAAACACTATCGCGCTAAGCCAACGGCTTAGTAAGATAATCATGCAAATGATATGACTTAGTGCAATGCAATGTCATTTCTCAATCCATATTATACATGTAACATCATATATGCAAAACTAACCACATACTTTCACATTACAAATCACATTTCAATATCTTTCCATATACTTCATTTGTATCCATTTAATCATTCATAATCAACACTAAACAAAGACAAGCATGGTCTCATTATTCAAACATTTCACCATTCAACAATTACATCTAAACAAACACATACATGGGCCCAAAACACACTAATATGCCATTCAATTTTCAGAGTTAATGTTTTGGTTCTATCATCACATTTATCAATATCATAAACCCAACTAGGCTTCAAGGATTAAGTTCAACCAAGCTTCAAGGGGAGCAAAGCATGCTAAGCTTCAACCCAACTTGGCTTCAAGAACAAAACCCAACCTAGCTTCAAGGGTGGTAACATCTCAATTAGGCTTCAAGGATTCAATCCAACCTAATTTCAAGAGATTGTTACACTTATTAGGCATGCCACCAACAACAAACTCTGAAAATGGAATAATACATTAGCCACACAATTCATTTAGATTTCATTCTCAATTCTCATTATCATTTAGACAAACATGCCTCATTTATCTCCATTGAATCACCTTAGCCAATAACAATGGCTTCACCTTTCATTTCACAATATAACACTTCATTATTCAAGTGTATATTTATCACATTCATGATCACATTATATCTCACATAGCATCATTCACAAATATCAACAATGCAAGAACAACTTATATTATTTATAGCTTTAGGATCATCCACAAGTGTTTGATCAAGTCATTCCTTAATTTAAGCATGTTTAAAAATGTTTATGTTGAGGTTTAGAGACCACACTACCTTTGAAGAATTTAAACCATGCAAAGAGAACCAAGAAATCAAACAATGTTCAAATCATTTGAAGGACATGCCCAACTCACTTGATTGACACGCCCAACCAGCTTGAGTGACACGCTCAATAACACGGGCGTGCTACTGGTCGTGTCAAACCTACTGCCTCCAACACAATTGACACGCCTAAAGACCCTGGACGTGCTCATGGGCGTGTCCGGCCACAAATCAAGATTCCGACCAAAACAACCAAACACTCAACAAAACACTTTTATCCAACAACATCCACTTCACACCATCTTAACAAAACATACTCAAAACTCATCTAAAACTTGCAACACACCAAAACAAGCCAAACACACATCAAGCACAAAACACAAAATCATCTCAAAACCTTCACCACATATACAACATCATCTCTTCCAACCACTTACTCTTTTCTTCAATCCATACTCAACATCCATCATCCAATCACTCAAACACTTCTCACATCTCAAAATCAACCAACACACTCTTAAAAATCTATCAAACTCAAATATCATTTCAAATAAACACAAAGATCACAAGAGAACTTACCAAAGTTATAAGACTTCTTGTATCATCCACTAGATCACTTCAATCTTCCATCAATTTGAGCTTAACACATCAAGATCTTCACTTTGTCTCTTGTTTTCCTTTGTCTATGAAGAAGCCGGCCACACAAAGAAGAAAGAAGAAATGAACCACAAAAATAAAGTCAACTCTTCTTTTAATCTCCACCAAGTGTTCCAATTCAAACAATTACCAAATCACCCTTTTATCATTTGTTCTAGCTTTCTTTTTAATCCAATGCCCTTAATAGTTATTTCACCAATAACCAAATAAATATCTCTACCCCCCTTGACTCTTCATTTGACCAATTTATATGTTATATATATATCATCATATACACAACATATACCATTCTCTCTAAACCCTATTTTCTTTCCCAATTTCTTTTCTCTTGCAATTAACACATATATACAATCCAATATAACAACAACAACAATAACAACAATAACAATAACATAATCAAAACTTCTAGAGCATATATGAGGATATTACAATGAGTATAGAGACGGTGGTCGGATTGGAAGAGTAAGGTTACTCCCGATGGACTTAGACCAGTGAAGTAGAAAAGCTATAAGGTGACACCGTATACTTAAGTTTGGAAAAGATTCTACTCAAGGAGATCCCAAGCCTAATGCGGAGGCTCACACTTAAGAGGAAGATTGTTAGAATTTCAAGTTTGAGAGGAAGAAAAGAATTCTACATCAGAAGGAGATGAACTTAGTGAAAGATATATAAGTGGAAATGACCCATAAACTCAATGCCTTAAGGTTTTGGGTTGAAGTGTGGTGTTAAGTCTACAAAGAAGATCTCCTAAGTAAGTGAGCTCCTGGTCAACACAGTTGCCATTCTCCATTTCAGTAGATTTACCATTGAAGCCAAACCTCAAATAAAAGAAAAGAGTGCAACCACACTTCTTCAAAGATCTACATTGGCCTTATTCCAACAAATTGTAGTTGCTTGCAGTAATCTTTATCTGTACCAATGTTCAACAAATGGCTATATGTTCAGTTTAAACATATTCAAACTATCTCTTCTCACCACCCTCAGTGCCAAATCTTTCCAGAATTTAATATCTTCATTTGCAAATATCTAATGTATCACCTTTTTTTCCGAACAATTCATTCAGAATTATAAAGCTTCAAAAATGATTAAATTTTTGCCAGTTCTAGAACATTGTTAGAACTTCTCGAGTCAATTTTATCTGGGCAGCCATCTTCCAAATAAGAATTTGAACCAATCTCGCCAATGGGAAATAGGCTAGGCTGCTAGCTAGGACATATTACTTTTCCTAATCTCTTTACTTTATCAGCTTTCTCAAATTTTCTACATCATCCCATTTTCCCGAACTCCACAAATATCCTTTAAACCATTGAAATGCATGGACCAATTTTATTTAAGGATGCAAAAACTTAGAATGGTTTCCAGGTAATGTCTGATGTGGTTAAAAGGACTCCCTTCATGCCGGTCTATATCGGCGTGCTGTTTACATGCATGCTTCATTGGATAAATTCCTAAGCTTAAAAAACAACCCAAATTAGATGAGAAAATGACAAACTCCACTAAGCCAATAAGAAGGCGTATTGCAGTGAAATTTGAAAGATCAAATGAAATCAATGGCATCATATTATTAAATTAAACAGAATATGATTGAATCTGACTTCTCTAATATAGCAATTTTCAGGATATGATGCCTGTTTTTCAGCAGTATAATTTGACATTTCTCAAACATTCCACAGTCCAGCAAGCTCTTTATGGTTTTTGAAACACTGTTATTTACTAAATATTATATACGTGGGTGTTTCTTTTACACCTTCTGATCCAATTAAAGCTCATGTGATCATATAATTAGAGGGAACACCAAAAGATGCCTAACCCAAAGATCCTTTTTAGTGCAAATGGACCAAACTGTCAAAAGTATCCAGTCTTTGCATTCTTGCATTCATCCTTCCACCTTACCGGCAACGAATCATTCACTGTCCTCTCTTTCTTTCTCAATACCGCAATCAATCACGCATCATGTTCCAATGTCTATGAAGCATGTATTTCCACATTCCATGCGTATCAGGATGCTTTTTACAAGGACAATCCACTAAAACTGAACAATTAATTATTAGAGTAAAACCACAATTAGCAGCCTTGAATTTTGGGGAAGAAAATATGTATATTTCTAGACAATGAACTAATTAAATTAAAATGTCTGTCTAAACAAGTAAAAAATAATCTTTATATATCAAATATAAATAATAATTTCCAACAAAAGAAATAGTATATTTGTGTTCATAAATTCAACTAAAATAATAATATTAATTAAACTAAATTATGATCATGCAAATTTTTATTATTTACTAATATCAGGCATTTTTTTAAATATAAGTTTTCTTTCTAGAAAATACTAAAGATAAAAAATGTATTGCTTTGTAGTTTGCAAGTAGATAAGAATAATATTTAAAACACTTTTAAAATAATTAAATCCATTACGAAGTTCTCCTACAATTATGATTTATTATGGTTAAAATCATATCACTCATCTAATGAGATTTTTGTTATCATGAGATTGATATTTACCCAGCATATCAACCATTAACAAAAATTGTTTTATTGATTCTTTTTTAATGCATATCGCATTTGGATTGAGGTCTTAATTTCTTTCTAGCACAATCGCCAACAAACAATTTATAGTTTTCTTTTAGTTCTTGATTAATGGACTTAAAATTTATTGGTATTTCTTCAAAGATATATTAAAAAATAAAATTATTTTAATAAATATACATTTTTTTTTTCAAAAATACTCACTTTTCAACTATTAATTTTAATTTTTTTATGAGTGATATATCTAATATAATAAAAATATACCCCACTTTCGAAATAATAGTTATATATAGTAGACCAAAATTGGGAAATATTTTAAAAATAAAATTAAAAAATGATATCCAATGTAATTTTCTCAAATTCATTTAATTAAAATTTATATAATCTAATAAATTTTTTATTTTATTTTCAGCGCGGTATAAAATATTTTAGAAATATTTATGGGGTGAAAATTCTTATTGTTAATAATTCACCACTGACAATTAGAGACTCGATAGAGGAATTAAAATAGAGTATAAGTTGAAAATGAAGACCTTAATTTGAATTTGATTAAATAGAATATTTCATAATGACATCCAGATTAACTAAAGACTTATTGTGTATACTCGAGACTTCAACAAGGCAAGAAAATCTACAAAAATTAGAATTTGAAAGGTCATAAACCATTTGTTTAAAAGTTTTTCTAGAACAAGTAATTCCAATCCTAAAAAAGGAGTCATAGAAAACAATCGCAACAGAATTCCACATATTCATTTATAATAATATTTTATCAAAATGTCAAACTTCGCAAGGTTTACCAAACCAAGGATGCTGAGCAGCCTTTTTTTTTTTCCCTTATAAAAACTACAAAGCTTATTCATTTCATGCAATATCAACTCATCTTTTTTTCTCTCATTGTCTTTGCTTCTCTATAATGGTTCCCTCTCTTTCGACTGTTTTGTTTCTTTCTGCAATTTTGATCTTTTTGCAGACTCCGGCTGAGGCTGCAACATGTAGCGACTGTTTCATTCATTCTCGAGCATCTTACTATCCAAATTCTTATGAACAAGGAACACTACAAAAATATTAGGCATTTGCGACGAAAATTTTTCGTAGCAAATTTGCGACGGATCTGCAACGGTTTTGCAACGGATAAAGACAGTGAAGGAATTTTGAGGAAGCCGTCGCAAATCAATTGCAAATCCGTAGTAAATCTGCGACGGTTGTCTGGTCGACGCAAATTTTCGTCGAAAAATTTGGTGCGGCTGCTTGGCGGGAGAAGGTAGCACCGGTAATTTTCGCGGAAATTAAATCCGTCGCAGATTGGTTGCAAAAACGGTAAGAAAAAATTCATTTTGCAACGGATATTTGCGACGGACTTACTTTGCGTCGCAAATATGCAGCACAGTCGCAGATAAAGTCGCAAATTAAGTTTAAAGATATTGCACGTGCCAAGCACGTGAACCAATCTTCTGCTATCTCTTTGTAAATTATTCCCCCAAATTCTATTATCCTTAATTTTGGCCAAGAACCTCCAAAACCCAAAGCGGAGTTCTTAATTTTTTTTCCATGAATGAGCCTCTTCCATCTCTCTTTCTCTCCAATTTCCTCCAATTTCATTAAGCAGTCACGCCTTTCTTCTATCGTCTTCTTTCCTACCCTCTCATTTACTATTTTAGTAATATCATAGAAAATATGTAAATTTATATTTTTAATAAAAATATATATATTTAATTTTTGTTTAATAAAAAAAATAATCGAAGAAATATATTTGAGGAAATCAATTCCTATAATTTAAAGAAGAAGGAGAATTTACTGTATATAAATAATAGAATTCACCTTCTTCTTCCTGTTTCCCCTATTGATTTGTTATTTTGTCTCATTGTTGACCATCCTTTCAAATTTAATTATTTTCATATAATTTTGTATTTATTTAACTTCATTACTATTGTAAAATTCATACTTTTTTATATTTTATAGAAATCCCTCAAATTTTTTTTGAATTATTTTTAAAATTCTACCCATTAATCGGATTTAACTTATTTTGCTATTATCATTTTTTAATCATAAAATATGATTCTTTAAATTATTATAATATTTTCTTATAGTGAAGAATTTAATGCAATAATTTAAATTAAAAAAATAAAAATAATTTAAAAATAATTTATTTTATAATTTACTATAAGATACAATTATTACTTTTTCTTAGTTGCTAAGGGTCAAATGGGATGTAATGAGGCAATTGTACAAATGGAGTTAAAAAATTAATAATATTATAGTAACTGCAAGTTGAATTTTGAGCTAAAAATTTATTAAATTAGTATTTTATTTAGTGAGACTGAAAAAAACTGGCTTTTGCTGTGAAAAAGAAAATATCAAAATCGCAAGTATTATTCAAAAGAAAAAAAATGAAAAAATGAAAACTAGAATAGTAGCATGCTTGAAACGGTGCGTTTAAGGAAAAACAAATGCGGCCTCTGAAGGGATTTTACTAGTATAGTTCCAGAAAGCCCTAAAGCCCGAACTTCCAGATGCTTCTTCTTCTTCACACAGTTCATTGCTTCATAAAACCTAGAACAACAAATCTCTCTATATATCTCTTAATACAAAGCAAAGCGAAGGAGAAGGAGAAGAATAAGAAAGAAGAAGATGTCTCTTCGAGTTTTGAACCCTAACGCGGAGGTTTTGAACAAATCGGCGGCTCTTCATATGAACATCAATGCTGCAAAGGGCCTGCAGGATGTCCTCAAATCCAATCTCGGTCCTAAGACCATCTCCAACCACATCCTTCAAAATGCAGGAAGTTTTCTCCAAAATGCAGGAAGTTGATAAAAACTAACTCCAACCAGCATCCCCCATTTTAACTTCAAAAAGAGTATTCTTAGCATATTCTTTTAATATCTTCCTTTTATAAATTATTTAAAATTTTATATCCCCAATTTCATTATTTTATCAACAAAATTATATTACATAATTATTTACCATATAAATATTTAATATTATTTTTTGTATAAATATTAAATTAAATTAAATTAAATTAAATTGTAGCCTTGAAATATAATAGAAAATTCATAATACTTTGGCACAATAATAAAATTACAACATAATATAAGAAAAAAAAATAAAACACACTTTAATCACGAAGGAAAATAAGATAAAATATTTAATAATTTTAATGATCCTAAGAATTAGAATATCGCTCTCATAAATGATCTATTAAAGCATTACATAGAGCATGATGAGCTTCCTTGTCCTTGATTTTTCTATACCGATTCATGAATTGCTGAAATAGAATATTTTCATCTTCAATTATTTCTATAGTTGGAGCTGGTGTTTCTCTCGCTTCAATAATAGGTGCATGCAGGTCACGTTCATCCTCAATTATCATACTGTGCAAAATAATACAAGTAGTCATTATATCATGAAGCACCCTTTTTTTTCCAAAAACGACATGGTCCAGCAACAATTGCAAAACGTGATTGTAAAACTCCGAATGCATGTTCAACATCCTTCCTGCATGCTTCTTGACACATTGCAAAATATTTTTTCTTTGGCCCAAGTGGTTCGTGTATTGTTTGCACAATAGTTGACCATTTCAGATATATATTATCTGCTAAATAGTACCCCATGTCATATTCTTTTCCCTGAATGACATAACGAGCTGGAGGAGCAATACCTCGAGCCAAATTAGAAAGTAAATGGGAGGACTCCAGTACATTAATATCATTATTAGTGCCTGGCATACCAAAGTATGCATGCCATATCCACAGATCATAATCAGCCACAACTTCAAGAATAATGGTAGGTGACTTATAACGACCTTTGAATTGTCCAACCCATGCCCTAGGACAATTTTTCCATGCCCAATGCATACAATCAAGACTTCCCAACATTCCTGAAAAACCGCGTTGTTCTCCAATTTGGAGTAGCCTTGCAATATCATTGGCATTAGGTGCTCTTAGATATCGCTCTGCAAATATTTCAACAATATTTTGACAAAATCTTTTGAAACATTCAATTGCTGTTGATTCACCAATTTTGACATACTCATCAGCGGCATCTGCTGGTATGCCATATGTTAGCATTCGAAACACAGCAGTTACTTTTTGCAACGGTGACAGACCAGCTCTACCAAGACCATCATATCGTTGCTGAAAAAAATCATCATGGTTTTGAATTGCTTCAAGAATTCGAAGAAACAAAGGTCGAGACATTCGAAACCTTCGACGAAATAAATCTGCACCGTATCGTGGATTCTCTGCAAAATAATCATTGAACAAATTATGATGTGCAGATTCACGATTTCGATTAATAACAATATGCCCTGGGATTGATCCTCTGTGAGTTGTTTCTGCGCTCAATTGGGCGACATACAATTCCACCATGTTATTAGAGTTGCATATGATTTGCTGTATCATTTCATCCTCTTCAGAAGAAGATGAAGAAGATGAACTTTTATAAGCGAAAGTTGAAGAGCCTCCAATTTCAAAATTCATTTGTAGGATTGCTAATTAAAATTTTTCAGAACTTTAAAATAAAAGGGTGGTTGATGATTTTTAAAAATATGGAAGAGCTAATTTATAGAAAAAAAAATGTTATCATCAAGAATCCAATGGTCTCTTTTGAGGATTGCTTTTCAGATAAGGTTCTGAAAAGATAGGGCAAATCCGACGGCTAAACTTAAATGCAATCCATCCAACGGTCTCTTTTGAGGATTGCTTTTCAGATAAGGTTCTAAAAAGATAGGAGAAATCCGACGGCCAAACTTAAATGCAATCCATCCAATGGTCTCTTTTGAGGATTGCTTTTCGGATAAGGTTCTGAAAAGATAGGGCAAATCCAACGGTTATTTTCATACGCAATCCATCCAATGGATAAAATCATTTACATAGATTTTCTTATCTCTATCTTTATCTGGAAGAAGTAATAAAGGAAAATATTTAACTCCCTATATATATGGTATGAGATTTAGATCAACCACACCTTCTTCCTTTATCCCTTTCTTAATTAATATAATGTCTTTACGTGGTTCTGGCTATTCTCCTTCAGAAGATGTTCACTTATGTCGAATTTATATCGATATTTCTCAAAACGCCATTGTAGGGGCATACCAATCTGCAAAACACTTTTGGTCTCGAATAGAACAAGAGTATAATGCTACAAAAGAACCAGCATGGGAGGTACGTACTAAAAAATCCATTCAAGGACGTATTACACTAATTGAGAGGGCAGTTCGTAGGTTAAATAATTGTGTTCGACAAGTGGAGCTTTCCAACCCTAGTGGAGCATCTGAACAGGATATTGTAAGTAGAACACATATATATTTGATTCACTAAAATTACATTTTTTTTTTACATTATAAAGTATGTTACAGTTAGATCGTGCAAAAAGACTTTACATGGATGATGTGAACCACAAACAAGGTTTCAAATTTGATCATGTCTGGAATATCCTCCGATATTTTAAGAAATTTCAAGATGATAATACCACACCAACACAAACTTCTCGCAAGCATGGGGTGAATTATCTTTCATCCGAGTTAGAAAATCTCACACCCGACTCTCATCCACCAGAATCTCCTAATTTATCTGATTTTGAAATAAATTTGAGTGACGGGATTGGTGGTTCCTCTTCTGGCCGTCCTTACGGGGTGAAAAAAGCCAAACTAAAGAAAAAAAATGGATGAAAATGTTGTTGCTGCTATCTCCGAATTAAAAGAGGAGAATCGACGACTTATCGAAAAACTAGATAAACAAGCTGAAGAAAAATTGGCCCTCAAGAAACAAAGTTTAGCTTTGAAAGAAGAAAGACATGATAATAAAATTTTGCTACAAGATACTTCAACTATCAGTGATCCGAATGTGCGTGCTTACATAGAAGCTCAAAAATTACAAATTCTACAAAAAAGAGGACAATTTCTTCAACCAGCTCCTCCAGCAACAAATTCTTTTGGTGATTATTTTACCAATATCGGAGGAGATGGACGTGATTTACCCGAATATTAATATTAAATATGGTCTATTTAAGATAATTTTATAGTATTGTATGTTATGCTTCATGTCTTTTTTTTTAAATTTAATTTTGTGTTTTATTTTATGTATTGTAATATGTAAAATTATTATGAATGTAGTATTATGGTATTTTATTTTATATATCATTTTTTAAACGAATTTTATATATTATTTATTTTACATTAAATTATTTTGTCATAAAATTTTTTAAAAAAATAATATGAAAATCACACCCACATACATTAAATTTACTCAACAAATTAATTAAAATCAATTAATTTTACTTTTTTTAAGAAAAATTAAAATTTTTTATCAATTAAAAAAAAAAAAACAAACCAGCCCGTATAAATTTGCAGGACAATTAAACTCCCGCAAATTTGAGGGACTTTTGGGTTGGCTGCAAAATGCAGCAAGATTTTGCAGTCCCGTTGGAGCTGCATTTTACTCCAAATCCGGCAAAATGCCGTCCGGTTGGAGATGCTCTAAAGGCACTATCAAGATGTAATTTCTCTCTCACCCTGCCTTTGATGTATTTAATTAAATTCCTTTTTTTTGTTAAAAAAAATACATTTAGGCTTGTTGGTGGAGCTGGAGATATCAAGCTTACTAAGGACGGAAACACTCTGTTGAAAGAAATGGTTTTTTTATCTTCTCTCGATCTTTTCATCTACATTCGATTTTTTTTTTGTAGTGAAATCAAGTGTAGTGGCATCTGGATTTACTTATTTGACCATGGAATCGATGTAATGTCACCTTTGAAGTTCGTAGTAGTATGTGAATGTTCTGTCCATCAATTTTTAGGTCATTGAAGGCAATCCAAATTCAAAACATATATAATAAAATAATAGGTTTGTGAGAAAGGAAAGACCCTTTTATTTAAGAGATATTAGACCTTTGATTGTTTGTTGTTTTTTCATATCCTTATTTTTAGACACCATTTGGAAGTCATTCAGGCTCTGAAGAGGGAATTTTTCTTTTCCCTTTTGAATATAATCTTCTTATGTTGAGTTTTAGGTACGAAGGATGTTTTTTATTTTCTCTTTTTATGAATATCTGAGGAAATTTC
The DNA here is from genome assembly GCA_947685225.1 of Garcia nutans. Lineage (NCBI taxonomy): Eukaryota > Viridiplantae > Streptophyta > Magnoliopsida > Malpighiales > Euphorbiaceae > Garcia > Garcia nutans. The sequence continues at coordinate 38,414,967 of CANTUV010000033.1, read as the reverse complement.
CTTGCTATATATGATACTTTTCACAGAAATTTTTGCAAGTTGGATGCTTAAGTGGATCTTAGTTTGTTTTACTTTTAATTTTAATCAATAAAGAGACGAAATAGGCTGTTAAAAGGTACCCTATTTTTGAAGAAATGCTTATCTACAGGATATAAAATATATGAAATCTACAAATTTGATGCTCATCAAAATATTCTCGTCCAATTTGTCCACACCATAGTGCATTTAACTATCTCTCTCTAATAACGAGAAAAGTTAATTCCCTTCCTCTTTAAAATCTCTTGTTCTTTTTCTTCATCGTCTCCCTTATGCTGAAGTAAGTAGAGCATAAGCCAGGTGTTGCACAATAAAAAATTTGCCAGGTCTCGCAACTGCTTAGGGAAAAAACATGAAATTATTTGTTTACTTGTTTATTTGATGAATATTTGCTTTGTTTCTACAACTTTTTTAGTTGATGTTTTTTCTGAAATATTTTTGTTTGAAATTATTATCAGGAGGAACTGAAGGAGTGGGATCAATGTCTGCTAATGCTTGGTGATGCTAAGGTTGATGAACATGGTAATGTGTATGACACTAAAGATTGCAATGTCATGTACTCAGATAAAGACGGGGAAGATCGTGAGATCAATGTGAGTTTTCATCTTTCTATTTTTATTCGGTTGTTATATGGTCTTTTTTTTTTTATTGTTATGGCTTTTTGGTTATTGTTGTATTCTTGACCTTCTACCTTTTGCTCACGACTGAAGCTGTCTTAATTGCTGGCAGCATAACAGTTCAGGGGAACATTTAAGCACTATAAATCAGATGCATGGGTTTGGAAAGGTTAAGAAGTAGAGTATTAAAATTCAGTAAAAGTTGGTCACCGCCTGGTCTGTTTTTTATGAGAAAGTCAACACTGAAGCTTAAAAGTTGCATGATATTTGGAATGCATAAAAAAGGTTATCCTTCAATTCTATTTTTCACAGGAAATCTACATTTCCTCCGCATAGATAACTTGATACTTGATTGCAGTTTTTATCCCCATTTCAAAGTGAAGAAAAGACCCCTGGATATGAAATTAAACACTATAAAGTATATGATTGGAAGTGTTAGGATGAGCTTGGGCCTATCATTTACAGGCTGTTAATAATTCAGGAAAAGCCAGAGTTTTAGCTAATATCACACCCATTGGACCGAATTATTATTGTTATTACTACTACTGTCATTGTTAGTCATAAGGAGTGTATGTACAATTAGTCTTTAGAATGTATGTACAAGTAGTCTTTAGAAAAGCAGGAACCCAGCTGGCAGGTACAATCTCAAAAATGTTGGAATTGATTAATTACAAGAGTTATACATACAAACAAATTTGAAATTAGAGGCCAGCTATGACCATGCCCGAGGAAGAGATGATGCTTCTTGTCTTACAGTTGGATAACATACAACTGAGCAGGTAATTGAGACCTCCTGTCAAGCCCTTGAGGTGCAATATCAATTCAGCTATTTCTTGATCTTAGCATGTTGCTATGCCCTGATTTATATAGAATCCTATGCCCATCATGTTTAATTTTTCTCCTATGCTCTGTTGTTCCCATTTTGCACTAAATTTGCAATAAGGTATTTTGAGCTAGAAGATATTTATTTACTTTAATTTAATTATCCTCAATGATTTGCTGAATTAGTCATATATGGCTCTGCAGTTCTTAATAGATTGCTTTAAACGCTTTATGGAATGTGCCTATGATATGAGTTTGGAGCTTGGTCAAATATTCATAAAATTGCAGATTTCTCATGTTTTCTTTTTCCGTTCACTTGTGATTATGGTTAAATTTGTTTTAGTTATCGTAGACCAATTTCTTCTCTTTATTGCTTATTGCGCCTTGGAAATATTCACAATCTGTACTCCCATTCTTGATATACTTAATGATGGTCCTTTATACTATGAAGATTGTTCGTTGGCGAATTATGTACTCAAAATCCTAACATTAGCAAGGATGAGATTGATATGCATTTGGATAATAATTTTCCCCAGTGGTTCAAATCCTATGTAAGTTTATTACCCAGCATTTTGTCGTGTTTAAAATCAAGGCATACAGGAACATAGAGTTGGGTTCATAAGGGGAAAGGAAAAGGGGAAAATGAATAGTTCATTGAAATAGATGGGAGATAGTTCATATGTAATTATAGGCTTCCAGTTGATTTAAAAATTCTTTGAATTTAAATGATACTCTTGTACACTGTAGATTGAATCTGTTCTGCAGAATATATGCATATTCTTCTAAAAATATCATAATCATAATTAAGCATGCCAGGAAAATTGAAGGGTTAGTTGATGCTGTTGATATCTCTACTGATGCATCCATACTTGAGCTTTCCTTTTATCCTTTATGATTGTTTTATATGTATGCCAGCAATGCATGTTTCTTTTAATTTTTTTTTAATTAGGTGGATTGATTTAAGTATGATAATCATGGCGATTCTGTTGTCAATTTAAATAACTGATTTTTTGACAAGTAACTCACTCTGTTGAAGATGCCATATCTGGCAAGAGGATCCTCTCGATCACCTTCATTTATAATAAACTCCTAGAAATGTCAACAACTTCAAAATGTCAAAATCAAATGGAATGGAGATTAATTTTAACTTGACAAAGGTATATGGGGGAAAGTTTCCTGGAAATTATGAATTGTTCAAGCATAGCCATACCAGCAAAAAAGATCGGGGAAAGTTTATAGATAAGAGATCGGAACTTGTTCATGTAAGTTAATATATTTTATTTACATTATTTTATGGATGAGTTTATAATGTTTTTGTTCAAAATATGACTGATATGGTGTGTTGACTCTTTAGTTTGCATCAGTCAATAATATTTCAGCATAAATTTTTGCTTGCATCTAGCTTATAGGAAGTGACTGCTCTGCAAATTTTCTCCTGTTTTAAAATTTTAAACATTAATGTAAATACCACCTTCTTTCACCCTTTTATTCTTAAAGTATTGTCAAATATTATGTAGAGTTGTCCCTTTAATTTGTTTGTGAATGATGAAAATATTGCCCATTGTCTGTTTGAGTGGCTTAGCCACTTTGTTCTTTAACTCCTCTTATCCGTAAACAAATTGTTCTTTGCATTGCAATTCAATTGGCAGTTTTTGAACTTGTAGCCTTCAGTTTTTTTGAGTTTCAACTTGCATTTGGAACCTCATCTTGGTTGTGCTGCTAGTACAATTATTAAAAAGAACTAGTTGAATTATTCAATTTTTGTGTTTATGAGGAGATCATAATCATTGGAACTGAGACCCATAAATAGGTTATGTCATAATCTGGTTAATACTTTTTTTGTTAAATGTTATTAAATTGCCTATTTATGAATATTGCTTGTGAATTGTGTGTATTGGCTACTTGATTCTTTTGACTCTAACGTTGTTTTGATTTTCATTTTTAGGAAAGCTTTCAGAAATTGAAAGTATCACAATCTACAGAAGAGGCAAATGGAGAGGAAATTCAATCTTGTACTAAGGATGATGATGATTTATTTGTTGAAGCGGCAGGAGGAACAAAGAAGGCCAGAATATATGGGTTGGGGAATTTAGCGATTTCTCACATCTTTAAGGGCAGTGGAAGTACATCTCAACAAGTGAATGAGAATATGTTAATTGAGATACGTGATGAGATAAGCAATAAAGTCAGTCATATAGAGAGCAAATTAGAGACCTAGATTGCAGATATGGCTCGATTTTTTGTTGAGAACCAGACTTTGATTCAGAATATGTTACTAGGACGGCCAACTGAACCTCCTAGATGGGCTCCAACAGAACCAACCCCACCAGCAGAAGATCAAGTAACAGAAGAACATCCAGATGATGACTAGTGTATGCCTTCAGCTTAGTTTTTACTTTTGAAAGTGTTCGTACTTTAATACTTTGAAATGTTTAAAACTTATATATTGTAATGACTTTTGAATTATGTTAGTTTAACTAACTATTGCATTTTATATCAATGAAAATTGGTGTAAATTTAGATTTATATAATTAAATTGTAAATATTATTACTACAGGTGTGTATTTTATATATAAAATCCATATAATGACACAAAACAGTCTGTGACTGAATCTGCGACGGATAGCCTGCGACGAAATCTGCGACGGCATCTGTGACGGCATCTGCGACGGAATTTGTGACGGAAAACACCACGGTATATATATACTCCAGAACATCTGCTACGACCTTTGTGACGGATTTATGACGACTTTTGCGACAAAATCTGCGACGGAAAATCTGCAACGATAATCTGCGACGGAATACTATGACCTTGAAAATGGCGGGAAGATAAATTTGCTACCAATTAGCGACGGTTTCTGCGACGGATTTGGGACGAATACTATTTGCCCGCGAAAATTTGAGTGGCAAATTTGCAGCCGCATAGTGGTAGCAAATCCGTCGCAATCTGCGACGGCCTGTCTTAAAATTGAAAACTGCGACACCTTTTTTATTAACGGATCATATCCGTCGCAGATCGGTCGCAAAACTTGATTTGCGACGGATTTGCGACGGACCTGTGACGGATTCTGTCCGTTGCAGATAGCGTGTTTTTTTGTAGTGGAACAGATAGTAAGCCGTTTCACTAAATGAATTAAGAAGATAAAAGAAGTGTGTCTAATAGAGTACCCAGTGCTAAGCATATGTTCTTACAACATTTTTTTATGATTGCAGGAGGTGCATGTGGATTTGGCTCATTTGGAGCAACAATAAATGGTGGGGATGTCTCAGCTGCATCTAACCTCTACCGTGATGGCGTTGGATGTGGTGCATGCTATCAGGTATCAAATTTAGAGCTTTATGGCTTTGTGTTGGAGTGCAAAACGTCCTGATCTTGGCTGATGTTTTCTAAGTACTTGCTATAATGATTTTTCTTCACCAGGTGAGGTGCACCAACAGTAACTATTGCTCAGACAAAGGGGTAACTGTTGTTATAACTGACCAAGGCTCAGGTCATAACACTGACTTTATTCTTAGCAGACGAGCCTTTGGTCAGATGGCTCAAACCACCGATGCATCTGCATCACTGTTATCTCTTGGAATGGTTGGCATTGAGTATAGACGGTGAGACATCCATTAAAGCCTTTTCTTTCTTACTCATCAAGGGAAATCTATACCGAGGAAATAAATGAAAATCTAATGACTAGTTCAAATGGTGAACTTAAGCACTAGTTATAACTTAGAGTAGAAACAGTTATTTCATAACAATTTCCCGCATTTTCTTTGTTTAGAACTAATGCCATGCACTAATATATATGCTCTCTGTTTGTCTATATGCAGTGTTTCATGCGGCTATCCAAACAAAAATATAACAATCAAAATTGATGAGAACAGCAACTATCCTCATTATTTAGCTTTTGTCATATGGTATCAAGAAGGGAAGAGAGACATTACTGCTGTGCAGCTTTGTGAGGTATTATGCAATATCTACTTAATACTAATCTTCAAATTTGATTACCCTTTGCAACCACATAATTTTTCATTCAACAATCATGTGAACCGGGTCAAGGGTCCTGTTAAAATGCAAGTTAGTTAAATGCAGTTATCATAGATCACAATGAAGAGAATATTAGCAGATCCGTGCCATGGTCATGTATAAAACAACCAAATTAAAATCATATGCAGACTCATGACCAATTTTACCACAATGACTGATACAATATATGTCATTCAAATTACAGAAACTGTTACTAACGAAAATAATGTGATATACAGGCTACGAATTTCATAATGTGAGCTTTTGGATCGGAGTTATGGAGCAGTATGGACTACTACATCTCCCCCCAGTGGACCTTTATCATTGAGGATGCTGTTCAGTGATGAGGATGCAGGAGATGAGACATGGGTTGTTCCTCTCAACAACATACCCCATGATTGGAAAGCCGGAGAAACATATGATACAGGAGTACAAGTCAACATATAGTTCTATGAGCCAGCTTTTATCACACATAGGCTAGTTAATTACTACAAATTCTTATGTGTAGCTCCTCAGTATGTTTCATTTTATTCATAATTACCTATTATTATAATTATTATTATTATTTTTTTATCTATTTGATAAGGGAATAGAGCTTTAATGAGAGAAGTTCATGAATATAATCATTTCAAAGTTGACTAACAAAACTTCCAAGTATCCTAATAAAATTTCGATTTTAGTATCTTTTAGTTTGCCCTGTACTCCAAATAGAATGTCTGCATAAATGTCAACATCTACAATGAAGAACCTACTTGTTTCTTTAGATATACTTTCTAATTGGGCATTATTTAGTGCATAGTTAATCAAAATATATGCCAGTAACTTTTCAACTTATGTTGATTGTTGTTGGAACCAGAAATCGAAAAAAGGGTTTTGGGGGAGGGAGAAATTTTCTAAGGCAAAATAAATTACATGTAAATTAAAGATAAAATTAATTTAATATTACAGTAATATAAAAATTAATTTGTGCTATTAAATTGGCATTAAATAAGAGGTATTCAAATTAATTATTTTTTAATAAATTTATTTGATAATTCAAAATTAACTTGCAAAATATTTAACTTAAATACTTAAATACAAATTCATAAATTTTCAATTTATAATTAAATTACAAAATAATTAACCTAATTATAAATTCTCAAATTCTTAATTTATAATAAAATTACTAATTTATTAACCAAAATACCTAACCTAATCACAAACTCCTAAATTCTCAATCTATAATCAAATTGCAAACTAATTAACCTAAATACCTCATCTAACCTAATCACAAATCCCTAAATTTTTAATTTATAGTCAAATGAAAAAATAATTAATCTAAAAACTAATAATACTAAAATAATAAATTAAAAATAAAATCACTAAAATAATAGATTAAACAATAACATCATAAAAAATAAATTAAAAATGAATTTATGCATTACTATTATTTTACTATTTTATAATTAATTTTTTATTTGCAAAGAGTGAAAGAGAAAGGCTGTCAAAGACATAATATAAACAAAGGAAAAAGAAGGTGGTCCCCACTTTTTTGCAACCCAGTCACAATCCACTTTCTTTTTACTGTAATTCTCTCTCTCGCTTTTGTTTAGAAAAAAATAAGGATTTTAAATCTTTCCCTTCATCTTCATGTCCATCTGCAACTGCAAGCCATGGGGGACCAATTAGGGTTTCTAACATGGTTGATGATAATTATGGTAGTGGATGAATTTAATGTTGTTTTCATGTGTATATGATGATTTTATGATAAGAAATTAAATATGATTAAGTTTGGATGACGTTAAGGTTATGGCCGTATTATGTGAAATTACGGTTTATAGAGAAGGTGCTTTTAATTGTAGTAATGCATTGTTTTGATGTTATATAGATGTATTATGGATGATTATATAGTTGAATGATGGAAATGAGATTGATATGTTGAAGTTTGTATAAGGTAGTAATGGTAAAAATAGTATTTTGGTGAAATGTTATGTAGAATTGGTGTAAATGGTGTATGAATAATTAAAGTGTATTAAAATAAATTTCTAATGCTATATTGGAATTTGTAATGTGGTGATTTTAATGTTGAAAATGTAATATGGATAAGTTTTGGAGAAATTCATGTTAATGGTTGCATTATGTGAAATTTGAATTTCTGAAAGAAGTTTTTATAATTGTGAAAGTGAATTGTTTTAGTGTTATATTAATGTATAAGTAATGTTTTTTAAGGTTAAATGTTGAAAATAAAATTAGAAGAATGAAGTTTAAATAAAGTAGTGAATGGTGAAATTAGAGTATTAATAAGGTTTTGATGAGAATTAAATAAATAATGATAATTTAATAATTAATGAGCATGTAAGTAACTTTAAATGAGTAATATTACTTCTTACAGAATTATGCATGTGTAGGTTAAAGAAATAAAAGAAATGGAATTGAGAGTTTGGCTTGGGAAAGAGAAAAGAAGTTAGCTCATATTACTAAATTTTGTGTTTTCATTAAAATGTAAATGTGCATTATGTATGTATAATGCTATTTTTTAAAATATTGATTTGGACATAATCTATGCAATGTGGTATAGTTAAATGAGGGGTGTCACATTGGCAAAAATCTCATGTAGGTTGATATATATATATATATATATATATATATGTATATGTATATGGTATGATGTCCAAAATAGACATATTTATGACTTGTGAGAAAATGTAGAAAATGAGCCACATTATGAATGTGACTCATAGATATGAAATTTGACGAACAAAAAATATGAAAATAATAAAAATATAAAAATATGAAAAAAAATAAATAAAGAATATGAAAATGAGGGAAATTGTGTTAGAAGAATAAATATGACGAAAATTGATAAAATATAACAAATGTGCTAATAATGAATTTATGATGTGTATAAATAATAAATAAATGATTGTATTGAGATATGATGATAAAATGCATTGGAATATGTTATATGTGATGTGTGATGTGATATTTGTGCAAAAATAAAAAGTGCAAGTTACTAAAATGTGGAAGTGAGCCACATTTGATTTGAATGTGATGATGGTTTAGTTTATGAGTCAAAAATATGAAAAAAGAATGTGAAACGTAGATAATAATTATAAAATGAGAAAAAAAATATGAAAATCTGATATTTATATGAGATGTGATGGTGATTATAGTTTGACATGATCACAAGGGATATGAAAATTGTAATAAATATACTAGAAATTTTATTTACTAGTCACATTGTTGTTGTGGCTAGAAAGATGATGAAATATATTGCAAACATTTGAAATATGAAAATTAATGATGTTTAAATGGTAATGTGGAATGAAATGTGTGTTTGTCTTATATAGTATCTTGTTCTAGAGAATTATTTTTGGTGCTATATGATTTGCCTTTGGGTCAGACGTTGGGCGTAACTATTAATTACCTTTGGACCAAATGTTGGGCGTTACTATTATTTGCCTTCGGATCCAAACACAGAGTTGTCAACAGGGGACAGTGACAGCACTTAGATCCCCTGTGTCACGATAGACCATGACAATACCTCAGGAACCGAAATATTATATAAGTTTATTTGGACCCAATGTGTATGCTTGTGATATGTTCATGTATATATGTATTGTGATGTGGATAATAGAATATGATGTTTGGATGGTAATATGAATTATGATATGTGACTAAAAATATTAGTATTGATAGACCTGAGCAGAGCTAGGTCTAGAGACGGAGTTGACCTAAGTATAATTAGGTCACGAGATTGATTGTATGTGTACTGAATTTGATAGTTGAGATTGAAAAATAAAGAAGTATAGACATATATATACACCATATATAAAATAAGAAGTAAGAATGTGTATATATAATATTTATTACTTATAGATATGTACCACTAAGTTGTAAAGCTTAGCACAGTTGTATGAATAACACAGCTAAGAATGTGCCGATCAGTGAAACTCAGACTGTAGTAGATGTGTGGTGATCTAGATTACCGCAAACCAACGATGTCATTTACATACATGTATATTTATGATTTAAGTATTTTGATTTATATAAATTAACTCATAATACTTATGCTGGTTTATAAAGATTTAAGATGACAGTATCTATATATCTACATCAGTATTTGATTTTAATAGATAAAATTTGAAGTGCTAAGATTTTAATTCTATATTAATAAAGTGGTGATTTTGAAGAATGAATGGAATTATTAATATTTTGAAAGTGTGAAATTTTTATACATTTTATGTGTTCGTTGTTGTGAATTATCAAAATTATAGACAAAGCTCTGGCGAAATTTTTTTTCAGAGATTTTTTTATAAATTATTCTAATTATATTCTATCTATAAATAAGTTTAAAGAAAGTGATTCTACTGCAAATTACATTTTCCTTTAATTAAATAAAATATTTTGAGATTAATTAAATAAAATATTTTGAGATTAATTATAAATGTTTCTATAGTGATTTGTCATGATATTCTTTTATTTTATATATGTATTATATGTATATAGGTATATATACTATACGTATATAGGGTATGAGGGTGTTATATTTATTTTGGTATCAGAGTCTAGGTTTGAGATTCTCGACCTATGTAGGTTTTTAAAATGAGAAAGAGAAATTTTAAAATAGTGATTTGAGTTTTAATACATGCATATGCATTAGCACCTGTGCTGGTCTCTGATGTAGCAAAGTTAGTTCGATATAATGGATATAAGTTCAGATAGTGTCTAGGACGCGTAGACCAGAGTGGCGCATCGGAAGTGTTATTTTAGAGATTTTAAATTAATGATCTTTGGAGCATTTACTTAAAAAAATTAAATTAAGATTTATGGTTGATTTAATTGATGAATAAGTAAAATTAAGGAAATGATTGAGGATATGAAATAAGAAGCACGAGAGATGAGTATTATAGTTGCTGGAAATTCTGTATATGTACTGCTATGTGATTTTACCTAAATTTTTAGACTAATTTTAAAATGTTAAATGAGCTTGAAAATTTAATTCAAAGTTATTCTATGTGTTACTATTTGATGTATATAATTTCATAATTTTTTAAAGATGATTTACTATTTAAGAAAAATAGAAGAACATATATTATTGGAGTAATTTTAGCACTTTAGAATCTGTAGAAGTTGAAAATATATTTGAAAACTATAGAAAATTAATCCAGAAAAATCTGAAAATTTGCATACAATAGCATATATATTTATGGAACATATGGTTAAAATTTTACAAATTTCTATCTAGATTTGGTACTTAGAAAAAAATAGATGTACAAGTATTGCCATAGAAATTATTGAAGAGACAGAATCTGTGAGTATGAAAAATTAATTTTTAAATATAGTAAATAAACTTAGAAAATTATAAATGTTTAAATATAAGTCTACATATGTGTTAAGTGAATATGGTTAAAATTGTATAATCTTTTGTGAACATATGGTGATGAATGAAAAGTTAAAAATTAGATTGATATGGAAGTTAGGAAGTCATGTGGATTTATGAAATTGAGTAATAAATTAAATTTTATATGATAAATGAATGAAGAAAACTATAAAACTTACATATTAATTGGTAAATGTATGAAGAAGGAATATAGAGTTTTTAATAAATTAAGATCAAAGAGTTTATAATTAAAATTAAATGGAGAACTAGTATATGTCAGCAAATCTGTTTGCTATGAAAGTATATTGAGGATTCATTAAAGTGACATATATTATTGGTTAAGTCAAGATTTACTATGAGTGAATAAAATTTTAATGTTGGTCGTTATTATGAGTAATTAAATGTGAATTTATATAAATGGTTTTCTAAGTTAATATGAGTTGAGGTTATATATGCAATATATATTTGATTGCGTGATTGAGATGTACTTATTAATGTGTTATGTGAAAGCGGATGCTATGAGAAAGGTAATAGATATATTTTTGGATAGTAAGGGCTTGTATATTTAAAGGTTTATTCACCACTATCCTTCTTACCACCACTCATTCATGCTTCTTTTCATCCCCATCATCATTCATCTCGAATTCTATGACCTCCTTCTCTCTCCCACTTAGTGAAAAAATTCTTCCAAAGTTCCTACAGTTCCTTCACCGTTTTCAACAAAACCAAATACTAGCACAAATCCTAGATAAGAATCTGATAGCAAAGGATGCGATCACAAAAACTAAGAAGGGAAAAGAAAACCTAAACCTAGAAACCTAGGTTAGACAAAAGACTATATAGGAAACTACTGGAAAAATAAATCCAAATAAATAGAGGTTTGAATCTTACCTCTGACGATGCCTACAGAAGATTAACTTGGTGTTTGTACTACCAGTCTTGAAGAATAATTAAAAAGAGGGAAAGTTTTTACTTTTCACAGTCTAAAAATCAAGTCATCTCTTACTTTTGGAGCAAGGAATTATATAAGAGAAAACTATAGCAGCAACTTCTTAAAGCTTGCAAATACTCACGTATTTATAGTAGCAGTGTTCTCATTCCAGAAGGATTTGTGTTTGATTTTAGAGTTAAAATCAAACTCTGTCTTGGATTATCCCATTCATTATAGGATACTATCTTCTTTCATTTATCTTAATATTATTTGATAATATTAATTAAATAAATATTATAATTAAATAATATTTATCAATCCATAGGTTTATCCACCCATCATGGGTGGATTCGAGCCAAAACCAACATCTCCTACTCACACATAACGTGATACATGCTTAAAAAGACAGCTTATACTAGATTAATAAACTGTGCGATCGGCATACTATGAGACCTTTGAGACGGCCATCGTGCTTCAAACACGAGCTCATTATCACCTAGATAATTTTATTTGAACGGTATCATCTTTATTTGTCACATAGACTAACAAAGAAAATTTGCCTAGTAAGAAGGTCAATTTCATCTTGCCTGACATGCTCATCAAATGCAACAAAAAGCATTTAAAAAGAATCCATGTAAACACAAAACAATCCTCATATATTGGCATTAATAAACAATAAGTGGACAATGTTAAGGAAAAACAAAAATACATCAATGTCTACGCAAACCTTAAGACTTAGTATGTTTAACAGAAACGTCTCTAGGTACAGGTTTTGAGAAAGTATCAGCAACCATATCATAGGTAGAGATGTATTTCATGTCCACTTCTTTTCGTATAACCATGTCTCTGACAAAATTGTATTTGATATCTATGTGCTTGATCTTACAATGAAACTCTGGGTCCTTAGTGTAGGCAATTGTTGCTTGACTGTCACAGTGTATTGTGACAGGTTCATTAACACCATCAACACTCAAATGATCTAAGAATCTCTTAAGCCAAATACTTTCTTGTACTGCAGCTAAAAATGCTACAAATTTAGCTTACATAATCGAAAGTGCTATACATGACTATTTCTTACTAATCTATGAGATAACACCCTTGTTAAGTAAGAAAACAAATCATAAGGTGGATTTTTTTTCATCCACATCTCATGCCTAGTCATCATCCATGTAGCCTTTCAAACATAGACTTTTGTCCTTATAGCACAATTAATAATAGGCAGTACCCTTTAGGTACCTCAAAATCCTTTTAACTGCTTATCAATCTGTTGGACCTGGATTAGATTGAAATCTGCTTAATTTGCTTACCATGCCAATAGGGAAGCAAATATCAGTCCTAGTACATATCATTGCATACAATAGGCTTCTAACAGCACTAGCATAAGGAACATTCTTCATATGTTCTACTTCTTTCGAAGTTTTGGGACATAACCTTCAGCTCAAGCTTTCACTTTTGGCAATAGGAAAATCTATGGGTTTACAATCACGCATATTAAATCACTTAAGTACTTTCTTTATGTACGTCTCTTGAGAAAGTGACAACAATTTCCTCAAATGATCTCTCAAAATCCTTACTCTATGAATATATGTTGCCTCGCCCATATCTTTCATCTTAAAACTAGTTAATAACCACCCTTTGATGTTATCTAGAAATACTTTGTCATTTCCAGCAACTAATATGTCATCAACATATAATGACTTTATGGTAAATTTTTTTTTCACCATTTGATGTATATGCAATTGTCCTCATCTATCATGGTAAAACCATATGATATAACTGCACTATGAAAACGAATGTACCATTGTCTTGAAGATTGCTTTAGGCCATAGATTGATTTCTTCAATGTACATACTTTATTTTCTTGGCTTTATTTGATGAAACCTACTTGTTGGTCCATGTAGATCTCTTCATCCAATTCTTCATAGAGAAAAAAGCAGTTTTCATATCCATTTGATGCAACTTAAGATCTAGTTTTGCCATAATTGCTAATATTAGCCTTATAGATGTAAACCTCACAACATTAAAAAAAATCTCTTCGTAGTCTATTTCTTCCTATTGTGTATATCCTGTCGCACATGGGATGATGAAGGGAGCAGGCAGATTATGAATTTGATTTGGTTTTTGGTCAGTTTGTATTTAGTTTTATTATTTTTTATGTGTGTTAGGAGTTGTCACTAATCAATTATTAAATTCAATGGGCTTACTTTTGGAATTTTTTTACTTTAGAAGCATTTAACACATTAATTTAAGAACCCGTAAGACATGAGTAATGGTAGAGACTACTTTAATCTTGCAAATTTCATCTTCTCATTATTGTTATCTCTATTATAAACAAAAGAAATAAAAGATAAAGGATAATAATAAATGGCTAACAAACAAGAAGGAAATGAAATTTTGAGTAGTTGGTGGTACATACACAGTGCTATATATATATAAACAAATGTGATATCACCTACCTAGAACCACTCAATAAATATTCTTTTCAGTTAGCTCTCATAATACAGCTCACTGTACAAAGCTTTCACACTATCCCATAACACCTCTCACGATAAAAAGAAAAAATATTGACTACAATGTATATCGTGTCAAGTATATATATATATAAAAAAAATTGCTTATAAAAAATTTTAAACTCACCATTTCTTTCTTTTAGAAAAGAAGATCATTTTTAACCTTACCTATATATATTCCCAATTTTCCTGTGGATACTCATTGTGTCGTTCATCACTTTTGCTCAGTTTTTCTTCTCTTCTAAAAAAAAATCTATTTTTTCCATATGGGTTCTTATCTTAATCTGTTATCAAGCTTCCGGTGTTAAAGGTTTCTTTAAACATTTTCTCAATATTTATCAATATATCAAAGGTAAATTTTCATTATTTGTTTGATTTTTTTTATTTATTTTAAGAAAGAGTATATTTTTTTTATCATTATTTTTTTATTATTTTTGAACCATTTATCTCTTAGATCATTCACCCCTTTATGTTTTTATAAAGTTTCTAACACCTATCAACTCAAATATTTACTTGTATTCGTTTCGTTCTTTTATTTATTGCATATTATTGATGCTATATTTTTTTATTTTTATTCTTTTTATTTTATTTGTTTTTATATTAGTTTTAGCCTCTTAGATGAAGTTAGGTTTTTTCATGTGTTTCACTTTTGTATATAATGATTAATAGGCTCTAGTTGTAAAAGAGTTTGTGAACTAGTAGGTATTGCAAATAACTTAGAACTGTATTTGTGCTTGCATTTGTACTAATTATATTCCTTTTTTGCAATTTATTTTTATATTCAAATGATTATAAACACAATAAATAAGATAATCACTCCAAATTTCACTTAGATATTATATATTCTTATTAATATTTGCAAAAAAAAAAAAGAAGAAGAAGAAAACGAAATAATGCTCAAAATTACAATAAGAAAATGAAGGTTCATGAATTTTACCTGATTTTTGAGCTTAGGTTTCTAAAATATTATTTGTTGGATTAAATTTGTAAAATTTTTTATTAAGCACGTTATTGTACTAATGAAAATTCAAATTTCTACAGTTTTTTTAGTTTTCTTTACCAGAAAACCTACTTTAGTTTTCTCTCTTCTCTTCCTGTGCCCCTTTTTATATATATTTTTTGTTGTCTATTTTTATTTTTATTTACCTCTTGTTTTTTTTTTTAAATTTCTCTTCTCGTGCTTTCGCTCTCTGTTTATCGATACATATATTAATCTTTTTTTATATATATTTTTTTGCATGTATTGTTTCTCTATATTTGCTGCGTTTTGAATTATTGTAGCTAAATCTAATTTAAGATGTATTGTAAACTGTTATTTTCATAAATAACAGTTACTTCCTGACTTCATTTACATAAGAATCATATATCTAAAATATATAAAAATAAAACGAAATAAACTAAAATGAAATAAAATAAAATAAAATAGAACAAAATAAAATAATATTTAAATTTGCAGTAGAAAATTAAAGTCATAAAAATGGTGATTACCTGATTATAATAGTCAAAATTGACGAATTTCTTGTTATCAATTGCTTTGCTTTTCAAGAATTTATTAAATGCACTTCCTACACTTAATATAATCCAACTCTTAAAATTTTCCCTACCATGAAACAATTTTTTTTGAAGGTTCTATGCTCTTAATTTTTACTCTCTTTTTTTTTAGAGTTTATTTTTTATTTTTCTCTTCCCCTTTTTCTGTATGTATTCTCTTCTATTTATAGTTGAAAAACCTATTTATTTTCTATGTTTATATTTTCCCAAGTTTTAACATTCCTCTTTTTTTATGTTTTTGCAGGAACATGCTTGCTACTCTCAAAAAGAATATGACATGCACACTTTTCTTGTAACTTGAAATTTGTTTTTTTTTTTTTTTGTGTTTTAGAGTTTATGTATTTAGAATGTTAAAATATTATAAATTTTTTAGTAATTTTTATCTTTTAATAATGATTTAACATATTTTATTGTAATAAAAAAATGAATTATTACAGTTGCTCCCCCCCCCCCCCCCCCTTTGTATACTTTAATTAACTAAAATTATGCAAAAGGTTAGTGACAGTTATTTCCTAAAGCTTGACCTGAATGGTATTCAAAGTTTGAATTTTTTTTTTAATCTTCAAAAAATAAAGCTTGAGGCTAGACCTTAGGAGTATTTAAAGGTTTACTCCTTTTTTAGAAAACAATGGAAAACTAAGATTGATATTATGAGTATCCAATGCTTAACACTAGAAACTTTTGAAAAAGAGAGAAAGAAGAAAAAAAAATTCCAAGGCTTGACATTAGGAGTTCCTATCACTTAATACTAGAAACTTTTGAAAAAGAGAGAAAGAAGAAAAATTGAATCTAAGGCTCGACCTTAGAAATACCTAAAGTTCATCTCAAGTTTAGGAATTATTGGGAAAAGAAAAAGGAAACTTAGGGCTCAATCCTAGACTTGCTTAATGCTCGACATTAGGAGCCCTCTTTTTTATATTTTTAGAAAATAAAGTGCAAAATAAAGTTTGATTTTATAACAACCTAAAGCTTGACTTTAGATTTTTTTTTTTGAAAAGAAAAAGGAACCTAAGGCTTGACACTATGAGTGTCTAATGCTTGACATTAGAAACTTTTTGAAAACGAAAAAGAAACTTGAGGCTTGACTCTAAGAGTGCCTAAAGCTTGACTTTAGGAACTTTTTGAAAAGAAAAGAGAAATTCAGAATGCTACTCTAAAATTACTTGAAAAGTAATTTTTATATGCAGATTCGTCTTATCATATTTGGAAAATTTCAAAATTTATCTAGAATGCTTAAAACATTTTTGTCATGCAAGCTTATCTGTATCTAAATGCTTAGAAAAAGTATTAATTTTTTTTTAAAAATCATCTTTTTGTGATTAAGGATGCTTTTTTAAAGCAAGATATAGCATCAGAACTGCAACACTCCCCAAATTTAGAATAAATTCAATGCTTAACTTTGGTTACGAGATCTTCAAGATGTCTTTTTGGATTCTATTTAGGCAACAACTCTGGATCTTAAAATAATCTCGTTTGTCAATGTCCTCATAAATATCATGGTAACAATTCTTTCACCTATTTGGTATGCATTCTTTTCATTTCAATTTTACAATTTTATGTCTCATAAGCAGATCTGTTAAGCTTAATTTTCCACATCTTTTAGCATCACATCCCTTTTTCAAATATTTCAAGAATAATTTTTAATAAAACATGTGCCTTAATGAATGGGTTAGGCTAGAATGTTTAATCCCCTAATAATCATTTTATCGATATTCTTTATAGTTACTTATTTTCAAAAGGATCAAAGGATGCGTCAGAAGAGAGAAAAGAATGAAAAAAAGAAAGAAAAAAATAACAATTTATTAAGAAAAACCAATAAATCATACAAATATGATGATCATAAGCCTAAATTGACTTTGAATAATCCCAAATTTTACTTCTCACATCTTTCTTTTCATCTTATGTTACAACTTTAGGCATAATACCTCTTCACAACATCCTAATTCAACGGATTTGGCAAATCTTCTCCATCCATATCGGTTAAAATGAGAGCTCCTCCAGAGAATGCTTTTTTTACAACATATGGGCCTTCATATTTAGGAGTCCACTTTCCCCGAGGGTCTTGATACCTGAAAATAATCTTTTTGAGTATCAAATCTCCTTCTTAAAATTCTCTTGCCTTCATCTTCTTTGCATGGGCTTTGATAAGTCGTTTATGATATAATTGACCATGACATAAGACCGTCAACCTTTTTTCTTCAATAAAGTTTAGCTGATCATAACAATTTTGCACCCATTCAACATCATCAAACTTGGCTTCCATAATAATCCAAAGGGAAGGAATTTCAAGCTCAATGGGTAATATTGCCACCATGCCATTTACTAGAGAAAATGGTGTTGCCCCAATAGATGTCCTGATTGTGGTCCTATACCTGTGGAAAGCATAAGGAAGCATTACGTGCCAATCTTTATATGTTATAGCCATTTTATGAATTATCTTCTTAATATTCTTATTGGATGCTTTAACTGCACCATTCATTTTTGGACGGTACGGGAAAGAATTATGGTATTTAATTTTGAATCTTGCACACATTTTTGTCACATCTTTATTTCTAAAATTCTTTGCATTATCAGTGATGATACATTCAGAAAGACCATACCGATATATAATATTCTGTTTGATGAATTTTAGGATGACATTCTTTGTTATATTGGCATAAAAGGTTGCCTCTACCCATTTAGTAAAATAATTAATTGCCAACAAAATGAAACGATGACAGTTAGAAGCTTTAGGTTCTATTAGGCTAATCACATCCAGTCCCCAATTTGAAAAGGCCACGGAGAAACCATCATATATAAGGGTGTTGGAGAAGCATTGATATCATCAGCATATATTTGACATTTATGGCATTTTTTGACATAGTTAATGCAGTCTAATTCCATTTTCAACTAGAAGTAACCCATTCAGAGAATCTTATGGGCAAAAACATGTCCACTTGAATACGTCCCATAAAATCCCTCATGCACTTCTTCTGCCAATCTCCAAGCTTCTTTTTCATCCACACATCAAATCAGCATTGTATCATAGTTTCTTTTATATAAAACATCACCACTTAAAAAAAATTCATTGCCAGTCGTCGAATTATTCTTTTGTCAGTGTCTGAGGCTTCTGAAGGGTATGTCCTACTTATGAGGTATTGTTTGATATCATGAAACCATAGCTTACCATCACGCTCCTCTCCAAGGTTTGTGCAATAAGCATTGACCCCTCTGGTTTCGATCTTGATGGGAGGCATCTTTTCAAAAGTTTCCAGTAGAAACATTGCAGCTAATGTAGCCAATGCATCTACAATTTGGTTCTCAATTCTAGAAACATGAACAAAACTTATGAACTCAAAGCTTTGAGCTGAATAAAAAACATATTCTTGATAAGGGACCAATTTTGAATCTTTGGTTTCCCACTCTCCTTTTAACTTGTTGATTATCAATGCTGAGTCACCATACACTTCCAGCCTTTTGATTTTCATATCAATAGCAGCTTGAATTCCTAAAGCACAGGCTTCGTGTTCAGCCATATTATTGGTGCATTCGAAACACAATTTGATTGTCACTGGAAAATATTTCCCTTCTGGAGAGATTAGGATCACTCCTATCCCACTTCCTAAGACGTTTGAGGCCCAATCGAATTTTATAATCCAGTTTCTTTTTAATCCATGCTCCTCTTCTACCAATCTGATTCCTTCATTAGGAATCTCGTAACTTATTGATTGGTAGTCTTTAATAGCTCGGTCTACCAAGTAGTCAGCTATAACACTCCCTTTTATCGCCTTTTTGGGTGAAATATATTATGTCATTTTCAGTCAGTAAAAACTGTCATCGAGTGATTCTCCCAGTTAGAGCTGGCTTTTTTTAAAAATTTACTTAATGGGATCCGTTCAAGATATCAAGAAAATGGTGTAGTATAACATGTAGTGCCTCAGTCGCTGAGTAGCCCCATGCTAATTCAGCACAAGTTCTTTCCAACATAGAATATTTTACTTCATAATTGGTGAACATCTTACTTATATAATATATGACTTGCTCTTTTCTTCCTGAGTATCGTGCTGCCCAAGAACACCAATAATGAGATCTCAAAAACTATTAAGTATAGGATAAGAGGATGACCCGGTACAGGCGGTTACAAAATTGGAGGAGTCTATAAATAATGCTTGATTTTATCAAAGGCTATTTGACATTCCTTATTCCATTTTTCTGGGTTATTCTTCCTCAAAAGTTTAAAGATAGGCTCACACGTAGCTGTCAATTGTGATATGAATCAAGCTATATAATTAAGTCTTCTCAAAAAGCTTTGGACCTCCTTTTTGGTTTTAGGAGCCGGCATTTGAACTATAGCTCTAATATTATCAGGATTAATCTCAATTCTCCTCCTACTAACTATAAACCCTAACAATTTTCCCGATGAAACTCTAAATATGCATTTTGCAGGATTTAATTTAAGCTGATATTTCCTTAGTCTCTCAAACAACCTTCTCAAAACCGCAACATTGTCTTCACCACGTTGAGATTTTGCTATCATATCATCAACATGCACCTCTATTTCTTTATACATCATATCATGAAACGGGGTAATCATTTCTCTCTGATATGTTGCCCCCACATTCTTTAATCCAAAAGGCATCACTCTATAATAAAATATTTCCCAGAGAGTAATAAAGGTTATTTTTCCTTATCATAAGGATTCATTTTGATTTGGTTGTACCCTGAGAATCCATCCATTAATGAGAACATATGAAAACGAGCTGCATTATCGACCAGTACATCACTGTGCGGTAGAGAAAATTCATCATTTGGATTTGTGTGATTAAGGTCCCGATAATCAACATACATTCTAACATTTACATCCTTCTTAGGGACAAGAACAATGTTAGCCACCCATTCTAGATACTTAGCCACCTCTAAGAAACCTACCTCAAACTGTTTTTTTACCTCTTCTTTTATTTTTAACAAAACGTCTGGCTTCATTTTTCTCAACTTTTGTTTTACTAGTTTACATTCTGGTTTTAATGGTAAACGATGCATAACTATGTTTGTACTCAATCTTGGTATATCCTGGTATGACCATGCAAAGATGTCTATGAATTCTTCTACTAATTTAACTAGCCTCTCTTTGAGTTCTGGGAATAAGGATGCACTAACCCTTGTTTCCTTCTTATTTTCTTTGGTTCCTAAATTTATTATCTCCACTGCCTCTTATGAAGATTGCATAATTTTTTCATCTTGTTCTATCATTCTAGTTATTTCAGGAGGAAAATCCTCTTCATCTTCTTCATCAGATGTAACTTCAAAGATAGGGTGTTCGAAGTCTTATCCAAACTCAATTTCATCAAGATTTAATTCACCATTGGCATCCCTGGGTAGAGTAAGTATAAAAGGGAAACATTACAAAGATATAGAAAATAAGCAGAAAGTAATAGAGTGAAAGTGTCAAGGAGTTAAAAAAAATGAAAATGAAACATGCACTTTATTTTATTAAAATTATTTTGAAACACTCGAGAAGGAAGCCCATGCTAACATTTTCCTACAATATTATGTAGGATCATAGGAAATCAATTATTTGGATTACTTTGATTCATGAGATGGCAATTCATAAACTTTCTAGTTGTTCAAATCTTGTCCTGGTGGTAAAGGTGTAACCCATAAAACTACTTCATCACGAGGCTCATTCTTGCTTACCATAGTTACCAATGAGGTCTCTGACATTGACTCCACATCATGTGGATCTCACATCATCTTCATTTCCTCGTGAAAAAAACCAACATGTTTGAATATTTGCTTTAGGGGTGGGAACATCATTTTTTCCATAAGCTTACTGATTTGCCAACCTTGTTAGTCGATGCTCCTTTTTCTCATTCTGAATCTTCTTTCTATCTTCTCTAGTGATCTTGTATCATAATCCAACTCTATTGTCATTATTGGGAGGGAGTAGAAAGACATTGATCCCATGTTCATATTTTTTAAAACCTTTTCCTCGGGAATAACTTGCCCTTATCATTTCTTTTGCTACCATCATAACTGCGGTTGATAATTGAGGAGCCAGCATAACTAATCCTTTCTCAACATATGAAGTATTTGCTATCTCAAAGGATTGGAAAGAACCCTTAAAGGCTTCTTCTGCTGCTTTGACATATGGAGTTGAGACCGGCTTAATGATTAGAAGGTCTTCTTCCCCTGAAATTTCAATCATTTTTCCTTCGATGATGAATTTGACCTTCTAATGTGGAGATGATGGTACTGTCTCTGCCGAATGTATCCATTGTAATCCCAATAACATGCTGTAAGCTGGTACCATTTCCACCACTTGAAATGTGATGTTAAATGTGACTGGAACCACTTGGATGGATATTTCAATATCCCCTAAAATCTCTCTCCTACTCCCATCAAAAGCTTGAACTATCATAGAGCTGGGCTGCATGTACATCTCATCAATTGGTAGCATTGAGAGGGTCATTTTAGGCAGGATATTCAGGGATGACCCATTGTCTACCAAGACTTTGGCAACTAAACATCCTTTACATTGGACCGATATATGTAAAGCCTTTAGATGCCTAATTCCTTCTCTAGGTATTTCATCATCAGTGAAGATATATAGTTAGCTGCCATCACACTCCCAACTATATTGCTCAAGCTATCTATAGATATATCGTGGCAAATATGTGCCTGATTCAGAACCCTAAGTAGTGCATTTCGATGCAATTTTGAATTCAAGATCAAAGACAGTAAACTCTAGCTGGAGTTCAATTCAACTATTCGATCACCTTGTACTCATTTTGCTTAACCAACTTCAAGAATTCACATGCCTCATGCTCAGAGACTGGCTTCTTTACTTCCAATTGCGAGTCATTTTTGTTGCTTGCATCTTGAAACTATTTGGCTTCACTTTCTTCCACCAACTCTGCTTCCTTAGCTTTCCACTTTCTACACCTTTCAAGTTCATCTTTTCTTTGATTCTCTACTTCTGCTAGAATATAACAATGACCACTTTTCGTCATGCCACCTATTCTAGAAATATTGACCGCCGATCCAATTTCACTACTTGCTTGGCATATAACCTGATTATTCCTTGTTATCTTACACCCATAATTCCAAGACATTGCTTTTGAATCCTTATATTTGAAAGGAGCTGGTATTTTTATTACAAGCTTTGGGACCTGCGAAGATTTGTCGAATTTTTCCTCTTTGGTTACTTTTGGTGAACATGATATTATAATGGGTGTTGGGATGGAAAGATCGATGGATACCATATTTAAATTTTCCTTTTCCTTTCTTTCTATCCTAAAGATAATAATTTTAACATCTATCAACTTTTGAACTTTCATTTTGAGCTGCAAGCATTCATTAATTGTGTGATTTGAGGCTTTACTGTGGTAGTCACGAAAAGAACCGTGTTGAGGGGGAGAATTTGAAAAAGTTGTTTCATAGGCATTTGAACTTCCTCTACCATTTTCTTACACTTATGAACCTCTTCTTCAATTACAGCATTGATTTTGCCCCCATCATGGTTTGACAAAGGGTTATTATTCACATTAGGAGTTTTTTATTCTTGATTGAATTTCAACCATCCTGTATTTAAAAGACTTTGGACTTTTCTTTTAAATGAAGTATAGTTTCCAATGGAATGCCTGGGTGCCCTTGCATGATATTTACATTTTGCATTGGGATCATACCATTTAGGATACAATGGCTTCATCAGTTCTAATGATGTCAAGCACATTTGTTGTCCTTAGATTAGTTGAGGCAATAATTTTACATAAGTTATGAGAATAGAGTCAAATGTTTCTATCCTTCTTTCCCGAAGGCAGTTATTTTATTGCACTCCTTGATTAAATTAATTTGGTCTATTGTTTGCTCCTTGAGCAAGCATAAGAGCTCCCGACGGAGTGGAATAAAGAGCATTTTAAGGATTCATGAATTGGGGAGGGTGATAAGGGAACTGATACATTCTAGGCCTTACGTTTGCTACATAATGTGATGGGGGATTATGATAATAATTTTCTTTAAGTTGTGGATGTCCTCCTACCATGTGGTCTTCTCCCTCTTTCTTTTTGCCTGAATATTATCTTTTTGAGTTATTCTCTTACATGCTTCACTCTTTAATCTTTTCCTTTTTCATGCCTTACTATATCCTTTTCCCAGCTAAGACCAAATCTGAGAAGTTGGTGGTTGTGTTAGCTAGCAACATGTTATAAAATGGTTGTCCCAATGTGTCCAAAAAATTAGATGTCATCTCTTTATCCGTGAGAGGGGGACTGACTTGTGCTGCTTTGTCTATCCACCTTTGCGTATATTCTTTAAAAGTTTCATCTTTTTTCTTTTCCATAGCTCTTAGATCATCACTGCTAAGTTCCATATCCATGTTATATTTATATTGTTTTATGAAAGTATCTGCCAGATCTTTCCATCTTCGAACATGTATTCAATCTAAATTCATGTACCACTTTATTGCTGGTCCTGTAAGACTTTCTTGAAAAACATGGATCAATAATTTCTCATTACTGATGTACGTTTCCATCCTACTATAGAACATCGATATATGACTTTGAGGTCAAGATAGACCATCATATTTTTCAAAGTCTAGTGTCTTAAATTTTAATGGCATGGTCACATCGGGTACCAAGCACAATTGGGATGCATCGATGGTTCCATACATATTAACACCCTCAATGCCCTTTAAACACTCCTCCAACCACTCTATCTTTTTTAAAAGTGGTTCAGAACTGGACCTTTTAAAACTGCTTTGCACCTTCGGATCATCTAAGTCCGGTATTACTATAGGTTTTTCAAGAATAGTTGGAGGTCTAGGATTGGTTTGAGCTCCTCCCAATTGTACTCCTTGTGGTGCTTCTTGATAAGATTGGGAAGCATAGATATTCTTAGTTGGATGGACATTATTACTTGGTCCCCCTTCCTCTGGCCTATATGGTGGGATAAAACCCAATGGATATGCAAGATCGCCTATGGCACTCATAAAGGGCTGAGCTATTGGTATTCTTAATCCTAAGAGATTAGGCATAGTTTTTATGGTGTTCTTGCCTTTGAGTAATTCAGTGAATTATGCCAAATGATTTCTCATTTCTGAGACTTTCTCTAACTTATTCTTTATTTGGTCAATATCTCTTCTCATTTCTTTTTAGGCTTGGTCATCCATGAGTCTAGTCTTTGACCAAATCCCGTAACAGTGAGTTAAGTTAGATCTATTTTTCGAAAGCCGGGCTATATTGACGTTCCAGATGTTATATTTTTTCATTAGAAAAATATTTTTAATTACTATTTTTATTTGTATGAAATCATGATGCAATATGTTTTTTTTCTTTTTTCATTTTTTTAAATGAAAGAAAAAAGGAGAGGAAAAAATGATAAATAAGTAAATAACATGAATAATTAAATATCTTTCAACAAAAAAAAAAGCTTATCAAATTACAAAAAAAAAAATCAAATCTTGCTAACTCTTGTGACCCTCATTTGAACCGTCCATAATAGGAAAGCTTTCGATACATTTTTCCAGTAGATCATAGAGTTTCTGTCAATGCTCTCCCACTGGCATATAAATCATCATCATATGATTCACCCCTTGAGCCATGTTGTTTGCTTGTTGAGCTAGTGCTCTCAACTTTTTGGTGAGGTTATCAGACTACGTACATACTCTTAGAAAGTTATCATGGTAAAAGATACAATCTTCCTTATATAATCTTATGCGGGCTATCAAATCATTTTTTTTCTACCAAAATTTGTTGTATGGTATTTCCTTGTACAATCTTGATATGCTTGAATTTCCATACCAAATTTTGGATATGAGTTTGTTGTTCGCTTGATTCCTCAACCAAATCTTCTATCTCACCTTTCATGCTTTCTTCCCTTTCCTTATATCCCTCTAACAGCCCTTGGAGTATGCATATTTCCTCCTTTAACTTGTTATTTTCTTGCTATAGTTTGAATGTTTTTCTTTTGACTTCTAAGATTGTTGTCTTCCTTTTCATTGTATTGGACTCTTTCAACTGCTTTTGGACTTTTGCTATTTCACACTGTAGACTCTTGATTTTGGCCTTAAGTTAGTTCAGTCCTGATTAAAGATGGCCTAAATACTTATCAGTCCATTCTTAGTGGCTTAAATCTATTTTAAGCTTTTATCTTGATTGGTCCAATATTTATACAGGCCTAAATGAGTTTAGTTTAGTTCAAAACAGAGTTTTCAAACCTAAAAAATAGTCTAAAAGTCGCTTTGGGTTGATAATGGGCCATGTAGGTTGAATTGGGTTTGTCCAGCTTGATATAGGGCATCCATGTCGAACTGGGACTCCCCAGTTCAATATGGATGTGTCCATATGAAACTAGGGCATGCCCAGTTTTATATGGGTGTGTCCATATCTAATTGGGGCATTCCCAGTTCGATATGGACACCTATATCGAGCTAGAAAAGCCCCAGTTCAATATGAACATGCCCATATCAAACTGGGCCATGCTCAGGTTGATATGGGCACCAATCCATGTTGACCTAGGGAGTTTTTGGTTTGATATGGTCAGTTTAGCCTCAAATTCAGATTATTTTAGTTCGATATGAGCCTAGTTCATGTCGAATTAAAATGTTTTTAATTCAATATGTCTCAGGAAACTGTGTTTAATCAGGTAATGAAAATAGGTTTACGAAGTTTAACCCAATCGTTCCTTATAAATACAGGTTAAAAAATCCCTGCTCACACACTTAAGCTTTACGTTTTCTTTGCGTAAATCAAAAGCCCTTTTTTCATCCTTTGTAGTCTCCCAAATCTAATAAGCTATATATGTATTATTTGTAGAAGACATTTTTTTTTATCGACAAGTGTAGTAACATGAACATGCTCATTTGATGTAGAGGGTCCTTTAGGCATCTTCACTACCAGAGGGACAAATCATTTTTCTCGTCTTTGGTGCCATTCTGAGTATCATTGAGTAACCGAATCCTTGTAAATTCTAGGTCGTATCTTTCTCATAGTCTACCATGCATTCAAAATTGTTCCCAGCTTAGCAAAGGTCCTTTCACTTCTATAATCAAAATCCATAAGGTTTAATCCCGCTGTTCGAGGAATGACTTGAAGTAAACCAAGTTGTCTTCTTACCATTGTAGGAGCATATGCCATAACTCCCCATATTTCTACTAGAGGCACCCATTCGAGATCCCCACAACTGAATATTAATGACTATCTATCTTTCCAAAAAGCCAACCAAGAGACATCTTCTTCTTTTACCTGTTGGAGAAATCTCAACCATTGCCTTTTATTAGGAGTTATTTTGGGCTATTCTGTTGATCCAAATTTCGTCACATGATTCTTTGTTACATTGTATCCTAGTTCATACTTAATTACAGAAAATTAAAAAGAAGGGGGGCATCTAAAATGAGTCACGACCCATATAATTAAAAAAGTAGCATAACCCATAAATCACCCCTTTCCTTGTCGTTTGCAATGATTTAATAATCTTATTGTTTCCGCTAGTATACTGATTATCAGATCTTCTCCACTTATCACATAAGTAAAGAAGGTAGTGACCTTGGAGTCCACATAGTTTAATTCCTTTTGGAAATAAGACCATTCCATATATAAGTAGCATAAGAACTTGAAACCCTTCTTTTTGGTGGAGATTGCTCTTCACAAATTCTAATTAAGGCTCCACTCGAACACCTTTAGATTGTAGACTCTCTCATTCCTCTATAGTCTTTTCTTGCACACCTATGATCTTAGCTAATTATTTTCTTCCAACTGCCCTCTTATCATGTACATATGGTTTTATTTCATTCTTCTCTGATATGTTGGTCATGAAGTGATATTCTTCTATGGTAGGGGTCAAGTCCAATTTTCCAAAGGTGAAACATCGGTAACATGAGTCCCAATAATTGAGCATGGCTTTCAGCATCGGTAAGAACACTGGAACATACATCAGATATGCAATCCAACCAAACTATTCATTAAACTGAATTCGTTATTATGGCCTCAAATTATCCCAGACTTCCTTCAGAGCCCTCAAATCATTTTGCTGAAAGTCTATATGTTCTAATATGGAAAGCTGAAGTAAAACCCCGCATGGAGACAATCTCCATCTTCTCTTTGTTTCACTTATGAATGTGATACAACTTCTGCCTCAAATGTATCTATTACAATCTTATTACGGGGATTCATGTTGGATGGTCACAAGAGTATGAAGTGATTCCTAATGTAAAAGAGACAACAAAAATATGCTTATTAGTCTCAAATATATTTATAACAAATGTCAGAATTGCAATGATATATGACACAAAATTTTAATTTCATGCATTATAAAATTACACAATATTTATCCAAAAGGCACTTTGTCATTGATCACAAAGAAAGTTTACAAGACAAAGGATGTACTCTTATGTCTCATAGTCTAAATATTGTAAGACTCAATTGCATATCTAATCAATAAGTCATCTTTTAATTACTCTAAACTATCCTAATTTCATTTATCGCCTTTTCCAAAATTCATAAAAAAATAAATATTTTTATTCTTCTAATTTTATGTGCCTCCTAAGCTTTCTTCCACCCTTTATCCCAAGTTACACCCTCACTTGGGGTCTCTATTATGGTTCTTGGGCATTTGGGGGTGACTCTTCTACTAACTCTTCATCTTCTGCTAGTTGCTTCTCATTTGTTGCCTCATCCTCATGATGTGGTGGCTCTTCCACTACTTCAGGTACTGGCATGGGTTCTTATTCTGGCCATTCATTCTCATCCCTTGGGTCTTCATCATCATAATATATTTATTCTTCATCTATCATATATTCGTCTTCTGAAATAAATAATTGTACTGGCTCATTATAATAGTTAGCAGCAACTGTCTTGTAATATAGGATGGCTCTAAAGGGTAGGCTGTTCAAATCCCATCTTAACCTTCCATCAAAGTGGTACGCCTGGGAAGATAAAAGGCCTGGAGGAACTGTGTATGCTTGTATTTGATTGGCTTCATAAAGAATTTCTTTAATTGCGTACAAATTAGACCCATGTTTACAGGGGTCCACTAAAGGATTTTCCTCAAAGATCTCCGCTATCTCTATCTCAAATATGTTTCTATAGACTAATTCAGTTTGTTTTCCCCAACTATATTGTCCTCGAATCTCGAATATGGTCAGATAATAATTCTTCAAACTCTCTTCTTGCAAAGTCAAGAACCATTGATCAAGATCCATGAACAAAATTAACCACCTAAAAAAGCAAGAATGATGTTCAAACTCAAACTCCCAATTCTCAAAGCATTCTAGTAACTATGCTTTATCTAGAAATATCCCAATCCTGTAAACCTTGGCCAAGTGCCATAAGAGACATAATGTTTCTCTTGGGAAGGTTCGAACATCTTTTGCAAGCACATAAAAATAGTTCAAGAAAGGAAAATTTGGGTGCCAATCAAGAAATTTAGTGGGCTTGTCATGTAGCCCATATTTCACTAATAACAATGCTTGAAATCTCTTGATCATTTCAACGTCCCTCTCATGGAGTACTTTTTTTGCCATTTTCATAGCTAGATCTGATGACAAGAGCTCAGTCAATAGCTCAATGGGTAAGAGATTTTTATGCTCCATGACTTAGCACCTTTCGCTCAATAATGTGTAATTTTGCACGTATGACATGTCATGTACATGCATATATGCATAAAAGAAAATAAGAAAAATATATTGTGACTTGAAAAGCAAAGAGTAAATAGGAGAGCACAAACATAAATTATTTCGTATATTAATCCTAAATAGTTTTAGAATGGTTTAGGGCATGTTACTAAATGTGTGAATTAAACGGATTGAGTTCTATTTTTGAGGTACATACCCACCTTATTTCACCATGGTGTTGGGGTTCTCAGACTGTGGACTATCCCACTATTGCCCACAACCTAGACTATTGGGTTCTTTCAACCAATGCTTGGCTAAAAGATAGTCTAAGCGATAATTTTTTGAAAGTCCTGCCAAGTTTTCCATGGAGGCATCTCTACTTCATCCTCATACTAATCCTATTAGGGCAATAGGTCACTTCTCAACCTTCAAGTACGTGTGTGATAGAAGATTATTAGTTGCTTAGTATGCGAAAAATAATAATTAATAAATTTCAAAGCATAATCATTAAATAAAATATGGACATCACAATAATAAGTATAGTTTAACCCCTCTATTTATTTCAATTGAGTCGCCAGCTATCGCACTTGGGACGACGGGGGGAGCTGGCAGATTATGAACTTGATTTGGTTTTTGGTCAACTTATATTTAGTTGTTAAGAGTCGCCACCAATAAATTATAAGGTTTGATTGGATACCTAGTAATGGTTTGCACTTTTAGAGATAAGGTTCGGGGGTTGATTACGTGTAAAGAAGGAAAAGTATCCTACAATATCCAAATTTGGTACTATAATTATTGTGATGTTTCTTATTATTTATATATTCTTTACTCTTAGAATGAATTATATTTACTATTTGAATATAAATTCTAATTATTCTATTATTTTTTTTTAAATTATTGTTGTATTTAAATTATTGTATCTACTATCTAGACACAAATATTATTTTTTTATAAATTTTGT
Organism: Garcia nutans; assembly: GCA_947685225.1. Taxonomy (NCBI): domain Eukaryota; kingdom Viridiplantae; phylum Streptophyta; class Magnoliopsida; order Malpighiales; family Euphorbiaceae; genus Garcia; species Garcia nutans. The sequence continues at coordinate 38,384,577 of CANTUV010000033.1, read as the reverse complement.
TTATTATTATTATTATTATTATTATTATTATTATTATTATTATTATTATTATTATTATTATTATTAATTGATAGCTTAACTCTTATATTCAATATGCTGAATATAAGAATTTTATGTTATTAATTAGTTTAATATTTATTAAATTTATTTTTTTGCATTATGTCTACTCCATGAACAAGATTATTTTAGTTAAATATTTTTTTTTTATTTTTTTCAATTTCATTAATATAATTATTTTTAAAAAGGTATATTTTTTTTTTATTAAAGTGGACTTGAATTCGAAACTTATTTCTAGTTTTCTCTATCAGAAAACCTACTATAGTTTTCTCTCTTCTCTTCCTGTACCCATTTTTTAATATATTTTTTACTGTCTATTTTTGTTTCTACTTACCCTCTGTTTTTCTCGTGCTTTTGCTCATTCTTTATCTATATATATAGTAATCTCTTTTTATATATATATATATTTTTTTTGTATGTATTTTTTCTTTATAATTGCTGTGTTTTGAATTATTTTAGCTAAATCTAATTTAAAATGTATTGTAAACTATTATTTTCATAAATAACAGTCACTTTCTGACTGCATTTACACAAGAATCATATATTTAAAATATTCAAAAATAAAACGAAATAAACAAAAAGAAATGAAATAAAATAAAATAGAACAAAATAAAATAAAATAATATTTAAATTTGCAGTCGAAAATTGAAGTCGTAAAAATGGTGATTACCTGATTATAATAGTAAAAATTGAGGGATTCCTTGTTATCAATTGCTTTGCTTTTCAAGAATTTATTAAATGCACTTCCTGCACTTAATATAATCCAACTCTCAAAATTTCCTCTACCATGAAATAATTTTTTTGAAGGTTCTATGCTCTTAATTTTTACTCTCTTTTTTTCAGAGTTTATTTTTTATTTTTCTCTTACCCTTTTTCTGTAAGTATTCTCCTTTATTTATAGTGGGAAAACATATTTATTTTCTATGTTTGTATTTTTCCAAGTCTTAACATTCTTCTTTTTTATGTTTTTGCAGGAGCATGCTGGCTACTCTCAAAAAGAATATGACATGCACACTTTTCTTGTAATTTGTAATTTGTTTTTTTGTGTCTTGGAGTTTATGTATTTATAATGTTGAAAATATTATATATTTTTAGTAGTTTTTATTTTTTAATAATGATTTTATTTATTTTATTGTAATAAAAAAATGAGTTATTACATACCCCTTTGCTATGAGACGAGTTTTATATCTTTCGATGGTACCATCAGCCTTCCGCTTAATTTTGAGAACTCATTTGCTCCTAATGGCTTTGCAATCTTTCGGAAGATCAACCAAATCCAAAACTCGGATTGATCTCATGGAGTCTAACTCATCTTCCATTGCTCTTATCCAATTATCCTTGGTCGGGCATGAGAGAGCCTCTTTAAAGTTTCTAGGCTTTTCATCATTTTGAGATACAACTATGAATGCCTCATCACTACCTTCGATATTAAATCGATGGCGAGAAACGGTTCCACGATTGCTCTGCCTCAAATCAGAGTCTTGAGAAACATTTTTTTCAAGTTCAAAAATTGGAACGTCAACTAAATCAAGATCCATAAGACTCCCACTGGAATTAGGATTCGTACTTTCACTCAGACCAGAATCACTTTTAGCTGCACTAGTTGATGGTGGAGTTAAGTCCACCAAAATTCTCCCATTCAAATGAAATGGTCCTTGTAAATTTTGATCCTCAATTTTATATAAGGAGAACTCTTGATTTAGTTCACCTTGCCTAGGAAAATCATTCTTTAAGAATGTAACATCACGTGATTCAAACTCAGTTATCCTCTCACTGCCTTGTTCACCTATGAAGACATATCATTTGGATGGGTCAGAATATCTCACAAAGATACTCTTTTTACCTCTCGGGCCCAATTTCCTATATTTGTGTGAGGTATCGTTAACACAGGCAGTGCATCCCTATAGTTTTAGAATACTTAGGTCAAGTTTTTATCATGTCCATAACTCATATGGTGTTGATGGGATGAATTTGGAGGGCACACGGTTAAGTATATATGTAGCAGTTAATAATGCATCGCCCCGGAAAGTAATGGGAAAAAATAAAATTTCCATGTTTAAAATAATTTTTTTCATGTGAAAGAAATATTTTTTATTAATTAAAAAAATATTATTAAAAATAAAATAATTTTTAAGCTCTTGGAAAAAATAAATATTTTCAAAAAATTTAAAAGATAATTTGGAATCAATATGTGAAAAAAGAGCAAAAAAAGTGTCCAGATAAATTTTTTAACTAAAAAATAGGTTCTGGCCAATCAGAAGCTGCCACGTGGTATCTCCTGGTACATTGGCATGTGCCAGCTGGCGTGCCAGGCATCCCAGCCTGGCCTGTGAGAAATGACTACAAAGTGTGGCCCAGGAGTGAGTCACGTACGAAGCTGGGAATCCCAGCCTCCTTATGCGGCTCATGGATCCTTGCCAATTGATTCGGTCGGTGAAGCTTTTTTTGCTGGGGTGTTTTTAGAGTTCGGGATTCCAATGGTATGGTCAAAAATAATTTTAGTACACCCTATCTTATCGTTCTAGCATAACAATAGGTTAATTTTAATTAAAACTTAATCACAATAGATTAAAAATTTCCAGATTTGAGCATTCAACTTTAGAAGGTCATATCTTGCTCAATTTAACTTCAAGTTTTACAAATAATATGTCAAATCGAAGCTCTGCATGTCTAATTTCATATGAAATCATAAAATTATATATACAAAAGTAATAAGACAATGTTTTTCATGCCTAAACTACCCAAACGAGTTGATTACCAAGTTTATAAATAATTCAAAAAAAATATTTTTTTAAAAAACTAATCAACTTAAATATTCATAAAACTAGGGTATAAACAACTATAACTCTGATACCAATGTTGAAAAAATAGATCCAAATAAATAGAGGTTCGAACCTTACCTCTGACGATGCCTACAGAAGATCAACCTTATGTTTGTACTACCAATCTTGAAGAGCAATCACCAGAGAGGAAAAGTTCTTACTTTCCACAGTCTAAAAATCAAGCTTTACCCCCCTCAATTTCACATGTTTGGAGTAAGAAATTATATGAGAGAAAACTGTAGCAACAACCTCTTAAAGCTTGTAAATACTCACGTATTTACAGTAGCAATGTCATTTTCCCAAAAGGATTTGTGTTTGATTTTAGAGTTAAAATCAAATCTCTCTTAGATTATCTCAATCATTGTAGGATACTATCTTCTCTCATTTATCTTAATATTATCTGATAACATTAATTAAATAAATATTATAATTAAATAATATTTATCAACATATTAGTCCATGGGTCTATCCACTGGTCATGGACGGATTCGACCCAAAACCAACAGAAACTCTAGGCCTTTAAAAATATTTATTTTATGCCTTGGTAAAAAGGTATTAAGATTTGAAGGAACTCTATTTGCAGAAAATGCGCCTTGAATGAGATATATATATAATATCCCCTTTAGCTAATATTTTTTAATATAAAAATTTAAAAATAAATTATATTGTAACAATCTATCATTATAATTATAATAAATTAAAAAAAGAAATACCTTTTACAATTGACCAAGACATGATTTTCTATTTTGAAATCATAAAATAATCAACTTATTTGGTGCATTAATATGGACATTAGTTTCGGTTCTTCAAGAAGCTTGCTCATTGGAAATTGATTTTTTTTCAAAAATATATTCATGCCTTATATAAATAGAAAACAATACAAATTGACTAAATAATGGTTTTCTAATAGAGATGAAAGAATATAGATACGAAAAAAAAATACTTTTTATTAGAATTGGTACTTCAACGGTTCCAGTAGAATATAAATGAAAAAGGAGGAATGATAATTAAAATAATATTATAATAAGATAATTAATTAAAATATGACTACTATTCTATTCTAGTCATACAAACCATTATAAAAAATAATTATATCTACACTAATTATATCTATACTAATTTTCCTCACCATAAATTCATGTTTTTAAATAATTAAATAACAATTTCAATAAACAAAGCAATACCCAAAATGCAAAGAAATACCCAAAGTGAAACCAACTAAAATAATAAAAACACTAAAGTTATAAAGATTAAATTCATTTACTTTGTTGTCTTTTGCATAAAGAGGATGATGCAATAAAAATTGAATTCAATATTTAGATATTGACTTATGTGAAAATCTTCCACCTTCTAGTGATTAATGATTTTTTGATTTCTTATTTAGAATAAACTTTTGATAGAATATGGGGAAAAAAAATAATATCTATTAGTCCAAACTAATTCATGGGCTAATGGTTAAAAAATGAATTTTTACAAAACTACCCGTAAAAATAAATTTTTTTAAATATTACAAAAAAATATTTATATTCTAAAAGTTAAAATAAATTTTCAAAATTACTTTACTCCTCACTAAAATAAAATTTATTTTTTAAAAAAATATATATTTTCTTTCACTATAAACAATATTTTACTTCAAATCTCATCTTTTTTTACAAACTTTACTATTAAATAAATATACTTCAATAAAATAATAAAAATTAATATTTAAATTACATTTTCAACATATAAAATGTATTAATTTTATATAAAAAAAATTTAATTTTGATTATAAATAATAAATTATAACACTCACAAAAAATATATAAAAAGTAAAATGTATAAAATATATTATTAAAAATTATTAAATTTATTTTTAAACAAATTTTACACATTATATGTAACACCCTTACACCCTATATATATATAATACATACACCAAGTATATGTAAAATATACATATACAATATAAAAATGTCACAATCCGGTATAATAAAAAATTTTATATTCCCAATTTAAAATTTTAAATACTTAAAAATATATATTTAAATAGTAAATAAAATATTTTTTTATTAATTATAGATTTCCAAAATAAGCATCAATCTCTGAAAAAATTTATCAAATTTTTGTTTATAAATTGGGCATCTCAAAATTTCAACAAAACTCAACCTGCATAAAAACATACTCCCAATAAAAAAATAAATCAACATTTTATCCCAACTTCTCAATTTCTCCATATTTTTTCAAAATATTTATACATACATACATATATATATATATCAAAACACATATACACCCCCACATTATACAATTTATCTAAAATATTCTTTATAATTTACAATATATACTCCAAAAATATAAACGCAATATACATAATAATAAAAAGGTACTATAACATAAAATGTATACATGATGACAACTGGCTTGATCTGGAAGTAGCAAAATCACCTTAAATCAACCTCAAGTCTAGACCCGACCAGGTTTAGAAGAACTCTCTGGATCTACCGGATCAACCCTGTCATATGCGCGATGAATTATAATCACGCTAAGCTAAAAACATAGCAGTACAAACTTTGATAATAACAAAACTTTAAAATAATGATAATGCATAATCTTATTACATGGTATTTCACAATATGGCACACAATTCCACTTTAAAACATAATCTTTAATCTTTTTATATTTCACATTAACGCATACACAAGCATGGACCCAAATGATCTAATATATTATTCAAATCTCAGAGCTACTATTTTGGTCCATATTGACACCCAGTGTCTAGCCCGAAGGCAAGTGACGCCTAGTGTCTAGCTCGAAGGTAAATCATAGTGATGCCCAACATCTAGCCCGAAGCCAAATCATATATCAATGACACCCAGCGTCTAGCCCCGAATGCAAATAATGAGGATAACCTCACAGGCATGCCGCCAAATACAGAACTTTGAAAATTGAATAATATATTATGTACACAAATAATTCATATTCTGATAATCAATTTGTCTCATCACATTGTCTATTTTCTCATTTTTCTCATTCATAACAATATCAACTCATTTTAATTTATCATATCTCATCACTTTTATCACAATGTATGTCACTACACATAATAATCATATTACTCAAATAATTTTAGGTCATTCTCACATAATTCATATAAACCACATTTCATTCATTTTAGCCATTAATGATGGCTTTGCATAATGTACATAATGCATACTCAACAATTAACATGTTATAAAACAATATTCATGAATATTCAAGTTGTTAAGTAGCTTAACACATTTTTCTATACAAAATGTGTTAGGCTAAATTTAATGCAATTATATCTAGAATATCAAAAGTTTGTACATACCTCAATTAACACTCAAACCTAAGCTAAAAATCACTCTTTAACCTTTACTTCCAACTTGCCCTTCAATACTAAGGTTAGGCAAATCACTTCCTCTTAATGCCTATTCCAAATGTAAACAAATACAATCATTTAGAATCATATTTTAAGGTACTAAAAGGATAAAATCTTAATTAAACATTACTCCAACCAATATTCCAAAATTATATCTTTCCTTACTTTAACATTGAAATTTCACTTTAATCCATTTTAATTGGTACTTTAAGTTTATTTATATCATTAAAAACATATTTTAATATATTTTAACCAATCTAATTAAATAAACACACATTCTTTATTAAAATCCTAAAATGTGTTATAACCTCTTCATTTCCAATTCTTCATTCTATCCCATTCCAATTGTTAATATAAGCTTATTTTCATCATTTATATCAGTTAATAACATGATTTATACATCGAAAATAAATAAATATCAATACTTTGAAAATTCTCTTCCAAAATCCTAAATTCAATACTAGCTTATCCAATCTCTAACCAAATTTAGTTAAATCCATCATTTGACTTTAAAATTCTTGTTTATGCATCGAAACAACATATTAGGAATCCATTTGCACAATTAAAACACATGATTTCAAATTTTCAATTTATACATAACCCTAAAGTCATCTCTTTCAACCAAACCCCACTCAAACTTAATCTTTTCTTCCATCCAACTTAAGAGTCATTAATAACTAATTAAAATAACATCTTTCATATCCAAATAAGTAATTAAATCACACATAACCAAAATGCCAAACTTCACATATTCAAAACTTCATGAAATTTCAAAGATTAAGATGGAAAGCTTACTATTTAAGGAAGAAATTACCAAAACTTTACTTAAATCTTGAAAATTCCTTCAATTCTTGGTGCTTAGAAGAAGAAGAAATCTCCCTTGCTTGGCTATGGTGGTTTGGCCACCTCTTGAAGAAGAAGAAGAAGAAGATTTTAGTTTTTAATTTTCTCTTCCCTTTCACTTAAATTAAGACTATATATATATATATATATTATTTTAATATATTTTTAATTATTTATTTATTTATTTATTTAAAAAAATCATAATTTACCTCTTTCATCTATAATTAATTTATTTTTAAATTATTTAATTAATTTTAATTTTACAAAGTATATTTACAATTTTGCCATTTGACTTTTGACTTTCTTCTTAAAATGTTAACTTTTGTATATGTTATATATATTTAATATATATTTCACATATACACTTTATTTTTTCACTTCTAATCCTTCAATTTTTTATTTAAATTATTTATTTAATTTAATTTTTATAAAATATAGATGTTATAATTTTTTTAAAATTATTTAATTAATTTTAATTTTACAAAGTATATTTATAATTTTGCCATTTGATTTTTGACTTTCTTCTTAAAATGATGACTTTTGTATATGTTATATATATCTAATATATATTTCACATATACACTTTATTTTTCACTTCTAATCCTTTAATTTTTTATTTAAATTTTTTATTTAATTTATTTTTTATAAAATACGGATGTTACATTATACATATAAAAAATAAAATTTCGTTATGTGGGTGTTGTCTAGATGTTGGATGTATATTTTTTGTATGTTATGTAAATATTACATGTGTATGTTACGTATTTATTTTTTATGTTATGTGTGTGTTATTTAGATGTTGTGTGTATGTTCTGTGAATATAAAATTAAAAAAAATAAAATTAAAAAGATATTAAATAAATTTTATAGATGTTGCATAGATGCTTGGTGTATGTTTAGTATATGTTGTGTTGTGGTATGTGTATTTTGTATATATTATGTATATGTTGTATGTTTATATTTTTTTATGTATATATTGAGAATATTACATGAATAAAATTATTTATGAATAAAAACATAAATAAAAATAAAAAATAAAAATCACCACTAAAAAAAAGTAAAAACTAAAATACAAAAACACAGTCATACAGACATGAAAGAAAAAATGAATTAGGAGCGTAAAAATGATAGTTGGTCACTGAAATATGAAGTGTACATGATTCGAGACTCTAGAGGGTGCATCCAAAAAGATTAAGAGGGAGCACTTTTTTTAATTAGTCATATATATAAAAAAAAAAATTGTAAATTTGCACTCCCTCATCAAAGAGTGGGTTGTATATGAAGAGTTGATGCCACTAAAACATTTTTATTAGCTCTCTCTCTCTCTCTCTCTTTGAAAAAATTGGGTGCTATCGTATAGCTATATTAGGAGTTACTCCATGTATTACTTGATGTAAAATAGATAATAAATTTATTTCTATCTTTTATTGAATATTTTTTATGGCCCGATAGATAATTTGATAAGCCAATAATTTTTTTTTGTGTTTCAGAATATGATTAACTAACATGTTAACTAATTAATCACTATAAATTGGATCCAATTTTGTAATTTTTTTTCTTATACAGTACCTCGACGTAATATGAATATATAAGGGGTTTTCAAGAATCAAATTTTCTTTTATAAGGGCTAATAAAATCATTTATATATTTCCTTTCAAATTTGCCTTAAGGTTATGCCATGGGCATGGTGTGTTGCAGCTTTGAGAATATCTTTTGATGGTAGCTGGAGTATTATCCCACTTGCATTTTATATTTTCTGAAGGTGATAGCCTTTGTAGGTTTATTATTCTTTTAAATTCTGATAGCCTTTATTTTCATTTTTTTTAAAAATTTTTTGTAGGTTTTTTTCCTTGAGCAGTTTTTGAATAAATACTGCATGGAACACTAAAGCTTACTTTGATGCACTAATCTAAAAATTGAACTAGTCATATTAAGTATTTCAATTACTAACTCTATAATGTGGTCTGAATATAATACTTGAAAGTTAAGGGTGATAAAAAAATTATTTGTGCAGATACTAAAAAACTCAGACTCAGATACCGTTTGAAGTAGACTTCCAAACCATTTAGCTAAAGGAGTCTTGGTTTCACCAATCGAACATAGAATTTATCAAAGCAAGGAGAAGGAGCCAGCATGATATTGAATGAACTTATGAATGATACATTCATACAACAAAATTTCATCCAATATCCAAACAGTACTGATTTCAAATTTCATATATTTTTCAATGATCCCTCACTAAACTGAAACATTAACGACAGCATTTCAGTTGCCTGTGGGCCTAATTTATCTCCTGACAAAAAAAACATGAAGTTTTCCATTTAGCACTATCCAACTGCATCCAGGAACTTTCCTAACACCCTTTACACCCATCTCCTTCCTCAATTTTTGCTCTTCAATATGGTTTCCATTTGCTGCATACACATTGCAGAGCAGTACATGGGCAGGTGCATTCAGTGGATCCACCTCAAGGAGTCGTGTGGCGGCTCGCTTAGCAATGACAGCAGTTCTCATTGAAACCGCATACTCCAAGCAATGCTCCCCAAATAGCATGATTTCTTTCAACAGGCAATCCTAAAATGAATTCTTCTGCTTCTTTCACTTTCCCTGCTTCTTTCACTTTCCCTGCTCGCCCCAAAAGATTAATCATACAAATGTAATGCTCCAAACCTGGTTGAATTCCATAAACATTACTCATTGCATTAAATAACTCCCAACCTTTACTGATTAAACCTGCATGTCCACATGCTGATAGGACACCCAAAAAAGTATCAGAATTTGGATGAGTTCCAGATTCCACCATGGCTTCAAAAACATTTGGTGCTTCATTCACTAGCCCATGATGTGAAAATCCCATGATCATGGAATTCCAAGAAACAATGTCATAAGAAACCATGCTTGAGAATATTCTATATGCACCATATATTTCCCCACATTTTGCATACATTGATATAAGAGAATTATCAAGAATCAAGTCAATATCTGATAATTTTTTTATCAGCATTGCGTGCAATTGCCTCCCCTGATCAAGACATGCTGTTGCACCTGCGGCTCCAAAAAGAATAGCATATGTAGAACTTAGAGGGCTAATTCCATTAGCCTGCATCTCTGCAAACAAATAATTGGCTTCAGCAAAAAGCTCATTTTGGACATGCCCTGAAATCATAGTTGTCCATGCAACTGCATCCTTGTTCGAGATTTTATGGAATAGATGGCATGCTTTGGATACATCTCTGATTCTAAAATACCCATCAATCATTGACGTCCAAGTGATCTTGTCCCAGACGGGAACAGTGTCAAACAAATTTTGAGCCTTCTCCAATTGGCCAATCCAAATATAACCATTAATCATACAGTTACAAGACTGAACAACATAATGATTTGAGTTCTTATTAAATATAAAATGTGCAGAATCCACAAGGCCGAACGAAGAATACATGTAAATAAGGCTTTTAGATAACTGACCATCATAATCATCATTCTCCAAACTGTTAATTATGAGCTGGGCATGTAACTGCTTGCCAAGACGATGAAATCCTAATCCAGCACAAGCATAAGCAAGTGAAATGAAAGTTTCTGCATTTGGTATGATGTCAGAACTCCTCTTCATCTTAAGAAAAAGCAACAATGCATCTTCAAAGAAGCCATTCCAAGTGAATCCACCAATCATGGCTGTCCAAGAAACAACATTTCTATTAGGTGTACTCTGAAACAGACAATATCACTCCTTCACTTCACCTGCCCTACAATAACCTGCTATCATACTAGTCCAAGTAATCACATTTCTATCTTTCATCTCATCAAATAAAGCTCTTGCGTCTTCTATTCTGCCATTCTCCACATATCCTGCAATCATGGCATTCCAAGAAACCACATCCTTGATTGTCATTTCATCAAAGATCAATCTTGCGCCCTCCAAATCTCTGTTTCTAATCAACCCAACAGTCATTGCATTCCACGAAATAACATTCCTTTCTGGCGTCTCCTCAAACAACCTTCTTGCCTCACAAATCCTTCCTGCATCTGCCAACCCAGAAAGCATAGAAGTCCAAGAAACAACATTCCTCTCTGGCATTTCTTCAAACAACTTCCTTGCCTCACTCAGCCTCCCACACTGCAAAAACCCCGATAACATAGCATTATAACTGACAGGGGCGAAACTACTATGGAGTCATGTGGGGTCACACGACCCCCCTCACCGGTGGCCAGAAGAAGGGAGGCGTGGTCCGCGTGGAGAAGGCAGGTTTGCTCTGAAACTCAGCCCCCGCTGAGTTTCAAAATTTTAACGCAGCGAGGGGTAGACGAACCCCTCGCTGCAAATAAAACATTTTTTTTATAAAATAGTCCCTGGCGAAACGGCGTCGCCAGGGACTATTTTCTTTTTATAAATAAACTCCTGGAGAAACGGCGCCGTTTCTCCAGGGGTTTATTTATAAAAAAAATTTAGTCCCTGGCGAAACGACGTCGTTTCGCCATGGACTATTTTATAAAAAAAAAATGTTTTATTTGCAGCGAGGGGTTCGTCTATCCCTCGCTGCGTTAAAATTTTGAAACTCAGTCTGTTTCCTCCCCAACCAAAAAGACAGCCACTGCCAGCAGCACCCACCCAGGCCCAGCCGCAGCACCGCCGATCACCGCCATCCACGACGACCCCCCTGGTAAATTTTCTGGTTCCGCCACTGATAACTGACAACATTTCTCTCAGGCATGATAGTAAATAGCGCTCGAGCTTCGTCAACAAAGCCTCTTCTCGAGAACTTCGTAAGCAAAGAAGTCCAATAAACGATACGGCTCCCAGAACTTCTCTCGGGCATTTTGTTGAGCGTTATTTGCGTCATGAAGTCTACACAGGGATAAGCAGTGGAGGAGTTGATAGTCACTAAATGTGAGCTTACGGTAATCAGTTTTCAAATATGAGGTTTGGGAACCAAAAAGGCGAATATAGAGGGAACATAAATAAAGGTGAAGCGAAGCTCTTGGAAGAGAGAACTTCAGCGATCTGAAACAAATGGCGGGCATTAACAGGTTTTCAAAAGGAAACAGCAAGTTAAAAAAGAATCGCCGTCAAGGTTTGCTGTTAAGTTCATTAAGTTAAAAAAGAATCGCCGTCAAGGGTTGCTGTTAAGTTCATTAGAGTACATGCGAGCGTGTGAAGTAAAAAAAAAAACAGTTTGGTTTCGTGGTCTTCTGTATCCTCTCCAGCTCCAAGCAACCAGCCATGGAGTTCCTGGATGAAGACGCCAAACCCGGATTCGTCTTCCAATCTCGGCCAATCCCCTCTTTACCCACCGACCAGCAACCCCGACAAAAGCCTGTTAACAAACCGCTAATCTTCATTACAATTTTATTCTCTGCCCTTTTATTAATTTTATCTATTATTTATCTCCAAACTGAGCCCTTCAAATCTCTCCTTTTTTGGGTCTCTATCTCCTTCTTTATTGGCCCTTCTGCACCATCAAATGTTACCGGTGGCGACATTGAAGTTGGTCAAGGCCCAATCATTGAGCCCCTTTAATGAAGAACCTGAAATCGTAACCAAAAAAAAAGCGCCCAAGAAAAGATCAAAAGCGATCAGATCTGAGGAAACTGTTATGCGTCCAATTCTATCTGAAGAAATAACGAATGGGTTGTCAATTAAGGAGAAAAAGAGTGAAGTTTTGACAAATAGTGAAAATGTGCTGGTGCCAAATGAAGGAGAGATGGCGTGGAGTGAAGAGGATCTAGAAATATTGAAGAAGCAAATGGTGAAGAATCCTGTAGGGAAGCAAAGGAGATGGGAGGTCATCGCACAGGCGTTTAATGGGAGGCATAGAGTGGAGAGTGTGATCAAGATGGCAAAAGAAATGGGAGAGAGGAAATTAGATGATACTGATTCATATGAAATGTTTTTGAAGAATAGGAAACCATTGGATACAAGAGTTCAAGCTGAGATTGGTGGAGCAGAGAGCAGTGAGGCTACGAAAGATAACAATGGTAGTGGTGGTGGAGTGGGATGGAGTGCCGGAGAGGATATTGCATTGCTAAATGCAATGAAAGCATTTACTAAGGATGTGCCAATGAGATGGGAGAAGATTGCAGCTGCAGTTCCTGGGAAGTAAAAGGCAGCTTGTCAGAAAAGAATTGCTGAATTGAAAAGGGAATTCCGGAGTTCAAAAGCTGGTACTGACAGTGAAAACTTCGATATTTGACCGCAACAAATTTTGAGTTTGAGGCAGCACTGGGGAGGAAATAGAGGTGATTCCGACTTCTCCTGTTTTTTTGACACTAAAAAGTAAAAAAGAATAAGTTACTGCAAATATTACTTGATTTTGTTTCATAAATGATTTTTTCTAAATCTGTTGAAACTTGTTATAATAAAATTTACCTGTGTTTTGCTAATTTTCATTGCCTCATGCATGCATTTCATACTGTAAACTTTGGAAGATTTAAGCCAAAAGTTCATGGAGATGTTTGCAATGTAAGACAGTTATGGATTGCAGAAATAGTAATTTGCTTGGGCAATATGTGGGAGGTTTATATTGTGGAAGAGAGAATTTTCAAATGATGTTTCATTGATTTCCAAAGGTATAAAATGATTCATAATGAACCAGAATGTAGTCGTCTGCTTATCCAAGTGTGGATGGTGTTAGAGAGAGTGCTTGGATAGTATATCAAGGAGATATGTGGTTGTTGAGTTGAGTGATCTCTGCAAGTCATTGCTGGAAACTAAAATTTCAATTTTGTGTTCACATATATGGTTAGCAATTGCAATCTGGAGGTTTTTATGGAATTTCAGAGTTCGGATGGCTAACAGTGGATTTTAACCTTTTGTTTACGAGGAAGATGGACATTTACAAAATGAGTAAAATAGGCAAACCCTAGACTCTGTAAAATTAAATGCAAGCCAATTATGCATAATTAAAATATGATCAGAGGACATTGTTTAGATTTTAATTAGGGAAACTTATATAGCGTAAATAAATGGTCAAGGATAAGTGAGATGTAGAATCATAGATAAATGGTTATTGGATTTTGGTTTGGAAGGCTGGAAATGACTGCAATTTCATTGTGTTAAAACAACTTTGGCTGTACCTTATAGAGGCTTTTCTAGGAATAAGCACACCTTGTTAACTATCCATCAGCTCTCCATACCGCTTCAGTAAAAAGATGTAAGCTTATTTGCAATTTCTACAAGGAAAATTAAAGTCTGAATATGTAATTCTGGCAAATGTATTCACCTGGTTTCAATGTAAAACGAATAGCAACTTTTGGTTGCTTTTGATTTTGATAATTAGTTTTGTAATTGCTAAACAAATAGTTCTCTAACTCTTTTGAAAATATTTAAAATTTATCTGTGTACAACTTTGTGGAAATTTATGCTTGCTTCATCACCCCACTAACCTTATGGAAAGTCTACTGATCTCTCTCTTTCTCTGTGCTCCACATGTAGTTGTCAAAAACTCATATGTGAGTATGGTATAGTTCAATTCTTAGGTTCAAAAGCCTGTTTGATTTCTTATCGTGTTCAGGTAAGTGCTCTGAAGTTGAGTCAGTCAGCTAATAGATAAAGCTTGATAGCTGTAATTACAAGAGAAAAGGAAAAGAACAAGCTTCCATTCTATGGTGAATAATTATGGGCTGCCTTTATACTTACTTTATGCTGTGTTTTATTTTAGATACCAAACAAAAAATGAAATGGTACGGGGCTTCTTACAATTTAGAAAAAAATAGAGAATTGATTTACGACTTTAGCGGCTATTAGATGGCAACTAACAGGGGGCTATAATGCCTTTGGCTCAGCTTTTCCCACTCATACTCCTCTGCTGAATTCTCAATAACTGAAAAGGATGAATCGCTGGTTTAACGTATTTTATCTTCAATGACAATATCATTATTCTGTTTCATTAACTGGAGGATTGAAATATGGTATTTACCACTGCTTGAGGAGTTGCTTATCAAAAATATTGTAGCATTTGCTTTTGTTGGGTGGAGGTTAATAAATTAGGCTTGTAGGTGTATTTGGAGTTTTGAGGCTGCATAGAACTATGAATGAATGTGTCAGTTCAGTTAAAAGTGTTTTTCTATAGGTGTGGTGGCTTTTATGGAAAAGTTTCATAGAAATTTTAGGTTATTTTATGGGCATGGCCAAAGTGGGTTGCTGTCATTGTTTCTTGAAGCTGCAATGGGAAGTCGCTGCAAGACAGTAAATTTGAAAGTCCTCATGATCTGACTTGAGGAAGGAACAGAATATGCAATTCCCTAAGAAGCTTTTCTCTGGCAAGATTACTCTCAACTCAAGAATGATACGTAGTTCTGTTTTCACAATCGCCAGCAACTCTGTTTTCACAATCGCCAGCAACACCATATTAGATTGTGAATGTGAAGAGTTTCTCAGAGCAATCGCAAAACCTTTACCGGTTGATTATGGATTCTCGAAACTGGAATAGAGAAGGCACAAGGTATTGCGTAATTTTATCAGTGATGAACATATTTCTTATAGTAATTTTTTTATTACCTAACATTACCTTATTAACACTAAAAATTCCTTGGGCATCTCACAAATCAATGTAACCATAGATGAGTATAGTATAGTTCAATTCTTATGTCCAGAAGCTTGTATGATTTCTTATAATGTCATGGAAGTGTCTAGTCAGCTATAATATAAGATAAAGCTTGATTACTGCAATTACAGGAGAAACAAGAAAGCAATAAGCTTTAATCTTGTTTTTGAAGCTACCCATTGCCATCCTTCTGTACCAGCTTTATACTATGTTTCAGAAACAGATAGCAAACAACAAATGAAAAGGTTTGAAGCTTCCTGAAACTTAGAAAAAGCATAGAATTGATTGTGCTTGTAGTTTCCAGGTTTTGTCTCCAGTTTCTCAGCTATATAATGGGCCCTTGGTACAGGAGAACCCGGTGCCATCAAGTTTGATTTTTGTTAATGCGTTGTATATTTTCTTTTGATTGCTTATTTGTTTTGTCCTTCAATTGTAATAATAGAATGTTTTTTTATTTTGTAAATATAACGCATTTACATATTTGACAAAATGTTTTAAAGTAACTATTTTTTCTCCTATAAATTTTTAATTTTTTTTTTAATTCTGAACAAGTATACCTTTTTTTCTACAACATATAAGACAACGTACATGCTTCATCACATTTGTCATTATAATATATATATATATATATATAACCTACAAAATAACATATAAAAGCTTATACATGCTTCTTAATTTAAAATTCATCATATTTATCAAATTATATACAATATATATCACATATAAATTGATTTTTATATTAATTTTATATCCAAAATGCTATAGTTAATAGGATTTATTTCTTTTTTTGTATTAAAAAAAGAGGAAAAGATTTTGAAATAAATAGAAAACACATCATTTTATAAAAACTGAATTCAATTAAAAGTTTTAACTTATAGTGAAATTACGAAAATATATATCATAATCTATTAAGTTTTTCAATCAGTAATTATCAAATAAATAGAGATAATTAAGAAAACAAATAAATTGAATTCATGATTTTTTTTAATCATTTTGTTTGAGCATAAAAATCCTGTGTGGCGCTGCCAAATCCAAGGAACTGGTCCACAAGTTCTGCAACAGAGTTGGCAAGGCTGTCAGCTGCTTCTTGCGTTGATGCCTCTGCGCATATACACGCATAACGTCTTCTGTACCAGATGGTCGTATAAAAGATCGGGCTTTGGAGTATTTTGCTGAATGAAATTGTAAAAAATACACTTGAGTCATAAAATCCGCAACTGCTGTTCAATTTCATTCAAGCGTATGGCATGCACACACACCCATAGCCATGTTGTGTGGCGAATGATATAATATGTAACTAATAATATAGACTTAGAACTGTATCAATGTTTTTTTTTTAGTTTTGTTTAACTGTAAACTGCATGTTTCTATATATATGTAGCATTGTTCTACTTAATGCTGATCATAAAATTGGATGGCTGAGAACATCAGTTAAACTAATACGATAAGGAAAAAAAATGCATATGAAAGTCCTGATAAAATGTGCCAATTCCATGTATCAGTTGTCAGAATATATTACCTATTTCTGCATTGATGGCATCTTGAATGCCAGGTGGTCTCACAACCACTGTCTCTGCATTTGCCCTGGCAACTGCAGTTCTGTGTACAACTTTGACCTGACAACAAGGGCATTAGTGAAAGCATCAGTTTCAGAAAAAAAATAAATGGGCCAAAATGATTACAAAATGAAGCCAACAAATCTGCTAGCACATTATTTGGCAAGACTTCTCTATTAGCATTTAACAAGTGTAGAATGCAGCATCAAGGATGGATGAAATATCACGAGTAACAAAAATTTCGAAAGCCTTATTATTTAAATAATAGTCAACAGTAGAAAACATACCTTAAGATGCCTGCTTGGCAGATCCTGATAAAGCTTTGCCCACTTATGTATTGACCATCCCATGTGTCGTAAAATGGCTTCCACCAAGAGCAAACCACTTAAAGCATCTCCAGCAGCCTGGTTGATCAGCTTACTAGCAGCTAATAGTCTCAAAGCAGCTTTATGCTGTTCTGAATCTGAGTTGACCAAATATCTCATTAAATTTCAAATTTAGACCATGTAAAGAAGCAAATAATACAAGATTCTATCAGAAATAACCTTTATTTTTGGAAGACAGCTCCTGACATCTGGCCTCCAGCCAAGATAAGAAACTTTCTAAGAATAGGATGGTACCATGGCCATTGGCCTCAAAATAGATTCCAATATCATAACGAGCAGCTTGTTCATGTAAGTATTTCACTCCTGTTGGAGTAAATATAACTTCCAGGCCCAACTGTTTGAGGAAATATGTTGATGCTCCATTTGCATAAGCCCTGTATAACAGCAACACGAACTAGATAGCCATCATTGGTCTTTTCATTTCCCTCCATGTTAAGAACATTCAATTGCTCTTTGATGAATATGGCAAATAAAGATGGTATCTTGTCCCCATCAACAAGATCAATCTTGCTGCTATCACTTGATGGCACAGAAAAATAAACGAGTCGATCAGCATCTCCATCCAAACTTGCACACCGAAAAACTTGAAACACTCATGAAGTTAGCTCCTGTTTCCAGCAATCATCATATGGTCTATATGGAAGTCACAGTGTTAATTGTAATATTTTTATAGTTTTGATACATCTGCTTGACACCACATAAAGTTAAAAAGAGTCAGTAGACATCATTATAAACAGCCATAGCAGTTGTTCTAGAACTTTGTACTAAATGATTTTATCCTATACCAGAAAAAAAGCCACTTCAACAAAAGTAAATCTCTTGCTATTAACTATACAAACAATGATGGACCATGCTATCAAGCATCATACAAGCTGTCCCCAAATTCAAATGCCACAAATTGATGCAGCTTATGCCCTGTTGGCAGACAATAGCTAGTTGATTAATAGTTAGCTATTTTATTATTGTACAAATGGAACTATTAAGCGTAAAGCTGGAACTATTAAGTGTAAAAGCTTAGTGGGTTGGTTGTAGGATTAAATTATTGTAGCTAGCTGTCCATTTTTTGGTGTATAAATAACTATTGTTGTTGGAGTAATGAACACACTGAAATTAATAAAAATTAGTGTTTTCTCTAATTGCATTAAAACTAACATAGTATCAGAGCCATGAAGTCGTTTGGCCGTTTAAGACAGTGAAGGTGGCGTTGGTATAGTAACAGTAACGTGTTTTGTTGGAGGAATATCTCATCCTCAACCATTGTTCACCAGAGCTCACCACCTACCTAGGAAGAAAGGCCACCTCGAGATTGGCCTATCTCTGAAGACTGATCGCCAAACGCCAACACATGTGAGCTCACGCGCCAACGAAAGCCTTCTAAGTTACTGTTCAATCGCCGGCGAGTAAAGCTCGTGAACCGTCTTCTAGTGACCTTTCGCTGCCGAATCTTCTTTCGATCTCATTTCCGGCCATTTCCAATCCAGACCAGGTACCTTCATATCGGATTTGACCATTTCCAACTTACGACATTTTTTTGTCTACTGTTTCTGCAGTATTGAAATTTTATTTTTTTTCTCTACTGTTGATTTTTAGTCACTCTTGTTAAAATCCTATTTGTTGAAAGGATAAAATGGCAGATGATAAAAAACTTAGTTCTCCAATTACTGATAATCCATTTTTATAAATTAGTCCTGTAAAACTTGATGGGATGAATTATCTTGCTTGGTCAAGGTCTTGTTTATTGTTTATCAAAGCTAGGAGGTTGCGGGGATATATAACAAGAGAAAAAAAGAAACCTAGATTGACTAATTCCTTATTTAATCAGTGAGATTCAGAAAATTCTCTTGTTATGCCATGGCTCATCAACTCCATGCAACCTATTGCAAAAACATATTTGCTACTTGATACAGCTGAAAAAATTTGGAAAACTGCTCCTCAAAACCTACTCTCAAATGGGTAATGTTGCACAAAAATATGAACTTCGAAACAAAATTCATGGAACGAAACAAGGAGAGAAGGTTATTTCAGAATATTTTTCAGAATTAAGTGGTTTGTAGCAGGAACTTGATTACTATCAAAATTTTCAAGCTAACTGCGCTACAGATGCAGTTAATTTTCAGAAATTATTAGAGGATGAGCGCATCTATGATTTTCTTGTTGGTTTAAATCAGGAATATGATCAAATCAGAATTCAAGTACTTGGTCAAGAACATTTACCATCCTTACTTCAAACATATTTATATATGCAGCAAGAAGAAAGTAGAAGAAGTGTTATGTTGTGTATAGCAACAGTTGAGAAAGCCGAATTAGCTGTCAAATTAGTTCATGAACACCCTAAAGAACACACTAAGGACTCCCGACAATGTGATTATTGTGGAAAACCACGCTATACAAAAAAAACTTGTTGGAAATTGCATGGCAAACCAAATAAAAGTCGTGGAGGAAAAACTGGCAGTCCAGTAAAGACTCAAGCAAATTTGATTGAAGCAACAGGGCCAAATGGCGCAATAACCTCAAGTGAGAATCTATCTAATGAAGAGGTCCAAAATTTAAGGCAACTCTTATCTCAGCATAACGCCAACTCAACTGTCGGTTCATCCAATCTTGCAACCTCAGGTAATGCCTCTTCCACTAACCATAATACTTATCCATAGATTATAGATTCAGGAGCAAATAGACATATGACAGGCTCTTTAAGAAGATTTCAAACCTATTCCTCACGTCCAAAAGGAAATAATGTCAAAATCGCATATGGTTCTGTTACTCTTGTATCGGAAATAGATCCTATTAATTGTACTCCAAATATTAAGTTACCTTTGTCCTTCATGTGCCTCGTTTTTCTGTTAATTTTTTATCTGTCAATCACATTACTAAAACTCTTAATTGTAAAATTAAGTTTTTGCTAAACCATTTTGTCTTTCAGGATTTGCAAACAGGGAAGATGATTGGCAGTGGTAGACTATAGGATGACTTCTACATTTTGGATGGAAGTCTCAATTCTGATTCTGGTATAAATCACGCTTTTTTATAGAAATAAGGATTTTAAACATGAGATAATACAATCGCATCGGCAATTAGGGCATTCATCTTTTTTGTCTTCGAAAAAAACATTCCCAAATGTGTTTAAAGGGATTTTATTTGACTCTTTGTTTTAGGATGCTTGTGAATTTGCTAAGTATAGAAGGAACTCCTATTCTGTGAATAATAATAAAAGTACAATTCCTTTTATGACTATTCATTCTGATATTTGGGGACCCACTCAAAATACTTCATTGACTGGTCATAGACAGTTTGTTACTTTTATTAATTGTTGTACTAGAATAACTTGGATATACCTATTGAAGGCAAAAAGTGATGTATTTTCTTGCTTTTAATCTTTTAATAAGATGATTGAAACTCAATTTGATGCTAAAATTAAAATTCTTAGGACAGATAATGGAAAGGAATACATGATGGGTTATTTCATGCTTATCTAGAGTTCAATGGGATAATACATCAAACTAGTTGTGCTTACACCAGCGCCCAAAATGGTGTTTCCGAAAGAAAAAATAGGCATATTTTAGAAGTGGCTTGAGCTCTCATGTTCACTATGAATCTTCCAAAATCTTACTAGGGAGATGCAATTCTAACAGCTGCTTACCTTACAAATAGGATGCCTCAAAAACACTCAATTTTAAAAGCCCTTTAGAGGCTTTGCAAAAAAAAAAATTTTACATTGTTCCTCCAAAAGTATTTGGGTGTGTTTGTTTTGTTCATGCTAGGAACATTGAAAAATTAGAACCTAGAGCTCTTAAAATGTATATTTGTTGGATATTCTTCTACTCAAAAGGGATATAAGTGTTACCACCCTCCCTCCAAGAAATACTATATTTGTATGGATATTACTTTCAGAGAATTTGAGCTCTACTTTAATTTTTCCCAAACTCCTTTTTAGGGGGAGAATGAGAAAGAAGGTGAGAGTCCTAGTTTGGCCACTTTTGATAATCCTTTTCAACAAAAAAGTTCTATCCAGAAGGAGGAGAGTTCTGCTCAGGGGGAGGAGATTGTGATTCAAAAGCAAAATGTTGGGCGTTTGATATACCTGATTTGAGGAGATATTCAAGGAAAAATAAAACAGAGAATGTCATCCTGCGATTTATACCATGTCAAGAATCACTCCCACATCCTGAAAATTCTTTAGATCCTTCTGGCGAGTCTTCTCAACTTTTTGATTCAATTAATGATTTAGATCAGCCAATTGCTCTTAGGAAAGGAGTTAGGTCATGTACTAAAATCCTACATCTAATCTTGTTTCATATAACTCATTATCTTCTTCCTATAAAGCCTTTGTCTTGTCGATTTCTTCTGTGTCTATTCCCCAGTATTGGAGAGAGGCTTTCAATGATCCCAAATAGAAGGAAGCAATGGTTGAAGAAATGAACGCTCTTGTCAAGAAAGGAACGTGGGAACTTGTCCTCCCTTTGGAAAGAAACTGGTTGGCTGCAAGTGGATATTTACTGTAAAACACAAAGCTGATAGTTCAATTGAAAGATACAAGGCTAGACTAGTGGTTAAGGGATTTACTTAGACCTATGAAGTAGGCTACTAGGAGACATTTGCTCCAGTTGCTAAAATGAATACCATCAAAATATTGTTGACTTGTGCAGCTAATCTTTATTGGAACCTATAACAATTTGATGTAAAAAATGCTTTTCTTCATGGAGATTTGGAGGAAGTGTACATGGAAATCCCTCCAGGTTTTGAAAGTAAAGAATCACAAGAAAAGGTATGCAGACTAAAGAAAGCTCTGTATGGATTAAAACAGTCTCCTAAAGCATGGTTTGACAAATTCATTAAAGCCATGATCTCCTTTAGGTATCAACAGAGTAATGTTGATTACACCTTGTTCATTAAGCACTCTAAGGACAAGATTACTCTACCCATTGTCTACGTTGATGATATTGTGGTAATTGAAAATGATAGAGAAGAAGTAGCTCGACAAAGGGAGCTTCTGACCCAGGAATTTGAGATCAAGGATCTAGAAAAACTGCAATATTTCCTAGGAATTGAAGTAGCTAGATCAAAAAAGGGAATCTTTATCTCAATAAGAAAATATATCATGGATCTTCTACAAGAAACAGGTATGTTAGATTGTAAACCAGCAAATTCTCCTATTGAAAGTAATCATAAGCTACAAGTAGGAATAGGGACTTCAGCTGACATAGGAAAATATCAAAAATTGGTAAGAAAATTAATTTATCTTTCTCACACTAGACCAGACATAGCATATGCAATTAGTGTGGTCAGCCAATATATGCATGATCCTCGTGAGCCCCATTTGCATGCAGTATTCTAGGTTCTGCGATATCTTAAATTTACTCCTGGAAAAGGTCTTCTTTTCTCCTGGAAAAGGTCTTCTTTTCTCCAAACATGGTCACCTTCGAATTAAAGCTTTTACAGATGCAGATTGGGCTGGATCTCTTGACGATAAAAGATCAACTTCTAGCTACTTCACTCTCGTAGATGGAAACTTAGTTTCTTTGGAGGAGTAAAAAGCAAGTGTGATTTCTCGATCAAGTGCAGAGGCAGAGTACAGAGCGATGGCACAAGGTGTTTGTGAACTATTATGGCTGCGAAAGTTATTAAAAGAATTAAAATTGTTTAATGAAGATAATTTGTCAATGTTTTGTGACAATAAGGTTGTCATTAGCATAGCTCATAATCCAGTTCAACATGACCGGACAAAACACATTGAAATAGATCGACACTTCATAAAAGAGAAATTGGTTTATGGTTCTCTCAGTCTATTTCATGTATCATCAGACAAACAACTGGCTGACGTGTTTACTAAAGGGCTAAATAATAGAAACTTTCACATTTCAATTTGCAAGTTGGGCATGTGTAATATTTTTGTACTAACTTGAGGGGGAGTGTTGGCAGACAATAGCTAGTTGATTATTAGTTAGCTATTTTATTATTGTATGAGTGGAACTATTAAGCGTAACTATTAAGTGTAAAAGCTTAAGTGGGTTGGTTGTAGGATTAAATTATTGTAGCTAGCTGTGCATTTTTTGGTGTATAAATATCTATTGTATTTGGAGTATTGAACACACTGAAATTAATAAGAATTAGAGTGTTTTCTCTAATTGCATTAAAACTAACATGCCCAATATGATGACAAACAAAACTTACTATGCTGCAAAAATTTGAGTTATCATCTCACTATATTGCACTTAACTCCTCATCCAAGACACTGTAGAGCATGCATGCCGGTAACCAAAATGAACAAAAAAACATAAAAGATTTGTAATGATAAACTACCAGAAGAAATTTACTATCAAACAAAGAGATGCTAACCTTATCCCAACATCTTTAGAACCAAAACCTTGTGGAACAACCCTTTCTTTCTGTACATAATCAGCACCAACACCTTCATTGAGTAAGCCTTCTCCTTTTCCTGAATTGCGAACCTCAATAAGCAAACCATTCAACATCTTCTTTAAAACTTCAATCTTTTCTCCACCAACGCCATTAGCCCCATCCACAGCCAATTTTTCATCTGCCTAATTTATCTTTTGACCATTTGGAATCAACTCAATCAAACACCTAATAAATCAGAAAAGATCTCACATGAAGCCATTAAATGATGAGATAAAATTCAAAAACAATTATCCTTTAGCCAGGAAATGCTCCTATATCTCAAACATACCTGAATGAGCTAGAAAGCTGGTCATAATAATCAGCTTCAGTTGCTTTCATGCTCTTATTTCTAGCACGCACCATCCAATGTAGTTGTGGAGTTGTTAAAATTCCCATGTCAAGAGCAAGAGCTCCAACAATTGAATTAATTCCCTTCAGTCAACCATAAAGCACAAGTCAGACTACTACTCCGAGAGATAAATTAAACGGTGGAAGATCACACAACTTCGACCATGCCAAAAGAAATTAAATAATATATAATAAAGCACACTTGTAGACAAGTTCAAAATAGTTAATGGGAGGTTATACTTGTTTGGCAGCTTCAAGAAGAGATTCACCACTAGGCCTTGTGTCTCTTCCCAACAATATCTCTGCTGACCGTGCTCCATCAAAACGGATGTTTTCCTTCTTTACAAACTCATCTATCACCTATTTGAAGCAAAAAAGAAACAGAACATACAAGGTCAGCCTTTTAGTTTAAGCATTCTATCCCAAATGAAAAGGAAAAAAATCAATTGAAGGGTAGTTAACAGCACCATACAGGGACACCACAAGCCTCAAATTCACATGCTTCATCAACTATATCAAAATAAACATTTTATAGGCATACACACCTGTACCAGCTCCAATCAAGTAGGAGTTGGTTAAAATGGATTCTTCTTCTCCATATTCAGTTATGCTCAAGATCAGATTTAGCTTATAAATGAAGAGAGAGCAGAATGAATGATGTGAGCAATGATTGAGCGATGATGAGTATGGAAAATCAATGAGTGGGGCCTTACTAACAGAATGGACATATGGCATTAGGAGAGTAAAAATAGGAGCAGCTGAATATTGTTAGTTTGTCTGTTTGTATGGTTATCATTGGCTATTTGTGCTAATTTGTTAGTGACAGAGAGAATCAATGAATTACAGAATATTTCTCTCATTCTCCTTCTCTCTTACTCTTCTTCATCTTTCTTTCATTCCTTCCTTCTTATCTTCTCTATCATTCTCTCTTCCTCCTTTTGTTCTGTAATATTTACAGCTTCTAACAATGGTTTTGAGCTAATTCTTTACTAAAATAGATTAGTTCATCACACTAGACAACTTTAATTTCTCGCTTGAATCCAAGTATCCTCCTACACTAATGCATTAAGGGTCTTCAATAGACATAAACATACCATCTTAGACAATCTTGAAACACATGGGTTTGGATTACTGACCTGAAGCAGGTGTTCGGGAGTAGCAGCATTAGCAATTGTATTGGCAAAAGGTTCCCAGTCTTGAGTAAGCATACCACCACTTGGGTCAGAAACCTTGACTCCATTGTCACTGGCTTTGTTGTGTGATGCAGTGATCATCAAGCCAATCACTGATTGGGTTTTTAAAGATCTAAGAGCTGCCAAAATCCCAACTCTAAACACTGTTGATTGAAGGATTGGTGCATCTGCTCTGAACCCAGAGGCACCATACGCTAGCCTTACTCCTGTAATGATCAAATAAAGATGAGTCAAATTTTTTTCTGGCTTAAAAGTTCAAAGAGAAAAGCAGTAGAAGGGAGAAAAATGAAATTGGGACCTTGAGGAGGTGGGAAGCGAGAGGAGGAATTGAGGATAAGAGATTTTTGATGTTCATCCATGGCAATGTTCCAAAGATAGATGGGCTATGGAAAATCTTTACTGTAATCAGAAGACAACAGTCAAACATTAGATCATGCAGACCTTGCGGTTATGGAACAGCCAAATTCTGTAAAAAAAAAAAATTGGAAATTAGGATATTACGTTTTCGTAAATTACAAATTTAACCTTTGTAATATGGATATAATGGTGAAAACGTATGTTAGTTCTTTATATCACCAAAAAAGCCAATTTCTTTAAAACTAAAGCACATGACTCTTCAAGATAGTCTAAAAATATAACATGGCACCTAACAGAAATCAATTTCAGATTTTCAATTTAACTCTTTGTGTATGCTGTATTTGACTTGAAGCATAAGATGATGCTAGATCATGGTCCAGCTGGATGTAATAATGCCAGATTGTTAATGTAATACGTATGGGTATTCTCAAATTAAACCGGTAAATATTTATAATTAAAAGTTAAACCACCGGATTATGAGTCTCATCAACTTATCAAGTTTTCCTTATAAGAAAGGATATTCATTGATTGGAAATATTATCTAGATTCTTGAGCATCAAATTTCGTGCACCAAACTACAGAAAGGGGATCAACATTGGAACACAATACCAACTACACAAGAAATAACACACCAAAACTCCAAAATCATCCAGTAGCAAACACTGCTTCAGCATTTTTCAAATTATCTACCATAAGATCACTACCAAGGAATGAAAATGTAATACCTCCCAGCAAAGATATCTTCCTGAAGATAGAGGATGTCCCAGAAAGATCCCCGTTGGTCTTATCTAGTTAAACTCAATATTTGTTTCCATGTGTAACTCTTAAGAATTTTTTTTTTCATTCCTTTTATATAGATTACTTTAACCATGTCTACCATCTCCATCCTGCTTCGCAAATTATTCTAATGTTTGCCAGGGTTGTTTAGGTGATTGTTAGTTTCTAAGTTAATACAAAGTTTTCAAGTCTAATCCATCTTTCACAATTTTCCATTGTACTAATATATCATGTAAATGGAGATTAAGGGCAAAAAGTTTAGCTAAATGGGATAAGGCATGTTTAATCGTGACGAAATATATGGCAGATTACTCATGCCCGACTAATTTTGTTTGGATTAGACATAGACAAGCTACTAGTTGGGTTATTACCGAGTGTGTTAAAAAAGATTGATAAATCCCGGCAGAGTCTTCAAATCTAGAGATGCGATTGATGATATGCATAAGAAACTTGGAGTGGAGGTCAGTTATTCTATTGCATGGAAGGGGCGAGAGCATGCTTACAAGAATGTCAAGTTAAGTAGTCCTGAACAATCTTTCTCTATTTTTCCTGGATGCTTGCACATGATTACTAAAACAAATCCAGGTTTGGTTGTCCATGTTCACTGTGATGATGATTTTTGATTTCTTTATCTCTTTTTTATATTTGATGCTTTAATTCAGGGTTTCAAGTATTGTAGACCAGTAATATCCATCGACGGAATGCATTTGAAAGGGAAATATCATAGAGTCTTCTTACCATCGTCATTCATGATGCCAACCAACAAATTTTCCCATTGGCCTTCAGTATCGTAGACTCTGAAAATGATGCATCATGGACATAGTCCTTAAAAGGTTGAAGGTGACCTTTGGTGAAAGACAGGGTCATATCATTATTTTTCACAGACATTGCAGCATTTAGAAGGCAGTATCGAATGTCTTTCCAAATGCATTTCATAGGATCTACATGTATCAACTTCTTAACAATCTCAAATGCAAGTTCTGACATATAACAAAGGATCTTAAAAAGTATTATTATAAAATAGCCAAAGCATATAAAATTCATGATTTCACTCTACTCTTTGACTCATTCGATAATGTTGTACCCGGTATGAAACATTATCTTGAAGGGGTTGGTCTTGATAGATGGACACAGTCTCATATGAATGAAAGGAGATACAATATTATGACCATTAACATATTAGAATATGTAAATGTTACATTTGTCCATGCATGAGAGCTTTCCATAACTGCATTTGTTAACGAGGTGCGAAAGATGTTACAAAGATGGTTTTTCAAACGATGAAGCAAGGCAGAAGCATGCAATACAATGATGGCAACTGATGTGGAGAAAAAGTTCAAGAAAAGAATGATAGATGCCTCAAAATTGAGTATAAGTGTTTTATTAAAACTTGTTTCCTAGTGTTATATTATGAATCTAATAATAATATCTTTACTTTTACCTTGCATGCCAGGTGCAACCTACTAGTAACATGAGATATGACGTGTTTGACATTGATAAGAACTTTGTTGTGGACATGTCACACAGAACTTGTTATTATAGGAAGTTTCAATTAGACCATATTTCATGCGTCCATGTTCTTGCGATTGTTAAAAATGGTGAATTCAATGCGTATGACTTGTGTTCCCCTTACTACTCATGAGTTTCTTGGTATAAAGCATATAAAGGATTAATAAATCTAATATCCCATGTAACATATCAAAATTTACTGGATGATGTCATGAAGATGACTCTTTAAGCTCCGGATGTTCGCACCTCAACCGACAGATGTAAAAAATGCAGAATTCCTTCTTCAGGTGAGGATAAAACACATCCTAAGTGTAGTCGTTTCTAGGAGCAAGGTCATAATAGACTCACATGTCAGAATCCAATACCATTTCATTATGCTTCTCATCCAACAAGTACTTAAACTACTCATATATAAAACATACTTTATTATGTATCATTATTAATAATTATCAATTACAATATTCTTGGTTTGAAATTTGAAAACTCCATCTTTTGTTCTCTAATATTGGTTCATACAAACTATATAACGATGATTGTTAGCTAATGCTTTGCCATGTAAAAGCTCATTATTCCATTAAGAATTTATGTACTATAAGATTATGTTACATGGGATTCAAGTTGCAAAAACATGGAGTTAGGATATTTCTATTTTACACATACATGCATACTATCAATTTACTACAATCTCCAATATTTTTTTATTAGGCTTCCTTTAAGCATGGATGTACTATAAGATTACATTGCACGGGATTTTGGTTGCAAAAATATGGAGTTAGGGCAAGTTAGAGGGAATTAGGATATTTCTGATTTACACATACATACAATCTGTCAATTTACCTCAATTGCTAATATTTTTTATTAGGTGTTCATTAAGCATAGATGTACTTTAAGATTACATTACATAGGATTTTTGTTGCAAAAACGTGAAGCTAAGGCAAGTTAGGGGGAGTTAGGGCTAGTTACCCATACATGCATACTGTCAATTTACTGTAGTTGCCAATAATTTTTTATTAGGTGTCCATTTAAGCATGGATGTACTATTATATTCTATTACACAGGATTTTGGTTGTAAAAATATGGAGTTAAGGCAAGTTAGAGGGAGTTAGGGTATTTCTGATTTACACATACATGCATTCTATCAATTTACTGCAGTCACTAACATTTTCTTATTCATTGCCCATTAAGTAGGGATGTACTGTAAGATTACATTACACATATTTTTGGTTGCAGAAACATGGTGTTAGAGCAAGTTAGAAAAAATTAGGGTATTTCTAATTTACAACTTATGGTAAAAATAAATTAAATTTAGATATAACAACGTTAAAAACTATCCAACTTACACATGAAAAGCCACTAGAAATTATATCAAACTATTTAAAACATACATAATTACAACATATTATATAAATTAAAAAATTAACAATTATATTAGTAAAATGTTCACTTCTCGTCATCGCTATGATATAACCCAGCAAGTTTTTGCACTGTATGGTACCATAAATAACATGATGTGGTGTATCTAATTTGCTTCATATTTTGCTGATTGTATGACCATATGTCACAGTCAGGGGACATCAAGAATTCTATGAACTTTGCAACAAATATCTCACAGTTTGACCTGTTAATAAAATAGAAGTTTAGTTTTCATATCATATTAAATACAATTGCTATGTCAAAATAAATCATAGGGTAAGTGTCTTACCTGCACTACTAAAGACATTTCACCTTTTTATATTTGACACCGAGCTTACAGCATTGATAAATCTTAATTTCAGGATGAAAATTAAAGAAACCAACATGTTCAAGTGCATCGGACAATATTTCTTCAATTGGAGTAACATAATTCATTCTTTTCTTCATGTATTTTGTCCTGAACATTGAATCATATATAGTAATTTTCCAATTAATAAAGGAGATCTCCAGCATCAACCAATGGATGTTTTTGTGATTAGCTGATAAAAAAATAGTGTCAACCTCCTAGTAGGATTTTCCATAATGAAGATCACCTCTTAAAAAAATTTTGATACACAACTGTGGAATCCAGATTGCTTTATCTTCCTTCAAACTTTTGTACTATGAATATTCCCAAATGAAAGTTTGGTTAATCATACAACCCCAATAAGTTAATCTCTGATCAAACCTGCTTGAAAGGAAATGCTGCTTTTGCCTCACATAATATAGGATTTATATCAATATCCTGTAACACATTTGTTATAATTAAAAATGTCATTAACGTAGCATAGTGTTGTATGCATTGATGATTTAAATAGATTAATGATGTTTGTATTGATGATTTAAACAATATTATGTTGATCATATAAACGTACATCATTGGTCAACCATGAATCAGAGTTCCTCATGCACCAAAAAAAATCTAAATGGTTGACCTTATATACTGTAAAGTCATATACAATTACATCTGGCAGTAATTGTTCATAGGTTTTATCACTGTAGATGTACAATAGGACCAAATAATAACAAATAAGAATAAATCCAAAACATCTAAATACGCGCAACTCACTATTTTGTAATGAAAATGTATAATAACAATGTAAAGATATATTAACTCATCATTCTATACTTACTATTTAAATTTTTCTAAATTCAGGTTCCACCACTCATTGAATGCAGATTTTTCTTCAAAAGTTGATCTCTGAAGTGGATTCAGAGGAAGAACAAGTGAATACTTATCTCTAAGAGCCCCTTTTTCTTTCATAGAATTGTGATTTATTATTCCTATATCTCTGCATGTTATTCTTTCCATCTGGCATCCAATCCCCACCAAAGTATTTAGGATTTGGAATTATCTTTTTTTTATCTGCTATAGTATCAAACGCATGCTACGACACAGTCATGAGAGATGGACTCTCTCTCTCTCGTGGTTCGTTGATATTTGCTTCAAAGTCAAACATATTCCTGTAACAATAATGCCAAAAAGAATTGGACATTCATTACAATATGTTAAAAACAACATTAATTACTAAATCCAAAATGTGTTAGAATACACACCCTTCCAGTGGAGTATAAATTGTAAATTTTTCATTTTCTTCCAAGCTCTGCTCAAGAAATGAGATTTTAGAATTAATTTGTATAATCAACTCATGAAGCTCCCGATTTTATGAACCTACCAGGGTGTACAACTCTTTATGTTTTTCCATCTTGACTTTCTTTGTCCGCTAACAATTTAAGAAGTTCTTTATTTTGATTTTTCAAATTAGACAAAAGTCTCCTAAAATTTACAGCAAGCGTTGTCTTCTCTCTCCAAAGCTCATAAATCCATTTCATAATTTTTCAACATCTAAATAATTAAATTCAAATTCAGGACATTTATCTTTTTTTGTGTACCTTGGTTTAGGGGGAGGCAGTATAAGATGTTCCATGACCACCCTTTCTCTACTGAGAGATAAAGCAGAGAAAGCAGGATATACCTTTTCTTCTTTTGACATTTGTTCAAATGGAACAACTTGCATCTCCTACATATAACACCTTTGAATGAGAATGACAAAAATCCTAAAATTGAACAACAATAATCAGTAATAAAATATTATAGATATGACATCATTAGATTTACTGCTTCTGGTATTTTTACGTTGATTTTTTTATACGAGTATTTTGACTCCATGTTCCAATTCATTATTCTAGGAATCTGATTATCAATTCTTTTAACTTCAATCTTGCCTAAAGAGGGCAATATCTCCATTGTAAAAAATATTAATACAATTAAAAACCCAATTAAAGAGATTCCACCATCTTTTTTTAAATTCTTCATGCTCCAAATAGCATCCTTCACGTTTGAGCACATAAACTTCTAACTCAATTTACCCCAGACAATGTTGTTAAATGCATCAACATTATCAGCAAATGATAGAATTAGGGAATTAACCTTTGATTTGCTAGCCTTGCCCAAAACCATTTGGTCAGCCAGACATGCGGCCCCTAACTTAACTTGAAGGTAATGTTGTTGTAGAATGCAATTGCCTTTTGCATCTCCTTGCGAGTCATATTTCAATATTCGTCTACAAAAGGACTGAAGGCCGTACCCATATCCTCATTACCATTAAACTTTAATCCAGAAATTAGACAAAATTCACATGCTCCCCTGGTCAAAACTATATTACTGATCTTAAATGAAAGCTCATCTTTATTTGGATTATGTACTTGGTGAAGAAACATATAGTTAATCAAACTAGGCCAATGAAAAATATGTTGCTCATTCACATTCAGCAAGTGGCCAATATCATATTTCAAAAATGCATCAAGCTGGAGAAATTTAAGGAAAAAATAAGGTATTAAACAGCTACTTCATAGCAGAAGCATTGTTCATAAATCATGTTAAATATATTACAATTATCTTCTCCTTATTTTGGTCAAACGTATTTTTGATGACATGTATAATTTTTAATTTAGACCTAACTGCGTTAACCTGGTGGTACCTCCATTCTGATTGGTTAATTTTATAGTCTACTCCAGGTTTGTCAATATTTTCCCTTTCTTTTACATTTCCCTCATAAGGTTTGTTAACATTTTCACCTTCTTTTACATTTCCCTCATTAGGTTTGTCAACATTTTCCCCTTCTTTTACATTTCCTTCATCACTAGAAAACTCAACTATTGTCTTCCTTTTCTTTGACTCATCAGGCTTACACAATTTCCTTCATTTGAACATATAATGATGGCCTGATGAGGACATTTGGCTAGGACTGAGCAGTTTCTTCTCTGGCAGGATGGGGGTTCCATCACTAGTAGAAGATGATATAGAACTTGATGCCATTTTACTTTAAGAAAAATGTGAAAGAGTTTATTCTGTCCAACAAAATGTGTATGAAAAATTAGGTAGGGTCAGTAAAAAACCATATATATATAATATATATACTTCAGACTGCAGAAATATGCAATATGATGAGAGTTGGGCCACTTAGGGGGAGTTAGGATATATTAATTCACCCTTTTCACTATAAAGAATTAGAAAAAAAATAAAACACATTGCATATTCAGACTAAGGTATGCAAATGCAACTTAGAAAGTGCTAGAGAGTATTTTAGCTGACAGAAACATACAACTCGATGGGAGTTAAGGGGAGTTAGAGCATTTCAGTTCACCATTTTCACTACAAAAATTAGAAAAAATAAAACACATTGCATATTTAGACTAAGGTATGCAAATACGACTTAGCAAATACATCAGAGTATTTCAGATGACAGAAACATGCAACTCAATAGGAGTTAGGGCAAGTTAGGGTAATTGGAGTATATTAGTTCACCCTTTTTAATACAAAAATTCAAAAAAAAAAATATAAAACATTGTATATTCAAACTCAAGTGTGCAAAATGAGTTAGGAAGTGTATGCGAGTATTTCAAATTGTAGAAACATGCAACTTGATTGGAGTTAGGACAAGTTAAGGGACTTATGACATTTCATTTCACCCTTTTTACTACAAAAATTAGAAAAAAAAAAATTAAAACACATTGCATATTCAAACTAAGGTATGCAGATGCGACTTAGGAAGTACAAGAGAGTATTTCATATGACAGAAACATACAACTCGATGGGAGTTATGGTAAGATAGGGGAGTTAGAGCATTTCAGTTCACTCTTTTCACTACAAAAATTAGAAAAAAATAAAATACATTTTATATTTAGACTAAGGTATATAGATACAGCTTAGCAAGTGCATTAGAGTATTTCATATGATAGAAATATGCAACTCAATGAGAATTAGAGCAAGTTAGGGGAAGTTAGGGCATTTCATTTTACCTTTTTCACTATAAAAAATAAAAAAATAAAAAACATTGTATATTCAAACTAAGGTATGTATATGCGACTTAGAAAGTACCGAAGAGTATTTTAGATGACATAAACATGCAACTTGATGGGTGTTAGGAGAAGTTATTACATTTCGGTTCACCATTTTCACTACAAAAATTAGAAAAAAAATTAAACACATTGCATATTTAGACTGAGGTATGCAGATACGACTTAGCAAGTGCATCAGAGTATTTCGGATGACAAAAACATGCAACTCGATGAGAGTTAGAGCAAGTTAGAGGGACTTAAAGCATATCAGTTCACTCTTTTCAATACAAAAATTTAAGAAAAAATAAAACGCATTGCATATTCAATCTCAAGAGTGCAGGGTGAGTTAGAAAGTGCATGAAAATATGTCATATTGTAGAAACATGCAACTTGATTGAAGTTAGGGAAAGTTAAGGAGAGTTATGGCATATTAGTTCACCCTCTTCAATACAAAAATTCAGGAAAAAAATAAAATATATTGTATATTCAAACTCAAGTGTGCAGAGTGAGTTAGGAAATATACGAGAGTATTTCAGATGGTAGAAACATAAAACTTGATAGGAGTTTGGGAAAGTTAGGGGGAGTTAGGACATATCATTTTACCCTTTTTACTACAAAAATAGGGAAAAAATAAAAAGGTATGCATATTCTCACTCAGGTCTGTAGAGCGAATAAGGAACTTGACTTTATTAATTAAGATAGCAGAAATATGCAATTTAATATGAGTTAGGACAAGTTATGGGAGTTATGCCAGTTAACATTAAAACCATAACTAAAACCATAACTACCCTTAATTTTTCCTAACTCAATATAACGTTACTTAGATAAATAATACACCCTAAGAAGAACCAACAAACAAACATAAAAGTTGTGCTTTTAAAAAAGCCAAGACACTGAACTACAAAAACACATTTCAAAACAATAGCTAATGCATTTCATAAAAAATATCAACTTTGAAACATCCATCTACCCTCATATGCAATATAACACTTCACATCCAATATTTTTTTTTTGTTTTCAAATTGAAAAAACCACCCTAGAATACATACCTATTGTGAGTACTTTAATAAACTGATGAAACTTTACGGAATGTTTGCAATTGAATAAAGCTTGGACAATGACAATGAAAGAGTAACGAAGAAAATGATAGTGAGACAATAAGTGAACGACGATGAGAGAGAGAGAGAAAGAGAGAGAGAGAGAGAGAGAGAGATTGACGCTGACAGACCGAGATATGGACGGATGGAGTCAATTTCGCAATTTTGAAATGAAAGATGATGATTTAGTTAAGGCGCAATGTATAGAGTATTTTAGTCTTTTTAAGTCCATTTAAAGATATGAAGGTCTAAAAATTATTAATTCTTTAAGAAAAAGTATATTTTAGGTGAATTCCCTAATTAAAATTGAGAAAATAATTTTTTTTTACTTTTCTTTCTTTTTAATTCTATTAAAACAAACAATATGTAAAGTAAATTCAATTTCATCTTTAATTTGCCTCTATCCAAACATAGGCTTAAGTTAAAATTTTAATTAATTGATTTATTTATTTATCAAAACCAAATTACTCTACAAATATTTTTTTATACTCACGAATTATTAATATTATTATTATTTTAATTGATAATTTAACCATCTTTATAAAATGTTATATTTAGTTTATCAACAAGCAAATAATTTTATCGTACTACATATGATATTTTATATTATTTTAAATAAAAATAATTTATATATTAATATAGTTAATAAATAAAAATAGTATTATACATATAAATATATATTAAAAAAATTTCATAGTCACATTATAAAAATATTTATAATAAGATATATTTAATGTATTAAGACATTTTTTAAATTCATTTGAAAATCCATTAATCAGAAGAAATAATTGAGAAATTAATTTTTAATTTTATTGTTTTAATTGAAAAAGAAAATTTTGAAAAATAATTAAAATTAATAATTTGAATACAAAAAAATAAGTAAAAATAATTATTTATTAAATTTTTTTGGATAGAAAGAAAAATTACAAATTTATCTAAAAATGATATGGATAAATGAAAATATAAAAGTGATAAAAGAATTAATAAATATATTAAGATTTAAATTGAATTGGTAAGATTTAAATTGAATTGGTAAGATAAAAATATCTATCTTTAAGTAAGGTAAAAAAATATATTAATACGCACTTTTTTTTTACTTTTAATCTTTCATTTAAAAATTAGTAAAAAATCTATTAAAAATAAAATCAAATAATATAAAATTATAAATTCAAATATAATTAATAACATGTACATTCTAAAATTATTTTAATATAGTTAAACATTTATATTGTGCATTTAAAAATTAAAATAAAATAATGATATAAAAATTCATTGTTATAAAAATGATGACTTATAAAATACATTAAAAGTAAAAAAAAAAATTACATTTACATTGATAATACATAAATATGACCATGGAAATTGATTGTTTTTCTATGCTGGAATCCAAGGACGACATTTACAATAACAATTCCATATATATAAGGAATCGATTGAAGCGAGACTTGCCGATACTATTATATAAATTTATATATGTAATAAAGGATATATCATAAATCACACGAACGCGAGCACTGTAACTAGGTTAAACTCTCTCTCACTCTCCAACACGGCTACTGAGCACCTCACGCCGGCGGCCCCTACAAGGCCGTCCGGCATCTCTCCATCGACGATCCCTTATAAACCGACCAACATCTCTTTTGCGTCAGCGCTCAAATCAGGACTTCCATCATCTTTTATTACACCAAATCCCCTTGATGAAGCCCGATCCTTTGCTGAAATTAACTCTAGTTTCCGGTTGTCTGAGACAGTGGGAAAGTTCAGAGGTTCTCCTTCAATCTCATTCTCTAAGAACGATGTATCACTCATATCCTCTCCTTTCCGGTACGCTCTGGTTGGCAAGTTCTGTCTCAAGAGACCAGGTATGATACTTCTGAAAAAATTTCTAGATGCCATTGGTTTCAAGGGTACTTTTACCTTGGGCTTGCTTGATGAACATTGTGTGTTAATAAATTTTAATTTGGAAACGGATTATCTCCGATGTTGGCTCAAACAGTCTTGGCAATTTAATCAATTTCACATGTCTGTTTTCAAATGGTCCCCAAATTTCAGACCTCAGTTTGATTGCCCCATTGTACCTATTTGGATTAATATGGAGGGATTGCCAGTGCACTTTTTTGATAAGGAAGCTCTGTTTAAAATTGCTCGTCTGATTGGTAACCCATTGAAACTGGATTCAGCTACTATGCAACGCTCTCGACCATCGGTTGCTCGCATCTGTGTCGAGATCGATGTTTCTAAAGAGCTCCCAGCGAAACTGTGGATTGATAATGCTGGTTCGGTCTTCCCTCAATCCATTCATTATGAAGATTTACCTCAGTATTGTTCTAAATGTGAGAGGTTTGGTCACTTGGAAAATGTCTGTTCTCGTGATCTGGATATCAAGGATCAGCAAATTAATGGTGACACAGAGATGATTAAGCCCAAAGCTCAAACAGTACCCTCATCTCATCATCCAGCAGCTCCTCCAAAAAAATCTAATTTGGCCTGGATTCCAATTCATTCTGCGAAGCAACAGGTCTTTAAAGAAAAGCTCTCTGCTTCCTTGATGCAACAGAATGTTAATGCTAAGAATGTTTCTTCGGAAGCTAATGCAGTTAACATTCACTCATTGACCGAGAAGGAAGCTATGACTACTATAAACGATAAGGGTGACACTGCCATTTTAATCATGGCTGATGAGGAAAAGGTTGATGATAAGGAGAAGCCAGTTACTGATAGAGATAAAGAAGATGATGAAAATAATTTGGATATAGCTGTGATGCCTTCCAAATTGTCCATGGCCAGTGAGGGGGTAATCTATGGTATAGCCAATTATTCTAATGTTGAAAATCCAGTGATGAATCAACAGACTAAAACTTCCTTTTCCGATTATGAAGATAAGGGTCAAGAAGATGAGGAACTGGGACATGCATCTGATGATGACTCAGCTTCGTTCAAAGATATTAACCAGCTGATGATAGATGCTGCCATCCTTGACAGGAAAATGCTGAATGCTAACGATGATGGGTTTATCGAAGTCACCAGAAAGAAGAAAGGCAAACAGAAATCTGGTCGTGACTCTCCAATTACTACGCGTCGATCGCATCCTAAAGCTTCTGTGAATAACAACAATAATCAATGAATTGCTTGTGCTGGAACATTAGAGGTATCTCTTCATCCTTCATTAGACTCAAAAGTTTATGTGCTTCTCATAAATTCCTATTTGTTATCATAATTGAACCAATGGTTAATGTTGAGCAAGGTCCTGTGTTTGCTAAGAGGTTGGGTTTTGATCAGTTTTTTGGCAATGAAAACAACAAATGCTGGCTACTATGGAATACTCAATCAATAACTCTCCAAAACTTCTTTGATAAGGGGCAAGTTACTTTTTGCATGGCTCAATGTTTATCCTTTAAATTTTCTTTTACATTGGCTATGGTGTATGGCAAACACTCTAGGCATGAGAGAATCAATTTATGGGAGACATTGACTGATCATAATATTGATTGCCCTTTTCTTATTGGAGGGGATTTTAACGTTACTCGGGGCATTGATGAATACAAAGGCTCTGTTGTTCCTAACCAAGCCAGTATTGATGACTTCAACTCCTGTTGTGATACTTGTGGGTTTATGGATTTTCCTTTTATGGGATCGGCTTTTACTTGGTCTGGAAAGAGAAATAGTGGAATGGTTTGGAAGAGTCTTGATCAGTTCTTGGCAAATGATTTATTTTTTGAACAATTTGATGTTACATTGGTGAGGCACCTAGGCTCTTCTACTTCGGACCATTGTCCGCTTTTTCTTTACTGCAACAAGACTGAATTTCAACTCCCAAAACCTTTCAAATTTCAGAAAATGTGGCTTGAGCACAAGTTTTTTATTCCTTTTGTGAAACATCAATGGTCTTAGAGCTTTTATGGAGGTGGTATGAAGGGCCTCCACTTGAAACTCAAAGACCTGAAAAAAGCTTTGCGAATATGGAATAAAGAGGTATTTGGAAACATTTTTACTGGTGTGAAGAAGGCTGAAAGTGAGGCTGTTATGGCTGAATCTGCTTATATTGACGACCCTTCAAATATTAACAGGACACGTCTGAAAGAACTTCAAGCTAATCTTGCTCATAAGCTTCGGTTAGAAGAAATCTATTGGAAACAGAAGGCGAGAGTTAAATGGATTCAAGACGGGGATGCCAATACTCGCTTTTTTCATAGATATGTCAAAATTGCAAGAAATTTCAGGCGCATTGTTCGTATTAAATCTTCAGATGGCTCTTGGTTATCTTCTCAAGAGGATATTGGTTCGGAAGCAGCTAGATATTTTCAAGAGCTATTTAGTAGCGATGATGGGAATTATGAATTTTCTGATATGCTGGCTCATATCCCGACCATGATTTCTGAAGATCAAAATGCTACCCTCACTGCTATTCCATCTGACTTGGAAATTAAGAATTCGGTTTGGCAACTTGATCCTGATAGCGCCCCTGGCCCGGACGGTTATGATGGTTCTTTTTTCAGAGCTTGTTGGAATATTATTAGTTGGGATGTGTGTAGTGCAGTGAAAGAATTCTTTCTCGGTCTCTCCATCCCGCAATCCTTCAGCTGCACTCAACTTATCTTAATTCCCAAGGTCAGTTGTCCGTCTACCTTTGCTGAATTTCGCCCTATTTGTCTCACTAATTTTGTTAGTAAAGTTTGCACAAAGATCTTAGCTTCCATATTGGTTCCTATCCTTGCCACTCTGATTTCTCCTGAACAAGCTGGTTTTATGCAAGAAAGATCAATTCACTCTCAAATCCTCCTAGCTAATGATCCTATTCACGAAATTGACCGCAAAGCAATGGGAGGAAACATAGCTATTAAGCTTGACATGTCAAAGGCGTTTGATAGAGTTTCATGGGTTTTTCTCAAGGCTCTGCTTGGTAAGCTCGGTTTCTCTAGTAGGTTTACTTCCATTGTTATGAACAACCTGGCTTCATCTAAACTTTTTGTCTGTGTGAATGGTATCTCTTATGGTTTCTTTGCTCCATCCAAAGGGGTTAAACAAGGTGACCCCCTTTCGCCTTATTTGTTTATTATTATGTATGAAGCTTTTTCGAGGGGTCTTAAATACTTGGTGGATAGTGGAAAGATTTTGCCCTACCATCAAGGCCGTGGATGTCCGATTGTCACCCATCTTGGATTTGCAGATGATTTGTTGATTTTTACAAGGGGCGATCTTCGCAGTATTACTCAACTCACAACTTTCCTCAACAAATATCAAAGTGCTACTGGTCAATGTATTAACTTCAAAAAAAGCTCCTTTTATTGTTCAAAAAATATGACCAAAGTTGGTATTCGTCGCATTGAGCATGCTTTTTCTATTAAAAAGAAGGATTTTCCTTTCACTTATTTGGGAGCCCCCATTTACCAGGGTATTAACCGTATTTCCTATTGTGGTGACATTATTAGGAAATTCAATGACAAATTGCAGGGCTGGACTAAAAAATTTTTGTCTGTTGGAGGTCGTATTACTTTGATAAAGCATGTTTTATCCACTATTCCTCTTCATGTTATGGCTGCCATGTCTCTTCCAAAGAGTGTCATCCGTATCATGGAGCAAACAATGGCAAATTTTTTATGGGGCTCAGAAAAAAAGCACTGGGTGAAGTTCTCTCTTTTATGCCGGCCAACTGATGAAGGAGGCATCGGTTTGCGCTCTCTCAATGTAATTCAAACAACCTTCTCAGTTAAGCTATGGTGGCTTTTAATGAAAAGAGATTCTCTTTGGGCTGACTACATGATGCACCGTTATTATCGAAAAGGTGACATGAGCTACCAGATAATTGATTCCAACATTTGGAAGCGCATCTGCAAGGTTCACCATCTGGCCCTTGGTTTTTTCTGTGATTCTCAGGAGAATTATCATCATTGTGATCGCCTTGAGGCCAGATTCCATTTCTCTTTTGTTTACAATTTTGTGAGAAGTGGTAATGCAACTCGTTTATCATTTTCCTCGGTTTGGCATCCAAAAATTCCAAAAACTATATCTTTTTTCACTTGGAGAGTACTACATCAAGCCCTTCCATTGCATGTGAACCTATACCTTTTCGGTATTTCTGGTCCTCCGGTGTGTCCTTTATGCAATGAAGATTCGGACTCTATGGATCATCTCTTCCTTAATTGCAAAAATGTAAAAAACATATGGAGATACTATGGTTCTTTTTTCCTGGATGTCATCAATACTGGTCATTCAATCAGACAAACTTTGATTAGTTGGTGGTTAGTTAAGAATACGGGTTCCTTTGTGAGCTTGCTGAGACGATTCATCCCTCAAATCATCATTTGGCATGTTTGGAAAATGTACTGTTCTTGCAAGTGGGGTGAAAGCAAAATTAGGATTGGTGATCTACATCAGCAAATAGAGTCCTACCTCTACAGTTGGGGGATTGTTGTCTCGGCTAAAAAATATGGTAAGCAACTACCTCTTGAGCTTATTAATTTATTGCCCGAAGGTTTTGGTAGTTTGCAAAAGCAACCTATGCTTGTAAAATGGATGAGGCCCACTCGTGCTAGATTAAAAATGAATGTGGATGGTTCCTACACTAAACAAGCAATGTCTGGAGGCTTTATATTACGGGATTCCTTAGGGAAATTTATTGTTGGCCAAGGTTTTCTATTGAATGCTCCATCTCCTTTCCAAGCAGAAATTCAAGCTCTATATGTTGCTACATTCTGGTACGCAAATGCTTACAATAGCATGGTAGAAATTGAAGTGGATTCCTTGGCTCTTGCTCAAATTTTCCTGGACTTGCGAGACTTCAGATCAACGGACCATAGGCTTAATTTTATTCGTGATTTTCTGATCTCTTCTGGATCTACTGTTCGTCATGTTTATAGAGAAATTAATCAAATCTCTCACTCTCTAGCTAGCCTAAGCAGACTTAACTTGTGTAATTTTTATTTTGACGCTGAAGCTTCACTTCCTCAGGTTATAAGAGGATTAGTGAGAACAGAAAGTATTGGTCTACCTTATTTTAGATATAAATAAATTAATCCCGGCGGTGCCGCCCGCCTTTATATAAAAAAAAATATATGTAATAAAGAGACGAAAGGAGTTTCAGCCAAAAAAAATAAATCCATAAACAAAATTAACTATATAAATCCCTAAGAAGAGAAAAAAAAAAACAGGGTGAAAGACAAGTAAAATAGAAAATAGTAGGATAAAAAGGCAAATAAGAAAAAAGAGTATGATTATATGTAAATTGCACTGCCAAAATAAACAATAATTTATAGGAATTACACTACCACAAAAAATAATGTTTT
Source organism: Garcia nutans (assembly GCA_947685225.1). NCBI lineage: Eukaryota > Viridiplantae > Streptophyta > Magnoliopsida > Malpighiales > Euphorbiaceae > Garcia > Garcia nutans. The sequence continues at coordinate 38,342,242 of CANTUV010000033.1, read as the reverse complement.
TTGTGTCAATATTAATATATAACAAGCGTATAGTTATCCATGCTACATTACAGTTTATAATATTTTATATTATTTTAAGTAAAATAATTTGCATTTTAATATAATTAGTACATAAAAAAAATATTATACAAATAAATATATATAATATTAGAAATTATCATATTTATATATTATAAAAATATTCATGATAAGATATATCTAATGTATTAAAAATAAATTAAATATTAAAGTTTATTTAATTACAGAAAATAATATTATTTTCTAGAAAATTATAAATTAAATTAAATGTTTAATTTTAACTATTATTTTTTATGAAATACATTATTTATTGAAAATTATTTTATATAAAATATATAAAAATAATGAAATACATTTTTTATATAAAATCATTTTAAATAATATAATTAATTGTAATTGTATTGAAAAGATGATTAAATTATTAGGTTTTTAAAAATACATATTCATGAATTTATAAAGTCATTGATATTTAGGTAAATAAATTTTTCCTTATTTAACAGTATTAGTGTTATAATAATAAATAAATGTGATAAATTTTTCATTCATATTTCATCTAAACTTTTAAGAAAGTATATGTTATATTGAATAATATATTAATTTTCAAATTAGTTGATGTTTTTATAATATTTTTTTAAAGAAGAATAAATAAATATATTAAGATTTAAACTGAGTAGATATAATAAAGATATTTTTAAATAGGGTAAAATTTTATTTATTAATATTTGGTTGCATTCTCTACTTGGCTTTTAATCTTTAACTTAAAAAGTGGATAAAAAATCTGTTAATAATAAAATCAAATAACATAAAACTCTATTCAAAATTATCTTAAAATTCATTAAAAGTTAAAAATCATTTTAAAAATAAAAAAAATTAAGAATTAATAATAGCTCAATTCAATATTTTTTTAATTCTATTATTATTATTATTATTATTATTATTATTTAATGCTTCTTCTACTTTTGAGTTTTTATTTCTATAGTTGCAATAAAAAAAATTTTTTAAAAATGAGGGATATTAAATTTTATTTTTATATATTAAAAGTGATGAGATTATTAATTTATTGTAAAAAAGATAAAACTATTTAATATTAGAAATGAAATAATAAAAGATAAAATAGTAGGGATCAGTTTCAGATTGGAACACTTAATGAATGATTTGTTAAGTGTTGCCATTTACTAACCAATAAAAATTACTATTGTTATTATCATATGCTGCATAGATAGAAATAAAATATATATATATATACACACACACTACAATGAGTAGTGTTTCCTGTAATAGTTTTAGTATATTATATAAATTTTTTCATTAAATGGGTAATTAACACTGGAAAAGAAAAAAATAATTTTAAAAAATGGCCACATGTCAATTAATCACATTGGAAAAAGAAAAAAAAATGAGAATAAAAAATAATTTTTAATTATTTAAAAAGTGGTCACATGTCAACATGGTATTGGTGTGTGATTCCAAATAGGAATTCTTGTATAAATTTACTAATTTCCTAAATGACTATGCATGTCTTGATAAAAAAAAAAAGAAAAAAGACTATACAATTGTTTGACTTAACTTGTAAAATTTAGCTTATGAGTATCAAATATTTATAAACTAATATGAGCTTATAATCATTCAAAATTTTAAGTAATTATGTATTTGTAGACCCACCAATTCATTTTCACTTAAAGCGCTGGCAAAGTTAGTAGGAGACCTTGAGCTCCTTCCCTCTAAAAAAAAAATTGTATATGAAAGTTTCTCTATCTTAGATGCCTAGAGAGGCATCATTTCCTTATTTTGAAAAAAATAATTTATAAACACATTTATTATTAAAACGACTAAAAAGGATATGGGAGTTATATTACTAAAATCATTTATTAAAATAAATATGAATAATACGGTAAATTATTTGGTTAAACTGGTTTATAAATCAAATACTTAAAAGTACCAAAATAATAAGTCGATATCCCCTAGTTTGTTTTTTTAACTTATAAGTCGGGCTTATAAACTTATAAAGTTATTTAAATAAGCGAGTCAATTTAAATTTGGAGCTTATAAGTTGGTTTAACGGCTTGTAAGTTAAGTCAAACACCCTCCATATATGCAAGGCCAAATTGGACTTTTATTTGTTTTAACTTTTTTTAAGACGAAATTTAATAATATTGTCATTTTTTAATTTTTTTAGGTATTCTATAATTTGTTTTAAAAAATGTAAAATATTTTAAAATTTAATTGAAAATATACTATATATTTTTTATATAAGAAATAAGATTGAGCTTAAATAATTTTGAATAAAATTTTTTTTAAATTGATAAAAAAAATATTTTAGTTTTAATTGGACGTGAAATCTAAATTTTAAACTTTGACCGGTACTTCACTTGGAATCCAAATATACTAAGGTTATTTGTTAAATGCAGGATGATGATCAAATATAAATCTTCTTAAGGTAATGTAAACCCTTGCTCAAGATGAAAGCCTATATCCAATCAACTCGATCTCTATTCTTATGATTTAGTCAATTGATTAAATTTATTAAAATTTATGAATGAGTGAATATTATAATTTATATTTATCCATGCTTCCACGCAATAAATGCCTCACTAAAAAAAATAAGTATAGGAAACACATATACAAGATTGTCTTCAAAAGTATGAATTAAGATCCCAAAAATATGGGGCAACATTAGTAATCCATATCTATTGTTCTTTTTACCTTTATATACTATTACATAAGGGTCAATAAGTTACAAAGTTACCCACAATAAGAGGGATGATAGTCGTCTCTAATACAAGGATGATTATTATCCCACATATAAAAATGACTTCAATTTTTAATCCTCAATCAAAGAGAATAAAGTCATTTTCTAATCTAAGTGTAGCATCTTATTTTTTTAACCTTATTTGTTTTGGCTATGGTGTATAAGCATGATCATATATTAAGATGGTCATTAGAGATCAATATAGTGAGTCATGAGTTATTTGATCTGGTTATGGGGTGATTTGAATTACAGTCTAATGAGATAATGAGTTATGTTGAGTGAAAAATTAATTGTGAGTATATGTTTGTTGATAAGTTAAAGAGGATGAACTTGAGTATGGCTTAATGACTTCTATCTATTAGAGATGTGGTTTCTATGTAACAAGTGTCAGATTATATGTTAGGGTTGATTTTGTGGAGATTAAAGAAAGTGAGAACTCTCTAGGTCCATAGAATGTTGGTTTTTGAAAATGCCGGTTCCATAGAACATCGATTCTTGTCAATATTGGCTCTTGAGAATACCAGTTCCGTAAAATGTTGATTTTGGAGAATGTTAGTTCTAAGGGAAGGAACATCCATTCCACACCTGAAACTCAAGTTGAACAAATTTTAGGTTGCTTATTTCACACATGTCCCAAGTGAAGGAACACTCGTTCTAGAGAAGCTGGACAGCATGGAATGCCCGTTCTAGGAGGTGGAATTGTAACACTCTTATATTCTATATACGTATAATATATACACCAAAAATAAATTAACTTTTAATAGATAAATACATATATATGCATATAAATATCAACATAATATGTATAAAAGAAAATCTCTGAAAAAAATTTGCCACTATAATTTTAATAAATCTCAAAATCAATAAAAAAAACATCTTGCAAGAAAACAATACTCCCAAAAGTAATACTTCTCAAAATCCATCATTTTCTTCAAAATAATCTAGCATTTCACACATCCATATATTATGTACTTGGTTTACATTTATAATATTTTACAATATCTTAATTATATACACATAATTACAAAAAGATGAAATATATACAAACATAGTAAATTTGAACAAAATGTATGTTTACATGATGTGCAATCTAGCACCAAAAAAACTGATCTTGTGACAAAATCTTTAACTTCAAGAGCACTCAAAAACTAGACCTGATCAGGTCTACCAGGGTACCCTTTTTTAGTAACTATCCCCTGCATAATACAATTAAATCGTGCTAAGCCAGAAGCTTAGTGGTACATACTTTGATAACACAATATATTTTAACCAATCAATATATATGTTTTATGATATCATGACAGTGCAATGCTCATTTATTATTTTATAATCCTCGCATTTTATTAACACATCACAATCACACATTTTGGGCCCAACTAATCCCTATACAATATTCAAGTTTCAAAACAATTGATTTGATCTATCACGACTCAAATGTCCGACATCGAGCATCTGAGTGTCATATATATATCACCTGAAAGTCATCCCCTTGATAGCAAAGTATCTGACACCAGTGTGTCTCGCCCGAAGATATAATAATACATATGATATCAGTGTATTTCGTCCAAAGGCGTATAAAATGTCATGACATATCGTTGGCATACTAACTCGATAGTATCAAAATTAACATTTTGGAACAATTAATTGTACAGACAACAAACATCTCACATTAAATCATGTTTTTTTTTTCACATTCTACAACCATTTTCCAAATTTTTAATCACATTAGGCATCACCCTTAGTCATATTCATAATTTGACTCATTTTTACATTTTCATACATTATATAAACTATTAACATTTTCTTTAAAATAATAATCTTTAAACTCAAACTAATGTATAAATCATGTTTTTTTAACAATAATGCATAAAGTAACAAATAATGTTACTTTAAAGAATAACAATATTCCTTAAAATAAACCTATGTGAATAATGTCGAGCACAATATTCAATATAACTGTTAATAAAGTATATACTAGCCTTAAAAAGCTTCAAAATCAATGCAAATCCACTCTCCAACCCTTACTTCCACCAACCGTAAACTTCCTCACTTGGGCAACTTTGACTTACTCACTCCTAAACCAAATAATAAGTAAAATTATTTCATTAGAATCATATTTCTACTCATTTTGTTCTAAACAATCACTGATTATACAATTTCTAAACAAATTTTCATTAAAACCATAATTTCTCTACTGCCCTTCTTAAACTTCACCAAAACTAACTCATTTCCATCATCCAACCTAAAATCATTATATACACATCAAAATAACTTTATGCCAATCCATTTCGATAATTATAAACAACTCCATCAAAATTCCAAAATTCACATAATCTAAATTTTAAAGAAAAGCTTATTTAAATGAAATAATACTCAACTAATCATTGTTTAATCTTTAAAACCACCTTAAAACCTTTGAAATTTTTGTGAATTTTGAAATATTTGATGAAGCAAAACTCTCTCTCTCTCTCTCTATGGAATTTAACCAACAATGGTGGATGAAGAAGATGAAGACTTTATATATCCGACATTTCCAATTTTACCCCTCCTATCTATACATTTTTACAAATTAATTAATTAATAAGATATTATGATATTTTTAGGTCTTCCTCCCATCAAAAAATTCAATTTTAACCTTCTTTTATCTTTATTATTATTATTATTATATTTAATTTTAATTTTTTACTTTTTACCTAACTTTGTTTTTTAGTAACAATGTATATATTAGGTATATAACATGTATACATCTTTTATCTAATGTATATTTTAGGTAGAACTTGTATATACATTAGGTATATACTATACACATCCTTCTTTCATCACTGTAATTGACTTTCTATATTAATTATTTAATTGTATTTAATAAAAATATGGGCATTACAAAAATACTCATTTTAGTCAAAAGTCTATATACAAGGCCCTTTAGTTCTTCTCGTGTGTACCTATTTTGATAGGTTTGACCCAAACCCTAAAACCACCCATTTTCCTTCATTTTTCCCTCTCTTTCTTATTCAAATGTAGATTTGAGATTGTTGCATCAAGTAGAACTATTAAAAGAAAATGAATAAGTTGAAAATCAAACAAAAAATGATCAAACTGAACTAAAAATGTCATGACCCGAACCTGAGAGTACGTGACCGATACTAGGAAAGGGGAAAGCACATGACTTTCAAAGCCTGTAGTCATCCTCACAACTCAAAATTCGAGGAGACAACACTATGATAGTTATCACTGTCACTAAAATATGGCTATGAACACACTGGTTGAGCAAATTCTATACATCACTGTCACAATTGAGTAATCACCTATAATCTTATCAAAGATTTACTCAACAGAAGCATCTCAATGACTAACTGAACTTATTAGAAATGGAGGTAACAAAAGATATATAATATGGAGTTTCTAGAATTCAAATAAGTATAATATATAATAAATTACAGATCTAATTAATTTATAGATAAATTCCACTGTCACAAAAGAAAGATAGAGTTACTGAATAAATTTCAAAGCTCACCCTAGAAAATTGAGAAAAAAATAGTTAGACAAGGGTGAGCATCTCAATTCAACAAGTGATACCAGCCAATACACAAACCTGATGTCCTATCCTGATTCTATCTGAAGGATGCTCATGCATCATGCCAAACACACCAACAAAGCAAATAATAATCCATGGATGAAAAATAGTCCATAGGAACCATTCTAAACCTCAATTCATAGAGTCAATCCCCTATTATATAGGTGTTGTATATACCTATTATATACCCAGTATATATATAGTATATACATATCATATATTTACTATATATGTTGGATATATATATTATATTTAATATAAATATATAATATACATATAAGATATACTTAATATATATATATATATAGGATACACATTATATATACATATGAGTAAAAATATACATTACATATATATAGTGTATACATTACATAAATATGTACATATAGGTATATGTAATGTATAAGTAAAATATATATGACATATAAAATATATATGACATATACATATACATAAAATATATCACACATATTTATTAAGTATAAAGTGGTATTGAAAAAGTTGTTGTTGTTGATGATGATGATGATGATAATAATAATAAAGGAAACAAAGTCAATGAAGGAAAATATATAATTGGTGGATGGATATGTAATTATTTAATTAATTTATAAAAATATAAGGATAGGAAATTAAAGGGAAAATAACCCATTTTCTTCTTCTTTTTTCCTTCTTGGACGTGCCATTAGAGAGAAAGGAATATAATATTTGGTTTCTTCAATTACTAAGATTTTATAAGAATTTTCAAATAGAATAAGTTGGTTTTGAAGGAAAAATCAAGAAACAAGTAAAAAATCCTTCCTTTAAGTTAATTTTATTTAATTTTAAGTTTATGTTTAAAATGGCTAGAGAGACAGTGATTTTAAATTGTTAAATTGATAGGAATAAGGTTAAAATGATAATTATTTAGTGATTTATTGGTTGGAAGATTGAAAAGGGCATAATTAATGAATTTGAGGTTATAGAGAGGATGTGTGCAAATTAAAATTTTGGTGTGGATGGTTATAATTATTAAAATGGATGAATTTAATATTGCTTTAATATGTATGTGATGATTCTATGTTTAGAAATTGGTTATAGGCAAGTTTGGATAAAGTTGAGATTTAGGGTTTGGTTATGTAAAAATAAGATTTTGGAAGGTGGATGATATAATTATTGAAATGAGTTGATTTGTTATTATTTTGGTATGTAATCAATGATTTTAAAGTTAAATATTGAAAATGAAGTTGGTAGAATGAAGTTCAAAGAAAGTAGTAAATGATGAACTTAGAGTTTTAATGGGTCTTTATTGAAAACTTGTTTAGAAAGTGATATATTAATGTGCATTGAGTTTGGAGTTGAATGTAAATGAGTAATGTTGTTTATTATTAAATTATATATGTGTAGATTAAAGTGGTAACAGAGAAGAAGTTTAAGGTGTAGCTTAGAAAGAAAATAAGATCTGTACATATGTTTATTTACTCGAGAATTTATTGAATGTGATATTGGCATAATGTATATGAGTTCTTTGTAATGTGAATGTTCACATAATCTATGCAATGTGACATAACTCAGTTCACTTAGGTCATCACTTTTTTTTTTTGTTCCTTGCGCCTAAGGCAATACAAGGATGTATTGCCTTGGTTGTCCCTAGCTTTTTTAACTACTTTGTTATGGATTATTATAAAACAATTGGTCTAATTCTTTAATAGAAAATAATTTAATAATTACTAATTAACCTGTAATAAGTAAGCTTTAATCAACATATAATGCATTTAATACTAATTACCTTATAATAATGTAATTAATATTGAATATAATGTGAATAAATTAGTTAAATTAAGCAAATAAGTTAAAATACTAAATTTAAATTTAATATGATGTGATTGATGATTTTTTTGTGAAATCTGTTTAGGAAAGTAGTTGATACTCAACAATATGAATAAGAAACTCAACAAAAAAAAAAATTCAATAGGGTTTGAAAACCACTTGTTACAAGGAAAAAAAAAACCAATATGCTTTTGGCTTATGAAAAATTTTGATAGCTTAGGATCACTTTACTGAATTACCCAAGAAAGAAGTTGCAGAACCTACAACTGCTTGGAAGTATTGTGATAAGAAGTATTTATATAATTCTAAGCTACATGAGACCTTTAACATGGTTCATTACTTGAAAATCTGTTAAAGCTACCCATATACACTTAAAACATATCCTAAGCAACAAATTTTAAAGTTCAGTCCTAAAGTAGATGAGGATAGAGATTTAGCCCTATAAGCATATAGTATTGAGGAATATAGAAAGACTATAGCAATATTTGTTAAAGGTGATAGAAGCCTTTAGAATGGTTGAGAGCTTTGATTTTAAGTCCATGTGTTTAAAAATGGTTCCTCAATTTAAAGTGCATTCTAGTTATACTGTAGTAAGAGATTATTTTCAGCTGTATTTAGATGAAAAAGTAAGGCTGAAAGCTTTATTAAAGAGAGATTGAGAGAGGGTTTTGTTTTATAATAAATTGTTGGACTAGTATATAAAACTTAAACTACATGACACTTGCTGCCCATTTTATATATAAAGAGTGGAGGCTTCAAATAAGAATTTTAAAATTTTACCTTATACCAAACCACAAAAAGGAAACCATAGGAAGACAAATTGAGATTTTCTTTGATGCATAATTTTGATTTGGAAAAATGATATATATTTTAAAATATTCAAGCTTAATAAATATGATAATTGATATATTGTATATCATCTTTTTTGTTTAACATATATATTTAATAACTTACATTACTCCTATAATTGCATTGTATCAATCTCTTGCAATTTTTTCCTTTTTTTTATCACTTATAAATTTCTAATGATGGATATATGAAAAATTTAAATTTCAATAGTTTTGCATAAGATAAAATCTTTGAAATTGAATTTAATATTGTTTAAAAAGTTATTTCTATTTATATTTAATTAGATATACGAATTATTCACTTTGTTTTTGTTTTTTTTTCCTTCAAACAATAAAAAACCATTTAAGAAATACATAATTTCTTTATTTATAAATTTTTAAGAGGAAAATTTTTACAATAAAGTTATAGGGGTTTATGTAAATAAATAAATATATAAAATTTTCATAATAGTTGGAAATGGGTATAATAACAACCACATATTCTACCATACAATATATATAATACTCAAGATTTTTATATTATATATATATATTATCATATTGATACTTTATTTTAAAAATAATGGAGTGATATTTATTTTGAATTTCACATTTATTTGTGAAGCCTACAGAGCAATGCCGCGTGGAGGTAGAAGGCCTACGCAAAGAAAAAAGAAAGCAGGTTAGATAAAAAGAGAAGAAACTTGGATAAAAAAAGAAGTAACTTGGACAAAAAATAAACGAAGTGACTTAGACAAATCTTTTTTGTCGATAACCTCAGACCAATCAATGAGCAGCTTAGGTAGAAGGCGAAGAAGGCCCCCCTTCCGGGGGGGGGGGGGGGGGGGGGGGGGGGGGGAAGGTCCGAGCCATTAATGAGATACCACTCTGGAAGAGCTATAATTCTAACCTTATGTCAGGACCTACGGGCCAAGAAACAGTCTCAGGTAGACAGTTTCTATGGGGTGTATCCCGATTGGATTGCCTACTGCCTCAAACCTTCGTTTCTCGCTATACAATCGTCTATAATTCTCAAATACGAAGTGATTTTTTTAGATTGGATTGTTGGATACAGGATCCTCGTAATAGGTTGGACCAACATCCAACCGAGAGAGGGTAGCCTTTAAAAGCAATAGGTTGGGAAGATAAGAAAACACGTTTTTAGTTAAAGTTCAATATTGGAGAAATATAATACAAAAATATTTTTGTTTTCAATTATCTCTTTTTTTCTTGTTTTTAGTTTTATGTATTTTTTTTCATTTATATGTAACAATAATAGTAATAGCTCCAACTCCTTTTATGCCTATTTTTTTGCATAGTATTTTTTTTTAATTTTATTTTTTTATATTTTTTTATTCAGAAATAATTTATTTTCATGTCATATTCTCACAAAATATACAACATACAATAAATATTTACCACATCTATCAAACATACACAAAATATCTACCAAACATTTATATAATGAAATTAATATTTTTTTAGCTTTATTATATATTCTTCTAACATACATAAAATATCTACAATACATCAATACTTTTTATTATATATTTTTCTAACATATACTAAACTTCCACTATACACCTACCAAACATCAATAATACATCAACACTTTTTATTTTATATTCTTCTAACACACACAACATATATAATACATCAATAATTTTTTTGATATATATATTTATTAGTTTCGATTCATGATTTAGATCTTTTTTTTTGAAGAAGGTGAAGATATTTATTGAAGAAAAAACAAAGATGAATATTTTGTTGAAGAAGAAGATGAAAATTAAACTAAAGATGAAGATTAACCTTCTTGATTTCTTTTTATCTTGTTTTTCTCGAATTCTTTGTGTTTGATTCTTCTTCGTTGAAGGTTTGACCTTCGAATTGTGATTCTATTTTAGATTGTTATAGATTTAATGTTATGAATGAAAATTTTGTGGAATTAAGTTTTACGAAGATTTGCGTGACAAAATAAAGATTTGTTGGATAAAAAGATAAAGGCGAAGATTTTTGTTGAAATAAAGATGAAGATGAATATTGGTTGAACAAAAAAATAAAGATGAAGTTTTGTTGAAGAAGATGATGAAAATTAAGAGAAGATGAAAAAGATAAAGGACGTCAAACGTTCGCTAAAAGCTACGTGTTTTTGTTATTTTGGAATAGTTTTTTTTACTAAATCTATAAATATTTATTAAAAGTTATGTATTTTTATAATTTTTTTATTTTTTTGTTTGTTTTTAGAAAACTCTTTATTTTATGAGGTTGGGCTTAAGATACCAAAAAAGAGAATCAAACCATTCCAAATTTAGCCCAATTAATAAATTTAATATTTTATTATTGTGATATTTATAAACTAGCTATAAAAAATAAATTTTTTTTCAAAAATACTGCATAAAAAAGATTTATACTTCTAAAAAAAGTTAAGCCAAAATTTTAAAAATACATCATTATCCACTAAAATAAGTTATTTTTTTTAAATATCTATTCTCTCACTATAAATAATATTTTACTTCAATTTTTCTCTTTTTTTAAAACTTATTAAATAAACATATTTTAATAAAACAATAAAAATTAATATTTTTAATTATACTTTCAACATATAAAATGTACTAATTTTTTATAAAAGAAAAATTTTAAATTTGATCACAAATAAAGATAATATTTATAAAAATTATATAAAAAGTAAAATATATAAAAATATATTAATAAAAATTATTAAATTTATTTTTAAACAAATATTACATATTATACACATAAAAAGTAAAGTTAAAAAAATATTAATTTCATTATATAGATTTTGTATAGATGTTTAGTAGATATTTTATATATGTTATATAGATATTTAATAGACGTTATGTGTATGTTATATATTTGTTGTATATATTTAAATTTATTGTGAAAATTTTATATATCTTGTATGAAATTAAAAAAATAAAGTTAAAAAATATTGAATAAATTCTATAAATATTTAGTAGATGCTTTGTGTATCTATGATAGATATTATATAAATGTTATAGATGTTTGATAAATGTTATGTATTTGTGAGAATATAATATTAAAAAATTATTTCTAAATAAAAATATAAATAAAAAATAAAAAAAATAAAAAAATAAAATAAAATAAATAAAAATGACCATGGAAAAAAGTTAAAAAAGGCACTCCCACCTAAACTAAAAAAAAAAAAAACACACGTTGACTACATATTTGAAAACTGGGAATTGAAATACTGAAAATAGTGTAAATTTCTAAATAAAATACTGAGATTTCTTCAAAAATAACTTAAATATATATATTTTTGATATATTAAGAGTATATTATATTTTTAAAAATATATATTGTATATATATATTTGATGTATCAATAATATATTAAAAAATATTTTTAAATAAAAAATAAAAAATATATTATATAATATAATTTTTTAAAAATATTTTGCAAGATTGAACTTGAGATAAAAAAATAGTAAATCTAGCAATTACGAATTATTTATTATTATTATTATATATCTTTATATGTTATTGAAAATAAAAATTGAATCTAATATTTTTAAAATCTAAAACTTATCTTTTCATCCAATCAATTAATATTTAATGTTTAAAATACAGCTCTTACGGTAAAAAATAAAATACAATTTATTATTATTATTATTATTATTATTATTATTATTATTATCTAGACCGGTAAGAATTTTCCTATTATTATTATTATTATTAATTTTTGAAAAAAAGAAGATGACAACTCTCGTTGACTCATTCATGCAAAAAGTAAACCATCTAAGATGTGATTGAGCAGAGTTCACTAGCAAGAAAAAAAGACACAAAACAAAACAGAGCAAGTATTTGTAGATCCCACACCCAGAACTGCACAGCACACGAAGAAGAAGAACATTGAAATAAACCCAGAAAAGATTAGCTAACAAATGGCTGATCCCATCCCATTACCTGTCAGGAGGATATGGGAACACTGGAATATCAGAGGAGCTATTATGTTCAGTCTACTATTGCAAACCCTTCTCATTTTCTTTGCTCCTTTCAGAAAACGCACTTCAAGAAAGCTCATTATCATGATGATTTGGTCCGGCTACTTACTTGCCGATGCGACCGCCAATTTCGCCGTTGGGCTCATCTCCAACAGCCAGACCTCTGACGGCAACAAAAAGCATAAAGAAAATAGTGATCTCTTGGCTTTCTGGGCACCATTTCTGTTGCTTCATCTGGGTGGCCCAGATACTATCACTGCTTTTTCTCTAGAGGATAATGAACTCTGGCTTAGGCATTTGCTTGCTCTCGTTTTTCAAGCCGTGGCTACTGGGTATGTTTTTATTCAAACTCTTCCAGAAAATAAGGTTATGATTCCAACAATTTTGCTATTTCTTGCTGGGATTATTAAGTATTTGGAGCGAACTAGATCTTTATATCTTGCTAGTATGGATAGATTTCGTGATTCTATGCTTAAAGAACCTGATCCTGGTCCTAATTATGCCAAATTAATGGAAGAATATGCCTCGAAGAAACAAGCTAAACTTCCAACTCAGATAATTATGATACCAGAGCCGGAAAAAGGAAGTAATGCTTCTCGCGTTACTCCTGCACAAATAAAATTAGCTGATCAATTAGAAGTTGTGCAGAAGGCTTATGGGTTCTTTAAGATTTTCAGGGGTCTAGTTGTAGATCTCATTTTTAGCTTTAAGGAGAGAAATGACAGTAGAGACTTCTTCAATAGTATATCTGCTGAAGATGCTCTGAGAGTAATCGAGGCTGAGCTTAATTTCATCTACGAAGTTCTGTTTACTAAGGTGGTTGTTATTCAGTCTAAATGGGGGTATTTTTTCCGTGCTGTATCCATTAGTTCAGTTGTTTCAGCTCTTGCAATGTTTCATTTTCATGTGAAGAAGCATGGATATTTTAATGACTTTGATGTTGGAGTTACATATGCATTGCTGTTTGGTGCTATTGGATTGGATATAGTTGCATTTCTGATGGCCATCCTCTCGGATTGGAGAGCAGCTGCTCTTAAAACATCAGATACTATATCTGAGACTTGTGGACAGTATATTAGAGCTTTTTTCAACCATTTGGCTGTGGTGATTTTCCGCAAATTCCTTGTTATAAAGAGGTCAAAGTGGTGTGTTCATGAGATAGAGCCTAATGTCAAATTTACAGTTCTGGATACCCCCATTTTCTTTCGTCGATGGTCTGGCCGTGTATCAGGTTATAACTTGATAAGATATTGCCTCAAAGGGCGTCCAACCAGGATTTGCAGAATCAAGAAGCATAGCTGTTGTGGTGATATCATCCAAAAAGTTTGTAAGTCCATGGCTGATAGCACTAAAAGTGCCATTCAAATTACACCTTTGAATACACCTCTAAAGCAGTTAGGCATTCTCAAGGACAAAGTTATTGAGTTTGTGGGTCTCAAAGACTTTGTGGATGAGATAACTTATGTGTCAAAAGAACCATTCACTAAGGAGCTTTGGGAGTTCATCTTCAGCGAACTGCAAAAGAAATCTCTTTTTGCAGATGACCCAGAAACGGCTAAGAGGATATGTGCAGCGAGGGGTGATTGGATTCTCCAGGATAATGATTCAGATAAATACAATAAGTTAATGCCTTATGTTTCAGATGTTGCTTTTGATCAAAGCCTTTTATTGTGGCATATTGCTACTGAGCTCTTGTATCACACTGATGAAGACAATTCTAAGAGTTATAGTCATAGAGAATTCAGCAAGATGTTATCTGATTACATGTTATATCTTCTGATAATGCAACCTACTATCATGTCAGCTGTGGCGGGTATCGGTAAGATAAGATTTAGAGATACTTGTGCTGAGGCTAATAGATTCTTTAAAAGAAAGGATCTAAGATCCAAAGACGAAAAAAAAGCATGTCAAAGCATTCTTGACGTGGATACAGAAGTTGAGCCTGTTGCTGTAAAGGGAGATAGAAGCAAGTCAGTGCTATTTGATGGAAGCATTCTAGCTAAAGAGCTGAAGAAATTGGAGAAGAAGAAATGGGAGATAATGAGCAAGGTGTGGGTGGAATTGTTGTCATATGCTGCAAGTCATTGCAGAGCAAATGCCCAAGCCCAACAGGTGAGTAAAGGTGGAGAGCTTCTTACTTTGGTTTGGTTATTGATGGCTCATTTCGGATTAGGGGATCAGTTCCAAATCAATGAGGGTCATGCAAGAGCAAAATTGATTGTGGGCAAGTAACTGTATCAATATGTTTGATTGATGATTTTTAGTATAGGATTTTTACTTGTGTTTTTCTTGATTTTCTTTCCCATTATGGTTGTTATGTATGGATCAGCATGTGTATTTAATCCAAAACTGTGTTAGTTCACTCAAAGTGATGTATCTAAATTTCTCATACTAATTTGATGAGACTTGTCTATGTCAGTTATTTGAAGGATACGACAGACCATGCATTTCCTCATAACCTCAACTAAGAGAGGAAGGCACTAAATTTACTGCCTTATGGTAATCAGATGCTGAACCAACACCTCTTGAATCTTTTTTTTTTTTTTTCACAAACAAGGATGTAAAGTTATGTTAAGTGAGACTTGAGACTGTTAAGAGAGATATAAGGAACACAGAATATAATTCAAAGATAAAAATAGGATGATCGATAGTCAAATAAATAAAACATGGTAGACTGATGTTCTGATGCAGCAAGGTAATCTGGCAGTTCATCTTCAGGATTTGACCATCTATACTGACATGAATATGAGTCCAGTGGGGACCCATTTGAGTTCCAGCCAGAAACGAAAATAAATGCAACAAAAGGTAAACATTTTCTGTCTATTAGAATTCTTTTTTTTAGTTGTTCATATACACCAAATATCTCTATAGAAATGAATATCCAGATCAATCTGCAAGCATTCAGATTTTCAAAATCAGAACATCGAGTACCTTTTCGTGTGAAGATAGGCTCAGAGACTGTGGATATGAAGTATGGACCTGTTTACAAGGAGACAAAGAACACATCATCACTAGTTTCGAGGTATGTGTTTGCTTTTAGTCCATAATTTCATGTGGTTCTTTGTGAGGTCAATATTTGTAATTACATTGTTGAATGTAGAGATTGCATATAGGATCTGAAGAAAATGAATTGGATTATATCAATTTTAATTGCTAATTTTTGAATCATTGACAAAGACCGTAAATAAGTTCCACGTTAAGTAATTCTTCAGGTATCAATTATCAAACAACTTTATGGTGAAAGAGATGATACTTTGTTCCGTCTCTAGCCATTCTAGATTTGAAGTGAGGTTATCTTCGACCTTTCTTAAGTCAAGAGCTCTTTGGTATGAATGAATTTCATAAATTTTTCGTGTTTATTTGGATAGAATAGTGATTTGAAACCATTAGGGCTTGTTTGATTCATGGAACAGTACATATAAAGATTATAACATGGAATGGAACAATTATTCTTCACCCTTCATAAATTTCACCCTTACATGTTTAGAACTTAAATGTTTTGCTTTAATAAATAATTATTCCACATTTAAATTTGAAGCAAAGTTGAGAATAGCGATTCCTGTGGAATAACCATTCTACACTCATTTTGTGCTACTCCATGTGTTTTGGATTTGATATCCTATATCCCAATCTCTTTCTCTTTCGTCTCCAACCTCTACCAATGGTCATTAGAGCTTTTGAAAAAGTGCAAAGGTAATTTTAATGAAAAACTCTCAAGTTTTTTTTTTTTAATTAATCATTAATTCATATAAATAAAAGTAATAGAAAAAGAAAAAGAAAAAGAAAAAAGAGTAAAGTTCTCTGGGTTTTGTTTTTGTAATTAATTATAAAATTATACGAAGAAAAGAGAAAAAGATCAAGAAAAAGAAAAGATTCAAGAGCTGGACTTTCCCTCTTGCCAAATGCATATGAGGCATTACTCAGAAACCAAAATCAAGCAGACAAGAAGATGAGAAACAAGCCAAATCAAAACAGTAGCAAGAAAAATGGTTAATCCCATTCCACAAAACATAGAGAAAATATGGAATCACTGGAATATCAAAGCAACTGTTATGTTCAGTCAACTATTACAGACTATTCTCATTTTTTTTCCTGCTTTCAGGAAATGTACTGCAAAAAAGCTTGTAATTATGATGATATTGTTTGGCTGCTTGCTTGCTGATGCAATGGCAAACTTCGCCAGGACTCATCTCCAACGGTCAATGCAACTCTGATTCAAATCTCTCTCCAGAAAATGGTGAAACTTTTTGCATTTTTGGCTTCATTTCTTTTGCTTCATCTTGGTGGTCAAGACATGGTGACTGCTTTCTCTGTTGAAGATAATGAGCTTTGGCTAAGGCACTTGTTTTAATTTTCCAAGCTGTGACTCCTGGTTATATGTTTATCCAAACACTTCCAAAAAATAAGGTAATCATCTCAACATTTCTGTTATTTCTTGCTGGAATTATTATGTACATGGAGCGAACTTGTACTTTACATCAATCTATCATGGATAAATTCCGATACTACGTATCAGAATTTTCTTTTAAAAATGCTTAAATTCCACCAGAAGATTCCTAGAATTCAAAAGTTGCCTTTATTGCACGTCGCAAAAATAAAACTAGAGATCAGTTAGAGATTCCGCAGAAAGTTTGTTCAAAAAATCCAAGACAATGATTTCCGATTTCTTTTAAGTTACAATTAGAGAAATAAGACTAGTGATTTTTTTAATAGGATATCTGTAGAAGATGCTTTTAGACTAATTGAAACAGAACTCAATTTCATCTACAAAGTCTGTTTACTAAAGTGGTTGATTCGAATATTTTTTTGGTTTCTTCAATTGTCTTATTGCAGATCTTATCTGCCTTTCATGTTAGAAAGTAAAAAAATCTATCTTGTATTTTAGAATTTGCAAAATAAGGGATCAATGTATGAGCAAAAAAATTAAGGAGAAGAATAAGAGAAATAATCACACAAGACATAAAGATTTACGTGGCTTGGTAATTTGCCTACGTCCACGGGAGACATCTCATTTTATTTCTTAGAGAGAGAATACAATTGATTTTTTTTTCTCACAATGTAATGTCTACCATCTAGAGTGCTCTATATAGTGTGTTTTCTTTATTATATATAAACAAGAAAATCATTTTCCTATTCTAATCTCCTTTTAATTCCTATTCAAATTCTATTATAAAATTGATAATCATCTTTTTTGTTGGAACTCCTAATACAAAAATGATTTTGTTTATGAGTCATTATTTAATAATCTCCACCTTGGTGAATAATCTTCACCTTTAGAAGACTTTGCTTAATCTTGAAAAAATTTGTACCTCTACTTGGAGTTCCAACATCTTCACAAATTCTCAGTTTGAGACTTGGAGCAGGTCCAAATAATATTTGAACTTCTCCAAAGGCAGCATCTTTATCAATATATATGCTGCATTTTTCTTTGTGTGCACCTTCATCAATATAATCTCACATGAAGAAATTAACTCTCTAATTTTGTGATATCTCATATCAATATGCTTTGTTCTAACATGGTACACTTGATTCTTGGACAACTTTATGGCACTTTGACTATCGCATTATATATCAAGATCCTGTTGCTTGAAACCTAATTTTGAGACAAGCCCTTTCAACCACAATGCTTCCTTAGCTGCTTCCGTTATTGACATGTATTTTGCATCTGTGGTAGATAAAACAATAACAGTTTATAAGATTGACATTCAATTGATTGGACCATTTGCAAGTGTGAAAATGTAGCCTATAGTAGACATCCTATCATCCACATCTCCAGTGTCGTCTGAATCAACATATCCAATAACGGAGACCAAATAATTTACTGCACTATAGTAAATTTCATAATCAAAGGTACTTCTCAAGTATCAGATAATCTATTTTACAGCTTGCCAATGTTCCTTGCCCGGATTAGCCATAAATCTGCTAACCATACTAACTGCTTATGCTAAGTCTGGTCTTGTGCACACCATCGCATACATCAAACTCTCTACTGCACTAGTATATGAAACTTTTGCCATGCACTGCAATTCTTCCTCTGTTCTGGGACACTGATGGCTAGACAATTTAAAGTGAATAGCCAAAGGAGTAGTAACTAGTTTTGCCTTGTCCATACTAAATCTCTCCAATACTCTTTCAATGTAATTTTTTTGTGAGAATTATAACTTCCTATTTTTTCTATCTCTGTTTATCTCCATGCTAAGAATTTTCTTCGCAGCACCTAAGTTCTTCATATTAAACTCTTGACTTAACAAGAATTTAAAGTCACACACATCTTTCATGTCTCTTGCAGCAATCAACATATTATCAACATAAATCAACAAGTAGATGAAGGATCCATTCTTCAAAGGCTTAAGATATAGACGACAATTATACTCACAACGGGTAAAGCCAATACTTATCATGTAAGAATCAAACTGCTTATACCATTGTCTTGGAGACTGCTTCAACCCATAAAGGGATTTCTTAAGCTTGCATACTCGATGCTCATTACCTTGCTCCTCAAACCCTTATGGTTGTTCCATATAAATATGCTCCTCCAATTCACCATGAAGGAAAACTGTCTTGACATGTAATTGCTCCAACTCTAAGTTTAATTGAGCTGTTAATGCCTACAATGTTCTGATAGTTGTATGTCTAACTATGGGTGAGAACACTTCGTTGTAGTCAATTTCTTTCTTCTGTGAGTATCCATTTGCAACTAATCGTGCCTTATATCTTATACCTTCTTTCCTTGAAGCTCCTTCCTTCTTCCTATACACCTATTTGCATCCAACTGCCTTCTTTCCTTTAGAAAGTTTTGCTAACTCTTAAGTTTGATTCTTGTACAGTGACTCCATTTCTTTAGCCATAGCTTTTAGCCATCTTTTCTTTTCTGGAACTGACACTGTTTGAAGCAATGGAGTATCCCTTTGCAACTAATCGTGCCTTATATCTTATACCTTCTTTCCTTGAAGCTCCTTCCTTCTTCCTATACACCTACTTGCATCCAACTGCTTTTTTTTTCATTTAGAAAATTTTGCTAACTCCTAAGTTTGATTCTTGTATAGTGACTCCATTTCTTCAGCCATAGCTTTTAGCCATCTTTTCTTTTTTAGAACTGACACAGCTTCCTGAAAAGAACTTGGTTTTCCTTCACTTGTTAGTGAAGCAAAGGAAGCTGAATCATCATCTTCTCGATATCTGGCTGGAGGTCTAATTATGCATCTAGGTCTATCTATGACAATACTGTGCTTATGTTGATGATGATGCACTTTTGTACTCTCTGAATCATCATCCTTGCTTTTAGATTCAACTACTAGTTGAATTGGTTTTGAAGGACTATCCAACCCAAACTCCACATATACTTTGGAGGTTGATTCTACAGCTTCTTGAGATGATTTCTGCTTGTTTACTATAGCCCGTTTATCAAAGACTGCATCTCTACTAACTATCACCTTCTTCGTCTTAGGATCCCAAAGTTTATATCCTTTAATCCCTTTTTCATATCCGACAAAGATGCATTTTCTTGACTTTGAATTTAATTTTGATCTCTCATCACTGGAGATTAATGCATAGGCTAGACATCCAAATACTTTGAGTAAATAGTAGTTGACGTTTTTACCTGTCAAAACCTATTGTGTGGACCTTTCCTCAAACTTCCTTGAAAGTGATATGTTTACGATAAAACAAGTAACATTCATTGTTTTTGCCCAAAATTGTTTGGGTAACCCTGCTTGTAATCTCATTGCTTTAGCCCTTTTTAGCAATGTTCTGTTCATTTTTTCTGCTATCCCGTTCTGCTGAGGTGTCTTCGAAACTGTGAAGTGTCGCTCAATCCATTCTTTTTTTGCAGAAATCTATGAACTTTTTAGATGTATACTCACCCTCATTGTCAGACCTTAAGCTCTTCACACTTTTTCCTATCTGTTTCTCACCATTTATTTTTCACTCCTTAAACCTTGAGAATACTTCACCTGTCTCCTTCAAGAAATACAACCAAACTTTTATGGAGAAGTCATCAATAAATGTTACAAAATACATGACTCCACCTTTTGCTGCAACTTGTGCTAGACTTCAAACATCTGAGTGAATATGTTCCAATACTTGCTTTTCTGTGAAGAAATCTTGAATTAAACTCTATTTTGTTTTCTATAGATGCAAAACTCACAGAATCCAACTTCACACCGTGTTATCCTATTCAGTAGTTTCCTTTTGTAAAGTTTTTACAAACCTTGCTCACTTGTGTGTCCTAATCTCATATGCCAGAGCTTTGATGCATATGAACTATTTTCTGTTGATGAACATGCAGAATTGTTGTTCACAATTATATTGCCTTATAGCCTGTATAAATTATTTCCTATCCGCTTTCCCTTCATCACTGTCATAGCCCCCTATGGACACTTTAAGAATTTCACTACTTGGAGCTGCTGAAAATTCACGTAATTTCTTCTCTAATAAGCCTAAAGAAATCAAATTCTTCTTTAATTCAGGAAAATGTTTGACATTCTCCAATGTTTTGATTACATCATCAAATATTTTGATTTTAACAGTTCCAATTCCTACTGTCTTGTAAATATAATTGTCATCCAATGTTACACTGTTAGCATCACATGCTTTGTAACTGTAGAACCAATCTATATGAAAAGTATAATGTGATGAATTTGCTGAATCTAAAGTTCATGTGTTTGATTTCGAATCATTGCTTTTCGTTGAGGCTACTAAGAGTTCTTTCTCTTTTGAAGTATCAGCAGCTACACTGGCCAAATTTGAAGCTGCTTCTTTCTTATTAGCTCCCTAATTCTTCAATAATGTACAACCTTTCTTCTAGTGACCCTTCTGACGACACTTGAAACATTCTTCTTTTGACACTCTTGACTTTAACTTTCCTCTTGATTTTTCTCTCTTATGCTCCTTGCTCCTTCCACTGCCCCTTCCACGTTCTGAATTGATTAATGAATCATCAGCTTGCAGATTTTTCATCTCCAACTTTTGCATTGAAATATGAGAGTTTAGAGCTGTCACCACTTCCTCGTAGTTTAGCGTCTCCTTCCCATATAACAATGTCGTATTGAATTGATTAAAAGATGGCGGCAATGAATATACGAGCATCAAAGTCTTGTCCTCGTCATCCAATTTAACGTCCACACGCAATAAATCACTAACCTTTTGATTAAACTGGACCATGTAATTTTCTAGGTCTCCACCTTCTTTCATTCTAAATCAGAATAGATCATGCTTCATGAACAATTTATTGACTTTTTTGGACATGAATAAACTCTCCAGCTTTGTCCATAAGTCTTTGGCTGTCATCTCGTCGATTACGTCATACATTACTGAATCCGCCAAATACATATGGATTGTACCGAAGGCGATTGACTCAGTATCTTGTCAATCCTCTTCATCTCTGTTTGTCAGCTTCGTTCCCCTTAACGCCTTGTGAACCTTCATCTGTGTCAATATATCATTCACTCTTATCTGCCATAGGAAAAAATTTCTCTTTCCATTAAATTTGTCGAATTTAGCATGTTTTTCAAAACTACTTATCCTAATCTAGCTCTGATACCAATTGTTAGAAAGTAAAAAAAATCTATCTTGTTTTTTAGAACTTGCAAAATAAGGGATCAAGTAAAAGGGAATGAGAAAAAGCGATAAGAAGTAAAAGGGAATGGTATAAGAGTTTGCCCCAAGTGTAATAACAATGATGTTTTTGAGCAGTACAAACAAGCAAAAAAAGATGTTAAAAAGACAGTTAGTCAAGCAAGAACGCAATCTCTAGAGAGTTTGTTTGAGAAACTTGGAACAAAAGAAGGAGAAAAAGCTATCTATAAATTGGCTAAGATAAGAGAAAAGAAATGTCGTGATTTAAATCAAGCTAAGTGCATTAAAAATAAAGAGAATAAGGTTCTGGTTCAAGAAGAGGATATTAAGGAATGATGGAGAAGCTATTTTGAGGAACTTCTTAATGGTAATCATAGTGATAACATTGAGGGTTTAGACGTTAGGCCGGAGAAAAATGTGAAATACACTAGACGGATTAGATTTTCGGAAATTAAAGAAGCTTTGAAGAAGATGAAAGTTGGTAAAGCCTGTGGACCAGATGAGATACCTATTGATGTTTGGAAATGTTTGGGAGATACATGAGTTACATGGTTGACATTTTTGTTCAATAAGATCTTAAGTTCAAAGAATATGCCTAACGAATGGAGACAAAGTAATTTGATACCTATTTTTAAGAATAAATGAGATATTCAGAATTGCTCAAATTATAGAGGTATAAAGCTTATGAGCCACACTATGAAATTGTGGGAAAGAGTTGTGGAATACCGTTTGCGGTTAGATACTTGTATCTCCTCAAATCAGTTTGGCTTTATGCCTGGTCGTTCAACTATAGAAACTATTTTTCTTATAAGAGATTTGATGGAAAAGTATAGAGAGATGAAGAATGATTTACATATGATTTTTATTGACTTGGAAAAGGCGTATGATAGAGTCCCTAGAGAAGTTTTATGGTGGGTCTTAGAGCGTAGGAGAGTATCTATACGATATATCCAAGTCTTGAAGGATATGTATGAGGGAGCTACCACCAGTGTCCACACCGTGGGAGGGGATATTAAGGATTTTTCGGTTTCTATTGGATTGCATCAAGGTTCAGCTTTGAGCCCTTATCTTTTCGCCTTGGTCATGGATGAGCTAACAAGACATATTCAGGATGACATCCCTTGGTGTATGATATTTGCAAATGATATTATATTAATAGACGAGACTCAAGCAGGGGTAAATCAAAAGTTGGAGTTATGGAGAAGCACTTTGGAATCTAAGAGTTTTAAGCTAAGTAGGACTAAGACTGAGTATATGCATTGTAGATTTAATAGCGAGAATAGAGAAAGAGACAAAATTATTTTAGATGGAATAGCAGTGCCTCATAGTACTTATTTTAGATATCTTGGCTCTATTTTTCAAGAAGATAGGGGTTGTGAAGAAGATGTAAATCATAGGATTAAAGCTGGTTGGATAAAGTGGATGGGTGCTACAGGAGTTCTATGTGATCGAAAGATGCCAATTAAATTAAAAGGAAAATTTTACCGCACTGTAATATGGTCTGCTATGATGTATGGTAGTGAGTGTGGGGCAGTAAAAGGACAACACATGAGTAAAATGCATGTTGTGAAAATGAGAATGATAAGATGAATGTGTGGTCATACTAGGATGGATAGAATCCGTAATGAGTGCATTAGAGAAAAAGTGGGGGTAGCACCTATTGAGGATTAGATTGAGGTGGTTTGGCCATGTGAAACGAAGACCTAGCGATGCGCCAGTTAGAAAAACCGAACAAGTTAGAGTAGATATAACTAAGAGAGGAAGAGGTAGGCCTAAACTGACTTGGTTAAAGATGGTCCAAAATGATTTTATGATTTTACATCTATCAGAAGAGATAACCTTAAATCGTATTGAGTGGAAAAGAAGAATCCATATAGCCGACCCCAATTGACTTAGAATTAAGGCTTTGTTGTTGTTGTTGCTGCTGCAAAATAAGAGATCAATGTATGAGTAAAAAATAATGAGAAGAATAAGAAAACTAATTACACAAGATATAAAAATTTAGATGGTTCGACAATTTGTCTATGCCTACGGGAGACTTTTTACTTTAGTTTTTAGAGAGAATGCAATTAAGATTTTTTTTTTCTCATAATATAATGTCTACCATTTAAGGTGCTTTATATATAATATTTTCTTTATCCTAGATATATAAGAAAATTCTTTTTCTATTCTCATCTCTTTTTAATTTTTATTCAAATTTTATTATAAAATTGATAATTCTACTTTTTATTAAAATTTTTAATATAAAATTGATTTGGTTCATGAGCCATTATTTAACATTTCATTTTTATGTAAATAATCACGATTCAATAGCTTTGTGTTACACTAACATACACCTTGCTATTTGGGGTCATTGGTTTAGATATGTTGGTGGCCATTTTCTCTGATTGTAGAGCAGTTCATCTTAAAACATCCGAGCATAGTTCAACATCTGTCACTGCTTTATTCAACAATTTAACAATGACGGTCTTCATCAATTCCTCAACCTCAAAAGGTTAAATGACGTGTTCATGAGACAGAAGTGACAGAACCTAATGTCAAATTCACATTTGTGGCTACTCCAATTTTGTTTCATAGATGGTCTGGCCATATCTCAGGCTATAATTTATTAAGATATTTTTTTTTTGGTCAGAACTATAATTTATTAAGATATTGCCTCAGAAACAAGCATCCTTAAAATTCGTGTAAAGCGAGCCATTCACTCGGGAGCTTGGGGGATTCATTTTCAATGAAGTCATACTGTTTTGTTCAGACATTGTTACTAAGCTTTTGAATAATGAAGACAATGCAAATAATACTTGCGGGTAAAGATTTTATCAGATTACATAATTTTATGAAAATTCAGCATAATTAAATCAAATTTTGTTATTTATAAGTAAATTTCTTTATACCAAAAATAAGGAGGGAAAGTATAATTTTTCAATTGAAAGAAAATCATTAACAATTAGAATCTGTATGATAAGTGTTTCATAAAAGGATTATAATACATTTTTATAATACATATTCTTAAATTTATAAACATTTTCCTATTATGTCTCTAAAAATTTCATTTTATTGAATCCTTCAACTATTAATTTTTTAGTTGAATTCCTAAAATTTATTATATATCTCTGTTGTTCAACAAATTCATTTGCAAATTTTAGTACTTTTTTACTTCTAGTTTTATAAGATAATTTTAAAATCAAAATTAAAAAAAGGTTGCAATCATCGTAGCATATTTGATGTGAACCATAGTTAATTTGGAAAAAAAAAAATATTTTACAGTATCACATATCATACGGAGACAAATAATAGAAAACATTCGAGAAATGGAAAAATAGCAAGCAAACTGCAAAGAAATGTTAGAAAACTCGAAACTCGAAGTTGGGCATTTAAGAGAAGAAAATTGATTAATATTGTTTTCCCCAATAAGATTTTATGTAATAGGATTTAAAAAATTTAGAAATTTAATCAACAAAATTATTTATTAAAGAAAAATACAATTTCAGAGTTTATACATTCAATTAAATTTAAGGGGCTCAACAAAATATAATTTCTATGTTAAAACATGTTTTTATTTTTATTTTTTATAAATAAGATATATTATTAATGATGAAATATGGGGAAAAACATAGTTGTGAGGCACCAATAGATTTTCCCAGTTAGACCCACAATCTGATTAAACTCACAAATATGTAAAAAAATCCTTTAGCTGAAGAACATCTACAGAAAAAAAAAGGTTACTGCAACATTACAAACAATAGAACTCAAGTTGTTACTATGGGACGCCCTCAACTATATACACGTACACACACACACATATATATATATATATATATATACATCCCATAAATATTTAAAAATAATTATAATAACTAGTTGTATTATTTTAATTTTATACCAATCATATTATTGCTTATCTATAAATAATACACCTAATTAAATAAAATACTTATTACTTTTTATTTTGCAAATATCTATCGTTAATTATATTACATTATTTATTTCGCTATAAATTTTTTATTCATTAGGGCTTATCAGTCATCAATTTATTTTTAATTTATCTCAACTTAAGAATAAAAATATTTATGTTTAAAATTTATTCCTAAATTATTAAATTTGTATAACACTATATATGAATTTTATTTGAGTTTATAAATTTGATAAGTATGAATTCATATTTAAATAAAATATTTATTTATTTTGTGAAACTTTTATCGCTAATTGTAAAAAAAAAAGAATAAGATATTAATTTTGGAGTGATAGATTTACTAAGATTAAATCTAGATAATATCATTTTAAAAATTATTAACATACAATTTATCAACTAGAATATAAAAATATACCAAAAATTAAATGCAGACTTGTAGGATACAATTATTACCTCTTAATTGTTGTTAAACCGATAGTAAAAATTAGTTTGTTCCCCTATTGTAATGTTAAAAGAATTCTGTTTGTTCAATTTTATCTTAAATTTGTTTATAATAAACTTATATGTTGAATATAATTTTTTATTTTCAAAATTTTGACCCTCCCCAGTTGAATTCTGATTTCACTATTGAGTACAAGCTATAACATGATTGATTCTAGTCACCAACTTAGAAAGAATTATAATACCATCTTAGGAGTTAGTCAGCTACAAGAAAAAATTACAACAACATAGAATGTTACTTCAGAAAGGGATGCTAAGAGCCATTAACAAGAATCTGGAGAAAAAAATTATACCAATGAAAATCTACATTACCTATTACTTTTAATAGAATCACTTAAAAATCATACATAACCACATGATCACTAAAAACAAAGAACAATCAGTAGAGAGGCAATGAAACTTAAGAAGTAAAACAAGCAACGAAATTAGCTTGTCTAATCACACCTGCCTAAACGAACGAATTTGCTACATGGTTTACTTCTCCTAACACATGCTTAAAGGTGGTAGAGTTAAAAGAACTTAACAACAAGATGAGTTCACATTGAAATGTTCTGATAGGTTGCAAATCCAACATGTTTATTACTTTGTTTTTGTGCTTAATTGATGTTATTCACATTGAAAAGAAGAGCTTTTACTTGGTTTTTATTATTCTGGACAGGAACGGTGGATTTGCAATAAAGATGCTTATTTGGAGCTGGATTGGAAGTATTGAAGCAAATGACATGAAGCTGAATTTTCTTTGTGACAAATTGTCAGATTGGCAGCAGAGGCCTTAGCCTTGCCCAAGGCTAACGGCCAAGCAGACCTGAACGGGCTGATTTAATTAAGTGACGGGCCCATACGATTTAGTTGTATTGGAAGACTTCTAAACCGAATTGTAATAGGATTTAAGTAGTTTTTAGTGGGCCTTTTTGTTATATTAGGTTGGCCCCACTCTTTATTGAGTATTTAAGTTATTTTTAGGGTTTTAGGAGGACACTTTTTGCCTCCTCTTTGATTAATACGAATTTCAGCATTCTTTTACAGAATTTTTGTTGTTCTTCCATGGCCATGTGTGGCTAAACTCTTTATTTCAGTCAAGGATTAATTCAAGGTTGAAGTTCTTAAGATTGTGAGGTTTGATTATGCCTAATTATTCTTTTTGATTCTTTTGCATTCATACTCTTACTGTGGCTTATTGGGAAAATCCATCCTTAATGTATTTTTATTAGTTGATTGATCTGGCCAATTGATTAATTGATAGGATACATATAGCTAATCAATGAGATTAAATCCGTAATTGTTTATTCGAATTGATACAAGTGGCAATTGATATAATTTGATTGGGTAGAACCTTTTGGGTTATATTAAGTAATTGTATGATCTAATCTAAATGAATCTCGCTAGTAGGTTTGTTGGTTAGGGCAAGGTCTTTCTAGTGTTCATTGCAATCAATAAATTAAATCCTGTCGCTAGTATTAGGGTTGTTTATTGGTTAGGGGTTATTCATAGCGCTATGTCTTGCTTAACCTATTCAGAACGGAAAGATTGGTCGGAGACGCTAGCTTGAAGGCTATAACTTGTCTGTGAATATGAATTAAAAAGATTATTTTTAGCCCGTGATCAATCCGTGAGAACTTCATACCGCGAATCGTCCTTGACTGAGTTCACTTCATTGTTTCAAGTTTTTAATTATTTTTGCTGTCCTAATTTCGTTCTTGATCACTTCTTTAACTTAATTTCATTTTATTTTTCATAAATATAATTCCCCTGTTTTTATTTTATTTTTCTTAAATTACAGCAGGTCAGATTTTGGTTAGCCTTGGGCAAGGCTAGTCCCTAGGGTTCGACCATTCTCACCCTATTTACAAGTTTTCTTTTGTAGGAAGAGCAGGTTTATTATTTTTGGTGGATTCGACACCCATCAAATTTTGGCGCCGCTGCCGGGGACTAGTTAACTTTATTGTTTGTTGTCTTTTTGGATGACCAGGTCTGAAAATTTGCCTATAGAATTTGATCCAGAGATAGAAAAGACAGCTCGTGCATTAAAGAAGAAAACTAAGGAACGAAGGTGGGCAGAAGCAACTTCCACATCTGATTTGGAAGGAGCAGCTGCTGATTTGGTTGATAATCCCACAGAAATTGAAGAAGGAAGTCTAGTGCAAGAAGATTCCTCAACAGATTCTGATAGAGAAGAAGTGATGGCTGATAACCGCACAGTTAGAGAGCTACAGGCTGCCCCTGTAGAGCAGCAGCCTATGTGCATCACTTATCCGAATTTGGAGGTGCCTTTCGAGCTGAAATCGGGTTTGATTCATCAACTACCTACTTTCCATGGGATGAAGACTGAAAAGCACATAACTTTTTGAAAGAGTTCCATGGAGTTTGCTCTAGTATGAAGCCTCAAGGGGTGACGGAAGAGAAAATTAAGTTGAGAGCATTTCTGTTTTCACTTAAAGACGCTGCTAAAGAATGGTTACTTAACTTACCACCAAGTTCTATAACCACATGGCCCGCGATGGCCAATGCATTCTTGGATAAGTATTTTCCCGCCTCTAGAGCAGCCACCATTCGTAGGGAGATTAGTGGGATCAAACAAAAAGATGTAGAAAGTCTTCATGATTACTGGGAGAGATTCAAGAGGTTGTGTGCAAACTGCCCACAACATGGGATGTCCGAACAATCACTTCTCCAGTATTTTTATGAAGGGATGTTGGATATAGAAAGGAAAATGGTCGATGCTGCAAGTGGGGGAGCTCTTGTTAACAAAACTCCAGCCTAAGCAAGAGAGATCATATCAACCATGGCTGCAAACACGCAACAATTTGGACAAATTGAAGAGCCATCACGCAAGCTCTATCAGGTAAGTAATTCTTCCGTTGAAGCTAAACTTAATGAGCTAACTTCTGTGATTAAAAATTTTGCTGCAGGACTTAATAGTCATAAAAGAGCGTGTGAAGCATGCACTTCTTATGACCACCCAACCGATGCATGTCCATCTTGGCAAGAGGGTCAAGAGCAAGTCAACGCTATTGGAGGTTTTTCCGGGCAGCCTCAAAGATCCAACTTTCCCATCTCCAACACTTTTGATGATAGTTGGAGGAGGCACCCGAATCTTAACTATGGGAATAGGCAGCAGAATTTTCAGCAAGCTAGGCCACCTCCTCAACAATCTTCCAATTCACACATGTCTTTGGAAGACATAGTTAGATCACTTGCCACTACCCAACAAGCATTCCAGCAAAACATGCAAGAGTTTCAAAGCGAAACAAAGAAGAGCATCCAAAATATGGAGAGCCAAATCAGCCAGCTAGCCTCCTCCGTGAGCAGATTGGAAACGCAAGGGAAGCTTCCCTCTCAAACTATTGTCAATCCGAGGGAGAACGTAAGTGCTATCACTTTACGTAGTGGAAAAGAGCTAAATACAACAGCAGCTCCAAAGAAAAACAACAGCAGGCCCAAGGAAGAATATGAAAAAGAGGTTGAGATTTTGAAGGATGAGCCTACCAAGCAAGTGCAAGGATGGATGTCCGAACCAATTGTCATTCCACCTCCTTTTCCCGAGCGGTTGAAGCAATGCAAGAAGGAACAAGAAGAGAAAGATATCTTTGAAGTCTTTCGCAAGGTCGAGGTAAATATTCCCTTACTTGACTTAATTAAGCAAATACCTCGTTATGCAAAATTTTTGAAGGAATTCTGCACAAGTAAGCGAAAACAAGCTGAGGTTGAGAAGGTAAGTGTGGGGGAGAATGTCTCTGCGATTTTACAAAGAAAACTCCCACCAAAATGCAAGGATGAAGGTATGTTTTCCATCCCTTATAGAATAGGCAATGTGCAAATTAAGAAAGCTATGTGTGATTTAGGCGCTTCAATTAATGTTATGCCATTGTCTATTTTCTCTTCTTTGAATATAGGTGCTTTAAAGAAAACTACTATTTGCATTGAATTGGCGGATAAGTCCGTAATCTATCCAGAAGGGATGCTAGAGGATGTGTTAGTGAAAGTTAATAATTTAATTTTTTCCTGCTGATTTCTATGTTATTGATATGAAGGATCCTAAATCCTCAAATTCTTCTGAAATCATTTTAGGGAGACCATTTCTTAGGACAGCTAGGACTAAAATTGATGTTTTTGATGGTATTCTTACCATGGAGCTGGACAGTGAAGTTGTCAAATTTAATATGTATAGTGAAGTTAAGGATGTTAGTGTTGTGTCAAATGTGAATGCTATATCTAATGTTGAGGCTGGTATTGAAAACTCTTCTCAATTGAATGATAAAAGTGACTTAAATGTGGTTTCTTGCAATAATTCTGATATTGATTGTACTAATAAGTTCAAAGAAAAAGTTTTGTTTGATGAGAAGTTGCAGGTTGAGAATGAGAAGAAGGCAATGAAATTGGGTTTGAGGTGATTGCCGAATCGCTTAAAATATTTGTTTATTGATGATGAAGACCCAATTGCTTTGATAGTGCCCAAAGGTTTAAGTAGTGGGCAAGGAAAGAGGTTAATTAAGGTGTGCAATGAGTACAAAGATGCGTGTAGAAGGGCAGGACATGCTGCCTATGGAACCCCGACGGAGTTCGGTTAAAATTTTGGGAAATGTCGAGCCTAAGACATTAAACAAGGGCGCTTTTGGGAGGCAACCCAGCTAGTCTTGTCCAAGCCTAATAAATTTTATGTTTTTTTTCTTTTTTTATTTGAATTTCCTGCACTTGTTTTTATTTTTTAAAAAAAAATTTTGATGAACAGTGTCGTCTTCTTCCTTGTTTCTGAAAATTATGAGTGAGGGTTGAGGTTTAAAATTTATTTCAATGGTTAATGGGTTTTATTGGAAGAAAAAAGAGTGAGTGTCTTATGGTTGTATTTAAAAGAGCTTAGTCTTAATATTTATAATGAGGTATATTTTCTTCCTTTTCTGAGAATTATAAGTCAAGGAGGAGGATAAAATTGGTCTTCAATGGTGGATGAGTAATGTTGACAGTAAAAGCTTCAATTTGAATATATTTACTGCACATTTTAATGGGTCTAATGGAGCTTTTATAATATTATTTTTTTTACCACCAGCTTTGTTCTATTTTAATTTACTCTACTAATATTTCTTTTTATTTTACAGCTAAGTAAAAGGAAATAACTTCACCCCTCTCTCTCTCAAGGCACGATAGTTGGCTCTCCACACTAGGGGTCACAGCCACTCACCATCGACGCTACTCCACTGCCGATCACATCTCCACCGCCGTTCCAGCCTTCGACCCTGCCCGATCACATCTCCACCGCCATTCCCCACATCTGATTCATCTCCATCACCATCGATTAAACCCCCAAATCCCCAATTGCCAATTGCCACTTGTATCCTATCAATTACGGATTTCGAAATTTTGGGACTGATTCCTCTCTCTCAATTTCGAAATCCACCAGAAATCGCAACCCAGCATCTCTCTCTCTCCCTCTCTCTCAATTTCGAAATCCACCAGAAATCGCCTTCCCCAAGCAAACGATCTGAATCTCAAGTTCTCTCCTTCAACCCGCTGCCTATTCTCTCTTCACCAACCCTTCTACCCAATCACCATTTTCAGTCCCATTCAGATTTCGCGATTTGAAATCTGCACTACGGTTGCTCCTCTCTGCTTCGATTTCGCGATTCAGTTTCTGCGATTCACTTTCTGCGATTCGAAGAACTCCTCTCTGTCTCATGGAACCCTGAGCCGGCGTCTCTGTTTCACAAACACCACTGCCGTACCATTCGAATCAGAACCCCTGGCACCCATAGCCTCATAGCCGGATGCAACCTCACGTTAATCGCAAGCCCACGATTAAATCGCTTCCATCTGTTGCGATCCAATCTCCCTCTCTGGTGATTTCGAAACCATCCCTTCAGAAGACTCCAATCACCATCTCCACCTCAAATCACCACCGCACCACCACCTCAGTCGTTCACAACCATTCCAGCAAAATTGCAGTTCAAAGGTTTGAAATCATGTCTTCATCAGTCAAGAGACTAAGGTTTGCATCTCATTCCCTCTGCTTCTTGTCCATTTTACTCAAAGGCCTCTGATTCAGTTTCGCTACTACACCAGGTCCGTTTTTCTGATTCTCTTGCCGATTGCTTCCCTTCTGTTTTCTGATTCTCCGCTTGAATTCATATATTTGTGAGCAATTATTAGTTAGCCAGATTAATGTTTGGTTAAGGCAATTAAGAATTGAGTTTCAGTCATAAGTTATTACATTGCCTAGTTTAGAATTGCTTAGTTATTGTCTTTGCCGCATGCATAATATATTGATTTGGGATTGAACATTAGAATTCTGAAATTTATTGGATGTGAGTTACAATGGTGTTAGTCTATAATTTCAGTCCGTTACAGGTTTTGTGCTCAATAATGGAAATAAAAACTGACTATTGATAGGAATTCTGCTCTTATTAGCCAATTTGATTGTAATTGAGACATCATTGATATAATCCTTCATATATTGCTGAAATTGGTTCCTAATTTGTCAAATGAAGCGTCAGGTTGTGCATATTAGTTTTAAGAATAGTGAGTGACTAAGTGTAGTGAATCATTCTGGTTGTTGTGTTTGGGAGTTCTCACAGGTAGACACTTATGTGACTTAGGTAGTCTCTCATTGGCCTTGTGCATAAAAATGGTACAATATGACTTGAGCTACCAAAGTAGAAGTTGCAATCAATGCTTTGATGGGTTATAACTATAGAATTGCAGGTCTGTTTTATTTTCTTTGGAAAAGTTCCTGAACACAATTTTTGATTTAAATGGGAATTGTTTCAGACTTGCATATTTAGTTAATCTAATTTTCATATACAAGGTTTTGAAATTATTCAGTTACGGATTCTGTGAAATGCAAAATTTGAGATGATTATCCAATTAGATTTCCTTACACATTGTCACTAATTTCAGTCTTTGCTTGGGTCTTGTGCTAATAAAAGTATTCCTCATGACTGATTTTGACAACACTTTGGGCTTAACTGGCAACTTGACTGCTTGAATTGGATTACATAATTACACTTGCTTAGGAGTTTGTTTTGTTTGGCATGTGTCCTATTTTTTTTTTTAGTTTCTGCAGGAAAACTATCATCTTGGCAATATGGCTGGACCCTTAACCACCACCCATACAGCCTCAACAAGTAGCAAATTGTTACTACCATTCACTACACGCTCCTAACCAGCAGCCTATGCTTTATCCAGGTTCTGTTTTTAACTTTGAGTTTATTAGCTGCTGAATTGATGTTTTATTTCGGTTTTATTTCTGAGAAGAGACATTGCAATGATGACAACGCAAAACAGGGCAGCACCTTTACACTCTCATTCCTTTCATTTATTTGCTTAGAATCTCCCTCTTGTGATTTAATTGTGTTTGTCCACATTGAGGACAATGTGAGAAATAAGTGTGGGGAGGGGTTTTGACTATCGGGAGTGTTTTTATGCTGAATTTTTGTGCTTAATATGAATATATAGCTGCTGCCATCGTTTTGTTTTTGGTCTATGCTCTGTATATGGTCAATTTTTAAAATTTTTGTGATTGCACAATTTGCTTAAACCTTCAATGTTTGTTGCTGCCATGTGCTTATTTCTACTAAAAATTGATCACTATGACTGTTTTTGAAAGACAATGCTTATAGGGTCTAAGTTTAGGAACTTATCCCATGATATTATTAGAGTAAATTTTTGTGAATGTTTGTTGATATGTGCTGATTTTGAGATTACTCTTGGGGTTAATTAGTGTCCTTAAGCAAGACTTGGAACTCTACATGCAAAAAGATTTTGAGCAAATAATTTTAAGAATTTCTTTCTTGAGTTTGAGCAATCCTTTGAGCTAGTTGAAAAACGCTTTTAATTAGTTTAGCGAAGTCATTTTAACTAATTTTATCTCTTGTTCACTTTGAATAAATTGTTGAATTTGTGATTTTTTTTGATATAGAGTTTGAGGCTTGAGCTAATTAAGGTCAGACCTATGAATTGCATGAGCTTTAACTTGACTATTACTCTTAGAATCTTTATATAACCTGCTTAGTCATGGAAATGAGCATTGTGTGTGCGTTGTTGCATAGCTGAAAATAGAAAAAAATGGAAAAGAGTCAAGAAAAATTGAAAAAAAAAGCAAAAAAGTGAAAAAAAAAGAAGTAAAGAAGTGAAAAAAGAGAAAAAAAAATAAAGAAAAATAAAGAAAAGCAAAAAAAAAATGAAAAAATAGGAAATAAAAAATGAAGGCAAAACCCAAAGACTTGAGCAGTCGTGGTACTCCTCTGCCCGAGTTTGGGCAATGAGTAGGTTGGCCTTGCCGCATGAGTTTGTGAAGCCAGGTATCCATAAGCGGGTTTCCATAAAATGCTAACTCACTCATGTTAGCGATAAATGTTCAAGCACTAGGAAAGTCAAATAAGTTCAATAAAGTCTAGTTTTATTTATTTTTGAGTGGTTGCAATGATTTTTAGTGACTTCGCAGGTTATGTGAACATTCTCCTAGTAATGATATAATTACTATTAGACTTAAAGAATTGCATGATTTAATTGATGATGTTCAAGCCTTGGATTTTATGTTAGGGAGAGTCTAAATTCAACTCTTTAGTCTTTTTGAACTTCAAATAAACTTAGTCAATTTGACTTTGCTTAGTAATTACACTTGTTTTTCCGAATGTTCTTGTAAGGAATGTGAAGATTTGGGAGAGAGTTCTTTCCCATTAAACAGAATTTTGCTTGAGTTTTGAGTCATGCTTGAGGACAAACATGGGATAAGTGTGGGGATATTTGATAGGTTGCAAATCCAACATGTTTATTACTTTTTTTTTGTGCTTAATTGATGTTATTCACATTGAAAAGAAGAGCTTTTACTTGGTTTTTATTATTCTGGACAGGAACGGTGGATTTGCAATAAAGATGCTTATTTGGAGCTGGATTGGAAGTATTGAAGCAAAGGACATGAAGCTGAATTTTCTTTGTGACAAATTGTCAGATTGGCAGCAGAGGCCTTAGCCTTGTCCAAGGCTAACGGCCAAGAAGACCTAAACGGGCTGATTTAATTAAGTGACGGGCCCATACGATTTAGTTGTATTGGAGGACTTCTAAACCGAATTGTAATAGGATTTAAGTAGTTTTTAGTGGGCCTTTTTGTTATATTAGGTTGGCCCCACTCTTTATTGAGTATTTAAGTTATTTTTAGGGTTTTAGGAGGACACTTTTTGCCTCCTCTTTGATTAATATGAATTTCAGCATTCTTTTACAGAATTTTTGTTGTTCTTCCATGGCCATTTGTGGCTAAACTCTTTATTTCAGTCAAGGATTAATTCAAGGTTGAAGTTCTTAAGATTGTGAGGTTTGATTATGCCTAATTATTCTTTTTGATTCTTTTGCATTCATACTCTTATTGTGGCTTATTGGGAAAATCCATCCTTAATGTATTTTTATTAGTTGATTGATCTGGCCAATTGATTAATTGATAGGATACATATAGCTAATCAATGAGATTAAATCTGTAATTGTTTATTCGAATTGATACAAGTGGCAATTGATATAATTTGATTGGGTAGAACCTTTTGGGTTATTTTAAGTAATTGTATGATCTAATCTAAATGAATCTCGCTAGTAGGTTTGTTGGTTAGGGCAAGGTCTTTCTAGTGTTCATTGCAATCAATAAATTAAATCATGTTGCTAGTATTAGGGTTGTTTATTGGTTAGGGGTTATTCATAGCGCTATGTCTTGCTTAACCTATTCAGAACGGAAAGATTGGTCGGAGACGCTAGCTTGAAGGCTATAACTTGTCTGTGAATATGAATTAAAAAGATTATTTTTAGCTCGTGATCAATCCGTGAGAACTTCATACCGCGAATCGTCCCTGAGTTCACTTCATTGTTTCAAGTTTTTAATTATTTTTGATGTCCTAATTTCGTTCTTGATCACTTCTTTAACTTAATTTCATTTTATTTTTCATAAATATAATTCCACTATTTTTATTTTATTTTTCTTAAATTACAGCAGGTCAGATTTTGGTTAGCCTTGGGCAAGGCTAGTCCCTAGGGTTCGACCCTTCTCACCCTATTTACAAGTTTTCTTTTGTAGGAAGAGCATGTTTATTATTTTTGGTGGATTCGACACCCATCATGTTCCAAAGTCGCTATGGAGCATCTGAAAGCTCAGCAAACCATAGATTTTGAGTCCAATTCGAGAATCATATGACAAGAATCCATTAAGCACTAGCAGAGATCTTAGGTGCTTTAACCATTGCCATTAATTTGGCCATATTGAAATCTACACTACAACTAGGAAAACATGTGAAAATAGCTTTAAAGAAACCATTAAATCCCTTAGAACACCACCAACCCCAACTGGGGGCCCTAGTTTTCCCAATGATGATCCATCAATATTCCATTTCAAAGAGTTATTATCAGGAGGTAGCCAAATAGAAAAGGGCATAAGCTGAGAGTGAGGGTTCCAAGATTTGATACAGTCAAGAGAGTTAAAAATCACAGGCTTTATATGCAAATGAGGAATTGAAGACTGAAATCCATGCTGATAATCTTAATATAATGGCATCAAAGACCCTTTCAACATTAGAGAGGAATTATTGAGCAACACATTATTTCTTTTCATGTAAGAAAAGAAGATGGATAGCCAGACCTTTTTATGAAATTTCCTAGTAGTAAAGAAGCTCCATTATATGAATAGATCTTTCAAAGAGGAAGGACAACACTAGATAAAATTCCACTAGTTGAAGACTTGACACAAAATTTGCCAAGAGATAAGGCAAAGAAAAAATTATTGCAAAAAGAGCAAATGTCCACAGAAGGCTGTAAGATACCTATATTTGATAGGTGTTTTCTAATATTGATTCTACCATGAATAGTCATCCAAATAAAAACTTGAACTTTTTTTTAGGGGGGGAGGGGTGGGGGGTGGTTAGGAACCATCATTCCAATTATGAGGAGAATACTCGAAGGTGTCCATAAGAATGCTAGAGACAGTAAGCTTATCACAAAAGGATTTGGCTGAAGACTTTCCATTACTATTAAAACCCCATATGATTTTGTCATCATCCGCTAACTTGGGGAAAAAAAACTAAGCAATGTCAATAAAGAGTAGCCCAAGTAAATATTATTCCTAGACAAATAGCCAATGCCTCTAAGAGAAGACCCATATGCAATTATTCACTCTCTAAGTGCCAAAATTTTGATTATTGGATAGGGAAAACAACCTAGGATATCTAAGAGAGAGAGAGAAGCTGTAACATTCGAAAATTTATTAAAATTAAATTAAATAATTTGAGAGGTAAATGAAGTATTGGAAGTGAGAAAATATGTAATATATATGTAAAATATAAAGAAAATATACAAAACATATAAAACTAAATATTAGATAAAAAAAGACAAAAGATGAATAGTAAAAGAGGGGCAAGATTGTAAAAACTTAAAAAGTAAAAAAAATTCAAAAAAGAAATTAATTTTTGATGGAAGATGTAAATTGAAATTTTAAAAATAAATAAATAATTAAAATAATATATATATGGGGTTAAAATTAAAGAAGAAAGAAAATTAAAATAATATATTTATCATCATCTTCTTCTTCTCTTCTCTCTCAAGCACGAAATTTTCACCATGGCCAGGGATGAGTTTTGCTCCAAATACTAAATTTTAGAGGAATTTTCAAGGATTGAAGTGAATTTTGGTGTCTTTCCAACAAACTAGTAAGCTTTCTTTCTTGATTTTGAAGTTTCATGGAAATATATGAATATGTGAAATATAAAAATTTGATATGGTGTTTTATAATTAGTTATATTGGTATGGATGATGTTAATTTGATAAAGAGAGAATGATTTTGCTGTAAGCAGTTGATTTGTTTAAGTTTAGATGAAGTTTGGATGAGTTAGTAGTGAAATTAGGATTTTCATGGGATTTTTGTAAAGAATTGGTTTAAATTGGTTTTAATTATTTAAAATGTGATAGAATATAGTTTTAAAGGTATTTTTGAACTTAAATTATGTTTTGGAAGTGGTTAGATTAGGTTTCCAAAGTTAAAGAAGGTTAGAGTTTTGGAAGAGTTTTGTCAAAGAATTGGTGTTCATTATATTACATTGTTTAAAACATGTAATTAAATGACTTTAATGATAGAAATGAACTTAAAATACTATTAAAAATTGAGTAGAATGAACTTTTAGAATTAAAGTGAGTCAGGGCAAAATTTGAAAAATTGAAGCAATATTGTTTAATTCATGGTTAATAGTTAAAACACCTTAAAATGTAATTCTAATGTATGATATACATTCACATTTTAAATAGGTGTTGAGTAGATTGTTACTTCATCAACCAATTAGTGAGGGGTATTTTGAGTAAGTAGTGGGAAAGGAGTTCATTTAGCTTGAAGTGTTATTGAAGGAGTTTAGTATATACTTTGACATTGAGTGCGGTTGATTCCATTGATTTTAAACATAACACATTTCATTATTTAAATGTGATATGTTACTTGATTAATTTGAATGTGTGTGCATGACATTATTTGAAGTAACAATGTTTTGTTTGCATTAATTATAACTTGATAAGCCATTGGAGAATGACTAAGTGTGATGCGCGTGAAAAATGTAAAAAGTGCAAGTTGTGCATAAAATGAGAAAGTGAACCACATTTAATTTAAATGTGATGATGATGTGGTTTATGAGTCAAAAATATGAAAAAAAAAGAGAAATGTGGAAAAATAAGAGAAATATGAATTATGAGAAAAATGTGTTTGCATGTCATCTTATATAAAGTCTAGTTCTAGATTATTATTGTTGGATTTTTACGCCTTTGGGTGAAACATACTGGTGTCACAAACTTTTACACTTTCGGATGAGACATACTGGTATCATAAACTCATTACGCCTTCGGATAAGATACACTGGATAATTAATATTTCTGGAACCAGACCATTATATAAGAATTTTTGGGTCCAATATGTGTGGATAATTAATATGTTAAATAAATGTGTATATGTGTTGGGTGACATTTGAATTATAGTGCATTATTGACATTATGCATGTAATATCATTTATTTTATACCAAAGTATGTACCACTTAGCGAAATACTTAGCACAAATGAATTTTATCTTGCAGGTGATAAGGCAGATCCGAAGAATTTGGAGAGTGCTGCTAGACCACATCAAGTCTAGATTACAGTTGGTTATTCGTGAAGATTTTAGGGCTACCATGGATCAATGCCATATGTATTTCATGTAAACATTTTAAACTTTTTGAAATTTACTTAAGTATGTACATTATATTTATAAACATGTATATGATGTAAATTATAAAGATTTTCTTTGGGTTAAATGTTGGAAATTTGAAAAATGAGACATGTATATATATATATATATATATATATATATAAACTGATGTATATTTTGTGAAATGTTGGTAGATTTTAGCCATTAGCTATTTTGAAAAAATGAGTATGTTGAATGAATTTTTGGGAGTGTATTTTAAATACTGATTGTGAAAATTAAAATTTGGAAATACCCAAAATACAAAAAAAAAAAAACTCTAATAAAATTTTTCTAGAGATTTTCTTTTAAAATACATCTTTTTAATATTTAAATCACTGATGAATATTTTTATTTATTTATTAAAATACATTTTAAGTATTTAAAATAATTATCTTGAAATTATGAAAATTTTTGAAAAGATTATACTGTGATATTCTTGTATTATGTATGCATATTTTACATATATTGGGTGTGCATATTATACATATATATGGTATAAGAATGTTACAAGAGCACCATTAGCCCAAGGATCAAACAAAAAGTGAATACTTTCACCATTTTCCAACCAGTACCGAACCCCTTCTTGATAATTTCAGTGCTGGTTTCATCTTTTGTTGCTGAGCCAATAATATTTTTCCACACAATAGAAGCGGGTTCATTAAAACAGATAGGCAAAGTTTTGAAATTCTTGTATTTTGTGCGAATGGTGTCTTTCCACAGAGCAGGAGTAAAATCAATCAAAGAGTCTCCATAACCACATGAAAAGGAGAGCTCTATTCTTCTCTAGAATGGAACATATGCCAAGCCTTCCAAGACTTTTTGCATTTTCAATAATGGGCTAGCTGATGTTTTATAGTTTTTTTTCTATCCTTGCCACTCTAGAAAAAGTTTCTTTGAATCTTATTTATTTATTTTGCAACACTCTTTAGAATTTTGAAAAAGAGGCAAGCTTTGGAGAACAAATTTTATCAGTGTTTGCCTTTTTGCTAAAGAAAAATGTCATGTTATCCAACCAACGAATCTTGTCTTATTTTTTTTTACAACTGGCTCCTAGGTGGCTTTTTCCCCCTTGGATCTGGCCCAAAAGGAAAAATCCAACTTTAGTAAAAAGCCACCAAAATTAAATCTCCTACATTAGTCAATAAATTCATTAAAAAAAAACTATCCATAATGAATCTACCTTTAGTGAATGCAGATTGGCTTTCATTGACAATTTGATTAATAATAGGCATGATTCTCAGAGATAAGAGCTTAGCCGCAATCTTGTACATGCCATTAATAAGACTAATTGGGCGAAATTGCTTAAGCAGATAAGCACCTTGAACTTTTGGAATAAGCATGATGAATGAGAGTCCAAGGCTCCCAAATAGTTGTCCTGTTAAGAAAAAATTATCTAAAACATTCATTACATCAAAGCATAACAATCACCAGAACCTCCCCTTACTCTCAAATGTTTTGCCAAGTCTTACACTTATGCTCTCTCCCAACCAAATTAAGCACTCTCTCATCTGGTTGTGATGATCTGATTGACGATATTGACCTAGATGAAACCCTTGAATCGTTCAAAGTTAAAGTAAAAAATACTAGAAGAAAGAAAGTTACCTCCAACATTTTAAGAATAATAATACACATTTTCATGGTTAAAATTTATTTTTGACAAAAGAATCATTAACATTACTATGTCATATAAATAAAAATCTCTTAGTTGATTTTCTATCTTTATTATTAATAGAAAGTACAACAAAAGACACTATGTCATATGTCGCATTAACACCTTAATGAGTGTTCTATGTCTTTGCTTGTAGCCCAAACAAACATTATTGTTCATCTTCAATGAACTTCCCTCTCATGTCACTTTTTTATTGGTGCTTCTCTATCATAATTTTTTATCTGACCTAAAAAATTATTTATTTTTCTCTTATTGTCTTGAAGTTATGCTTTATTTTGTGCTGTTTATGAGAAAATTGAGAGCATTTTAAAACAAAAGCTAAAGATTTATTATTGAATTTGGCATTTAGTGTGAAAAATTATGAAACTTGATGATGTGCTAGCATTGTATAAATCGGTAGAATAATAAAACTTGGTGGTGGGCTAGCACTTACAGATGGCAACAGAAGGTGCAGTAATTGAAAATATTAAAACCTTAGTTGGTTGCTTGACCATTTTTATCCTAATTGGCATGTTTTTTTATATTTGTATGATCCGTTTTTAGCTAAAAAATTAGTCACATCAGATTATAAATATTTGTCTAACTAAATTACCCTTAGTGTTGTATCTTCCCAATTCATATTAGAATCAATTGATTTTCTTGCCTTAAACTCTAAATCAAAAAATAATTATGAAGAAGAAGAAGAAGAAGAAGAAGAAGAAGAAATCCCTTAGGAACCTGCAACTTTTAAGTAGAAACTTCCCCCCTATAAACCTAAATGCAAGCATAAAACAAGATCGATAGAAAAAGGAATGTAATATTCAAAAATGCAGTATTCGAATTTTCATTTTCCTTTCTTCACTCTCTTTTTTGGGCAACCAAATAAAGTTTTTTAGGAAGAAAAACATTACTTTCCTTCATTTGCTAACTAATAAAAAGAGTTTTTTTTTTTTTTTTAAAAAAAACTAATTCCCATCCTCACCTTTTTCATTATGACTACCTCTAAGATTATTCTCAACATGCACTATCAAAACAACCACAAAAATAAATGTCACAACATAGAAATAAAGTAAAGAAGAAAAATCCGCACAAATAATAAGCAGAAACCTCCTCCCTACAAACATACATACAAAATATCACCAAATTGATATAAAAAATGCATTATTCAAAATTTAATTTTCTTTTATTTACTCTCTTTTATGGGCAACCAAATAGA
This sequence comes from Garcia nutans, assembly GCA_947685225.1. Taxonomy (NCBI): domain Eukaryota; kingdom Viridiplantae; phylum Streptophyta; class Magnoliopsida; order Malpighiales; family Euphorbiaceae; genus Garcia; species Garcia nutans. Next base: position 38,299,218 of record CANTUV010000033.1, on the reverse strand, counting down.
TTTTTTCAGAAGAAAAATATTACTTTCCATCATTTGCTAACTACCAAAAAGTTTTTTTTTCTAAAAAATAATTTCCATCCTCACCTTTTTCACCATGAAAACCTGAACTATCTCTAAGATTATTCTCAAAATACACAATCAAAACAACCACAAAAATAAATGTTGCTGTAGAGAAAATAGAGTAAAGAAGAGAATTACACCTAAATAAAGGAAATAAGAAAACCTAAACAATAATAAAGGAGTAGTAAAGGCTATTCCATTAATAAGCAAAAATAAAAAAAAAAGAAAAAAACAAGAAATGGAGGTAAGCAAAAGCATAAGTTTTACCAACCACTATCCTTTTTTTATTCAATTTCCTCTGCAATTTTCTTATGAATATTTAATTCTTCTCTTCAATTTCAATTTTATTTTTTCTTTAGAAACACTTTAATCTTAACTGTGAGTGATATGCTTGAGTAAGAGAGAAAGATCTAAATTGTGAAAATGAAATTCCTAACTCAATGAGATGGTTAAATTAAAATCCCTAACTCAAATCCTAAGTGTAATGAGGTGAAGGAGTTGGAAAATTGTAAGATTGAAATTCCTAATTTGGATTAACTTGAAACTCATTGATTTTAAAGAGATGGTGTAAACACCTAAATTTGGCACCCTTTGCATAGTTCTGAAGGAATTGTCAAACTTGACAATTATATTATTGAATTTGATATTCATAGGAATCATCAAGGGAAAAAAGGACCAGATTCAATGAACTTTCAAAAGTAGCTAAGTGTTGAACTCAACAATTCTTCATTGTCGAGCTCAATAATTCTTGTTCTTGAATAACATCCTCTACACATAAAAAGCAAGCTGCTGCACCATTTTAGGGGGGTGGGTCAAAAAAAATATAATATAGACCTCACCTTTCTAACCAAAAGCCATAAATAACAAGCCAAAAACTTAGAGTTGGAGATCCAACCAACACAAGTCTAAGGAGGTAAATCAAAATAGGAGATTCTTATTGATCAATAACCCTTGGTGGTTAGTTCTCTCAAGAACTTCAAGAGATATTCCTTACTTAGTCTCGATGATCTTTTGAAATTTTTAACTCATAAAAACTATTCTTAAAACATGAGCAAATCAAATCTAAAAAAAATCACAGATCTAACATGGTAATATGATAAAGTTGAAATGACTTATGTTGTGAAGAACAAAATCATCATTTAGTATTTCCTAAAAATGAATTCCTATTATGTAAAAGTGGTATATTAACCAAATCATTTTTTACAGAGCTCGATAAATTTTTGGAACATCTCTTATTAAAATATGACAATACTTTGATTCTATTTTTATTTTTTTATTGCTTATTTATCCTTAGCTTCTATTACTACCAATTATTATTTATTGTTATTTGTTTCTGTAAATTTATATGCTTTTTTGGACATATCTTTCTTTGGCATTAAGTTAATTTTATGACATTTGCATTTACATCATTCATCTTTATTCTGAACATTCCTTTTCTTGTAAGATTTGATGTATATAGGAAAATCTAATATAATTTTAGAACAATGTATTGGATTTATTATGATGATATGTAATATAATGATTTCCCTTTTTTAGATTATCTTTGTAAAGAGCATGTTTTCCACTCTTGTGGGTGCTCATAGGAATTTTTCTATATAGACATGCATCATGTGCACCATTTATTCATTTTTATATTTTGTGATTTTATCTTCATATATTTTATTGTCTAATACTATGAGTAATCTTTGCCAACATATGAATAATAAAGGTGGTCGGCTCTTTCAAGCTGGGCATATGTAAATAATAGAGATTCTATCTATATTATTCTCATATGTACTTAACTTTATGAGCCCAGATTCAAAAGAGGGTTGGGAATTTCTTAAAAAGGAATAAAGAGTATGTTACCCCTTATCATTTCTCTATCGTATCGGGTGGCGACTTTTTTTTTTCATAGATCTTGCCTGTCAAATTCGTGAGGTTAATAACCTGGCAGTGTTGAAACCCAAAAAAGACAAAATGAGCATGAACGGACTAGGCACTCACAGATGGTTAGATTGAAAGAGAGATTAAAATTCACTATTTCTAATTAACCTAAAGCTCATTAATTTAGTTGATAGTCATTTAGTCATTTTACTAGCTATTTTTAAGATATTTTTGTTACTTTCTCAACAAAATATGATGTGGCTAATTAATCAGTTAATGAAGAAGAAAACGGTCATAGTAATTAGCTTAATTCTAAAAATTTGAGTTCAGATACCAAATTGACAAAAAAAAAAGTCAATACACCAAAATAGCAAAAGTAAAAAAGTACATATGCCAATAATATATTCTCTCCCTTTTTGACTTTGGTAATTAAATTGAATTGGTTTAAAAATCTTACAAGTTTTAATATCTAAAGAGTATTCTCCCCCAGAAACATGTTACTATAAATTTTTTTTGGATAAAACTCCCTTAATAATTTGTCTTCTCTTTAGTTTCTTTAGTTCGATTCTCCTTTTGCAATTAGATTAGTCTCCCCTTTTGATACTAAATTAATGTAACATCTGTGGTTTTAGACAAATTAAATAAGTATATGGAGGATTAATCAGGTATGTTGGAAGAGAAAAATATAAGATATACATATAATATATACAAGATATATACATATTGTATATTTGAGGTGTACATAAAATATATATTACATATACATAAAGATATAAACAACATATACTATAAATATACATGAAGTATAATTGTATATATATATATATAGAATTTTGGGTGGAGGATGATAATAAATAAAAAAAAAGTCAAAGGAAGAAAGGAATACTTGGTTGGAAAAAAAAGATGAAAAATAATTAAATATTTAATAAATTAATATTTTTAGATAAAAATAAAGAAGGAAAGTTAAAAGAGGACTTCATCTTCTTCTTCTCTATGGGCTAGCCAAAATTTCTCTTAGAGAGAAAGAGAGAGTGTTTTGTTCCAAATACTTCAAATTACAAAAGAAATTCAAAGTTTCTAGGAGATTTTGAAGGAAAATCAAGAATTCAAGTTTTTCTTTAAATTAAGCTTATTTCTTTTATTTTTATGATTATGTAAAATTGTTCTAGAGAGAGAAAGTATGCTTAAATGGTTAAAATTGATAGTAATTGAGTTAATATAGTGGATATGTGATGATTTGATAACCAATTTGTGGAGATGAGCATAAATGATGAAATTACGTTTTGTAATTGAATATGTATAATTAGGATTTCTAATAGAGGTGCTTAATGTTATAATAATGGATTGACTTAATGTTATTTTAGTATTTATGCTATAATTTTAAGGTTAGTTGTTGAATATGAGTGAGTTTGGATAAAGTTAGAGTTTATGGAAGGTTATGTGGAATTAGGATTTTCGATGGAGGTAACTATAATTACTGAAATGAATTGTTTTGTCATTATTTTGATAAGTATGTAATGAATATATGGTTAAATGTTGGAAATAAGTTGGGTAGAATGAAGTTTGAATAAAGTAGTAAGTGGTGAAATTAGATTTTTATTGGAATTTTTATGGAAATTGTGTATTTAATGATAGTTTGATATAAATTAACCATGGAAGTGAATTTAATTGAATAATTTAGCTTATGGTTGGGTTTATGTATGTGTAGGCCAAATTGGTGAAAGTGGTGGAGTTTAGGATTTTGGCTTGGAAAGGGGTTTAAAGTGGATTTGGAAGTAAATAAGTTTAGTAGATATTTTGATAAATATTGTTTTAGTAACATTGTGGTTGACATGTTGACATAACACATTGTGACTTTGTAAATGTATTATATCACTTTCATTTTGGTTTTGATAGGATATGTGCATTGTACAATTAAGAGTGTGTTTAATGCATGAAGTATGAAAAAGATGAGCCAATTTAGAATGGCTAATATAATTATTATGTACTTAATATGTAAAATGTGAAATATGCTAAATATGATTAGAAAAGATGAGGATGAATCATGTGATAAGTAATGAGAAAGAAAATGTAGAAAATAGCAAAAATGTGAAAAATGTGAAAATTATGGGAAAAGAATAATGTGATGAAAGTGAGAAGATATGATAATGAGAACATAAAAAGTAAAGAGATACTTTGTGTTTGCTAACTCTATACAATTACTTATCCATAAAGTTGATATTGGTAATGCATGTGTTAATAGATCTGAGCAGAGCTAGGTCATATTGATTTTGGCCTATCATGACACCAGCATGTCTAGCCCCAAAGGCACAATAATATCAGTGATACCAATGTGTCCAACCCCAAAGGCAGAATAATAATAGTGACACCAGTGTGTCCAGCCTCGAAGGCAGAATAAACATCATAACGTATCGTTGGCATGCTAACTCAATAATGCAAAAATCAATTTCTCGAAATAAGTTATTGTGCCCGACTATCAGACACATTGTTTAGTTACAATTTCTTATTGCAGTCTCATTATCATATTTTCTCCATTTTCATCACATTTACTTTTTTACCATAATTTTCACATTTCCATCACACTATTCATCACATTTCTCATAATTTTAAATACATTTAAACTGTGACATCTGTTCCCACATTTCTTAAACATATTTCAAAATTTTCACAAATAACACACATCAATGTGGTTAGCCATTCTACAATGGCTTAAGATATTGATTTTATGCAATTCACACAACATTACACTAAACAATGTATATTACATGTCAAAACCAACTTTAAAGTAGCTTAGCACATTCACAACTCACAATGTGCTAGGCCAAACTAAATACAATTAAAATATATAAAATTAAAGTATGTACTAACCTTGGAGATGCTAAAACTAAGCCCAATTCACCTTCCATCTTTAACTTTTTCTCATGCCCTTCCTCTCTTTAAATTGGCAATATCACATTCCTCACTCCTAAACCATATTATAAGTTAAAAAATGGCATTAACATCTCATTCTATACCATTTAAATAAATTAAATAACATTTACAACCATTCTATATCAAAAATCCATCAAAACCCTAATTACCCTTACTGCTTCATTTGAACATCCATCATACCTATTCATTTCAATCATCCAACCATAAAATCTTTACTTATTCATCAAAATAACATTATTACAAACCATTTTAACAATTATTGAAATCCCCTTTAAAAACTCAAATTTCACATAATCACCCTAAACTCTAATTTATTCACTACCTCACTCAAACTTCCGCAAAACCTAACCATTTCAACTATCCAACCTTAAAACCATCATTTCTATATCAAAATAACACCCTAACAATTCATTTTAACAATTATCTAAACCTCCATTAAAAATATAATTTTCACATAATCAAAAAATTAAAGAAAAGCTTACTTAATTTAAAGATTATTCACCTAATCCTTGCTTAATCTTTAAAATCACCTTAAAACCCTTGAAATTCTTGTGAAATTTAATGTATTTGACAAAGTAGAGCTTTCTCTCTCTAAAATTGGCTATGGTGGATGAAGAAGAAGAAGAAGGGTTTTTGATTTTCAATCTTCCTTTCCTAACCATAAATATATATTTATATAATTAATTAATTAATTTTATTTCTTTTAATCCCAACCATATTTATTTTCTTTAACTACTTTGACTTTTGTTTCTTTTTTTTTTTCCATTTCTTTTCTTTCCTACTTTTTTTTCTTTTTCTTTTATTATTATTATTATTGCTATTTTTTAACTTTTCCAACCATATTATGTATTTATATATATGTGTATATAACATGTATACTTTATGTATACATTATGTGTATTCTTATATATGTGTGCTTATATTATGTATATCTTTATGTATGTATATATGTCATGTATATTTTAATTGTATAATATGTAACCAATATTTATGATAAGTATATGTTAGGTATATACTATGTATACATTATGTATTTTTAATATATATCTTGTATATATATTAGGTATATACTATACATAATATATCTTCCAACACTCTAATTACTCCTCTGCATTAATTATCCAATAATATTTAAATTTACGGATATTACATTTATATTTTTATATTTTGATTAAATTTGCCTTAAAATTTATTTTTAGGTGATTTGGAAGAAACCAGTGGCAAAATCAAAGCCACGGTCGTGGTACTTCACCACCACAATTATGGGATTAGATAGGAATATGTGAAATTAGGTAGAATAAGAAAAATTGGGAAGGCAGTGAAGAAATGAATGCCATGATCATGGGATTCATTTATTGAACCAAGAAAAAGTGGCAGAAGCAGTTATAAACCCATGATCGTGGCATCTTCAACTTACAACCGTGGCTTTAGTTTTAAATATGTGAAAATAACTATAAGGCTGGCCAGTCAAAGCAAACCCATGATTGTAGCACCCAGGCCCACGATTGTGGCAGCTTTGATACTATAAAAGCATTTATTTTCTCTCTCTCCTTCACTTTTTGCAAACTCTGGCCATGCATATTTGAAAGCCACGACTCTCCTCTCTTTGCCCATGCCCAATCTCACTTCTAAACTCCAATTTTTACCAACATTTCACCAATTTTCATCGTACCCATCAATCAAAATGCCTAGAAGAAAGACTTTGGTAAGGAAATCAAGGGGACAAAGCCTAAGAGATAACCAAGGAAATTCTCCACAATCATCACCATCTTTCACTCAACCACCACCATTACAAAGGCTAAAGGAATCATCATAATCTCAACCACCACCTTAGCCATCAAACATGTACCCTCGATAGATCTAATTAGGATGCAATTCAAAGAAAAAGGTACTATGACCTAAACTCTAGAAAAATTATACCATTTAGATTTATTAATGGGGATGTGATTAGAAAGCCAGGATGGAATGATAACTTAATGAAAATAGTTATTGATATGCAATCGATTATGTTTACATCTAAGCACTTTCTTACATATGCATAATTGACATTGAAATTTATGAGTTCATTTAAATTCACACCACGAGATAGACATGTTGCACATAATGGTAAAGTGGACTTTAGACTTGCCAATAGAGATTATCATTAGAGCATAATAGAATTTGGGAATTCCATTAGTTTGGTTGATCAACAAGGTACTAGTGAGAGAACAAATGGTTTTGATGAAAAAGAGACTTGGACTAGATTGGGTGGTTTGGGTAGATTTGATAGAAAAATTTCAAAAGCCTCAAACTTTACCAACCCTTTCTATAGGTCCATCCATGTGGTTCTAGAAAATACCACATGGTAAAGCTAGGGATTGGTAAATTCTAAAGATTTGCATTCTTTTATTGTGCTTTAGGAGAGACTCCATTTAATTTTGGATTTTGGTTAGTAAAGAGGTGTGAGGAAGTTAGGAAACAATATGAGAAAATTGTCATTGGGGGAATGATGACCAAAATTTCTGATTATTTAGGAATAAAATGTGATAATCTTGCACCAATTCTTAGGAAAACCACCACTGATATGGCAACTATTCTCACAATGAAATTAGCTTAAAAGGGAGGATGCATGTATTTGGTGTTGGGACCTTCTGATGACAATGTTGAATTTGATGAGGATGACTTAATGAGAGATGTAGAAGAAGAGGATACTGAAGAACACCGCCATTCTTCTCCTCCCCCATCTGAAGCTGGACCATCCATTCCTTCCAATTCATTTCAATATTTATCTAATATAATTGATTCTTTTAAGTAAGAAATGAATTGCAGGAATGATGCTTGGAAGCAAAGAGTTAATAACATGGAGCATCATTTTGGAGGAGTTGAGCAAGAAGTTCATACAGTCTCCATGAAAATGATGGGATTGAGCGAGCAAATTAATAGTTTCTTTACCCAGTTTGGGTTGCACTGCCCACCACTGCAGCCTCCTCCTCTTAGTAATGGTGACCACTGAGGACAATGATATCTAAAGTTTGGGGGAGTTTCCCTAAAACTTATTTATTTAAGTACTTGGTTTATATGTTGGATATTTTTATGCTTTGTTTTGAATAATTTATTATGTTTGTGGATGATGGATATTATACTATGTTTATGTTTCAAGTTTTGGGATCTTTGTTTTCGATTTTTATTGAATGATTTAATTTGACTATATTAATATGTATATTTGTTGTTTTGCTTCATAATAGACTAAGCTTTAAATGTGATTTTATACACTCAAAATTTTCTTTTAAAAATTTTAAAATTTTTCAATCAAAATCTTGGCAAAATAATTATGCTTTATGTATTTTGAACCAATGGAGCTTTTTAAAAATAATTTTGAAAAGGGAGGATGCATGTATGTGGTTTTAGGCCTAGGTAAAAATAATTGTGAAAGTTTAGAAAAAGGCATACTCTTTTAAAAATTATTTTTACCTAGGTCTAGAACATATTTAAAAGAGCTTTTGAGGAAAAATTAAACCTTGTTAAGTAAAAGAAAAGATGATTTAAACATTATTTGTTGAGCCAAAATCTTATATCTACCAAAAATTAAACATTGCCTATAGTTTCCCTTTTGAGCAAAAAAAATTACATTTTTAACTTTCGATTCTTTTAAAAATAAGCCTTAATTACTACCTATTTTGGGTTAATTATTTTCGATTTTACTTTCCTCTTATTTTATGTTCATAATAGATTTTCCATTTATCTAAGGATCCTTTGTCAAATCTTAAGTTTGGTACATAAAATAACTAAATTTCTTTTTAAAAAAGAATTCAGTTTCATTTTCTCAATCTAGGTACATCAAACAAAGAGGAACAAGCTATACTGAGGAAAGAACGGAATAATCTCAAAGAGGAGCTAACATGGAAGGTAATTTAGAAAATAAGAAACCCAAAATTATCTTTAAGCTTTTTTTAGCCAAAACCCTAATCGACCCCATTACAAGCTTATAAAGACCTTTTGATTTTCCTTGCGGTGGTAAGGTCTATTAGTGGAGAAAGCTCAATTAAACATACATATGAGAATAGATAAAATCTTTACAAATAAGTGCTTATCCAAATGATCAATAATTGGTTACTTTTAATTAAATTTCTTGAGCAAAAGAGGTAAAAATGAAATAAGCATGGTTATGGAGCTACATTTAGATTAAAAATTTTTAAATATTAAAAGTTTAAATATTTGTATATAAATTTGACATATAATGAATTCTATTATGAGAGATTGCTTGAAGACAAGCAATAGTTGAAGCTTGGGGGAGTTAATAAAATTGAATTTTGACTAATATTTCGGGTTATTCTAACTTTATTTTTAATCATTTTCAATTGAATTTGATGTATTTACTTTGTTGGAAGTTAGAATTCCCTTTATTCTAGCATGGAAAGTCAAGCTACAAGATTCTAACTAAAAGTTGTGCAAAACTAGAGAAAAATGGGCAAAAATGCAGAGAAATCAATTGCCACGTCCATGGGTATTGATTCCCGTGATTATAGACTTTGAATTAAATCTGCCAAAACAAGAAGTAAAGGGAAAGTGAAATTTTCAGAAGAGATTTAAAACCCACGGTTGTGGCCACCAAAGCCACCCCCGTGGGATACAATTGCTCGCTACCCAAAAGTGGAAAAAAAGAAAGATGAAATTCCAAAAGCCGAACCAATCCCATGACTATGGCAATCAAAATCCACGACTATGGTATCCAAATGCTTACTACCCAAAAAAAGGGAAAAGAACAGAAAAGCCACAAGTTACAGAAGCCAAACCAATGCCACGGTCATAACTACTGAAAACTATGCCCGTGGGAGACAAAAATGCACCAAAAGGTTGATGAGACAGTACTGATCTACTAGTCCATAGCCATGGCATCAAAAGTCATGCCCATGGGAATATAAAAGTGGTAGGTACCTAATTTTAGGAGAAAAATCCTCCATGTTTTGGGGTGGGATTGATTGAAATTATTACCTACTATGAAAAGAAGCCCTCCAAACTTCATATAAACATGCATTCTTCAAGCTTCATCCATAAATCATCCATTGTAAGAAATTACTTCAAAATTATAGTAGTTGATTAGAGTTACTTGGAAAGAAGAGTAAAACTTAGTTTGAGAAGAAGAATCAAATCTAAGTGGAGCTCTTCATCAATCCAAAGAAGAATAAGAGTTTGATTTTTCTTATTTCTTTAAATTACTATGTTTACAATATTACTTTTAATAATTGTTTTGCTTATATTTTCATTATGAAGAACTAAATTTCTATTTAGAGTTGGCCCCTTAAATTAATTTTACTATAGAGTAATTAATATTTATTTGATTTAATTAAAGTTTATTCTTTGATTAATATCTTATCTTTAATCTTAATACATTAATTATCTAGCTAATAATTAATTAAGTGGATATGTTATGTGATGGAGCGAGAGTAGAAGCATAACATTAGTCTAAGGACGTAACAATCCTAAGTTAAGTTTTCACTTTCACTTAGAGAAAAGGTAAACACTTAAAAAGTTAATATAAGATTTTCACAAGGTTTAATGAATTAGTTTGATTACTTATGATTATTAGCTTAATTAAAGAGAAACCACCCAATAATCAAGGAGACCTTAAATTAAATCAATACTTTAGAAAATCTATGATAAATTAATTAAGGTGGATTTCCCTAAGTTCATCATCAAATGAAAACCTAAAACATTTCAGTTTTTAGTTAATTTATTCTTAATTCTAAATTCAACTTCTTTCATTCAAATAATAATAAGTTTAATGATTTGATACTTAGAATCACCTTTCTTGTGGGAACGATAATCAACTTACTACTATATTACTTGTTAATGACTTGTGGACTTGCAATTAAGGCAACAAGCTATAAAGGCACCTAACAGATATGTAGAGTAATTAAAAATGAATTAGATAAATAAACAAGTGAAATTGAAAGAATTTTTAATAATTTAAATAATCTATAAAGATGTGCAGTGTAAATTAAAAAGGAAGTAAATAAAAAAATAGTAGAATAAGAAGAGAGTGAACAACAAACTATAAACTTGAGTGTGGATGTTATAAACTTATATTACACAAAAAGTAACTTCATTGCGAATTAAAGATAAATTACGTATTTAATGTTATTTGAGGTAAAACTCACTTTATTGTATTGTTAAGATGGACAAGAATAATAATTAATATAAAGGACATGTTTTTATTAAAATTAATATTATAATTGTAAAATTGATTAAAGTAAGAAAATAATTGTTATGCCTAATTTATATTGGCGATAAACCTAGTTATCGGATTGAATGGCGAGCCATAGGGTGAATATCTATACTGATACTGGACACTTCGTGTTATTACTGTTATTAGGCATTTTGCTATTACTGGGCCACTGACCATACTGATTGATATATTTATGGGCATTTACTTGCCATTACCGAGTCTGTTATCCGATCCTAGGATTTTAAACTCGGTATATGAGGAAAAAAGTGTATTATTTATATAACTTATTAAAATATATAAAATATATTTATAATGAATATTTATAATAAATTATATTAATTAGTAAGATTTACTGAAATTTGATTGAAAGTTTAATTGTATTAAACATAATGAATGTGTTCAAAGTGTTACATTGAGCCAAAATGTTAAAGTGTTAAACTGAATGAAAATGTTCCATATATTAAATTGATAAGTGAGATTTACTAAAAATACGAACGTTGTTATGTATTGAATAACAAATTATAATTGGGAATATAAATTCTAAATAAGAAATATAATTTTACCAATAAGATTTAAACAATACAACCATAAAGTAAATTATTGTAATAATGGAAGTACGTAACAATATAAATATGTCTTATTAAATTAAATTGAATTTTGAACCTTTACAGTATTGAAGTAAATTTTATTGAAAGTTTTTTATTTATTAATTTTTTATTAACTTGAGATTTATTACTATATTATTATAATTATTTTCTCTAATATTAAGTGGTAAAGTATGTATATACAAGCACCAGTAAGCTATAAGTTTTATGTGTTAGATTTTTCTTGATATGCAGGTAAGATGGACCAAAATAGAGTTATCAATAAGTGAATAAGAGTTTCAATTGTAGAACGTGTAGCGTCCCCCTATTATTTCAGCTGGGCTGGGTTTATAGCCCGGCCTAGCTGAAATAACAAGGGATGCTACAGTTAAAAAGGCACCTTTTTAACTGTAGCATCCCCCTATTATTTCAGCTGGGCCCGGCTTACAACCCGGTCTTTTCACCATCCCAGTCTGTCAAGGGTCCGCCACAGTATCCGTTCACCTCACGGTTCTTGAGCAGTAATTTATTTATTTGGCCTCAAATGAGGTCGCCTCCCTCATTCAAACCCATGACCTCCTCCCTTAAGAGGAAACCATGAGCTGAATGAGTACCATTTCTGCCTTTTTAACTATAGCGTCCCCCTATTATTTCAGCTGGGCCTGGCTTAAAGCCTGGCCTTTCACCGTCCCAGTCTGTCGGGGGTCCGCCACAGTACTCGTTTACCTCACAGTTCCCGAGCAGTGATTTGTTTATTTGGCCTCAAATGAGGTCGCCTCCCTCATTCGAACCCGTGACCTCCTCCCTTAAGAGGAAACTATGAGCTAAACAAGTACCATTTCTTCTACAAACAATTGTAACACCCCTATATCCCATATACGTACACCACATACACCCACAACACATATGTAATATACGTATACCGGATACAAGGATGTCACAGTCTATTTGAAGCAAACCAATCTTTGAACTTTAACATAAAATCATTATTATAAAAAGTAATAGATAAACCATTCCTTGTTAAAATTCATATACATATATCTTCATTACACCCAAAGTTTATCCAAAACATTTGTTTAATAAGCAACGAAAAATGTAGCAGAATATATATGTGTCTACATAAAAAATAATATTTACAAAAATATAGAGTTTATACATGCTTGGCAGTTCATTTCTGATCTTAAAGTCCAAAATCAACACTTCACAAGGGATCACAAGCCTAGACTCGACTCAGTCTAGCTGAACTCTCCGGCTCAACCGGATCTACCCTGTCACCTGCGCGATAAATCACAATCTCGCTAAGCCAAAGGCTTAGTACTACAAACCACGATAACAAAATGCTTTAAATGTAATGCCAATGTCAAACTTTCAAGAATTAGAAGTAATATATAAGGATATTATATTTCATAATATTAAATCTCATTATATTATTCAATTGTTCCATCATTCATAACTCACATTAAAGCAAAGACAAGTATGATCCCAAAAGAAACTAATATGCCATTCAAATTCTAGAGTTTCTGTTTTGGTCCAATAATCACATTTATCAAGCTCGTAGGCGAATCATTATCACAATGAGGATGACCTCATATGTAATATCCCAACTAAGCTTCAAGGACTAGGCCCAACTAAGCTTCAAGAGGAGCATAGCATTAACCCAACCTGGCTTCAAAGACCAAGCCCAACCCAGCTTCAAGGGATTGTTACTTTTAGGCATGTCACCAACAACAAAACTCTGAAAATTGAATAACATACTAGGCACACAATTCTTTCATAATTTCATTATCAAATCCATTCTCATTTTCACATGACCATCTAGGCACAATGCCCTAAATATTTCATTTATATCATTATAGCCATCAACAATGGCTTCACATTTCATTATTAGAGTATACATAACAAATTACATTATTCATATATTATGAATCCTCAACATATAATTCACATAGTTCACATAATGCAAATCGTAGCATCATTCTCATATATCAGCAACATGATAGGTAACCTAACACATTTTCCAACTAAATGTGTTAAGTCCCAAAGTCATGTATATGTATGCAATCATGTAAGGTTTATACTTACCTCTAAGAGCAACAAACACCAATCTAACAACCTCCTCTTCCAAGAATCCTTCAACACTTGGATTGGTTACCTCAAATCCCTTCAAAACTAATCCAAATGTAATTATACACACTCACTTAGTGATACACATAAGAAAATAAGAATAAGAACTATCTAGGGCAAACTCTACACATGACACGCTTAACAACAGGAAATGGACAACCGGGTGCTGCCAGAGAAATTATTAAAGAGACAGATTCTCTGATTTTGGAAGATTTAATTTTTAAATATATTAAATCAGCTTGGAAAAATATAAAAATTTAAATATAAGTCCATATATGTTTCAAGTGCACATGGATAAACTTTTACAAGCTTTTATAAAGAATTGGTAAGGAATATAAAAATTGGAAGTGAGATTGACATGAAACTGAGGAAGCCATGCAGTTTTGTGTAAGTAAGTAATAAATTAATTTTATGTGACAAATGAATGAAGAAAATTATAAAACTTTATATGCATATGGGTATAATTATAGAAGGAATATGGATTTTTTAATAATTTGCAACAAAGAGTTCGTAATTAAAATCAAAGAGTGAAATTATATATGATAGCGAATTGTTTATTATGGAACAATGATGCATAATTTAGGGTTGAGTGTGTAAAATTAAAGTATCTAAATGGATGATATTAATTAGTGTAATGAAATAAATTAGTGTTGTTTAAATATAAATATTATGATTTTAATATTGAAAATGTGACATGGACGAGATTTGGTGAGGTTCATGTTGTTGGTTGCAATATATGAAATTTGAATTTTGAAATGGGTTCCATAATTGTGAAAGTGATGTGTTTTGATGTTATATTAATATAAAAATAATGTTTATAAAGTTAGCTCTTGAAAGTGAGATTAATAGAATGAAGTTTAAGTAAAATAGTAAATTGGAAATTTAGAGTTGCAAGGGAATTTCGATGAGGATTGTTTAGATATTGATAGTTTAATGTTTAATAAGCATGGGAGTGATTTTGAATGAGTAATGTTACTTATAAAAGTACTAACTAAGGTGTAATGTGGTTGATAATATAGAAATTTATTATGAAATAAAGGGAAATGATTAAGCAAGTGAAAATGAGTTACTTTAGTTAATTGAATTGGAAATGATGAAAATGGATATGAAAGGTGTGATCAATGCAAAAAAAAAAAATGTGAGAGAGATATCACATTGGAAACGTGACTAAGATTTAAGTGAAGTGTTAGAAAAAAAAATTATAATAAGAAACTTATTTAAGAGATGAGCAATTGAATAAGGAAGATGTTAATTATGTTGTGGTCAGAGTGTGTATATATGTTGAATTGATGAATAACCTAAGTAATATCAAAAGAATGAGAAATGATAATGTTCTCTGAAAGGTGATAAATGTTAACTTTGTATAGGTTGTATGTAAAAGAGGAATTGAGTATAATTGTATGATTTGTGTGATGAGATTTTTTTTATATAAACACAAATATGATATATAAGAAAATGTGGAAAGTAAGTCATATTATGATTATGACTTATGAAGGTGTATGTGAATGATTAAAAAAATGTTATTGAGTGTTTACTACCTTATATAGATACGTGTCTGGTGATATTGAAAATGATATTGCATGTATTAATAGATATAAGAGAGATTAGGTCTTGAACTGCGTAGAGTTAGGTCATGTGATGAATTGAGATTGAGAATGGACCCGAACAGAGCTGGACGGTGAAATTGTTATTTTAACAACTGAACTTCATGATTGTATAGTATTTTGGGCCTAAAGTATATGCGTATAAATAAGAGATTGTAAGGAAAAAGGAAAGTATAATGAAAAAAAAGTATGGAAATGGAAATATATATATATATATGAATGAAAATTTTTATAAGAGATAGATTAGAAATGGAGTAATAAATGGAAATTGTGTAAATTAGCATATGAACGAATGTGCATATATAAGAGATGTTAATGATAATATTGTTGAAACATGATTTAGGCTAATGATGATCAAGTGATCAAGAGTAATTGCTTTGAAATAGAGCTGAAATGTGTTAACTTTTTATATAGCAAAAGATTAGAAAATGAATATGTGATTTTTCTGATACGAACTTAACATTGTGATTGGAAATGTTTGAAGAAGAATGATAGAGGAGCAGTATTTATTTACAAGCCACAAGCGTGACCATTATTATGGCATGACCATTGGATAATTTTGGTGAGATTGATAGTTATGCTTTAAGAAACATGGTCAAGACTTATGATTTGCGTAGTTGGATCTTATAATTTTATGTTAAAAATTCGTTTATAATTATAGAAAGTGTGGAAACAGAAGAAAATTATAAAAATATGATGAGCTTTAAGTGATGTGTAAGAAAAGTGATTTTTGTAAATATGGTAACTATAAGAAATGTGAGTAAGAGTTATAATGAATATGTTTGAAAGTGGTATAAAATGAATAAGTTGATGAAAGTGACGTTTAAAGTGAGCAAGACTAGGAGAAATGAATATTATCTGTAATGATGAATTTAAAATAGACTAAAGGTTGGTCAGAATAGAATAAAATTGTGATGGTCATATTGTGATAGTTATATCAATTGATCCAAAATGCAATAAGTTTATAAGTATTTATTGAAATTCAATGTGTGTAGTTGTATTAAGAATATGCAAGCTATATGATAATGTGCATAAGATAGCGTTTTGATATGTATATGCATATGAAAGGAGCTAATTTATATTAGTTTCAAATAATTATAAGAGAAAAGTGTTAGTTATAGTACAATTGGAATGAATTTTAATAAGGAAATAAGATTTTATTGTTGTATAATGGTGATATTAAATTAATATATGGTAATTGTATAAAGAATAGGATCAAAGTAAAGATGTGTAAAATTATTGTGTTAAGATAAAAGCTATTAACATTTGAATTTAAGGTGATGAGAGTATATTTTTAAGATAATGAAGTGATCAGATATCTTGAGTGCAATAGGTGTGTGGTGTATATATATTAAGGAGATGAACTAATTTTGTCTAATGACAATTCGATTGAAGATAATAATCTGTTGTGACTGTTTGAGTAAATAAACAGTATAATGATGTGTTAGGGAATGGTTAAGAGGAAATTAAGAATGAACCTAAAGGGGAGAATAGAAATTATGTAATTTGGTAAAATAATGATTTGAATGATTTATTACTATACTGGATAATTTCAAAGACGAAATTATTTAAGGGGGAGAAAATTGTAACATCCGTGATTTTGGAGAAATTAAATAAGTATTTGGAGATATAAATTGTATATACTCAATATATATATCTAGAGTATATATAACATATACATTTGGTATATTAATTGTATATGTTGGACTAATATATTACATACTTAATATTTAATACACATATAAGGTACATTTGATGTGTATATAAGATACACATTACTTGTGCATATGTGTAATATCCTAAATTTTTGAAAAGTTCTAATTTTGAAAATTTTGATAAAATAAATTATAATTTAAATGGATAAATTAAATTAATGGTTTTAAATGAAAAATGAAGGGGTTTTAAATGAAAAAGTGGATAATATATGTGATATATATGTAAAATATGCATAACGTATAAAAGTCAACACTTTTTAAAAGAAAAGTCAAAGTAAAAGGGTATTTTAGTAATTAAATCTTAGAAATTTAAAATTTATAAAATAATTTAAAAATAAATTATTTTTGAATGGAAGAGGAAATTTAGAATTTTTAATTTATTAAATAAATAATTAAATAATTAAATATTAAATTATTTTAATATATATATATATATGGTTTAAAATTAAAGGGTGAAAGGAAAGAGAAATAAAAAAAATAAATTCTTCTTCTTTCCTTCAAGGCCGAATTTCATGGCTTCAAGAGAGGGATTTGCTTCTTCCATACTCCAAAAATTGAAGAGATTTTAAGGATTCAAGTGGAGTTTTAGAAGTTTCTTCATCAATCGGTAAACTTTCTTACCAAATTTTCAAATTCTATGGAAAAGTGTGTTATGTAAATTTTGGAATTCTATAGTAGCATGATTTAATTGCTTAATTGGATATGAATGAAGTTTTTTTAATTGGTTATTAATTATTTTAAGGATGGATTAAAGAAATGGTTGAGTTTGGGTAAGATTGGTGAAGAGAGAGAATTTAGGGTTAGGTAATTTTTGGGGTTTTGAAATCATGGTTTTTAATTGTGTAAATTGATTCCAAATGAGTTGTTTTGATACATAAACAAGTATTTTAAAGTCAAATATTGAATTTGGTTGTGTTTGGTTGGAGTTTGAGAATGAAAGTGGAGATTTAGGGTTTTGGAAAAGTGATTTTCCAAAGTGGTTGAATTGTGTGATTTTATTTGTTTAAGCATGTTGTTTAGTGTTAAAAATGATGAATATAAGCTTGAAATGAGTAATGGATTGTTTTGGAATGGAAAACCTTCAATGGGGGAAGGTTATGCCATTTTATGGTTTTGTATATAAGAGTGTATTTTTATAATGTAAATGGTTCAAATGTATTAAAATATGCTTCTAATGATATTAATAAACTTAAAATACTAATTTAAATGGCTTGATATGGTTTTTCAAAGTTAAAGTGAGGTGAAGCTTAATTTTAGGATTTGGTTTAGAGTGATGTTTAATTATGATTTGATGTTGAGAATACCTTAGAATATGATATTAAATGATTATGTATGATCACATTCGATATATGCATTGAGGGAGGTTGATTTGCTTCATACAAGTGGTGAATGACAAGTTGGAAGGATAGGATTGGAGGTTGTATTAAGCTTGCTTTGGGTTGCTAGTAGAGGTATGTACAAACTTTGAGTATAATGTTTATATTTGCATGACATTCGGACTTAACACATTTTGGTTGAAAATGTGTTAAGCTACTTGGTTCATTGATTGAGTATGAATAATGTGCTATGACACTTGTAATGTCATATATGTGTTAAATGCATTGTGAAAAAGCCATTGATAATGGCTAAATTGTGTAAAGTGTGAAATATGCATATTATGTAAAAATACCCAAAGTAATTGGGTAATGTGTTGTGAATACAAAAATGAGATATGTGTAATAATGAAATGAATTGATATTGATAAAAATGAGAAATGTAATATCCCAAGGTACACCCTAAAAGTTTTGGAATAATTATTGTGGTATTTGGATTTAAGAAGTATGTTTAATGGAAGGAGAAAAGAAGTGAATGTATATATAACATATATAAGTTAAACTAATGGAAGTCAAAAGAAGATAAATGAATTAATTTAATACCCAATTTTGGTGTACATTGGAATGGTAGTTGTGAGAAGATATGTTGGTAAAATATGTAAGGAAAATATTATAAGAAATAGGTGTATATGAGGGATGATATATATTTATGTGGTATTTGAAAAATATGAAAAATATAAAGGAAATATAAAAGAGATATACATATACCAACATATATATTACATATACATAATGTATAAAGTGGTGTAGGAAAAGTAAGTTTATATAATTAATTAATAATAATAATAATAATAAAAGAAAAAGAAGAAAGAAAAGTCAAAGGGAGAAAAGTGTGTGGTGGAGGTTTTTAGAAATAATTTATTATATTATTATATATATATATGATAAACATGAAAAGAAGAAGGAAAAAAGATATTTTTCTTCTTCTTCTTCTTCTTACGCGAGAGAGAGAGAGAGAGAGAGAGATGTGATTTTACTTATATACACATCAAATCCATAGGGATTTTGAGAGAATTGAAGATGGATGTTGAAGATTTGGCATAATATTCAAGTAAGTTTTCTTTTGATTTCTCTTGTTCTATTTGGAATTTTTTTTGAGTTTGATGGAGTGTTGTTAATGGTTGGAGTGTGTTTGTGTATGGTGTGTGTAAAAGTGTTTAAATGGAACTAAAGATAAGAAGATAGGTTGGTGTTGGTGATGGAAGAGTAAGAGTTGTGTTTAGTGAAATTTTTCTGTTTTACAATTAGTAAATGCTGTGACTTGTATGATTTTTAATTAAATATAGAAAAATGTTCTTGAAGTAAAGTTTTGATATGTTGTGCCTCTATGAGTCTAGAATGACTGAAAAATATTTTGATTTGATTTTGGAATGGTTATGATTTTGGAAAGATTATTTTTATTAGACCTGTTCCAGCAGGTACCTTAACTGAGACAGCTATCTTTCGGGATTTTTAATAAAATGTAGAAAAATAATATCCAATTGAATTTTGGATATGTTGTTGCTTAGTGAGTCTAGTATTTGAGAAAAATAATTTGGAACCACGTTGATTGAATTTAATTCACGGAATTCACAAAGTTCAGAACTGCTGCCAGGATGCAGGGCAATTGGAGCAGTCTGGTTGGGTGAACTATTTGACCAAGATTTTGTGTTCCGTTTGATCTGAAAATTTAAAGGAATGATTTTAAGATGTAAAACTAAATTCTTTAAAAATTTTAGAGTTTTTAGTCAAGTAGATTATTTTATACAATATTTCAAAATAAGGATTAAGTTGAGTCCAAAACCAGAATTTACTATTCATATGGTCATTTTGCTAATATTCCTTTTGGATTAGGTTGTGAAGAGGTGGAATTGCCCTAATCTAAGTGTTGAGGATTCTTGGAAGAGTAAGTGTATAGATTGGTGTGAGTTGGTTTTAAGGTAAGTACAAACTACATTATTGCATACATTCATATGATATTGAGACTTGACACATATTTGATTATAAATGTGATAAGGAATCTAATGCATTGTTGATGTATATTAATATTAGGAAATGTAATGCATTGTTGATGTATATTAATAATGTTATATTTGGTATAATATGAATGTTGTGATGAGTATGTAAAATGTGTGTTAATGCCATTGATTATATACATTTGAATTGATTAAGGTGATTTGAGATCATATGAGATATGAGGCCATGGTTGTTGGCTATGATAATGCAAATGAAATATATAATTGAGGCATGGTTGCCTAATTAATTATGAGAAATGAAATGAAAAGAGATTGATAAAGAGATAAATGAAATGATTGTGTGCCTAATGTGTTAATTCAATTTTCAGAGTTCTGTTTTTGGCGGCATGCCTATGAATAACTGGATAGGTGAAATGACCGGGTCGTAAGCCGATTCCAGTTGGAAAATGTGAAATGTGATGTTTTTGGGGTGAAATGACCGGGTCGTACACCTCAAAAACAAATTATTGAAACTAGATTGAGTGAAATGACTGGGTCGTAAGCTCAAATCTAGTTGAATATCCATGGATAAATGTATTGATGGTTATGATTATAGACCAAAACAGTAACTCTGAACTTTGAATAGCATATTAGTGTCTTTTGGGCCCATGATTGTCTTTGTTTAAATGTGACTCATGAAATGTGAAATGAATGAATAATGAGACCAATGATTATTTTTGTTTAAATGTGAATTATGGAATAAGATGTAATGTTATGAGATATATGATGATAATTATGAAATGAGATGATTACAATGTATAAGTAAATTATTGAAGGTGAATGTGGATTGAAAAACTATGTTGAATGATGAGATCTGAAGGTACTACATGAAAATACAATATGATGTATAATATGGATGTGGTTGTGAACATTGTGAGTATTATTTTATGAATGTTTTAATAAGTCATGGAATTGTGGGTTGTATTAATAAAATACGTGCATATGTATATAATTATGAGATTTGTAGAAATTTATATCAGGTGTAATTGAAATGGGAAAATATGATAAGAAAATAATAATATAGGAAGTTAACATATAAGTATGATTGTCTGTTATGTATGTTTATAATATTTATTTGTACTACTAAGCTTTCGGGCTTAGCGCGGTTGTATAAATCGCGCAGGTGAGTAGATGGTTGATCTGGAAGTCAAACTGTTATGCCACGAGAAGGGTAAGAGTATTTCGAGACCAACTAGAAGGTGATGCATATATGTATAATTTAGTTATGTTGTATCTCTGACAAGAATGTATTCATATGTATAAATGAAATTTTGGTAAAGACAAGATTATCATATATATGTAAGATTATTGCAAAATATAATGATTTTGTAAATGTTCTATATTTAAATTAATGTAATATTGTTTGAACTCAGATATAGGTTTTTAAACTGTAACAAAAAGTGACATTCTTATACCTTATATACGTACTGTATGTATACCCGGTATATGTATAGTACTTATATAGAGTATGGGGGTGTTACAGTTATACTGTACGTTAGTAGTATGTGATAATAATAAACCTGTACTTATTTTGTATTAGAAGTGTGAACTCTTCTTGCAGATTTGTAGTTGAGGGTATAAGGTGGATTCATTGGGAGTGTATTGAAACTGATTGCATTCGCATTGGTTTGTGTAAAAAATGTTTTCAAAAATCAGAAAAAAACCAGTTTTGTCGACACTTGGGATCCAATTTCTAGGCGAACCTCTGGCAAAAATTCTGTAAAACAGGAACTAAAATTCGAATTAAGTAAAATTGGTAGCAACATTAGGATAGTGTGGCGCCTCTACTCGGCTTACACATGTAGGCTGGGAAGGGGTGTTACAATTTTTGGTATCAGAGCTTAGGTTCGAGATTCTCGGCCTAAGTAGAATTAAAAAGAGAAAGTTTTGAAAAGCTTAAAGAGAATTAAAAAGAAAAGTTTTGAAATGAAATTTTTAATACATGCATATGCATTAACACCTAGGTTGGTCTCGGATGTGGCATTATGTGAATTGTAATGTATTTGAATTAGATGAGATAGATGATAGTGTATGGATGAAGTTCTACATGAAAGGAAAAAAAATGATATGGAAACATTCATATGAGTTTAATTGATAAATTAAAGAATGGAAATTTATACAAGTAAAGTAAATTGTTAAATTTTTGATTTTTGAAATGTGTTTGAAATATAAAGAAATGAATAAGAGAATAAAGTTGAAAATGAGCTAAAAACAAAATCAAGATTTAAGTAGGTACTCTTTCCTCCGCAATTTGAATCTCTTTCTAATAAAGCTTATGATTGGATTATTAGAGAGAAGAAATATTATTCGGATGTTAAAATGAATAAATATGTTATTAACTTGAAGGAAATATGGTGGAACATTGACTGAGTTGATTGGTATAGACAAAATGTGATCATTTAAGGTTTGGGTGTATAAAGTTAAAGTTTTGTTTAAAAGAAAAAGAGATGATGTTGGTTAAGTAAAAAGATATATTGGTATTGTTTGTATTGTTATTTTAATGCAACATTGTGATTTTAATGTTAGAAATGTGATATGTTTGAATATTGTGAAAGCTCATGTTAATGGTTGTAATATGTGACATTTGGATTTTTTTTGAAATGAGCTTAATAATTGTGAAAATTATATGTTTGGATGTTGCTTTGTGGTATTTATATAAGATGTTTTTAAAGTTGATATTAAGAAAAGATGAGAATTGTAAGTTGAAGTTTAGGTGAAATAGTGATTTGAGAATTTAGAATTTTAATGGAATGTTGATAAAGATTATTTAGATATTAAACATATGAGCTATTTGCAATGAATATTCTTGCATATGAGAATACTACGAATTGGGTAATGAGATTGATAGTATGAGAATTTGTTTTGAAATAAAAGAAAGTGATTGAGCGAGTGAAAATGAGTTACTTTAAGTCATTTGACTGGAAAGGGTGAAGATGGATATGAAGGTACATTAAATGCTTTAAAAATATATATATATATATATATATATAAAATGAGAGAGATGTCACATTAGAAATGTGACTTGAATATATGTGAAGTGTTATTATGGTTAGAATGTATATATTTGTTGTGTTGATGAATAATTTAAATCATGTCAAAAGAATGAGTATGATAATGTTCAAAGAAAAATGATAAACATTAAATTTGTACAGATTGTATGCAAAAGAGAAATTAAATAAAATTACATGATTAAGTGTATACATGCATAGGATATGTGAGATGAGTTTTTCGATATGAATGTAATTGTATTATGAAAGAAATGTGGGAAGTGAGTCACATTATGGATGTGGCCTATGAATATGTAGGTGGTATAATTACTGGTATAATGATATTAAGAATGATATTGCATGTATTAGTGGACCTAAGAGAGATTAGGTCTTGAACTGTGCAAAGCTAGATGGATTATGTAACGAAATTAAGAATGAGAATGGACTCGAGTAATATTGGATGGTGAAATTGTTATGGTAATCACTGAACCTGATGATTATATAATATTTTGAGTCCCAAGGTATCCACATGTGGGAAGGTTTTATGTATATGTGTATAATAAGAGATTGTAAATGGATTAGAAATAGATTCGAAATGGAGTAACAAAAGGAAAATTGTGTAAGAATTGCATATGATTGAATATGTATACATAAGAGATGTTAATAATAATATTGTTGAACATGAGTTAGGCTAATGATGAACATAATCGAGTGCAAATTGTTTTGAGATAGAGTTGAAATGTGTTAATTCTTGGTGTAGCAAAAGTTTAGAGAATGAATATGTAATTCTTGTGATATGATTTAGCATTGTAATTAGAAAGGTTGGAAGTTGAATAATAAAGGAACAGTATGGATTTATAAGCTTCAGGCATGACCATTAATCTCCTATGATTCTATGATTTGTTTAGTATATTTTGGTCGATTAATTTTGTTATCCACAGATTTGGAACTGAGATAACATGACTGTAGTGCAGTTTTGGTGAGATTGATAATTATGTTTCTAGAAACATGGTCAAGAATTATGACTGGTAAAGTTATACTTTATCATTTTTTGTTAGAAATTTGGTTATAATTATGAAAAGTAAGGAAAGAAAAGAGAAATGTAAAATGTTTTGAGTTATGGCTAATGTGATAGAAAGCTGATTATGTAAAGATCGTAATGGTATGAAATGTGAGGAGATATTAAAAAGGGGAAATTACAAAATGTGACTGAAAGTTATACTAAATATGTTTATGGTATAAAGTGAATAAGTGAATGGACTTAAGGTTTAAGTGAGTGAACTATGGATAGAAAGTATGGTATGAGATTATCATGAGAATTGGTGGAAATTATACTAAGATAGTAGAAAATAAACTGTGTATATTGAAAGATAATTTAAAGTGATTTGTAATCATGATAATTTTACTGAATATGGAACTGAAGAGATCATGATTTGAATATAAGTTTGCTCTAATGGAATTAGGTTATATATATATATATACTGTGAAATTTCATGATAAGTTTAAATAAATTAATTGTTGATTTGAATTAAACAAGATTGAAACGTGGGTATATTGTGACAGATAGATCAATTGATCTAGATTCTATGAAGATTATGAATCATTATTGAAATTTAATGTGTACAATTGTACTAGGAGCATAAGATTTAAGTGATAATGTATATGATGTAATATTCTAATAAATAAATGAACGTGAATGTATTGAGTTAAATCAGTTGTAAATGATGAGTTATGAAATTTAGAGAAGATGATTGACTCTAAGGGAGAGAGTAAAAGTTATATGATGTGATGACATAATAACTTAAGAATATAATTAACTTCATATGAAAGTTAAGATGGTATTATGTTAAGAATGGATTGCTATTGTACTAGATAATTTCGAGGACGAAATTATTTAAGGGGGAGAGAATTGTAATATCCCAAGGTACACCCTAAAAGTTTTGGAATAATTATTGTGGTATTTGGATTTAAGAAGTATGTTTAATGGAAGGAGAAAAGAAGTGAATGTATATATAACATATATAAGTTAAACTAATGGAAGTCAAAAGAAGATAAATGAATTAATTTAATACCCAATTTTGGTGTACATTGGAATGGTAGTTGTGAGAAGATATGTTGGTAAAATATGTAAGGAAAATATTATAAGAAATAGGTGTATATGAGGGATGATATATATTTATGTGGTATTTGAAAAATATGGAAAATATAAAGGAAATATAAAAGAGATATACATATACCAACATATATATTACATATACATAATGTATAAAGTGGTGTAGGAAAAGAAAGTTTATATAATTAATTAATAATAATAATAATAATAAAAGAAAAAGAAGAAAGAAAAGTCAAAGGGAGAAAAGTGTGTGGTGGAGGTTTTTAGAAATAATTTATTATATTATTATATATATATGATAAACATGAAAAGAAGAAGGAAAAAAGATATTTTTCTTCTTCTTCTTCTTCTTACACGAGAGAGAGAGAGAGAGAGAGAGAGAGAGAGATGTGATTTTACTTATATACACATCAAATCCATAGGGATTTTGAGAGAATTGAAGATGGATGTTGAAGATTTGGCATAATATTCAAGTAAGTTTTCTTTTGATTTCTCTTGTTCTATTTGGAATTTTTTTTGAGTTTGATGGAGTGTTGTTAATGGTTGGAGTGTGTTTGTGTATGGTGTGTGTAAAAGTGTTTAAATGGAACTAAAGATAAGAAGATAGGTTGGTGTTGGTGATGGAAGAGTAAGAGTTGTGTTTAGTGAAATTTTTCTGTTTTACAATTAGTAAATGCTGTGACTTGTATGATTTTTAATTAAATATAGAAAAATGTTCTTGAATTAAATTTTTGATATGTTGTGCCTCTATGAGTCTAGAATGACTGAAAAATATTTTTATTTGATTTTGGAATGGTTATGATTTTGGAAAGATTATTTTTATTAGACCTGTTCCAGCAGGTACCTTAACTGAGACAGCTATCTTTCGGGATTTTTAATAAAATGTAGAAAAATAATATCCAATTGAATTTTGGATATGTTGTTGCTTAGTGAGTCTAGTATTTGAGAAAAATAATTTGGAACCACGTTGATTGAATTTAATTCACGGAATTCACAAAGTTCAGAACTGCTGCCAGGATGCAGGGCAATTGGAGCAGTCTGGTTGGGTGAACTATTTGACCAAGATTTTGTGTTCCGTTTGATCTGAAAATTTAAAGGAATGATTTTAAGATGTAAAACTAAATTCTTTAAAAATTTTAGAGTTTTTAGTCAAGTAGATTATTTTATACAATATTTCAAAATAAGGATTAAGTTGAGTCCAAAACCAGAATTTACTATTCATATGGTCATTTTGCTAATATTCCTTTTGGATTAGGTTGTGAAGAGGTGGAATTGCCCTAATCTAAGTGTTGAGGATTCTTGGAAGAGTAAGTGTATAGATTGGTGTGAGTTGGTTTTAAGGTAAGTACAAACTACATTATTGCATACATTCATATGATATTGAGACTTGACACATATTTGATTATAAATGTGATAAGGAATCTAATGCATTGTTGATGTATATTAATATTAGGAAATGTAATGCATTGTTGATGTATATTAATAATGTTATGTTTGGTATAATATGAATGTTGTGATGAGTATGTAAAATGTGTGTTAATGCCATTGATTATATACATTTGAATTGATTAAGGTGATTTGAGATCATATGAGATATGAGGCCATGGTTGTTGGCTATGATAATGCAAATGAAATATATAATTGAGGCATGGTTGCCTAATTAATTATGAGAAATGAAATGAAAAGAGATTGATAAAGAGATAAATGAAATGATTGTGTGCCTAATGTGTTAATTCAATTTTCAGAGTTCTGTTTTTGGCGGCATGCCTATGAATAACTGGATAGGTGAAATGACCGGGTCGTAAGCCGATTCCAGTTGGAAAATGTGAAATGTGATGTTTTTGGGGTGAAATGACCGGGTCGTACACCTCAAAAACAAATTATTGAAACTAGATTGAGTGAAATGACTGGGTCGTAAGCTCAAATCTAGTTGAATATCTATGGATAAATGTATTGATGATTATGATTATAGACCAAAACAGTAACTCTGAACTTTGAATAGCATATTAGTGTCTTTTGGGCCCATGCTTGTCTTTGTTTAAATGTGATTCATGAAATGTGAAATGAATGAATAATGAGACCAATGATTATTTTTGTTTAAATGTGAATTATGGAATAAGATGTAATGTTATGAGATATATGATGATAATTATGAAATGAGATGATTACAATGTATAAGTAAATTATTGAAGGTGAATGTGGATTGAAAAACTATGTTGAATGATGAGATCTGAAGGTACTACATGAAAATACAATACGATGTATAATATGGATGTGGTTGTGAACATTGTGAGTATTATTTTATGAATGTTTTAATAAGTCATGGAATTGTGGGTTGTATTAATAAAATACGTGCATATGTATATAATTATGAGATTTGTAGAAATTTATATCAGGTGTAATTGAAATGGGAAAATATGATAAGAAAATAATAATATAGGAAGTTAACATATAAGTATGATTGTCTGTTATGTATGTTTATAATATTTATTTGTACTACTAAGCTTTCGGGCTTAGCGCGGTTGTATAAATCGCGCAGGTGAGTAGATGGTTGATCTGGAAGTCAAACTGTTATGCCACGAGAAGGGTAAGAGTATTTCGAGACCAACTAGAAGGTGATGCATATATGTATAATTTAGTTATGTTGTATCTCTGACAAGAATGTATTCATATGTATAAATGAAATTTTGGTAAAGACAAGATTATCATATATATGTAAGATTATTGCAAAATATAATGATTTTGTAAATGTTCTATATTTAAATTAATGTAATATTGTTTGAACTCAGATATAGGTTTTTAAACTGTAACAAAAAGTGACATTCTTATACCTTATATACGTACTGTATGTATACCCGGTATATGTATAGTACTTATATAGAGTATGGGGGTGTTACAGTTATACTGTACGTTAGTAGTATGTGATAATAATAAACCTGTACTTATTTTGTATTAGAAGTGTGAACTCTTCTTGCAGATTTGTAGTTGAGGGTATAAGGTGGATTCATTGGGAGTGTATTGAAACTGATTGCATTCGCATTGGTTTGTGTAAAAAATGTTTTCAAAAATCAGAAAAAAACCAGTTTTGTCGACACTTGGGATCCAATTTCTAGGCGAACCTCTGGCAAAAATTTTGTAAAACAGGAACTAAAATTCGAATTAAGTAAAATTGGTAGCAACATTAGGATAGTGTGGCACCTCTACTCGGCTTACACATGTAGGCTGGGAAGGGGTGTTACAAGAAAAGTGAGAAAAATGAGAAAGATGTGAAAAAATGAGAAAAGTGAGAAAAAAAAAGGCAATGTGCCTAGATTGAATATGTGAAAATGAGAAAGAGATTAATAATGAGAAATATGAATAAATTGTGTGCCTAGTATGTTATTCAATTTTCAGAGTTCTGGGTTTGGCGGTATGCCTATGATTGCCTACGGGCTAAACGCTGGAATGGTGAAAAGACTGGGTCGTAAGCCATGCCAGCTGATAAATATGATGTTTTTGGGGTGAAAAGACTGGGTCGTAAGCCTAAAAAACTGTAGTAGTCTAGCCGGGTTGAGGACCAAGATACTGGGGCCTAAGGGTCTAGCCGGGTTGAGGCTCAAGAAACTGGGGCTGTTACATTATCCATGGATATATATAATTCCTACGGACTCGACACATGGTGTCATTATGGACCAAAACAATAACTCTGAAATTTGAATAGCATATTAGATCCTTTTTGGGCCCATGCTTGTCTTTGCTTTAATGTGAATTATGAATTGTGATACAATTGAGCAATATAATGTTATGAGTTGTACGTATGAAATATTTGAAAAATATAAGAAAGTGAAATGATGTTACCTCTATATGCATTGTCCATTGGCATTACTTTATATTTTTATTATTATCAAAGTTTGTACCACTAGGCTTCGGCTTAGCGCGATTGTAATTCATCGCACAGGTGTCATGGACGTTTTGGTAGAGTCGGAGAGTTTTACTAGACCTGGTCGGGTCTAGGTTTGTATTTATTGAGCTTGAAGAGTTGTTTTGGGTACATCAAGATCAGAGCTAATTGCCAGCATGTACATTTTTTATATTATGTATGTTATGATATGTTTTTTAAGCATATATTGTAAATTGTAAAGAATGATTTTAATAATTTTGTTTAAGATGGGATTTTATATATAATATTGATATATATATACCTATATATAAGTATTTTGAGAAAATATAGAGAAATTGAGAAGTATTGGTGAATTGATTTTATTTGGAGTGTTTGTTTTATGCAGGTTGTGTTTTGTTGAATTTTAGAAACTTTCAAATTACAAACAAAACTCTGGCGAATTTTTTCCAGAGATTTTCATATAAAATATTTGTTTTGGATTCCTATAACAAGCAAAGAATATTTATATACTATTTATTTTACATAGTAGTATTTGAAATCTTAAAACAGAAATGTAAACTTTTTTTTTATTAAATTGGTCTGTGACATTTTTATACCGTATATGCGTATTTTACATATTCTAAAAATATGTATTGTACGTATATAGGGTATAAGGGTGTCACATGCCTCTTCCTTAGCATGATTCTTCCAAAGAACCTTCACAAGTGACACTTTCTTATTTCTCAACTCTTTCACTTCACGTCCTAAAATAGCCACTGGTTCTTCTTCAAAAGTCAGATCCGGACTCACCTCAATAGATTCCACTGACAAAATATGAGATGGGTCTGACCTGTACCTCCGTAGCATAGAGACATGGAAGACATTATGAATTCTATCCAACTTGGGTGAAAAAGCAAGTCTATAGGCCACTTGTCCAACTCTTTCCAGTACCTCATAAGGTCCAATGAAACGAGGAACTCAGCTTTCCTTTAAGGCCAAATCTCAAAATTTTCTTCCAAGGAGACACTTTCAAAAAGACTTTATCTCTAACATTGAATTTTGTGTCTCTCCTCTTCAAATTTGAATAGGATTTCTACCGATCTGAAGCTACTTTTAACCGATCCTGAATTATTTTCACTTTCTCTTCCATTTCTTTAATCAAATTGGAACCAACCAACTTACCTTCTCCAACTTCATCCCAACATAGAGGCGTCTTACATCTTCTACCATACAATGCCTCATAAGGTGCCATTCCAATACTGGACTGATGACTGTTGTTATAAGCAAATTCCATCAATGGCAAAAATCTGTCCCAACTTCAAGAGAAATCAATGACATAACTTCTCAACATGTCCTCCAAATTTTGTATTACTCTCTCTTACTGCCCATCTGTCTGAGGATGGAAAGCAGTGCTAAAATGCAACCGAGAACCCAAAGCATTTTGCAAACTCTTCCAAAATCTCAAAGTAAACTGGGGATCTCGATACGACACCAAAAAAATTGGGACCCCATGCAATCTCACTATCTCACTGATATACAGCTCAGCCAACTTCTCAAGAGAATAGTCCATCCGAACTGGAAGGAAATGAGCTGTCTTTGTCAACTGATCAACAATCACCCAGATGGCATCATGCTTCTTTTGAGTTAAAGGTAACCCGGTCACAAAATCCATCGTCACTCTCTCCCATTTCCATTCAGGCACTAATAAAGGTTGGAGCAACCCCGAAGGAACTTGGTGCTCGGCTTTCACTCTTTGACATGTGAGACATTTAGATACAAACTCTGCTATGTCCCTCTTCATACCTAACCACCAATAATATTGCTTCAAATCATGATACATCTTATTACTCCCAGGGTGCATAGCAAAAGCCGACTGATGTGATTCATCCAAAATAATCTTTTTCAATCTTGCATCATTAGGAACACACAATCTATCTTTATACCAAAGGCTGCCATCACTTCTCACAAGAAAATCTGGGCTCTCACCCTTCTGGCAATCTGAAATGATCTTTGAATTCTTTCATCTGCCAACTGAGCCTCCCTGATATGATCCAACAACACCGGTCTTAACTGCAACTGAGCCAATAAAGCACCATCATCACATGACTCAAATTTAGCATGCAACGCTCTCAACTCAACAAGCAATGAGAGTGAATAAGTAGTCAAACCTGCCAAAGACTTCCGACTCAAGGCATCAACAACTACATTTGCCTTGCTAGGACGATAATCAATCAAACAATCATAGTCTTTAATCAACTCCAACCACCGTCTCTGCCGAAGATTCAGCTCTCACTGAACACCCAAGTATTTCAAACTCTTGTGATCTGTATAAATGAAACACTTTTTCACATAAAGATAATGTCGCCAAATCTTCAAAGGAAACACTATGGTTGCCAATTCTAAATCATGCATCAGATAATTAAGCTCATGTGGCTTCAATTGCAAAGAAGCATAAGCTATGACTCTACCCTCCTGCATCAAAACACAACCTAAACCATTATGTGAAGCATCACTATAAATCACATATAATTTATCTTCCACAGACAAGGTAAGAACAGGAGCTTGAGTCAACATCTCCTTTAACTGCTCAAAACTTGCTTGACACCGATCTGTCTACACAAATCTAACTCCCTTCCGAAGTAATCTGGTGAGTGGAGTAGCTATCAACGAAAAACCTTTCACAAACCGTCGATAATAGCCTGCCAAACCCAGAAAACTTCTAACCTCAGTCACTGTCTTCTGTGGACTCCAATTCAAAATGGCCTCGACTTTACTCAGATCAACTCTAATACCATCTGCTGAAACCACATGACCGAGAAAAGTCACTTGATCAAACCAAAACTCACACTTAGACAACTTAGCATACAACTGCTTCTCTCTCAAGGTCTGCAATACAATTTGTAAGTGCTTATCATGATCCTCCTCATTATGCGAACACACCAAAATATCATCGATAAAAACCACCACAAACTAGTCTAGATAGGGTCTAAACACCCTATTCATCAAATCTATAAAAGCTGCTGGTGCATTCGTCAATCCAAAAGGCATCACCAAGAACTCATAATGCCTATACCTTGTGCGGAAAGCTGTCTTAGATACATCTTCAGCTTTGACTCTCAACTGATGGTACCCTGATCTCAGATCAATCTTAGAGAAAACTACTGCTCCCTTCAATTGATGAAAGAGATCATCTATCCTAGGCAAATGATACTTATTCTTGATGGTCACTTTATTCAGCTGCCGATAATTAATGCACAGTCTCAAAGTACCATCCTTCTTTTTTCACAAACAAAATAGGCGCTCCCCATGGATAAACACTAGGGCAAATAAACCCTTTTATCCAACAACCCCTGCAATTGCACCTTCAACTCTCTCAACTCAGTAGGTGTCATTCGATAGGGAGTAATAGAGATGGGAGTGGTATCAAGCAACAAATCGATACCAAACTCAACCTCTCTCTCAGGGGGTATCCCTGGCAACTCCTCGGGAAAAACATCTGAGAATTCAGCAACTGTGGGTATACTGTCAAGCTGAGAACCCACTACCCTGGTATCTACCACATGAGTAAGATAATCCTCACATTCCTTCCGAATCAACCTCCTAACTGCAACAGCTGAAACAAATATAGATGCAAGATGTCTCTGCTTACTAGATACCATCACACTTCTGCCATCACCGGTTCTCAGGGTAACACACTTATTCTGACATTCTACCACAGCTCCATGCTTATACAACCAATCCACGTCTAAAATCAGATCATACTCCTTAAAAGGAATTTCAATAAAATCACCAAGAAACTCCTCATCCTGCACCACAACTGAACAATTACGATGCACCTTGCTAACTACCACACTATGCCCTAAAGGATTTATCACCAAGACATCAAATCCTAAGGACTCTGAATGCAATTCAGACACAGGCAAGATAGATGCACTTATGTATGAATACGTAGATCCTGAATCAATTAGAGCAAGAACTGAAATGCCAAATAAAGAAAATATACTCGTAATGACGGCTGAAGCATCTGGCTGCCTCTGCATCACATACACTCGCTGAGATGACTCAGCCTCATTTGGCCTACTGCCTTCGGATGTAGAGCCTCCTCTTTGACTGATCCCAAGTCAAACACCTCTACTAAAACCTCTACCCCCTCGACCTCCTCTGCTGACACTGGGTCGAGAAGCTGCAGTATCAGTATGTCTATCTTCTGGTAGCTCAAGGTAATCTTTGATGAAATGATCTGGTGAACCACATCAAAAACATACTCCCGGTCCACCCGTCTTCCATTAAACACCTCCATGTTCCCCACCACAATGAACACATGTAGGTGGAATAGACATATGAACTATTGGAGTCGGAGCACTAGTTACAGAAACTGTAAGTCTTGGTCTCTGCCTCTGATACTCAACTGACCTACCAGACTGCCTCTGGCTCCTACTGACTCTCAAAAAATAGCTTCCTCTGCCTCTCTTTATAGATGAAAACCCTGCCTCAAATTGGGGTCTCCTAACTCTAGTCTCCTCCTCAGTAGCAGCTGCTGCAATACCCTGTGCTCTCTCAATACTTATGGCAGCTGCAACCAATTGAGAAAAATCTTGGTACTGGAAGCCTACAACAATACACATAATAGAGGGTCTCAACCCCTCCTCAAATCTCCTGCACCGGTCAATGTCATTTGAAATAATCCCACTGGCATAATGACTCAATCAGATAAACTCTATCTCATACTTTGTCAGTGTCTGGTTATCATGTCTCAAATTCAGAAACTCCATCTTTTGCGCATCTTTATACTCCCTCGGAGTATACTTCTGCTCAAACTCCCACAGAAAATCACCATAAGTCAAGGTCGGTGGATCATGCATCGCATGTGTAACCATCTTCCACCAATCATAAGCATCTCTCTGCAGAAGTGATCTAGCATAATCAAATTTTTCTTCAGGAGTAGCTTGCAGCTGAATGAATACCCTCTGAATTCTGTCTAACCACTGCTCAGCTACTGCAGCATCTATAGTACCAAAGAAGTCCTCAGCTTCGAACTTTCTCAATTTATCATACTGCCTCACCGGTACTTGCGGTTGCAGTTGCGGTGGTGGCTGCTGCACTGGAGCCT
This sequence comes from Garcia nutans, assembly GCA_947685225.1. NCBI lineage: Eukaryota > Viridiplantae > Streptophyta > Magnoliopsida > Malpighiales > Euphorbiaceae > Garcia > Garcia nutans. The sequence continues at coordinate 38,264,696 of CANTUV010000033.1, read as the reverse complement.
GCCTCAATAATTCTACCAAATGTCATAACCAAACCAGCAGAATCTCATCAGCAGCTGGTCTCTCTCGCACAGGAGTAGGTGCCTCACTAGCTATCTCAACCCTAGCTCCATCTCTACCCTCATCAGGAGCTACACACTCAGCACTACCTTCTATGGACTGACGTGACTGAGACGCCATCACTACATATATCTGCAAGCACAACAGAATATACCTCATCAAAGATCAGAAGCTGCCAGTGCCAATGCATGTATCTTATTTAAAAACCATATTTTAAAATCTAATTTTTTTTCTTATAATTTACCTAGGTTGAGATCCTCAAACCTAGGCTCTGATACCAAAATAATTATAACACCCCTATATCCCATATACGTACACCATATACACCCACAACACATATGTAATATACGTATACCAGATACAAGGATGTCACAGTCTATTTGAAGCAAACCAATCTTTGAACTTTAACATCAAATCATTATTATAAATAGTAATAGATAAAACATTCCTTGTTAAAATACATATACATATATCTTTATTACACCCAAAGTATATCCAAAATATTTGTTTAATAAGCATCAAAAAATGTAGCGGAATATATATGTGTATACATCAAAAACAATATTTACAAAAATATAGAGTTTATACATGCTTGGCAGTTCATTTCTGATCTTGAAGTCCAAAATCAACACTTCACAAGGGATCACAAGCCAAGACTCGACTAGGTCTAATTGAACTCTCCAGCTCAACCGGATCTACCCTGTCACCTGCGCAATAAATCACAATTGCCCTAAGCCAAAGGCTTAGTGGTACAAACCACGATAACAAAATGCTTCAAATGTAATGCCAATGTCAAACTTTCAAGAATTAGAAGTAATATATAAGGATATTATATTTCATAACATTAAATCTCATTATATTATTCAATTGTTCCATCATTCATAACTCACATTAAAGCAAAGACAAGCATGGGCCCAAAAGAAACTAATATGCCATTCAAATTTCAGAGTTTCTATTTTGGTCCAATAATCACATTTATCAAGCCCATAGGCGAATCATTATCACAATGAGGATGACCTCATATGTAACATCCCAACTAGGCTTCAAGGACTAGGCCCAACAAAGCTTCAAGGGGAGCATAGCATCAACCCAACCTGGCTTTAAGGACCAAGCCCAACCCAGCTTCAAGGGATTGTTACTTTTAGGCATGCCACCAACAACAAAATTCTGAAAATTGAATAACATACTAGGCACACAATTCTTTCATAATTTCATTATCAAATCCATTCTCATTTTCTCATGACAATCTAGGCACAATGCCCCAAATATTTCATTTATATCATTATAACCATCATCAATGGCTTTACATTTCATCATTAGAGTATACATAACAAATTATATTATTCATATATTCTGAATCCTCAACATATAATTCACATAGTTCACATAATGCAAATCATAGCACCATTCTCATGTATCAACAATATGATAGGTAACCTAACACATTTTCCAATCAAATGTGTTAAGTCCCAAAGTCATGTATATGTATGCAATCATGTAAGGTTTATACTTACCTCCAAGAGCAACAAAAACCAATCTAACAACCTCCTCTTCCAAGAATCCTTCAACACTTGGATTGGTTACCTTAAATCCCTTCAAAACCTAATCCAAATGTAATTATACACGCTCACATAGTACACATAAGAAAATAAGAATAAGAACTATCTACGGCAAACTCTACACATGACACGCTCAACAACACGGGCGTGTCCCTTATCATGTCCTAAACCCACAACACAGAAGCTTTGACATGCTTAGTGACATGGGCGTGTCACTACACGTGTCAATTCTCCTCCAACACAAAAACTATGACACGCTCAGTGACATGGGCGTGTCAATGGACGTATCAATACTGCTCCAATACAGAAGCTGTGACACGCTCAGTGATATGGGCGTGTCACTAGACGTGTCACCCATACTAAAAACAGAACCAACGATACGCCTAAAGACAGGGTCATGCTACTGGGCGTGTCAGGCCAAAAACCTGAAATCGACACCAAAAAATGCCATATCCAACTATCATCTTTCAACAACCTTATTATCACCACACAAACTCAACCAAATCCATCAATATACCAAAATAAACTTGCTTAACATCAAAACAACTCAATTATATGCATCAACACACAATCACAACCATATTTTACAACTCAACACACACACAATCCACAACTCTTGTTTTCTTCACCAAACTTAACATTTTCTTCAATCCAACCCCAAAATCAAAGTTAATTAGACCAAACAACCTCAAACACACCAAAATTAAAGATACACACAACTACACCAACCATCCACCAAACTCAAAACTCAAACTCAAAAGAAATTAAAGAAACAAGTTGGAAACTTACCAAAAGTGAAGAAAATCCTTAGAACTCCAACTTGATCACTTGAAACACCCTTCAATCTTGAGTTAGGAATCAACAAAACCTTTCTTTCCCTTTGGCAATGGTGATGGCCGGCTCTTGGAGAAGAAAGAAAAAGATGATGAAAATGATTATCACAAGTCAAAACAAACCACCTTTCTTAACCATAAAATTAACCTCTTTAATTTCCACCAAGCAATTAATATATTATAATAATAAATATCATCTTCCACTAATAATTAAATATCTCATTTGACCATAATTAAAACATTGACTTGTATATGTTGTATATATCTCTATATATACAACATATACACACACCTTCTTTTTATCTTCTCACTTAATCAAATATACACACTTCAAATCATTTAATTCAATTTCAATAATAAGCATTTCTAAAATTTTAGGGTATCATTTGGGATATTACAGAACGGATGAATGATTTTATAAATGTTGTGAATTATAAATTATTAACATTGTATTATTTATTTGGATAAATTTGAGGATTGTAAAAATTATTTATAAGGATAAATTATTTGTACATACTTGAGTTTGAAATCACTATATCCAGTGAATGGTTACTAATTCAAGTATCATTTTATATATTTATATTTGCAGATTTATGTGTATATGTTATTTGGTTTATTTGAGACATATATTTGGTTTATTTTAGCTATTGGAGTTGAGATCGATTATATGAAATTAGAAAGTGTTTTTATGTAGGTTGTGTTAATTGTTGAAATTTTTGGATAGTGATTATTTCAGAGGAAATTCTGCCAAAGTTTTTATTCAAACTGTTTTAAAGCTTGTATGGAAATAGATATTGGACCATTATAGAATTGTTTAGTATATTGAGTAACATCTTCTGATAGTTCTTCCAGAGGATTGTTAGGGGGTCTTACAGGATAAGTGCGAGAAGCTTACAACTAATTGCGAAGGCAGTGGTATCAATTTAAGGTATGCTTTTGACTATAATAATTTTTTAGGCTGTAATCTTGTGGATTGGTAGCCTAGTCAATACATGATTGATTTTTTGAACAACAAACTGCAATATGGTAAGCATTGTCATTAAGTGGGCCGCATCTACCTACCTGTGAATAAAGATAGTCAACATTTGTACCTTATCAACATTGATTTATGGGCCTGAAAAATACATATCCTTGAGTCACAGTATTCAGTATATCGACAAAATGATAGAATAGCTGTGGTTACTCTAATTAGTCAAATGCTTCCATTTGCATTGAATCGTGTGGGCTTCTTTAATGCTCAAACTTCAGCTTAGAAGTATTTAAGTACTCCTTTCTAGGTTATATACGCTGCCATAGTGTGCTCGCAATAAACAAAGTACGTATCACATGTATTTGATTTGGATGAATAACATTTTCACTCAATATAGAATATAATATGAATTCCTATTGTGTTGTAGTCAGGTCAGATTGACGATTTTTTGTTGTCAAATTCATCAAATTTTTATTAACCAATATTGACATCAAGAAATTCGCTCAGGATAGAATGAATGAGATGAGATACAACACACTCGTCCATTTATGGTACCATGGCCATCTGAAGAGCTCCGATTGAGTTAGTGATGTTGAACTTGATTAGGATTAAAACTAATTACATGAGACTTTAAGATATTTTTAATCTTCTAAATGTTGTCCGTAAATAACCTAGTTTGCATATGTATTAAAATGGGTCTGTTTTTTTAAAATGCAAATGTTTTGAGATAATTATTGGTAAATGATAATAACGTCACTTTTTTTGCAATTTAATATATTCGTCCTTTCAGATCACGATCTTTGTTGATAAGAATTAATTCATACCAATAATAAATTTAAAATAAATTATATAACAAATTTCAGTGTCATGCAACTAGAAAAAAAATATATAAATATATAAAATACTAGTATTAACACTATTAAGATAAAACTATTCACACCTCAATTCAATCTGAAATCACCTTCATTATTCAAACTAGAATGCCAAAAGTAATGCTTGCATGAACAATGGATTCCTCCATGATTGACTGGGATAAGAAGAATTGTGCTCATTTATCATCTTCCTTGCAAAAGGGAAGTGATTCAAAAGAAATAAATGTGCATAACTGTCACCTTCCAAACTCAATATGCTAGGCTTTTGAGCAACATCAAGTAAAACAATGCTTTACATTTGTAAAAAGATCAATTCTTAATTAGCCAACTTTTCTTGATGCATGCATTACTTAAGCATCACAATTTTGGATGTTGAAATTATTGACAAGGAACTAGCGTTGATTCGCATCCTGGCGTCTACGTTTGATGGATGTACAAAATTTCCTTTCTGATGTTCCATCCAAATAGAGACTCAATATGCTCGACTATTAGTTCTGATGGACCGAGATATTTAGTGATAATCTACGGTGAAAAATTATCATTCATGAAGAATAGTGGTTGTATATCGAGGTATACATATATGCCTGGATGTGCTCTTTAATTTTTAATCTAGAGTGAAAAATTGGCAAAATTAAAATTTCAAATTCAACGGATGAATAATTAATAATTATTAAAAATTTCATAATGAATTGCACAAAATTATGGTTAATCCGAAGAAACAGAATTATGGTTAATCCGAAGAAACAATTCAATCGTTTTTCAAAAGATCAAATTCAATTGCATAATTAATGCATATTACGTTGATAATATTGATTCATCTACCTTATCTTTGAATTTTATTAATTGAGGTGCATATTTGAAAACATCGTATTAGTTAGAACACATGGCAGTTAATGTGTAATATTCACTGTTGATTTGTTGGCCAATTTTCCTCCATAGATTCACATATAAAGAAACATGTTTATACTAATAAATACATCCTTATCAAGTGATTATTTCTTCAGTAATGATTCCAAAATTTATGCCTTTTTTCCTTTATACGTGTTTAACATTCCACTAAATTGATATATTTTTTTATCCAATTAGCCTCTATGAATCACCATCCTGTTCAAACCTTGCCAAAACATTTCCCCATTTTTGTACTGGTGTTACTCTTCTACTTATTCATCAGTATGTGCACCATGTTTTCCTATAGAGACAAGATTCATTATTTGTCATTTTTAATAGCCAATAATATCTGGTTGCTTATTTTTTAATTCCCCTTCAGAATATCTGTCACTTGCCAGATCCAATGTCTATGGATTCGGCAATAGCACCTCTTTCTCTAACTTGCAATTCGAGACTGTAAAACTCAATCTACTTGGCAAGCAAAAGAAACAATGGTTGACGAAAGGGTATTGACAGCTTTTGATGATGCATCTTTGCATCTTTGTTCAACAATGATGATGAACAAAGATCCTCATCATTGTTGAACAATGATGCAGACATTGACAACTGCCGAGTCTCTCTTTAGGATTCAGCATTGATTGTGTGTTTTTAGTTTATTAAAAAGAAAATACGAGTCGCGAGAGGTTGACATGGAAGGTCAAATGGTTCAATGACCAAAAGACTTTTCGCTAAATTACCCCTGACGATGGTGGTGAAGATTTTTTCGTTCACCAATCTTCCATACATTCTAAAGGCTTTCACAGTCTTGTTGATTATGAGGAGGTTGAGTTTTAGATCCATAAATTTGATGATGGTCATACTAAGACTGTAGATGTCACTGGTCCCACTCTCAATGGATAGTGGCAGAGGTGGTGGAAGTGGTCGTGGCGCTGGTGGATAGGGTGGTAGAGGCAGTTGAAGTTAGGGAGGTGATTATGGTGGTGGTGCTGGTGGTACAGGTGGAAGGTCTACCATTGGAAATGGGTCTTCTGGCAGTGGAGGTGGAGGCTGCTTTTCAAATGTGGAGATAAGTCATATGTCAAAAGATTGGAAAACCATGTAATCTCATGGTTTGAAAAGTCAACTCTCTCAAACCATTAATTGAAAGAAAAAAAAAACATACAAATAAGAGAAATAAAAGAACACTATTCTATCTAGGGCAAACAGATGGAGATATTGATCACTAAACTTGAAAACAACTAAATAATAACTATATGAATAAATCACAAAATATACAAAAGTTAAAATGTACCCATCTATTATCATCGTCAATTTTAAAATCTAAACTTGGAAAAAAACTCGAAAAAAGGTAAATTAAAGGAGGCTAACGTGCACATAAACAATAATAATTTATGAAACTCATAATAATTGATGTTCGCAAGTTTAAAAATAGCCTTTATCATATAAATTTTCCTATATGGTGTACTACATCATCTAATATAGCCATGTAAATCATTATTTCAAATTACAAACATCGAGGAGAAAATCAATGCAAAAATAAAATAAATAACAGTAGTGATAAATTTATAGCTAAATAATTAAAAAGTTCCTAAGATTTTGCATATTACACTAGTCAGTTTCTATATTTTTAATATTTAATTTTTTCATTCTTTATTTTTAAAAATTAAACTGTTTAGTCCTTCTGTTAATATTTTCATCCTAAAAATATTAGTCAACTATTTTGATATTATAAAATAATTTTTTTACCCTTTATATATATATATATATTTGTTATTTGTTAAGTCATGCTTATTTTTAATTTTATTTATATTTTTTGTATATAATTTATTTTAATTTTATAAATACTATTAAAAAATAATTTTAAATAATATGAATAATATATTTTATTATTTTACAGACAATCCATGTATATCATTTATTTTAATTTTATAGATATTGCTAAAAAAATAATTTTAAATAATACGAATAATGTCTTTTATTATTTTGCAGACGATCTATATATAAAATAAAATAAAAAATAAAATAAACTTAATAAATAACAAAGATAAATATATAAAAAAAGAAAAAAAAATTATTTTATAATATCAAAGTAGTTGAATAATAATTTTAGGATGAAAATATTGATAAAAGGACTAATCAGTTTAATTTTTAAAAATACAAGGATGCAAAAATTAGATGATGAAAATACATGGGCTGACTAGTGTAATATGTAAAATTTCAGGAACTTCATAATTATTCAGCTTAAATTTATTATATGGCAACGTTCAATAAAGGGGAGATGAGAAATGTGAAGGAAGGATGGGTCTATGTTTTTCAATTTTAAATATGGAATATGAAACGTGTAGCAGATGAAAAACATATTTTTCATATCTCTAATTATTTCCACAAGTTTTTATTCAAGATGTAGTGTGGGGCGAGGTTGGAATGTCCGGTGATCCTCCTTCCCAACAAAGATTATCAACATTTGTGAATATTGCCCATGCCCTCCCGTTAAGCTGTTCCCCTTTCATCACTTGTCGTGGTCGTTGCATTATTTGAAGAGGGAAGGAAGTGGAATGAAGGATGAAGAAGATTAATAGAAGTTGAATGCATCTTTCATTATAAATATAAACAAACATGGTCGTGTTTATGTACAACACGATCATGTTAATATCTATAAGATCAAGAACAATGACATGTTAAAATTTTCGAGAGAAAAAAAATATATTTAGGTAACCTATACATGAATGACGAAACGTTTCCAATTTGACTCGAATCCCTAGTATAAAGACTAGAGACCTAATTCCAACCTGTGGAAGAGACCTTAGAATTACCCACCATAAATTGATTAAATCTATAGTAGAAATCTTGATCCTACAAGAACCAAGAAACAAGAGATGATATGATCTCTCAAGAAGCTAAATTTTATTATAAAAAATTGCTGACCTCTCTACAAAGGGAAAATAGAGTTTATATAGTATTACAACAAAAATAAACCCTAGATTTGGTTGATTGGTAATGAAAACATCTCTAACCTCATTCTACTAAACTAACATAATCAACCATTAGGCCTAAAACATATGTAGCCCATATTACAAGAGTTCCTAGAGTCCAAATGCTTTAATAACCTCTAGCTTCCAAATTTAATGCATAAAAATGGAATAAGTGTACAAAAATACAAAATCGAGACAGTAGCTTTCACAGCGTCAATTGTGACAGCGCGACTGAATGCTCAACTTGGTTCAGGACCACATGGCTTACTGGGCGATTGCTAAGCATCTTGTGTCTCCTAATATCCTAGTTTTAATACTTCAAACAAGTTGATCAACTTCTCTTGGTCTCTGGTCAATCCATATGGTTCCATGTATGAATCTATGGTGCCCTTATACTTTATATACATATAATATATACACTTCGGATATATATAATACGTATACATAATACAAGAATGTCACATTGATGATCTATAATACTCTTTTATTTTAATATAAAAATGTATTTAGATTTATAAAAGAAAATTCGTTGGAAATTTTGGTATTGTTTTTCTGTATTTATAATAAATCCCAAAATCAATAAAACCACAACCTATATTGAAAATATACTTTGAAAATAAAATTTTACAAATTCTATCACTTCTTCATTATATACTTAAATATTTTAAACACCAATACATAATATACAATACATAAAACTTTTCCCAAAACTAAATTAATATACATATGATATGTTTAAAATATACAAAACCAAAGTTCATGATGTTAAAATTTATACATGTACGTAACACCCTTTGAGTTGGTCTCATGACACACTTAATCTCTAAGCTCCAATCACAGTCTTGATCATGTCAGTCTGTACTTTCAATACCTATGTGATACATACTACTATGCTAAGCTCAAGAGCTTAGTGATACATACTACTATGCTAAGCTCAAGAGCTTAGTGATACATACTTTGATAATAAAAATAATTTAAAAAAATGCAATGAAAACTTCTTTAAAACATATCATGATTCATGCTTTTTATATTTACACACTTTCACAAATTTCATCGAAATATTGCAATCACATACATTGTTCTTAAGTAACTCTATATAATATTCAAGTTTCAGGGCTATTATTTTGGTCTATCATGACACCCAGTATCTAGCCCTAAAGGCAAATAATATCACAAGTGACGCCCAACATCTAGCCCCAAAGGTAGATAATATCACAAACGATGTTCAGCGTCTAGCCCTGAAGGCAAATAATATAATAGGTATGCCCACCAATCACAAATCTATTGAATAGAATTTTATATAAGGTAACACACATCATTTTACATTATCACTTCTGGCACTTTTTCCATCATTGCTCTGTATTGCCATATTCTTATTTTCTTTCCATTACTTTTTCACATTTCTCAAGTGATCAACCTTATCATGATCACTTCCACATCACATTTTCATGTTTTCTTTCACTTGTCAATTTCTTATTATTTTATAATCAATTTCCATATTATCAACCATATTACACATTATATAGTCCCTTTTCACAATTTTAATCATATTTTATCATTTTTCATATTTCCCACTCACATTATTAATTTCTCTTTACAATTCTACATTTTAGATATTTCCACATTTTTTCATATTAATTATCATATTATTCATTTCTCATCTTTTCCAACCATTTTTAGCATATTTCACTTTAAATACATAATAACTATCTAGTCACCAAGTATCATAGCGCATTCACCAAATCATAATGTGCTCTACTACTCAAATGCAATTAAAACATAAATTTTAAAGTATGTACTAACCTTTTTTAGCTTCCAACTCAACCCAAAACCTCTTTCCAAGCCTTACATAATCCAAAACCCCAATTCCTCCACTTTGGCTATCTTGGTTAGATCACTTCTAATTCAAGTAACAAATAAAATATATCATTAAAAACTCATTCTAATACACTTTAATCAATCAAATTCCAATTGCATCAATTCTAACCAGATATCTCACAAAAACCCTAATTACCATTACTAATTCATTCAAACTTCCATCAAACTCATTCATTTCAAATATCTAACGATAAAATCTCTACTTATATATTAAAATGACTTCATTACTAACCATTTTAGCCATTATTGAAATCCCCTCCAAAATATCAATTTCCTCATACCAATTCCATAATCCTAACTTTATCCAAACTTATTCATATTCAATAAAAAAATCTTAAAATCATAACATATACATTAAAACAACACTAAATCAATCCATTACCATAATTATAAACACCCATACCTAATTATACATATTGACTGCTAAACCCTAATTTTATCATTCATGTCTATCTCAACCAATTAACTAATAAATCATCATATATTCATCATTTTAACTTTATTTCTATCAATTTTAGCAATTAAACACAACTTTCTCTCAGTAAACCAATCTTACATAATCATACAAATTCAAACAACATGCTTAAAGATGAACTACTTACCTATTTCTTGATTGTTTTTCAAAATCGCCTTGAAACTTTTGAATTTTCTATGTAATTTGAAGTATTTAGAAACAAAACTCACTCTTTCTCTCTAAAGGAAGAATTCGGCTATGGCTACCAAAGAAAGAAGAAGATGACTCTCTTTTATTTCTTCTCAATTTCCTATCCATAAATATATGTATATTAATTAATTAATTTACTTTTAATATCAACCATAATTCTTTCTTCGTTTGACTTTATTTTTCTTTTATTATTTATTTAATTATTATTATTATTATTATTATAACCATCCCATCTATAATATATATATATATATTTCCTTTATACTTTATTTATATATTATATATAACTTTATATCATAATCTTTATTTGTATATCATAATCTTTTTGAGTTTCAAGGTCCATAGGTTATATTGCCATGCTCGTGTCATTCCTTACTTCCTCAAAAAGATTCATCCTCAAATCTGAATCCAATTCAAAAGGAGATAGGTTAGAAACATCAAAAGAAGCATATATATTTTACTAACCAAGAAGGTCTATCTTATAGGCGTTGTCATTTATTTTCTCTAGTACTAGAAATGGACTATTGTCTCTTGAATCAAGCTTAGATTTCTTATCATTAGGAAACCTTTCCTTCCTCATATACACCCACACCCGGTCTTCTGTTTCAAAAGTAACAACTTTCCTCCCTTTATTGGCTTATTGTGCATAGTGTTAATTCTTTTTTTCAATATGTAACCTTGCTTTCTCATGTATGGTTCTTACCAAATTAGCCTTCTTTTATTGTAACACCCTTAAACCTTATATACATATAATGCATACACACTGTATATGTAAAATATGTATGCAAAATATAAGAATGCCAACCTCCTTATCATTTGAAAATTTCCCATAGTTTAAGAAAAATATTTTATTCCTTAAATTGTAGTTTAATGGATAAATTATTATACACCTTAGTAATTTAATTACCAAAAATAAAACTTTTAAAGGAAAATCTCTGGAAAAAATTCGTCAGAATTTTATATGTATTTCAAACACTCCCAAAATAACAAACAACCACAACTTGCATAAAAACACAGTCCCAAAGTTCATTTAATTATCCCTTTCTCCAAAAAGGCCCAATGGCTCAAAAATCATCCAACATTACAATATACATAAATAAAGTATTCAAATACTTAATTTACATCAACATACTTTAAATTTATAACATTAATACATGTTCTCATTATGTATGCGCATATTAAAGTATAAAACAGAAATATGCATGATATGCTGGCTATCTAGTCCTGTGGCAAACAGAAACTTCAAGAACAATAACCCAAGATCTAGACCTAGTAAGGTCTAGCAGTACTATCCGGATCTACCTTGTCACATGTGCAATGAATTTCAATGGCGCTAAGCTAAAAGCCTAATGATATATTTTGGTACTAAAAATAATAGTTTAAATATAATACCAGAAAATACACTATGCTTTAATGTCAAGCAAATTACATACAAAATATCAACATAATAATTGCCAACACACATTGGGCATAAAATCCTTATACATTGGTCTAATTCCATAAATATTATTTCAGCACATCTCGGTAATAATGACACTAGCGTGGCTCGTCCAAAGGCTTATTCATAACTGTGACACCAGTGTGTCTCGTCCGAAGGCATAATCATAATGGTGACATTGATATGTCTCGCCTGTAGGCGTATGGCAATTCTAAAATAATTTCTCAAAACTAGACATTATATAAGGCAACATGCAATTTACATTCAATATTCCATTTTTTCATGTTTTTCAACATTTTTTTTATACTTTGCACATCTCATCACTATTAGTCATTCTTTAATGGCTTAACATGCCATATCTTATTCAAATATACATTGTTACTTCAAAAAATGCTTAACACACTAATACTAATGTTCAAGTAATTCAACACATTCATCCATAAGCAATGTGTTATGTTTAAAACAATGCAATTGATAAAATGAGTTTCAAAATATGTACTAACCTCACAATTGATACAATGCAAGCCAAATCTTTACCTAACACCAAGTTTACTTAATGCGCATCACCACTTTGATATGGGAATTTGACTCTACTCACTTTCTAATTAAAATGTGAATGTACACAATTTATTAGTCACATTTCTATATACTTTAACTAATAAAATCCAATTTACAACATTTCCTTCAAGTTTTCAAATTTTGCCCTAATCCCCTTTAATTTTGAGCAATCATTCTAACCAATCCCAAATCTTATTTTAAGTTAATTTCTATCAATAGAATCATTTTCTAACACATTTTAAATAATTAAATACAATTAACATCTATTCTTTATCATTTTCCATCCAAAACCCTAAATTCTCTTCTTCCTTTCTTAAACTTCAACCAAACTTAATCTTTTCTTCAATATAACATTAAAATCATTGTCTAGACATCAAAATAACTTCTTTACATATCATTTAAACAATTACCAAAGCCTCCACAAAACTTCCATTTCTCACATAATCAAAATTCTAAGAAAATCTACTTAAATTCAAGGTAAACTTACCTCTTTCTTGTAATTTCCTTAAATTATTCTTAAAATCTTGAAGAAACTTGAAGATTTTGATGAGTTGAAGAAGAAATTTCTCCCCCAAGCTTCAATGGAAATTCGGCCAACTAAAGAAGGAGAGGAAGAAGATTACCAAAATTTGAGTTTTTAATTTTCTTTCTTTCATTTTCAGCCACACACACACTTACATATATAATAATAATAATAATAATAATAATAATAATAATAATAATAATAATAATAATAATAATAATAATAATAATAATAATAATAATAATATTATTATTATTATTATTATTATTATTATTTAATTAATAATTAACAAATATCTAAATTTTTCCATCATCTTCCACTATCCAAAAATTAATTTAATTTTTATTTTTTTAACATGTTAGCCTTTTACTATTTACCTTTGACTTTTCCATTTTCTAACAACATTTATATGTTATATATATTTTATTTATATTTCACATATATACTTGTTATTTTCTTCCTTCCAACACATTAATTAATGTTTTAATTATTTATTTAATTATATTTAATAAAATTATGATCGTTACAACTCTCTCCCCCTTGAAGAATTTCGTCCTCGTAATTATCTAATATCAACTCTGGAAGAGTTAAGAATACTAGCTCTGTATGATCTTCTTGCTCTCCCATATCACCTCCTCAGTGGAATGATTCTTCCACAGGACTTTAAACAGTGGCACCCTCTTATTCCTCAATTCCTTTACCACTCATGCCAAGATTGCCACTGGTTCCTCTTTGTAAGCTAGATCTGAATTCACCTCAATAGATTTAACTAATAAGACATGAGATGGATCTGATATGTACCCCCAAAGTATAGAGACATCCTGAGATAAAGGCTTCATCATGGTGTTTAAAATCTTTAATCCACTTCTCCATGCTTCTAACTTCTCCATGAGAATGCAGGTTTCAAGTTGCTTCCCTTTGAAAAGGATTCATAGGAGGGCCAGGTGGAGGAATTTTTTGTATCTCAATCGTAGTCCCTTGTTGTGAGAGGCCGACCATGGGTGGGGGTTGATTGGAGGATGAACCAACATTAGGCTACTTCCCATGCAGCATGCTCTGAACCTCAATCATGATTGAATTACTCTATGCACTCAATGAATTAACCAATGTCTTATTAAAATTTGTTTGTTGGATAACCAGCATGTTCTTAAAACTTTCCTCTTACTTCTTGAGGATGGCTTCAACAACAGCCTGCATTTTATGGGATTCGGTAGTTTGAGCCATAGGTACCTTGGAAAAATGAAAGAAGATGAGGTTAGTGCTTTGGATAAGATCTTACAGAATACTATGTTAACTGTTTTGTCATGTTTTCGAATTGTGGCTAAAGTCTGTATATCTGTAGGAGCTTGATTCAAGGTTTAACTTTTAAGGGAGGAGAAAAATGGTACAATAAGAAAGTTAGAGATCCGAGGTAGGCCATATATTTGCTTTTTAGAAACAAATTATTATTTAAGTATGTTCAAACATTACCAAAAAGGAATTAACCATTAATGGTAGGGCCTTAAAACTAGGGCTCATGTTTTAATGAGAATAAAATGAGTAAGGTTGATTTTCCTTTTGAGGAAATGGTTAGGCCAATGGGGCCTCCCTAGTTGTTAGACAACTGGGCTATTGTAGCTCTTTTTTAGGATAAACATAGTTTGTGTGGCTAAGGCTCGGGTTTTGGCTAAATTTTTATCATTTTGGATAAAATCAATGTGATTGTGGTGCTAGACTAATGGTGTAACACCCTTATACCCAATATAAGTACAATACATATTTTCAGCATATGTAAAATATGCATATATAGTACAAAAATGTTACAGACTGGTTTAATAAAAATTTTCACATTTATGTTTTAAGACTTCAAATACTAATATCTAAAATAAATAGTATATAAATATTCTTTGCTTGTTATAGGAATCCAAAATTAATATTTTATATGAAAATTTGTAGGAAAAATTTGCCATAGTTTTGTTTGTAATTTAGACGTTCCCAAAATTCAGCAAAACACAACCTGCATAAAATAAACACTCCCAATAAAAATCAATTCACCATTTCACCAATACTTCTCAATTTCTCCATATTTTCTTAAAATACTTATATATAGATATATAAATTAACAACACATATAAAATCTCATCTGAACAAATTATTTAAAATATTCTTTACAATTTACATTATATACTTCCAAAAACATATCATAACATATATAATATCAAAATACATTGTAATATCAAATATCTACATGCTGGCAACTGGCTCTGATCTTGATATACCCAAAAATAACTCTTCAAGCTCAATAAATACGAACCTAGACCCGACCAAGTCTAGTAGAACTCTCCGGCTCTACCAAATCATCCATGCACCTGAACAACGAATTACAATCGTGTTAAGCCGAAGCCTAGTGGTATAAACTTTGATAACAATATAGTCCAAATGTAATGTCAATGCACAACACATATATATATATCACAACTCATAATATTATATCTCGTTATATTGCTCAAATGTATCAGAATTCATAATTCACATTAAAGCAAAGACAAGCATGGGCCTAAAAGGATCTAGTACGCTATTCAAATTTCAGAGTTACTGTTTTGGTCCATAATGACACCATGTGCCTAGCCCCGTAGGCAATATATCCATGGATAATGTAACAGCCCTAGTCTCTTGGACCTCAACCTGACTAGACCCTTAGGCCTTAGTATCTTGGTCCTCAACCCGGCTAGAGTGCTACAGTTTTTGAGGCTTATGACCGAGTCTTTTCACTCCAAAAACATCATATTTATTAGCTGGCCTGGCTTACGACCCAATCTTTTCACCATTCCAGCGTTTAGCCCGTAGGCAATCATAGGCATGCCGCCAAACACAGAACTCTAAAAATTGAATAACATACTAGGCACACAATATATTCATATTTCTCATTATCAAAATTTTTCACAATTCTTTATCAAAACTTTTCTTATTTTCTCATGATCAAACTAGGCACATTGCCTTATTATATCATTTTTTTCTCACTTTTTTTTCATTTATTCATTTTTCTCATTATTAATCTCTTTCTCATTGTCACATATTCAATCTAGGCACATTGCCTTATTTTCATATTTTTTTTCCTCATTTTTCTCATTTTTTTCACATCTTTCTCATTTTTCTCACTTTTCTCATTTTTCTCATTTTTATCAATATCAATTCATTTCATTATTCCACATATCTCATTGTTGCATTCACAACACATTACCCAATTACTTTGGGTATTTTCACATAATATACATATTTCACATTCTACACAATTTAGCCATTATCAATGGCTTTTCACAACGCATTTAACACATATATGACATTACAAATGTCATAGCACATTATTCATACTCAATCAATGAACCAAGTAACTTAACACATTTTCCAACCAAAATGTGTTAAGCCCAAATGTCATGCAAAAATAAACAATATATTCAAAGTTTGTACATACCTCCACTAGCAACCTAACGCAAGCTTAACACAACCTCCAATCATATCCTTCCAACTTGCCCTTCATCACTTGGATGAAGCAAATCAACCTCCCTCAATGCCTATACCAAATGTGATCATACATAATCATTTAATATCACATTCTAAGGTATTCTCAACATCAAACCATAATTAAACATCACTCTAAACCAAATCCCAAAATTAAGCTTCACCTCACTTTAACTTTGAAAAACCATATCAAGCCATTTAAATTGGTGTTTTAAGTTTATTAATATCATTAGAAACATGTTTTAGCAAGTTTAAACCAATTACATTAATTAACCACATGCTTATGCTCAAAACCCTAAAATGACACAACCTTCACCATTGAAGGATCTCCATTCCAACTCAATCCAATTATCATTTCAATCTTATTTTTACCACTTATATCCTTAAATAACATGATTTAAGTATTAAAATGAAACAATTAATCATTCTTTGAAAATTCACTTTTTCAAAACCCTAAATCAATACTACCCTCTTCAAACTCTAACCAAACACAACCAAATCCAATATTTTACTTTAAAATACTTGTTTATGCATCAAAATAACTCATTTGGAATTAATTTTCACAATTAAAAATCATGATTTCAAAAACTCAAATGATCCATAACCCTAAATTCTCTCTCTCTCCACCAATCTTACCCAAACTCAACTATTTCTTTAATCCAACCTTAAAATCATTATTTACTCATCAAAAGAACATCTTCCATACCCATTCCAACAATTATAACATGTTCTTTCAAAAACTCAATTCATACATATTCATAAGCTTTAAAGAACTTCATAATTTTGGAAATAAAGCTTACTTACTTGTTGGAAAATTACCAAAACTACTCTTATTCCCTTGAAAGCTTGAAGAATTTGATGATGGTAGAAGCTAAAAATCTCCCTCTTTGGCCATGGAGAATTCGGCTTGGAGAAGAAGAAGAAAGAAGATGAAAACTTTTAATTTTTTTTTCCTTTCATCTGTTATTTTAAACCATATATATATTATAATATTTTATTAATTAATTAATTAATTAATTAATTAAAAGTCCTAAATTTTCTCTTCCATTCAAAAATAATTTATTTTTGAATTATTTTATTAATTTTAAATTTATAAGATTTAATTACCAAAATATCCTTTTACTTTGACTTTTCTTTTAAAAAGTGTTGACTTTTATATGTTATGTATATTTTACATATATATCACATATATGTTTCACTTTTTTATTTAAAATCCCTTCATTTTTATTTAAAACTATTAATTTAATTAATCCATTTAAATTATAATTTATTTTATTAAATTTTTAAAAATTAGAACTTTTCAAAAATTTATAAGTAATGTGTATCTTATATACACATCAAATGTACCTTATATGTGCATTAAATATATTATGTATGTAATGTATTAATCCAACATATACAATTAATATATCATATGTATATGTTATATATACTCTAGATATATATATTGAGTATATACAATTTTATATCTCCAAATACTTATTTAATTTCTCCAAAATCACGGATGTTACAATTTTCTCCCCTTAAATAATTTCGTCCTCGAAATTATCCAGTATGGTAAATCATTATTTCATCAAATTATTTAATTTCTATTCTCCCCCTTAGGTTCATTCTTAATTTCCTTTTTACCATTCCCTAACTCATCTTTATACTTTCTATTTACTCAAGCAGTCACAACAGATTATTATATCATCAATTGAATTGTCATTAGACAAAAATTAGTTCATCTCTTGAATATATATATACCGCATATCTATTGCACTCAAGATATTTGGTCACTTCATTATCTTAAAAATATACTCTCATCACCTTAAATTCAAATGTTGATAACTTTTATCTTAATACAATAATTTTACACATCTTCACTTTGATCCTACTCTTTATACAATTACCACATATTAATTTAATATCACCATTATATAACAACAAAATCTTATTTTCTTATTAAGATTCATTCCAATTATACTATATCTAATATTTTTCTCTTATAATTATTTGAAACTAAGATAACTTAGTTCCTTTCATATGCATATACATATCAAAACGCTGTATTAAGCACATTATCATATAGCTTGCATATTCTTAATACAACTACACACCTTGAATTTCAATAAATACTTGTAAACTTATTACATTTTAGATCAATTGATCTAACTATCACAATATAAGCATCACAACCTTTTTTTATTCTGACTAACCTTTAGTCTATTTTAAATTCATCAATCTGTTTTCAAAACATTACCTAATTCTATTAGGTAAAATTTATTCTCAATCTTAATTCTCTTCAAATTCATCATTACAGATAATATTCATTTCCTCTAGTCTCATTCACTTTAAAAGTCATTTTCATCAACTTATTTATTTTATACCACTTTCAAACACATACAATATAACTCTTACTCACATTTCATAATTCCTTTTATTTATCATTTTCTCACATTTCTTATAGTTACCATATTTACAAAAATCACTTTTCTTACACATCATTTAAAGCTCATCATATTTTCACAATTCTCTTATGTTTCCACACTTTCTATAATTATAAACAAAATTTTAGTATAAAATTATAAGATACAACTATGCAAACCATAAGTCTTGACCATGTTTCTTGAAGCATAACTATCAATCTCATCAAAACTATCCAACGGTCATGCCATAATAATGGTCATGCTTGTGGCTTATAAATAAATACTGTCATTCTATCATTCTTCTTCAAACATTTCCAATCATAATGTTAAGTTCGTATCGCAAAAATCACATACTCATTTTCTAATCTTTTGCTACACAAAAAGTTAACACGTTTCAGCTTTGTTTGAAAGCAATTTACTCTTGATCACTTGATCATCATTAACCTAACACATGTTTTAACAATATTATCATTAACATCTCTTACATATACACATTCGTTTATATGATAATTTTACACAATTTCCATTTATTACTCCATTTCTAATCTATCTCTTATAAAAATTTTCATTCATATATATATATATTTATTTATTTTTCCATTTCCATACTTTCTTTATTATACTTTCCTTTTCCTTACAATCTCTTATTTATACGCATATACTTTAGGCTCAGAACACTATACAATCATCAAGTTCAATTGTTAAAATAACAATTTTACTGCCCAGCTCTATTCGGGTCCATTCTCAATCTCAATTCATCACATGACCTAACTCTATGCAGGTCAAGACCTAATCTCTCTTAGGTCTATTAATACATGCAATATCATTCTCAATATCACCAGACACGTATTTGTATAAGGTAGTAAACACTCGATAACATTTTTTATCACCTCACATAAATCTTAGTCACATTTCCAATGTGACATCTCTCTCACATTTTTTTATGCATTTATCATACCCTTCATATACCTTTTCATCATTTCCAATTCAACTACCTAAAGTAACTCATTTTTACTTACTTAATCATTTTCCTTTTATTTCATAATAAATTTCTATATTATCAACCACATTACACGTTACATGATATTTCATAAATAAAATTACTCATTCAAAATTACTCTCATGCTTACTAAACATTAAACTATCAATATCTAAACAATCTTCATCGAAATTCCTTTACCACTCTAAATTTCCAACTTACTACTTTACTTAAACTTCATTCTATTAATCTCATTTTTAACATCTAACTTTATAAACATTATTTTTATATTAATATAACATAAAAACACATCACTTTCATAATTATGAAAACCCATTTCAAATATTCAAATTTCATATATTGCAACCAACAACATGAACCTCACCAAATCTCATCTATGTCACATTTTCAATCTTAAAATCATAACATTTACATTTAAACAACATTAATTCATTTCATTACATTAATTAACATCATCCATTTAGATACTTCAATTTTACACACTCAACCCTAAATCATGCATCATTATTTCATAATAAATAATTCGCTATCATATATGATTTCACTCTTTGATTTTAATTATGAACTCTTTGTTGCAAATTATTAAAACTCCATATTCCTTCTATACTTATACCCATATGCATATAAATTTTTATAATTTTCTTCATTCATTTATCTCATAAAATTAATTTATTAGTTACTTGCACAAAACTGCATGACTTCCTCAGTTTCATGTCAATCTCACTTTCAATTTTTATATTCCTTATCAATTCTTCGTAAAAGCTTGTAATATTTTATCTATGTGTACTTGACACAAATATGGACTTATATTTAAAGTTTTAGATTTTTCCAAGATGATTTAATATATTTAAAAATTAAATCTTTCAAAATTAGAGAATCTGTCTCTTTAATAATTTCTCTGGCAGCACCCGGTTGTCTATTTTTTTCAGATATCAAACCTTAATAAAAATTCATGAAATTTTAACCATATGTTATAGGAATAAATATGATATTGTATATAAATTTTCATATTTTTCTAGGTTTGTTTACCATAGTTTCAAAATTTATTTTTCTCAATTTCTATAGATTCTGAGTTGCTGGAATTACTCCAACAATTTATGTTATTCTATTTTTCTTAATTAGTGATCCATCTTTAAAATTTATAAAATTTTATACTTTGGATTCTAACATATACAAAAAACTTTCTACTAAATGTTCAAACTCATCCAATATTTTTAGATTTGTCCAAAAATTCAGACAATATCACTTTGCAGTACACCTATAGAATTTTCTGTAACTATCATACTCATTTATCAAACTTTTTATTTTTTATATCTTAAATCATTTCCTAGATTGTTTTTCTAATTTCACTTATTCATCAATTGAATCAGCTATGAATTTTAAATTTCAAATAAAAATTCCAAAAATTCTTAATCCATAATCTCTAGAATAACACTTCCACTGTGCCACTATGATCTATGCAACCCAGATGTTATCTCAACTCATATCCATTATATCAAATGAACATTATCACATCAGGGATCAGATAAATTGCCAGTGCTAATATATGCATCACAATTGAAATTTTTTTTAAAAATTCTAATTTGTCTCTCTAACAACCCACCTAGGTCGAGAACCTCAAACCTAGGCTCTGATACCAAAATAAATGTAACACCCTTATACCCAATATAAGTACAATACATATTTTCAGCATACGTAAAATATGCATATATGGTATAAAAATGTCACAGACCCGTTTAATAAAAATTTTTACATTTCTGTTTTAAGACTTCAAATACTAATATATAAAATAAATAGCATATAAATATTCTTTGCTTGTTATATGAATCCAAAATAAATATTTTATATGAAAATCTCTAGGAAAAATTAGCCAGAGTTTTATTTGTAATTTGGACGTTTCCAAAATTTAGCAAAACACAACCTGCATAAAACAAATACTCCCAATAAAAATCAATTCACCATTTCACCAATACTTCTCAATTTCTCCATATTTTCTTGAAATACTTATATATAGATATATAAATTAACAACACATATAAAATCTCATCTGAACAAATTATTCAAAATATTCTTTACAATTTACATTATATACTTCTAAAATATATCATAACATATATAATATCAAAATACATTGATATCTACATGCTGGCAACTGGCTCTGATCTTGATGTACCCAAAAACAACTCTTCAAGCTCAATAAATACAAACCTAAACCCAACCAGGTCTAGTAGAACTATCCGGCTCTACCAAATCATCCATGCCACCTGCGCGACAAATTACAATCACGCTAAGCCAAAGCTTAGTGGTACAAACTTTGATAACAATATAGTCCAAATGTAATGTCAATGCACAACACATATATATCACAACTCATAATATTATTTCTTATTATATTGCTCATATGTATCACAATTCATAATTCACATTAAAGCAAAGACAAGCATGGGCCCAAAAGGATCAAGTATGCTATTCTTCAGAGTTACTGTTTTGGTCCATAATGACACCATGTGTCTAGCCTCGTAGGCAATATATCCATGGATAATGTAACAACCCCAGTCTCTTGGACCTTAGGCCCCAGTATCTTGGTCCTCAACCCGGCTAGACTGCTACAGCTTTTGAGGCTTACGACCCAGTCTTTTCACCCCAAAAATATCATATTTATCAATTGGCCTAGCTTACGACCCAGTATTTTCACCATTGCAGCGTTTAGCCCGTAGGCTATCATAGGCATGCCACCAAACCCAGAACTCTGAAAATTGAATAACATACTAGGCACACAATTTATTTATAATTCTCATTTTCAAATTCTTTCATAATTCCTTTATAAAAACTTTTCTCATTTTCTCATGATCAAACTAGGCACATTGCCTTATTATATAATCTTTTTCTCACTTTTTTTTTCATTTTTTCATTTTCTCATTATTAATCTCTTTCTCATTGTCATATATTCAATCCAGGCACATTGCCTTATTTTCACATTTTTTTTCTCATTTTTCTCATTTTTTTTTTCACATCTTTCTCATTTTTCTCACTTTTCTCATTTTTCTCATTTTTATCAATATCAATTCATTTCATTATTCCACATATCTCATTGTTACATTCACAACACATTACCCAATTACTTTGGGTATTTTCACATAATATACATATTTCACATTCTACACAATTTAGCCATTATCAATTGCTTTTAACAATGCATTTAACACATATATGACATTACAAATGTCATAGCAAATTATTCATACTCAATCAATGAACCAAGTCACTTAACACATTTTTCAATAAAAATGTGTTAAGCCCAAATGTCATGCAAATATAAACAATATATTCAAAATTTGTACATACCTCCACTAGCAACTCAACGCAAGCTTAACACAACCTCCAATCCTTTCCTTCCAACTTGCCCTTCATCACTTGGATGAAGCAAATCAACCTCCCTCAATGCCTATACCAAATGTGATTATACATAATCATTTAATATCACATTCTAAGGTATTCTCAACATCAAACCATAATTAAACATCACTCTAAACCAAATCCCAAAATTAAGCTTCACCTCACTTTAACTTTGAAAAACCATATCAAGCCATTTAAATTAGTGTTTTAAGTTTATTAATATCATTAGAAACATGTTTTAGTAAGTTTAAACCAATTACATTAATTAACCACATGCTTATGCTCAAAACCCTAAAATGACACAACCTTCACCATTGAAGGATCTCCATTCCAACTCAATCCAATTATTATTTCAATCTTATTTCCACCACTTATATCCTTAAATAACATGATTTAAGTATTAAAATTAAAAAATTAATCATTCTTTGAAAATTCACTTTTCCAAAACCCTAAATCAATACTACCCTCTTCGAACTCTAACCAAACACAACCAAATCCAATATTTTACTTTAAAATACTTGTTTATGCATCAAAACAACTCATTTGGAATCAATTTCCACAATTAAAAATCATGATTTTAAAAACTCAAATGTTCCATAACCCTAAATTCTCTCTCTTCACCAATCTTACCCAAACTCAACCATTTCTTTAATCCAACCTTAAAATCATTATTTACTCATCAAAAGAACATCTTCCATACCCATTCCAACAATTATAACATGCTCTTTCAAAAACTCAATTCATACATATTCATAAGCTTTAAAGAAGTTTATAATTTTGGAAATAAAGCTTACTTGTTAGAAAATCACCAAAACTACTCATATTCCCTTGAAAGCTTGAAGAATTTGATGATGAAAGAGCTAAAAATCTCCCTCTTTGGCAATGGAGAATTCGGCTTGGAGAAGAAGAAGAAAGAAGATGAAAACTTTTAATTTTCTTTTTTTTTTTCCTTTCATCTTTTATTTTAAACCATATATATATATATATTATAATATTTTATTAATTAATTAATTAATTAATAAATAAATTAAAAGTCCTAAATTTTCTCTTCCATTCAAAAATAATTTATTTTTGAATTACTTTATTAATTTTGAATTTCTAAGATTTAATTACCAAAATACCCTTTTACTTTGACTTTTCTTTTAAAAAATGTTGACTTTTATATGTTATGTATATTTTACATATATATCACATATATGTTTCACTTTTTCATTTAAAATCCCTTCATTTTCATTTAAAATCATTAATTTAATTTATCCATTTAAATTATAATTTATTTTATCAAATTTTCAGAAATTAGAACTTTTCAAAAATTTACAAGTAATGTGTATCTTATATACACATCTAATGTACCTTATATGTGCATTAAATATATTATGTATGTAATGTATTAATCCAACATATATAATTAATATACCATATGTATATGTTATATATACTCTAGATATATATATATTGAGTATATACAATTTTATACTACAAATACTTATTTAATTTTTCCAAAATCACGGATGTTACAAATGGCTATAGTTTTAAAATTGTATGGATGATATGTATGCATGAGTGCATGAATGAAAAACTATTTGATGAAGGTATTATTATGGTGAACACTGATTATAGGCAGGGTCTATGACCTTTATATGCAAAAGGGTGGTTTAGTCCAAAGGTCTCAGCATATTAGGATAACGATATACCTAACCACATGACACATAATGAATCTGGTATAGGTCCAGCAATACATGCATATCCATTACACCTTAAAAAGATTAAAGATTCATCGTGGGTTGGATGCTTTCACTATCTCCCATTATACCTAATGAAGATTGTCAAGTGGATGTTACTTGCTATCCTAGGATTCCTAAAACTAAAAAGTAAGGAACACTTATGCATGATGAAGGAGAAAATAAACCAAAAGAGAGAAAAAAAATGATTTTTGAAAAGAACCCATAAAAATTTTATTTCGAGAATTTTTAAAGTCCCCAATGGAGTAACCAGCTATGAGGCCTTGCCTGAGCATGGATCCTGCCCACTCTAGAATCAAGAGCCAAAATGTTCATTTGGGCTAAGTCTCATTTGATACCGCTGCATATGGTCTCTAGTTAGTTTTGTAAGCACGGGTTTAGAATTACCTTTTATTTTGAAAAGATTTATTTATTTTATTTAAAAGAAACTCATATTTTATTTTAAAAAGGGATGGTGACTTTTATTTTGAAAAACAAATATTAGAGAGTTGACACCTTAGTTTATTTTATTTAAAGAATATTAAGGGAAAACCATTTAACTTATTCCATTAAATTAAGTTAATTATTACCTCAAAAGGACATCAGTCCGAAATCAATCATGATGGGTCTCAGGCTAAGTTTTCATATCAATTTTGATAAAAAAAATGATTTTTTATCCCTCTTTGATTGATTTTTTACTTCCGAATTAATGAAAATATAATTTTATGGATTATGCCATAATTAATGGGCATGATATTGTTGTGATGCATGTGCAAGTAATAACATGACTTTCACAATGTAGTGTAAGAAAATAAATATTATAACTTCACTAGGATAATAATTTCAGGGGAGCTTCAACTCTAGCCTTTATGGGTTCTAGATTGAAAATAAATTTGCAAATTAACTAATTAACTAGAAAGAAAGATAAATAAAATAACAATGGCAGCCATTGCAAAACTTACCAAATTTGCAATGGTACCAAAAATGTCAAAGAAAAGGAAATAATAGCAGTAATAACAGAAATAATAAATAAAATTGAAGAGAAATCAAAATAAAAAAGATCTGTTGGTTGTTTAGGTGTGGGATCACCGGTCATAATAATATTCTAAGTGTACCTAATTATCCCATTTGAATGAAAACTAGAGTTGTGAGTAGTTCGCTCCTTTGATTGCAAAGGGCTTTTAATTAACCAATTTTATAGTTGTTTAATTACCAAATTGAAAATAAGATTGGAAAGTATACAGTACCGTAGGTAAGCACTTTTTCTTAATAAAAGGTTGAAGAGCCTTACCTCTTTATAGCTCCACTTGCGCGAAAAATTAAACAGGATCAATTAATAATGGTACAAAGAATCAAATAATAATTAAAGAAAGTTTAGTATTTAGTTAAATTTTATCGCAAATACAGTTCAACAGAGTTTTAGGGTCTAGAATTTCCATACCAAAACAAGAAGAGCGGACTTCTATTTATAGAAGTCTAAAATTTCATCCAAGCCACCCATGACGCTAAGAATCCGAGCACAATGCGGACATCCATATGGGGTGCATCCTTCCATGCTAGGTACGAATTGGTCGCACCTGGTATGACCATTTGAGCGAGCTAGTGCAGTGAAGGTCGAACTAGCATGGCTATCCGCGCAGTACGGCTGACCACTCTAGCTGGCGCAATCTGTGGCCACACTCTGGCACGGTAGTAGGCGCTAAGGGCGGCTACCTGTGCTTACTTGACTCTCTTTTCTTTGAAATGTAAAGAAGGTTAATATGTATTTCCCTTATTCTTTCTGATTTTACTTTTCCCAATTATATAGGCTAGGTGTAAAATTAGAGGTTCACACATACCGACATCATTTATCGGTATGGAGTTCCCTTTGAAATCATCCCAGATAATGGATTACACTTCCAAAAGGAGGTAGTACAGTTAATAGCAAAATGTAAGATGCAACATCACATGTATTCTCTTTATCGACCTTAGACCAATAGAGTTGTTGACGCAGTAAATAAAACCACAAAGAATATCTTGCAAAAGATGATGCAGAGTCACAAAAGTTGGCACAAGCATTTTTGTTTTACTCTTTGGGGTTACAAAACTTTAGTTAGAACACCAATTGGAGCAACTCCTTTATCTCTAGTGTATGGCATGGAAGCAGTACTACTGATAGAGGTGGAGGTTCCATCAGCTTGAACATTTTGCAAAGGTCTCATCAATGAAATCAAATGGGTCAAAGCCTAGCATGACTAGCTGAATAATATCAATGAAAAAAGAATGGATGCTTTTTACAAAGTGCTAGGGTACTAGCAGAAGATATCTAGACATTATGACAAAAGAGTCAGAGATCGATGATTGCAAGAAGGGCAATTGGTATTAAAAGAGATCAGGGATTCGATAAATGACCCCAGAGGGAAGTTCAGGTCAAATTGGATAAGACCATACCTACTCAAGAAAATTTTGCCAGGATAAACAATAATACTCTTAGATTTAGACGGCATCGAGTTTTCAATTCTATGCAACATGGATCAGCTCAAGAGATATTTTGTCAATTATATTATCATTTTTGTAATAGAAATATGTGGACTTGATTAAGAAAAAAAGCTCGACAGGCTAAAAACCAAAAAGGGTAGTTTGGACAAAAATTAGAGCAAGAAAATAATAAAGAGATATGTAGGAAGCCCTCTTTGGGTTCGGTTTAAATCATCACAGAATAAACATTCATCCCATACAACAAATAAATAAAAATAAATTTTTATTCCATAATGTTCTTAAAAAGGTTTTCATCATAATGTGAAAGTCCTCTTTGTCCAAAATCAAAGTAAACCGAATCCTATTGGCTAAAATGTCTTCCTAAATAGTCTACCAAAAATAAGCCCTAAACATCTAAGTAGTCTTATCAGTAGTCCCCGCCTCCAGCTCATTAATTAGAACAAAGTCATTATACCTTCTCTCTAGGCTAATCCATGGTAATAAACCAACCTCTACACCTATAAATTATGTCTATTAGCCTAAATAGTCATATAACATGAAACCCTCAAGCTCAGCCAATCAGAATGGCCCAAGTAGAAGCAAGAGTAATGACCATAGGAATATGAGCTATACCATCGGGTGGAACTCCCTACGAATGACATATCTGTCTAAGAATCCAAGTTCCCTGATCAAATTTTGACATAGACAAGCCAAGCAAGGAAACAATCCTATAGCCAAAACTTATAGCCATGAATATGCAAATCTGATACCAAGGACAATACCACAAAGCCTCATTTGGACTAAACTCCAGCAACTAAGAGGTCCATGCCCTCTCCCTTAACCAAACCTACAAGCAGCAGCAATGCAAGTAATAAAAATCCTTACCCGAAGAAGAATGTGAGTAACAGACCAATCCCTCTGAGCCCTATAAGCCTTATCAAGACTAACAATGGTCTCAGCTTATAGAAGTGTAACAATAGAGCATGAGCCCTCCATTTACAAAATTAGTGGAACTAAGTCAATCAGACCCTAACCTGGCTCCCTTCTGAACAAATCCACTAGTTAGAAAGAATGCTAAAGCACACAGTTGTAGTCTCTGCTTCACTCTATCTTCGGTATCCTCCCAAAAATTAGCAATAAGTGCACACGTGTTAACTTTATCATCCCCCACCATTAGGGTAGCCTCAACCTCACTCAAATTAAATAACCTCTGAAAAGCATGAAAATTGCCTGTATGATGGTCAAGAATCGCCGACTCAACTTCAGTGCAACATTCTAGAATGGCACTTTCCTCAAAAGTCAGACAAATCTCCTCCATCATGGCCCTAAAGCTGGATACATGATCCACAAGGTCCCAAAATTTTAGATAAGCCTAAATAAAAG
Organism: Garcia nutans; assembly: GCA_947685225.1. Lineage (NCBI taxonomy): Eukaryota > Viridiplantae > Streptophyta > Magnoliopsida > Malpighiales > Euphorbiaceae > Garcia > Garcia nutans. Next base: position 38,235,620 of record CANTUV010000033.1, on the reverse strand, counting down.
TAATGGTCCAATTTTACTCATTTCAAAGTAATGCTCGGTGCGATACCATATCATCAAAATTAATTTTGTCCACTTTGTCTAAACGAGTGGTCCATAAGTGTAAAGAATGACTGAAAAATGGCTCCGTAGTACCATAATCAAATATAAAAAAAAAATTAAAAGCTCCTGGAAAGGTTCAAAAATCTTGGAAAAGCAACAAAAAGTTAGAAAAGTGCCCCAAATATAGTATGAAGGTCCCATCTGCATGATATGCAGATTGTCCATGCATCCATGTAGGTTAGTCCGTACCAGCCAAAAAATTAAATATATAATAATAACAAAATAATAATGATACACAAATAATAATAAATAATAATTATGTTCAAAAGGTACCACTAAATTAACTAAAAAAATCCAAACAGATAAAAGTGCATAAATTAAAATAATCTAAGTATAGTTATCTAATAATTCATGCATCATAGTGCATCATTAAATATAAAACCAGGGCCTACATAAACAAGAAAAAAACAAAGCAAGAAAAATCTATCTTCTACAGTAATGATGCCTTGCTCCACGCTTGAAAGACAGTTGGTCCAAAGTTGTAGACAGGAAAGCCTCATAACGGTAAGCCATCATATTATTGTGTTCAACCCATTCATCAGGCCACTGCAAAGTGTGTGCTAGAAAATGTGAAAAAAAAAAGCTAAAAGGAAAAAATCCACAAAAGTAGTGAGAAATAAAAGGTTTACCTCACGATGATTTTTTGACAATGAGGCAATGGGGATTATAGGAACAAGAGCCATGTACTTTCCCATGTTATCATGTGTAGAATGGATGATGGTGCCTCCTAACCAATAGTATGGAGGAATGCCCTCGGAGGGAACAAAATGGGTTCTAATGAAAATAGACTAAGAACCAGCACGAGGAATGCCTAGTATAGGAGTGATGTCAGTAAACCCGGCATTAGAATCCACTGATGTCCCAACTCCTCCCTAGCATGCAATACCTTGCCTAGCCTCGACGGTGCTAGTCTTAGGACAAGAAGCCTCAGATGAAGGATCGGTGTGCTGAAATTGGCGGCTCGAATAGTTGGCAATAAAAGGCATCAAATAGGACTTGCAAAAGGCTTCATAATCCATCTCATGAAGCATAAAGTTAGTGGCAAAGAGGCAGCCATAATAATGAGGATGAATAGGCATTATTCTTCCTAGCTTCATGTCTACCAGTGGTGTATATGGAACTACTTTTCCCATAGATGCTTGGCTCATGAAGTGCTCACCTAAATAGTATTTTTGGGTCTTTGACTATCGAAAGATTACTCGACAATTAGAATAAAAATCAGCTTGATTCAAATGATTGGGATTGGAGAGAATGAATCTCTCATTGAAAGGACACCATTTTACCTATAGAAGGGAAAACATCAAAAAATAAGAGAGAAAGAGGTATATATATTTGTGTGATACACTTACATTATTCACCAGCAGATTGTTAAAAATGGCCCACAGACCTCAAAAATCCAAGTTGCATGGCCGGAATTTGTTACTCGGAGACTAGCGATGGCCCACAGGAAAGACATCCAATTTGAGACTTCTTAGACCAGGGGCCAAGTTAGAAAAATATTTGTAAGCCTATATTTGTAACATATAGTAAAATGGTAAAGGTCAATGCACAAACTTTAACCATGTAAAATCAAGATGATGAAGGTTCATACCTCCCAGAAAACATGAGTTCCTTTAATAGAGTGGATTGGATAGTCGGCCCATTTCTTCATTCATGGTGACTAATAAGGCACCACCCCAATTGAAATAATTAAGACAAGATAAGTCCTTTAAGCTCATCAAAATGGCAAGGTCAATGGTATCACACCGAGTGTGCCAGAAAGTATACCTCATTCGCAGTAAAAGTACGCTGCGAGCAATTTATTAGGAATGGTCTTCAAGATCATTACGTCTGCTTATCAAAAACATAATGTGCCCCCCTTAACCAAGTCCGAAAAACTACGGGTTCACTGATTTCAGGAATAGGGGGATGACACCAAGCAAGTCCATGATCCACTCATCAGATAAACTCCTCCAGTTTGGAAATATTTCCAGTAGGTGTATCCTGAATGGAATGCCAGTCAGCAAGTATAAATCCTAAAGTGTCATAGTTAATTCACAGCATGGAAAGTGGGAATTGATAGTGTCTCACCATCTCTCGACTAAGGCTTGCATCATGTCATGGTTAGCTTGGCCTGTGTAGTCAAGAGACAAAATTTCCATAAAGCCAGTGGGAAGCAATAATTCCTTCACCTCATCGAGAAGGTTGAGGTTCCCTAAGTTAAAATAACTGCCTCGTAATTTCAATTGACCATATTGCTAAAGTATAGTAAATAATAATAATTCTATCATTATTTCATCTTAATTATTTTTCTTAAAGGCAATGAGAAGGGTGTCATGTTTTTGTAGGAAAGAAAGGCAAAGAAAGTCATACCTTCATAAAGCCGTTCTGCGAAGCATGAGTGTAGGGATCCACCAGTATCTCTTTGATAGTCAGCACTTCAGCAGCCTCAAGCAAGGTAGCAGAGGATTGAGACATCTTGAAAGAAACTTTGGAAAAATAAAAAGCAAAGAAATGAAGAGAACAAAGAATGGAGGAGCAAGGCATCAAATGCTCCTCCTTACCTCTATTTATATTTAGCCCAAAAGACAGTCTAAAAGGCACAACGCCAAACGTGCTCAAATGCACCCAAAAAATTAGAGGATGTTGCTATAGTCAAGTTCATCCTTTCTGTTTTTCCCTATTTCATGCCATTGAATTAGTTTTAAATAGTAAAATTGATGCAATGAGGAGCAGTTGTGAACCATTAATTTTGAACATAATTCAGAAAATTAGGAAAATTAACATTAAAATGCACATGCATATTTTTGCTTTAAAAAAATCAATTGTGCCACCTGGTGCTGCCTATCTGCCCCAGGCGAGGACATCCAGGGCACAACCATTGTCATGCCAAGCGTGACCCCACCACACGAGGCCATCCATAACACGTACAGCCCATCTGCGTATAGTGTGGCCTGTCCACATCACGCGAGGCTTAAAAGTCCAATTTGGCCTCTATAAATAGCAACCTCTTCCTTTTACTCTAGGACTGGGAAATTTTAGACCCCGAAACTATGTTGAATTACACCCATGATAAAAATTAACTATTATATCTTCTACTACTATTAATTTTTATATCTTTCATCAATTAATTTCATTTACTCTTCTCGCGCAAGTGGAGTTACAAAGTGGAAAAACCCTCTAACCTTTCATTAAGAAAAATTGACTACCCAAGGTATTGTTTTTTTTTCTTAGTTTCAATTCAAAAATTAGTTAACTAAAATTGATTAATTAAAAGTCTTTTGTAATCAAAGGCACGAACTACTTACGGCTCTGATTCTCAATCAAACGGGATAAGTAGGCACACTCGAAATATTACTCCGAGTGGCGAGCCCTTACCTAAATAAACAACTTGTCCTTTTATTTTGATTTTCTTATTATTGTCATTTATTATTTTTAACATTATTGTTATCATTGTTATTCTCCTTTTTCTTGATATTTTGAAGCTCTATTGCAAATTTGGTGAGTTATGTAATGGATGCCCTTACGATTATATCTCTTTTTCTTTTTCTTTTTCTTTTCTTTTTTTATATTTTTCTTTTTCTTTTTCTTTTTGCAAGTTAATTAATTGGGGATTTGTGCTCAACCTAGAACCCATAAGGGGTAGAGTTGAAGCTTCTCTAAAATCGTTATTTTTTGGTGGTGTAATTTATACCCTATATACAAACAATACATATAAAAAATGCATAAAGAATATAAGTGCCATGATAATCTCTATAATAAAAATTCTCATTTTAATTAATATAGATAATTATTAATAAATAAAGAAAATTTCTAGAAAAAAATCACCAGAGTTATGTTTAAAATTTTATTAAACACAATATGTAAATAAAATTTCACTTTCGATATTCAAATAACATCCAAATCTCCACTTCACCAATTCACATTTAAAATGTCTTATAATTTTAAACTTTTTTTTTATCATAACTATTCCAAAATATTATTTATTATACATATGTTGAAATTAATTATACATAAACCAAAATATACAATATCATAAAATTTACAAGTATGCAACACTTTCTAAGTTGATCTCGTGGCACACAAAATCTCTAAGTCTCAATTCTAATCTGGATTACCCTGATTTGCACTTACAATACCTGTGCAATACACAATACCCCTATAAGCTCGAAAGCTTAGTAGTACATACCTTGATAACATAAAACTATTTTAAAGACAAAGCACACATGATATTTGTCGTACATTGTGCTCTTAATATATATACATCATTTATTACCACACTCCTAGTCATATAAATGTTTAAACTCAGTCATCAAGTATAATTCATTTCCATCCACTAATCACATAATTTACAACATATCACAAACACATACATTGGGCCCAAACAACCTTATATAGTATTCTGATTTCAGAGATATTATTATGGTCTATCATGACACCAGGGATCTAAGTGTCATATCCATCTCCTGTTGACATCTTTGTATCTATCCCTGAAGGCAAATAACAGTAACACCCAATGTCTAGCTCAAACGCACATCATATCATAAGTGACACCCAAAAGTTTAGCCCGAAGGCAAATCATATCATTAGCACCAAATATAATTTTCTGGAACAAGATACAATACAAGACAAACACACATTTCATATACATTATTACTTTAACATAACCAATTCCTTTATTATTTATTTTCAACATTTTTTCATCACTTTTCTCAATTCCCACATTTCATACCCATTTTCCATTTCCATGTGGTCATCTAGTACTATTCCATAACCATTTCTCATATTCTCAATTACATTTCATATTTTCCATCTCATTATCATATTTCATCAATTTCCCAAATTTCCCACATTTTTCTATTTATTTTCCACATTTACACAAACATGCACATATTACACATCACATTACATAACATTAATATATATCACATAAATCAAAACAAAACACCATTTTACAATGGACAAAGGCCTATTGCCATACTTATCACATAACTATGCAACAATGCATAGATTATGTGAGCAACTACTTTCCCAAGTAGTAATATAAAATATGCTAAATTATATTAATAAAAACACAAGTTATCAAAGTATGTACTAACCTCAATTTATCAATTCTCAAGCCAATTCCACCTTCCAACTCAAACTTCCACCAATGCCCTTCAATTCATTAATTTTATAACTTTCATTTATTTAATCCTAAATCACATTATAAGTTCAAATATAACATTATCAACTCATTTTAACATACTTTAGTCATTCAAACACCAATTACATCAATTCTACACAAAATTTTACCAAAACCCTATTTTCACCATTACTATCTTATTCAAACTTCAATCTACCTAACTTATTTCTAACATCGAACCATAAAATCATTAATAATACATTAATATAACATTAAAACAACACATTACAATAATTATAAATACCTCTTCCAAAAATTTTAAATTCACATAATCCACCCAATGGCCATAACTTCATTAAAACCCACTTATATCCAATTTTCATCTATAAAATCATAACATATGCATCAATATAGCATCAGAACAAACCATTTTAACAATTTATAACAACTTTCTCTCTTCCCCCAATTCATACATAACTTTAATAATTTAAGGAGCAAAGCATTTAAAGAAAATACTTAATTATTGCTGAATTTTCAAAATCACCACCAAATCTTTTAAAACCTTGTGAAATTGGCATATCTTGATGTAGCCAAGCTCTTCCTCTCTTCGCTAAGTGAAATTCAGCCATGGTATCAAGAAGGAAGAAGAAGACTTTTAAATACTAATTCTTCCAATTTTGCCGCTCTCCTTTATAAATAATTACCAATTTAATTAATTATTAAAATATTACTATATTTCTTCTTCCCATCCATTAATTAATTTATTATTTATTAAAAATCCATAATTTTCCACTACCACCAAAATTTATTTTAATTTTTATTTATTATATTATTATATTTTTTTCTTTTTACCTTTTTACTCTTTTGACTTTGACTTTCTACTCTTTAATTTGACCTTTTATTTTTTAGTAAAATTTATACTTTAGGCATATTTAGCATATACTCAACATATACATTACTTATTTTCATTATATTCTCTTTCCAATACCTAACTTAACCTATAACCTCTGCATAATTATTAAAATAAAATAAAATAAAATTTAATTGTATTAAAATAAATATTGTGAGGGAGAAATGGAGAGTTGAAAGTGAGAAAAGTGAAGTGTATATATTATATATATATGTGAAGTATAAGTAACATATAAAAGTCAAAGGTAAAAAGTAAAAGTCAAAATGTAAATAGTAAAAGTGAGAAAGTTAAAAAATAAAAAATAAAAAAATTAATTTTGGATTTAAGATGAAAAATTAAGAGTTAAAAATAATTATTTAATTAAAATATTTAAATAATATATATATATATATGGTTGGAAAATGAAGAAAGAAAAAGTCAAAAATCTATATTTATCATCTTTTTCTTCTTCTCTCCAAGCCATGGCTGAATTTTTAAGGTTTAAGAGGAACATTTTTGCTCTTCCAAACATCAAATTTTGAAGGATTTTAAAGGATTGAAGTAGATTTTGGTGATTTTCCATAAAGTAAGTAGATTTTTCTTCCTTATTTTGGTGTTTTATGAAAATATATGAATATGTGGAGAATGAGATTTTTATGGGTGATGTTTTAATTTTTTTTCTAAGGGTATGGATGAAGTTATTTTGTTGAGTAGGCAAGGATTTTATGGTTGGATGGTGGATTAGGTTAGGTTTGGTTAGAATTTGGAAGAGGAGGAATGAGATTTAGGGCTTTGGAAAGGGTTTTGTTTAAGAATAAATGCTCATTTGATTTCTTTATTTTAATCATGTTGTTTAATAATTTTAATGATAGTAATGAACTCAAATTACCATTTGAAATTGGTTAGAATGAAGAACTAAAATTAAAGTGGCTTAGGGAAAAATTTTAGAATTTTAAAGGAAGTGTGATAAATTATATTTTAATGCTTGATATGTGTTAAAATATAATGTTTTGGACATATTTAAGCTTAAAACACAATTTGGAATTGATTGAATCGAATTTCTAAGGTTAAAATGTATTAGGGCTAAGAGAAGGAAAAATTGAAAGAATATGCCTTAATTTATGTTTTATGCCTAAAACACCTTAAAATGTGATTCTAATTTATGGCATACATTCACATTTTAAATAGGTGTTGAGTAGATAGTTATTTTATCAACCTAGTGGTGAAAGGCATTAAGAAATTTTGAGGTGGAGTGGAGTTTTGACTCCTTTCTTTGCTTAGAAGATGTTAGTACATACTTTGGTGTTGAATTTATTTGATTTCATTGATTCTAAGCATGACACTTTACATTTGTCGAATGTGTTATGTTACTTGATTTATGTGAATATATGTGCATGGTATTGTTTGGAGTAATAATGTTTGATTTGCTTTAATTATGGCATGATAAGCCATTAGAGAATGGCTACATGAGATATTTGTGCAAAGTGTGAAAAATGCAAGTTGTGTACTAAAATGTGAAAGTTAGCCATATTTACTTAAGATGTGATGATGATGTGGTTATGAGTCAAAAATATGAAAAAGAATGAGAAATATGGTAAAATAAGAGAAAAATGAATTATGAGAAAATGTGATTGCATGTTACCTTATATAGAGTCGAGTTCAGAAATATTATCGTTGAATTTTTATTACGCCTTCAGGTGAGACATGCTGGTGTCATATATTTATTACGCCTACGGGTGAGATTACTAGTTTTACAGAGTTATTGCGCCTTCGGGTGAGACATGCTAGTGTCACAGATAGTTGAGATAGCCTAAGACAATATGTATGGAACTAGATCGTTATATAAGGACTTATGGGCCCAATGTGTGTGGATAAGTGATATGTTGATAAATGTGTGTATATGTTGTTTGACATTTGTAGTATAATGCATTTTTGGCATTGCATATAAAATATCATTTATCTTTGTACCAAAGTATGTACCACTAGGCTTTTTGCTTAGCACGATTAAAATTCATCACACAGGTTGTAATATCCCAAAGTATACCCTATAAGTTTTGGAATAATTGTTGTTATATTTGGATTAAATGTATATGTTTAAATGGAAAGAGAAAAGAGGTAAGGGAAGAGTGTATATGTTGTATATATAGTGATATATACAACATCTACAAGTCAAATAAATGGAAGTCAAAAGAAGATTAATTAATTATTTTAAATTAATTAAATTAATTAAATGGAAAATTGTATTTATGAGTGGAAGAGGATATTTTGATTATTTTAATATTATTTTTGCTTGGTGGAGGTTTAAAGAGAAGAGTTGACTTGGTTATTTGCCATTCATTTTGTTCTTTGGTTTCTTTTCTCTTTGGGTTGGCCGGCCATCAAAGAAGCAAGAGAGAAAGGGAGTTTTTGATTTTCCAAGCTCAAGATCGAAGGAAGTTTTCAAGTGATCAAGTTGGAAATTTAAGAGTTTCTTCATCCTTGGTAAGTTTTCCACTTGATTCTTTGATTTTCTTTGAGTTTGTGAGTTGAGGTTGTGGTTGATATGTGTTTGTTTGATTGTGGTGTATTTAAGAGTGTTTGGTTCAATTGATTTTGGATTTTGGGGTTGGATTGAAGGAAAGAGTAAGTTTGTTGGAAGAGAATGTGTTGTGGTTGTGTTTTGGGTTTGTGGTGATGATTATGATTTATGTTTGATGTATGATTTGAGTTGTTTTGGTGTTTTTGCAAGTTTGTTATGGTTTTTGGGTGTGTTTAATTAAGTTTGTTTGAAGTGGGAAATGGTGGAAGTAAGTGGTTAATTGGATGTAGTGTTGATGTTGCCGGAATCTGGATTTTTGGCCTGACACGCCCAGGAGCACGGCCAGGTTGTTAGGCGTGTCGTTGGTTCTGTTTCCTGGATGGGTGACACGAGCAGTGACACGCCCATGTCACTGAGCGTGTCAGAGCTTCTATGTTGTAGTAGCATTGACACGGCCATTAACACTCCCGTGTTATTGAACGTGTCATAGCTACTGTGTTGTTGGTGGATTGACACGGCCATGAGCACGCCCGTGTTGTTGGATGTGTCAATGTTTCTGTGAGGCAGAATGTATTACACGTTCAGTGACACGCCCGTGGTTCTAAGCGTGTCAAAGCTTCTGTGTTGTGAGTTTAGGGCACGGTCATGGACACGTCCGTGTTGTTGAACGTGTCATGTGTAGAGTTTACCCTAGTTGGTTTTTATCTATAGTATCACATGTGTATCTCTAAGTGAGTGTGTATTATTCCTTTTGGATTATTTTGTGAAGAGTTTGAGTTGCCCTAATCCCAGTATTGAAGGATTCTTGGAAGAGGAGTTTAGTGTTGTGTGTGGATTGCTTTTGGAGGTAAGTACATACCCTACATTATTGCATACATTTACATGACATTGGGACTTAACACATTTGGTTGTGAATGTGTTAAGTAATCTATTACATTGTGGATACATTTGATTGATGCTATGATTTGCATAATGTGGAAGATATGATGATTATTCAAAATGTATGTTCAATGCATTTGGTTATGAATACTTTGATGATGAGATGCCATTGTTGTTGGCTATGATAGTGCAAATGAAATAATTGGAGCATGATTGCTTATTTGATTATGGAATATGAAATGAGAAATGAATTGAGAAAGACAATGATAAAGAGATAAATGAAATAATTGTGTGCTTAATATGGTATTCAATTTTTAGAGTTCTGAGTTTGGCGGCATGCCTATGAATCGCTGGATAGGTGAAAAGACTGGGTCGTAAGCCGAGTCCAGCTGATAAATGTGATGTTTTGGGGGTGAAAAGACCGGGTCGTAAGCCTAAAAAACAAATCCTTGAAGCTAGATTGAGTCAAAAGACTGGGTCGTAAGCTCAAATCTAGTTGGATTATCCATGGATAAATATATATATCGCCTACGGGCTTGATGATTGTGATTATGACCAAAGCAGTAACTCTGAACTTTGAATATCATATTAAATCCTTTTTGGGCCCATGTTTGTTTTTGCTTAAATGTGATTCATGAATGATGAAACAATTGAATGATAAAATGAAAGGTAATGATATGAAATATGATGTTCTTGAGAATTGCTTATAATGTTTGAAAGTATGACATTTGCATTTCATTTTAGTATATTGTTGTTATGGTTTGTACCACGCCGTTGGCTTAGCGCGATTGTGGTTCATCGCGCTGGTAACAGGGTAGAATTAGAGAGTTCAGCTAGACCGAGTTGAGTCTAGATTTTGAAGTGTTGATAGTGGACTTAAAGATCAGAGACAAACTGCCAAACATGTATAAACTTTATGTTTTGTAATCATGGATTTTTGATGTATTTATATATGTAAATATCACTATACTTTCCGCTGTGTATTAAATGAACGTGTTATCTATTATACTTTATAATATAATTGGAATGTTTTACCTATTGTATTTTATAATATGTTTTGAATGTTTTCAAGTTTTCTCATATGATTGTTAAAAAGTAAATGAGTGGTTTGTTTAGTAAACCGTAGCATTCCTATATTCAGTATACGTATATTATAGTTATGGTGGTATGTAGTGTGCGTATACGGGGTATAGGGGTGTTACACAGGTGACAAGGTTGGTCTAAAAGTTTCAATGAGTGCTATTAGACCGTACCAGGTCTATATTATAGTTGGTTACTTTTGGAGATTGTCGAGCTGCCACGAACCAGAGCCATCCGCATTTTATTTATATATTAAACTTTGAGAAATTTAGTTAAGTATGTACATTATGTTTGTTTACATGTATATGATGTAAATTAAAAGAGATTTTTGGGCTTTAATGTTGAAAACTTGAGATAGGGAGTATATGTATGTATATATATATATATATATATATATATTTACTTGTGAAGCATGTGAAAGGTCAGAGATTTTAGAGAATGAATGAATGGAAATTTTGGGAGTGTTTGTTTTAATGCAAGTTGTGTAAATTGGAATTTAGAAATATCCAAAATGCAAGTTATGTCTTTTTAATATTCAAACCACGGATGTATATATTTATTTATTTATTAAGATACATTTTAAGTACTTCAAATAATATCTTGAAATTATGGTAATTTTTGGAAAGATTATACTGTGATGTTCTTATATTCTGTATACATATTTTACATATATTGAGTATGTGTATTATATATATATATGGGATATAAGGGTGTTACATAACCCCTTTCAAATTACTTAATTAATTATATCCAGAATTATGAATATTACAGGTGGAGTTGTAATGTTTACTTTTTCTGCACTACATTTATGAATGTCATATTATTAATTGTCCATGCATCATAATAATGTCGTGCATAATTAGTTGTGGCATAATCCATGAAAATAGTTTTTTTCTCAAATAAAAAAGGTTAAAATCAATCAAAGAGAAATAAAAGATCATTTTTATCAAATCAGTATGAAAACTTAACCAGAGACTCATCGTGATTGATTTCAGACTAGTGCTTTTTTAGGTAAAAATCATTTTAATTTATGGAGTCAATTAAATGAAATTTTTCTTACTTTTCCTAAATCAAATAAACTAAGGTGACAAATCTCTAATATCTGCTTTTCAAAATAAAAGTCATCATCTTTTTTTTTTTTTAAATAAAAAGAGAGTTTCTTTTAAATAAAAGAAATAAATCTTTTCAAAATAAAAAATAAATTTTTTAAACCCATGCTTACCGAACCGAGTCGAGACTGTATGCTGCTGTATCGTGTGAGACCTAACCCCAATGAGCATTTCGGCTCCTAATTTCTAAGCATGCCGAATCAGTACTCGGATAAGGCCTCGCAAAGAGAGATTGTGAGAGGGTATGCCTAATAATTCATTGCTAGACTAATGTACAAAACCTAAACTATATGACCCTTACTGCCCATTTTGTGGATAGAAATTGGAAGTTGCAAAAATGAATCTTTAATTTTTCCCTAATATCAAATCATAAGAGGGAAACTATAGGAAGACAGATTGAGTTGTGTTTGAATAAATGAGTTTTAAAGAGGATTTTTTAATTAACTGTTAACCATGCAAGCTCAAATGATGAAGTTATTGCATACTTGAAGAAAAAAAAAACCCAAAATGATGGAAGGTTTAATATTCATGGAGAGTTTTTTCACATGAGATGTTGTGTACAAATTTTAAACTTAATTGTGTGTGAGGGGTTAAAGGATATGAACCCTTCTATTGCTTCAATTAGACATGCAATTGGGTATGTTAGAGCCTCCCCATCTAGGAAGGCAAAATTTAAGAGTTGCATAGAGCAAGACGAGATTGAACACAAACCCTAAATGTGCCTTGATGTTCCAACTAGATGAAACTCAACCTATTTAATGTTTAGAGAATCAGGATGGGAATTACTTGGCTTATTTTATGGATGATGAGAAGAAAAGGACACCAACAATGAGTGCTGATTGGGTTAATGCTAGAAACGTTTTGCAATTTTTGAAAATATTTTATGATGTCACATTGGTTATTTTTGGCTCCTCACATGTGACATCAAGTAATGCATTTCACCATCTACAATTAATTGAATCTAAAATTAAAAAATGATGTTGTAATTCAAATTCATTGTTAGGAATTATGGCCACAAACATGAAGAAAAAGCATTATAAATATCAAGGCAAAGTTGAAAACATTAATTCTTTGATTTTCATTGGTAATATACTTGACTCTAGGAATAAATGCACATTTTTTGGTCTTTGAATGATGTTCATAGTCCAGAAGTTGCAAAGAATATGATCAATAGGAATAAAACCCAATAGAATCAGTTGTATGCATGGTATTCCAATGCATAATGTTGCAACTTGCAACATCCATAAATTCACTAAAATTGGAGGGTTAAATAATGTGCTAGAAGTGAGAAAAGGTGAAGTGTATATGTAAAATAAAAGGAAAATATACATAACATATAAAGTCAAATGGTAAAAAGTAAAAGACAAAAATTAAATAGTAAAAAGAGGCAAAATGGTAAAAAAAAAACAAAAAATGTAAAAGTTAAAAAATAATAATAAAATAATACTAATATAAATTAAAAAATAATTCAAAAAGAAATTAGTTATTAATGGAAGAGGAAAAATATGAGTTTTCTTAAATAAATAATTAATATTATATATATGTGTGTGTGGTTAAGAAATAAGGAAGAGAAAGTGTCAAAACGCCATATTTATCATCATCTTTTTCTTCTCTTCAAGCCATGGCTGAATTTTAAAGGTTTAAGGGAGGATTTTGCTCTTCCATACACCATATTTTATCAAATTTCCAAAGGAATTAAGATTTAAGGAGATTGCAAGAAAGAGGTAAGATTTGTGTAATTTTGGTAGCTTTTCTTTAAGTATATGGTTATGTATAAATTGAAAATTTGATGGAGGATGTTATAATTATTTAAATGGTGTGGAAAGATGTTAGTTTAATATATAAGCAATGATTTTAAGGTTATATTGAAGAAAGGATGGAGTTTTGTTGAACTTTAAAAGAGGTAGTAGCAAATTTAGGGTTTTCAAAGAACATTGATAAAGAATTGATGTTTAATTGATTTTATGGTTTAAATAGTGTTAAATGATTTTAATTATAGAAATAACTTAAAATTCCATTTTGTAATTGAGAAGAATGGATGTCTAGAATTAAAGAGAGTTAGGGTTAAAATTTAAAAATTGGAGGGAATGATGTTTAATTAATATTTAATAGCTTAAATGTCATAGAATGTGATTCTAAATAATTGTAAACCTTCACATTTTGAATAGGCATTAAGTAGAAGAAGGTTGTCCATATCAAGTGGTGAAGGAGACAAAAAGGAAGTGAAGGAAAAGTGACATTTTTAGTTTGGAAATAGCTTAAACCAAGGTTAGTGCATACTTTAATAGAAATGTATTGAAATGAATGATTATGGCATGTTATATTGCACATTGACATTGGCACTATGTTATTTTAATGCGTGAAGTCACATGAAAAGTGCATAGAAGTGTGTTTAAAGTCATGAAATGCATAATGTAGGAATAATAAGCCATTTTAAGATGGCCAATAGCATGGTTATATATATATATATGAAAAGAGTGCATTTATACCAAATGTAAGGCATAATTTGGCCACATTGATAAAGTGGCAAAATAATTGATGGTGGTAATGAAGAAAGTATGAAGGTAGGGTTACATGATGGATAAAGTGCTAAATTGACAAAAATGGCATAATTGGCAATATTGGTATAAGGTGAGTTATTGCGTGCTACCTTATATAATATTCTTTTCTAGAGTTTTATTTTGGTGATATGGATATGGCATGTCTATGATTTACCTTCGGACTAGACATTGAGCATCACCTACATTGTCTTCGGGCTAGACACTGGGCATCAATAGGCAAAAATAATATCTCTGAAACTTGAATATTATATAAGTTCATTTGGCCCAATGCATCTGAATGTAATATATGATGGTTTCAAATGAAAAATGCTTATGGTCTAATATGAGTTTGCATGCCATATTGTAGTTTCATTTGAAAACTGTTGTGTATTGTCTTATTTAAATTTTATTATTATCAAAGTATATACCATTAGGTAGAAAGCTTGGCACAATTTATTTATCGCGCAGGTGACAGTGTTGAGGTAGAGAGCCCTGCTAGACATGACCAGGTCTAAGGTTGCTTGGATACTAGAAGTTTTGGGTAGGCAGCCACAGGACCAGTGCCAGTGATAGACATGTAATTATCTATTTTATGAAACATGTACTTTATATTTACATATTTGAAAAATGTTGTAAATTATAAAGGTTTTTGGAATAAATGTTATGATTTGGGTGTATTATATATATATTGGTATAAGTTGTATGTTTTAGAGAAATAGAGAATAATCGGTTGAATGTATATATTTGGGAGTGTAAAATTCTTATTGCATGTTGATTTTTGTTTTTGGAAAATGTCAGATTTACAGACAAAACTCTAGTAAATATTTTTTTAGAGATTTTCCTTAAACTCTATATTTTAGTACTTAAATTACTTTTGTATGTGGACAATTATTTATTAAAGTATTTACTGTAAGGTTTAAAGTGTTTTTCTTATAATTATGGAAATTTTTACATGATGGGAACTGTGACATTCTTTCATTTTATATACATATTATATATATGTGGGTGTATATATTATATGTATATAGGGTATAAGGGTATTACACAACTTCTATATCTGAAACTCCAACTAGTTAGTCATCAATTTCTAGTGAGGGTATAGGAATAACAACCTCAAAGCTAGGGTAGCTGCCTTTAGAAGTCATTTAAGGCATCAAAAAAATGTAAATACTCAATATGAATTGGATAAGTATCTAAATGAACATTGTGAGTGTAGGGAAGAGTATAATTTTGATGTGCTTAATTGGTGGAAAGAGAACACTGCTAGGTTCCCTATGCTATCTCATCTAGCAGGTGATGTGCTAGCTATCCCGATATCTACCATGGCAACGGAGAGTGCTTTTAGCATGGGGAGTAAGGTATTGGATGCCTTTAGGAGTTCTCTTTCTCCTAAAATGATAGAAGCTATGATTTGCACTCAAAATTGGTTGAAGACAATGATTTTGGATTCGAACACCCAAAGCTACTTGAAGCACTTGAGGAATGCGAACAAATAAAAGCAGGTGATGTGAAAATTTTGTTTCTTTTTAATTTCTTTTTAATTTTATTCTATTTGAGTTGTACAGTAATGGATTGTATATTTTTTTTAATTGTAGAACTCACTAGAGGGTCCAAGGAAGCTGTGAAAGATGATGCCTCAAGTTTAAAGATTACATATATGGAGTTTCTTCAATAAAAGGTAACTAAATATTTTTTTACATCCCTATTTCTAGCTTTATTCTTCCTCTCTTATCCCCATTTTCATCTTCATCTTCTTGTCTTATTTCTTTTTCTAAATTTTTTTTAACATAATTGATTTTAAAGGAAATTTCTATTTTTTTTCTTTTACTTGATAAACGGTAATTGGAGCCTGCCATTTTGTTTTTATCCACTATCCAGTGTAAGTTGTGCCTATTTTTAGGTAGCTTTCTTGTATTTTTTATATGTTTTTCTTTTGTTAAGAATTATAAATTAATTGTATCTATTTGTTTGGTAGAGTGAGATACTGATAAATGATTGATAAAAATGTTTAGCCGTTGATTTTGCTTTGGGATTGACATGGATTACTTATTTTATAAGTAACTATATTGTTTGTTGTATATTATTTTTTGGATTCTTGTTTTGATCATATATGTATATATATTTAGGTTAAGTTTATGAGCTTTAAGTTAATTTATCTTTTAAATTATGTTTAAAGTTTGTTTGAAGTGTTTGATTTAGATGGAAGCTCAAAAGAATGAATTGAAGGATCAAAAAGGTGGAAAAGCATGTGACATAACCAAGAGACACAACCAAGCCATTGGCTGTGTCCCCCATCTAAGGCAACACACATGGCACGGCATCAGTGGACAAGCCATTGGCCGTGTCCTTCAGAACAAATTGGCAGAAGCAGACACTGGGAGAAGACACAGCTAAGCAACTGGCCGTGTCTCACTTGATGAAGCCAAGAGTGAAACAAAAGAAGTAAAGGCATACATGAACACACCTAAGAGACACGGCCAAGCCATTGGCCGTGTCTCATCCAAAGAACAAAGCAAGGATGGAAGCACAGTGGAGAACACACTCAAGAGACACAGCCAAGCCATTAGTCATGTCCCATGACACGGCTAGGGCCTTGGCCATGTCCCATATGAAAAAGAAAGGAGATTTTAAGGCAGCCATGGACATGGCCACATGACTTGGCCATGTCCATAAGAAAATGAGTGACACGACCAAGCTTGAAATGACTTGGGCGTGTCTTGTGAAAATTCTTTCAATAATTTTGTACTAATTGGGGGATAAGATGGGGGACAATAGGTGATATCTTTTAAAAAAGAAACAATAAAAGATCAAAATTTTGCCTAATTTATGGAAAAAATTATAAACAAAGAAAATGGTGGGAGACAAAGTGTGGTGTGTGAGTTGGCAAGAGATGGATGTTTCTTAAAAAACTTAAAAGAAGATGAGAGTGGAGTAGTATATACACGTTGGCTGTTTTTGAAGAAGGGAGCTAAGTTTTGTTCTTGATTTTTACAAGAGTAGAGACACCATTCTCTCTTCATTTCCATTCCCATTTCTTCCATAGACAAGAGCCAATCAATATTAGGGATTAAATTGAGTGAGCAAGATTCTCAGATAATTAAGGTTTGAAGAAAGCTTGATTAGAGTTGAAGCTTGAGAAAGTTACATTCCATCCTTTAAAAGGAGAGCCATTGATTTAGGGAGCTTAAAAGTTGTTCATCACACATCAAAGTGGAAGCTAGGAGGAAGACAAGTAGTCTAACTTTTGGCATCTACAAAGGGTTTTTCATATTCTCTCTTTTGATTCATCTCTATAGTGTTGTTGTTTTATTATGAACATTAATATTACAATGTATAATTTTGATTTGATGAATATGGAGATGGATATGTGTTTTAATTTGATGATGAGCTAATTCACTAATGCCTTGGGTTGTAGTAGATTTAATTAGATGACTTGATTTGATAATTCCATTAGTATACCTTGTTGTTGGTTGATTGCATTGGATTGAATGTTAGGTTGATAGATTGGCCACCTATTAATCACTTAATATTGAATGATGGACCAAGAGGTGAAGTTCGATATTGGAACTATGTAATAAACTACCCTAATAATGAATTAGAAATTTAAGTTCTAGGGTTTATTAATTTGCAAATTCAAAACAATTGGTTGTTTGTAATTCATGAATGTGAAAACTAATGAATTGGTAATCACTAATTAAACTCAAGAAACAAATTAAAATGCAAGGTTACACTAATGGATAATTTGAGAATTAAGCTTTGATTAAATTGATCTACAACCCTAGGCACCTGTAACACCCCTTCCCAACCTACATGTGTAAGCCGAGTAGAGGCGCCACACTATCCTAACGTTGCTACCAATTTACTTAGTCAAATTTTAGTTCCGATTTTTACAGACATTTCGCCATAGTTTCGCCTAGAAATTTGGATTCCAAGTGTCGACAAAACTTGTTTTTCTGATTTTTGAAAACACTTTATACAGACCAATGTGAATACTATCAAATTTAATACACTCCCAATGAATTCACCTTATACCCTCAACTATAAATCTGCAAGAAGAGTTCACACTTCTAATACAACATAAAGTAAAGGTTTATGATTATTACACACTACTAACATACAATTATAACATAGAAATTCTCTTTTATATTTATTCATATACATGCCACAACTAACTAACTCATAATGGAACTAAAAGATCTACCCCTGAGATTTGCTGTGGTCTAGTCGTTGCTTCCCCAAGATTTATCTATTGCTCCGAACCTACGAGTCAAGGAAAACTTAACTCGCTGAGCGTTGTCGCTCAGTGGGTACTTTACCGATACAAATATAAGTAAAACATGAAAGCCTTTGAAACAAAATGAAATAATTAAATCATAAATCAACCAACCTTAAACCAATGGAAGTTTCTGTACATTCATTGTAAATATGCTTCCAACAAATGTAAAAACCATAATTCAAACTCATTTTGCATTATGTGGTTTAAAAGAAACAAGACTTTGGATCAGGCTCTACTGGTATATAGGGAACCATAGTGATAAGAAAGTGGGCCTTCCCACTGTAACATAGGTGGCCCTCACCACCGATATCAGATCACAAGAATGGGCCTCCCCATCCTAGTTAACCAATGGGCCTCCCCATTGGCTTCAGTGGCCTCACCACTGAATAAAATATCATATCACAATAATGAGCAGTACTGCATGCGTTAGTATAGTGCACCATATCCTTATCTACCACTCCCACTATCCAGTAGAGCAAAAAGGTTAAAATGATTCAATTTAAGTCTCAAACCTCATTTTAGAATGACTCGAGAAATCATTTTAATTCCCATCGCACTTTGCCATTTATGCCGCGCAACACATTCTTTAGTCAAACCATTCCCCTTTTTCACATATTTAATATCCACAATAAACATATTAAACATTTCAAAGCATTCCTCAAAAGATCACAAATTGACCAAATGAATAGTGTCGCGGCACGAAAAATCGGCAACGCAAAATGGCATGACCAAATGAATAGTAAAATCAGGATTTTCGTCAAAATTTCAGTCCACTTCAGTCATGCATTTGACCAAGTAAATGATCTTATTTTTGTCTGAAATTTTACAGAAAACTTATTTCATATGTTAACTAATTTCATGTAAAATTTCGTTGAAAAATTCATTCGTTTGCTGCCCCAAACAATTGCCACAAAAATAGTCCAGAGGCTGTCACTTTGGGACCATTTCGGCCCAAACATTTGAAATGCATAGGATAGTTTATTTTTCTTTTGCAAATCAATATTAAAGCTTCTTTAATAGTAAAGTGAAGATTCAAACACTTCCCTTTAACAACTTTTGCATGTTTAACTCAAATCAAACTAATTAAAGTCCAAAACAACTTACCAAATCAACTTGCCAAATTTTCTCAAAACATTTGGTTTCAATTAAATTTAACAACCCAATTGCCATAAGAAAACAAGAACATAACTCAAATATTTAATTTAAACTCAATCAATATATTTAAACATCAACTTCAAAACTTCCATAAACCAAAGTTTGTAAGAAAATAGAATTTCTTTTATGGTAAAGCACCAAATCAAAAGTAATTATTCAAAGGTAAAGTACCAAACCTTATTTCTTTAACTTCTTTTAGCTTTTCCTTCTTCTCCTTCTTTAATTCTTTATTTCTCCTTCAATCAATTCAAAATACAACATAAACCTTAGAATTTCAAAATAATAAATTATCCTCCATTTCTTTTCCAACCGAAACCCCTAATCCAATCTTATTAATCTTTCTACCTCTTGATTCTTCCATTTAATCAATTAATCTCATCACTTACTTAATATTTTTTTTTCCAATTCCATATAAAGACTCTAATTCCCAATCTTCCAATAAATATATAACTACCTAATTTTGATACTAAAATTAAAGTCTACATACTTAAAAACCTTAGAACTTACCTTAAAAATCAAATTTTGAAGAAGCTTGGAAGTCCTTTGGTGTTTCCCTTTGTTGGCCGAATTTTGTAAGTGGAAAAAGAGAGAATTTGCTCTTCATTTCATATATATTTATATACAAAGGAAATGATGATCACCTTAGGTGTTGGTTAACCTCTTAAGACCACTTGTCCACTTTTTCTCTTTCTTCATTTATTACACATTTATTACACATGCTAAATGCTTTCTTTTGATTGGCCAACATTAGATTTTTATTAGTTTTCTTTTCCTTTACTTCTTTCCACTTGTCCCTCTTCCCATTGGATCTCATAAAGTTGTCCCGGGTTACTCATCCGGTCCCGACACAAAATCGGGCCCACATTACGTTCCGGCGATTAATCGATCATATCTTTTAAACCGTATAGTTCCACGAGTCAAACTATATATAGTTTTGATCCTCTCGACCTCTACTTTCTATTTATAAGGTCTATTTTAGGTTTCCAAGTCATTTTGAAAAATTACCGATAAGCCCTCAACTTTTTACAAAATTCCCTTTAGGTCCTTTCCTTGCTCGGGTTTTCTTCCGGCTCCGTTTCTACTGATGATCGTTTCATATATCAGCCCTCGTCATCCTCTACGTACTCATTTTTTTATTTCCTACTTTAAATTCATGTATAACTTTAATTGATAATGATCAAAATGCCCCTAGTCAAAATGTCTTCGTTTTTCTTTAACGGGACATTTCCTAGAAAAACCGTTACACGTCGTTGCGACCCGATTAATCTCTAGAATATTCTTTCGGGGTCGGATATGGGCACTATTAAGAACTTCCGACTCTTAATTTTTAAGTTTACATAGTTACTCCTAACTTTTGAGAAATTTTTACTTAGGTCCTTTTGATATCCCTTCCTGACCTTGCTGTCTTTCTTTATTAATATCTTTTTATTCACAACTCCAAATTAAGTAATTCTTATTCCCACTGAAACTAGACGTCCGGGGATACATTGTTTCAAAATTTCAGGTCGATCCGAGTTATATCTAATTTTTGACGATCCTTCGAATTCAAGCCTACTATGCTGTCCTGAGGCAGCTTGCACATTCTCTACTAAATCCATCATATCTTATTCTATACAAGTCTAAATTGAGTAATTTCAAGTTATACATCTATCTAAGACACAAATAAACAATTAAGTATTCTTTGAGACTCTCTAATTTTGTCATTAACTTGGATGAAATTCGAGCTCAAGTTATAGGTTATGTCTATTTCTTACCAATATGGGATTTTGGATGTTACAATTCTATCCCCCTTAATTTAAGCTTCGCCCCGAAGCTTACTCATTCTATATACTTGATGTTCTTTAACTACTGTCTATTGCTTTTGCCACTCTTTCATCTTATTCACTTGATTGCTCTCTGTCTTCTCTCTATATTTTTTACGCATTGCCTTATTTTGACACTTATTCATTTACTGGATTAACTATTTTAAGATTCAACATGTTTTACCTTTTGTATTCTATTTTCATCCCATATCTGTTCACTTGCTGTTTATTATTCTACAAGATTATCCAATAGACTATTATATGGTTCAACATGCTTTGGCTTTTGTCACGATTTCTCATTTGAAACATCACTATTACTCTCTTGTATTTCCTTCAACTTTGATTCAGGTTTGTTCTTTCTCATTCCTTCTTGTACGCTTTTCACCTTCTAATGTATTCATTTCTAAGCTTCCTTCTCTTTGCATTGTGGTTATTCTTTATTTACTTCTTACTGAATTTGTATATCCTATGTATATTCGTGCAGTGTGGTGGCATTCCTTAAGTATCGACTCATCTGACTTTCCTTGTGTTGTCATATATACATCTCAAATAATAGCTCATGGGTGATCAGTCCATGATGCCATTATTCTCGAAGTACTATTTATTTTATTACATGTCTCGCTCTATGCTGGTTACGGCCGATCCCAACATAAGGTGAGAACATCTTTCTTTCTTTTTTTTATTACATTTCAAACTCTTTCTTTCCTTTCTTTTTCGAATATGTTTCAATTCACTTTCTGTTTATTTTCATATATACTTTTTTTTTCATCTGTATATTATTACATATTTTTCTTACTTAGCTTCTCAAGGTAATAACAGTAGAATCAAAGTGGGATGAGATAATACCATATGGAACCAGCATGGCATGGGTGGCCCTCACCACCGTTTCATTTCCATGGCACAGATGGCCCTCACCACCTTTTTCATCAAACCAATGGCCCTCACCATTGGCCCCCAGTGGCCCTCACCACTGAGTATATATATCGGTGCCAGATAAATATCAAACCAGTGGCCCTCACCACTGGCCCCAATGGCCCTCACCATTGAGTATAAATGTTAATGCCATATAAATATACTCATCCCAACTCTGATTCAATCTGAATTACCAAGGTAAGCATATCTTTCTAATATTTTATTCTCTTTCCTTCATTCGTATCAATGCACACATAGGCACAAAAATTCTTAAGTTGTCAGAACACATTACCAAACATTTCCAACACAAGTTTAAATAGTTCATTATATAAGGAACACATGATTTCAACCAGGTATAGCATTAATCCTGGAGAATCTAACTAGTTTTGCTTCCTTTTCTTAGTTCTCAATTTCATTTTCTATGATTTTTTTTCTTGTCGTACTATTATTCTTCACTCTTTCAATTTTAGACTCTTGTATTATGGTCGGTATTCTATTCGTTATTATTCTTTCGGTGCTTTTACTACTTACCTCTCATAATTGCCATAACCTTTATTGCATATATTTCTCAATTTTTTTTTCATGCATATATATGAGTGTGAAGAACCCGAATCTATTAAAACGTAAAGCAGAACTCCAAACATAGACAACTAACCTGCAATCACGTCTAGCGCTTCTTGCGACATCTAAAGAACAGAGCAAAACGTATACAATCCCATCATACGTAACGACCCAGACCAACAATATTATCTTATCCTAGGTGGCATGTATATAATTATAAAATTCTTAAATAACACATATACAACACAACTTTTTTTATTTCCAAACACAAAGTTTTACAATACTAGGAAGTCCTTATGTACATTCCAAAATTTAGGACTCCTTACTATTATATCATCATATTATACTACCATACAATATTTACATGATACCTCTATATCACATATGTATATAACTAAGAGAATTGCCAAACAGCAATACATCTTAAGACTCAGTGAGTAGGTGCCCTAGGTGAAGTGGCACTGTCTGAAAAATACTCTTCTATCTCTGGATCAAAATCTGGGTCATGTGATGCTTCACTAGGTAAGTACTGGCCTAGCTCTTGAACCCTCTCCTGTAAAGCTCGAATCTCTCGATGTGCTACCTCGAGGCTTCTACCGACACTATCCAACTCCGCTCTATAACTAAGCCTGTCTTCGATCGGCCAAAATTTCTATAGTCTCATCTTGCTCCCGCACTAGCTGTTTTAACCTCTCTACTTCTATCCTCAGCTCCCTCACCTCGTTTAGATCACCCATTATTACTCTTGTATAATTTGAATAACATAACTAACAATAACACACATATGTATAGTTATATAATTAAAACCCCTATTCTAACCCTATGTGTCCTACATTTAAGGTTTAGTTCAACTAACTACCCAGAACCGGCTAAACCTGGCTCTGATACCACTAATTGTAACACCCCTTCCCAACCTACATGTGTAAGCCGAGTAGAGGCGCCACACTATCCTAACGTTGCTACCAATTTACTTAGTCAAATTTTAGTTCCGATTTTTACAGACATTTCGCCATAGTTTCGCCTAGAAATTTGGATCCCAAGTGTCGACAAAACTTGTTTTTCTGATTTTTGAAAACACTTTATACAGACCAATGTGAATACTATCAAATTTAATACACTCCCAATGAATTCACCTTATACCCTCAACTACAAATCTGCAAGAAGAGTTCACACTTCTAATACAACATAAAGTAAAGGTTTATCATTATTACACACTACTAACATACAATTATAACATAGAAATTCTCTTTTATATTTATTCATATACATGCCACAACTAACTAACTCATAATGGAACTAAAAGATCTACCCCTGAGATTTGCTGTGGTCTGGTCGTTGCTTCCCCAAGATTTATCTACTGCTCTGAACCTACGAGTCAAGGAAAACTTAACTCGCTGAGCGTTGTCGCTCAGTGGATACTTTACCGATAAAAATATAAGTAAAACATGAAAGCCTTTGAAACAAAATGAAATAATTAAATCATAAATCAACCAACCTTAAACCAATGGAAGTTTCTGTACATTCATTGTAAATATGCTTCCAACAAATGTAAAAACCATAATTCAAACTCATTTTGCATTACGTGGTTTAAAAGAAACAAGACTTTGGATCAGGCTCTACTGGTATATAGGGAACCATAGTGATAAGGCAGTGGGCCTTCCCACTGTAACATAGGTGGCCCTCACCACCGATATCAGATCACAGGAATGGGCCTCCCCATCCTGGTTAACCAATGGGCCTCCCCATTGGCTTCAGTGGCCTCACCACTGAATAAAATATCATATCACAATAATGAGCAGTACTGCATGCGTTAGTATAGTGCACCATACCCTTATCTACCACTCCCACTATCCAGTAGAGCAAAAAGGTTAAAATGATTCAATTTAAGTCTCAAACCTCATTTTAGAATGACTCGAGAAATCATTTTAATTCCCATCGCACTTTGCCATTTATGCCGCGCAACACATTCTTTAGTCAAACCATTCCCCTTTTTCACATATTTAATATCCACAATAAACATATTAAACATTTCAAAGAATTCCTCAAAAGATCACAAATTGACCAAATGAATAGTGTCGCGGCACGAAAAATCGGCAACGCAAAATGGCATGACCAAATGAATAGTAAAATCAGGATTTTCGTCAAAATTTCAGTCCACTTCAGTCATGCATTTGACCAAGTAAATGATCTTATTTTTGTCTGAAATTTTACAGAAAACTTATTTCATATGTTAACTAATTTCATGTAAAATTTCGTTGAAAAATTCATTCGTTTGCTGCCCCAAACAATTGCCACAAAAACCAGAGGCTGTCACTTTGGGACCATTTCGGCCCAAACATTTGAAATGCATAGGATAGTTTATTTTTCTTTTGCAAATCAATATTAAGGCTTCTTTAATAGTAAAGTGAAGATTCAAACACTTCCCTTTAACAACTTTTGCATGTTTAACTCAAATCAAACTAATTAAAGTCCAAAACAACTTACCAAATCAACTTGCCAAATTTTCTCAAAACATTTGGTTTCAATTAAATTTAACAACCCAATTGCCATAAGAAAACAAGAACATAACTCAAATATTTAATTTAAACTCAATCAATATATTTAAACATCAACTTCAAAACTTCCATAAACCAAAGTTTGTAAGAAAATAGAATTTCTTTTATGGTAAAGCACCAAATCAAAAGTAATTATTCAAAGGTAAAGTACCAAACCTTATTTCTTTAACTTCTCTTAGCTTTTCCTTCTTCTCCTTCTTTAATTCTTTATTTCTCCTTCAATCAATTCAAAATACAACATAAACCTTAGAATTTCAAAATAATAAATTATCCTCCATTTCTTTTACAACCGAAACCCCTAATCCAATCTTATTAATCTTTCTACCTCTTGATTCTTCCATTTAATCAATTAATCTCATCACTTACTTAATATTTTTTTTTTCCAATTCCATATAAAGACTCTAATTCCCAATCTTCCAATAAATATATAACTACCTAATTTTGATACTAAAATTAAAGTCTACATACTTAAAAACCTTAGAACTTACCTTAAAAATCAAATTTTGAAGAAGCTTGGAAGTCCTTTGGTGTTTCCCTTTGTTGGCCGAATTTTGTAAGTGGAAAAAGAGAGAATTTGCTCTTCATTTCATATATATTTATATACAAAGGAAATGATGATCACCTTAGGTGTTGGTTAACCTCTTAAGACCACTTTTCCTCTTTTTCTCTTTCTTCATTTATTACACATTTATTACACATGCTAAATGCTTTCTTTTGATTGGCCAACATTAGATTTTTATTAGTTTTCTTTTCCTTTACTTCTTTCCACTTGTCCCTCTTCCCATTGGATCTCATAAAGTTGTCCCGGGTTACTCATCCGGTCCCGACACAAAACCGGGCCCACATTACGTTCCGGCGATTAATCGATCATATCTTTTAAACCGTATAGTTCCACGAGTCAAACTATATATAGTTTTGATCCTCTCAACCTCTACTTTCTATTTATAAGGTCTATTTTAGGTTTCCAAGTCATTTTAAAAAATTACCGATAAGCCCTCAATTTTTTACAAAATTCCCTTTAGGTCCTTTCCTTGCTCGGGTTTTCTTCCGGCTCCGTTTCTACTGACGATCGTTTCATATATCAGCCCTCGTCATCCTCTACGTACTCATTTTTTTTATTTCCTACTTTAAATTCATGTATAACTTTAATTAATAATGACCAAAATGCCTCTAGTCAAAATGTCTTCCTTTTTCTTTAACGGGACATTTCCTAGAAAAACCGTTACACGTCGTTGCGACCCGATTAATCTCTAGAATATTCTTTTGGGGTTGGATATGGGCACTATTAAGAACTTCCGACTCTTAATTTTTAAGTTTACATAGTTACCCCTAACTTTTGAGAAATTTTCACTTAGGTCCTTTTGATATCCCTTCATGACCTTGCTGTCTTTCCTTATTAATATCTTTTTACTCACAACTCCAAATTAAGTAATTCTTATTCCCACTGAAACTAGACATCTGGCGATACATTGTGTCAAAATTTCAGGTCGATCCGAGTTATATCTAATTTTTGACGGTCCTTCGAATTCAAGCCTACTATGCTGTCCTGAGGCAGTTTGCACATTCTCTACTAAATCCATCATATCTTATTCTGTACAACTCTAAATTGAGTAATTTCAAGTTATAAATCTAGCTAAGACACAAATAAACAATTAAGTAATCTTTGAGACTCTCTAATTTTGTCATTAACTTGGATGAAATTCGATCTCAATTTATAGGTTATGTCTATTTCTTACCAATCTGGGATTTGGGATGTTACAGCACCATTCCTAAAATTGAAATAATATTTGTACAACCATTACGCACGTTACTTTTAGATCTAAATTGTTCTTTCACCATTCCAATACATCACACTCTTGCTTTTAAATTTCTTGCTAATCAAACTATTATAAAATAATTTCTTCCTTGTAAGACAATCTTGTGGCGATCACCGTTGCTACAATTACCTTGTATACTTGTGAGTGTCGCTTGTAGTAGTAATTAGTCGAGCGCAACAAGTTTTTGGTGCAGCTGTCGGGAAAGGCAATTGTTAATTGTAGTTTGATTCTTTTATTTTAATTGTTTTATTGTTTAAAGTGTTTCTTTTTGAATTGCCTAGGTGATTTATGCAAGGACGAAGGTCTCAAGAAAACAAACTTGTTCCTTATATAGACGGTATTCATAAACTACCAAGAGCCGAAGGAGTAGATCCCTTGAGGTAGGAAGGAGAAGAAACCGACGAGCAATTTGAGGAGAACACTGGAGTAGAAATGGGTGACGTAGAGGAACCACCTCTGAAGGAGTTTGCCCGACCGATCATTGAAGTAACCACTTCATGTATCCGGTTGAGCAACGCAGCAAGGAACTATGAACTTAAAACACTCATTATAGTATTCTTCCATCCTTCCATGGATTACCGAATGAAGATCCTGTCAACTTCATTCGAGATTTTTACATAACACTGCATACTTTTCCTTTGCAAGCAATAAAGAGGATGAACTTAAGATGAGACGTTTTCCATATACTTTGAAAGATAGGGCAAAAGCATGGTTAATAACCTTACCAAGAAATTCTTTGACCACTTGGACTAAAGTGTACAACAAATTTATGAAAAAATTTTATTCACACCAAAAGACAAAGGAGCTTAGGGGGAGTATTGCCACTTTCATCCAATTTGATGGGGAGCCATTTCATGAGGCGTGGGATCGCTTCAAATCTCTATTATTTTAATGCCCTCATCATTATTATCCACAATAATTGCCTAATCAATTTTTCTATGATGGGTTAACTCAGCAATGTCGGAACACAGTGGATAATGTTCCAGGAGGGGCAATGGGTGAGAAATGCCCCCTCAATGTGTTTAAAGGAAAATATTTTAAGCGGGTTCGGAACCCCAAAGGCAATAGTAAGTGATGGAGGAAGCCACTTTTTCAACAAATGGTTCGAGAAGTTAATGACCAAGATGGGCATCCGATACAAAGTGGCAACTCCATACCACCCTCCAACATCTGAACAAGTCGAGATCTCCAACAAGCAAATTAAAAGGATCTTGGAAAAGGCGGTGAGCACAATAAGAAAGGATTGGTCAATCTGACTCCCAGAGGAATTATGGGCAATAAAGCCTATTGGGCAATAAAGACTACAAATATGGACTTAGAAGGAGCAAGGGAGCAAAGAATGTTGCAAATTTCTAAGCTTGATGAGCTTAGAAATAAGGCCTATGAGAGTTCAAGAATCTATAAGGAAAGGGGCAAAAGCTATGCATAACAGGATGATCCTTCGAAGAACTTTTGAACTAGGAATGAAAGTCCTCCTATACAATTCCAGAATGTGATTGTTTCCCGAAAAATTGAAGTCCCGTTGGAGCGAACCATTTCAAGTAACTCAAACATTCCCATATGGGGTTGTTGAGTTACACAATTTGAAAACTAACGAGACATTTAAGGTAAATGGACAAAGGGTAAAACCCTATCTTGAGGAACTTGAAGTTGCAAAAACTGTTAAAAGTTTGATGTTTATAGACAAATGATGCAACAATGTCCAGCTACATGACATTAAAGAAGCACTCAGTGGGAGGCAAGCCATCAGTTTGTATTTCTTTTCATAGTTTAATTTTTGTGTTTTGTCATTTAAATTTCATTTTGTTTTAAGAGAATAGAATGGGTGCGTTGATTGGATTTTATTTTTGATGAAGTTTCAGGGTAAAGCCGGGAAGATAAGTACACATCTTAGACTTGGGTGACACATTTGTTTGAATAAAAAAAAATTTCCAATAGAGGACACGGCCACTTGACAGGGCCAAGCACCGGTCGTGTCAAGCAAACCCAGATTTCCCAGGCATGGACACGGTCAGAAGGCTTAGCCATGTCCTTGGCCATGTCACCTAGACTTGTCCAAGTGCCAGCCCGTGTCCTTAACCCCTTACCCTACACCCAAACACACAAACTCGAACATGCCCACAGGACATGGCCAAGCCACTGGCCATGTCCCTCCTAAAAGCCCAAACACGGCCAAGCCATTTCAAGCTTGGTTGTGTCACCATCTTTAAAAGCCCGATCGTGCCCTTTTGTTCATCCCTAACCTTGGTTTTCCTTTCTTCTTCCTCTCGCCTATCTCTCTAAACCTCCATCCCCATCTTTCAAAACTTAAAAATCTCACCAAATCTTCCATTTCTCTTACTTAAAACTTAATTAAACCCAATCAATCTCCCAATTTTCAACTCAAAACTCCATAAAATCCATCAAGATTCGATTTTAACCAAAAATATCAAGATGCCTAGAACAAAAATGGTGTCCCACCACAAGAGGAGGCAACCTCCATCATCCACTCCATCATCCTTTTCATCATCTTCAAAGAGGTCCACTCTTCTAGCACGGGGTTTCTTTCCAACGAGGTATGCGAGCAATGAATCCCTTGATACTCTCCAAATTAGAGACAATTTTGCTACATATGTTCAAAACCTTGGATGGGAAAAATTAGTTTCCCTTAAACCTTTGCAATTCCAAGAACTCACCATAGAATTTTTAACCTCCCTTAAGGTTGAAAGAAATGAAACAAATATTTGCACTAGGTTTAGCTTTAAATTGCTTGGAAAATAATATTTTCTTGATATTAAGCAATTAAATGCTATTTTTAGTTTTCACCAAGATGGGGAAAAATATATTCCTAAAGGTTTAAAACAACAATTAGCATGGGGGGGAATCGACTCGGGGGTTATGTATGTGGCCAAATAAGTTAAAGCAACCAAATTGATAAATCCCGCCTTGAGGTATCTACATCGATTTATGTCTTGTGGGTTCTTTGCAAGGAAAGAAAGCACGAGTGTGGTGGAACTAAATGAGCTATTTTTCCTAGATTGTGCTAGCAATGCTATACCTGTAAGTGTCGGCTATTGGTTGGCCGATGTGTTTGATAGCATAGCAAATAGGAAAAAGGGCGTAATTTGCATAGGTGGATTGGTGACCACCTTGGTTGTGGCACTTATTGATGGATTTGATCCGAGCTATTTACCAAATGACTAAAATTTTTAGGAGTGAATCATTGGATCTTGCTATCCTAGAAAAGATGCACATGGTTGTAAAAAGGAGAGGGGCTTATGTTATGCGTTTAGATGAGCAAGTTGCAACTGAAGATCGGTAAAAGAGGCCATGAGTTGATGAGGAGTCTGACTCAGATTCACTCAGTTTGAATGAAGATGCTCCGACGCTGGATAATCAGGAGATTATTAGTAAGATTGAAGCATTGGAAAGTAAGGTGGATCATAATCATGCTGAAGTCCTCGCCCAGTTAGAACAAATCAATAGCAACCTCGTAAAGATTCTTAGCCTCCACTCTTCAGCAGCCTTGTCATCATATCCTCCACCGATGTAGAGCATATCAACTTCTACCTTTTGAAGACACTTCTTGTGTTTCTTATTTTTAGTTCTTGAATATTTTAGTTATTGTTTTTCATACCGCTTTTAGTTACTAAAATTTTATGTTTTATTTTGGTTATTCTATATTTATTGCTTTTTAATATTGAACAATTAATGTTTGTGGATGAAAGGTAGCACTTGTCTCACAATGAAAATGATGGAAATTAGGTTGAACTTTATCTCTTACCTCATTTGATTTATCCTAGTTTCCATTGAGGGCAATGTCAATCTTAAAGGGTGGGGTGTTAAGTTTTTTGCTCATAAATGCAAGTAGTTATGTTTCATAATCTTGTTGTTGTTGTTAAGTCTTTATTATAATCACTTTTGTTAAATGATTTGCCTTACCTTACATATTGTTTAAGTTCAATTGTTATAAGATGATTGATAGATGACCTTTTAATTTTTGAAGTATGAATTGGAGAATTGAATAAAACTTGTGTTTATTGTTGATTTGGTGGTTATTCGTTGCATCACCTTTAAACTAATGAGGAATTGAACCACCAACTTATTATCTATATTGTGTGTAAATATCTTTAATTGATGAATTGCTAGAACTTGCTTTGACATGCATTTTGAGACTACATAAAAATTTCAATTAGGCATCAATATGATTAAGGTAATTAGGTGAACTCATTTTAGCTTAAAGAGACCAACCTTATATCCGACCTTAGCTAGCCAATTTTGAGCTTATTTTATTTTTCCTTTTTTTTGTTTTTCACAACACTATTAGCTTGAACCTTATTATTTTAACTATTACCCTTACATTAGGTCAAGAGCATTTTAAGAGCATTTTAAGAGCATTTATAATTGAGTGTTGTGTTAAATTAAGTGTGGGGTTGAATTTAGTGGGTCCAAAATTATAAATTATTGTCTTCTTTAGTTGCAAACCCTAAAAAAAAGAGAAAAATCAAAATAATAGAAGTTGTTGTTCTTTTTTATAAGGTTGGAATACGTTTGGGAATAATCATTGCAAAATAAGTGAGTTCCCTTGAAAAGCTCTTTAATGTCAAGTGGTAGGTGAGTGGAAGGTGTTTTGGGATTGTTGGGTTATACATATGATCGGCTGCTTCATTCTTGAAGTGCTCTTGAACTTAATGAATCAGCTCATATTTTCAAAATATCATGCCATTACCTTAGCCCCATTACAACCAAATGAAAAATATTATGATTGATGATTGATTGAAATTTAGTGGTGGAAGTTTGATTGATAAGCAAGCTTATGATGATAATCTGTCATTGAATGTTATGAGTGTAAACACTACTTATTTAAACACTTCAAGAGTTAGTGAGGGAGTGTCAATATTGGTTATGTGTGGAAAACCACTAAATTGCATGAGTATTGGTTTTATTTGGTTTGATATTGATTGCGAATTTAAGAAATTGGAAGTCTTGATATACTCTTATAACTATTGAACTTGGCTAAATTTTCTTGTTTACATATTTTTATTTTAACTTTGCTTGGGGACAAGCAAAGGATTAAGTGTGGGGTAGTTGTTTTGATCATATATGCATATATATTTAGGTTAATTTTATGGGCTTTAAGTTAATTTATCTTCTAAATTGTGTTTAAAGTTTGTTTGAAGTGTTTGATTTAGATGGAAGCTCAAAAGAATAAATTGAAGGATCAAAAAGGTGGAAAAGCATGTGACACAACCTGTAACATCCCGAATTCCAGATTGGTAAGAAACAGACATAGAGGATATGATTTAGGCTTAGAACAAAGGAACTTAGAACATGACCTATAACTTGAGCTCGAATTTCATCCAAGTTAATGACAGAATTAGAGAGTCTCAAAGAAGACTTAATTGTTTATTTGTGTCTTAGATAGACGTATAACTTTAAATTACCCAATTTGGAGTTGTACAGAATAAGATATGATGGATTTAGTAGACAATGTGCAAGCTGCCTCAGGACAGCAAAGTAGGCTTGACTTCAAAGGACTGTCAAAAATCAGATATAGCTCGGATCAACCTGAAATTTTGACACAATGTAGCCCTAGATGTCTAGTCTCAGTAGGAATAAGAATTACTTAATTTGGAGTTGTGAGTAAAAAGATATTAATAAAGAAAGACAGCAAGGTCAAGAAGGGATATCAAAAGGACCTAAGTGAAAATTTCTCAAAAGTTAGGGGCAACTATGTAAACTTAAAAATTTAGTGTCGGAAGTTCTTAATAGTGCCCATATCCGACCCCGGAAGAATATTCTTGAGATTAATCGGGTCATAACCGTGGGTTTCAATTTTTCCTGAAAACGCATGGTTTGTAAGTTACGGGCGATTTTCCGATAAGGACATTTTGGACATTTCCACTGGAGGGGCGATTTTGTAATTAAATATAACTTTGGGGGCAAAATATTAAAAGAAAAAAAAACCACTTTCAAGTGGCCAAATCCTAGCCATTAAATCCAAATGTGTTGGACAAATCATGGCTATTGAAAATAAACCAAATCCTAGCCATTAAATCCAAATGTGTTGGACAAATCATGGCCATTGAAAATAAACCAAATCCTAGCCATTAAATCCAAATGTGTTGGACAAATCATGCCCATTGAAAATAAATCAAATCCTAGCCATTAAATCCAAATGTGTTGGACAAATCATGGCCATTGAAAATAAACCAAATCCTAGCCATTAAATCCAAATGTGTTGGACAAATCATGGCCATTGAAAATAAATAAATTAATTAAATGTAAATTAAATTATAAATAACTAATTATGGTCATCCAAACCCAAGTAAGGATCAAAAAGACACCACCATCACCACTTTTCTTCTTCTTTAAGTCGTGCTCCCCCTCCCTTCCATTTTCAAGGAGACAAGTTTCAAGTCCAAGCCATTTCTCAAGTGAAATTCAATAGGAAATAAGGCAAGATACCATCCTAAGTCTTATTCTTTCATTAGAATTAGGTATTAGGCTATGTTTAGGAAGATTTGATATTATGTTCATGTTGGGAAAGAATTAGTAAGTTGATGATTATGGTGAAAAATGATAAACTACTTAAAGGAAATGATGAAAATGGTGATTATTAGTAAGAATAAGTAAAGGATTGTTAGAAAATCATAAGGCAGCATCATGTTCATATCTAGGGTTTGTTCTTACATATGTGACATATTAAATTCATAGGAAATCAAGGAGATTAGAGAGGAAAGGAAGTGAAATAGATAAGAAGAGCAAGGAAAAGCAAGGTTTGGTACTTTAACCATTGAACTTCTTTTTGAAAATTTTTCTGTTTTACAATTAGTAAATTTCTGTGACTTGTACGATTTTTAATTAAATATATAAAAATTATATTGAGTTGAATTTTGGATATGTTGTTGTTTAATAAGTCTAGTATTTGAGAAAAATAATTTGGAACCACATTGATTGAATTTAATTTACGGAATTTATAAAATTCAAAACTGCTGCCAGGATGCAGGGCAACTGGAGCAGTCTGGTTGGGTGAACTATTTGACCAAGATTTTGTGTCCATTTTGATCTGAAATTTTAAAGGAATGATTTTAACATGTAGAAATAAATTCTGTAAAAATTTTAGAATTTTTACTCAAGTGGATTATTTTATACGATTTTTCAAAATAAGGATCGAGTTGAGTCCAAAACCAGAATTTACTATTCATATGGTCATTTTGCTATTATTCATTTGGTCATTTTTCAAAAGTAATCCAATTGATTCCTTATGAATATAAATGAGTATAGTATGTTATTAAAATGATAAAATATGATATTTCATGGTGAAATAATATAAGAACCATAAGTCGATAATTGTATAATGCATATTCGATTAAGAAATGGTATGAGAATTTTGGCTCCACTTGGTATCTGGGACAGTACTGAGTACGGTAAGGGTATGATATATCATACTATATGCAGTGCTGCTTTAATATAGGACTTCGGTCCGAGTTATATAGGGTGACGACCCGAGCTATATAGGACTTCGGTCCGAGTTATATAGGGCAATCGCCCGAGTCATATAGGACTCCGGTCCGAGGGCTTCGGCCACAGATTCCACAAGGCTTGGTCCGCGATTTTTTTTAGGCCACAGCCACAGAATATATATACAGTTGTTTCAGTTAGTTCCTTACCATACGTTAGTCTACCAAATTACCTTGTGGAGCGAATTGATAAAATGATAATAACTGAATATATGACATGTATGAATTGTTTTTACTGTGATATTATTTTTCAATACGACTCATTGATTTTAAAAGTGCATTATTCTTTTATTATTTATTTTTCGTAATTAGTTAAAGTACCCACTAAGCAATGCTTAGCGAGTTTAGTTTCTTCTAAACTCGTAGGTTATTAGCAAGGAGCCAGTAGCGAGCAGAAGAGTCCTGCGATCCATCGGTCATCAACAAACTTAGGTGGTGCTCTTTATTTTGTATTTTGGTGTTAGAAACTAGCATGTACTTATTTGAGCAATACAAAGAGATAACTTGATGTAGCATGTAAATCTAGTAATGTATAATAACTGTATGGTTTTGAATTGAATTGGATTGTGGATATAGAAGTGTGAACTTTTCTTGCAGGATTGTAGTTGAGGTTATAAGGGTGGATTATTGGGAGTGTACTTGAGTTGAATTGTGAAACAAAATGTTTTTCAAAAATAAGAAAAATCAGTTTTGGCAACACTTGGGACCACCAATTATAGGGGAAACTCTGGCAAAATTTCTGTAAAATCTGCACTTAAAATTGGCTAAGTAAAATATGAAGACACAACCACCATGAGATAACAGTCCATCTTGGTCTATAGACGTAGGCTAAGATGGGGTGTTACACAACCAAGAGACACGGCCAAGCCATTGGCCGTGTCCCCCATCCAAGGCAACACACATGACACAGCCTGAGTTGACAAGCCACTGGTCGTGTCCTTCAGAACAAATTGGCAGAAACAGACACTGGTAGAAGACTCGGCCAAGCCACTGGCCGTGTCTCACTTGATAAAGCCAAGAGTGAAACCAAAGAAGCAAAGGTAGACATGAACACACCCAAGAGACACGGCCAAGGCCTTGGCCGTGTCTCATCCAAAGAACAAAGCAATGATGGAAGCACAGTGGAGAACACACTCAAGAGACACGGTCAAGCCACTGGCCGTGTCCCATGACATGGCCAAGGCCTTAGCCGTGTCCCACATGAAAAAGAAAGGAGATTTTGAGGCAGTCATAGACACGGCCACTTGACTTGGTCGTGTCCATAAGAAAATGAGTGACACGGCCAAGCTTGAAATGACTTGGTCGTGTCTTGTGAAAATTCTTTCAATCATTTTGTACAAATTGGGGGACAATAGGTGATACCTTTTAAAAAAGAAACAATAAAAGATCAAAAGTTTGCCTAATTTATGGAAAAAATTATAAACAAAGAAAATGGTGGGAGACAAAGCGTGGTGTGTGAGTTGGCAAGAGATGGATGTTTCTTAAAACAATTAAAAGAAGATGAGAGAGGAGTAGTATATACACGTTGGCTATTTTTGAAGAAGAGAGCTGAGTTTTGTTCTTGATTTTCACAAGAGTAGAGACACCATTTTCTCTTAATCTCCATTCCCATTTATTCCATAGACAAGAGTCAATCAATATTGGGGATTAAATTGAGTGAGCAAGATTCTCAGACAATTAGGGTTTGAAGAAAGCTTGATTGGAGTTAAAGCTTGAGAAAGTTACATTCCATCCTTCAAGAGGAGAGTCATTGATTTAGGGAGCTTAAAAGTTGTTCATCACACATCAAGGTGGACAAGTGGTCCAACTTTTGGCATCTTTCATATTCTCTCTTTTGATTCATTTCTATATTGTTGTTGTTTTATTATGAACACTAATATTACAATGTATAAATTTGATTTAATGAATATGGAGATGGATATGTGTTTTAATTTGATGATGAGCTAATTCACTTATGCCTTGGGTTGTAGTAGATTTAATTAGATGACTTGATTTGATAATTTCATTAGTATACCTTGTTATTGGTTGATTGCATTGGATTGAATGTTAGGTTGATAAATTGGCCACCTATTAATCACTTAATATTAAACGATGGACCGAGAGGTGAAATTTGATATTGAAACTATGTAATCAACTACCCTAAGAATGAATTAGAAATATAAGTTCTAGGGTTTATTAATTTGCAAATTCAAAACAATTGGTTGTTTTTAATTCATGAATGCGAAAACTAATGAATTGGTAATCACTAATTAAACTCAAGGAACAAATTAAAATACAAGGTTATACTAATGGATAATTTGATAATTAAGCTTTGATTAAATTGATCTACAATCCTGAGCACCATTTCTAAAATTGAAATAATCTTGCACAACCATTACGCACGTTAATTTTAGTTTTAAATTGTTCTTTCACCATTGCAACACATCACACTCTTGCTTTTAAATTTCTTGCTAATTAAACTATTACAAAACAATTCCTTCCTTGTGAGACGATCTTGGGACTATCACCATTGCTACAATTACCTCGTATACTTGCGAGTATCGCTTGTAGTAGAAATTAGTCGAGTGTAACAAGTTTTTGGCACAGCTGCCAGGGAAGGCAATTGTTAATTGTAGTTTGATTCTTTTATTTTAATTGTTTTATTGTTTAAAGTGTTCCTTTTTGAATTGCCTAGGTGATTTATGTAAGGATGAAGGTCTCAAGAAAATGAACTTGTTTCTTATATAGATGGTATTCATAGACTACCAAGAGCCGAAGGAGTAGATCCCTTAAGACAGGAAGGAGAAGAAACCGACGAGCAATTTGAGGAGGACACTAGAGTCGAAATGGGTGACGTAGAGGAACCACCTATGAAGGAGTTTGTCCGACCGATCATTGGAGTAACCACATCGTGTATCCGGTTGAGCAACACAGCAAGGGACTATGAACTTAAAAACACTCATTATAATATGTTGTCATCCTTCCATGGATTACCGAATGAAGATTCTCTCAACTTCATTTGAGATTTTTACACAACACTGCATACTTTTCCTTTGCAAGCACTAACAGAGGATGAACTTAAGATGAGATGTTTTCCATATAGTTTGAAAGATAGGACAAAAGCGTGGTTAATGACCTTACCCAAAAATTCTTTAACCACTTGGACCGAAGTGTATAACAAATTTATGAAAAAATTTTATTCACACCAAAAGACGAAGGAGATTAGGGGGAGTATTGCAACTTTCACCCAATTTGATGGAGAGCCATTTCATGAGGTATGGGATCATTCAAATCTCTATTATTTCAATTCCATCATCATTATTATCTACAATAATTGCTCAATCAATTTTTCTATGATAGGCTAACTCAGCAATGTCATAACATAGTGGATAATGTGGCAGAAGGGGCAATGGGTGAGAAAATAGCAGCTGAAACAGTTGCATTATTTGAAATGTTGGGAGCCAATTCTCAACAAAAGAGCATTGGATAAAGGAGAAAAGGGGCATATGAGTTGAATGCAAACTCATAAATGGCAAGGCAAATTGCCGAGTTGACTAGGCAAGTTAAATTGTTGAATTCTAAAGGAAACTTGTCGGGACCAAGCCAAGAATCATATGCATCATGTGGTGTGGTAGGCCATAGTGCAAATGTATGTCCTTCAAACTTTGATCAATTCCAAGGAGAGCAAGAACAAGCTTTTGCTTTTGAAGGGTTCTAACAAAGGGGAAGGAATGACTCGTACTCAAATTCTTATAATCTCGGTTTGGAAAAATCACCCTAATTTTGCATGGAAGAACCAATAACAAATTCCACCTCAACATTCATTCTAACCTTATCAAAGGGGACCCCAAATTCAAGGGCAAGGTACAAATCATGAGCAAGTCAAGAAATCTTCACTTGAAGATAATTTAAATGCTTTTATTCAAATAAGCACTCAAAATCAAGAGGCGAACAACAAACGATTCAACTCTTTGGAAGCCTTACTTAAGAAGGTTGAGACGCAAGTGGGTCAATTGGCTAATCAAATACAAACTAATCAAAAAGGAAAATTTTCAAGCCAACCGGAGCAAGCCAAATCAATCACAGTCCTAAGAAGTGGTAAGGTACTTGATAATAAAATTGGTGATAATAACATTAATGATTCTTTGGATGCAGGAACAATGGAGGAAGATGGCGAGGAAATACAAGGAGGTTAGTGAGGAGGCATCAGTGCACCAAAGCTACAAAAATCTCCAAATCCGTACAGACTGCCAATTTCTTTTCCAAGCAGGTTAAAAAATAAGAAGCACGATAAGCAATTTATTGAAATTTATAATATGCTCTCAAAGGTAAGTATTAACCTTCCCTTACTTGAGGTGATTAAAAATATGCCATCATATGCCAAATTTTTTAAGGAGCTTAACACAAAAAAGAAAAAATATGAGTTGAATGAGAATGTGATAGTCTCGGACGTAACAAGTGTTGTTTTACAACATAGGTTACCTCCAAAACTAAAGGATCCTGGAAGCTTTATAGTTAGTATCTCAATGGAGAATGGAAAAGAAACTATTGGTATGTGTGACTTATGAGCAAGTATAAATTTGATGCCATACTTTGTTTACTTGAAATTAGAGCTAGGGAAATTAAACCAACTAAAATGGTTTTGCAACTCACAGATAGAACTCTTCGATACCCTAAGGGAATCATAAAAGATGTTCTGGTTAAGGTAGGTGGTTTAATTATACCCATTGATTTTATTGTCTTAGATATGGGGGGAGAAATTCTTAGAGATTCTGAACATACAATTTTGTTAGGGAGACCTTTTATAGCCACAACTAACACATTAATTGATGTTAAAAATGGAAAATTGACCATGACTGTTTTAGGTCAAACTGTAGAATTTTTAATTTTTAACACTTTCTCTCTTCCCACTACTGCTTTATATGAGGACTGCTCTTTCATTGAT
Source organism: Garcia nutans (assembly GCA_947685225.1). Classification (NCBI taxonomy): domain Eukaryota; kingdom Viridiplantae; phylum Streptophyta; class Magnoliopsida; order Malpighiales; family Euphorbiaceae; genus Garcia; species Garcia nutans. Next base: position 38,195,898 of record CANTUV010000033.1, on the reverse strand, counting down.
TTTACTGATAATGTTGTTGAAGAAGTTTTCTTGCAAGAGAGTGGTGAAGGAAAACTAGAAAAGGCTTTAAATTTGAAGGAAGAAGTTGAAGGTTCAAATGAGGAGATTCAACCAAAGGGGATTGAACTTAGATAACTTTTAAAGCACTTAAAGCATGTTTTTCTTAAGGAAAACAACTCACAACCAGTGATCATTTCCGCTACTCTTGGTAGTGAGAAGAAAGATAAACTTGTGAGGATGTTGAAAAAATTTAAGAGAGCTATTGGTTGGGCGTTGAGTGATATCAAGGGTATTAGTCCCTCTATGTGCATGCACAAGATAGTTATAGAGGAAGGGGCTAAACCGGTGAGAGAGGCTCAAAGGAGACTTAACCCTAATATGAGCGAAGTCGTGAAGAAGGGGGTTCTTAAATTGCTTGATGAAGGGGGTAATCTCCCATTGCTGATAGTGAATGGGTTAGTCCCGTTCACATCGTGCCAAAGAAAGCAGGTTTTACTGTGGTCCAGAATGAGAAAGGAGAGTTGGTACCTACTCGAACATAAACCAGGTGGCGAATGTGCATAGATTATAGGAAATTAAATAATGTCACCAAGAAATATCACTTTCCTTTACCATTTATATATCAAATGCTTGATAGGTTATCTGGACACACTTTTTACTATTTTCTTGATGGTCTTTCAGGTTACTACCAAGTCCCGATAGCACCAGAAGATCAACCAAAGACAACCTTTACTTGTCCCTTTGGGACATTTGCCTTTCGGAGGATGCCATTCGGACTATGCAATGCACCAGGTACATTTCAAAGATGTATGCTTTCAATTTTTTCTGATATGCTGGACAAATGCATTGAGGTGTTTATGGATGACTTCGCTATTTTTGGTAATTCTTTTGATGATTGTTTGCAAAAATTGACTCTCGTGCTTGAAAGATGTATTGAATATAATCTTACCTTAAGTTGGGAAAAGAGTCATTTCATGGTTGATCATGGGATTGTTTTGGGTCATGTCATTTCTCACAAAGGGATTCAGGTAGACAAGGCTAAGGTTGAATTAATTATGAATCTACCTCCACCCACAACTGTTAAGGGGATTAGAAGCTTTTTGGGAATTAATTCAAACATTCCCATATGGGGTTGTTGAGTTACTCAATTTGAAAACTAACGAGACATTTAATGTAAATGGACAAAGGGTGAAACCCTATCTTGAGGAACTTAAAGATGCAAAAACTGTTGAAAGTTTGATGTTTATAGACAAATGATGCAACAATTCTTATTTCCTTGTTTTGAATATGGTTTGAGTTGGAGTGTATATATATCATGTGGTGTTAAGTAGTTTTGTTGTGGTTGTTGGAATTTTAAGTTGTATTTCCATTGAGTTTTGTTACTGCAGCAATGTAGTTTAAGTTATATGTGGAGTTTTGTTTGTTTTGTATATTTAAATGTGATGCATTTTGTTAGATTCATTGTTTGAGTTTTGTTTATATGTGGATTGTTTTAGTTTTGTTAAGTTATTACATGTTGGTGACTTATTTTGAATTTTAACTATTGAGTTGATTTTGTGGATTAAAATTTAAGGTTTTGGGTGGTTGGATCAGAATATAAAACTTGAATGAGGAATGGGTATTTTTAAATGATCTGACATGTTAAAGGGTGGTTTTTATTAGTTGGTTTATTGAAATATAATTGTGTAAAGTTGCTGGTGAAAAAATTTGTGTTATTACAGGTATCTTTAGTGATTTATTTATTGAAATATGATTTACTGATTTGTTTTGTTATGTTTCTACTATTTTTTAAATATTTTTTTTTGTTATTGCAAGTCTCCTTAGTGATTGTTATGTTCTTCCAATCACTAGTTTCTAGTTTCTAGTTTCTAATATAATCCAATTCCTTAATTGTTTGCTGGTTGTGAATTGTGATCACTAACTCGTTGAAGATTTATATATTCTGATTTTCAGTACTTGTAGTTTTAGAGCTTTCTATTTTGTTTTTCTTTTTGTTAAATTAGAAAGCACTAAAACTATTAAATGTATGTAATTTATTTTTTGATAGCTATAGTTTTAGTATTTTCTATTGTATTTTTGTTAAATCAGAAAGTACTAAAACTCGATCATTTATGTGAATATTTTATGCTGCTCGCATGATTGAAAGCAGCTTAAAGTAATGAGGTAAAGGTAAGCTAATGAGTAGTTAGTAATTAGTAATTACAGTTTATATATTTGATCAACATAATTGATCAATTAGAGGTGTCACTTTTGCATTTTATAAATAGATTTGAATCTAGAATATTAATTTATTCAATTGATTGTAAACGTCAGTTTGATAAATATTTAGTTTAGTTAATTGATATAAAAAAAATTACAGTATATAAAAAACTCTGAAAAAAATTAATCTTTGAAAAAAATTAGTAATTTTTTAAAAATGACTTTGATTCTGATAAAAAAAAACTTTTAAAAATGAAGCTCAAATATAAAGCTCAAATGATTGGCCAAATCTAAATCTAATCGTCACAACCCAATTGAAACAGAAATTAAATTGGGTTGGTCGAAATACAACTAGCATCGGTCGAGCTCGGATTTACATTTTACACTTCTCAGTAGGTTCGGTCGGATGAAGAAATACTCCAAACCCGACCGTACACACCCCTGCAAAAAATTAAATAACATTGATGATATAACAACTTTATATCGCTTCTTCATATATATATATATATATATATATATATGTGTGTGTAAACTTATCTTTCCATGCATCAATTAATATTTAATGTTTAAAATACAACTTTTACATTAAAAAAAAAATACAATTTATTATTATTATTATTATTATTGTTATCATCATCATCATCATCATCATCTATCTATTTCTATAATTTAAAAGAGATGAGGAATTCACTGTAGATAAACAGTAGAATCCCTTCCATTTTCTATTTTGCCCCTAAATGTTCTTTTTTTTTAGATTTTTAATCATTTTTTTTAGTTTTTTAGTATAATATAATATCTATTTCTGAAATTTAAAAAAGAAGGAGAATTCATTGTAGATAATTAGTAAAATTTTCCTTCTATTTTCGATTTTGCCCCTAAATATTCTTTTTTTAGTTTTTTATCAATTTTTTTAGTTTTTTTTATGATAATTTAATATTATCTATTGAATTTAATAAAATATACTTAAAAAGTAACTTATATTTTAACAACTTCATTATAAAATTATAAAATTTTTTATTTTATTTTTATTTTTAAAAATTTCAATATAGTTTAGTTCTTGAATTTATAAATTATAAAAATTTATTAATTTTATATTGGTGTGTATTATGATAAATTATATAAAACTTTTAATAACTTATTATTTTTATAATGAATTGTATGAAAAAAAAAGTAAAAATTTTTTTAAAATTATATTTCATTATAATCATAAATATAATTTATATTTTTCATTCATTTAATTAAAAATTTATATTTTTTAATAATATTTTTAGAACGTTCTATTAATAAATTAATATATTGTATCTGTCTATATGCTAGGCTTCTTTGTAATATATTTATACTATTAAGTAATATGAAAATAACCAAATCAAAATTAGTTTCCTTTTTACTTCTATAATTTATAAAAATATACAAATAATTAATAATTAAATTCCCTGAGATTTTTATTTTTCATAATTTTAAAAAATAATTTTAAAAAAATGATTGAAGAGAAAAAAATATCAACTCAAATTCTTTTTTATGTAATAATATTTTATTATTAAAGATCATAACTCAAAACTCTTACAATGCAATTAGGAGCCAAATCCAAATATTAAAAACCTGCACTTGAAATGGTTGCTTTAATCAGGTTATGAGCTACCATATTAGTAAGTCTATTAACTCAAAATATTTTTTTATGAGTATCTATATTTTTATTGCGTAAGTTTAATAAAATCTTAGCATGTCTTAAAAATTTTAAAAATATATAAAGAAATCATTTTTCATTTATTGAAGGAAAAAAATTAAACTCATAAAATAGTAAAATGTTTATCTCCTCTAACAACTAAATATTAATTTTATTTTATAAGTTATTGAAATAATTTTATAAAGAAAAATAATATTTTCTATAATTTAATAAAACAATAAAAAATAATAACAAAAAAAGATGAATTTTATGGATACCAAAAATAAACTTTAAATGGTGTCATTGGCATATAAATATAAATATATACACATTTATATATAAGGACATGAATTTATATTTTACTTATATTTATGTATTATGATAATTATTAATTATAAATGACGCTTATAATTGATTTGATTAGTCTAACTTATAATATAACATTTATAACATAAAGTTTGCCTATGTTTTAAGTATATCGTCAATTATAAAATTAAAATTTCTATTGTTATGATCATATAATCTATTGCCTAATATATCAATTTACCGCAACACTCAATTACACTCATTTCTTACATATTTTATATACTCTTTAATTTTACTTGTATTTATTATTATATATTTTAAATATTTTTTATATAATTAAATGACTAATGTTACTTTATAAAAAAATAAAATATATAAAATAGCAAAGTCGAGTGAGGGTATTATTGGAGTTATCATTATTTTATGAAAGAGAGCATGACAGCCCTCATTCGTGCAAAAAGTAAACTAAGATGTGACTGTGTAAAGACCAAGGAATTTTTTTTTATCTGTAAAAGACCAAGGAATTGATAGAAAGACTCTGAATTGACTTGTAAGAAACAAAGACACAAAACAAAACAGAGCAAACATGTATTGATCTCACACCAGGGTCGTCTTGGATATTTTAGGGACTCCGAGTAAAAATTAAGATATAGGCCCTTAAAAAATAGTGTCGGAGTGAAAATTTTGAATTTAAGGAGCCGCCTAAAAATAAATATTTAGAACTTAAGGATTTAAAAATAACAATGTAAAACTTGAGGGGTTCAAATTTTATTGTATAATGAATGTTTTAAAAAAAATGTAATGTTGATGATAGTGGGAATCGATCCCCACACCGTTTGATCATATACAACACGCTAGACCACAACAGCAAATCAAAGTTTTGTTACTTCTTACATATATGTATATATATTTATAAATTTGGGGCCTATCAAAATTAGGGGCCCTGAACGGTTGCTCATGTTGCTCCCCCCTTGAGCCGGGCCTGTCCCACACCAAGCACAAAAAGAAGAAGAAGAAGAAGAAGAAGAACATTGAAAAAACTTAGAAAAGATTAGCTAACAAATGGTTGATCCCATCCCAGCAAGTGTCAGCATGATATGGGAACACTAGAATATCATATGAGCTATTATGTTCAGTCTGCTATTGCAAACCCTTCTCATTTGCACCTTTTAAGAAAATGCACTTCAAGAAAGCTCATTATCATGATGATTTCGTCCGGCTACTTACTTGACGATGCTACGGGGATTTTCACTGTTGGACTCATCTCCAACAGTGATCTCTTGTCTTTCTAGGAACCATTTTTGTTGCTTCATCTGGGTGGCCCAGATACTATCACTACGTTTTCTCTAGAGGATAATGAACTCTAGCTTAGGCATTTGCCTACTCTAATTTTTTAAGTTGAGGCTACTGGGTATGTTTTTACTCAAACTCTTACGAAAAATAAGGCAATGATTCTAATGATTTTGCTATTTCTTGCTGGGATTATTAAGTATTTGGAGCAAACTAGATCTTTTTATCTTGCTACTATGGATAGATTTCATGATTCTATGCTTAAAGAACTTGATACTGGTCCTGATTGTTCCTAATTTAAGGAAGACTATGACTTGAATGTGCAACAGGAACGCTAATCATATCTTGGGCATCTTATGGCGAAAGAGATCCATCTGTCTTTTTGTGGATTTTCTTCCATTGGATGTTACTGCAAATGATCTAATCCACTTATTTGGTAAGTTTGGCAAAGTATATGATGTGTTTATCCCTAGAAAACTGAGAAGAAATTCAGATGTTAAATATGGTTTCGTTAGATATAAAGACATTCATGAAGCCAATAGTGCAATACTTGGGAAAATGGAACCTTCTTCAAAAGCAACAAAATCTGGGTAAAATTTGCAGATAAGTTTTAGTTGATTCAATTCATAGAGGTATGAACCCACTTCTTCTGCATAGACCTGCTCATTCCTTCGCAGACATTGTCAAAGATGCAAAGAATCATAATGTTGTAGGCATGGCTAAGATATCAAATGATCAGATCCCTTTTTTCTCGTCTAATGATATTGATAATTCATGGCTTCATGCCTCTATGATTGAGGAGGTCATCTCCTTTAATCATTTACTAAATCTATAGGAATTCTTTAATGACAATTGCAAAGTGAAGTGTAAAGTTGCACCATTAGGTGGAAAAAATGTCCTTATATCATTCGACAATAAGCACTTGTTGGATTATTTTTTAGTCATGATCATGGCTGGCTTCTTGTAGATTCAGCAATATTAAAAGATGGAAAAAGAAATTTACATCGGGTGATAGATTCACTTGGCCAAGGCTAGATTATGTGCCTCTCCATGCTTCAAATGAAAATTTCTTCTCTCTAATTGCTAATTGATGGAGTTCTTATGTTAAAATGGATCCTGCCACTGCAAATCGGGTAAGATATGATAGTGCTACAATATTGATTTGCACCAACAAAAAAAGCATTGTTGAATCATTACAAGTAAATATTGACAATGGAGCTTATTACATCAATTTAACCGAGGAAATCTACTCCATCAATAATTTGATGGCTTTTAAATCGTGTTCTGCAATCCCATACCAATCCAATCACCAATATGCCTCAAGCAATTTCAATGACCGGCTGTTATAGTCCTCACTGCCGATATGCCTCGGTGAATCTAATGATACTGCCCCATCTCACAAGCATGTGCCTCCTTATATAGAGGAGGCAAACTGTACTCCGCATGGAAACCCTAATCCTCTACAGTGGACAGATGCACAGATTGCCATGCCTTTGCTTCCACCATCCAATATAGAGACTTCACACCTTAAAACTACTTAGACAGCCAGAACCATGGGGACTCACGTGGTGGTTTTACCCAACTTTAGCCTCTCAATAATGACTTGGACCCTCCTGGCCCAATTGTCATCAAACTTGCACTAACTCATAAGCCCATTCTTCATCTGATGGATCCATTCCCTTGGCCAGTCTCTATAATACACATCCCATGCCTGCCCCTTACTCCCTGAAAATGTTTTGGAGTTAGTTGATGTGCAAGTTCATGAAAGGTTTGCGTGTTCTTCGCTTAAGGCTAAACGTGGACATAAGAAGAAAAAATTAAGTCATGAGTAAATTCTCCTTTGTCAGAGCTCCTCCTAAACCTAAAAAATACCCTTCCAAATCAAACTCCATCCTTTCTGATTTATCCCTAGACAATAATCTTGAGACTCTATCTTGGATTCAAATATCAAAAGGAGTAACAAAGTGAACACCTTAAGGCAGTCTCGTGTTGCATTTAAATCCAAACCTGGTGGTGCTGCGAGATTGAGCAATCAGGAGCAAAGCGGTACAAATAATGCAGCATACCTCGAATTGGAGGTTGGGAAAACTTGGGAAGCGGGAGAAAGCATGAGATTGTTTAGAAAATCAGATAAGGAAAAAATCTATCATGGGTTGAGTGATATTATTAGCAAAGAAATTCCTACGGCTGTGGATATAACAAAAAATGAAGATGATGTCGACTCCTCCATCTGTAACTCTATATGAGGGTCTTGTGAAGTTGAGTGGCTCTCTATAGAAGTTGTCAATGCTGCCGGTGGTCTATTTATTTCATGTGTATCATCTTTCTGGTGCACTTCCTCTTCCAAAGGGTCTAATTGGATTGCATTTCAAGGAAGAAAGTGATCAAGTGTCATGTGGGATTATTGTATCTAATGAATTTGAGCCTCCTTGCTGTTTGCTACCATGGAGACCTAAGCTATATGCTTATTTCAACTCACTTGAGCTAGTATTGCCTTGGAATTGAAGGTTTAGTATTGATCACCTCGCTAAGTATGGTGTGGTGCGATATGATTATTTTATAGGATGGCTCAAATTTGGAGGTATTTTCTCGGCTGTAAACTCCAGGTCCATGTTTATCCCTTAGTTCAATGAAACATGAAGGCCAAATAATCTTATGTGGTCTCTAACAATTTTATAATGCAGTGATGTTTTGTTGATGTTATGTTTGTAAGGAAGACTTACCCGATGTAGTGCCAAAAATAATGAATATGAGAATAGGTGCAGCTACTATAATGATTGTGTGCATGGACTTTTGAGTTCTCTGCTAACTGAAGGGATGTTGCTGTTTAACTCGTACAACTAACCTTTTGTGCAGCTACTATATTTACTGTCACATTACATTAAGCTGCATGACATGTTATTACCTTAACACTATGTTAGTTTAGCACCAGGTTTTATGTAGATCGTTTGTTCAGTTGAGTAAATTGGCTCAAGTAGACTAATATATCACACTGCAAGTTGATTAGTTGATTTGCTGTAGATTCTTTTTGGATTGTAGCAGACGAGTTAAGATTTTAGTGACAATCTCTATAACTTTGTTCTATAATATAATCTTGGTTGTACTGCGATTTTACCTTGAGTATGGGTTTTTTTAACATGAGTTGGAGATGCCTTAATTGAGGGTGTAATTGGGAAAGCCTATTAGCCTAGGTAGTATACATCCCAAAACATGTTTTTCCTCAATTTAAACTATTATTAATAATATTAATCCTTTTATATATATATATATATATATATAAAAAGGCTAACCTTCGAACTGAGATAATTCGGATACCAAAGCCGGATTGCGATACTCCTGCACCAATAAAATTGGCTAATCAATTAGAATTTATGCAAAAAGCTTACGGGTTCTTTAATATTTTCAGGGGTTTAGTTGTAGATCTCATTTTTAGCTTTAAGGAGAGAAATGACAGTAGAGACTTCTTCAATAGTATGTCTGTTGAAGATGCTCTGTGAGTAATTGAGGCTGAGCTTAATTTCATCTAAGAAGTTCTGTTTACTAAGGTGGTTGTTATTCAGTCTGAGTGGGGATATTTTTTCCGTGTTGTATCCTTTAGTTCAGTTGTTTCAGCTCTTGCAATGTTTCATTTTTATGTGAAGAAGCATGGATTTAATGACTTTGATGTTAGTGTTACAGATGCATTGTTGTTTGGTGCTATTGGATTGGATACAGTAGCATTTCTTATGGCCATTCTCTCATATTGGATAGCAGTGTCACATACTCAAGAAAATAGAAAAGGGTAGGAAGGTAATTGATTGAGAGTGCAAACGAAGGGCTGATGGTTTGGTGATGTTTCGAGTATGATGAGTAAGAATAGGATAAAATAGAATATCAGAATGCACATAGGAATAGAATTGGGGGTGTGCTATGATGTCACCTTTTGTCTCTAACTAAATATGATTATTACATAGTTTGTACAGATGCCAAGGAAGGATATCAATCAATATATCAGAATATATTTCTATTTATTTCTTTCTATCTCTTCTCTTCTTCCCTCCTTTCTCTCTTCTTCCTGACTTCTTCTCTATTTCTTTGACTTTCTGTCACACCCCATTTTTAAAAGTGTGACGGTCCTATGCAAATTTGATTCCTCTAAATCATTGAGATATATTAGTTGGTTCGATGGCAATACCCGACCTACATTCACATCCACATATAAATCGCACAGTTAGGTTTATTTTTAATTTTTAATTTGTTATTTTTGTCTTAATTATTTATTAGGCACTTATGTCTTGTTTTAACATCTTAATATACTCTAAAATTTATTTTTCAATTATGAATTTAAATATCATAAAATTATATTATAATAGGGCTATACAATATAGTAAATTCAAATATGTGCCATATACCTATTAAAATGCATTGGCTTCTTCAAGTCATGTGATTTAATTATTTATTAAATTAGTATTTTATAATTTTTGAAATATTAAATACACATATTAAATTTTATATTCATCTATTACATGCTTATATTTATAACCGAATCAAATATATTTTGTTATGCTCAATTCAGTCCCAAGTTAACCAAACACCAAAATTTCAGCATTTGAGTAGTTTGTATTCATTTAATTGGATATTAATTTATTCAAATTCATTTGCCTTGAAATTTTTTCCAACATGTTTCCAACATCATATATGATCTCTCTGTAAATTTTCACAATTTATAGAGTTCATTTATATAGGTAAATAATTTAAACACAGCAGTAAATTTCAGTTGTATTCATTCAAACTATTAAAATCAGCAGCTTATATTCACCTATTTATTCACTTATTTTTCCTCATCATTTTTTAATTGACCTTTTACCAAAACCTTTCCAACATCAAAATACATCTTTCTGTAAATTTTTATGAATTTTAAAACTCATTTTTATATTGAAATAAATAAAACACAATAGCTAAATTATTAAAAGTTCAAGCTGTAATATTTGGACAGATTTGAGTGTTAGGGTTTCTAGCTTCATTTCTTTCAATTTCTTTCAATAAAAATCAATTTCCAACATCCTAAATACTAATTAATATGTATAAATTATAGTATTTAGCTCATATTCAATAAATAATAGATTTAAAGTTAGAAAAACAAAATAAAATATTAAGATTCAGAATTTTCATATTCTTACCTTTAGGAGTTCCTTTGCCTTCTTTGCCTTTTTATCACTTTGTTGATTTAATTTTCTAATTTAGATCACTTTTAGACATAATAATCTAGCCTAATGATGGTTTTTTACTGCTAAAAAAGAGAGAAATTTGTGATAGAGAAGAGGTGTTTTGATAGTAAAGAGAAAGAAGATAAGAACAATTTTTTTTTTCTTTGTCATCTTTTAATCATCATTTGACCAAACCCACTTTCTATTCAAACTAGGTGAGTCACCCACTTCATTTGGAAGAAAAATGGCTGAGAATTAAGTGGGTGAAATGCCCATTTTGCCCTCAAATCTTTTATACTCGTTTGTTAACTTGAATGCCCTTATAGTCATTTCACACTATAATTTACTATTTACACTTGTATTAATTTCTTTGAAGTTATCTTCACTTCTAAATTTTAAATTTTAAGTTATCTTATATGGTTTTTATGTATATTATTATGATAAAATATTATTAATTAAGTTATGGTACATTTCAAGTATAATACTTTAAGGTTTTTATACATATGAGTTAACGTCGTAGCTAAACGGTTTTAAAATTTTAATTTTCATTATTTTAGTAGCATATAAATTTTACTTCTTTGCATATGAATGATTCCTTTAACATTCTAATAGGTCATTTTGTTTCTCTAATAGTTTATATATAAATATAATTAATTATTTAATAACTTACAGTTAATTAATTTGATTCACAGTTGTTATAAGTTGTAGAGTTTTTAATTCAAATACTTTAAAATTTTTGTTTATATATTACTTTGCCACATTATAATTTTATTTCAATTAAAATTTTTCCTCACTTTATTCATTAATTTGTACAATATTTAAGCTACTAGATTTTTATTTTATCTAGGATATTACACTTTCTCTCCCTTTCTTCTCTGTTTATCCCCCATTTCTATATTTTTAACTATTGGTTTGTTACAAATTGGTGTCAGAGCCAGTGACAAAATCGAGCCATTTCTAATCCAACATGAGCAGTGTTACAAAAGTAACCAGAAACCCCCCAAATGCGCAATATCCACCAGAAATAGTTCAAATAGAAGAAGGGGATAAACTCACCTCATTTCAAAATAATTTTAGCTGCAGATTGGAGGCATTATAAAAGGAGCAAAATTGTAGTTTCGACCAACTGCTGGAAGAACAAATCAAGTTGGGAATTCAAATGGGTCAGATGATAAATATCTTACAAAACCTACAAGATAGAGGGAAAGAGCCAATTAATACAGAGTCGCTATCAAAAGATTCTCATTCTTCAAGGAAGGAAATTTTAGCAAACCCATCGGCTCACCTTTAAAATTCTGATAGGAGAAAAACCTTACCTAAGAGTCGCAATACAAGGCCTGTGCACAACCAGAATACAAAACCCATCAGTTGTTGCCCTCCTAAATTGCAACCTAACACCAACCAAAAATCTCTATTCTCTTACAAACCTAATCGGAGAGAAACAAATACTTGTTTTAGAAGTACAGACTGATTTATACATGGCCATCGATGCACTGCTAAATAGATGATGGCGCTGAATGGTCAAGAAGTGGAGACGATGATGATTTCACTACTCCCTATTCCTTTGATATAGTTCAATGGTCATTCTAGCACTGGGAAGAAGCCCATAAGGATGCCGACGGTGATGAGTGCACCAACGCTCTCCTCCGGTGATTCTATGACTTTTTGACCAGGGATGTGATGCCGGACTTCAACAAACTTCACTAAAAAGGGAACATAAGGCACTTTCAGGAAGAACTTGAAGAGCTTCAAGCTAACATTGAGAGGTTCAATCTTATGTTTAAATAGTAAGACAACCTATTGAGCTTCCTCGGTTTCCTGAAAGAGGATCGAAGCAAGGGTAAGAGTGATTCAAACACTGACTCTGATTAAGGGTCATGAACAAGTTCAGTTGCCAGATCTTTTACTGGAAGATTTTCATAAGAGCTATAAGACCTCCCAAAACATTGCATTTAGCAAGAATTCTTATAACCTAACACAAACCTAGGTACCCAAACCCATTTCCCAAATATCTAGCCCACTACCCATTAACCCAAAACTAATTGACTCTTCTTTCCCCAAATCGCAGCACAAATTTGGCCATCCCTTTATCCCTAATGGAAAATGATCAAACACATGTTTCCGTTATGATTAGCACTATTTACCTAGCCTTCGCTGCACACAAAAGAAAATGAGAGCTTTCTATAGACAGATTGAAAACAAAGCCATTGTTATCCTTTTTAATTTTGGGACAAATAAAGTTGCTGCTACTTTTTCAGCTCCTCCACCGTCGTGGCCTATGATTGTACCGTTTACTATAATGCAAGCGGCAATGTCAAAAAATATGATTGATAGTCTTTCAGTACCCAATTTCTATGTTGGATACCCAGTGACAACTGATGCTCTTGATGCACTGTATAAGAAGATGAAGAAAGAAATAATTGTAGCAATGACATCCAAAGTACCTGATTTGATTAAGAATGAACCAACATTGACTTCTTTGAAGTTTGATGTAAAAAACAATGATATTATTATGGTTGAATCAAAGCTTTCAGTAGAGAACAATGGACTACTTTGGCTTCCACCTAAACCAGAAGATGAAGAACCAAATAAGGAGGTTGGTTTGTTTAATGTTGACAATGACTATGATGGTGGGCATTTCAAGGCTTTGGTAGCTTAGTTATGGCAAGTAGAGAATACTCATTTGGGTGATGAAGTTGATAAAGAGAACTGGTGGAAAATCATTACATATCTATCATGGAAGACTGCTGCATTATTAAAGCCAGATATAAGCAAAGGTGGAGGAGTGATGGATGGAAGAAAATCTGTGGTAAGCTCCGAATGTGTCGACTACCAATGTTCTATGCAAGCTGTGAAATTTAAAATTGTTTTGAAGGTATGGGAGCTCACTAATTTTGATATGCTTTTGGGAGAAAATTGGATGAGGTTACACAACCCAATCACCCTCAATTTTCTAAATTGCAAGCTGACAATCCAAAATGAATTGAGGATGGTGGATAGCTTCACAAAATCTGCTCATTTTAAGACATTGGCCTATTTTTACAACAACTACAATCTAGGCATTCTTGGGAACAAGAATGGCCTAAAGGGGAAGGAATTATCACTTACTCAAGAAAACAGAAAAGGGTATAAAGGTAATTGATTGAGAGTGCATATGAAGGGTTGATGGTTAGGCGATGTTTAGAGTATGATGAGTAAGAATAGGATAAAATAGAATAACATAATGCACATAGGAATAGAATTGGGGGTGTGCTATGATGTCACCTTTTGTCTCTAACTTAATATGGTTATTATATAGTTTGTACAAATGCTAAGGAAGGATATCAATCAATATATCAAATATATGAATTTCTTATCTATTTCTTTCTCTCTTTTATCTCCTCTATTCTTCCTCTTCTCTATTCTATCTCCCTATCTATATTTCTATTCTATTTCTGCTCATTAATTCTTCTCTGTCTCTAATCTATTTCTACCTAAGGGCTGGTTTGTTACAAGTAGCTGCTCTTAAAACATTAGATGATATAATTGAGACTAGTGGACAATATATCAGTGCTTTTTTCAACAGTTTAGCTGTGGTGATTTTCCTCAAATTCCTTAATATAAATATGTCAAAGTGGTGTGCTCATGAGATAGAGCCTAATGTCAAATTTATAGTTCTGGATACCCCCATTTTGTTTCGTCGATGGTCTGGTCATGTTTCAGGCCATAACTTGATAAGATATTGCCTCAAAGGGCATGATACGTATGGGAGTAATATAAACTTGACAACTCTCAAACAGATGCTTAATATATTGAGAGAAATATATAAGAAAAAAGAAAACTTTTTAATGAATTCTTTCTAAAACATTCTCTGCCTTTACACTTTCTTTCGTTATGTATTTATAATACATAAGTTTACAAAATTAGGAAAACTAAAAATAAGAAACTAAAACAATAAACTAATTAATTAATGTTTAAAAATAAAAGTAAATTTAAACAAAAGCTAATTTAAGTAATAATTTTCATGCATTGACGAATAACATGCATGTCTTCAATTTTAATAATAATAATAATAATAATAATAATAATAATAATAATAATAATAATAATAATAATAATAATAATAATAATCTCCTGATCATTACTCCCCTTTTAAAGAAATCCAGCTCCTGATGGATCTCAAAACTCCAAATGGGGAAATATATATTCTCTTTTCTCTCTAGTGAACCACTTTGATGCACTAGGTTTTTGCCCTTTCTTTCCAACACGAAATGCCTCTCGTATTCCTCTGCGTGTTTCTATTACTTTTCTTTCAAGGATAGTATCTTCTAATAGAGGAGTTTCACTGTTTATTTGTAAATCTTCTACTGAAGGTATAACTTCTCCAGGTTCATCATCTAACATTGATGGTTCAAATGGTTTTAAATTTTCAACATTAACCACAGAGTATATTTCCATATAGCTAGGCAACTCCAGTTGACATGCATTATCACCAATTTTCTTAATGATTTTGAAAGGACCATAACGGATAGGCTTTAGCTTTTTACCTTCTCCTTTTAGTCTCTCTTTTCCTAAGTGCAGCCAAACTAGATCTCCAACTTGAAATTTACCTTCCACTCTATGTCGATAATGTCTAGCTTTATATTTTTGTTGAGCTTTTTGCAACTGCTTCTCAACTTCACTATGAACCTTTCGAATGCACTCTAGAAATTTCTTTGCCTTCTCAGGACCAGTCTTATCTTTCTCTTCATTTGACGTTGATTTGAATGTGAACTCAATGTCAAATGGACTTTGCGGTAGATATCCAAGACAAACTTCAAATGGTGATTTATTAGTGGAGCTATGAATAGCTCGATTAAAAGAAAATTGCAAATATGGTAAACTTTCATCCCATGTTTTAGGGTGTCGAGTATTATATCCTCTAAGAAGATGTACCACTGTTCTATTGACAACTTCTGTCTGGCCATCAGTTTGAGGATGAAAAGTTGTACTTCGATTCAACTTAGTATCCATCATAGACCATAATGATCTCCAGAAGTTTCCAAGAAAATGACTATCACGATCTGAGATTATAAAGTTTGGTAAACCAAAATGAGTCCAAACATGTCTAAAGAAAAGTTTTGCTGTTTCTTCTCCTGTGATTGTCTTTTTGCAGGGCATTAATATAATCATTTCAGAAAATCTATCAACAACTACATATAGGTAGTCATATCCTCGTTTAGTAGTTGGAAGACCTCCCATGAAATCCATAGAGATGCTTTCCCAAGGTCTGCTTGGAACTGGTAAAGGTGTGTAAAGCCCAATCTTTCAATTTGATGGCTTTGAAGTGCTACATAACACATATCCTTTAACAAAACGTGCCACATCTTGTTGCATTTGAAGCCAGTAGACATAGCGTTGAAGATTTGGTACAGTTTTATTTACTCCAAAGTGACATGCTACCTTTGAAGTATGAGCTTCTCGTATCCATTTAATACGATTTGCTTCTTTTAGAACACATAATTGTGACCCTTTGTAGAGTAATCCATCTCGTAATGTAAACTCTGATGATTTCTCTATTTTTACTGCAATCATTATATCCTCAAAATCTGGATCATTATTATACATGTCAATATATTCTTCATGTATACTTGGTTGGATTTCCATAACTGTAGATAAGCAAAGTGTATTTATTGGTGGCCGAGATAACATATCGGCTAATTTATTTTGAACTCCCTTCTTATACTTGATAATCAGGTTAAATTGTTGAAGGTAGGTCATCCACTTCATATGTCGGGCTTGTTGTAGTTTAGATTGTGTTTGAAGGTATTGGAGGGGTCGGTGGTTAGTGTAAACTACCGTTTCTTTGCCCAAAAGATACATACGCCAATGTTTTACAGCTTGATGAAGAGCAAGTAACTCTTTATCATAAGTTGGATAGTTCTTTTGAGAACCTTGAAATAACTCTGAGTAATAAGCAACAGGTCTTCCTTCTTGCATTAAAACAACACCCATTGCATATCCGGATGCATCAGCCTCGAGTTCAAAAGGCTTTTATAAATTTGGCAAGGCTAAAACAGGCGCCTCGCTTATCTTCCTTTTTAAAAGAAGAAATGTGTCCTCATATTTCTTAGTCCATTCAAAGTGATGATTTGCCTTTGTAAGTTCATGTAAGGAAGCGGCTATCATAGAAAAATTCCGAATAAATTTTCTAACATATTGGCAAGCTCCCATAAAACTACGAACTTCAATGACATTTCTTGGTTGAGGCCATTCTCGAATGACTTTCACTTTTGTTGGATTTATTTGTAATTCTCCATTACCCACAATGAAACCAAGATACAAGAGTGATTTCTTTCCAAACTCGCACTTCTTTTGATTAAGACGGAGTTGATATTTTTGTAATAACTCAAATATCTTTCTTAAATGATCAATGTGCTACTCCATGGTATGGCTATAAATGAGAATGTCATCGAGATAAACAATGACAAATTGATCAATGAAAGGTCGTAAGACATCATTCATCAATCGCATAAATGTAGCAGGTGCATTACAAAGTCCAAATGGCATTACTAACCACTCGAATAATCCCTGCCTTGTCTTAAAAGCTGTCTTCCAAGAATCTTCTTCACGTATTCGCACTTGATGGTAACCAGCTTTCAAATCTAGTTTTGTGAAATAATGGGCATGCTTTAATTGATCTAAAAGGTCCTCTATTCTGGGAAGAGGATACCTATTCTTTATTGTGATCTTATTCAAAGCACGATAATCAATACACATACGCCATCCACCATCCTTTTTAGGAACAAGAACCACAGGCAAACCATAAGGTGAATTACTTGGCTTTATGACACCACTTTCAAGTAACTCAGACACTTGCTTCTTTATTTCCTCATTCTCCAATACAGAATAACGATACATGCTTAAATTTGGAAGTGAAGAATTTGAGATAAGTTGGATCTCATGTTCCATTTCTCGCTTTGGTGGTAAACTCCGTTCTTCAGAAAATAAATCTAAATATTCTTCACATAATTTCTTTAAAACATCTATCTCTTCTACTTGAGATGACTTAGAAATGGCAACATGTGCTTGATTAATAATATCTACTTGAAGTATTGTAATTGTATCCATGCATTCCTCATCTTTTGAAGGTCGTATAAATAGTAATACAAACCTCTTTGATGCATTAATCATCCGCTTGGCCTGACATGCGGTGATTAGTTCAGTAGTTTGCTTTGTCTTTTCACTAGAAAAGATATAATTTATGCCTTCCTTAGTGAACTGGAATCTTTGAGCTCGACGATAATAAATTGCATCTCGATCCCATAAAAAAGGATTTCCAAGAATCACCTGACATATATCGAGAGGAACTACGTCACAGTTTACTTCATCAATAAATTGACTGGTGACAGCAAAACGAAAAGTGCATTGTCGATTGACTTGAAGGCCCACATCTTTGTGAATCCACCCTAATGGGTATGGTTTTGGGTGAGGAGTTGTTGACAAACTCAACTTCTGGACCAATTGTTCAGAAATAAGATTCCTTTGACTTCCAGTATCTATAATGGCACTAATTACCACTTGTTTGACTTGAATCTTTATGACAAACAACTCTTCTCGTTCCTCATATCTAGCTAATGACTCCAAAACTATTTCTTTTGGTCTAGCCATTAGAGATAAGCTTGGGTTTGCCTTTTCAATTTTATCAACTATGACGGGTTCTTTGTCACTAGTTGTTGTTGCCACAGTCTTACCCTTTGGTCTATGCCTTGGGTTTAATTCAGGATGTAACTTCCAACATTTTTCTTTTATATGACCCTCAATTTTGCAATGTTCACAATATCGTGTAGCATTTGATGTTGATGATGAGGTCAAAGTATTTTTCTTTACTTTTTTCTGCTTCGATGAGCTTGACCCTAGCCCATAAAAAGGTTTTTCACCACGACCATTTTTCTTCTCGATGGTCATTGCTATCGTACTTGCACTTGAAATATTGTTTGGCTGATAAAGTGACATTTCAGTGCTTATACGTGGCGATAATCCTGAGGTATATTTCATAAATATCTCAGAAGAATTCATAGAAATACCCAACGTCACAGCTAGATGTCTAAATTCAGTGGTAAATTCTTGCACTGATTGGTCTCGCTTTTGGCGTAGGTTGTGCCATCTCCTCCATCGTTCTTCAAGGTAACCCAAAGGATAAAATTCTTTTCGGATAAGCTCTAGAAAATTATCCCAACTTATTTCTTCGTCTTTATGGGTTTGCAAATAAGAATTCCACCAAGCCAATGCATGACTTGTCATTTTTAATCTTGCAAATGACACCTTATCTTCACTACTATACCTATATAAGGTAAAGTAGGACTCTAGTTGATTAATCCAAGAATCTAATTTCTCGGCATCAATTGAACCATCATATGATGGGATATCAATTTTAGCCTCCACCTTAAAAGGTCTTGGCTGCCTCTCCTCATCTCCTTCTTGAGTAGGCTGGTCCTTTTTCTTCTTTTTAGAAGAAGTACTAGGACTTTTAATGGTCTCTGTAGAATTTTTATCGGAATCATCATGAGATTGATCCTCCATCCAAGCCATAACTTTTGCCATCTGTTCTGACAGACTAGCAATTTGTTTAGCCAATTCGGCGACGTTAGAATCTGTCTCCATTATAACAGAGTCAACACTTCTGGTTCTTCTTGAGGGTCTTCGGTGAATGTTAAGGACTGTAAATGGTTCCCCTGTCTCCTCGTAACCAGTTCTTGTCTTAACCATATATAGGTAGGATCAATTTTTCTCTGATACCAACTTGATCCGTATGGGAGTAATATAAACTTGACAACTCTTAAACAGATGCTTAATATATTGAGAGAAATATATAAGAAAAAGGAAAACTTTTTAATGAATTCTTTCTAAAACATTCTCTGCCTTTACACTTTCTTTCGTTATGTATTTATAATACATAAGTTTACAAAATTAGGAAAACTAAAAATAATAAACTAAAATAATAAACTAATTAGTTAATGTTTAAAAATAAAAGTAAATTTAAACAAAAGCTAATTTAAGTAATAATTTTCATGCATTGATGAATAACATGCATGTCTTCAATTTTAATAATAATAATAATAATAATAATAATAATAATAATAATAATAATAATAATCTCCTGATTAGGGCATCCAACAAGGATTTGCAGAATCAAGAAGCATAGATGTTGTGGTGATATCATCCAAAAAGTTTGAAAGTCCATGGCTGATTGCACTGAAAGGGCCATTCTAATTACACATTTGGATACACCTCTAGAGAAGTTAGGCATTCTCAAGGACAAGGTTATTCAGTCCGTGGGTCTCAAAGACTTTGTGGATGAGATAACTTATGTGTCAAGGGAACCATTCACTAAGGAGCTGTGGGAATTCATCTTCAGTGAACTGTAAAAGAAATCTCTTTTGGCAGATGATCTAGAAATGGCTGAGATGATATATGTAGCAAGGGGTGATTGGATTCTCCAAGATAATGATTCAAATAAATACAATAGGTTAATGCCTTATGTTTTAGAAGTTGCTTATGATAAATGCCTTTTATTATGGCATATTACTACTAATGTTATCAGATTACAGAGAGAATTCTAAGAGTTATAGTCATAGAGAATTCATCAAGATGTTATCTGATTACATGTTATATCTTCTCATAATGCAACCTACTATCATGTTAGTCGTGGTCAGTATCGGTAAGATAAGATTTAGAGATACTCATGCTGAGGCTGATAGATTCGTTAAAAAAAAGGATTTAAGATCCAAAGACCAAAAAAAAAAAAGCAAGCTGCTAAGCTTTGATGACCTAGTAATGATCTAAACCATGTTTCCCAAACAAAGCCACCCCTTACCTAGTAAACCTTATCTGCATATCATCCTAAACTTTAAATCACTGTCCAACTCCAAAGACATACTTTATGGCTTTGCTCAATGCAAAGACACCATATTGGGATTGGAATGGAGAAAGAATTTCATCTCATTGTTGATTGACCACCTCCCAATGGAGATCACATTAAGAGAACTGTATCAACATTTCACTCAGTATGGAAAAGTGTATGATGCCTTTGTGCCTAGAAAACTCAGGAAGAATGCTAATGTGAGATATGACTTTGTTAGATTCAAGACACACATTGAAGTTGAATGTGCTATTTTAGGGTCCAATGGCTCCTTCTACAAGCATAACAGAATATGGGTCAAGTATGCAGACAAAATTTAGACTTACTATCCTCTCACTATTGCTGCTAAGAATAACCATGCAATCAAATCTAAGAAAGATTCTCACACATCATACTCTGACATAGTTAAGTATGGTAGACCAAATTCAAACAATACGAGGCTGAAGATCAATGAAACCCCTGCGTTTTCTTTCTCCACTAATGCTTGTGACAATAATTGGCTTAACGCTGCTCTAGTTGGCGAAGTCATATCGGTTGAGAACCTCATTCATCTACAGGACTTTTTGACAAGCATGCCAGTATGAAATGCAAAATTACAGCATTGGGAGGAAATACTGTTTTGCTTACTTTTGAGAATGGTCACGACATGGATGAGTTCCTAACTCATGATCAACCCTGGTTCCTCGACAGATTCAGTTATGTTAGAAGGTGCAACAAGAACATGGTAGCATCTGAAAGATTTGCATGGATTTGTATGGATCAGGTACCTCTCCAAGCTTGGGATCAGAAGTTCTTCTCTTCAATTGCTAGTAGATGGTGGTCTCTTATAGCAGTGGATGAGGATACTATCAATAAAGCAAGGCTTGATTCTGCAAGAATATTGATTAGCACTAAAAATAGATATATTGCAGAAATCGTATCGGTTCTTATCGATGTGGAATTATTTCACATCAAGATTTCAAAAGAGCAAAGACCAGTGAAAAATTTTTTGTCTGAATCGAATCCCCACAAAACAGCCACCATCTAGTCTCCGGCCAAAGCCAGTGCGATACGCCGGGCACCAACCTAATCTTCTAGCTGCCAAGGAACATGAATTTAATATTAATAAATCTCCACTTACCTCACAAAATAGAATTCAGCCCATTCCTTTTAGCCATGCATCCCCTTTATTAGGAAATTCCATCTATCATGCTTCCTCGAAGCCACCCTTTACTCAAACAGCAGGTGGTGTGCCAAAGTCAAAAGCAGTTGCAGCAGTCGCACTCTCTGCACCTCCACTCATCGCCAACTCAACAAACCTTTTCCCACACAGACCTTTAGGGATTATCCAAGATGTCAACATATCGGGCCTCATTGAACACAGCCCATCAAATAAATCAGCCCAAACACTATCTGTGACACCCCCATACTCTATATAAGTACCACACATATACCTTGTATACATGCAGTACGTATCTAAAGTATAAGAATGTCACTTTTCATTTTTATTTTAAAAGCCTTTCCTTTAGTTCCAAACAATAATACATTTTATTTAAAGAACATTTAGAAACTCATTTATACTTTTAAATGATAATACATATATATAATGAGCTTGTCAAAATTCATTTATACATATGAATATATGTTTATCAAAATATAACATATTTAAGTTGTACATGTATGCATCACCTTCTAGTTGGTCTTGAAATACTCTTACCCTTCTCGTGGCATAACGACTTGACTTCAGATCAACCACCTACTCACCTGCGCGATTTACATAGCCGCGCTAAGCTTGAAAGCTTAATAGTATAAAGAAATAATTTAAAATATACATTACAAATAAATCATACTTCATATATTAACATCATGTATCACTATTTTCTTATCATATTTTCCCTTTTCAATGCACTCTCCATATATTTCCACCAATCCCATAATTTATATATATACATACACGTATACATCATTTAAACAAATCACAATTCAATGACTTATCAAAACCTTCATGAAATAATACTCAAAATTTTCACATCCATATACATTTTACACATCATATTATATTTTCATAAACTCATCATTCAACATAGCTTCTTAAGCCATAATCACTTTCAATAATTTACTTATGTATTGTATACATCTCATTCCATGATTATCATCATATATCTCATAACATTATATTCATATATCACATAACATTATTTTTCATTCCATAATTCACATTAAAGCAAAGACATGCATGGGCCCAAAAGATACTAATATGCCATTCAACTTTCAGAGTTAATGTTTTGGTTTAATTATCACATTTATCATTATCATTATCCCAACTAGGCTTCAAGGATTTAGGTTCAACCAAGCTTCAAGGGGAACAAAGCATGCCAAGTATCAACCCAACTTGTCTTCAAGAACCAAACCCAACCTAGCTCAAGGGTTGTAACATCTCAATTAGGCTTCAAGGACTAGACCCAACCAAGCTTCAAGGGGAGTAAAACATGTTAAACTTCAACCCAACTTGGCTTCAAGGATCAAGCCCAACCTAACTTCAAGAGATTGTTACTATAGGCATGCCACCAACAACAAACTCTGAAAATGGAATAACACATTAGCCACACAATTCATCTATTATTTCATTATCAATTCCATTCTCAATTCTCATCATCATCTAGGCAAACATGCCCCACTTATTTCAATTGAATCATCATAGCCAATCACAATGGCTTCACATCTCATTTGAATCATCATAGCCAATCACAATGGCTTCACATCTCATTATATCTCAATTCACATTATAATACTTCATCATTAAAATATTTAGCATAACAAATTGCATTGCACATACCTTTTTGAATAATCATCATAGCTTTCACACTATACAAATCATAACATTAGTCACATTGTATTAACAATATAGTAAATTACTTAACACATTTATAACTAAATGTGTTAAGTCTCAAAATCATGTAAATGCATGCAACCATGTAGTTTGTACTTACCTCATGAGCAATCACACCACACCAAACTCATCTTCCAATAATCTTCAACACTTGGATTAGGGCAAAACAACTTCTTCACAACCTAATCCACAAGGAATAACACACACTTACTCAAAGATACACATGAATTCAATACAAGTATTCACTTATTAATCTCATACTAGACCCTTAGATCACAAATTACAAATCAACCTCTCTCTCTAAGACCCCATGGTCGTGGCCTACCAACCCCCACGGGCGTGGCATAGCAAACAATTCTGCCCAATTGTTCTAAAACCCCCACGGTCATGGCCTTCCAACCCCCACTGCCGTGACATAGCAAAAGAATCTGTCTCCCTTGCTCAACAATCCACGGCCATGACTTCCAATGGCCACGGTCGTGGCAGCCAAGGGCCACAGGCGTGGCATCCAAAATGCCTCTGTTTCCGGACCAAACTCATGTATTCTATGTTTTCAACTTCCTTAAACACAAACATACATCATTCATATATCAATTACTCAATTCTCCAACTCATTTATATTAAACCTTTACTAAACAATTTCAACAATCTATCATCATCCTCACAAATAACCATATTATCATCATCTAAATATCACTTCAACATATCTATATACTTCAATCTTTCACTATCATCATCTTAATACACTAACTATCTCAAATATAACCACAATCAATAGAAATCAATATAAGGAAATGAATACTTACTTGAATTCTTTGCCAAATCTTTAATCTCCACCTTCAATTCTTTTAAAACCCTTAAGAATTTGATGTATAAACCAACCCAAAATCACATCTCTCTCTCTCTCTCTCTCTCTCTCTCTCTCTCTCTCTCTCGTTCAAGAAGAAGAAGAAGAAGGAAAGAAGATCTTTTCTTCTTTTTCTCATACTTATCATATATATATATATAATTAAATCCCTTAAAATCTCCACTACACTTGTCACCCTCTTTGACTTTCTTTTCTTTCTTTTTTTCTTTTATTATTATTATTATTATTATTATTATTATTATTATTATTATTATTATTATTATTATATAAACTTACTTTTCCTACACCATTTTATACATTATGTATATGTGATGTATATGTTGGTATATGTATATCTCTTATATATTGTTTTTATATTTCCCATGTTTTACAATTACAATACATATATACTTATCATTCTTCATACATCTCTATCTCTTATAATATTTTCTTTTAATTAATTTATCTTCTTTTCTCTTTCCATTAAACATATACATTAACTCCAAATACCATAATAATTCCAAAACTTTTAGGGTATACTTTGGGATATTACAATTCTCTTCCCCTTAAATAATTTCGTCCTCGAAATTATCTAGTATAGTAACAATCCATTCTTATCAAAATACCATCTTAACTTTCATATGAAGTTAATTATATTATTAAGTTATTATATCATCAAATCCCATAACTTCAACTCTCCCCCTTAAAGTCAATCATCTTTTCTAAATTTCATAACTCATTCTTATATATATATATATATATATATATCTTATTACTTTCTCAACAAAGCAATCAAGATAATTCATTAAATTCCCAATGAATTTACCTTTATACAAGAATCAGATCATCTTATAATATACTTATACTTCGTCCAATTATTACCTTCAAGATATTTTATCACTTCATCTCTTTATAATAACTCTCTTAACTTTAACCTTAAAAATCATGAATTTATATTTTAATATTGATTATCCCGTCATTACAATCACTTTCAGAATCGACATTTATCAAACCTTAATTGATAACATTATCCTTATTCTTCATACATTTAATTCCTTCTTTAGCATGCTTCTTACTTAACGTAAATATTAGTACAATGCCTTTAAACTTTCTTTACAGGTAATCAACCTTTTCCCTTTTATCAACATTTACAACTAATATAACTCAATTCATTAATGTCCATTCATATATCAAAATATTACCTCATATGCATTATCACTTAAATCTTATACTCCTAGTACAACTGTACATATTAAATCTCAACAATAATTTGTAATCTTAGCAAAATCTAGATCAATTGATCTATCTGTCGCAATATATACCCACGTTACAATCTTGCTCGATTCAAACCAA
This sequence comes from Garcia nutans, assembly GCA_947685225.1. Classification (NCBI taxonomy): domain Eukaryota; kingdom Viridiplantae; phylum Streptophyta; class Magnoliopsida; order Malpighiales; family Euphorbiaceae; genus Garcia; species Garcia nutans. Next base: position 38,170,305 of record CANTUV010000033.1, on the reverse strand, counting down.
CAATTAACTTATTTAAATTTATCATTAGATTTCACAATATATATATATATGACCTAATTCCATTAGGTTAAACTTATTTTCAAATTTTAATCTCTTCGGATCCACTTCTTAGCTTTTTGAGATTATGATTATTAATAACAAATCACTTCAACTTATCTTTCAATATACACATAATTTATTTTCTATTATCTTAATATAATTTCCACAAAATTCTCATGATTATCTCATACCATATTTATTATCTATAGTTCATTCACTTAAACCTTAAGCCCATCCACTTATTCACTTTATATCATAATCATATTCAGTATAACTTTCAGTCACATTTTGTAATTTCTCCCTTTTAATATCTCCTCACATTTCATACCATTACTATATTTACAATAATTACTTCATCACATTATCCATAACTCAAAACATTTTCATAATTCTCTTCTCTTTCCTTACTTTTCATAATTATAAACAAATTTCTAACATAAAATGATAAGGTACCACTTTACCAATCATAACTCTTGACCATGTTTCTAGAAACATAATTATCAATCTCACCAAAACTGTACTACAGTCGTATTATCTCAATCCCAAATCTGTGGATAACAAAACTAATCAGCCAAATATACTAAACAAATCATATGACCATAAGGGATTAATGATTACGCCTGTAGCTTATAAATCAATATTGTTCCTCTCTTATTCTATTTCCAACCTTTCCAATTACAATGCTAAGTTGTATCGCAAGAATTACATATTCATTTCTAAACTTTTGCTACACCAAGAGTTAACACGTTTCAACTCCGTTTCAAATCAATTTGCACTCGATTATATGATCATTATTAGCCTAATTCATGTTTCAACAATATTACTATTAACATCTCTTCTAAAAAAAATTTATACATTATACTTCCCCTTTTTCCTTACAATCTCTTATTATATACAAATACATAGAACTTTTCCACATGTAGATATTTTGGGACTCAAAATATTATATGATCATCAAATTCAGTGATCACCATAACAATTTCACCATCCAATATTACTCGAGTCCATTTTCACTCTTAATTTCGTTACATAGTCTATCTAGCTTTGCACAAGTCAAAACCTAATCTCTCTTAGGTCCACTAATATATGCAATATCATTCTTAATATCTTTAGACCAGTAGTTATACCACATACACATTTATAGGTCACATCCATAATGTGACTCATTTCCCACATTTCTTACATATTACAATTACATTCATATCGAAAAACTCATCTCACATATACTTATCCATGTATACACATAATCATACAATTTCATTTAATTTCTCTTTTGCATACAATCTATTACAAATTTAATGTTTATTACTTTTCTTTGAACATTTTCATTTTCATTCTTTTAACATGACTAAAATTATTCATCAATATAACAAATATATACACTCTAATCATAATAATACTTCACATAAATTCTAGTCACATTTCTAATGTGACATCTCTCTCACATTTTTTTTAAAGCATTTAATATATCCTTCATATCCATTTTCACCCTTTCCAGTCAAATGACTTAAAAAAACTCATTTTCACACGCTTAATCACTTCCCTTTTATTTCCAAACAAATTTTCATACTATCGATCACATTACCCAATTCATAGTATTTTCATATGCAATAATATTCCTTCAAATTAGTTCATATGCTTAATATACATTAAACTCTCAATATCTAAATAATCTTTATCAATATTCCATTAAAACTCCAACTCTCACCTTACTACATTATTTAAACTTCAATTTACTAATCTCATTTTTCTTAATATCAACTTTAAAAACATCTTATATATATATACCACAAAGCAACATCAAAACATATAATTTTCACAATTATTAAAGCTCGTTTCAAAATCCAAATGTCACATATTACCACCATTAACATGAGCTTTAACAACACTCAAGCATATCTCATTTCTACCATTAAAATCACAATGTTTGCATTAAAATAACAATACAAACAACACCATTATATCTTCTTATTAAACCAACATCATCTCTTTTTCTTTTAAACAAAACCTTAACTTTATATACCCAAACCTTAAATGGTCACATTTGGCTATACCATTCAACTCACTTAATATTCCACCATACTCTCTTCAATTTAATAACATATCTATCCATATTAACAATCCAACAATATTTTCTCTCTCTAGTAACCCAAACATAAAGTTTATTAGAAAGAGATTCAAAATGTAGAGGAAAGAGTACATACTTTAATCTTGATTTTGTTTTTAACTCGTTTCCAACTTTATTCTCCTATTCATTTCTTTATACTTTAAACACATTTAACAATTTACTTTACTTGAATAAATTCCCATTCTTTAATTTATCAATTAAACTTATATAAATTTTTCCATATCATTTCTTTCTCTAATTTTTCCTTTTATGTAGAACTTCATCTACACAATATCATCCATCTCATCTAATTTAAATACATTTCAATACACATGATGCCACATCCGAGACCAACCTAGGTGTTAATGCATATGCATGAATCACAAATTCCACTTTTCAAAAATTTTCTTTTTTTCTTTTTAAATCTACTTAGGCCGAGAATCTCAGACCTAAGCTCTGATACCAAAATAATTGTGACACCCCCATACTCTATATAAGTACCACACATATACCTTGTATACATGCAGTACGTATCTAAAGTATAAGAATGTCACTTTTCATTTTTATTTTAAAAGCCTTTCCTTTAGTTCCAAACAATAATACATTTTATTTAAAGAACATTTAGAAACTCATTTATACTTTTAAATGATAATACATATATATAATGAGCTTGTCAAAATTCATTTATACATATGAATATATGTTTATCAAAATATAACATATTTAAGTTGACATGTATGCATCACCTTCTAGTTGGTCTCGAAATACTCTTACCCTTCTCGTGGCATAACGACTTGACTTCAGACCAACCACCTACTCACCTGTGCGATTTACATAGCCGCGCTAAGCTTGAAAGCTTAGTAGTACAAAGAAATAATTTAAAATATACATTACAAATAAATCATACTTCATATATTAACATCATGTATCACCATTTTCTTATCATATTTTCCCTTTTCAATGCACTCTCCAAATATTTCCACCAATCCCATAATTTATATATATACATACACGTATACATCATTTAAACAAATCACAATTCAATGACTTATCAAAACCTTCATGAAATAATACTCAAAATTTTCACATCCATATACATTTTACACATCATATTATATTTTCATAAACTCATCATTCAACATAGCTTCTCAAGCCATATTCACTTTCAATAATTTACTTATGTATTGTATACATCTCATTCCATGATTATCATCATATATCTCATAACATTATATTCATATATCACATAACATTATTTTTCATTCCATAATTTACATTAAAGCAAAGACATGCATGGGCCCAAAAGATACTAATATGCCATTCAACTTTCAGAGTTACTGTTTTGGTTTAATTATCACATTTATCATTATCATTATCCCAACTAGGCTTCAAGGATTTAGGTTCAACCAAGCTTCAAGGGGAACAAAGCATGCTAAGTATCAACCCAACTTGGCTTCAAGAACCAAACCCAACCTAGCTTCAAGGGTTGTAACATCTCAATTAGGCTTCAAGGACTAGAACCAACCAAGCTTCAAGGGGAGTAAAACATGTTAAACTTCAACCCAACTTGGCTTAAAGGATCAAGCCCAACCTAACTTCAAGAGATTGTTACTATAGGCATGCCACCAACAACAAACTCTGAAAATGGAATAACACATTAGCCACACAATTGATCTATTATTTCATTCTCAATTCCATTCTCAATTCTCATCATCATCTAGGCAAACATGCCCCACTTATTTCAATTGAATCATCATAGCCAATCACAATGGCTTCACATCTCATTTGAATCATCATAGCCAATCACAATGGCTTCACATCTCATTATATCTCAATTCACATTATAATACTTCATCATTAAAATATTTAGCATAACAAATTGCATTGCACATACCTTTTTGAATGATCATCATAGCTTTCACACTATACAAATCATAACATTAGTCACATTATATTAACAATATAGTAAATTACTTAACACATTTATAACTAAATGTGTTAAGTCTCAAAATCATGTAAATTCATGCAACCATGTAGTTTGTACTTACCTCATGAGTAATCATACCACACCAAACTCATCTTCCAATAATCCTCAATACTTGGATTAGGGAAAAACAACTTCTTCACAACCTAATCCACAAGGAATAACACACACTTACTCAAAGATACACATGAATTCAATACAAGTATTCACTTATTAATCTCATACTAGACCCTTAGATCACAAATTACAAACCAACCTCTCTCTCTAAGACCCCACGGTCGTGGCCTACCAACCCCCACGGGCATGGCATAGCAAACAATTCTGCCCAATTGTTCTAAAACCCCCACGGTCGTGGCCTTCCAACCCCCACGGCCGTGGCATAGCAAAAGAATCTGTCTCCCTTGCTCAACACCCCACGGCCATGGCTTCCAATGGCCACGGTCATGGCAGCCAAGGGCTGTAATATCCTCATGTATGCCCTAGAAGTTTTGATTATGTTGTTATTGTTGTTGTTGTTGTTGTTGTTGTTGGTTTAAAATGTGATTGAATGTTTGTGTTGTGTGATAAGGAAAAAAAAAAGAGAATGTTCATGTGTTATTTGAAAGATAAGTGATGTGTAGAGAAGATGTATATGTAGTGTATATGGCAATATAAATAGCATATATGTTGGTCAAAGGGAGAGTCAAGGTGTTGCATATAGTGGAAGAAGATATTTAGTTGTTGTTATTGAAATTACTATAAAGGGCATGCTAAATAAAAGGAAGTGTAATTATGTTTAAGAGGGCATTTTGGTAATTCTTCTTTTGGAAATTGTGTGGTGGAGGTTAAAAGAGGATTTGACTTTTGTTTGATCAATTTCTTTTCTTCTTTTCACGTGTGGCCGGCCAACTTAGAGAGCAAGAGAGAAAATAAGAGTTGATGATATTTGAAGCTCAAATTGAAGAAGTTTTCAAGTGGTTAAGTGGAAATCCAAGAGGATTCATTATTTTTGGTAAGTCTCTCTTGATTCTCTTAGTTTATTTAAGTTGGTTGTGAGTTTGGTTGTGGATTTTTTATGGTAGGGTTGTGTTGATTATTATATGTTGGATTTAATTGGTTGTGGTGTTGGTTTTGGATTTGAAGATGATAAGTTAAGAGTGATGTTGGTTTTAGGGTTTTGGAAATGGTAAGAGATAAATTATATTGTGTTATTTTGGATTAGGTTTTGGAAGAAGGTGATTTGCTCTAATTTGAGAAGTGAAGAATTCTTGGAGAAAAGAAAGTGTTTAGAGTTGTATAATTGGTGCTAAAGGTAAGTACAAACTATATGGTTACAAACATGCATATGTTGTTTAATCTTAAAACACTTTTGTTTGTAAATGTGATAAGGTATCAAATGTATTGTTAATGAATGTTGGTGATGAAAATATTGTGATGAGCATGTAAAATAATTGCTAATGATGTTGATTATGTCCATTTGAATGAGGTTATGTTGTGTACAATGTGTGTTAAGTTAACCAAAAGAAATTTGGCTACATTTAGGGTTTATGCATGAGAGACACGTAATTTGGGGCGGTCGCTATTATTCATGTGCGATCGCTATTATTCATGTGCGGTCGCGACTTAGGTCGGGCTTCTGACCGCGAAACCTACTGTAATAAGGTTTCATCTTGTAATTGTATGGAGCGGTCATATTCAGGTGAGGCGCGACCGCTAGAAAGGTTCTGTTCACCTTATTGGAAGCAACCTAATTCTGCAACAAGATTCTTAAATATATGTTAAATAGATCATCCATTTGAGTTGTCAAGGATCAAAATAGAGATCATTTGTCTAACATCATTGTTGAATCATGAAATGTGAGATGATATGGAATTGATAATGCATATGATATTACATGAACAAGGTTATGTATTGTGTATTGTGAGGCTTGTGAATGGTGATGTGTATTATGAATATTGTACTTTGAAATGTGATACCAATAATGCTATATGCACCATATGAATTGAGATATGAAATGCTATAAAGCCATTGTGATTGGCTATGATGATGCAATTGAAAGAAATAAGGCATGTTTGCCTAAATGTTGATGAGAATTGAGAATGGAAATGATAACTAAATAATAAATGAATTGTGTGGCTAATGTGTTATTCCATTTTCAGAGTATGTTATTGGTGGCATGCCTAATGATAGTAACAATCTCTTGAAGTTAGGTTGGATTGAATCCTTGAAGCCTAATTGAGATGTTACAACCCTTGAAGCTAGGTTGGGTTGGTTCTTGAAGCCAAGTTGGGTTGAAGCTTAGCATGCTTTGCTCCCCTTGAAGCTTGGTTGAACCTAATCCTTGAAGCCTAGTTGGGTATATGATATTGATAAATGTGATAACAAAACCAAAACATTAACTCTGAAAATTGAATGGCATATTAGTGTGTCTTGGGCCCAATGCTTGTCTTTGTTTAATGTGATTCATGAATGGTAAAACGATTGACTAATGAGATATATGGAAGATTGTTGAAATGTGGTATGTATATATATGTGAATATTAAATGGAAAGGTATGTTATTAGCTTTTCACCTATGATGTTGTTTTTGTGAATAATATGTATGACATTGCATTGCATTAAAGCATGATTTGTCTTACTAAGCCGTTGGCTTAGCGCGATAGTGTTTAATCGCGCAGGTAGCAGAGTTGAACCCGAGAGTTCTTCGAGACCTAGTGAGAGTAGACATTGAAGGGTTTATTCTTGGATTTAAAGATCAGAGAAGAGCTGCCAATCATGTATAAATTCTTTATGTTTTGTAAAGTATTGTGTATAATGTAAATATGTGTATAATTATAGATATGGACTTAAATGTTTTCATATATGTAAATATTTTATAAATTCCGCTGCGTATTAAGTAAATGTATTTATATCTATTTTGTTTTATATTACAAGTAATTACTTATTTTTCTCTAATGTAATAGGAGAAAGCTTATAGTATCATTTAAAATGTTTTGAATGTTAATAAAAATCCATGGCATTCCTATATTCGATACATGCATACTACGTTGTGGTGTATGTAGTGTGTATGTATTGGGTGTGGGGGTGTTACAAGGGCTACGGGCGTGGCATCCAAAATGCCTCTGTTTCCGGACCAAACTCATGTATTCTATGTTTTCAACTTCCTTAAACACAAACATACATCATTCATATATCAATTACTCAATTCTCCAACTCATTTATATTAAACCTTTACTAAACAATTTCAACAATCTATCATCATCCTCACAAATAACCATATTATCATCATTTAAATATCACTTCAACATATCTATATACTTCAATCTTTCACTATCATCATCTTAATACACTAACTATCTCAAATATAACCACAATCAATAGAAATCAATATAAGAAAATGAATACTTACTTGAATTCTTTACCAAATCTTTAATCTCCACCTTCAATTCTTTTAAAACCCTTAAGAATTTGATGTATAAACCAACCCAAAATCACATCTCTCTCTCTCTCTCTCTCTCTCTCTCTCTCTTTCTCTCTCTCTCTCTCTCTCTCTCTCTCGTTCAAGAAGAAGAAGAAGAAGGAAAGAAGATCTTTTCTTCTTTTTCTCATACTTATCATATATATATATATATAATTAAATCCCTTAAAATCTCCACCATACACTTGTCACCCTCTTTGACTTTCTTTTCTTTCTTTTTTTCTTTTATTATTATTATTATTATTATTATTATTATTATATAAACTTACTTTTCCTACACCACTTTATACATTATGTATATGTGATGTATATGTTGGTATATGTATATCTCTTATATATTGTTTTTTATATTTCCCATGTTTTACAATTACAATACATATATACTTATCATTCTTCATACATCTCTATCTCTTATAATATTTTCTTTTAATTAATTTATCTTCTTTTCTCTTTCCATTAAACATATACATTAACTCCAAATACCATAATAATTCCAAAATTTTTAGGGTATACTTTGGGATATTACACTATCAGTAGCCCAATCATTAACAGAAAGATCCACCACATCCCCAAAATCCAATAAATAACCCAAAACCGCAACCCATGAGGGTGATAACAAGGGTGATCACTCTAAAGCAAAATATAACTCGATTGACTCCGATATGGTTATTGCAAAACTTAAACATGGTAGGAGGAGAAAACTCAAAACCAAAGATAAATGTGGGATGAAAGGAGACCAATCTTATTCTAAAAGAAGGAAAAAAAAAAGGACCGAAATCAGAATGGGTCTATGCATGTCGAAGGCACTTCTTCATAACTCCACATTTAGTTCAAATACAAAAACTGCAAAGAAGACCAATCACAGAAAGAGATCATCCTAATTCAATTGAGATAGAGAATGAGGTATCATGTAGTGCGACGAAGGTTGCAGAGCCCGAGCAGAATGACATACTGCATCAAGAGGTAGAAAGCTCTTGGATTATTAGAAATACTCTAGGATTATTCATGGAGACTGACAAAGAGAAAATTTGTGAGGGGCTGAGAGACATTATCAATGAGGACAAACATCAAAGAGTGGAAGCAACTTGCAAATGAGAATGTTGTTCTAGAATACAAGAGGCCTTGCCGCCAAGATAAAAAGAAAAGCTGTTAGGAACTGGATACTAAAGAAGGAATTAGATTTTGTGGGATTATTGAAATGAAAATGTCAGTGATTGACTCATTTGTTATCAAGAGCATTTGGGGAGTATCAAAGCAGAATGGGTGTCAATTGAAACTTGCAATGGAGCAGGTGGTATTTTAGTCTCCTGGAATAAAGCCTCTTTTACTTGTCAAGCTTCCCAAAAAGGTACAAATTAGGTAGCTCTAAAGGGACATTGGCACAAACTTTGTTTTAACTGTTCCGTAATTTGTATCTACGGGCCTCGTAATGAAAATGATAAGAGAATAATATGGAATGAAATAAATGAACTAAGAACCTCTTTTCATGATCCATGGATTATAGTTGGAGATTTCAATGAAGTTTTAAGAGGGAAGATAGAAGCTCAGGCATTTACACCAAAGTAGGGGCGGCAAATCTAGCAGGCTTCTTTGATACTTGTGAATTGTAGGATCTTCTTCTGCTTGGCAGGAAGTTCACATGGTCTAATAACAAATGTGCAAGCAGGATTGATTATGTTCTAGTCAACCAATAGTAGATTGTGCCCTTTCCAAATATTAAACTATGGGGGCTAAGGATGGGCTTATCTGATCATTGCCCTCTACTTGTGGAGAACGAGCAAAAGTCATGGGGGCCAAGGCCTTTTCATTCATTAAATTGCTGGTTTTTACAAATTGGGTTCATGGATATGGTTAGAGACTAGTGGTACATTATGCATGTCTCTTGGCATACAAATTTAATTCAAAAACTGGAGATCATTAAGAATAGATTATGCAGATGGAATCGTAAGGAATTCAGCAACATAGACAGGGACATTACAGATCTAGAAGAATAGATTGATGGAATCGACATCTCCTTAGAGTCTTCACCTTAAGATAACTCCTTGAGAAGGAAGAGGAAAATCCTATGGGAAAAGTTATGCTCTAAACACAAACATAGTGAATCTTATTAGAGACAATTATCAAGATCACAATGGATAAAAGAAGGAGATCACAACACCTGATTTTTCATATGATTGCTTCTATAAGAAGGAGAAAGAACTCCATCCAAGCTCTATCTATGGGGAATACTATGTTAACCGGGGTACAGGAAATTAGAAATGAGATCACTTCTTTCTTCTCTAACATATTCAAAGAAAAAATCACTTCACTACCCACATTGCAAAATCTGCAGTTTGCAAAACTTGAACATTCAGCGGCTGAAGGCTTAGAAAGACCATTCGAATTAGAAGAGATTCAAAAGGCTTTATTCTCATGTGATAGCAATAAGGCTCTAGGGCTAGATGGGTTTAACCTAATGTTCTACCAAAAGTTATGGACACTGATCAGTAGTGATTTTATAAAGATGGCCCAAGAATTTTATACATACGGAAGGCTGCCAGAAGAAATCAAAGAATCCTTCATTGTCCTGATACCAAAAGTGGAGATCGCAGATAACCTTAAGCAATATCATCCCATTAGCTTGGTGCATAGTGTCTATAAAATCTTGGGTAAGACTTTGTCCATTAAGCTTAAAAGAGTCATGTCAAATATTATTGGAGGAATTCAGTCTGCCTTCATAAAGGGAAGAAACATTCTGGATAGCATTTTGGTTGCAACGAGGTGATTGACAGCTGCAGGAGGAAAAAAATGATGGGAACAATCATTGAGCTAGATTTCAAAAAAGCATTCGACTATGTATCATGGGGCTATATATTTCAAGTCTTGTCATCTATGGGTTTTGGAGATAGATGGATTAAATGGATGAATGGTTGTCTTAAAGGATCAAGGGCAGTAGTTATAGTTAATGGCTCTGCAACTAAATCAATTCAAATGCAAAAAGGTATCTATCAGGGAGACCCATTATCACCTTTTTTGTTTACTATAGCAGCAGAGGGCTTAAATGTTATTCTTAGTAAGGCCAATGCTTTAGGCCTCATAAAAGGCATACCGATCAAAGGAGTCTCAACACATATCCCTTTTCTTTAATTTACTGATGACACTACAGTCTTTTGCCCCGCTGATTTGCACTATCTTGTCAATTTAAAGAGGATTTTAAGATGCTTTCAGCTTATATCAGGGCTTAGGGTGAACTTCCATAAAGCGTGCTTGTGGGATTAAATATTGAACAGTCATGGAGAGTGGAAGCTGCTGGGACTCTAAACTGTAAATGTGCTTCATTGCCTATACAATATTTAGGCATCCCATTAGGTGCTAATCCTATAAGGAAAAACACTTGGGACCCTTTTATTTAGAAACTAAAGCAAAGGCTAGCAACCTGGAAAGCCCTCTACCTCTCTTTGACTGGGAGACTAACATTAATAAAATTAGTACTATGCAACCTTCCATTATACTATTTGTCATTATTTAAAATTCCCAAGGGAGTTGCTAAGGAGATCAAAAAGTTTCAGCGAAACTTTTTTTTGGAATGGTTTAGACAGCAGAAGGAAGATTCACAACGTCAATTGGGATACGATTGCGAAAGCCAAACAACTAGGTGGGTTAGGCGTCAGCTCAATCCTTGCTAAGAACAAAGCTTTGTTATTCAAATGGGTATGGAAATTGGCAGACGACAAGGAATCCTTATGGAAAAAAGTGATCTTCGGCAAATATGGCCACCCTAGCACCATTTTTCCACAAGACTTCAGGGGTACATCAGTTATATAAGGTGAGATTATAAAAGAAACTTAGAGCGATGAGCAGTGTAGATCTATCATTAGTAATGGCACTATGTTCTGGCTAGGCAACGGATGTCGTATAAAATTCTGGAAAAATCATTGGATCGAGCAATCTTGTTTTTGAGTATCTTTTCCAAGGCTCTATAGTCTATCTACTTCTAAGGACATGACAGTTTATGAGGCTGGGTCTTGACCAGGAGGATCATGGTGCTGGCAGCTAGAATGAAGAAGAAATCTTTTCAGACTGGGAGTCAAATTCCTTGAGGGCTTTGCTTAAACTCATTGGAGAAGTGAAGCCTAAGACATACTTTGAGGATAAATTAATATGGCTACACAATAGGTATGGTGTATATATTGTCAAATCTTTCTTAGCCCATCTCAGTATGTCCCTATTGGATCAGCCCCATTATCCAAGATTGGACCTCGCAAGCCCCACCCAAAGTTGTGGTATTTGTATGGCTATCCTTACATGGTCGAATCAATGTGAGAGGAAATTTAACCAAACTTGGACTACTAGATATGGCTCTCAACATATACCCATTATGCAGAAAAGACAATGAAGATGTGGTTCATCTACTACTGAAGTGCCCGATATCATGGAACATATGGTGCAAACTTATGAGATGGTGGAATCAAAATTGGTGCCCTCCTAACTCTCTACCACAACCCTTTGAGCAGTGGGCCTTTTTTGCGAAAGGAAATTTTGCCAATAAGGTATGGTCTTCTCTATTTTTCTCTACCATATGGTCCATTTGGCTTGAAAGGAACAACATAGTCTTTCATAATTCCACTTTGAGTATCCAAAAACTTTTTGACATTATTCTTGTGAGGTTAGCTTTGTGGACATCTGCTGCAAATATCTCCTTCCCTTACACTACCGAACAATTTTTGATATCCTCGGACTGTGTCAAAAAGTGGGAAAAGGGGAAAAGATTTAGAATATCTTTACCATGGCAGCCTCCATTGCTAGGTACCTTCAAATGGAACATTGACGAATCAGCTATTGGTAAACTTGGACATGCTGGAATAGGTGGTGTTCTAAGGGATTCTTTAGGGCATTTCATTGCTGTCTTCTCTGCTTATGCCGAGGTAATTGAATCTAATGAAGCTGAGTTTAAGGCAATTCAAGCGGCACTCAAAATAATCTCCTCAAATCAAGAGATTAGAACCAAAAGTTTAGTAATAGAATCTGACTCTAAAAATGCGGTATCTTGGGCTAAAGATACTATTGATAAAGTTCCATGGAAGTTGAGAGGTCTGGTGCAACATCGAGTCTCTCCTATCTTCCTTTACATCAGTCTCCTTCATTCACATCCTTCGCGAACCAAATTCTGTTGCCGACTCTTTAGCTAAGTCTGGAGTAACTATAGAAAACAAGTTGGAAGCTTGGCTTATTTAAGTATTTGTCCTTGTGTTCATGTTCCTGCATAAGGTAATAAAGGCTGGGTACAATTCCTGTTCTGAGATCATTTGCTGATATGTCGATATGATGAGTTATGGCTCATCTGCTTCTTGGTGAACTTAGTTCTGGGTTGCTCCTTCTTTTGCTGTTTGTTCTGGCCTGCCTCTTGTTTAACTTAGTTCTGGGTTGGCTCACCTGCTGTTACTGCTGCTGATTGCTCCTTTTTCTCCAACTCCTGGGTTGTCTACAAGGAATAGGACCTGTTGCTGTTGCGTGCTCTGTTGATAAAATGCTTCGATGTATCTGCTGCAATCTGTTGATGACATGCTTTTGTTGTATATGCTGTAACCTGAGTTTTGGTATAGAGTATAGAGTATTGAATATTTGGCATGTACATCTCTCTTATTTTGTATTGTTGTGTTGATTGTAAGATGTTTTGGGATTTTTTTACATATTTTTGGGATGATATAGGCTGGGAATATATGGGCTTCGAGTGTTTTGGGTAGTTCACGTCCCATAAATATGTTTTTCCCCATATTTATGATAATAAAAACTACAATTCTATCAAAAAAAAGACGAAAAAAAAAAGCATGTCAAAGCATTCTTGACTTGAATGCAGTACTTCAGCCTGTTTCTGTAAAGGGAGGTGGAAGCAAGTCAGTGCTATTTGATGGAAGCATTCTAGCGAAAGAGCTAAAAAAATTGGAGAAGAAATGGGAGATAATGAGCAAGGTATGGGTGGAATTGTTGTCATATGCTGCAAGTGCAGATGCCCATGCCCAGCAGGTGAGTAAAGGTGGAGAGCTTCTTACTTTGGTTTGGTTATTGATGGCTCATTTCGGATTAGGGGATCAATTCGAAATCAATCATGCAAAAGCAGAAATGATTTTCGGCAACTCTATCAATATGTTGGATTAATGATTTTGAGTATAGGTTTTTTACTTTTGTTTTTCTTGATTTTCTTTCCATTATGGTTGTTACGTGTATTTAATCCAAATTTGTGTGCTCACTTAAAGTAACGTATCTAAATTTCTCGTACTAATTTGAAGAGACTTGTCTATTTGAGTAATTTGACAGATATGACAGACCATGCATTTTCTCATGACCTCTGTTGAGAGAAGAGGCACTAAATTGACTCTAATCTCATGGCAATCAGATGCTGAACCAACACCTCTGGAATCTTTTGTTTGAACCAACACCTCTGCATGTGAAGTTATATTAAATATAAGAAACACTGAATACAATTCAAATAGAATGATAGCCAAATAAATAAAACATGGTAGACTAATGTTCTGGTGCAGCAAGGTAATCAGGCAGTTCATCTTCAGGATTCGACCATCTATACCATATGTGCCTGATCTACACTGGCCCATTTATGAGTGAGGACCCATCTGAGTTCCAGCTAGAAAAGAAAATATATGTAACAAAAGGTAAACATTCAGTTTTAAAATATACACCAATTATCTTTCTAGAAATGCACATATTTATGAACATATTACTTGACAGCATTTTTTTTTTTTTCAGTGTTACGGTTCAAGGAGTTTCAAAAGTACCTGATAAAATACTGAATGAACATCCAGATCAGAATGCTTCCAATCTGCAAGCATTCAAATTTTCCAAAACCAGAGCATCAATGAGCACCTTTTTTGTGTAAAGATAGGCTCAAAGACTGGATATGGAGCATGGACCTGTTTACAAGGAGAAAAAGAAAATATCATCACTAGTTTAGAGGTATGTGTTTGCTTTTAATCCTTAATTTCATGTGATTCTTTGTGAGGTCAACATATGTAATTACATTGTTGAATGTAGAGATTGTACATAGAATCTGCAGAAAATGAATTGGATTACATCAATTTTAATTGCTAATTTTGAATCATTGATAAAGACTGTAAATAAGTTCCACGTTAAGCAATTCTTCATGGGTCAATTATCAAACAACTTTATGGTGAAAGAGATGATACTTTGTTCCGTCTCTAGATATTCTAGCTTTGAAATGAGGTTATCTTCGATATTTCCTAAGTCAAGAGCTCTTTGGTATAAATGAATTTCATAAATTTTTCGGATTTATTTGGATAGAATAGTGATTTGAAAGGGCTTGTTTGATTCATGGAACGGTGCTTATAAAGATTATAATATGGAATGGAACAATTATTCTTCGCCCTTCATAAAATAATATATTTCATACGAAATTCTCACATTTTTAGAACTTAAAATTTAAATTTAAGGTTATAAATTTTTTGCTCTAAGAAATAATTATTCCACATTTAAATTTAAAATAAAATTGAGAATAGCTATTCCTTGTGGAATAACCATGCTACACTCTTTCTGTGCTACTCCAATCTCGTCTCTTTTCTCTCCAACCTCTGCCAATGGTCATTAGAGCTTTTGAAAAAGTGCAAAGGTGATTTTAATGAAAAATCTCATGATTTTTTTAAATTAATCATTAATTTATAAAAATAAAAGTAATAGAAAAAGAAAAGGAGTAAAGTTCTCTGGGTTTTGTTTTCGTAATTAATTATAAAATTTTATTAAAAAAAAAAGATTCAAGAGCTGGACTTTCCTTCTTGCCACATGCAGATGAGCCGTTACTCAGAAACCAAAATCAACCAGACAAGAACAGTAGAAACAATCCAAATCAAAATAGTAGCAAGAAAAATGGTCAATCCCATTCCACAAAAACATAGAGAAAACATGGAATCACTGGAATATCAGAGCAACTGTTATGTTCTGTATACTATTACAAACTCTTCTCATTTTATTTCCTGCTTTAATTTCAGGAAATGCACTGCAAAAAAGCTTGTAATTATGATGATATGGTTTGGCTCTGCCAACCACAATCATTCTTTATTCAATTTGCTTTACATTTTTCTTGTGAATATTGAATTCTTCCCTTCAATTTTAACTTTATTTTTGCTTTGTAAACACTTTGATCTTAACTGTGATTGATGTGCTTGAGTGAAAGAAAGATTTAAATTGTGAAAATGAAATTCCTAACTCAAAGGGATGGTTAGATTAAAATTCCTAACTCAAATCCTAACCCAGCTAGATGAAGGAACTGAAAAATTCTAAGATTGAAATCCCAAATTCTAATTAACCCAAAGCTCATTGATTTCAAAGAGATGGTTAGATTGAAAGAGAGAGATAAATTGAAATCCACTATTTCTGATAAACCCACAGCTCATTAATTTAGTTAATGGCCATTTAGTCTTTTTGCTGGATTCTTTTAGAATATTTCATCACTTTCTCAACAAAATATGATGTGGCTATTAATCAATTGAAATCATGTCCAATCAGCACCATGGTGAGGAAGAAAATGGGTCAGATCAACCAAGTTAATTCCAATAATTGAAGTTTAAACACCAAACTGAAAAAAAAAATTCATATATCAAAAAAGAAAAAGTAGAAAAGTACATACATCAATGATATATTTTTTCTTATTTTAAAATTTGCTGAAATATGTGAATATAGTCATACTCATCCCTCAAGTATAAAAAATATGCATATCCTTATCCTTCACTAAACTTGATATGGTAATTTGAATTTACCGGTTACTGATATCAAGTTACAAAGTTAGTCCAAAGAACAGAATTTGCATACAATATACAATGTACAATAAATTTGAGAACTACACAAAATACAACAGTGCACATCTTCATCCCATGACTTTCAAACACATTATAGGCACATTCTCATCCCTCAATTATATACAAGTACACATCTTTATCTCCTAATTGAATTTTAAAAACCAGAACTTAAAACATCAAAGACCAATTTGAAGGTTATTTTCCCACTTTTAATGGATTTCCTATGCTTCAAGTGCACGGTAAGGGTTGTCAGTTTGTGGTTGATTTGAAAAAGAGAATTTGCAGTTGTCGAAGATGGGATTTAACCTGTATCTCATGTGCCCATGCCATCATATGCATTATTGCCCAAAATGATGATCCTGAGAAGTATGTAAATGCATGCTACTACATATTTCCATTGTAAAGAAAGTATATATCGATACTATAGAGCTAAATAATGGGTGTGATTTATGGTTGTAAACCCTCAAAATTGTGCCTAAAACAAATCTCACAGAGAAACAAATCCAATGCAAGTTGCATCGCACGAATCAAACGTCGAACGGGCCCAAAATGGGCAAAAATAGCTAGGGGCCGAGGGTTGCCTATGGCTACCGCACCCGCTGCGACGGCCTCCCATCCTGAGGATTTCCATCGTCCTTCTGCATGGCTCACGATTTTCCTTCTATGTGGATGTTGCTTTTCTACTTCAAATCTCACATTGGCATTTGTCATTTTTGAGTTTTAAAAGTTTTTTATAAATAGTAGCCTCTCCCAAGGTTTAAGGTACACTAGAAAGCATGCAAGTCTTATTTGCTACTTTCTTTTTCTCTTTCTCCCTCTTTTGTTTCTAGAAAGGCAAATATTCTTCCTATTTGGTTTTGACAGTCTAGGGCGCTCGCCTCTTTGGTTAGCTTGGATAATATTTTTAACCTAACATGTGGGTCACTAATATTGACTCTAATTCTAACTTGGCTTAATAAATTAAAATTGACTAACCATTTTGGATTTATTTTCAACTACCTTAACTTGGAGTGGAAGAATTGGTTCAACACACCAACATTCATCAGCTTGAAGCATCCCCAAATTGGAACTTCAATTTGGAAAGATATTTTGTTACTCGCCTCCCCCAAAAAAGAAAACACCTTAACTCAATTTTTTTTTTTTCAATTCAATAAAAGGTACAACACCTTCTTTTTTTTGCAATCCAATAATAAGAAGAAACACAAAAACACGATAATCAAGATAATCAAAATTATCCATTGAAGCAAATTGAACCACAAGATTTTGATTCTCATTTAAAGGGATATGTAAGCATACTTTTGGATCTAAACCCAAGTAGGGAATCAAATAAAACAAACTCAATTGGTTTCTTCCTTCTTCTACCTTTCTTTAGATTTTTTTTAGTTTAATTGCTTTACTTAATTTTTGCTTTGTTTTATTTTAGATTATTTTTTAGTAATGCATGTCTAACCTAGGACCCATAAAGGCTAGAGTTAGATTCCTCTTTGATGAGTTTTTTTGGATGTACATAATTATTTAATCGCTTTGATTATTATTTACTTTACTGTTTTTGGATAGATGTCATGTACTTATTATTATTCATGCATACATATAATTGCCATTCATGAAATAATAATATTTCAATAAGATAAGTTTAATTAAAGGTTAAACCACTTTTACTTAAAACTTAAAAATTCGTCAAGGATCCATCATTTTGGTTTGGACTAGTGCATTTTTTGGCTAAATTGAATTGGAGTCAATTTGGGTTTTTCCTTAATTTTTTCTATTTTTTTAAAAAGTAAGTTTAAGGTGACAACGCTAAAAAATCAAATAATTTTTTAAAACAAAACCAAATAAACCTAAGCTTACCGAACTTATTAAAGAATGTACTAGGCAATTTTTTAGTGAAAGCCCAAATGAGCAATTTGATTTCTTAAGTTCACCGGATTGGCACTCGGACAAGGCCTAACAATGACTTAAAGTTGATGGAATGAATATAATCACCCTTCACCAACTATTGTAAAAAAAAAAGGAAAAAATATATCATTGGTGTATGAACTTTTTCATTTTTGCTATCAAAATAGCAAAATTTTGTTTTATTAACACTTTAGTATTTAAACTTTAGTTTTTAAAATTATTTGGTTATTTTAACTAATTTGCTCATAATCAAAGTGTTGACTGGTTATAGTGGGACCCAGTTTTAGCTTTTAAAAAAAACTTTCATATCATATTTTATTGAGAGAATAACCAAGATAACCTCGAACTCATCTAGTTGAAAGAAAAAAACCATTAAAATGAAATTAGAGCTCCAGCATTATAATTTAGGGGTTTCAATTTCAATTTGTAACTATGTCATCAATTACATTCATCCATTTATTTCTCTCCATGCCTTTCTAGTTTGCTTTTTATTGTTTTGGAGTTTTGGATCTATTCAAGAAATGCAAGCCATTGATTATTTTGCTCTCTGCAGTAAACTCATTTTCATCTCTAGAATGGTTCTTTTTGTTGGATTTCTCTGATCTGCATGTTACCACAGGCAGTGGCGAAACCAGGACCGAGATGAAAGGGAGGCAAAATTTTTAAGAAAAAGAAATTACAAACGAATTTATATTTAATTTTATTTTCATATTAAATAATTAAATAATGAAATTTTTATTATTTTTATTTCAATATATAAATACTATAAATTATATAAATATAAAATTACTTATAGTTTTATATTATATAAATATAAGTATATTAATTTTATATATATAAACATACTTTTTTATGAAAGATATATAAATATACATATATATGTATATAAATATGTATCTGTACGTAAGAGCCGAGGGGGCCAATGGATCCCATGCCCCCTTGGTTTCGTCCCTGACCACTGGCTCACATTAATTCTATTGGAGAGACTAATGGGTATGTTAATGACTTCTTTTGGCACTGCATTTTTAATATTGAAATGGGTATGTGCTATTTTTACTATTTGAGTGAGAAATCTCAAGAAGAATCGCATTCGTGAAGAACTTTTATATGTTTAGTTCAAAAATTGTCAAATAATTAGCTAGTTTCATGCTTCTTTTTGTTTTCAATTCAAAATTTGTGTTATTTTTAGGTCCAATATTTTACATTTTTAAGTTGAAGTTAGAGAACAAAAGGGAAAAAGATTATGCAAAGTTAATACTTTTTATTGATTTAAAGCAATTAGATATTGTTTGATTCATGCAACAGAATGAGGGGAAAAAAAGGAAAGAAAGACGCATTTCCTTTAAGGGAATTCAGTTTTTATTTTTTCTTTTGTCGTTCTTTTGATTTGAAGAATCAAATGAGACCTTACTGTTCACTACTTTTCAGTTCACCAGTTATTGAAAACTAGTGTGGTAGCTGGAAAAGAGAGCCTATTTACAGAGACTCTTTCGATTCTTTTTATTAATTTGAATTTTAAACCCTAAATTTCTAAAATTTTAGGCTAAAATAAATAAGGGATTTTGGTCAAATAATTATTTATAATATGAAGTAGCAAAGTTTAAACTGAAATCGAGCACCACTATAACTAGTCATCATGTAGATCATGAGTAAATGGGTTAGACAATTAAATTATTTAAATAACTAAAGTTTAGACAGATAAAAAAAAGTTCAAACACCAAAATGGTAAAAATAGAAAAGTTCATATACCATGGTATATTTTTTTTTAGAGAGAAAGAGAGAGAAAGATGACCAAATGCAATAAGAAAGGATGTAAGCGAAGTAGAGCAAGCTACATCTTCAATCAATTTGAGGACAAAAGGATCTCCAACTAGTTTGGTGGTGAAAAGAACACTGAAAATGAAGTGCATTCATTGTGGACAATAGCAAAATATCACAAACATCCACAAACATAGAAGCTACTGACTCTGTAAGTATATTACTGTGTAAATTTTATTTTTTATTTTTGCCATTTTAATGTTTGAACTTTTTTTTCACTTTGATGTCTAAGCATTAGTTGTTAAAAATAATTTAGTTGTTTCAACTAATTTGCTCATAAATGGCGTACTGACTGGTTATATTCAGGCTTAATTTTAGCTAAAAAAAAATTGTCACGTCAAATTATAAACATAAAATGACCAAAATAACCATAAACTAAGCTAGGAGAAAGACCAAAAAACCCTCATAACTCATTTAGAATAAAACAATCAATTTCAGTCTCTCTTTCTCTTTCTTAACAATAGAAGATTGTATCAATTGAGATCGAATGGCTTTTTCTAAAATGAAATAAAATTAAATTGGAGGGAAAAATTCAGTATTTGCAAGAAAATCATAAAGCAAATCGAGAAGAACGATTTTGAATTAAGAGGTAAGGATTTGTCTGAACCAATTTTCATTCTCTCTTTCAATCTATCTCTCGCTTGAAGACCCAAGTTGAAGTGGCAAAAATAAGCTAAATATAGTTCAAATTAAAGGAAAGAATTTAACAATTTCTTCAAATTTAGAATTGTAACCCTAAATCCCTAAAATTTTAAGCTAAAATGAATAAGGGTATTTTTATCTGTTATTTATTTATAATCTAATGTGGTAAAACTTTTAATTGAAATTGGGTAGCATTATAACTATTCAGCATTCCAATGAGACTAAAATGACCCAAAAAACCAACTTAATACTAAAAACTAGAGTTCAGATATTAAAATGACTAAAAAAAGTTCATAGATTAAGATAGCAAAAATGAAAAAGTACATATATTTTTCCATATTTATTATCTTTGTAAATTATGTTGATGATATTTATTATTTTTATATATTTACTTGAAGAGTGACATTCATTTTTGCATACTTAAGAGATATTGTAACACATTTATACACTATATATATATATATATCTCCAATATATGCAAAATATGTGTATAAGGTATAAAAATGTCACGACTCGATTTCATAAAAATGTTCACTTTTTCAATTTAAAATCTTAAATATTTTAAAATATAATTTTAAACAACCAATAAAATACTTATTAGAAATCATAGATGCTAAAATAAGCATTTTTCATAAAAATCTCTCAAAAAAAATTTTCAGAGTTTTATCTATAATTTGGATATTTTCAAATTATCCACAAAACACAACTTGCATCAGAAACACTCCCAAATTCTCAATTTTTTCACATTTCTCAAAACATTTAAACATATACATATATTTATGTTAAAACACATGTAAAACCTCACATTACACAATTTATCCAAATATTCTTTATAATTTATAATTTATTTTTCGAAAACATAATCATAAAATACATCATAACAAATTGTACGATAATATATATATGCATTATGGAAAAATGACTCTGATTTTGATATAGCAAAAATAACTCAACAAGCAACTTCAATATAGACCCGACCTAGTCTAATAGAACTCTTCAACTCTACCGAATTGCCCTTGTCACCTGCATGATAAATTACAATCGCACTAAGCTAAAAGCCTAGCGGTATAAACTTTGATAACAAATAAACTTAAATACAATACCAATGCTTAATGTTTTTATACTATGTCATAATGTGGCATCCAAGTTCACTTTTAAACATATTATTTCGTCATTTAATAATTCACATAAGAACAAACACAAGCATGAGCCCAAAAGATCTAATATGCTATTCAAATTTCAGAATTACTGTTTTTGTCCATATTGACACCAAGTGTCTAGCACGAAGGCAAGTGACACCTAGCGTCTAGCCCGAAGGCAAATCATAGTGATGCCTAGCATCTATCCCAAAGGAAAGTGACGTCCAACGTCTAGCCCGAAGAAAAATCAAATAGTTGCTCAAAAGCTAGCCCAAAAGGCAAATAATGAGGATAAACACATAGGCATACTGACAAACACAAAACTCTAAAAATTGAATAATATATTAGGCACACAATTATTTTATATTTTCCATCATCAATTTCTTTTTTATTTTTCCATAATCAAGGTAAGCATATTGTCTCATTTCTTATTATCAATTAGGCACATTGCCTCTTTTCTCATATATCTCATTCATATTAATATTATTTCCTTTCAATTTATCACATTTCATCATATCTCATTATATCATTACAATGGCTCATATTTTTCATTAAAACACATTACCCAAATAATTCACATAATTCATCACATTTTATGCAATCTAGCTATTTCTAATAGCTTTTCACAATATCTTTAATACATACACAACAAACCACATTACCCAAATACTTAAAGTCATTTTCACATATTGCACATATTTCACTTTTTACTCAGTTTAGCCATTATCAATGGCTTTTCACAATGCATTATAACATAGTACAATGTTCATGCATATTCAACGCATCAAGCAACTTAACACATTTTTCAATCAAAATGTGTTAAGCCCAAATATCATGCAAACATACCTAATTATTTCAAAATTTGTACTTACCTCTAAAAGCAACCAAATACAAGCCACAAAAACTAACACCAACCTTCTCTTTCAACTTTCCCTTCAATACTTGGATTGGAAAAATCAATTATCTTCAATGCCTATACTAAATGTGATCATAAATAATCATTTAATATCACATTCTAAGGTATTACAAGCATCAAAACTTAATTAAACATTACTCTAATCAAAATCCTAAAATATAGCATTTCCTTACTTAGAAAAACTATATTAAACTATTCAAATTGGTGTTCTAAGTTTATTTATATCATTATAAACATATTTTAACATGTTTAAACTAATTACATTAATTAAACACATGCTTTTGTTCAAAACCTTAAAATGACACAACCTTCACCATTGAAGGTTTTCCATTCTAACTCATCCCAATTATTAATCTAAGCTTATTTCCATCACTACTATCATTAAATAGCATGCTTTAAACATTAAAATCAACTAATTCATCATTCTTTGAAAAATTTCTTTTTCAAAACCCTAAATCAACACTACCATTCTCAAACTCTATCCAAACTTAACCAAATTCATCATTTGACTTTAAAATCATTGTTTATACATCAAAACAACACATATAGAATCAAATTACATAATTAAATCACATGATTTCACAAATCTAAATTTTTCATAACCCTAAATTCTCTCTCTTCAACCAATTCATTTCAAACTTAATCATTTCTTCAATCCAACTTAAAAATCATTGTATAATCATCATTTTAACATCATTTCTATTTGTTTAAACAATTTAAAATAACTTTTTCTCTCTAGCAATCTTACACATAAACTTAAAATCAATTAAAACAAACTTAAAAGAAATATTACTTACTTGCTTCTTGATTTTTCTTCAAAATTTTCTTAAAGTCCTCTTGAATTTCAAATGAATTTGTTGTATAACATGAAACAAAACCCAAACTCTTGCCTCCTTCAATGTCACATCCAAAAGAAGAAGAAGAAGAAGCAATATCTTTTTCCCATTTAATTCTCATCTTTGTCACTTATGTATAATAATTAATTATTTTTTATTTATTTATTTAAATACTTTAAATCTCCACCAAGTACTTTTCTTTGACTTTTCTCTTTCCCTTTTATTTTTATTTTATTTATTATTATTATTATTATCATCATCATCCACTTTTTTAACACCAAATTATACCTCACATATATGCAATGTATATTTTATGTATATGTATATGTCTTATATAAGTTACTTATACTTTACATATATCATTATGCATTTATTTATGTGATATATACTATGCATATGTAATTTATTTTTAATGTATTTAAATACTCATATGCACATATAATATGTATCTCACATTACGCATTCAACATATCTTATATGTATTATATATATTATATTTTATTATATTTTTAATTATTTATTTATTTAATAAAAATCATAAATTACATCTTTCATTCTTGTATAATTTATTTTTAAATTATTTAAATAATTTAATTTTTAAAGTATATTTATAAAAATGCCATTGGACTTTGACTTTTGACTTTTTTTAAAAAAATTAATTTTTGTTGACTTTGTATATGTTATATATATTTTGCATATATATCACATATACATTTCACTTTTTCACTTAAAATTCTCCCATTTTTCCTTTAAAATTATTTATTTAATTTATCCAATTAAATTTTAATTTATTTTATTAAATTTTTAAAAATTTTGGATGTTACAATTTTCTCTCCCTTAAATAATTTTATTCTCGAAATTATCCAATACCGTGATAAATCATCCAACTCGAAATAAAATCTTAAAATCTTATATGAAATTAATCATCTCATCAAATAATTATTTCATCAAATCACATAATTTCTCCTCTCCCCTTAGAGTCCTTCTCAAAAATCTTTTCATAATTTTCATAACTCGTTATTATACCTTCTATTTAATCAAACAATCATAATAGCTTATCTATAAAAACACAAATAATAATAATTTTCAAATAACAAGTATTAACTTAATAATCTTCTACACATCCTCACACTGATCTTACTCTCTATATTATTACCATGTAATATTTCAAGATTATCAATATACAACAACAAAATCTTATTTTCTTATTAAGATTCAGTCTTACAGGTTATTCATCAACCCAAAATATACATACATTCCCATCATAATATAGTTAACATATTTTTCTTATAATCATTTATAACTAATATATCGTAACTCCTTTCATAGCCATATACATATCAGATCATTGCATCATATACATTATTACATATCTCTCACATTCTTAATACAATTATATATATTTTGAATCTCAATAATTACTTGTAATTTCAATATTCTAGATCAATTGATCTAACTATCTCAATATGACAATCACAGTCTTATTTCATTTGGTCAAATTTCAGTCTACTTTAAATTCATTAAATTGTTTCAATTCATAACATAACTCAATTAGGTCAAACTTATTCTTAAATCTTAATTCTTTTTGGATTTATCTTTACGAACAATATTTATTTCAACTTATTAGAGATAATGATTGTATACAATCAATATTTTTTTTCCATACAATTCCCATATACTTCTCATGACTAGCTCTTACCTTAATCACTTTCCATAGTCTCATTCACTTTAAACGTCATTTTCATCAACTTATTAATATTATACCATTTTTAAACATGTTCAAGATAATTTTTAATCACTTTTCATACTTCCTCTCATTTATCATCTCTTCACATTACTTATAATTGTCATACTTACATAACCATTTTCTTACACATCATTTGTAGCTCATCATATTTTCACAATCCTCGTCTGCTTCCATATTGTTTATAGCTATAAATAAATTTCTAAAAATAAGATTATGAGTTCCAACTATATCAATCCCAAATCTTGCTTGTATCTCATAAAGCAAAACTCTCAATTTCATCAAATGCATTTCATAATCGTGTCATCTCAAGCCCACACCCATGAGTTACAGATAAACATTGTATGTACTACAATTTTTTTCAAATAGTTTTTATCTCCTGTTACGTCCATGACTCGATGGTCACATGCCCGCGGCATCTCAAAATTACACATTTTATATATGTTATTACTTTACTATTATCATTCCTTCATTGTTCATATCATATATATATATATATATATATATATATATTATTTTAAACACTTTTCTTAGTTCCCACATTAATATCTATATTTTACTTCCTTTCCATAATTTTTCAAATTTATCAAGTGATCAACTCACTCATGATCACTTTCATATTACATCACATTGTCACAATTTTCAGGTGATCAACTTTATCATGATCACCCTCTCCTCACAAATTCATATTATTTTACTTTTTAATCATTTTCCATATTTTAAATCATCCACATACATATCCATAAGTCACATTCATAATATGACTTACTTTTCACTTTTTTATTTTTACATTTTACAATAGTATCCATATTGAACAACTCACCACATATATCATATACATGTATACACACAATTATACTCAATTCCTCATTTACACACAATCTATATAAATTTAACATTTATCATATTTCATAGAATATTATTATTTCTCATTCTTATAACATTATTTAGGTCATTTTCTAATTTTTTTCATCTTATATATTAAATAAATTATCCTCGTTCATTTTATTTTTTTGATATATAAGTCTTAGTCACATTTTTCATGCGACTTCTCTCTCACATTTTTCATACATTTACCATGCTCTTCATATTCATATTCATCACTTCCAATAAAATACCTAATGAAACTCATTTTCACTTTCCTAATCATTCCTCTTTATTTCATATCCAATTGCTATACTATCAACCACATTACACATTACATTATACTTTTATAAATAATATTACTGATTCAAAATTACTCACGTGCTCATCAAACATTAAACTATCAATATCTAAGCAATCCTCATCAAAATTCCCTTACAACTCTAAATTTTCAACTTACTACTTTACTTAAACTTCATTCTATTAATTTCATTTTCAACATCTAACTTTATAAACATTATTTATATGTTAATATAACATTAAAACACATCACTTTCATAATTATGGAAACCCATTTCAAAATTTTAAATTTCACATAATGCAACCAACAACATGGACCTCATCAAATCTCATCCATGTCACATTCCCAATCTTGATATCATAACATTTACTTTTAAATAACACTAATTTATTTCATTACACTAATTAATATTATCCATTTAGATACCCTACTTTTTCATACTCAAACCCTAAATTATGCATCATTTTTCCATAATAAATAATTCGTTATCACATATTATTTCTCTCTTTGATTTTTAATTATAATCTCTTTGTTCTAAATTATTAAATATTTCATATTCTTTCTTCATACCTCCACCCATCTATATATAAATTTTCATAATTTACCTCATTCATTTGTCTCAAGAAATTAATTTATTACTCATTTACATAAAACTGCATGACTTCCTCAGTTTCATATCAATCTCACTTTTCAATTTTTATATTCCTCATCAATTTTTTATAAAAGCTTGTCAAATTTTAACCATGTACACTTGACACATTTAGGGATTTATATTTAAAATTTTAGATTTTTTCCAAATTGATTTACTATATTTGAAAATTAAATCTTCCAAACCCACAAAATCCGTCTCTTTAATAATTCTTCTGGCAGCATCCGGTTATCCATTTTTTTCATGTATCAAACCTTAATAAAATTTTATGAAATTTTAACCATATGTTCTAAGAATAATATGATATTGTATGTAAATTTTTAAATTTTTTTTGGATAGATTTTTCATAGTTTTTAAATATGTTTCTCAATTTCTATAGATCCTAAGTTGCAAGAATTGCTTCAACAATCCGTATTCTTCTATTTTTCTTAATTAGTGATTCATCTTTAAAAATTATAAAATTTTATATATTGGATTCTAACATATAGAAAAAAACTTTTTATTAAATTTTTAAGCTCATCCAACATTCCTAGATTTATTAAAATAATTCAAACAATATCATTTTGTAGCACACATATAAAATTTTTTGTAAATATCATACTCATCTCTCAAACTTTTTATTTCATATCTTAAATCATTTCCTAAATTATTTTTCTTAATTTCACTTATTCATCAATTGAATCAGCTATGAATCTTAATTTCAAATAAAAGTTTTAAAAATTCTTAATCTATAATCTCCAGAATGACGCTTCTACTGCGCCACTGTGATTTTTGCATTTCTGACATCATATCAACTTATATCTGTTACATCGAACGGATATTGTCACATCAAGGATTAGATAAAATGCCAGTGTCAATGCATGTATCACCATTTAAAAATCATATTTAAAACTCCTATTTTCTTTTTCTAAAAATCTACCTAGGTCGAGAACCTCAAACTTAGGCTCTGATACCAAAATAAATGTAACATCCTTATACCCTATACATGTATAATATATATATTCAGTATATGTAAAATATGCATATAAGGTATAAAAATATCACGACCAGGTTTCATAAAAATTTTCACTTTTTCAATTTAAAATATTAAATATTTTAAAGTGCAATTTTAAACAACCAATAAAATACTTATTAGAAATCATAGGTTCTAATTTCATAAAAATCTTTAAAAAAGTCGTCAGAATTTTATCTCTAATTTGGACATTTTTAAATTATCAACAAAACACAACATGCATCAAAAACACTCCCAAATTCTCAATTTCTTCACATTTCTCAAAATATTTAAACATATACATATATTATGTTAAACCACATGTAAAACCTCACATTACACAATTTATCCAAATATTCTTTATAATTTATAATTTATTTTTTAAAAATATAATTATAAAATACATCATAACAAATTGTATTATAATATAATATAATATATATATATATGCATGATGGCAAAATGGCTTTGATCTTGACGTAGAAAAAATAACTCAACAAGCAACTACAATCTAAACCCGACCTAGTCTAGTAAAACTCTCCGGCTCTACCGGAATACCCGTGTCACCTTCATGATAAATTACAATTACGCTAAGCTAAAAGCCTAGCGGTATAAACTTTGATAATAAATAAACTTAAATACAATACCAATGCTTAATGTTTTTATGTTATGTCACAATGTAGCATTCAAGTTCACTTTTAAACATATTAGTTCGTCATTTAATAATTCACATAAGAACAAATACAAGCATGGGCCCAAAAGATATAATATGTTATTCAATTTCAGAATTACTGTTTTGGTCTATATTGACACCCAATATCTAGCCCGAAGTTAAATAATGAGGATAACCTCATAGGCATGCCGACAAACACATAACTCTGAAAATTAAATACCATACTAGGCACATAATTATTTCATATTTTCCATCATTAATTTCTTTCTCATTTTTTCAAAATCAAACTAGGAACATTGTCTCATTTCTTATTATCAACTAGGCACATTGCCTCTTTTCTCATATTTCTCATTCATATAAATATTATTTCCTTTCAATTTATCACATTTCATCATATCTCAGTATATCATTACAATGTCTCACATTTTGCATTAAAACATATTACCCAAATAATTCATATAATTCACATATAAGTCACATTTTATATAATCTAGTCATTTCCAATGGCTTTTCTCAATGTCTTTAATGCATACACAACAAACCACATTACCCAAACATTTTGGGTCATTTTTATATATTGCACATGTTTCACTTTTTATTCGGATTAGTCATTATCAATGGTTTTTCACAATGCATATAATGCATTTTTTGACAAATCACATAACATAGCACAATATTCATGCATATTCAATGCATCAAGTAACTTAACACATTTTCTAACCAAAATGTGTTAAGCCCAAATGTCATGCAAACATACTCAATTTATTCAAAGTTTGTACTTACCTCTAAAAGCAACCAAATGCAAGCCACAAAACTAACACCAATCTTCTCTTCCAACTTTTTCTTCAACACTTGGATTGGGAAAATCAATTCTCCTCAATGCATATACCAAATGTGATCATACATAATCATTTAATATCACATTCTAAGGCATTACAAGCATCAAACCTTAATTAAACATTACTCTAATCAAAATCCTAAAATATAGTCTTTCCTTACTTTAACTTAGAAAAACCATATTAAACTATTCAAATTAGTGTTCTAAGTTTATTTATATCATTATAAACATATTTTAACATGTTTAAACCAATTACATTAATTAAACACATGTTTTTGTTCAAAATTCTAAAATGGCATAACCTTCACCATTGAAGGTTTTCCATTCCAACTCATCCCAATTATTAATCCAAGTTTAGTTTCATCACTACTATCATTAAACAACATGTTTTAAACATTAAAATCAAATAATTCACCATTCTTTAAAAATTTTCTTTTTCAAAACCCTAAATCAACACTACCATTCTCAAACTCAAACTTAACTAAATTCTTCATTTGACTTTAAAAACATTATTTATGCATCAAAACAATATATTTAGAATCAAATTACATAATTAAATCACATAATTTTACAAATCCAAATTTTTCATAACCCTAAATTCTCTCTCTTCAACCAATTCATCTCAAACTTAATCATTTTTTCAATCCAACTTAAAAATCATTGTATGATCATCATTTCTATTTGTTTAAATAATTTAAAATCACTTTCTCTCTCTAACCATCTTACACATAAACTAAAAATCAATTAAAACAAACTTAAAAGAAATATTACTTACTTGCTTCTTGATTTTTCTTCAAATTTTTCTTAAAGTCCTCTTGAATTTCCAATGAATTTGATGTATAATATGAAACAAAACCTAAGCTCTTGTCTCCTTCAATGACACGTCCAAAAGAAGAAGAAGAAGAAGAAGAAATATCTTTTTCCCATTTAATTCTCATCTTTATCACTTATGTATGATAATTAATTATTTCTTTGTTTATTTATTTAATTACTTTAAATCTTCACCAAGCACTTTTCTTTGACTTTCTCTTTTCCTTTTATTTTTATTTTATTTATTATTATTATTATCATCATCATCATCCACTTTTTCAACATCAAATTATACCTCACATATATGTAATATATATTTTATGTATATGTATATATCTTATATATGTTACTTATATTTTACATATACCATTATGTATATATTTATGAGATGTATATACTATATATATGTAATGTATATTTAAATACTCATATACACATATAATGTGTATCTAATATACGCATCCAACATACTTTATATGTATTATAGATATTATATTTTATTATGTTTTTAATTATTTATTTATTCATTTATTTATTTAATAAAAATCATAAATTACATATTCCATTCTTATGTAATTTTTTTAAAAAATATTTAAATAATTTTAATTTTTAAAATATATTTACAAAAATGTCATTCAACTTTGACTTTTAACTTTTTTTTAGAAAAATTGACTTTCGTTGACTTTGTATATATTATATACATTTTACATATATATCACATATACATGCTATTTTTTCATTTAAAATTCTCTTATTTTTTCTTTAAAATTATTTATTTAATTTATCTAATTAAATTTTTATTTATTTTATTAAATTTTTAAAAATTTTGGATGTTACATATATTAATGTTCATTTCCTCATAATCTGTTAGTATTTATGATTGACTTTTTATAATCCTCAATTTTGTAGCAAACCAATACTAATGGATCCCAATCAAGCCGAAGGAAAGCTTCATACCCAACCCAAGAAAACAATGTGACTAAGTTAAACCAAGCGGAAGAGATTACATTACCCATAATGTGATTGGAAATGAGATGAATACTTTGTTCTGAAAGATCATTTAGCATTAAAAAAAACGACAAGGCAATAATTATTTTGTATATATTTTGGTCAGGTTTATTATGTTGTTAACACTAGGCAATACAATTGTTGATATGCTTCATATAAATTTGTATTTATTTAATATTTTATTTTATAAATTATTTACTTCATTTTATGAATTATTTACTTACAATGCTCATGCTTTACTCTCTCACTCTCTTCTTCTTTTTTCTTTTTTTTGCATTTACTTCATTTCATATTTTGCTTTATTTCATAGTGTTTATAAAGTAAATACATTCAACAATTCTAAATCAAGTGATCCAATTGACCATTTCAATACCATTCAACAAATGAAATGTATAGGCCTTTCGGTAGTCAAATGTTGTCTTTACCAGCGTAGTAATTTGTTGTCTTTACCAGCACACTAAACTAGCTAATTTAAAGCTCAATCCTACCCAATAACATCATTATCCTCATTCTTTCTTCATGGCCATCTAGAAAGATAAAATAGGCATGCTAACAATAACAATTACCACTTCAACAATACAAATCCTATTTCTTCAATTTATCATCTTCCTCATTGGAGCATTGATGATATTTTTAGTGCGATCAGGACATTCTAAATTAACCCAAGTAAAAAAAAACCTACAATTCTGGCAAATGGATCTATATGCCCTAATCACAAAATTCACCAATATACATTAAAATCATAATCATATGTATATGTACCAAAAACCCAACCAATATAATCCAAAAAAATAAATAAATAAACTTTTATATGCCCATTTAATTTGAAGCCATAAAATCACTTTTCTGAGTTATCTTCTATCCAAGTAGTTCAACGTGGAGCTACCAAGCTGCATATAAAAATTGGGATAGAATATTCAACTCAGAAGACTAGCATTGTCTATAAGATGATAAATAGCAAAGCTTTATGCAAGATTTTTTGAGTTTAAGGACAAATCAAGCTTGATTATTCTTAGACTTTCAGGGCCAAACCATTACTAGCAAGAGAGAGAATACACTAGGAAGATGCAAAGAGAAAAAATATGTTGACCATACAATGATAGTGGGAGCTGACTTTAAAAGGCTTACATATGAGGAGTTGACATGGCGCCTTATGCAGCACCACGTTAACTTTACATTAACAATATGAACAAAAAATGAAATGAGATATTTTTATACCCACAACATAAAGATTACAATTTTTTAAGCATAATCAAACTCATTTTAAAATTTATGTACATATACAACAACAACAACAACTAAACCTTAGTCCCAAATAAGTTGAGGTCGGCTGTATGGATAAGAGAGCTCAATGATAAAGCAAATGATTTAAAGGCCAGCTTAAAGATTTAACCTAAGAACAATTAACTTTTATTTTTATACATGGTGAAAGGAAATACATGATACTATGAGGAAAACTGGTTTACTAAAGTTGCATTAAGAATGATTTTTATTTTTTTGGTTTTAACTTTTTTTAGAGAAAAAAAAATATAATATACACATTATATACATATAGAGTATATACACAACAAACAAAGATATATATATGACATATACAATATAATTAAACAACATATAAAAAGAAAAAAAATAAATTAATGGTGTCTGAAGTGCCAATAGATCGAAACAACTAAATCATTTCTAATAACAAAAGTTCACACACGTGAACAAAAAAAATCATATACCAAAATAGATAAAATAAAAAAGTTCAGACATTATTAGTATATTTTTCTATAAAAAAAATATTTTTTATCAATTATAATTCAATATATTTGGAATATATAAAAAATATATGCACAATATGCATAGACATATACATAACATAGATATAACATATGCACATTATACATACATACACAACATACATATAACATAAATATAATATACACATAATATATATATACAACAAACTTAATTTTTTTAACTTTATTTTTTATTTATATAATATATAAAAATTTATCCAAAAATAAATTTAATGTTTTTTATTAAAATATTTTTTATATCTTTATAAATAAATTTACATTACTATTTTCTTATCAATTCATATTGCTCTTTTTCTCTTAACTTTTTTCAGTTAAAAACTATTAGAAAAAGGTAAAGAAATGTAACCAATTTCAAGCCTCACAAGTCACAACTATTATTTTCAATTAAAAGTTATAAGAAAAAAAAAACTTTAAAGCTAATACTTTTTTATTGAAAAAATATGAGAAATAATAATTATTTCTTTGCAATATATATATATTATATATTGAAAATATAATTTAAAATATTAATTTTTATTATTTTTATTAAAATATATTTATTTAATAAAAAAATTTTGAAAAATAAAAATTAAAGTAAATATTTTTTAAAGTGATGAAGTAAATATTTTGTAATTTAAAGTGAAGAAGAAAATATTTTTATAAATAAAAAGAATTTTGAAATATTTTTTTTAAGTGCAATATTTTTAAAATTGAAATCTTTTTAAAATAATTTTATAAGTTCTATTTTTAATTTCTAACTCGTTCTAAACTCGTTTAATACTATTCATTTATTATTCGTACATGTTCAATTACTCATTTAAACATAAAAATTCTAAAATATGATAAAATTTAAAATATAAATATTATAATTTTTGTAATTAAATAATTACAAATAAAAATTTAATACTAACACAATTTTATTAATATAATTTTATATCACATAATTTTATAAGTAAAATAAAATTTAATAAATATATAATTAAAATTTAATAAAATATAATTAACATATATGCCATATTGGAATAACAAATACCAAAAAACATACACCCAAACCCATCATTAATAGTAAAACACTACTCGTACTCGTCTAAATTCATTTATATATTATTTATAATATATATTAATGAATTAAAACGGATCAAATATCTAAAAATACTCAATCTGTTGTTATTCCTATCAAAATCCTATAAAATTACTCTAAAAGAGTAGCCCGATGCACAAACGCTCCTACTATGCACAGAGTTCGAAAAAGGATCAGATCATTGGATCTTTATATGCGGCCTTCCCTTGTAATTGCAAGAGTCCATTTTCATGGCTCGAACCCGTGATCTCAGATTACACGGTAATAACGCTTACTGTTGTGCTAAGACTCCTCTTCAAAAAAATTACTCTAGGATAAAAAAAAATACAGTGGTATATTGCTCTCAACATAAAGATTTTTAATAGTGACAACTCAAATTTTTCCATCGATTGACTTTTTTTCCTGAAAATGTCTACAATAAAATCCATCACCTGTTATAAGCAAAAACCAGGTGACAAACGCCAGCCGGGAAGAATAAAGAACAGCTTTTCAGTGTGTCCCAATCCTGGAGATAAGAATGGAACCTAAAGAAAATATATGATATGATGCTACCGCATGTAATCCTACAATTTTGAACCTTTGAGGACCCATCCAACAAACTAAACTGCATTTTTCTTGTTTCTGAAGTTCTCCTTTAGCAATGCAAATTTTTTCTTGCATTGATTCAGAGTCTTTCCAGGTACAGCAGCTGCCACTCTTTCCCATCGCTGATTGGTTTCCTTTGGGAAGGTTTTTAAAGCCTGAACTAGGGCTCTTTCTTGTACAGCAGACCACACATCTTGCTCTGACCTTGAAGGCACCCCATCCTCAGAAACCCCTTCATCAGGATTTCTGTTATTTGCAGATCTATTTGAAGATTCCTCTGAATTATCCTTCTTTGCATCAGTGTTTTCAGGCCCTTGTTTAGTTGCTACCCCTTCTATTTCCTCTCTAGTTGTTAGTGGAGATGCAATGGTTGGTGCAGGCTTCCTTTTCTCAAGAAAAGAATCAAAAGCTTTAGTAAAGTCTGGCTTTTGAAGCAGAACAGTTTCTTTTGCCTTCAGAATTTCTTCAACAGATCTTCCTGTACCAACGTACTCTGAAATAACCTCCCATCTCCGAGATGTTCCTTTGGGATATTTCTGCATTCCTTTCCTCAGAAGCTCAATTTCTTCTCTGCTCCAAGGCTTCTTTTTCTTTTCAAAGATGCTTAATGGAATACTTCCATTAGATTCTGCAGAGCCATTTTGGTGCATATTTTTCTTCTCCTCTTGTTTATTGCACTCAGAGTCGTGATTACTTCCAATAGCATCTCTAAGCATTTGGGCTTGCTCCATCACTTCTTTCCCTTCAATCTTTTCACATATATTCCTCAGCTGCTTAATATCCAATGACAAACAAAGATTTTCCACATCATCCTCACAAAGATCAAGCAAATTCTGGGACAAGATAGGTGATGAAAGGGTTCGAAGACGGGTCCGCTCTTTCCGCAGAAGCTTCTTTTCTTTCTCCTTCACCTTCTTTTGCTGCAAAGCAGCTTCAGCAGCATGCCTTTCCTCCTCCTCCTTATGGCGCTTCTCCTCTTCAGCAGCCCTTGCAGCTTCTTCCTCCTGCAACTTTTTTGCCAAAATTTTAGCTTCTTTCTTTCTCTGCTTTTCAGCTTTTTCCTCTTCTTTTCTCCTCAATATTCTTGGATCTCTTCTATAAGCATTGTCAACAAGCGTACGTATCCGTGCATATTCTTCCTTCCTGGCCTTCTCTGAGAGTTTTGCATTCTGTCTCTCCATCCACCTCCTATGTTCACGAGACTCGGCTTGCTCCAGATCGAATTCATCAGCATGGGGAAACTCTCTCCAGCTCTTAAAGGTGTACCAAAAATCATAAATGCATTCAACTTCTTTTAAAGGAGTGTTATCATCACCTAGAGATGGGATTGGCTGGGTTACTGACCACCGCCCATTCCTCATAAAGGCAGGACCAAACACCTTGAAGAAGTCTTGAGGTGCGCAATCGGTGGGAATGTCATCATCAAACTCATCTGTAGAGTCATATATCCTTCTCTTCAGAGGATCAATCAGAACTTCATAAGCTTCTTGGATGGATTTGAAGTGGCTTTCAATTTCATCCTTCTTTGCTTGTTTTGCAGCCTCAGTTTCCTCAGAAAGAAGGATAGCCGCCTGTTTGTCTGGATGATATTTCAAAGCAACCTCACGATAGGCTTTTCGTATTTGTTCTTCTGTGGCAAGATATCTCAGATGGCTCAAGCCTAATAAGGCATAGTGATCTTGTTGCTTTTCTCCTGTACCAGATTTCTTTTTACCTTTACTGCTATAAGAATCAGATGATGGCATAGATGTCTGTTCCTTTTCCTTGCGCACTTCTTGATCTTCACTATCTGCATCTTCCTCCTCACAGCCAAGTAGTTTTAAAGCAGCAGCGTGGAATGCATGCCCAGCAGGTTCAAACTTTAAAGCCTTAATTGGAAGGGAATTTGAAGAAACATAGAGTGGCTTTCCATCTACAAGCTCTTGTGAGTGAGAAATAAGCCTAAACCTAGAGTGAACAGCCATAATGCTTACAGAAAGCCTTAAATTTTGAGAATAGCCAGGCCAATATCAATCTTTAAGAGCACCTTTACTCCAACCCAGTACTCTGTTTCACAACAACTAAGCAGCACAAACGAGCAAACTTCAATCAGTAAATTGATACATTGATAAAATTATTCAGCACATAATGATCCGTGAAATAACAAATAAACATAATATCTATGGGTAATGTACTTGATGCATCTCAGGCAGAAGTTAAAGAGCAGAGTAGACAACTAAATAGAGAACTCAAAAAAAGAAGGGAAATTCAAAGTAAGTTCTTAAAAACTAACAACAATTATAGACAAAAT
Organism: Garcia nutans; assembly: GCA_947685225.1. Classification (NCBI taxonomy): domain Eukaryota; kingdom Viridiplantae; phylum Streptophyta; class Magnoliopsida; order Malpighiales; family Euphorbiaceae; genus Garcia; species Garcia nutans. The sequence goes on along the minus strand of CANTUV010000033.1, from coordinate 38,133,057 downwards.
TCTATTTAAATTATCTAAGCACATAAAAATCAATAGCTTGATGTTAGAAAGCAGCCTTTCAAAACTCCAAAATTCCAACTACTTCACATGTAATAGTTTAAGCATGATTAGCATAAAATATAGCTTAAATAAAAAAAATAAAAAAAAACAAAGGATTCAGACAGTGAATTAAATTAAAACCTTGCAACAAAGACGCTGAAAAACACTTCATAACCCAACTCCAGATTCTAGGAAACTTATTCTCAGTGCACAGACTACCCCTTCTACGTACCATAAAAATAATCTCCTTAAAAATCAAAATCAAAATAAAAAACTACCGATTTTAGGGAGGAATAAATTATTATATTGTTCAAAGAAAAGGCAAAGTAAGCAAAAAGAAACGAACAACGAAATCACCTTTCTTATAAAATTTAAAAAATAGAGCATCTTCTCAAGAAATTATTATAGAGAATAGCAAAACGATAATCAGATTGAAGACAATGGAAGAAAATGATTGCCATAGAAGAAGAAACAAAAGGCACAGAAAATTAAAAAATGCACCTTGCACCGGCGGTTGTTTTATTAGCCTTTGCGATGAATTGGTTGCTTTATGGAACTCCGTTAATGTCCCGGTATGATCAGAGCAATATCATCGGCGGTCACTGACAACTTCTTAGGACAACAGGTAATTAATAGAGGGAGAACCTGATGCAATTAAAGTTGGGTGCATGAAGAGGAAAATCAATTTAGTAGCGGCGGCGGAGGCGGCGGCAGTAGCGGAGGCGGTGGAAAAAGAGAGAAGTCGATGATGGGAGTTGTTTGTTAGGGTTGGAAGATGAGATCGGGCAGTAGTTACTCGGGAAGGAGATGATTCTTTAAAACCTAAAATCAATAGCAGAGGTTGATCCTGTGTCATGTGTATTACTCATCTAGTGGCTCATATTAATAATAATAACTAATTTTTATACTATTTCCTCTAAAATAAATGAATTAAAAATAAAAAATTAATTTATTTTAAAGTTATTTATGAATAAATTTTTATGTTTAGAATGATATAATTTAAAAGAAAGTATAAAAATTCAGTCCACATTGTTTGTTTTTTTTATCATACATTTAAATATTAATTTCAATAGAACTGTTAATATCTGATTTTTAGCATACAATGCAAACTAGAAACTTATTTTTTTTTTAATGAAAGTCCACTAGTTATTGTTTCATCTACTTTTATATTAAAATTTAATCTATTTTATTATAAAATTAAGACATTTTATGAGAAAAATATTTAAAAATTTTAAAAACTTAAATTCTTAAATTACATTCGTATATAAAATTCTTTTTTCATTAATAAAAAATATAAAAAAAAATTATAAGCTATCATAAAGTTTTTTATTTAATAGTTATATTATATAATTATTTGTGAGTATTTCAGATTTGATTTTGCAAATATTAACAATGGCTTATCATGCATATATTTTTTTTTTTTGCATTTACGAATTTTTATCTTAATTTTTTTATACTTTCTCAGTTATAGTTTACAAAATTTTTTCATCAATTATATTATAATTTAAAAATCTAATACTAATGTTACCCGATATTTGAATTGAAAATATATATAATTTTCAAAGATAAAAATGGTAAATTGTTTTCCAACTTATTATATCTATTAATAATTTAAAAGAAAATCTAAAATCACTGAAGATAAATAGTGATTTAATTTTTTTTATCCATCCATTTTTCTTAATGTTATTCTTTTTTAGCTTTTATTTTTATTATTATTTACTATTTTATTTTAATTAGTGTTATTTTTTTAATCATTATTCTTGTTATTAATGAGTTATTATCTTAATCATTGCTCTTATTATTAATTACTATTTTTTTTAATTTATTATTTTATTTTTATATATTTATACTTTTTTGTTATATTTTTAAGAAAAATTATGTACTTAACCACCCTTCATATAATATTAGATTTACATTTGATTTTAGCATCCGTTTCATACATGCTTTATTTGCATTATAATTTTACTTTTAAATATTGTAATATTTTTTAAATGGTCATCCAATGTAACTAAATGACTATGAATATTTTATAAAAAAATAAAATAAAATATTTATGTTTCTGAAGTAGCGCCTAATTTATTAGTAATTTAATTTCTATATTTAGATTTGAGGTAATCAGGATCTCCAACATTATAGATTTAATACACTACTATTAATAAAATAAACAAATCAATTTATAAAATTAAAGGTTAAATTAATTATAATAGAAATTCAGAAATTAAATTCATAATATGGAAGTTAATTATAGTGATAGTCATTGATTTTTTATTCTTGTCCAATTAAAATATCTTAACTTCATTTTGCAAAGGTAAAATTCTTAAATTTGTTTTGTCTTAAAAAACTATTTTCAGAAAATAGAAATGTAACATGGTAGCAATATGTCACTACGTGATAACAAATAAAAAAATTCAATTTCATCTCATTTCACAACTGTATATGAATAATTAAGGGTAAAACAATTGATTTTAGGTCTGCTAAAAATATTATTTTAAGTCTGTTAAAAAATATGTATTAAATGACATAGAATTGAATTTCTTTTTTATTACCATGTCATATTTTAGTTGTCAAAAAATAATTTTAAGAATTTTATTGAATAAAATTAAAAATTTGAGGATTTTATCTTTACAAAATAAAATTTAAATGTTTTAATAGAATAAGAATAAAAGATTATGAACCATCAGTATAATTAATCCTATAATGTCGTACTATAAGTTTGTAACTCTCAAAACTTATTGACTTTTTTTATCATTTATTTTTTTTTCAATACAAATGGAGAGGAGTGTCGCTGGGCAAGACCCAACCTATTTGTCCGTGCGACACCTAGCAGATCATTATCCTCAAAGTTTGGCTAAGTTCAGTCTTACTCCCCTCTAGCCAACAAAAGTAGCAGGCAAATAAGACAACGATAGAGTGCGCAAGCGATTTAAAAACTCTAATAGAGACTATTTTATTACACGAAGAATAGCTTTATAATTATAAGTTATTTACAACAAAGGAAAGCTCTCGGTACACACTAGGTCGACACCCCTAACCTAGCTCTCACCTCTCAAGTATTTCATTCATTACTTCATTACAAATGAGCCTAGCAAGCATATTTATACTTGCCTAAACCAACTTTGCCATCCTCCACCGCCATAACACATGGTGGAGCTTGAATCTTCTAGCAACTTCCCTTCCTAGGAGGTTCTGTTGTGTTCCAGCCCTCTCTGGAATGTTCTGGGCCTGTGCGTCTACTGGTTGATCAGCCACTGCATGCAGCTGCCTTCCAGATTAGCCTAGAGAGTTCCACCGACTCTCCCAATCTGCCTATGATATTCCCCCTTGGCACACCAATCGTCCTAGAATCCTCCGCAAGATTCTAGATTGTTCCTGCCAACCGTTGCTTCACCTCGGCCTAGAGACCTCCCAAAGTTTCTAGAGAGTTCTACGAGGGACAAGCATACAATTACCACCAAATTGGCCTACTAGCCAGGAGATCCGCATGCCAACAGGCCTGCCGAGCCTATGGGCTTCCACCGAATCGGCCTACCACCAAGGCCCTTGAAGCTTGGCAATTTTTCACTAACATGTTTGGCTTTCCCCCAAGTCACATGGCTTGCCAACATGCCTCTTGCCACTGATTTTTTCGACCGAGTTAACATGTACTACCATGGCCTCCCCTATATATGCTTATGGAGTAAATTGGGCTGTCCGAAGAGAAGAGCACCCAAATTCGGCCACCAATTGGGCTATCTAGAGTGCGAGGAGGAAAGTATCCAAATTCGGCCACCAATTGTCTTGCTCTTCCCCAAGAGCTACTTTGGCTTTACTTTGTACCCCAATGCCAATGTATTTGGCCTACAAATGCATACTTTGCACTCTCATTTCTCCTCGACTTGCCTTCAGGCTAATTTCTGCACCAATAGACCCAACGCTACGCTGTGTCGTTTGGTACCTCTGGATCACTTTGCCAATAATGATCCAAACTTGCTATCACCATCATTGGCCTTCCTTGGCCAATCACCCTTACCAATTTGCAGCCAATTGGAGGGTGGTGACAGGAGGCTCTTAATAGTTAACTACTACTGGATACGAAATTCCTAACAAATTGTGTCTCATCCAGTAGCACACTTCTATTGGAGGTAATTACAATTCATTCACACCCAACTAAAAAGAACCGAAAAAAAAAATATGCTACCTAATTGGCTTTCCTATATATATATGATACACCTCTGTCTCTCAATATCTATGAAGATCTTTAATTTTGTTCACTAGAGTAGAATTGGAATCGACATTAACCACATTACCAAGGCTAAGCTCCAATGCACACATGCTATCAACTTTTACCTTTTAATTAACATGAAAATGTTTTTTCTTAAGTTTGAAAAGGATATAATTAACATTAAATTTACAAATTGAGGAAAATTGATAAAAAAAATGAAAATATAAAAATCCTATGTGCTTCAACAAAAAAAAGGGATATTTACACTATCTATGCGTTTTCCTCACCCCTTTTGCAAAAATACGGAGCCCGACATCTTTTTTTACCGTGATACGTTTTCTCTTTTTTTTTTCAAATTTACTTTAAAACACTGATTTTTCTTTTTTTTTATTCTTGTAATTTTTTATTTTTGCTTTTTTACCTTTTATTTTATTTATATTTTTTATCTAAAAAATTTTTTTATGTTATATTTTTAATATATACATAAAAAATAAATATAATACATAACATAAACAACATATATATACCATATACAAAATACACACTCAACAATATAAAATATATTTACAATATCTACAACACATCAACAATATATCTACAATAAATCTACAGTACATATATATAATGTTTTTAATATTTATTTAATTTTATTTTTATTTTCAAAATGTTCACATAATATTCAATAATTTTTATATAAAATAAATACAATTTTAATAACAAAACATAATATATACACATCTACAACATCCACAACATATCTACAATAAATCTACAATAAATCTATATAAAAAAATTATGTGTATTTTTTATTTTTTTTACGTGTATAATATGTAAAATTTATTTAAAAATAAATTTAATTTTTTTTAATTTTTTCTTTTTATAAAAAATTATGATTTTTATATGATAAAAAATAATTTAAAATATTAATTTTTATTATTTTATTATAGTTTTTTTATTTAATAGTGAAGTTTAAAAAAATTTAAAATAAAATATTAATTGTATTAATAGAAGAGGTATTTCTGAAAGAAAGAAACTTTTATTTTATTAAGGGATTTGATATTTTTGAAATTTTGAATCAACTTTTTATAAAATTATAAATATTTTTAGTTTTTGTAATATTTTTGTAATAAAAATTATTTTTTAGGTAGTTATGTAAACATCCCAAAAAAAATACCTTGTATAGTTTTACTTTAATATTTTATAGATTCTACTAATCTTATATAGACTATTTTATATAATTAATATCCTTTGTTCTAAAAAGATAAAAGTTCTTTCATCCTTTTTCATTTTCTTCATCTTTTTCTCTTTTTCACCAAGGTACTATGGCCTTGTCTTTCTCTTCATCTTTTCTTTTCTTTTCTCCATTGGAAATCAGTTTTTCTTTTCATTTTACTAACTATATTGAAGTCTTGATTTATTAAAATCAGTAAATTATGGACTTAATTATACATATTCAATTTTTTTAAAACGATGTTGTTTGTTCGTGGTTGATCTGAGCTATGCATATATATTTTAGATGTAAAAAATTATATTTAAGAGAATATTTTTTTGGCAGTTTATACATTTTTTTTTTCTTTTTTTATCTATCCAATATCTTCCTTCTTATCTTCCTTTCTTTTTCTTTGATAATGTTAATAGGATAACTTATTGTTGTAAATTGTGGTTGGATATTGTAAAGACTGATCTTTTATATTTTTGAAGTTTTTCTAGTGGTTTTTTATTATTCTTTATTGTTAGGGATATTATTACGTTGTATTATGGATTTATGTTTCGTGACAAAGCATAGCAGTCCGTTTCAGTCACTAATACTCTATTAAAACATTGACTATGACTCTCTGATGTTTTTGGAAAATAAAAAATAAATTATTATTATATTTATTGACATTTTTAGTAAATGAAAAATGGACTCCCTAACTCAATATTACAGTCCCTAATAATATCTAAGCATTTGTTTGAATGAGAGTAATTAGAGGTAAAAGAGAAGAAAATAAATATTATTTACTTTTTTTTTTGTTTAGTGTAAAAAGTAGTAGGTTAAATAAGAGTAAAATAAAGAAAATTTTTTTTTTTAAATTACTCTCCAACTCTTAAAATATCTTAAGAGAAATATGGGTAAATGCAAGTAAATAATCTTTCAAATAAGCAAAATAACTATTTTAACCCCATTTCCTTCATTAAAAATAAGATGAAATTTTGAATTACTCTCTCGTTCATTTAAACTACCAAATAATGAAAAGTAATTTAGAGTAACTTTATCTGCATGAAATAAAATGTATCTTGGATAGTTAAGTATTTGGTTTTTAAAGTTAGAGGTGCAAATTTCAAATACCTGTAATTAACCTCTATTTTAACTAACTAAACATTAGTAGGATTGTGATTTAAACTTCCAAAATTGATATTTGTTCCTAAATTCTAACCCACTCTCACAAAAAATATTATTTCCAAACTGTCTGAACCAGCTTGAAACCATACAATTTGGTCGGATTAAACATTTCTGTACAGCACTACATTTTGTTTGGAAAGTTTTCCAAGGAGTAATTCCCAGTCGTGAAAAATTAACAGCAAGAGGAGTTGAAAGGCTCAACTTTAATGTACCAAGTGCTTATAGGCGGACGAATCATGCCTTATTTTCTTGTTCTTATGTTAGACCCCTGTGGCTGAGTAGTCTTTTGCGAAATACAGTATTTGGTATTGATTTGCAGAGCTTGCATAGTTTCTCTGCATAGCAATTTGTGGCAAAAAAAAAATATTGATATTGCAGAGCTAGCTACTATCTTATCATGGATTTATCTGGTTCTGCAGTAATCAATGGGCCTCCACAGGAAAAACAGTTGAAATGGAGAGACTACAGTTGACAGCACCGAGAACAAGAAGGCAATATACTGAAGCGCGTTTAAGGGAACAGAATTGCAGAATGGAAAAGAGAATCGCTAAGTGCAGCAACTAAAAGGAGAGGTCGGTAAGGTAAAACGTGATGCTACAATATTTATTGTTTGGTTTCGTAGTGTCTAATGAGAAAGGGGAATGCAATTGGCTTGTGATATTCTTATGGCAGAAACGTTGGCCTTTAATTTGCTGCTAAACCAGTTATAAGGAAGACAATTTTTTAAGTGGACAAGCTGCAGATCTTTTAGCTCTTTTTTTTTTTTAAATAATCTTTTAGCTCTTCCTCTCCACATCAGCGGGAGAATTTGTTTTGGATTAAGTTCCAAACTTGATTTTGGATGCTTTCACTTTTGACATCACTGAAACCAATTTTTAGCTCCCTGAGTTAACTGAGTTTAACCTTTAAAAAAAAAGGACAAAAAAAAGAGGTAATTGATAAGAAATGATAAAAAAAAAAAAAAGAAGACATAATACATTATTAATTTAACCAATCATTTCTCATGAATTATCAATTTTGAGTCATACAAGCATATTAAGATAAAATAAAAGTTATTCTCAAAAAAGAAAAAAGATAAAGTAAAGTCATAATTAAGGCGTAATTAAAAAATTAAGGCTGAACAAAGTTCCAGTAAAGACGTAATTAAAAAATTCCATCCCAGGCCAAATCCTCAACAAATTGAAAATCACAGAATAATTATGTACCTAAAAATAATAATATACAGGTCCAGGTATCCAATTGATCCAAATATAATTTGAAACTGTCAATGGGTAATTCATGTAAAGTTAAGTAGCGGAAATTATATATTTACATAATTATAAATTATAATTATGTAAATAATAAATATATATAATTTAAATTATTATAAATATATATAAAATTATATATATAAATTATTGACTTTTTTAAACTATATATATATTATTTTTAATTAGTAAGTATTTAAAATTTTATTATTATATATTTAGATTAATATTAGAATTATACAATTTGATTTTAAATTGGGTAAAACTAATATTTTTCTTTAAAATAGTATTTTTATAAATTTAATTTAATAAAATACTCTAAATAAATTAATATATATATAAATTAAAATAAATGACATATAAAAAGTTTATTAAATTTTTAGAATTTAATGGATGTAATATAAAATAAAAGAAAATTTAAATTTTACTTTAATATTAAATATTTAATTTTATATTCAATTCGTTTATAATTTTTTGGTATAATTATATTGTTGGTATATGAACTTTTTAAAATTTAACAATTAAATTATTTAATTTTTAAAATATTAATTTAATGCTGAAACTGGAAAAATCTACCAATTACAAATTAAAAATTACTTTATTGAATAACACGTGTCAATAAAAAGTTATAAGACATTTACTTATAACTAATTTACAACCTGCTAAAACAATTAAATTATATATAATTTTTCAGTTACAGTACTTGATTGATATTTTGAAAAATTGAGCAACTTAATTATTAAATTTTAAAAAATTCAGATATCAATAATATAATTATATTTTTTCTTTTTTGCTTTGAAAATTTTTTCCTCCCATCGTATAACTTCTTGTTCCGCCACCGTTAATAATCCAATACAGTTCAGCCATGAAAATTGAGAAATATATCATCTTAATACAGTGATAACATCCAGACAGAAATAGACTATAACAGATTCTATCTCACCATCAGAGCCAAATTACAAAACTTTGTTAAAACTCAAATATCATAAAAGCATAGATGCTTTTATGGTACAAATGTAGGTTGGAATCTAAGCATGTCAAAACTGCAAGTAATTGTACCAAAAAAAAAAAAGTAGAACAAATGGTATAAGCAACTAGCTGAATGCAGCGAACAGAATAAATACGGTTAGAAGTTGTTTCATTGACGATGTACCCTCATTTATACCAGCCAGTAAGCAAATATCTCAAGAAGAAACAGAAGCCGCATCCAATAGCCTGTCAAACACAGGCAGTGTACATATCAGCCATCATGCAAATACACATATGCACGCATAGCTTCACACAAACATTAGTTTCATAATGAATTGTCTTGCATGACACACCCGAGATTTAACCACGGCAAAGACATGAAATTATCATATAATACAAGGAGATGATAAGAAAAACCATAAATTAAAAGATTTGGCCTTATATGTTTTAAATAAGTTATGCAAGTACTGTGTTAGAACTTGGGAGAGAAAAATGAACAGATTGTGATCACCAAATGGGAGAGGTTGGTGATTGCAAACAAATACAACTCAGTAAATTAACTACAGACATCTTTTGTCTTTATCATCCACAGCAAAATCCAACCATTTCAGAAACAATTTCTTCATTGAAATATTCATCCCATGGTGTTTCATTTGGTTGAGCTGAAAAGCTCTGGGAATAAGAAAAATAAATATTCTGAGACCATTAGACTTATGAGGTTTCTCTATCAAGTCCCCAAACCCTTTTTTTTTCACATTGAAGGCTTTTTCTATGGAAAAGAAAAAAGTGTAATTGTTGAAAATTTCATCAAGAGTAGTCTAAAACCATTAAAAAATCTGCAATAATTTTTCACCATGAAAATTACTGAGGTATAACACTCATTTTTGTGCTCTTAAGGTTTTTAAATTTTATCTATTAATCAGTGCAAACTCTTAATAATTTGTAAACTACCAATAACAAATTTCCCATGAACTTTACTTTTACCATAATAAAGAATCCCTTGATATGAAAAAAAGTAAAATTTTGAGGACTGAATGTGGAGAAATAAAGTTCAAGAGTTTAATAGACAACAAGACAATTGAAGCAACTCTCAATTCTTAAAAATGGGAAAAACTAAATCCAAATAAGATTTTTCACCCATACCATACAAATACACTTGGAAAAAAATATTAGATTTTATGTAAACCTTTTAGTCAAGACGAAGGTTTAAACGACAGTGGTGGTCATGGCACCAATTGCATTTGCAATTTTAGGCCAAATCAAATTGTATGAACCATAACTACATCTACAAGAATTTTTTAAATATAAGCAAAGTTGTTAAAATTCATATAGTTCAACATATATTTAGCTAAATGCACACATATCAAGACTCATAAAATCTAAAATAAGTTATGAGGTTCTAGAATATTTAAAATTGAGTATTAAGCCTAAATGGTAAAATTACACTGTTAGTGTCTGAACTTTTTAAAATTTAATAATTAAGTTGTTCAACTTTTCAAAATATCAATTGAGTAATGGAACCGGAAAATCATATATAATTTAGTTGTTTTAGCTGGTTGCAAACTAAAAACTACTTTGTTGGATAACACATGTCAATAAAAGGTAATATTTTGAAAAATTAAACAACTCAATTATTAAATTTTAAAAAGTTCAAACACCAACAGTGTAATTATACCTATGACATTACCTATAACTGGTTTGCAACCTGCTAAAATAACTAAATTGTCTACGATTTTTCAATTCTAGCATTCAATTGATATTTTAAAAGTTGAACAAATCAATTATTAAATTTTAAAAAGTTCAGACACCAACAATGTAATTATACCTTACAAAAATGAAAGACTGAAAATCTTTAATTTTTAAGAAGTTAATTACAAAATACTTTGTAATGCAATTTCTTTTATATGTAAATGGGCTGGTAGCCATTGAAGTTAAAAATATAAAAGGTGAAAATTGCCCATATAGCACTTCAAAGCAAATGCAAATATGAGTTAGGAGGGGTAAAGATTAATCATGTTTAAAATAGGGGAAGAAAGGAAGAGACATTTAATAACAGGTATAACTCATCTTTCACCCCTTTCCTCTTCTTCTTAGCACAAGCAATTTTATGCAGCTTCTAATCATGAAAAGTCATAAACAAATTCATGGGAAGTCATGAATAATAAGTTGGTTTCTTTATGCAAAGAAATTTTAGCACAATAAATTTTATGCAGCTTCCAATCATGAAAAGTCATAGGGGAAGAAAGGAAGAGACATTTAATAACAGGTATAACGCATCTTTCACCTCTTTCCTCTTCTTCTTAGCACAAGAAATTTTATGCAGCTTCCAGTCATGAAAAGTCATGAACAAATTCATGGGAAGTCATGAATAATAAGTTGGTTTCTTTGGCAAAACAGACAATACATTGCACCTCAAAAATCAAAACACCATACAACCAGGCCAAATTTCCACTTCCTTCAGGTCTTCAGGGATGCAGTGACCATTATCCAAGCCACCAGTCAGGATCTAACCAAGTGGGCCTGGAACCAGTTTTAGCCTGTGTATATATGCACAAACATGCAACAATCTCAACCACCTTTTCTGCTCTTTAAATTTTTGTTTCCATAAGTTCTTATTCTTTTGTTTCTTCAGAAGTTCCTCTAGAATCGGTGGTTCTCATCGACTTCAAAATTGAATGCAGACAGAAATAATGAAGTCCTCAGTTCCAACAAGGTAACAGCAAAATACTGCTCCCTCTAGCCCCAAACAAAATAATACAGGTGCATGCACCAAAAAGGGGAGAATGCGACAAGCAAAGCAGGGGTCAGACAAAATTAGTAAGATATGAATACATTACCTGAACGAGAAGAAGATGGACACAAAGGGAATTTTCTGACTGCCTACCAAAAATTCTTAAATGAACATTAACAAGGGTGCCATCATTGGTTCCAGTCAGCAGTCCTGTCTGAGGATCAAACCTGGAAAAATACAAGAATATAAAAAAAAATTAATAATCCACAAAATGATTCATATCAAATGCCCTGTGCAGGTTACAGTTCCAACAGCAAAAGCATGAGCAAGAATGGGAAAGTGTACCTGGGCAAGCGATGCCGTGGGCAATGAACATAACCAGAAAGCTGAACAAGTAGAATTACAAATTAGATGATTTACTGGAAAAACAGAGGTTAAGAACTAGAGAGAGGAGTAATCAGATCAAACCTGGGGAAGTGATAATAGAAAGTTTAATACTTGAGGTAAAAAGAAAATCAGGAGTGTTTCACTGTAAAAAAAAACAAAAATCTCTCATTAGATTATAGAAATGTACAGGGTAGATGCATATCAAGTATAGTGGTAGATCCATAAAGCTTAGTGAATCAAGTCATTACATGAATGGCTAATACAGCAGAATTTCACGATCTATGTTCTTTAGATAAGACAACATGTCCATTACATAATTACATCAAATCAATTATCATAAGAGAATGAGATAGCAGCACCAAAAGAGAAACATAGAGAAAGAGAGAGGTGCAAGGCACAAATCATAGACATGCCAGTGACTAGGATTGTCTAATCTCTAATATAGGCCTCAAATCATGTATGCATGGAAAAGCAACTTCTATAATATAAGACCATAAAACAACAAAGTGTGGGAGGAAATTTTAGGAAAACTCACCTGAAATGACCTAATATCCCAACAACAGCCATAGTCATTCCAGCAAAGTATGTATAAGTATCTCCAACAAAAACTGAAGAAGGATACCTACGAGAAAACCAAAGACAACAGTTAGACATTACTTTCCTGCACAAAGAAAAGTAACAAGATTGCATGGAGAATAGGATATAGTTTACCAATTGTAAGAAAGTAAAGCCATGGAGGTGGCCAGCAAGGGTTGAACAAGATAAACAGAAAATGCATGAGCCTGTTGATACTCAGGATCTGTAGATGCTCCAATTTGCATTATATTATGTATCAAAATCTGTAAAAATGATATGCTGTCTCAAATTCTATGACAGATCAGATTCCAACTGTTTTAGAAGTCTTTAAGCTTGCTTACAGCAGATGAGATCACAACTGTTTGCCCAACTTCAAGACCATTTATACCAGCATGAATGTTGATTGAATTTGTGCAAAAAACAGCAAGAAGCCCCATATATAGTTTATATAACCATCCTATCAAAACAAATATATGCATAAACATAAGAATTCACACAAGGACACAAATAATACAGCAAATAACAAAAGAAACCGAATAAAACAAATTCTCTGGTCTTAAAAGTTGCCAATAATTGTTCATGATAATTTAATTTTCTTATACAAGTAATAGCACAGGACAACTCCCAGCAAACAGAACAAGCACCTAAAAGTCCAGATAAAAAAGAGAAGAGAAAAAAAAACAGAGGCATGTTATTAAAGGAAATAAACAATAAAAACAAATGCCAAGTGCACTTTTGAACAAATGAGACATATATCTTTCCAATGCTACCAGTGCTGCCATCAGTTTTTAAAAGAATTTAAGGGCAATGGCCCAAATAACTCTGCAGCCAGTAGATTGGTGTGCAAGACATCCATAACTGAACTGGACCCCCAGCTTCCTCTCCCTTGTGCAAATATAGCTTCAGTAAATTCAAATTCTTGACTGATTGATAGGCAGTAGAATCATCTTTTTCCCTTTTTTTTTTATTTGCATTTATTTGTTTGGAACCAACTCCGCCTATACATGAGTTTCTTGTGTATAGCCGGTCCGAAGCCCGGGTAAAGGAGGAGGGTTACGGTAGGTGACAGCCAGCGTAAAACTTTTGTCACATCTCATGATATGGATTCTAATAATAATATCGTTGGGGCGTTCCCTACTTGCGACGCGCTACATCGGAGCTCGGGTGTAGTGAAGAATAAGCAAGGGTGTAGGGCGTTCTCCGAATGCGACGCTCCATGTCGGCGCCCGGATGTGGTGCATAATAAACAAGGGTTCTCACATCATGGACGGGTGTGGGTAAAGAAGTTAGTCCAAAATACGAATAATAAGAGTAATACGAGAGATACAGGTTTAGATAATGGTAAAAGATTTTATAGAAAGAAGCATAAGAAAGAACAATTAGGAAGTAAGATCAAAATAGGAACTTGAAATATTGGATTTCTTACAGGTAAACTGAGAGAAGTTATTGATACTATGGAGAGAAGAAAAATTAGTATTGCTTGTATTCAAAAGACTAAATGGGTTGGAGGAAAAAGTAAAGAAGTTGAGAATACTGGGTATAAAGTGTGGTATACAAGTACAGATAGAAGTTAAAACGGAGTAGGTATAATTTTGGATTGGAACCTAAAGAAGACGGTTGTATCGGTGAAAAGAGTAAGCGATAGGATTATTTCAATTAAACTTGTGCTCCAGAATGAGACCATCAACATAGTTAGTGCATATGCCCCTCAAGTTGGATTGGATGGGGAGAGCAAGCAAAATTTTTGAGATGATATGGATGAGGATTCCAAATGATGAAAACATTTTTATAAGAAGAGACTTAAATGGACATGTAGGAAAAGACAGAGTAGGTTTTGAGGAGGTACATGGAGGGTATGGTTTTGGAATTAGGAATGAAGAAGGTAAGAGTATCCTTGATTTTGCTTTAGCCTATGGTTTGATTCTGGCAAATACATATTTTATAAAAAGGGAATCACATCTAGTGACCTTTAAAAGTGGGCAAAATAGAAGTCAGATTGACTTCATACTCACAAGAAAAGCCAATTGAACTCGATGCAAGGATTGTAAGGTTATTCCAGGTGAGGCTTTGACCACTCAACATAGGTTAGTGGTTTTGGATATCAAGTCTAAGAGGTTGACTAGTAGGCCAAGGAGAAACAATAGTCCTAAGATTAGGTGGTGGGCTTTAAAAGGTGAAAAACAATTGTTGTTCAAGGATGAGTTGGTCAAAGCTGGAGGGTGGGAGGACGATGTGAGTATGTCATCAAATGATATGTGGATATGCATGTCTACAACAATTAGAGGAGTAACTAGAAAGATTCTTGGAGAATCTAAAGGGTGTGGACATCCCTCGTAGGAGTCTTGGTGGTGGAACGAGGAAGTGCAAAAAGCGGTAAGAAGTAAAAGGGAATGGTATAAGAGTTTGCCCAAGTGTAATAACAATGATGCTTTTGAGCAGTACAAACAAGCAAAAAAAGATGTTAAAAAGGCAGTTAGTCAAGCAAGAGCACAATCTTTAGAGAGTTTGTATGAGAAACTTAGAACAAATGAAGGAGAAAAAGCTATCTATAAATTGGCTAAGATATAAGAAAAGAAATGTCGTGATTTAAATCAAGTTAAGTGCATTAAAAATAAAGAGAATAAGGTTTTGTTTCAAGAAGAGGATATTAAGGAACGACGGAAAAGCTATTTTGAGGAACTTCTTAATGGTAACCATAGTGATAACATTGAGGGTTTAGACGTTAGGCCGAAAAAATTTTAATACACTAGACGGATTAGATTTTCAGAATTTAAAGAAGCTTTGAAGAGGATGAAAGTTGATAAAGCCTGTGGACCAGATGAGATACCTATTGAGGTTTAGAAATGTTTGGGAGATACAGGAGTTACATGGTTGACATCTTTGTTCAATAAGATGCCTAATAAATGGAGACAGTAATTTGATACCTATTTTTAAGAATAAAGGAGATATTTAGAATTGCTCAAATTATAGAGGTATAAAGCTTATGAGCCACACTATGAAATTGTGGGAAAGAGTTGTGGAACACCGTTTGCGGTTAGATACTTGTATCTCCTCAAATCAGTTTGGCTTTATGCCTGGTCGATCAACTATGGAAGCTATTTTTCTTATAAGAGATTTGATGGAAAAGTATAGAGAGATGAAGGACTTACATATGGTTTTTATTAACTTGGAAAAGGCATATGATAAAGTCCATAGAGAAGTTTTATGGTGGGTCCTAGAGCGTAGGGGAATATCTATACGATATATCCAAGTCTTGAAGGATATGTATGAGGGAGCTACCACCAGTATCCGCACCGTGGGAGGGGATACTAAGGATTTTTCCGTTTCTATTGGATTACACCAAGGTTCAGCTTTGAGCCCTTATCTTTTCGCCTTGGTCATGGATGAGCTAACAAGACATATACAGGATGACATCCTTTGGTGTATGATGCTTGCAGATGATATTGTATTAATAGATGAGACTCAAGCAGGGGTAAGTCAAAAGTTGGAGTTATGGAGAAGCACTTTGGAATCTAAGGGTTTTAAGCTAAGTAGGACTAAGACTGAGTAAATGCATTGTAGATTTAATAGCGAGAATAGAGAAAGAGACAAAATTATTTTAGACGGAGTAGTAGTGCCTCATAGTACTTATTTTAGATACCTTGGCTCTATTCTTCAAGAAGATGGGGTTGTGAAGAAGATGTAAATCATAGGAATAAAGCTGGTTGGATGAAGTGGATGGGTGCTACAGGAGTTCTATGTGATCGAAAGATGCCAATTAAATTAAAAGAAAAATTTTACCGCTGTAATACAGCTTGGGATGATGTATGGCAGTGAGTGTTGGGCAGTAAAAGGACAACACATGAGTAAAATGCATGTTGCGGAAATGAGAATGATAAGATGGATGTGTGGTCATACTAGGATGGATAAAATCCGCAATGAGTGCATTAGACAAAAAGTGGGGGTAGCACCTATTGAGTATAAGATAAGAGAACATAGATTGAGATGGTTTAGCCATGTGAAATGAAGACCTAGCGATGCACCGGTTAGAAAAACCGAATAAGTTAGAGTAGATATAGCTAAGAGAGGCAAAGATAGGCCTAAAATGACTTGGTCAAAGGTGGTCCAAAATGATCTTATGATGTTACATCTATCAGAAGAGATAACTTTAAATCGTATTGAGTGGAAAAGAAGAATCCATATAGCCGACTCCAATTGACTTGGGATTAAGACTTTGTTGTTGTTGTTGTTGTTATTTGTTTGGAACCACTTTCTATGCACTGATGGCATATTAACTTTAAAATGTTCTCATTTTCCATAAGCTACCAAAAGAATACCAAGATTATAACATAAAAATCCACCCTTCTTCCTATAAAACACCATTTTTAATCGAATGAATGACTATTTATGGTTAACTTCTGTCATAAATGTACTTCAGTTCAATTTAGCCATTGAAAGTTCAGATGTAGCTCATGAATGACATATAGCATTCTATAATACTATAATTAACAAAATTTTAATTTCAGTTGTCTGTGCCAATGATACATGTTAAATATTCATTGAACTCAACTTCAGTCCATTGTACAACTTGATCAACTTACTCTCATAACAGAGGTTTCTCGGTTTTTGAATATAAAATAATAAAAAAATTATTCACACGGACTTAATAAAGTAGCAAATAAATGATTTTTTACTTCAACATTAAAGGTCTTTGGGATACATCATAATGAGATAAAGCAGCTCAAGTTAAGAGAGATTTTGGAGGGCACAGGGGAGGGCTCAGAATTAGAAACCTACCTAGATCCAACGCATCAAGCCCAACATATGGAACAAGGGGCTTTGGTATTACAATAGTTGTATGTCCAGCATATGCCATCAACAATGGAAGGGCTGCAATCGATGGAAGGAGCAATTTCCTGCTCTTGACAGTTACAAGCTAGTGGATCAGTATTTCACCAAGCATTAATTCAGAAAACCATTGCAGCAGAAAACAAAAACTACCTCAAAACAGTTCCAAATGTATTTTTAGGAAAATCTTATATTAGCTGGAAATCCATAGTGGATACTAAATACTTACACTCTCCAGGGCACATCAAGGACATCATCCATGAATCCAAGTAGAGTCATGAAGCAGATGCATGCTAGTGCTGCGTTGTACTCGACAAGCCACTGCAAGTATGAAATCCTCAATATTCTAATAATCTATTAGTTAAATCATATGATCACAAATAATGAAAACAAGTCTGGCAATCCAGGACTAGGAGAAAGACTCACATGAACTGAGTTACGCAGAGTTTGGAATTAATGCAAAAAGGACTCCCATTAACCAAAAATAAGAAATTAGGAGATGTACAACCTAAAAGTGGGGAACAGAATGGAGGAAACATTGTACAATTATTTGAAGCAAGACTAGCAGAGTACAATCATTTGTCAAAACTTTTTCCTTTTTTCTTTTTGAGGAAAATAAATTATAATAACAAATGAGTTAGCACATAACATATGCAAAATGTGCAAAATGCCCCTTACACCTCCAATGTTATTTTGTGTCCAAGCCAGCAAGGAGATAAGGTTGTGTTTGGAGCAAGGAATTGGACAACATAAGACCAGAAATGAAAAGAAAACACTGGATAAGAGAAGAAAACATACAATCATTCCATCATGTGTTTGAGAACAAAATAGTTCTCATGTTTTATGCTTAGAAATCTTTGAACAAAACTAGACTATATGAAATATAACAATATTCTTATTATTGTTTTATGTTTGAACTATAGTAATATTGTTCTTTATAAAAAGAATAAAACAAAAAAGAAAATGGGATTACATTTTAATATTATTCCAAATACAAGATAAACAATAGTATCATCAAATTACTAAAAACAATAAACACTTAAATGTTAACAAATACATAAATAATATAAATAAATCTTTTAAGTATTTTTTAACATAGGAGATATGAGGTGTGTTTTTATTTTTGAGCTTTATTTTTGTCGAGGACGTTCTTTGGCATGTCAATTTTATCAAGTTGTACTATGACACTAGATACATTGCCCAGTAAGAAATGAGAGGACAAAAATTTATAGTGGATAGGACAAAAAAAAACCATTGTTTTGTTCAGGTGCACCAAACAAAAGATAAGGTGTGATTAGTTTGTCATGTGTTGCCAATGCATCCTAAATACCTTCTCAATCCTCTCTAACAACATTTAAAACAACATCAGGTAAATAGTTCAGCAAGTCAACAATTTTCTAACAGAAACATTCAATAAGGAAGAAAAAAACTAGATCGGAAGGTAATTAAAGACTAAAATATAATATGCATTAAAGAAAACCTATTTCAATGTTTCCCCTAGCTAGGGTAACAGCCCCACCAAATATTCTCTTCAGCCTTTCCATCCTCTTGTTCTTATAGCTATAATCCCCTTTCCCTAAATTGGTTATTACTAGTCACAAAGCATTCTCAGCTTTCTCTTGCATATTACTTAATTGATGATACCTCACTCTGCTCTTGATCTCTCTATCTTGATACGTAAAATTTTTCTCTTCATCTCCTATTTGCTTTTCTTACCATATCCGCTTCACAATAGATGATTATTCCAATTCCATTATAACACAAATAGATATCTTAGGCATATGTCAGCCATCAATATCATAAAGCGTTTGTTTCTTGTCCTAAATTCAAAACATCGACAATAAGTATCATTCAATACCTTACAATTTTCAACCTCCATTACAGTATTGAATTTAGACTAGCGCCATTTCCTCAATCAAAAAAAGAAATCAAATCTCTAGAAAATTTAATTTAGTAGGAGCCTAGGATTAATAATTAATCAGCAGAAAAAACATTGCAGTATACTATAATCATCATAAATTCAGTTTTTAAAGATATTTAACCTGGGTGCTTTTATTCATTTGTGTATGTGAGCACGAGATTTTGCACTGCTAACAGGTGTCCTGTAGATGTCCTTAAATGCACTAAAAATTACATGTACTTAAAATCTTTGAAATATTAAGTTTAACAACTGCAAAAGGCCAAAAGGAGACAAGAAGAGAAGAACATGTAGACAACTCAGATCAGAAATTATAATTGGCAAAAGAAAAAAAAATCAGTAAATAATGATACTTTTCAGAATTATCATTTTCTCTTCTACGAAGAAAAAAAATCCAAACTTGGCAATATAAAATTCTTACATTGGAATCTGCTGTGAAGTTAAAATACTGAAATAAGATTGCCAATACCAAGAAGATTATCGCAACAACAATACCCAATGACTCAGGCCTGCAGAACTTAAAGTAACATTATTAAGAAAACTTGGATAAAATAAATCAATGAGTTGAGAGACATAAAAAGGATATATATCAGTGGCTAATTTGTCTCCTAAATGTCAATACTGATCATCAAACTCATTTCATTAATTTCCACATTTCCTATCATTTCCTATGAAAGTTTTCTACAAAGGCTATATCTAATAGTTTATAAACCTATAAAACACAGGCTTGAAGCTTCTTCTTTTTTTGGTGGAAAAGCATCTAATAAAATATAAGCTAAAAACATAAACAAAAAATGGTTCTTCAAAAAAAGCTTCTGCATAGTCTAGTTCAGGACCATCTGCAAAAACTTTCTAACTGACCATACAACATATATTACATTGTTTGTGGAGCCACAAACAAGCTAACATATCAACGCAAATAGGGGAGCAAGAAAATTACAAACTAAAATTTGAATAAGACGAAAACGATATTAAGAAGATTGCATATTAGAGAAGAAAAAGTCATCCAAAAGAGAACAGAACTTCAGTAGAAAGCAACTACTTTACAACAAAGTACTCTGTTCCACAACTAATTGATTATTAAAAAGCCAACAAAACAATCATTGAAAAAAAAATATTTGAGAAAAAAAAAAGGATCAAATCACATTCTCTCATTGGCACAATCATTAGCAACTTGTTGCACTTAAACAACATCAGCAAAACAAAAGCAGCTAAACAAATTTAGCATCAAACCTATAGCAAGAGAAACATTTACAAACAACAATTGGAATTAAAATAGTGAATGCAAGACATTCTAGATATTGGTTGACACACATTTCACGAATTCTACCAAAAATCAAACCCACCAACCCACTTTACAATCTCAACTAAATCCAAATCCAATTACCTCATAGAATGAATCAGAAACCCATAATCCAAGCAATTAAGCCCTAAAGAAAAAACAGGTAATAAAAAATAAAAACTCACACTTTAACGGTGCCCTGAGGGGTTCCCTTCTTGTTAATATCAAAACCAAAAAGATTCCTCCTTAAAACGTATCGAGAAGCCACAGGAATCATCTTAACGGTCAAAAAGAAGCCGCCGAGGCTAAGGGCAGCATTGATGAGGATTGATTTTCGGAGTTCATGCTGGATCTTGTAATGGTAGAAGAGAAAATAGGAGTAAGGAGGTAGAAGAAAGAGGGAAATTTTGAAAATAAAGGCTAATTTTGGAGGTTCAATTGGTTGATCATTAGTTTCTTGGGGTTTGTGATCTATTGAAGTGGATTTTGCAGTAGTAGTGCTCGTCGTCTCTGTTATTGCTGAAGCTCTCTTGCGAGCTGCCATGCTTCTTAAGTCTGATTCTTGATTAAAGAGAAGCAAGACTAAGAAGCAGAAGAAGCTTTATTTCTTTCTATTATTATAGTTATTGTATTATTCTTTCTCTGTATATAAGCGTCACTACAGCTAATGAAATCTTGCCACGTTGGCAATTACATGGAAATAGAACCCGAGTATTGAGCCGGGGGCGCGCCTGGTGGTAGCAAATTCTGTGTGGATCCGATGATTCCATCCAATGGGGCAGCTTGAATTTGATTCTGTTGCGAAAATTAATTAGGGGTTTTTATAAAATTACATATAGTTAAAAAAAAAAAAAGGGGTAAGGGAATCACCAAAAATATACTTTTTATTAAAACTCTTAATATTTTTTAGAATTTTTTATTTTAGATGACCTAAAAATTATTAAAATATTCTTAAATCTAATAAATAACTTTTTTATTTTAAAGCGCCGTTAGCCACTGTATCTTTATTTTTTAAAATTTTTTTTCTCTTTTACTAATATTCTAAATTTTTCATCTTCATTTTTCATTAAAACTTTATATTTCTTTTTTATTATTTACAATATGATATTCACTTATGCATTAAAGCGCCGTTAGCTATTGTATCTTTATTTTTTTATTTCTTCTCTATCTCTTTTTTATTTTTTTTTATTCTTTCTTTTTAATTTTTGGACTTTCTTATAAATTTGCCCTAATTTTTCCTAACTTACCCTAACTTACATCAAAATATTTTTTCTGTTATAAAAAATTCTCTATTTCATTTCTTAAGACAGTCCTCATACTTGAATCTTAAAATAAAATATCTGATTGGTATTGATTTTTAAAGAAAAAAAATTTACAGAATTATTTTAACTCCCCTAACTTGCTTTAACTCACATCAAAATATTTCTTTTTACTATAGAAAATTCTCCATTTTACTTTCTAAGATAGTCTACAACTTGAATCTTAAAATAAAATATGTCTTATCCATGTTGATTTTTAAAGAGAAAAAAGTTTACAATACTGCTCTAACTCCCCTAACTTGTCTTAACTCATATCAAAATTATTCTTTCAGTTATAGGACATTCAACATTTCACTTTCTAAGACAGTCCACATACTTAAATCTTAAAATAAAATATATCTAATTTATATTAATTTTAAATGAAATAAAAAGTATATAGTACTGCCCTAACTCCACATAACTTGCCCTAATTCATATCAAAATACTTTGCCCTAATTCATATCAAAATACTTCTTTCTGCTATAAAAAATTATTCATTATACATTCTAAGATAGTCTGCACACTTGAATCTTAAAATAAAATCTATCTGATTTATGTTGATTGTTAAAGGAAAGAAAAAGTTTACAGTGCTGCCCTAACTCCCTCTAACTTGTCATAACTCACATCAAAATGCTTCTTTTTACTATAGCTAATTCTCCATTACACTTTCTAAGATAGTCTGTATACTTAAATCTTAAAATAAAATCTGACTGATTTATGTTAATTTTTTTTTAAAAAAAGTATACATTATTGCCTTAACTCCCCATAATTTGCCCTAACTCATATCAAAATACTTATTTTTGCTATAAAAAATTTCTGCATTATATATTTTAAGACAGTCTACATACTTAAATTTCAAAATAAAATCTATCTGATTTATATTAATTTTTAAAAAGAAAAAAAATTACAGTACTGCCTAACTCCCCCTAACTTGTCATAACTCGTATCAAAATTCTTTTTTTTTTTGCTATAAAAAACTCTTCATTGCACTTTTCAAGATAGTCTGTAAACTTAAATCTTAAAATAATTTTTTTCTAATTTATGTTGATTTTTAAAGGGAATAAAAAGTTTACAGTACTGTCTTAACTCCCCCTAACTAGAATCAAAATACTTTTTTTACTATAAAAAATTATTCATTGCACTTACTAAAATAGTCTGCAACTTGAATTTTATAATAAAATATATCTAATTTATGTTGAATTTTAAATGGATAAAAATATTTACAGAACTGCCCTAACTCTCCTAACCTGCCCTAACTCACATCAAAATACTTCTTTTTATTATAAAAAATTCTTCATTATATTTTTTAAAATAGCATGTATACTTGAGTCTAAAAAAAATCTATTTTATTTATGTTGATTTTTAAAAAAATTACAGAACACTAATATATAACTTTTGTTTTATCAACATGTCAGATTTTGAAATATTTATTGCTAAATTTATTCAATTTTTTATGTCCCCAAATTGCGATATCCAGTAACACAATTAGAAAAATATGAAGAAGATAAGATACATTACCATATATAATATACGGTACCATACGGTATAAAAATATGTTGGTTTATATCACAGTAATGATAAGATGTAATTGTGTATATTTAAATATTTGAACTAATTTTTTATTATTCATTCAGTTATGGATAGTTTAATATTAATGTATTTAGTAAATATTTAATATTAATCAAGACATATATTGAATATGACTAAACATTAAAAACTCAATTTGTCCTAACTGTTTCTAACTTGCAATAACTATATTTGTATATACTCAGACAGCTCCGAATCATAGCATGCATAGTATATCAGTCTCAATTGAGATATTGTATAATATAAAAGTGAAAAATATATGAAATATTTATTTAATCTAATGTCCGTAACTATATTTTTATATACTCAGATAACTCCGAATCATAACTTATACAATATAGCATACTTAATTGAGATATTGCACAAATAAAAGTGAAAATAAACAAATTTTATTTTTATTAAGTAAGTTAATAATTTTCTATTTTGAAGGCCTAAATTATTACAATAGCTTTCATTTTTAAATTTTAGTCAAGAGAATAAATGAACAGTATCCATATATTAAAATTTTAATTTGTCCTAACTTCTCATAATTTGCCCTAATTGCATATATATATACTCGAACAATTATGAATCATATTCTTGAATTTAAGATACACTCTAATATATTTTGAGGTGTTCATATTAAATTTTCTACCATAGTAAATGGAGATAACTACATTGCTCTTCAATATTTTAATTTAAATTTTTAATAAATGCCCTGCAATCACAAACAAGAAACAAAAAAATATATTAGAACCTTTTTCATTCATTATAATATTTGACAAATATATATATTTTATGTGAGTTAGGATAAGTTATGGAGAGTTAGAGCAGTTCTATTCACTTTAGAATACTTTAAAAATAAACATAAATCATACATATTTTAATTTAATATTCAAATATACAGACTCAAAATATAAAATAGAGAATTTTGTAAAACAGAAAGAAGCATTTTGATGTGAGCTAGGGCAAGTTAGGGGAAGTTAAAACAGTACTGTAAACTTTTTATTCTCTTTAAAAATTAATATAAATTAAATAGATTTTATTTTTAGATTTAAGTGCATAGACTATCTTAGAATATATAATGGAGAATTTTTTATAGTAGAAAAAAATATTTTGATATAAGTTAGGATAAATTATTAGGAGTTAAGGCAGTATTGTAAATTTTTTCTCTTTAAAAATCAACATGAACTAGATATATTTTATTTTAAGATTCAAGTTATAGGTTGTCTTATAAAGTAAAATGGAGAATTTATAATAGCAAAAAGAAGTATTTTAATGTGAGTTAGGGTAAGTTGGGAGGAGTTAGGACAATACTGTAAACTTTTTCTTCTCTTTAAAAATCAACATAAATTAAACAGATTTTACTTTATGATTTAAGTATATAGACTATCTTAGAGTATATAATAGAGAATTTTCTATAGCAGAAAAAAGTATTTTTATATGAGTTAGGGTAAATTATGGGGAGTTAGGGCAATACTATATATTTTTTCTTTTTTAAAAAATTAACATAAATTAGAAATATGTTATTTTAAGATTCAAGCATATGAACTATCTTAGAAAGTGAAATAAAAAATACTCTATAGCAGAAAGAATAATTTTGACATGAGTTAGGGTAAGTTAGGGGAGTTAGGACAATATTATAAATTTTTTTCTCTTTAAAAATTAATATAAATCAGACATATTTTATTTTAAGATTCAAGTTATAGATTGTTTTATAAAGTGAAATGAAAAATTTGCTATAGCAAAAAAATTTTTTTTTAATATGAGTTAGGACAAGTTAGGAAAAGTTAGGATAGTATTGTAAACGTTTTCTTCCATTTAAAAATTAATATAAATTAGATAGATTTTATTTTAAAATTTAAGTGTACAGAAGAATTCTCTATTGCAGAAAGAAGTATTTTGATATAAGTTAGGACAAATTATAAGGAGTTAAGGCAGTAATGTATAATTTTTCTTCCCTTTAAAAATCAACATAAATCAGATAAATTTTATTTTAAGATTTAAGTGTGCGGACTATCTTAGAAAATGCAATGAAAAATTTTTTATAGCAAAAAAAATATTTTAATGTGAATTAGGGCAAGTTGGGAGGAGTTAGGGCCGTACTGTAAACTTTTTCTTTCCTTTAAAAATTAACATAAATCAGATATATTTTATTTTAATATTTAAGTATGCAAACTATCTTAAAATATATAATAAAAAATTTTCTATAGTAGAAATAAGTATTTTGATATAAGGTAGGGCAAGTTTTGGAGAGTTAGGATAGTATTGTACACTTTTTATTCTCTTTGAAAATTAACATAAATCAAACATATTTTATTTTAAGATTCAAATATGTAAAATATCTTAGAAAGTGAAATGAAAAATATTCTATAGCACAAAGAAAGATTTTGATGTGAGTTAGGGCAAGTTAGGGGGAGTTAGGGTAGTATTATAAATTTTTCTCATTAAAATAAATATTAATCTAATATATTTTATTTTAAGATTTAAGTTGTAGACTGTCTTAGAATTTAAAATGAAGAATTTGCTATAGCAAAAAGAGTCATTTTGATGTGAGTTAGGACAATTTAAGAAAAATTAGGACAATACTGTAAACTTTTTCTTTTCTTTAAAAATTAACATAAATTAAAAATATTTTATTTAAAATTTAAATATGCAGACTATTTTAAAATGTATAATGGAGAATTTTATATAGCAGAAAAAATATTTTGATATAAGTTAGGATAAATTATGGGGAGTTAGAGAGTAATGTACAATTTTTTCTTTAAAAATTAACTTAAATTAGATAAATTATATTTTAAAATTTAAGTATATAAACTATCTTAGAAAGTGTAATTAAAAATTTGCTATAGCAAAAAGAAGCATTTTGTTGTGAGTTAGGGCAATACTGTACTTTTTCTTTCCTTTAAAAATTAACATAAATCAGACAAATTTTTTTTTAAGATTTAAATTACAGACTATGTTAGAATGTATAATGAAGAATTTTTTATAGCAGAAAAAAATATTTTAATATAAGTTAGGGTAAGTTATGGAGAGTTATGGCAGTACTGTATAATTTTTCTTTCCTTTAAAAATCAACATAAGCTAGACATATTTTATTTTAAGATTCAAGTATACGGACTATCTTAGAAAGTGAAATGATGAATGTTTTATAGGAGAAAGAAGGATTTTGATATGAGTTAGGATAAGTTAGGAGAGTTAGGACAGTACTGTAAACTTTTTTCTCTTTAAAAATTAGCATGAACCAAACATATTTTATTTTAAGTTTCAAGTTACAAACTGTCTTATAAAATAAAATGAAGAATTTTCTATAACAAAAAGAAGCATTTGATGTGAGTTAGGGCAAGTTAGAGAAAGTTATGGTAGTTCTGTAAATTTTTTTCTTTAAAAATTAATATCAATCAGACATTTTATTTTGTGATTCGAGTATACAAACTGTCTTAGAAAGTAAAATGAAGATTTTTTTATAGCAGAAAAAAAAATTTTGATGTGAGTTAGGGCAAGTTAGAGGAGTTAGGACAGATTTATAAAAGAGTCCAAAAATTAGAATGAAGGAAGAAAAGGAAAAATAATAGAAAAGAGATATAGGAAAAATTAACAAGTTTCTTATAAAATACCACAATTATAACAACTCAAAAAATATAATATTTATTTTTTTATAGCTTAATTTTAAAAAAAAACTCTAACTTACTGATTTAATGCATCAGTGGATGTCGTATTATAAATAATAAAGGAAAAATATAAAGTTTTGATGAAAAATTGAGATGGAGATTGTAGAATATTAATGAAAGGGAAAGAAAATTTGAGAAAATAAATACACAATGGCTGTCGGCACTTCAAAATTACAAAGAAATGATTTTTTATTAGGTTTAAGGGTAATTAAGGATTGTTTATTAAGTTTAAGAGTATTTTTATAATTTTTAGGTCATTTAAGGTAAAGGGAGTCTAAAAAATATTAATAGTTTTAATGAGGGTCTATTTTTGGTATTTTTTAAAAAGGTACAAAGTATCCAATTGAAATTTTTTATTTTAAATTTAGATTAAATTAAAATATTTTCTTTTAAATTTAGGTCAAATTAAAATTTTTTCAACAAAATTATTAAATTAAGCTAATGGACAGGTTTAATATAAACTTCAATTAAATATTATAATCTAATTTAAACTTCTGTTAATTAAAATGAACTTAATTTTTAATAAATAATTTTTTAATTATTGATAATTTACAATATTAATAAATAATTTTATAATATTTTTTTAATTTATAATAATTTTAATAATTTATAATTTTAAAATTATTATAATTTATTAATATTATGAATTAAAATATTAAAAAAATATTTTAATATTAGGGCCAGTAATTTTTTATATTAATAATTTATCATATTAATAAATAATTTTTATAATACTATTAATATTAAAAATTAATATTAAAAATATGAAACATAAAAATTAAAGAAAATTACAAAATACATAAATTTTATTAAATAAATAAAAATACATATTAATTAAAATTACAAAATACATAAATAAATGAAATATAAAATAAAAATACACTTAGCACCCGCAACTATCAATTCCTTCAATACAGTAGTTTATTAAAACTCATCATTGTAATTTACACTAACTCAATAGTTCACATGACTCAATCAAACTATATGTTGCTGCAATGTTAGTGTGATCCGCTTATGTGATTTCTTTTTATATTTTTTTTGTAATTTTTAACATTATTATAAATTAAAATTTTATAAAATTGTTTATCAATATTATAAATTATTGTGAATCTCTAATTTTGTACCTAGTTTAGAAACTAGGCATTTAAAATATAAATGAAAATTAATTTTTCATAAAATAATTAATTTTTTCCTTTTTTCAAAAACTAATTATTATTATTTAGTAAAATTTAAAATATATATATTTTTCTAATTGTGCCACGCGGCCACGTGGCCTGACCGCGCCATGCTTCCGGCTGCGCTCGATCATGGCAGTTAGGAGCTTTATAATTTAATATTTTTTTAATTGCAAATCAAAATTTTGTAAACAAATTTCAATTTTATATTTTAACCTACACAGTCTATTGGAAAGTATCATGGAGTATTTTAAATAACAATTAAGAGTAGTTAGAGGTGAGTTAGAAATAGCTAGAGGCAGGTAGGGATAATCAGGAGCTTGTAAACACTAAATTCGGCTCCCACTATAATATAAGCTGATGGACTGAATAGACCTTGTGCAAAAGAGAGGAAACCCAGAGCTAGGAACTATCCGCCATTGGCAATGCCATTATATATGGCGTGATTGTCACTCCTTCCTATTGAGAGGTGTGCTCACACTACACCACTAAATAATTACACTGTCTGCCAATCAGAAATGAGACAAGGTTTGGGATACAACACAATAGACTATGCACCTTTTGTTTTGAGAAAAAAAATTCAGAACTTGTGTAAGTGGAGAATAATGATGACTTGCACACCTCTATCCAACAGAACGGCAGCTTTGGCAAGAAAGGTGAAGAGTGCATCTGCTCTCTTTCGCCTATAAAAGGGGGAGAAAAAGAAAAGTCTATAGATTATAACAACAAAAGAGGTAAAACTCTACTACTATAGAGTCTAAGTGAGTCAGTGAGCGAAGTGAAAGTTATTAAGTGTGTATTGTGAGGCGACAGAAGCATACTGATCATCAACATCTCAGTGAGACTGCAACCAAGGACGAAAGATCCATAAAAAGACCTTCCAACGTGATTTTTATCTCTGAAGACAACGGAACCAAAGTCGAAGGTTTCATATTTTTTATCTTCTAGCAAATTTTCCTTTTATTTGCGATTAATTTGTCTACTATACGTCTGTTGTGAACCTATGGTAAACTAAGTGAACGTAAAACTGTGAATAGACACGAACTAAAATGTAAATATGATGGGATTAATCGCTAAAATAAACTACCTACTAATGGAACATTGTTAATGAGACTCAAACATGAATGGAGATGTGTTGCACTGGGATTGGAATGTGATTGGAAGATAAGAAGATGGAAGGTTCTACCATCCCTTATCGCAAGATCAACAGAAGGAGTAGCGAACTCATTCATCCTATTGACACCTCTATCATTACTGGACCTCTGAAATATGAATTGTTCTCTAGTGGCAGGTCATCCCTAAGTAGTGATGAGATCATCACTATGTGCGATGAGCCCGTCACTCCTTAAGGCATGATTCACAAACTGAACATAATTAGTCTAAATGAATCATATCCCTATTGAGAAAGTATGATTTTATCTTTCTGTGGTAATGTGTCTATTAAGTATTTATGCTTTACTTAATCTGTGAATGGACTCAACATTTAATATGGTCAATGTTTGTTGAATGTTATTTTTATATCATTATCGTCATCTTGCATTTCATGCATCATTGTATCTTTAATTTGTTATAGAATTTATGTAGTAGGACTTAATTAATTATAATCTTCCTTTTATTAGAATGTTGTAGTATGACAAGATTCTGATGTAATTTTAGATGGCTTATAATAGGATTTTCTTTTATTGTAATGTTAAAATAAAAAATAGAGAAAGTTTTTCTATAGCAGTATATAAAAACAAAGAAAGAAATTGCTAGAGAAAATGTTTATTGCTGTGAAAACTTTTTTTTAACTTATAAAATACATCAGATATAGGGCAATATATATAGCCAAGGAACTTAACAATAAATCCTAAAAAAATGCAACAACTAAAAAATCACAACTAAGTTTACAACTAATACTCCATAACCTGATTCCATGTTCCTATATAATAGGAATACATTTATTTGACCTGGTAGAATAAAATTAAGCAAAAGAAGAAGTAAGATACATTAATTTTTAACACTCCCCCTTAGTGCATGCTTACTATCAAAAACACCAAGAGCAGTCTTAAAAATTCAAACTTAGGCTTTACCAAAGCCTTTGTAAATATGTCTGCTACTCGATCACTTGTGGATACTCCTTTTAGCTCAATTTCTTGGGCCAACACTTTCTCTCGAATATAATGATGACAAACTTCAATATGCTTTGTCCGACCGTGAAAGATTGGATTCAATGCCAACTTAACAACACTTTCATTGTCACATTTAATTTAGATAGCATAATCAAGTTTGCACAGTATATCTCCTATTAACCTTTTCAACCACATACATTCTTGTGCAGCCATAGTTGTTACCACATATTCAACTTTTGTGCTTGATAAAATAACCATCGATTGCTTCTTGCTACACCAAGATATCATAGTTGAACCGGTGCTAAAATAATAACCTGAAGTTAAATGTCTGTCATTTGCATCTCCATTCCAATTTGTATTGCAAAACCACTTAACAAGAACTTTCCATGCCACTTGTAAAGAAGACCATAGTTATGTGAACCTTTTACATAGCGAAGAATTCTTTTTGTTGCTTCTAAGTGAGAACTTCTTGGATCCTGCATGAATTGGGAAACTACACCAATAGAATAAGCAATCTCAGGTCTTGTGATAGTTAAATAGATTAAACTACCAACAAGTTGCTAAAATTTTCTAACATCCTTTAATGGCTCCCCTTCATCTTTTATCAGTTTTAGATGTGGCTCTATTGGTATGGCTTTTTCCTTCGACTCCCCCATGCCAAAATGTTGTAAAAGCTTCCTTGCATCCCTTCTTAAGAGATAAAATATCCTTGATCTAAATTTTCAATTTCCATGCCAACAAAACAGCTAACTTCTCCTAAATTCTTCATCTCAAATCGAATAGAGAGTTCATTTTTTAGCATGGATATTTCAACTTCATTATCTCTAGTGATTATCATATCATCCACATACAACAAGACCATCAAGTGCATATTTGATTCTAATTTAACAAACAAACTAGAATCTACATCAGAAACTTTAAAGACACAAAAGATAAATTATTGAGCTACTTTACCATGCCAAGCATGTGGTGCTTGTTTAAGACTGTATAATGCCTCCTTAAGCCAGCAAACATGGTTACGATATTGCTTCAAAACATATCCATTAGGCTGCTCCATGAACACTTCACGATCCAATTCTCCGTAAATAAATGCATTCTTTACATCAAGTTGCCACAACTTCCAATTTTTGAATGCATCAAGAGAAATAATGGTTCTTATAGTTACCATTTTTTTGATTGAACTAAATGTCTCCTCATAATTCAGCCAATAGCTTTGAGAAAAGCCACGTGCAACAAGTCGAGCCTTGTATTTTTCAATAGCCCATCTGTTTTTCTTTTCAACCGATACCCCCATTTGCATGTGATAGGTTGGCAATTTTCTAGTTTTCACACCAACTCCTAAGTTTGTTTTTTGTTCCATGCATCAATCTCTTCTTGCATGGCTACTTCCCATTGTGGATGACCTTTGGCTTCTTCATAACTTGTAGGTTCTTCATCCAATGGTCCTATAAGAAACATGAAGTAATAGTGTAATAATCAAGCTAAACATTATAGTCTTTGAGGTAACTTGGCTATCTTCTCTCCCTTGTGGACCTTCTTTTAGCTTGTTGTTCACGACCATTTGAGTTTTATTGAGTTAGAGAATCATCAATGTTTGCATCTTGCAAGCTACTATTAGGAACCAACTGCAAATTTTTCGGATCACCATCAAGAATAGCTTTTTAAAGAGAAGATTTTTGGGCTGAATAATATGTAGATACTTCCTCAAACACAACATTTCTAGAAGTGACAAACTTCTTGGTTTCTAGATCCGTACATCTCTATCCTTTCCTACATGTATCGTGTCTAATAAAAATACATTTCTTTGCTTTTGGGTCAAGTTTGATTCAGTTAGATTTTTGGATTGTAGACATAACAAATTGAACCAAATACTCGAAAATAATTTATATTTGCCTTTACATCATAAAGAAGTTGAAAAGGAGATTGTTCTTTACCTGGCCATGGAGGTAAATGATTTATTAAATAACGTGCACATTGAATAACTTCAGCCTAAAGCTCTCGAGGGAGATTCTCATCATGCAATCATGAAAGACTTATAAGTGCCAGGTGAGATAATTTTCTTTCAGAAACCCCATTCTAATGTGGAGTATTTGGATATGTCATATGTCTCATAATGCCCTTCTCATCACAATCTTGAAAGAAATTATCTGACATGTATTCACCACCATTGTCACTTCTCAAGCATTTAATCTTTTTCCCAAATTCCTTTTCTACAACATTTCTAAATTTAACAAACTTAGATAATGCTTTACTTTTTTCTTTCAAGAACTTCACCCATGCATACCTTGAAAAATCGTCAACCAATACCATGACATAGCGATATCTGACATAACTTGGTATTTTTGTTGGTCCCATTAGGTCTATATGAACTAACTCAAAAGTGGTTGATCTGCGATTGGATGAGCTTTTGAAGGGAAGTTGATGGGATTGGCCATATTGACAGCCTTGACAAATCACATCTTGATGCACATTTTTTAAAGGTGGCATGCTATTTATTTATTTGTTTGAGGAAATTTGCTATAGCATTTGATAACCCAAATGCCCTAACCGAGCATGCCAAATTGCAGCGCTTTTGGTTTGGCTAGTTTTTTTTTATATAATCTTCACCTGCTAACAAGACAAACAAAAAACCTTTCTTCTCATGGGTTAAAACAACATCAGCTAAAATATTCTTCATATTATCAAGCACCTTTACATCGTTTGGCCCAAACAAAATATACTTTCTAGAACCAATAATTTAAGAGACTATAATTAAAATTTTTCTTTAAATCTAGAACATGATAGATATTATTTAATTTGATGTTAGTATCATCAACACCAAACTCTATAGCTCATTCCTTCATAACCGGATAAGCAGTGTCATTAATTGTGCTTATAACTCTTTCTCCTTTATGTTGACTTAACTCTGAGATTAATGAATCATTTCCAGTAACATGATGAGAGCAACTAGAGTCAATAATCCATTATTGCTTGTCACTTTAATGGTTGAAAAGAGCTGGACTATTTTTTACAACATCACTTTCCTTTCTTTTAATGACAATGATGGTGAAGCATTGCTCGTATTTGAGTGGTTCACTGCCTTCATTCTCACCGTTTGCTTTAGAAAGCTTTACTTTACAATTTTTCTTAATGTGCCCAGTTTTTCCACACCTATAGCACTTGATATGATTTGTATTTTATGAGTTACCACCAGTGGCTTTTCCGGCGCTTGACTCCTTTTTATTGTTCTTATTCCCAACTATTGTATTTTTCTTATTTTGTTTTCCCTTTGAAAATAGGACAACATCTGTATAAAAGTTCTTTGCGATTTGCTTTGCTAAAGCCTCTTGGTTGGAAAGCAGATTTTCTAGTTCTTCAATTGAAGGTTGTTTGGACCACCTTTGAATGGAAGTGACAAATGGGGTATACTCCTTTTTTAATCCTCAAATGATAAATCTTCGTAATCTAGCTTCACTGATCTTCTTATCCGGGTCTAGTTTTGAAATTTCAGCACAAACACTTTTAACACATAAGAAATATTCAGAAATAGACATACCTCCTTTTGTCAGCATTGCTAATTCATTTTCCAACAATTGCAACCTAACAGTATTCTTTTGGGAAAACAACCTCTGAAGTATCTCCCAAACTTTCTTTGGTGAACTTACATCACAAACATGATCAATGAACTCTTTGTTGATTGAGGTCTTAAGAGCAAAAAGAGTTTTTCCACATTTTATCTTCCATTTCCTTCGAGGTTCAACATTTTTTGATGTATCAGCAAGAATTTCAACATCGCCAACAATAAATTCCCATAGGTCTTGACCTTGAAAGTAAGCCTCCATGCACATTCTCCAGTACTTGTAGTTTGTCCCTACAAGCTTCTTAACACCATATTATGTATTCGAACTACTTTCTCCATTTACTAAATCCATACTGCAATCTCCTTCAACAAGACAAACAAACTTGATAGATAAGAACAAAGAAAGTAATGTGAAAGTATCACAACCTTGCTCTGATACCATAAAATAAAAAAATAGAGAAAGTTTTTCTATGGCAGTATATAAAAATAGAGAAAGAAATTACTAAAGAATGTTTATTGCTGTGAAAATTTTTTTTTTTTAACTTAGAAAATAGATCATTTTTTTTTAACTTAGAAAATAGATCAAATATAGGACCATATATATAGCCAAGGAACTTAACAATAAATCCTAAAAAATGCAACAACTGAAAAATCCCAACTAAGTTACAACTAATACTCCATGACATGACTCCATGTTCTTACATAATAGGAATACATTTATTTGACCTGGTAAAACAAAATTAAACAAAAGAAGAAGTAAGATGCACTAATTTTTAACAAATATAATTATTTGAAAGTTCATGTTTCCACTATGTGGGAGCTCATTTTTATCATGGATACATTTTTTCCATATGCATTTATACATATAATGAACAAATGTTTTTGCTTCACCGTGAATCTTGCAAGTTGCTTTATTTGGATAATATGTCAATAATTAAATATGACATGCCGCTAGAACTGTAACACTCTTATACTCTATATACGTACAATATATATAACTTGTATACGTAGAATATGTATATAGTATATAAAAGTGACATAATAAATAACCTTAGAAATTTCCATTTTAATATAAAATAATAATTATAACTTTGTAGAAAATCTCTAAAAAAATTGGCTAGAGTTTTATCTATAATTTTAACAAATTCCAAAATCATCAAACACACGATCTACACAGAAAATTTTACTCCCAAATATTTATAAAAACAATCTCCAATATTCCTCCTAAACTTTTCACAGCTTTTTAAATTCAACATTTTATATAAATTCAAAAATTTTCAAACCTATCCAATGTACCTTGCAAATTTATGTTTTTAACGACAACACTTATCAAAAGTATTCATATGTGCATATTGTTTCCCCAAAATATGATTAATATATGAATTATATTTATTTACTATACAAAACTCATATTACACAGTACATAAATAATACATAAATGCAACACCGTCAAGGTTAGTCTTGTCGCACCCACATCTTTAAGTTTTAATCACACACCAGTTCACCCTGGCCCTCACTTTTAATACCTGTGTAATATATACTACCGCGCTAAGCTCAAGAGCTTAGTGGTCATACTATAATAATATAATATTTAAAATCCATACATATCTATCAAGACACAGAAATTATTATGTCATCGTTCATTATCTTTTAACATATTTATTGCTCATCCAAACACTTAATTCATACACATCGATATATGCCACAGTTATTTTCTTATTCTTTTACTCATAATAATTATATTACCATATAATACTTATTCACTCAACACATACATGCCAATATCTCATACACCCCCAAAACACACATACACGTTGAGCTTAACCACTCCTATACAATTACCAAGTCTAATTATTACAATATCAATTTCACGGCCTAACTTTGCTGAGGTCCATTTTCAATCTCAACTTTAGGTCAAGACCTAGCTCTGCTTAGGTCTATCAACATATACTACACAAGACCTAGCTCTGCTCAAGTCTATCAATATATGCAATACTAATCTTAACTTTCTGGATAAGTAATTGTATAAGGTTAACAAACACACAATATCAATTTACATACCACATTCTCATTTAGTCTCTTTTCTTTTCCACACTTACTAGGTGATCAACACTTTGCCTAACCACCTCAAATTTCATAACATTAATCATTACTTTCACACAATGCCCCACCATAAGTCACACTCACAACGTGATTCATTCCCGTATTCCCAATATATTTTACTAATCACCATCTTATTAACATCAACAAATTAGTTTTTAATAATGTCACTTTAAAAAATATTGTTTATTCTTTAAAGTGAGCCAAATGTATTCTTTTCTCACCACCTTATTTATATTTTTCCACATTACACACTAGAAACCCAATTTCACATTCTCACTACATTTTCACAAATATTTCCATATAATACTTTATACTATATAACATTGATATACCTCATGTATATCACATAGCAATATCAATTTACATTAGACAATTATCAAATGTGACACACCCCATACAACTATGCAACATTGCATGAGTTGTATGAATGTCCATATTTCAAAATAACCATATATATATATTATATTTACGTTAAAATAACATCAAAATAATCCATTTTAACAATTATAAAACACTTCCTTCAAAAATCCAAAATTCAGATATTCTACCTCTAAACTCTAACTTCATCAATCATATTCACCTTAACAAATTAACTACCAAATCATCATTTACCCTCCTACTAATTACATAACTATCTATTTAAACCATCAAAGCCAACTTTCTCTCACTATCCATCTCATACATAATCTTAAATTCGAAGACAACAAAGCTTAAACAGGAAATACTTACTGAAAACTTTAATCTTTATTCAAAACCAACTTGAGATCCTTTGATTTTTAGTAAGATTTTCAGTATTTAAAGAAAATGTTTTCTCCTCTTAATCCCATGAAAATTTCGACCATCCCATATAGTAGTAGTAGAAGAAGAAGAATAAGAAAAAAGACTCTTTTAGTTTTCTTCTTCATTTCTATCCACATATATATTAATTATTTATTTTTTAATATATTTTTCCTTTTTTCAACCATACATTTTCTTTCTTCATTTGACTTTCTTTTTCTTTTATTTATTTATTTATATCTTCACATCCATAAATATATATTTAAATGTATATTTATATATTTATATCTCATTTATACTTTATTTATATGTTATGTATTATATTTTTATGTATATCTATATGTCATGTATATCTTATATATACATCATATACATAATGTATATATGTTTTGTATATATTATGTTTATATCTTATATTTGTCTCTTCCAATATACTTAATTAATCTTCCATGTTAAATATTTCAATATATACTAAAAATGTAGATGTTACAATAACCATAGAAGAGGTTGGTTTCAATGAACCAGACATAGGGGGTGCTAGAGTTATTTTTCTACATTCTCTATGTGTATCAAACTTTCTAAACTAAGTATAGTTGGGATTCCTCATCTACTGTATTCACCTCTTTTTTTTTCCTACTTTTCAGGTGGCGACTCCTTTTTTTTTAGGCTTAGGCCTATTGTTTTCTAAGGGCTAGATGCTAACAGTACCATGGTTGCAAAGTTGAGAACCATATCCTCGGCTGACAAAGCTTTCTAATTTAGCATTTTTTTCAGTTGCAAATCAAAATATTGTAACATATTCTAGTTCATATTGTAATCTACGTAGTATGTGATGGAGCATTATAGATTATTTTAAATGCTAGTTAGGAGTAGTTAGAGGTGAGTTACAGACAGTTAGAGACTTTGTAATTTAATATTTTTTTCAGTTGTAAATCAAAATCTTTTAAATAGATTTCAATTTCATATTTTAATCTACTTAGTGTATTAGAAAGTATTATAGAGTATTTTAAATGACAATTAGGAGTAGTTAGAAATGAGTTAAGGATAGTTAGATGTAATTAGGGACTTTCTAATTTAATATTTTTTAGTTATAAATTAAAATGTTGCAAATAGATTCTAATTTCTTATTTTAATCCATGCAGTGCATTAAAGAGTATTATGTAGTCTTTTAAATGCCAATTAGGGAAAGTTAGAGGTGAGTTAGAGATAGTTAGAGGCAGTTAGGAGTTTTTTAAATTAACATTTTTTTTCAGTTGTAAAACAAAATATTGCAAACAGATTTCAATTTTATATTTTAATCTATATAGTATATTGAAAAGTATTATGGAGTGTTTTAAATATTAGTAATGAGTAGTTAGAGGTGAGTTAAAGATAGTTAGAGGCAGTAGGGACTTTCTAATTTAGCATTTTTTTTTCTATTGCACATTAAAATTCTAGAAGCACATTCCTATTACAAATTTTAACTTTCAAAGTGTGTTAATGAGTAATATATGTAGAGCATTTCAAATAATAGTTAGGGGTTGTTAGAAGGTAATTAGAGGCAGTTATGGGCTAATAACCCTTAACTGCTCTTAATTCACCCTAACTGCCCCTAGCAATTTGGTAACAAGCCCTAACAATCTCCAGTAGTATGCAAAATTATTTCAAGTATAATCTCATAACCTGTATAACACTCTATATAACGTTTGGAGAATTGAGTCATTAAATAAAAGAAGAAAGAAGGATAAATAAAAAAAATTCTAGAATCATGGTAAAATTTAACAAAATCAACAAGTTTCTCATGGTGAAATGAAACGAAATTAACAAGTTTCTCTTGCATCATCATTATTTGAAAAAAAAAAATATTATGTATTGCTAATTCTATAACTTACCAATTTAAATGTATCAAAACTTAAATAGATTGACTGAAATAAAAAATGATGAATTTTAACGGAGTTTCATATAAAAAAAATGAAAGAGGTGGAAGAAGAATAAAAAAAAAAAAGAAAGAGGAAGAGCCAGCTTGAGAGGGAGAGAAAGATGATAAGAAAAAGAAAGATGATATCTTTTTAGGTTAAAAGGTATTTTTTTTTTATCCAAAATAGTGCATTTAGAAATATTATGGTCTAAAAAAATATCAACCATTTAATAAAAGGTATTTTAGAGATAGAATTCCCCTTAAAATTTAATAGTAATATAATATAAAGGATCTTCAATCTTCACATTATTATAAAATTAATGATAAAATTATTAATAAATAAAGGAAATAAAGAATAAAAATTAATTATCTTAAGAAGTAATTTAGAGAGAAAAGAACACTTATATTTTTCACTCTTTTATTATATATACAAAAACATTACAATCTTCTCTATTTATAGAGTTGGTATTTGAATAAAATATTACACGTTCATTAATAAATCATTAATAAAATTATAATAGAGATAAGATGATTAAAGAGACAAAGAAATAATGGAATAAAAAGGTAAAGAGATAAAAAGATTAGGAGAAATATCAAATCATTAATATTTTTTATTATTCATAACACTTCTCTTTGAATGTTTATCTATTAAGAATATTCCTCATTAAAATTTTACTAGGAGAAAATTCTGTGGGATAAAAATCTAGTGAAATAAAAGAGTATGCATTATTAATACATATACATGTTGAAAAACTAGTGAAAAAAACATTGGCTAAGGAAAAAAATACATCGTGTATTTTATTCTCCTTATGAAGACGTCACTTCATATCTTTAAGTCAATGTATTCCAATAATATATCTTAGCTCCTTAAATGCTACAGTAAATAGTGTTTATAAACAAATATGCTAGATGATCACTTAAGCTAATTTGTTGAACACCTATTTTACCTTTCTTTTGAAGATCATGAGTGAAAAAAAATTTTAGTGAAATATATTTTGTTTTATAACCTTTAATAAACCCTTTCTTTAGTTGAGCTATACATAATACATTGTCTTCATATAATATTGTTGGAATATTTTCTAGAAATGGCAAGCCATAAATTTTCTAGATATGATGGCTCAATGACCTTAGCCAAATACATTTTCAACTTGCTTCATATATTGCTATTATTTCTGCATAGTTTGAAGAAATAACAACTAAGATCTACTTTGTGGATAGCCATAATATAGTTGTATCTCCACATGTGAGTTAATATCCTATTTAGGATCGAGCTTTATGTGGATTAGATAAATATCTTGCATCTGCATGGCCAACTAATTGTGATTTAAATTTATTAGAATAAAACAAACCATATCAATTGTTCATCTGAAATATATAAAAATATGTTTAATTCTATTCCAATGTCTTCACATTGGATAAAAACTGAATTTTGCTAATAAATTTATAGCAAATGCTATGTCTGATATTGTATTATTAGCAAGATACATTAATGCATCTATAACACTTAAATATGGTACTTTATGACCAAGAAGTTCTTCTTTATTATCTCGAGGACGAAAATGATCTTTATCCACTTCTAATGATCTCACAACCATCGGGGGTACTCAATGGATATGCTTTATCCATATAAAAAATGTTCTAAGATTTTTCTTGTATAAGTTGACTGATGAACAAGAATTTCATCTTTTAGATACTTGATTTGCAAGCCTAGGAAAATTTTTTATTTTCCAAGATCTTTTATTTCAAATTCTTTCTTTAAATAATCAACTGTCTTTTGAAGCTTTTTAGGGGTTCTAATAATTTTTAAATCATCAATTATGATAAATTTTAATCCAAATCTTTTTATAAAAATATATAGACAAATTGGATCATTTTTATATCTTCATTTCAATAAATATTCACTAAAACGATTATATTACATTTGCTCTTATTGTTTTAATCTATACAGTAATTTCTATAATTTTATTGAATAGAATTCCCGAGAATGTTTTCATTCCTCATGTATTTTTAAATCTTTCAGAGATTTTCATATAGATTTCACTATTAAATGCATATAAATATAGATTTCACTATTTCAATATAGATTTCATATATATAAATAGGCTGTAACAACATCTATTAAATGCATGTTAAGCTTTTCATATACCACCATATTAATCAAATATCTAAACGTGATTGCATCAACCACAGGAGAATATGTCTCCTCATAGTAAATACCAGCCCTTTGCAAAAATTTTTGTGCAATTAATCGTACTCTATATCTCACAATTTTACTTTTCTCATTGCATTTTTGCATAAATACCTATTTTTACCCATTGGTATTACACCTTTAGATGTTTGGACTACGAGTTTAAAAACTTTATATTTTGAAAGTGAATTAAGTTCTGCTTGAATTGCTTCTTTACATTTTGACCAATCATTTCTATGCCTATATTTTTTAAAAGATGTAGGTTTAAGATCATCATTTTGTTTTA
This sequence comes from Garcia nutans, assembly GCA_947685225.1. NCBI lineage: Eukaryota > Viridiplantae > Streptophyta > Magnoliopsida > Malpighiales > Euphorbiaceae > Garcia > Garcia nutans. Next base: position 38,091,866 of record CANTUV010000033.1, on the reverse strand, counting down.
AAATATGAGCAACAATATTATAGGCAAAAATGTTATTGACAACTATATCTTTACGATTTCTCGTAATAATATAATATATTAAGATCTCATTATTTTCACAATTCTCAGATACCCGAACCTCTTATAGAGTTGTATGATTAGTTATATATTAGGTTTCTTCAGGAGCACCCGCCTCCAAAATAAGATCATATTAATTATTTATTCCTCTTTTTTTTCTATAATTTTTTTCTTTGGAACTGATTGGTCTACCACGCTTCAGGTGTAGATTACTAGTATTTATATTATCAAATTATCCTACAGGGACATTAATCAAAACAATAGCATTTACAATTGATGTATGAGATTTAATAATTCTTTTTAAATTAACAAATGCATCTGGCAACTTATTTATAATATTTTATAAATATGTTATCTTTTGAACTTTTAGTTCACATTGCTTTATTTGAGGATCTAAGTAAAATAATGATAATGCATTCTATGTAATTTTTTTTTTCAGTTGTTTATTCTCTCCCCTAATATTGGAAAAATTATTTCATCAAAATGACAATCAACAAATCTCACTGTAAATAAATCTTCAATTAATGGTTCAAGATATTTAATTATAGAAAGAGACTATATCCAACATATATTCCAAACCTCCTTTAAAGACCAATCTTTGTGCATTGCGATAGAGTAATTGGAATATATACCGTACAACTAAAAATTCTAAGATGAAAAATATTTGATTCTTGATTAAAAGTTAATTGTAATGGAGAAAATTTATGATAATTTATTAGCTTGATGCGTATAAGGTATTGCTACATGTAAAATAGCATGTCCCCATGCATAAATAAAGAGTTGTATTCTCATAAGTAATGGTCTAGCTATTAATTAAAGACATTTGATTAATGATTCTACTAGATCATTTTGTATATGCGCAGGTGCAACAAGCCTTTCAATTGTTATTTCAATTGACATACAATAATCATTAAAAGCATGAGACATAAACTCATTTGCATTATCAAGTCGAATTGACTTGATTGTATAATAAGGAAACTATGCTCTTAATCTAATTAATTGAGCAAGTAATCTCGCAAACGTTAGATCACGAGATAATAATAAATATACATGTTACCATCTTATTGATGCATTAATTAAAATCATAAAATTTTTGAATAGTCTACATGGTGGATAAATGGGTCCATAAATATTACCCTAAATTCGTTCTAAAAATGCAGGAGAGTCAATTTCAATTTAAGTTGGTGATAGTTTAATAATTAATTTTTCTTAAAAACATACAACGTAGAAAAAATTTTTTCTTTGAAGAATCTTCTAGTTTTTCAATGGATGTCTATGTAGATTTTTAATAATTTTACTCATTATTATCAAATCAGGATGGCCTAACTGATCAAGCCAAATTGTAAAAATATTTTGATTTGTAAACTTATAGTTTATTGTAAAAATTTACTTTAATTGTACTAATTCATGTGTATTACAAACTAGAGAAAAAACAAAGAATTTTTCTAATAAATATTTTTCTCCTGAAATAATATTTGTAATATAAAAATATTCTTGATTTTTCTCATTTATAATCTCAATATAATATCCATTGCTGCGAATATCTTGAAAACTTAATAAATTTCAATGAAACTTTGGAGAAAATAATGCATTATTTATAATAATTTTTGTTCCTTTTAGTAATAATATATTTGTTCTTTCAAAACCTTTAATTATTTTTGTATCACAAGATATTGTAGTAATAATTGCTTCGCTCATTTTCAAAAAAGAAAAATATTTTGTATTTTTAAGGAGTATAAGTGTGGTTGCACTAACCACAATACATATATCTTCTTGGATTCAATCAAAAGTGAAGAATTACTCATTTTTATTCATTTTGAAATAAAACATAATGTTTTTAAAAATATTATTAAGGAAAAAATTACATTAAGAAAAATAAAAAAATATTACAATAAAGTAAAGTAATAACACACACAAAAATGCAATAACAACTTGCTCACAAAATAAACTATTATAATATCTTGATTTATTTTTATTTTTATTTTTTAATTAATTTTGCCTTCTCAATTAGTTTAAAAAAGTCAGCTACATCCAAATGTGTTATATCAATAGGATCATTATTTTGAAAAATACAATTGGCTTCAATATCCTTTCCCTTCTCCTTCAATGATACTTGGTATCAACAAGATACGTAGATTTACAAGTGTGTAACCAATGTCCAGTCATACTACATCGATAATATTTACTTTCAATATTTTTGCATATTTATTTTATCTTACTTTTACCTTTATCTTATTTTACATCACCGTTATCTCACTTCTAGTGGTAATTTATATTTTTAGAATTAGAACTACTATGATAATTATTTTCCATGATAATTATTTGTCATGACCATAAATATGATTACGACTATGACCATGACCACGGGTATTACAATGACCACGATCACAACCACGACCATTTCCTCCTACATTTTCACTATTATTATATTTTACCACATTCACTTGAAGGAATTGAGTAAAGCCAGTAGGATGTGCCTCATATTTTTTTTTTATCAGTAATTCATTATTTTATTTAACTACAAGAAGACATGAAATTAATTCAGAATATTTTTTAAAACCCTTTTTTTTTGATATTGTTGCTGCAAGAACACATTTGAGGCATGAAAAGTAGAGAAAGTTTTCTCTGGTATATTATCATTATTTACTTTTTCTCTATACAATTTTAACTGAGAGCTAATTTTTAAATAATATTAAATTATATTCGTTCACAATTTTAAAATTTTGTAATTTTAAATACATCAAATTATAACGAGCTTTTAAGAGAATTACCGTCTTTTAGTAGTCATATCTTTTTTTTTTCAAATTTTTTCATAGAATAAATGAATCTTTTATAGTAATATATTCACCTTTTAGCCTTCCATCAAGATGATGGCGAAGGAAAATCATCGCCTTTACATGATTTGAAACATCATTTTTTTTTATAGTATTTCTAAGACCTATAACATCTGAATTGATTTCAGCATCTAATATTCATGATAAATCATTTTTTCTAGTAATATCAAGTATTATGAATTTAAGTTTTGTAAAGTTTGCCGTTGTAAATACTACAAAAAAAAATAGATAAAATGTAAATCTAATTCATATTAATACTGAAAAAGAATAATTATAAATATTTACAAAAATATAATCAAATTATGATATGTATCTAGTCATAATTGGATATGTATATATGGTGAATATTTATAAAACTAATAATTATAAAACTAAAAATAAAATTAAATATTCATCATATTAGTTGATAATTTTATTATTCACATTATATTTAAGATATTATCAAGCTTGGATTTAAATTTAAATACTTAAAATGAATAATTTGATATAGTCTTATGTTGATAATGTGTTATAAAATCAATAATAAAATTATTAACAAATAAAAAAATAAAGAGCAGAAATTAGTTATCTTAAGAAATAATTTAAAGAGAAAGAATACTTATATTATATATATATATAAATCTTATAATTTTTCTATTTATAGAATTAGAATTATGATAAAAATTGAGATAAAATAATTAAAAAGACAAAAAAAATAACAGAATAAAAAAAATAAAAAGATAAAAAAAATTAGGAGAAACATTCCCAATGATAATACACGTCTTATTTTATTTATTTTTTAAAAAGGAACCCTAAAATCTTTGAACTCAGCGGCCGTTCGTGACGTTTTCTCCTCGCTCATTCTCGAGTCGGGTCTCTGAGGCATTTCAGAGCCTCTTCCTCTCTTTTTATTAGGGCTGTAAATGAGCCAAGCTACTCGAGTCCGGCTTGGATCTCGGCTTGGTAAAAGCTCATTCAGGCTCGAGCTCGAGCTGCTCATTTGTTAAATGAGCCAAGCTCAAGCTATGAAATACTCGGCTCGTTAGCTCGTTAGCTCGCGAGCTAGCTTATTTAAAAAACTCGTGAATTAAGCTCGTAAGCTAGCTCATTTAGTGTATTGGATTAAAAATATATATAATTTAATTTATATATATTAAACTATATATGCGAATATATTAATTTTTGACTAACTTAATTTATATAATTTATTAATATGTGATAAATAAATTAAATAATATACAATATAAAATAGCTTAGCAATTTATAGTAAAATATAAAATTATAGTAATGTAATATTTTATTTTTATTAATATACAATTATATTATTCATATTTCAACATAAATTTTAGTATATCTTTTATAAAAATTAGAAAAAGTGAATGAAAAATAAAAATTAAAATAAGTTTATTGAGCTCGTTAAACTTATTTAAACTAAGCTCGAGTTCAAGCTCGAGATACATGATATATAAGTTGGCTCGATACAAGTTCGGGCTCGGCTCGAGCTCAATTCGAATTCGAATTCGAACTCGATTATTTTATAATGAGCCGAGCTTGAGCTTTTCAAAGCTTGGCTCGGCTCGATTACAGCCCTACTTTTTATAGTCTAGTCTGATTTTTTTCATTACCAAAATACGAATTAAAATTAAAGAATAAACTTAAATAAGTCACAGATTTCTTGTTCTTCCTTCTCTATTCAGGATTTCAGGTCAGTACAAGCTCCTGTTTGGTTTGTTTTATGATTTTTGCAGGCTTTATTATTATTATTATTGTTCCGCTTAAAGTAAACAAAGTCACTTTATTCTATTGAGTAATTTTTTTAGTTTCAAAAGTTATTATTTTTAGAATTTGAAGTATTTGCTTGTTTAGTTGTTTTATGGAATTGCGGGCGCCTGTTGTTGGGAAGCAAACTAGTTACAGTTTCAAGCTATAACTTTTAATTACCAGATGAGTACTGAAAACATTTTACCTCCCATGGAGCAGGTGTAGTATATATTCTCTGGTTTTATAGACAAAAAGTTGACATTTTGGCCAAAATTTGTGGTTATAGTTGTTGGAACATTAGAAAATAATTGAAGATTCTTTTGTTTACAGGAGATACCGAATGATTTGGATACTAAAGTAAAGAAGTATCTTAGAGGCGAAGGTGCTAACTTGGAGGTACGGAATTATGGTCTGTTGAGGCTTTTACTGACAAAATTTGTTGGGTTTTTATTGCATTGTGAATTATTCTTGTTTTTGTAGGTTTTGAAAGACAAGAAACTAAAGGGTCAACTTTCTGTTAGAGAAGAATTACATGGAATATCTGCAAAAGCTGCTGCCAAGGCTGAGAAGGTGAACTATTTGTTTGGTATATTTTTACATTGTTGAGGTCAACCTTTTTCTGTTTCACCTCTGGTTCTGTATTTGTATTTTGATGTCATAATTTTATTCATAAAAATTAAGAAAATTGCCTTTCATTTCGAAGGAATTCTTGGTTCAATTTGCGATTTTGACATGTTATTACTCTTTTAGTAAATGGTATGATATATTTCTTTTATTTGATTACCATATGCTATGTGATTCTTCGACAGTGGCTTATGCCAACCGAAGGAGGCTATCTTGAGGCTGAAGGTATTGAGAAGACATGGAGGATTAAACAAGACGCAATTACTCATGAAGTTGATATCTCAAGCTTAAAGAATCAATATGACATAATCTTACCAGGTTTGTTTACACTGGTTTTATTTACAGTCAAAATTTGGATGTCTTTTACTGCAATTCCGTAGATTAGTTATTGGATGACTTGATGAGGCATGCTATGTGTGCATGCGTTGTCTTTCGCATCAATTCAAGTAGCAATTATTGGTTTCAGCTTTTCTTGAAAAATTGATGAAAAGGAACCATACATCCTGAAGTCTTTTTATTTAGGTATTTATTAAGCCTTTTTTTCATGTATATCTTTTATTACATATTATAAGAGGGTGTTTCTCAAAACTGGAGCTTTTCAGCTTATTGTGAATAAGTGATTTTTAAATTATAATCAGATTAAAAATAAGCAGTTAAGCGTTTCTGTAAACTAGTTAATAATTAGCTGATAATCAGTTTATAATCAGTTAACTGTTTCTATAAAATCAATTTATAATCAGTTTTTAATTGCAGAAACTGTCAAAATGACCAAACTGTCCCTGAGTTTATTTATTGTATAAAAATGATTTTTTAAATGTCAATTCAAAATTTATTTTGCAATAATAATAATAATAATAATAATTTATTTAATAATAATAATAATAATAATAATATTGGTGTTATCAATAAATTATACAAATAAAAAACTATCATGTAAAATGTATAGGGTGGGTAAATTTGGAATATTGAAGATTAGGTAGGGATAGTATGGTCTTTTACTTGATCAAAACTGCTTAAAAAATAAGTGCTTAAAAAAAGTAGCAAAACCCAACTTTTAAAAAACTGATTAAAATCAGATTATAATCTACTATTTAAGTTTTTAGAAATACTTAAATAAACAACTTATAATTTAAAAACTACTTATAATCAGTTTTGACCAGCTTTTAAGTTTTGAGAAACACTCTCTAAATATCAATCGGCTTTAAATTGAAATGAAGCATTGGATGGTGAATTTAGTTGTGTTGACAATGATATAAATTCTTATGGTGTTCTCATATTGTTATCCACTTCAATAAATTATAAATTGCATATATTATGAGGTCTTCATATGTCGGCAATAAAAAATTTTATTTCTTTTGAAATTTAATTTATGCAAAATAATTATAAAAAATAGAAGAAATAATATTTTCATTGCAACTCGTGAAAAATTCTTCTTTTTTATTTCTAAAATCATCAAATCTTTTCTTGCCACAGAGTTTCTGGGATAGTTTCCTTATTTGAGTCTCTCTTTCTTGAATGAAATTACGCAATGCTCTTAATGGGACTTAACCCATTCTCAACCAAAATATGCAGATCTTGGTCCATACACTCTGGATTTCACCCCAAGTGGACGGTACATGGCTGTTGCTGGGCGCAAGGGCCACATGGCAGTTGTAGACATGAAAAATATGAGCCTCATCAAAGAGATGCAGGTATGCGCTCATTGTTTCAAGGTTGACATGGCCTTTAATGGGATATGACTGCGTTGAGGATGATACCTATGCAGGGGCGGAGGCAGGTGGGGTCGAGTGGGGGCTGACGACCCCCCCTGCCGGCCGCCGGACGTGAAAATCTTCAGCCCTTCAGCTCCCTCAGCCTCCTCAGCACCTCAGTTTCAGCCCCCTCAGCCCTTCAGCTCCCTCAGTGTAATATCCTCATATATGCCCTAGAAGTTGTGATTATGTTGTTGTTGTTGTTATATAATTGGATTGAATATATGTGTTAAATTACAAGAGAAAAGAAATAGAGAAAAGAATGTTTATGTATATGTGATTTGGGAAAGAATTTAGGGTTTAGAGAGAATGGTATATGTTGTGTATATGATGATATATATAACATATAAGTTGGTCAAAATGAAGAGTCAAGGAAAGAAGATATTTATTTTTGTTAAGTGTGAAGTTACTATAAAGGGCATGTAATGAATGGTAATCAAGACAAATGGTATAAGGGTGTTTAGGTAATTACTCTTGTTGAATCACTTGGTGGAGATTTAAAGAGGTGATATTTTGTCTTTTCTTCATTTCCTTCTTCTTCTTCTTCTTCTCTTCTCCACGTTGGTTGGCTCCTCCTTAGACAAGAGAGAGCAAAGTGAGATTTGTTTAATTCTAACATCAAATTGAAGGGAGAATCAAAGGATTTAATTGAAGATTTGTGGAATTCAACAACTTAGGTAAGTTCTTTCTCTTGATTTTCCTTTGTTCTTTTGAAATTGTGTTTGGGATTGGTGAGTTGATATGGATGGTTGATTAAGTGTGTTTGTGATGTGTTTTTAAGCATTAAGTTTTGAAGGAAGTGAATTGTCATTGATTTGGGAAGTGAAGAAGTCTTGAAAAAGGAAGTGTTTAGAAGTGGTGCTTAAGGTAAGTACACACTTGTTTCTCTTGCTAATTGAAGTTGTTTGAAGGTTTGATTGTTATATGTTGGTGATGAAAATGTTGTGATGAGTATGTAAAATAATTGCTAATAATGTTGATTATGTCCATTTGAATGAGGTTATGTTGTGTACAATGTGTTTTAAGTTAACCAAAAGAAGTTTGGCTACATTTAGGGTTTATGTATGAGAAATGTAATTTGGGACGGTCGCTATTAGTCTTGGGCGGTCGCTATTTAGTCATGTGCGGTCGCGACTTAGGTCGGACTTTTGACCGCGAAACCTACTGTGATAGGGTTTCATCTTTTGATTGTGAAGTGCGGTCGCGACTTAGGTCGGACTTCTGACCGCGAAATCTACTGTGATAAGGTTTCATCGTGTAACTGTATGGCGCGGTCGTATTCAGGTGAGGCGCGACCGCTAGAAGTGTTCTGTTCTGCTTTATTTGAAGCAATTTAATTTTTGTAACAAGATTCTCAAATACTTGTTAAATAGATCATCCATATGAGTTGTCAAGGATCAAAATAGAGATCATTTGTCTAACATCATTGTTGAGATTGAACAATGTTATATTATGTATTGTGAATGGTAATGTATTATATTGTTTGCATAACGTGACTAGTGTTATGACTTAAATAGCGCGAAAGAGGCGATGATCATTCAAAAAGGTACGTGCAATGTAATTTGTTATGTTAAACGTTTTAATAACGAATGATGTTAATGTGTCTTGAGAAATGATTGAAATGAAATAAATAGACATATTGTTTATATGACGATGAATTTAAGATACATATGCAATGAAATTAATGATGTATGTTCGAATAATGTCATGTTTGTGTAGTTAATGTAATTGGTGTTGTATATATATATATATCAATGATGATGTGTATGATGTGAAGCCATTGTGATTGGCAATGATGATTCAAATGAGATGTGAAGCCATTGTGATTGGCTATGATGATTCAATTGAAAGAGATAAGGCATGTTTGCCTAATTGATGATGAGATTGATAATGAAATAATAAATGAATTGTGTAACTAATGTGTTATTCGATTTCAGAGTTCTGGGTTTGGAGGCATGCCTATAAAATGAGAAAGGTAACAGTCTTGCCGGGTTGAGGATCTCTTCGTTTTAAGTTGAATTGAGATCCAAGAGACTGGGTCTGTTACACTATGAGAAATTGTAATTATGAGATATATGATTGGTAACAGTCTTGCCGGGTTGAGGATCACCTCGAGTTTAGCCGAGTTGATGATCCAAGAGACTGGGTCTGTTACGCTATCCATGGATAGAGATATTGATATATGATGCCTACGGGCTTGATAATTATGATTATAGACCAAAGCAGTAACTCTGAACTTTGAATAACATATTAGTGTTTTGGGCCCGAGTCTGTCTTTATTGTCAATGTGAAATGCAAGTATTGAAATATTGATTGTGAGTATTAATACTGAATTATGCTTGGTGAATTGTGAATAATATAATGTTATTAAGTGTAATATGTAAATGAATTGTGATTTATGATTTGTATGATATGTAATTTGTGTATTGCAATAATGAGTGGTATGATAGGTAAAGTGTGTATTGCAATAATAATTGGTATGGTATATATATAATGTAGGGGTAGTAATATATTGGTTTTGAGTATTGGTGATGCATTGGGGTTGGTGATAATATTATGTATATATATACATCATATATGAAATTAGCTATGATATATTAAAGATGAAATTAAAAAGAAAAGAAGATATGATAAGAACTAATTATATATTGAATTGATGTATCATTATATGTCAATACTTCTATACTATATGTTTATATCTTTATAGTTGGACTACTAAGCTCTCGGGCTTAGCGCGGGTGTTTATTCGCGCAGGTTTATAGATGGAAGATATGAAGTCTTTTATTATGCCACAAGAAGAGTAAAGTTTGTCGAGACCAACTAGAGGGTAATGCATACATGTATAAATTTTTAATTATCATGTATTTCTGACGAGAGAGTATTTATATGTATAAATGAAGTTTTGATAAAGATAATGATTTTGTAAATGTTATTTAAATTAATGTATTATGGTTTGAACTCTGTTACAGGTTTTTAAAAGGTAACGAAAAGTGACATCCTTATACTTTATATATTTACTGTATGTATACTAGGTATACGTATAGTACTTATATAGGGTATCGGGGTGTTACAATTATTTTGGTATCAGAGCTTAGGTTCGAGATTCTCGGCCTAAGTGAAATTAAAAAGAAAAAGTTTTGAAATGTTAAAATGAATTACAAAGAAGAGTTTTGAAATGTAATTTGTAATACATGTATATGCATTGACACCTAGGTTGGTCTCAGATGTGGCATTATGTGATGTGGGATAAATTTGAATTATGAGAGGGATGATAATGTCTGAATGAGGTTTTTACTTGAAAGTAAAAACTAGAGAAAGAAATGATATGAAAACTAAAATAAAATAAAAATATTGGTTAATGTAAGAAAATATAATGGTGTTGTTTGCATTGTTGTTTTAATGCAAATATTGTAAATTTAATGTGATAATGTAATGTAATATTTTAGTGATCAAAGATTGAGTTGATCACTTGAAAATGTAAGGTACGTACAGTATTGCATGTTTGTAACCTATATAATTATTTGTCTATTAATGTTGAGAATGATTACGCTTGTATTGATGAACTTGTGCAAAGCTAGGTCACGTGATAAGATTGATAGTGAGAATTGGATTGAGCAACGTTAGTTTAAGAAAACTGAAATTTGTAATAACTAGACTTGAAAAGCGTATAAAGGTTATTGGGCTCAATGTGTATATGATTGGATGTATTGTACATATGTATATATATGTGAGTGATATATATATATGTTGAATGGTAAACTAATGGATAGTAAAGTTAAGATTTTGTTTAAAGGAAAAAGAGATGATATGGGTTAAGTAAAAATATACATTGGTATTGTTACCTTAATACGGACATTGTGAATTCAATGTTAGAAATGTGAGATGCTTGGATATTGTGAAAGCTCAATGTAATGGTGGTAATAGGTGATATTTGAATTGTTGAAGTGAGCTTGATAATTGTGAAAAGTAGATGTTTTAATACTGCTTTGTGATATATAAATATATAAGATGAGTTTGGCAAATTGAAGTTAAGTGAGGTGGTAAGTTGAGAAGTTAAAGTTTTAGTGGCATTTGATAAAGATTATTTGGATATTGATGGTTTAATGTGTATGCAATACATGAGCTAAATGAAATGACTAATATGGCATATGAAAGTCTTATGAATTGAGTAAAGTGATTGATAGTATAAGAATTTATCTTGAAGTATAAAAGAGAAGTGGATAAGCAAATGAGGATGAGCTATTTTAAGGCATTATATTGAAAAGGGTAAAAATGGATATGGAAATATATTAAATGCTTTTAAAGATGAAAGTGAAAGAAATGTTACATTGGGAATGTGGTTAAGATGGATATAAAGTGCTATTATAGTCAGTATATATGTATGTGTGTTGTATGAATAAATACTTTGCATCATATTGGAAGAGATGGTACTGGATGATTCTCGCTGACTCTCTTGAGGGGGAAGTTAGGTATTCGATCCAGAGTGGCGACTTGCACTCATGTGTCTTGGGTGTAATTCGAATAAGTGAATTCTGTTGGAAGGCCGTGAGGGCAGTTTGGTACTGTAGCAGCCCAGCTCTGAGGCCCTGATGGTTTCTCCGGATAGGAATGGTTTAGCAGGTGGACTAAGACAGTTGTTACAGTTATAAAGGAACATTTTTAGTGAATGTATGAAAAAGGAAAATAAAACAAGAGTATATAATTAAGTATATACATTTATATGATATGTAAACTGAGTTTCTCAATGTGAATGAAATTATGACATGAATGTGACCTATGAATTTGTATGTGGTATAATTATAGAATTAGTGTTATGGAAATGATGTAGTATGTATTAGTGGACCTAAGAGAGACTAGGACTTGAACTGGGTACAGCTAGATGAGTGATGTGATGGAAGTGAAAATAGAATGGACTTGAGTATTATGGAACAGTGGAGTTTGTGATAGTGAGCATTGAACTTAATTATCATATGATATTTAGAGTTCCAAAGTATTCATATATGGAAAGTTTTATGCAATTATACATTATAAGAAATTGTAAATGGATTAGAAATGAAGTGATGAATAAAATTGTATAGCAGCTGCATATGATTGAATATGTATAAAGTAATATTGTTGAAACATGAATTAAGTGGATAAAGATCATATAATCGAGTGCAAATTGGTTTGAAACGGAGTTAGAATGTATTAACTTCTGATATAGCAAAAATGTAAAGAAGGAATGTGTAATTCTTGAAATACATCTTAACCTTGTATTTGTATAGATTGAGGATAAAATTATGAGAAAAAAAACAGTATTGATCTGAAAGTCCTAGGCTTGAATATTAATCTTTTATAGCCATGTGTTTTGTTTAGTATATTTGATCGGTTAATTTGTTATTCCTGGATTTGGATCTTAGATATAATGATTGTAATGCAGATCTGGTGGGATTGAATTTTGTTTGAAAAGTATAGTTGAAAGTTATGATGGATAAAGTTGTACTTTATCATTTTTTTTGTTAAAAATTTGGTTATAACTGTGAAGATTAAGAGAGAAAAAGGAAATTATGAAAATGTTTTGAGTTAGGGATGATATGACAATAAGGTAATCAAAATAAATATGATTGAAAGTTATACTGAATATGTTTATGGTATGTAATGAATGAATGAATGAACTTGAGGTTTAAGTGAAAGAACTATTAGTAGTAAATATGATATAAAATTTTTATGAGAATTGGTGGAAATTATATTAAGATAATTTAAAATAATTTGTTATCATGATAATTTGATTGAATATGGATCGGAAATGATCAGGAATTGTATATAAGTTGCCCTAATGGAATTAAGTTATATATATACATATATGAATATGATGAAATTTTATGATGAGTCAAATACATTAATTGTTGGTTGGAGTTGAATAAGATTTGAATATGGATATATTGTGACAGATAGATCAATGGATCTAGAATTGGCTAAGATTATGAATCATTATTGAAATTTATTGTGTATAGTTGTATTAAGAAAATAGTTATTTACATGATAATGTATATGATGTAAATTTTAAAGTATGATTGGACATGAATAAGTGGAATATAGTAATTGTTAATCATGATAAGAAGAGAAAAAGATTGGTTATCTATAAAATAAGTTGAAAGATAATGTATTAATATGTAAGTTAAGTGAAAAGCGTGCTAAAAAAAAAAAACTCCATTTATGGAAAAATCAGGATTTTGTTATCTATTGAGAGTAATAAGTGTCTATTTAGACAGTGATTGTAATGATGGGATAATTAATGCACAAATATAACCAATGGTTTTTAAGGTTAAAGTTAAGAGAGTAATTACAAAGAGATGAAGGAACAATATATATTAAATATAAAGATTGGATGAACTATATAAATGAGCTGATTCTTGTATAAAGTCATTATAGGAAATGTAATGAGATCTTTTGAATGTTTGATCAAGGAAGTAATCAATTGTATAAACATATAGAATGATGAATTATGGAAATTGAAAGAAGATGGTTGATTCTAAAGGGAAGAGTTGAAGTTATGTGATTTGATAATATAATAACTTAAGCATATAATTAACTCCATATAGGAGTTAAGATAGTATTTTGTTAAGAATAAATTGTTATGGTACTGATAATTTCGAGGACGAAATTATTTAAGGGGGAGAGAATTGTAATATCCTCATATATGCCCTAGAAGTTGTGATTATGTTGTTGTTGTTGTTATATAATTGGATTGAATATATGTGTTAAATTACAAGAGAAAAGAAATAGAGAAAAGAATGTTTATGTATATGTGATTTGGGAAAGAATTTAGGGTTTAGAGAGAATGGTATATGTTGTGTATATGATGATATATATAACATATAAGTTGGTCAAAATGAAGAGTCAAGGAAAGAAGATATTTATTTTTGTTAAGTGTGAAGTTACTATAAAGGGCATGTAATGAATGGTAATCAAGACAAATGGTATAAGGGTGTTTAGGTAATTACTCTTGTTGAATCACTTGGTGGAGATTTAAAGAGGTGATATTTTGTCTTTTCTTCATTTCCTTCTTCTTCTTCTTCTTCTCTTCTCCACGTTGGTTGGCTCCTCCTTAGACAAGAGAGAGCAAAGTGAGATTTGTTTAATTCTAACATCAAATTGAAGGGAGAATCAAAGGATTTAATTGAAGATTTGTGGAATTCAACAACTTAGGTAAGTTCTTTCTCTTGATTTTCCTTTGTTCTTTTGAAATTGTGTTTGGGATTGGTGAGTTGATATGGATGGTTGATTAAGTGTGTTTGTGATGTGTTTTTAAGCATTAAGTTTTGAAGGAAGTGAATTGTCATTGATTTGGGAAGTGAAGAAGTCTTGAAAAAGGAAGTGTTTAGAAGTGGTGCTTAAGGTAAGTACACACTTGTTTCTCTTGCTAATTGAAGTTGTTTGAAGGTTTGATTGTTATATGTTGGTGATGAAAATGTTGTGATGAGTATGTAAAATAATTGCTAATAATGTTGATTATGTCCATTTGAATGAGGTTATGTTGTGTACAATGTGTTTTAAGTTAACCAAAAGAAGTTTGGCTACATTTAGGGTTTATGTATGAGAAATGTAATTTGGGACGGTCGCTATTAGTCTTGGGCGGTCGCTATTTAGTCATGTGCGGTCGCGACTTAGGTCGGACTTTTGACCGCGAAACCTACTGTGATAGGGTTTCATCTTTTGATTGTGAAGTGCGGTCGCGACTTAGGTCGGACTTCTGACCGCGAAATCTACTGTGATAAGGTTTCATCGTGTAACTGTATGGCGCGGTCGTATTCAGGTGAGGCGCGACCGCTAGAAGTGTTCTGTTCTGCTTTATTTGAAGCAATTTAATTTTTGTAACAAGATTCTCAAATACTTGTTAAATAGATCATCCATATGAGTTGTCAAGGATCAAAATAGAGATCATTTGTCTAACATCATTGTTGAGATTGAACAATGTTATATTATGTATTGTGAATGGTAATGTATTATATTGTTTGCATAACGTGACTAGTGTTATGACTTAAATAGCGCGAAAGAGGCGATGATCATTCAAAAAGGTACGTGCAATGTAATTTGTTATGTTAAACGTTTTAATAACGAATGATGTTAATGTGTCTTGAGAAATGATTGAAATGAAATAAATAGACATATTGTTTATATGACGATGAATTTAAGATACATATGCAATGAAATTAATGATGTATGTTCGAATAATGTCATGTTTGTGTAGTTAATGTAATTGGTGTTGTATATATATATATATCAATGATGATGTGTATGATGTGAAGCCATTGTGATTGGCAATGATGATTCAAATGAGATGTGAAGCCATTGTGATTGGCTATGATGATTCAATTGAAAGAGATAAGGCATGTTTGCCTAATTGATGATGAGATTGATAATGAAATAATAAATGAATTGTGTAACTAATGTGTTATTCGATTTCAGAGTTCTGGGTTTGGAGGCATGCCTATAAAATGAGAAAGGTAACAGTCTTGCCGGGTTGAGGATCTCTTCGTTTTGAGTTGAATTGAGATCCAAGAGACTGGGTCTGTTACACTATGAGAAATTGTAATTATGAGATATATGATTGGTAACAGTCTTGCCGGGTTGAGGATCACCTCGAGTTTAGCCGAGTTGATGATCCAAGAGACTGGGTCTGTTACGCTATCCATGGATAGAGATATTGATATATGATGCCTACGGGCTTGATAATTATGATTATAGACCAAAGCAGTAACTCTGAACTTTGAATAACATATTAGTGTTTTGGGCCCGAGTCTGTCTTTATTGTCAATGTGAAATGCAAGTATTGAAATATTGATTGTGAGTATTAATACTGAATTATGCTTGGTGAATTGTGAATAATATAATGTTATTAAGTGTAATATGTAAATGAATTGTGATTTATGATTTGTATGATATGTAATTTGTGTATTGCAATAATGAGTGGTATGATAGGTAAAGTGTGTATTGCAATAATAATTGGTATGGTATATATATAATGTAGGGGTAGTAATATATTGGTTTTGAGTATTGGTGATGCATTGGGGTTGGTGATAATATTATGTATATATATACATCATATATGAAATTAGCTATGATATATTAAAGATGAAATTAAAAAGAAAAGAAGATATGATAAGAACTAATTATATATTGAATTGATGTATCATTATATGTCAATACTTCTATACTATATGTTTATATCTTTATAGTTGGACTACTAAGCTCTCGGGCTTAGCGCGGGTGTTTATTCGCGCATGTTTATAGATGGAAGATATGAAGTCTTTTATTATGCCACAAGAAGAGTAAAGTTTGTCGAGACCAACTAGAGGGTAATGCATACATGTATAAATTTTTAATTATCATGTATTTCTGACGAGAGAGTATTTATATGTATAAATGAAGTTTTGATAAAGATAATGATTTTGTAAATGTTATTTAAATTAATGTATTATGGTTTGAACTCTGTTACAGGTTTTTAAAAGGTAACGAAAAGTGACATCCTTATACTTTATATATTTACTGTATGTATACTAGGTATACATATAGTACTTATATAGGGTATCGGGGTATTACACTCAGCCTCCTCAGCCCCTCAGTTTCAGCCCCCTCAGCCCCTCAACAGCTCAGCCTCAGCCCTCCTCTCTCAGCCCTCAGCCCCCCCTCTCAGCCCTCCTGGCTCCGCCACTGTACCTATGTTACATATAGTAGAAGAAAAAGGAGTAATAGAAGGCTTGAGCCTGAATTAGTGTTAAGGGCTGAATTGTGAGTAGGACAAATAATAACTAGAATTAGTTGTGCGGTTCTGTGTAGGGCTGCGTGAATAGTGATTATAATATTTTGTTTGTTTATGAGTAATGCTTTTATGATCATACTGAGGGTTATGCATATGTCATTATGAATGAATGAATGAAAATATTCCTTTCTTAACTTTCTCTCTTCCTCCTATTCTATTATCTTCCTCTTTCTAATCTTCTATTCCCCTGTTCTAACTTAGTTTTCTATTTTCCCTTCCAACTAATTAAATCAGTAGCCTTAATAGCTACAATTTGGTATCAGAGCAGTACGAACTGGACGATTTTAATACAATGAGTAAACTAAATAAGAAGGGCACTAAAGCTGTTGGGAGTAGCGAAACGGGTATTGGAGAAATAGAGGAGGTTGAACAACTCACCTCTTGGCAGGACGATGTTAAACTCCGTTTTGAAGCCCTTCAGAATGTCTACCAAGCTGCTCGAACCGAGCAACAGAAGATCATCAATCAGCTTTGTTCTGACCAGCAAGCCGCTCATGTTGAGCACCAGAGAACGTATGACCAGCTGCGTTCGGAACAAATTAAAATGGGTCTTCAACTCAATCAAATGGTGGAACTCATGAAGAATCTGGGGAAGGGTAAAGAACCCTTAATAGGAGAAAACCCACTTGCATCGATGGCCAGAGGCCTCCTGCTAACGCCTCGAACAAGAGAAACAGAGGAGTTCTTTGTTGCCAACCAGAAAACCCACCTAGAGGTTATTTGAATCGACTCCTACCAAAGATGGATTTGCCTGTGTTTGAAGGAAAGGATCCTCGATCATGGATTTGGAAGTGCAATAAATACTTCCAAATCTACGAGGTTTCGGAGGAGCGAAAAATGGAACTAGGGCCCTTGTTTTTAGCAGCAGGGACACCGAAGAATTGGTTTTCAAGGTGGATTGTGACTAACGAAGGTGCTGGTTGGGAGTTCATGAGAGTTCTCATTCAGCGATTTAGAGACTCTCCCATCGAGGACGTTTTGATGGATTTCAATAAATTGAAGCAGAAGGGCTCAGTTTTGGAGTTTCAAGAGGAGTTTGAGGATAAGAAGGCTAGAATGGTAAGAGAAAATCCATACCTTACTGAATCTTACTTCATTTCCAGTTTTATTGGTGCTTTGAAAGATGAGATTGCAGCTCCGGTAAGATTGTTTTGTCTGACCACCCTTTATCAAGCATTTGAACAATCTAGGCTTCAAGAGATGGCCATTGAAGCTAGCCATAGGGTGTTCCAGGCCAACAATTTCAAGAAGCCCAGTAACCCATTTTTTAACCCAAACACCAAAACCACCAAAACACACAGGCCTAGGCCTAGACCCAAAAGCCTCTGACTACCTTCACCCCTAAATCACAACCTAATCCGACAAAAACACCGGCCAACCCCTATCCATATTAAGGGCCAACCACGAATAATTGCTTTCGATGTGGGGGCGTTTTTTCCCAGGCCACCATTGCCAACCTAAGGCAGTGATGAAAGTGATCGGAGGAGAAGATGAGGAAGGTGACGATACTGATGAAGGATGGCAGTCGATAGAAAAAGACATAGAAGAGGAAGAAGAAAACAATGAGAGAGGAACTCTGTCTTTACATGCCATTGATGGAAGCCTAGTTGACACAACAACAACAACAACAACAACAACAACAACAACAACAACAAAGCCTTAATTCCAAGTCAATTGGGGTGGGCTATATGGATTCTTTTTTTTCACTCAATACAATTTAAGGTTATCTCTTTTGATATATATAACATCATAAGATCATTTTGGATGACCTTTGACCAAGTCAGTTTAGGCCTACCTCTGCCTCTCTTGGCTATATCTACTCTAATTTGTTCAGTTTTTCTAACAGGCGCATCGCTAGGCCTTCGTTTCACATGGCCGAACTATTTCAATCTATGCTCTCTTATCTTATCCTCAATAGGTACTACCTCCACTTTTTCTCTAAAGCACTTATTGTGGATTCTATCCATTCTAGTATGACCACACATCCATCTTATCATTCTCATTTCCGTAACATGCATTTTACTAATGTGTTGTCCTTTATGCAGGCCGTATTATAGTGCGGTAAAATTTTCCTTTTAATTTAATTGGCATCTTTCGATCACATAGAACTCCTGTAGCACCCCTCCACTTCATCCAACCAGCTTTAATCCTATGATTTACATCTTCTTCACAACCCCCATCTTCTTGAAGAATAGAGCCAAGGTATCTAAAATAAGTACTATGAGGCACTGCTATTCCGTCTAAAATAATTTTGCCTCTTTCTCTATTCTTGCTATTAAATCTACAATGCATATACTTAGTCTTAGTCCTACTTAGCTTAAAACCCTTAGATTCCGAAGTGCTTCTCCACAACACCAACTTTTGGCTTACCCCTGCTTGAGTCTCATCTATTAATACAATATTATCTGCAAACATCATACACCAAGGGATGTCATCTTATATATGTTTTGTTAGCTCATCCATGACGAAGGTGAAAAGATAAGGGCTCAAAGCTGAACCTTGGTGTAATCCAATAGAAACGGAAAAATCCTTAGTATCCCCTCCCACGGTGCGGACACTGGTGGTAGCTCCCTCATACATATCCTTCAAGACTTGGATATATCGTATAGATATTTCCCTACGCTCTAGAACCCACCATAAAACTTCTCTAGAGACTCTATCATACGCCTTTTCCAAGTCAATAAAATATGTAAGTCCTTCATCTCTCTATACTTTTCTATCAAATCTCTTATAAGAAAAATAGCTTCCATAGTTGATCGACCAGGCATAAAGCCAAACTGATTTGAAGAGATACAAGTATCTAACCGCAAACGGTGTTCCACAACTCTTTCCCACAATTTCATAGTGTGGCTCATAAGCTTTATACCTCTATAATTTGAGCAATTCTGAATATCTCCTTTATTCTTAAAAATAGGTATCAAATTACTTTGTCTCCATTCATTAGGCATTTTCTTTGTACTTAAGATCTTATTGAACAAAGATGTCAACCATGTAACTCCTGTATCTCCCAAACATTTCCAAACCTCAATAGGTATCTCATCTGGTCCACAGGCTTTACCAACTTTCATCCTCTTCAGAGCTTCTTTAACTTCCGAAAATCTAATCCGTCTAGTGTATTTCACATTTTTCTCCGGCCTAACGTCTAAACTGTCAATGTTATCACTATGGTTACCATTAAGAAGTTCTTCAAAATAGCTTCTCCATCGTTCCTTAATATCCTCTTCTTGAACCAGAACCTTATTCTCTTTATTTTTAATGTACTTAACTTGGTTTAAATCATGATATTTCTTTTTTCTTATCTTAGCCAATTTATAGATAGCTTTTTCATCGTTCCTTATGGAAGCCTAGTTGACAATACTATCAAAATTAAAGGCCAAATTAAGAACATGAGCCTGTTAATTCTCATCGACAGTGGGAGTGCCCAAAACTTCATTTACACCAAGCTCGCCTTCGGAGCTCAAACTTCCAGCTGTTCAAATCAACCCCATCACTGTGACAGTAGCTGATGGAAGGAAATTGGTGGTCCGAGCTAAATGTTTTGGATGTATATGGATGATGCAAGGCCATCAGTTCAAATTTGATGTTAGAGTGCTAGACATTGGCGATTACGACATGGTACTAGGGGTGGATTGGATGAAATCCTACACCCCATTAACATTTGATTTTGGTAACATTTGATTTTGATAACTACAAGATGATGTTCAAAAAAGATGGCAAGGTGATTGAGCTGAAGGGGGTTACGGATTCAGCTATGTTGAAGATGCTGAATGGCAGGGAATTTTATAAACTAATCTCTAGCAGTTGGAATGGCACTCCATTTACCTTCTTGTCCTTGATAATAGATAAGGTACCACCTGTGCCTTCCATAAATACCAACCCAAAATTTTTGAGCTCCCTTCAAGGCTTGCTTAGCATACATATATCAAGCCATTTTCCAAACACCAAATACATTAACCCCTTTTCGGAATATCAACCATTCAATTCCCCTTCAACCAAATGCTAATCCTGTGAATTTGAGAGCCTACCGATATCCACACTACCAGAAAGGGGAGATTGAAAAGCTTGTTCAAGAGATGTTAGAAAGTGAAATCATCCAACCTAGTTGCAGTCCATTTGGTTCACCTGCATTGTTTGTCAAAAAGAAAGACGGAAGCTGGAGATTTTGCGTTGATTATGGAGCGTTAAATGAAATTACTGTCAAGGATAAATTTCCAATCCCTATCATAGAGGATCTCCTTGACGAGTTGGATTGAGTAGCCATATTTTCTAAGGTGGATTTGAGAGCTGGTTACCACCAGCTCAGAATGCAGCCCTAAGACATTCCTAAAACGGCATTCAAAACTCATTCCAGCCATTATGAGTTCAAGGTGATGCCTTTTGGACTCACAAATGCGCCGGCGACTTTTCAAGCACTCATGAAAACATTATTCTAGCCGTTCCTTAGAAAATTTGTGCTTATATTTTTTAATGATATTTTGATCTTCAGTAAGTCATGGAAATTGCACCTTCAACACTTGGAAGTTGTTTTTCAGATTTTTATTGCAAGAGCGTCTCTTTTGCCAAATGGGAGAAATGTCAATTTCATGTTGTCGAGTATTTGGGTTATATGATTTCAGCCGATGAAGTATCTACTGACAAGGCTAAGTTGAAGCCACGGTGAACTGGCCAACTCCAAAAACACTGAAGCAATTGAGGGGTTTTTTTGGGTTTAACAGGGTACTACATAAGATTTATTAAGGATTATGGGGTAATAAGCAAATCACTCACCGAGCTTTTGAAGAAAGATGCATTTAAATGGAGCGAAGGAGCTGAATCTGCCTTTCAACAATTAAAAGAGATCATGGTAACAGCTCTTGTATTGGCACTTCCTAATTTTTCACAGCCATTTGTGCTAGAATGTGACGCTAGTGTGCAAGGTATTGGGGCAGTTCTTATGCAAAACGGACGACCAATTGCATATCTTTCTAAACCACTGAGCAATAGGAACAAATCTCTCTGCTTACAAGCGAGAGTTGTTGGCTATTATACTGGCGGTGACAAAATGGAAACATTACCTCCAACAAGGGAGATTCTTTATAAAAGCTGATAATGAGAGTATCAAATACCTTCTTGAACAGAAACTTCACATGTATGTTCAACAAAAGGGAATCACCAAGCTCTTAGGCCTTGATTACAGAATTTTATACAAGAAAGGGAGTGAAAACAAGGCTGCTGATGCCTTGTCAAGAAAGGGGGAACCTGATTCAGATGCCTCCGCTTATTTATTAGCTTCTACAGTAATTCCATCTTGGATTTCAGAAGTGGAAGACAGTTATCAGGGGGACTCCTTAGCACAAGAGTTAATTGCTGCTACCACAATTCCAAATTCATCAAACTCCAATTACACCTTCCAAGGAGGGATTCTAAGATGCAAAGGCAGAATTTATATAGGTAGTTCAACTGAGTTAAGAGCCAAGCTTATGCAGCAGTTTCACAATTCAGCTCTAGGGGGACATTCCGGGGTGCAAGGTACATATACTAGACTCAAAAATCATTTTTATTGGCCAAAAATGCAGTTAGATGTGAAAGATTGGGTTAGTAAATGTGATGTTTGTAGCCGTTGCAAGGCAAAAGGTTGTCCCTACCCTGGTTTACTACAACCACTTCCCATTCCCTCTACTGCTTGGAGTTCAATCAGCTTAGATTTCATTGAGAAACTCCCTAAATCAAAAGGGTATGACACCATCCTTGTTGTAGTGGACAGTCTCACAAAATCAGCCCATTTCATTGCCTTGACACACCCCTTTACAGCAGCCTCTGTAGCCCAATCATTTATGGAACATGTGGGCAAGTTACATGGTATGCCCCAACGAATTGTTTCTGACCGAGACAAATTATTTACCAGCCTTTTCTGGCAAGAACTTTTCAAGGCCTTTGGGGTTAAATTGCTTCTCAGCTCTGCCTTCCACCCCCAAACTGACGGCCAGACCAAACAACTCAATCGAACCTTGGAAACGTACTTAAGATGTATGTCTCACCATAATCCTAAGAAGTGGAGAGAGTGGCTGCACCTTGTTGAATGGTGGTACAACACCTCCACCCATTCAGCTATAAATATGACACCTTTCAAGGCCTTATATGGTGTTGACCCCCCTAACCCTACACTCTCCATGTCAACCACATCTGTTGCAGCTGTTGAGGAGTTGCTCCAAGCCCGGCAGACAATGAATACTTTACTGAAGGAGTTGTTGGCTGAAGCACAACATAGAATGAAAAATTATGCAGATGAGCATTGGACAGAAAGGGAATTTCAGGTGGGAGATATGGTTTATCTCAAGCTTTAACCTTATAGGCAGACATCAGTAGCCTTGAGAAGACATCTTAAACTTTCTGCCAAGTATTTTGGTCCTTATGAAATTCTGGAGAAAATAGGGGCTGTTGCTTACGAACTGCTGTTACCACCTGAAGCTCGAATCCATCCTGTTTTTCATGTCAGTTTGCTGAAGAAAAAGATTGGAGACCATCATGTTCCATTTACACAGCTGCCTCAGATGCAAAATGATGAATTCATTTGTGGTCCAGAAAAAAATTTGAATTCTAGAGTGATTTGGAGGGACGGTCAGCACATTACACAGCTCTTTATGAAATGGATTAACCTTCCTTCCATTGATTCTACATGGGAAGACTTTCCCTTCTTGCAAGCTCAATTTCCAGAATTTATCCATTCTTGGGGCCAAAAATGGTTTCAAGGGGAGGGAATTGTTACATATAGGAGAAGAAAAAGGAGTAATAGAAGGCTTGAGCCTGAATTAGTGTTAAGGGCTGAGTTATGAGTAGGACAAATAATAACTAGAATTAGTTGTGCGGTTTTGTGTAGGGCTGCATGAATAGTGGTTATAATATTTTGTTTGTTTATGAGTAATGCTTATATGATTGTACTGAGGGTTATGCATATGTCATTATGAATGAATGAATGAAAATATTCCTTTCTTAACTTTCTCTCTATTTTTTCTCTTCCTCCTATTCTACTATCTTCCTCTTTCTAATCTTCTATTCCCCTGTTAAAACTCAGTTCTCTATTTTCCCTTCCAACTAATTAAATCAGTAGCCTTAATAGCTACAACCTACTTTCCCATTTGACATAATGACACTCAGATATTTGACCTGTCTTTACTTTTCCCTTTTCTCCTTTAAATTCTTGGAAGTCTTGATGTTTTAAATACAAGTTAATCCATAAATTGATCAGGCTGTCATTTTTATTGGAGCCAGTCAGCCAGGTGTGGTGTGAAATAATTTTTCAGAAATAATCTTAAGATCGTATGAACTAGATGTCATTAATTTTCAAATGTGATAGCATGTATGTATACTCTTTATTTCCAACCGATCGATAGTCAAGCTTTGCAGAATCTCTATCCTTAACCTAAGTTGCAATATTTTTTGTATAATGACATGAGTCACTGCAAGTTTTGTCTTACTTCTTTTTTGTAATATGGAAGACCAAACAGCACAGCTATAGAAGCATTTTTGGCCTCAATAAACCTATTTGCTGAAGAACCCAAAGCATCTCTCTCTGTGATTTAGATTCTTTCATGTACAAATGGCAAGCTCATGCAAGCAGTGTTCCTAAGTTGTAGAATCTATTAAGTTGCAGTGTTCCTAAGTTGCAAGTTCATAAATATATATTATTGTCTAAATTGTAGTTTATGTAATTGCAAATATGTTTGAGAGTTGACAATACTAAATAAAACTTTGCACTAAGTACTTTTCAGAGACTTGCACCTTTGAATTATGCGAGGCACGCATCTGCTCATTCTTCTGCTTGTCGTTTAGGTTTTGCATCACTCTTTAGTTTCTTAAGTTTCACGCCAGTAGTCTAGTAATTTTAGTTTGACCTGGAATTCATCAACCAGTTTGTCCATCATCTATGACAAAGCTTTATTCATGGTAGTAGGTCAGTGCAAAATAGGCTGAACTTCATGTATCAAAGATAAAGTAGTGCAATATTGCTCTACATTTTGCTAAGCGTAATGGACATATGTAAAATATTGTTTTGGTTAGCCAATGATACAGTGATTCTTAGGAAGTTAGAAATTAAAAAAAATACCATTATACTGACATTGCAAGTTATGGCTTACTAAATACCATTTTGGTGCCTTGCTCAAGTTATGACAGCCGTATGTAAAATCAGGTGTCGTGCAGGCCAATATTGAGCATTGCTAGGAACATTTCTTGCCATTCACTTTTTGAGTATACTGAAGGATTAGATCACAACATCACTGTATTGCTGTGCACCATTTTTTGGATATATTTGCTTGAGAATCTTCAAATGCTATAACTGGTGATGATCATGTTGATTGTGCCAAGAATGACTACGTTGTTCAGTGCACTAGAGTTGTGCATCAGTGCACTAAAGATGAATATGATATACTGCTTACTGCACTGACTACTGAGATAAGCCAGACGCCTCTGATCCATAAAATTTGTTGCCGAGAGATGTGCATTGAAGGGCTTTTGGAACTGCTACTTGACTTGCTTTTATTAGCAAGTATCTAGTGAAGTTACTTTTTAACCTAGGGAAAAAATAGTGAATTTTTTGCCTCTTGTCAATATCAAACTTGACATTTAGAATTTAGATAGCAAGAGAATGAATGGTATGTGAAACTTTTATTTTAACTCCAGATTAATGTGTTATTTGTTATAAGCATGGTGAGAGACTTAGTCTTACTTTTGTTTTTTTGACAGTGTGAAGTGGCTTGGGCAACTGGGATTGCTTTTTTGTATTTTTCAGGAGCAGTGGGTATGCCAGAATCATTAGACTACTGTTAGTTTAAAATGGAAAAGATTTGGTGGCATGAGAAATGCTGATATTCTTTGGATTTTGCTGTTTTTGTGGCCATATGGAGTTTTTGGAATGCATGTATCTTCAAAAATTGGAGCACATGTAGCATTATGTTTATGGGATAAGGTGGTCTTTTAGGATTTATGTGGGTTTATGCTTCCAGAACATTCAGAGGAGTCTCTTCGAATGTTATCCAAATCGATTGGGGAGCATTGCTGTTTTTTCAACATATTTTTATATTGCTTGTTGCTAGATGTTTTTTTTTTTTTTTGAGTTTCAGGAGGATTTCTTGTCCTCCAAACACTTGTTTATTTCCTTCTCAGTAATAAATTTTCTAATCTAGGGAAGTTTTTGTTCATAGTTTAATTACAATGAGTGGCAGTTTCATATGGGGTTTAAAGTGAGTATATATCATGTGAATACCATTCAGAAATGTCTCTTGCAATCAAGCTGAAGTTGTGAGAGTGAACATAACTGAGATAATCCAGAAAAAGGGGGCAATTTTCAGCCTTTAATATCATGATGTGATGCAGTTAATGTGAATGAATGCTAGGTTCCAAGTAGAAAAGAATGTGCACATCAACTGATCTAACTTTTATGTTTATTTTTACCTGTTGATGCTGATAACAAAGGACTAATAATTGATTTCTTTTCCACCCTTTTCTCTTTCTGTTTCCAAAATTCGGCATTATCTTGCCTCTCTGTCTGAACCTTATTATTATCACCATACAGGGCGTGATTAGAAGGTTAATGATTAACTGATTTATTTTTTTATTTTCTCAGGTTAGGGAAACAGTACATGATATTGTATTTCTGCACAATGAACATTTCTTTGCTGCTGCCCAGAAAAAGTATGTTTTTTTCATTTCATTTCGTCTAATTTTTCCTCATTAAATAGAATATCTGCATGCTTAAACAAATAAGATATATCAGCTAGATAAATCTGTACTAGAAAAATTAAGCTACTTGTTTCTTTGACTGATGTCGTGTGGCCTGTTTGATTTAGCCAAGCTGCTTAATGGATGAGTTCTTTGCATAAAACAGCAGTCGTTTCTAATGTTGAAACTTTTCTCATTAAGAAATTGGGATTGAAGATTCTGCTTTCAATAAAATTGACACTGAAGTTTCAAACAGTTTAGGTGGTAACAAATCTGAAGCAAAAGATGGTTTTTCTCATGAAGTGGCAAACACATCTATCACTCGAAATTGAAGTATCAATTTCTGTCTGATAGGGCACTATGGATGTGATGCTTTTCACATTTTTCCTTTTATTGTTTGCCATAAGTGGTGTGTTCAGTAGAGCTGTTTCAGATATGTATGCTTTCTGTTACTGTAGCTCCACCTTCTTTCTGTTAAGATGCGATAAATACTAGAATTAGAGCAACGGAAGCGTAATTTAATTAATAGCTAACTGTGGTAAATTTCAAAAATTCTCACAATTAGTTTATTAATTAAATATCATGTGTTAACTTTTAACACTAGAATTGAACTTTTCAATTCTAAGTTCTAATTTTAGAATTTAACAAAACATCCAAATAAGTAAAATCTAATTGATTTACAAAATACCAAATATGCATAGGAGGAGATATTAGAAATTACCTCTTGAAGACTAGATGTTTCCACAATTCCTCCAAACCACCCAAATGTGTGGCCTCTAGATATCTCACACCAACTCCTTTGATCTAAATCCTCCGAGCTCCAAAGATTAAATCTTGATTTATTGTTATTGCCCAAAACCAAGATTAAAACTCTAGTATGGATGATATGTAGAGATTTAATTTCAAGAACTCTTTCTTGAAAAATTGGACTTAAAAGAAAAATAAAATAAAAATATTTTTTTTCTTTTCCACTTCACGTTGAAAGAGAGGAAAAAATATCTCTTGTGAAAAACCAAACTTAATGAATGCTTCTTCAAAAAAACATAAATGAGATCACATCTCAATTATATTTAACAAGTGGTTTTATTATTTTTCTTTACATAAAGGAAAAACAAATCATATCCACCAATTTAACAAAATAATACTCCACTAATTAAAGTAGCTTTTTATCCATTAAAATGGTCTTCCACTCATAAAAGAAAAAGAAAAAGAAATTAATTAATTAAATAATTAATTAACTTTTAATTAAATAAATAAATAAATTTATTATTTTAAGTCCAAAAATTAATCTATATAACATGTATCATATACAAGTATTGTAATTAATTTGTACTCTACATGGATTAAATATTTAAGACATGCTAGGGTATTTGTAATCTCATTACAAATTTAATCCAATTAATTTTGATTAATTAATTAAACATTTTAATTAATTATCAAAATAATATTTACTAGATCATTTAGAGTTGTATTGTGTGTGACTCTCTAGGTTCATGTTTAATTAGCAATGAGATACAATATCAACTCTTGATAATTGCGAGAAAATATTTTCTCTCCAAAAGATTATCCCAATTATCTTTCGGTCTCATAAATCATAGTCAGTGTCTAGCATAACATGCACTATAATTACCTAATTAAAAATGAATATCTTTAACCTGTCAAGTTAAATAGGATATTCGAACCAAATTATCATATTAATGATTAATCCCTTTATAAAGATCCCGAATTAATTCAAGGTCATGCTTTTGTCAAACCCGAATATATACTATACTTCCATCATGGTTCTAATTCTTAATAAAATTGATTTTTACTAAAAACACTTTTCTTAGTAAATATCTCACCGCCTTGGCCAATGACTTCTTTATTAAGAATAACCAAATTGTATAGGATCTTATCCTTGTTTACTCAAGGTATAAATTCCATTTTGGCGGATTATTTATTTCCTACATATAAATAATTAAAACCAGCACATGCCCATATACACATACATTGTACATGTATGGAAGCAGTAACAAATTTTAATTATCTATATGTGAAATATAATATCCCCTCAGGTCTAAGGATTAATTCATTTATGATCAGGATAATTAATAATTGACAGGCAGTAAAACTTCATGTTATTATTATCCTGCGTCACATGTTCAACCTACTCATCACTATGAGTGTTCACATATTTATTTAGAATCTTTATTCAAGTAGCATATGACTCATTACTTCCATACCATTAATATCTCATATTAATCTTGGAAATAAACAGAGGTGATGGTCTTTTGGATAAATTACGCTCAAATAAAATATCCTACGACCATGAACATTTAAAGTATTTGTACTAGAAAATTTGTCACTCATATTTATAACAGTTATAAATAAATTCTCTAACAAATTACTTATGAGCTTATATTCTATAAAATAAATAAATATTTATTTAATAATTAAATAAATATCTAATTAAAAGAATATAATTTTATGCCATTAAGGGATATAATTTACAATTACATTATAGATATGGCTCTAGAGCATATCCTAATTCTAACAATCTCCCACTTGCACTAGAGCCATTCTTTACAATATCTTAGACCCATCTTCTCAAGATGTAAATCCAATTGACGTTGTGTCATAGCTTTAGTCATGGGATCAGCCACGTTTTCTGCTGACAATACTTTCTGCACTGCTACATATCCTTTGCTAATTATTTCTTTAATAATATGATACCGTCTTTCAATGTGTTTGGATTTTTGATGATACCTTAGTTCTTTTGCCTGAGCAATAGCTCCATTATTGTCACAATACAATGTAACAGGTGATTCTATGGATGGAACCACTCCAAGTTCAGTTACAAACTTTTTAATCCAAACAGCTTCTTTTGCAGCATCTGATGCAGCAACATATTCAGCTTCTGTAGTGGAGTCCGCAGTTGTACTTTTTTAGAACTCTTCCAACTTATTGCTCCTCCATTACAAATAAAAAACAAATCCTGAGATAGACTTTCTATCATCCACATCTGATTGAAAATCAGAATCAGTAAAACCATCAAGTTTAAGATCACATCCTCCATATGTTAAAACTAAATCCTTAGTTCTTCTCAAGTACTTTAGGATTACTTTAACTGCCATCCAATGTTCCAAACCTCGATTGGATTGAAATCTGCTAGTCATACTAACAGCATAAGCAATATTCGGCCTAGTACACAACATTGCATACATTAGACTTCCTATAGCCGAAGCATAAGGAACTTTGGCCATTTTTTCTCTATCTTCTGGAGTCTTGGGAGACATTTCCTTTGAAAGATGGATACCATGCCTAACTGGCAACAATCCTTTCTTGGAATCTTGCATGTTGAACCTCTTCAACACCCTTTCCAAATATTGACTTTGGGAGAGCCCTATTAATCTCTTAGATCTATTTCTATAGATTCTAATACCAAGAATATAGATTGTTTCTCCTAAGTCTTTCATAGAGAATGTATTTGATAACCATAGTTTTACATCAGTAAGCATACCAACATCATTTCCAATTAAAAGGATGTCATCCACATACAAAACTAAGAAAGTGAGTACACTCCCACTAACCTTTTTGTATACACATGGTTCATCTTCATTTTTGATAAAACTATAACTCTTTACAGCTTCATCAAAACGATGATTCCAACTCCTCGAAGCTTTCTTAAGACCATAAATGGACCTCTTAAGCTTACACACTTTAGTACTATTCGTAGATTCAAAACCTTTTGGTTGTACCATGAATATATTTTCTTCAATATATCCATTAAGAAAAGCAGTTTTGACATCAATTTGCCAAACCTCATAATCATAGTGTGCGGCTAAGGCCAGTAAAATTCTAATGGATTTAAGCATGGCAACAGGTGAAAAAGTCTCTTCATAGTCAATTCCTTCTCTTTGACTATAACCTTTAGCCACCAACCTTGCTTTAAAGGTTTCAACCTTTCCATCTGCACCAATCTTTCTCTTGAAGATCCATTTATTTCCTATAGGTACAATACCTTCAGGTGGATCCATAAGTTCCCAGACTTGGTTTGCATACATGGAATCCATTTCAACTTTCATTGCCTCTTTCCATTTATAAGAGTCTAAATCTAATATAGCTTCTTCATATGTAGCAGGATCAATTGTATGATCAACTTGTGCATGAATAAATAACTCTTTCTTATCAAGCAACAAGTCTAATCTCTCTGGTGGATGAGAAATTCTGCTAGATTTTCGAGGTACTGATGTAGATACATCATTAATTGGTTGACATATTTCTTGTGGTTGATCAATTTGCATATGATCATTTTGTTGGATATCTTTAGATGATACCTCATCTAATTCTGTCTTCCTTACTTTGCCACTTTCTTGAAGAAACTCTTTCTCAAGAAAAATAACATCTCTACTAATTACAAAACTTTGATCTTCTGGAAGATAGAAAATAAATCCTAAACTACCTTTAGGAAATCCAACAAACCTTCCTTTAATAGATCTAGGTTCCAACTTATCAGATTTTACCTTCTTAATATAAGATGGACATCCCCTAATCTTAATGTGCTTAAGACTTGGTGTCTTACCATTCCATATCTCATAGGGAGTGGTTGGAACAGATTTAGATGGAACTCTATTAAGGATATAACATGCAGTCTGGAGTGCATATCCCCATAAAGAATTAGGCAAATCAGTATAACTCATCATAGAACGAACCATGTCCATTAAAGTTCAATTTCTCCTTTCAGACACTCCATTTAATTGAGGTGTCCCTGGAGGTGTTAATTGTGATACAATGCCATTTTCTTTGAGAAAAAGATTAAACTCATTAGATAGATATTCTCCACCACGATCTGATCGTAGAGTTTTGATTCTTTTACCCAAATGATTTTCTACTTCATTTTTAAACTCCTTAAATTTCTCAAAAGATTCATGTTTATGCTTCAAAAGATAAACATAGCCAAATCTAGAGAAATCATCTGTAAAAGTGATGAAGTATGAAAAACCTCCTCTAGCCATTATACTTAATGGACCACATACATCACTATGTATGAGTTCTAAAACTTCTTTGGCCCTTTCCTTTTGTCCAACAAAAGGTGATCTAGTCATTTTTCCTTGAAGACATGATTCACAAGTCGGAATAGAATTTTGATCCAAAGGATCTAAATTTCCTAACCTTTCCAACTTAGTGATTCTATCCTCTCCAATATGACCTAGTCTCAAATGCCATAAGTGTTTTAGACTAGATTTATTTTTATGAATAACATTTATATGTGTGGCATTGTGTGGAACAATTTTATTATTACAACTACCATTATTATCCAAATAATAAAGGCCATCTATAATATAACCAGTGCCTATTATATTATTACAATAATATATTAAACAAGAATCTCTTTTAAAATAGAGTTCATAACCCATACTAGTCAAACTAGAAATAGAGATAATGTTTTTATAAGCATTAGGTACATATAAAACATCATGTAATAATAAAATATGACTTCTTAAGTCAATTGAGGTAGATCCAATAGCTTTGGCTGCAACGCTTGCTCCATTACCAAGCTTTAAAATTACCTCATCCTGTTCCAAAGGCTCACTGCTTACTAGATCCTGCAAAGATGCACAAATGTGATTACTTGCACCTGAGTCAAGAATCCAAGCAATAGATGAGTTATTAGAAGGATTAGAATAATAGAACATACCTTCCGAAGGCTTGTTCTTGCCCTTTATTGACTCCAAGTACTTAGGGCAATTTCTCTTCCAATGGCCTTCTTCCTTACAATGGAAACATTTTCCTTTGTCATTAGAACTGGATGCCTTATTTGATTTTGGTTTAGAAACTCCGCCACTTGGTTTAAGTTTGGAAGCTTTCTTCTTCTTTCCCTTTTTCTTCTTAGTCTTACTAGAAGAAGTGGTAGAAGCAACAACTAAAACTTCTTTATCCTTACTATTTTTTAAGGTATTTTGTTCGGTGACAAGCATATTAAGGAGACTAGCTAATGTGCAGTTAATTTTGTTCATATAAAAATTAGATATGAACCTACCATATGAATCAGGAAGGGATGAGAGGATCAAATCAATTTGGAGATGTTGATCAATTCCAAAGTCTAAACTTTCTAGACTTTCAATGAGTCGAATCATTTTATGAACATGTTCTCCAACATCCATACCTTACTTCATGGTAGAACGGAATAATTCCTTAGATATCTCATATCTAACATTCCTGCTTGTCTCACCATATGATTCTTCCAAGTGCATAATAATTTCCTGAGCAGTATAATAATTTTCATGTTGCTTCTGCAAATCTCTATTCATAGAAGCAAGCATATACATTCTAGCTTGCTCATCATCCAATTTCCACTTTCTCCACGTCTCAGTTTCTTCTTCTGAAGCTCCTTCAGATAAACTTAGAATAGGAGAATCAATCACATACTTTATGCGATCAGAAATCAAGATGATTTTAATGTTTCTTAACCAATCAATGTAATTAGGCCCCGTGAGCATGTTTTTATCAAGAATGCTTGCGAGTGGATTTGAGTTTTTCATTTTATTAGAGATTTAAGACACTGCAGAAAATAAAGTAAATTATTAGAATCATGTAATGTAAAACTATCATAATTATTTGGTCTTTAATCAATTATGATCCTCCCACTATTTATTTCAAATTTCACACTTCCAAGTGAAAAACGAAAATCTTTATAAGGATAGATTTCTAGTGGGTGATTAAACTAGTAACTTTTACCTATTAGCCAGTTTTATTAATTAGTAACTCTTACTAATTATTAACTTCCTCTAATATAACATCTCATGTGAAACTTAATAATTTCTGCTCCTAATATTACGGGCCTCAGGTGCCTAGTGCCATTCTTAGCCTTTTATATTAGTTAAGTCTATAACCACTAAATCAGCATACATATGGATTTTAACATTAAGAAACTCAGGTGTCCATTGCCATTCTTGTAAAATAATGTATCCATATATTCACATCATCTCATGATTAACAATTAATTTCAAAATCTCTTAATTAATAAATCACTCCTATGTGTCCATAGCCAGTGAAAAATTAATTAAAATTTTAAATTCATTGCTTTAGTGGAGAGCTACTAGACTTAATTTTTAATTGGAAGATTTTTGGGCAATATTTTTAATTAAGTGATTAATTAACTTTTAATCAATTATTTAATTAATACTTATTAGTCTCACTTTGCACATTCACCATTTTACATGCATCATATACATTGAAGAATGAAAAATATAAAAGGTATGATCATGGACTACTATGATTTTAATATTCTTAGCCGGAAAGAATATGGTGATAAATGAATTTATGCATGAATGCATTAAATTACAAATTAGAATTAAAATAAATAAATAAATTACAAAGTCTTCAACACTTGAAGTCCTTGCTTCCACTAGGCATATTTGTGAAATTTGGTCTCCCTCCATCTTGGATAAATACATTTTAATCATACAATTAATTTTACAAAAGCCTATAAAGGGAATAAAATAAATCTTATTTTCTAATTAATAATTACAATCCATCAAAAAAATAATTATTACAAAATCATCAAATCAAATATATACATTCATCACATGTGTGTATAAAAATGATCCTAAGTCCATGATCATCCATTATGCCTTTCACATCCATAAATAAATAAATAATAACTAAAAGTTTATTATTTTATTTTTTGACCTTATGGAACACTTACATAAACCAGTTGTATATCTTATATACAATTTTTATTTAAATTGAATATCACATATTTAATTTTAATTTCCCAAATATCAAATATTTAAGAATTACTACACTTCTTAAAATTTATATATATTCAAAAATTAATTTAGCATATCACATACACTAAATAAAATTATTAAATATTATAAAATTAAGAATTTGGCCATAAAATTAGATCTTGCAAATCAATTAGCCGGCTCTGATGCCACTGTTAATATGCGATAAATACTAGAATTAGAGCAACGGAAGTGTAATTTAATTAATAGCTAACTGTGGTAAATTTCAAAAATTTTCGCAATTAGTTTATTAATTAAATATCATGTGTTAACTTTTAACTCTAGAATTAAACTTTTCAATTCTAAGTTCTAATTTTAGAATTTAACAAAACATCCAAATAAGTAAAATCTAATTGATTTACAAAATACCAAATATACATAGGAGGAGATATTAGAAATTACCTCTTGAAGACTAGGTGTTTCCACAATTCCTCCAAACCACCCAAATGTGTGGCCTCTAGATATCTCACACCAACTCCTTTGATCTATATCCTCCAAGCTCCAAAGATTAAATCTTGATTTATGGTTATTGCCCAAAACCAAGATTAAAACTCTAGTATGGATGATATGCAGAGATTTAATTTCAAGAACTCTTTCTTGAAAAATTGGACTTAAAAGAAAAATAAAATAAAAATATTATTATTATTTTTTCTTTTCCACTTCACGTTGAAAGAGAGGAAAAAATCTCTCTTGTGAAAAACCAAACTTAATGAATGCTTCTTCAAAAAAACATAAATGAGATCACATCACAATTATATTTAACAAGTGGTTTTATTATTTTTCTTTACATGAAGGAAAAACAAATCATATCCACCAATTTAACAAAATAATACTCCACTAATTAAAGTAGCCTTTCACCTATTAAAATGGTCTTCCACTCATAAAAGAAAAAGAAAAAGAAATTAATTAATTAACTTTTAATTAATTAAATTTATTATTTTAAGTCCAAAAATTAATCTATATAACATGTATCATATACAAGTATTGTAATTAATTTGTACTCTACACGGATTAAATATTTAAGACATGCTAGGGTATTTGTAATCTCATTACAAATTTAATCCAATTAATTTTGATTAATTAATTAAACATTTTAATTAATTATCAAAATAATATTTACTAGATCATTTAGAGTTGTATTATGTGTGACTCTCTAGGTTCATGTTTAATTAGCAATGAGATACAATATCAACTCTTGATAATTGCGAGAAAATATTTTCTCTCCAAAAGATTATCTCAATTATCTTTCGGTCTCATAAATCATAGTCAGTGTCTAGCATAACATGCACTATAATTACCTAATTAAAAATGAATATCTTTAACCTGTCAAGTTAAATGGGATATTCGAATCAAATTATCATATTAATGATTAATCCCTTTATAAAGATCCCGAATTAATTCAAGGTCATGATTTTGTCAAACCCGAATATATACTATACTTCTATCATGATTCTAATTCTTAATAAAATTGATTTTTACTAAAAACATTTTTCTTAGTAAATATCTCACCGCCTTGGCCAATGACTTCTTTATTAAGAATAACCAAATTGTACAAGATCTTATCCTTGTTTACTCAAGGTATAAATTCCATTTTGGCGGATTATTTATTTCCTACATATAAATAATTAAAACCACCACATGCCTATATACACATACATTGTACATGTATGGAAGTAATAACAAATTTTAATTATCTATATGTGAAATATAATATCCCCTCAGGTCTAAGAATTAATTCATTTATAATCAGAATAATTAATAATTGACAGGCAGTAAAACTTCATGTTATTATTATCCTGCGTCACATGTTCAACCTACTCATCACTATGAGTGTTCACATATTTATTTAAATCTTTATTCAAGTAGCATATGA
The DNA here is from genome assembly GCA_947685225.1 of Garcia nutans. Classification (NCBI taxonomy): domain Eukaryota; kingdom Viridiplantae; phylum Streptophyta; class Magnoliopsida; order Malpighiales; family Euphorbiaceae; genus Garcia; species Garcia nutans. Next base: position 38,055,720 of record CANTUV010000033.1, on the reverse strand, counting down.
CTCACTACTTCCATATCATTAATATCTCATATTAATCTTGGAAATAAACAGAGGTGATGGTCTTTTGGATAAATTACGCTCAAATAAAATATCCTACGACCATGAACATTTAAAGTATTTGTACTAGAAAATTTGTCACTCATATTTATAACAGTTATAAATAAATTCTCTAACAAATTACTTATGAGCTTATATTCTATAAAATAAATAAATATTTATTTAATAATTAAATAAATATCTAATTAAAAGAATATAATTTTATGCCATTAAGGGATATAATTTACAATTACATTATAGATATGGCTCTAGAGCATATCCTAATTCTAACACTTTCATGGTCAATAAATCACACTTTTTGCATTAACATCATAGTTCAGTGGTTGGTAGATGTTTATCGAATTTGCAGAGCAGTATCCTTTCTGCTTTCTTTTTCCATTGCAGTCATTCGTAATGGCTTCTAGATTATCCTTATTATTCCAATTTATGATTGAAGTCATGGCAATTTCAATATAGAACCTGCCTTTTGGGGCTAACTAATTGTTAGTGGACTTATATTTCAAACTTTTCTTAGCCTTAGTAGATTTACTTGTATACCATCTAGTCATTGTTTCAACACTGCTTAGCAAATTGCTGTATTTTAAGTTCTGAACATTCTCTGTTGCAGCCTCATTATTGATAATGTATATTTTCCACTATATTTAATATAATATTGTGAACCTCAGTTTCCACCTGAAAAGGATTCGGATGAACGTTCACTTGTTGTTAGGAGTCGCCACTCAGTTTTTTTCTGTTCAAAGGGAAAACTAAGAAAACCCTTATTTGACTCCAATTAATGCATCCAATGTAAAGGTTTCTAATCTACGAACCCAAGGAGAATTCGGGGGCTATGTCATGTATTTGATTAACTTGCCAAAAGAAACAGACCCAAAAGGGACGAAGAAAAGAAGACGAGCAGATTGTTAGTAAATTGTGGACTTGCTATTTTGGGTGAATCCCAAATATGCCTACATACTCTCGTTTTTTATGAGAGATTAAAGCCCATGTAGTTTGAAAAAGCCTATTAAAAGGCAATTATGCATTTGTGCATGTGTGTGTGTGTATGTTTCGTGCATTGTCGGGCTTTTTTCCAAAATTATGAGATTTTGAGCACTTAGTGCTAAATTTGATGAAATTTGGGTACTTGGTACCAAAAGAAAATGCAATTTAGGCTCCGTGCCAAACTATTGATTTTAACTGTGATGGGCTTCATGCCAAAAATTGATTGATTACTTAATTAGGCCTTAGACCTAAAAGGATTAGGTCTTTGACCAAAAATATTGATTGATTCAGGGCTTAATACCGAAAGATTGATTGATTAGTTAACTAGGTCTTAGACCTAAAAAGATTAAGTCTTTGACCAAAAAGAAATTAAGAAGAAGATGGAATGCTTATGGCATGCTTGAATTGACAGAGGATGAATTAGGATATTACCTTGCTTAAGATTTTCCCACTTCGAAGTTCCAGATCTCGTTTTCTTGGACCTTAGATTATGGTCCTTGATTACGGATTAATCCCTGCAGCACAAGGTTAGATTTATACAAAGAAAAGTCCAAGAGAAGTTCTTAAGCGTGAAAATAGAGAGTTCGTCAGCACGAGGTCCCGGGATTCCAAAAGCCAACCTTTTTTCTAAAAATTTAACAGCCTTTTATAGACAAAAAGGACCCGGACGGTGGTCGGACCGCCGTGGAAGTGACAAACCGGGAAAAAGGGAAAAAACAGAAACGGCGGCGGTCGGACCGCCGCCGTGTTCGGGGGTTGGACCGCCGTGGTCGGCGGTTGAGTCCCCATAATGGCACGCATGATTTTTCGTTCAAACTGATTTTCCAGGAGCTACGGACCTCCAAAAATTATTCCGAGACCATATCCGTGATCCTTGCGTCGCTCCGGACATTTCAAGTACCATGAAGACATACTTTTGGTGAACTTTGCCGTGGTCGTTTGGTCTGGCTTGGTTGTCTGCAGTCTGAGAAAATTGGCTTTCCAAGCCTCAAAATTTGAGTATTCACAATTGCCCCCCACTGGGGTCCATAAAAATGATTTATGGGACCCAGTGGTCATCAGAAACGAAAATTTTGAGCGAGGTGCAAAAAGACTCGCGTTATCGCCTTTTCCTTATAAATAGGCTCATTTCCATTCCATTTTCATTTGCTTTCATTCTTTCTTCTTCTTTCATTTCCTTCCAACTTTCTTTCAATGATGGATTTCACTGGCCTAGAAGACTTCGAGATCCCACTCCCTCCCTGCAATCTTTTACTTGAGGAGGAGAAGCACAGCTCCCGGACCGGCTGCTATGAGGTAAGTACCTTCCTCTTTACTCATCTAGTATGCATGCTTAGAAATTTTATTTATTTCCAGTAAGGAACTTAGAAACAAATTTTAGGAATCTTTCCTTTACATGTACTAGTAATGAATCAAGAGTAATACCAGGCTTCACCATGTTCCGCCATCAGTAATTATTTCTAGTAAAGAACTTAGAAATAATCCTCTAGGAAGTCACACCCGGCTGGAGATAGAACTTAAATTTTTCTGAAGTTGCCCCCCAAATTATCCACAATAATGAATTAGAAAATCTCTCTCTGTGTTTTTTTTTTAGGACACTGCGATTAGGATATCCATCGCCGAGAGACCCATGAGCACTATTCCGGCTTACATCTTTGATGCTGGGCATCCGGTAGGAGATCTTATCAGACCTGCTTTCCTCCACCATTTGAGGACTATAGATGTGGGCAGAGATATCCACAGGGAGTTGATCTGCACACTGGCTGAGCGATAGTGGCCCACTACTGATACCTTCCATTTTGCTTGGGGGAGATGACGATGACGCCTACTAACTTTTCCGTCATTTCTGGGATTCCCTTCGGCGTTGAGATGGTGGAGTACTATAATGACTGGAGGCATGACATTTCTTCAACCGACATGGTCAATTTGATCGGGGTTGACTATCCTCGACATCAGGCGCCTCGCTGCATTCAGCGAAGGTGGCTTGTAGAGAAGGCGCCAGCCATCTATACTGGCTACGAGGTAGGCGATCTTACTGCCGATCAGGTGGTCAGGTTTACCCTGATTCTCCTATTTGCTAGCTCCTTCTTAGCAAACAGGAAGGACGCAGTAAGTCTCAATGTGCTGAAGAGCCTACTCGACCTGACACGACTTCAGACATACGATTGGGCTAGCATGATGCTGTGTAGATTGTATGACGACATGTCAGACCTCTGCTATACCCGAATTGCTCCATGTGGCCTGTACTACTTCTGGGAGGTAATGTAAAGAACATTTCCTTTACCTTGCATAAACCGACTCTGATATCTTCTTCATTTTTTTTCCAGACTTGGGCTTACGAGTACTTTCCTGGTATCGCCCCTTTTCTTCGTGAGCCACCTACCCCTGTAGATCCTCTTTCTCCCATTGTTTGGAGATGGTATAAAGAGAGGATAGAAGCACCAAAGAGGAAGCTTCATATCAGAGAGCTGAGATCGTTCTTCGACAGCTGCTCCATGAACTCGGTAAATACTTTATCCTCATCTCTATTTATTGTATTAGCGAAAATGATTCACTAACATAATAAATTTTTACAGGTTATATTCATAGCGATGTCTAGCCGGCTGATAGAGTGGATTGCTCAAGATCAAAGCTTTCAGCGATCACAGTTCCTGACTCACCGTCGATTCATACTTCCCCATCCAGAGTATCGACGGTATTATCTCGCTGAGAGAGTGACTTTCCAAATTTCTGGCTTCCGTACAGCTCACTTGGACCCCCCTAATGACATGCTATCTTTGACGCTTCTGCCTGTTACTGCGTCCAAGTATGAGGGTGATCCCTTCGAATCGGCCTTTGCCCCGGATGATGATGATTATGACTTCTATTGTCTTCAGCGACTGATGCCACGTATTGGGACACGGTTTGATTCTGCACCACCTTATCGGTCCTCCCATTCTTCGGTTCCCACTTCTAGCACTCCGGGAGACCACCCCTCTTCCAGTTGGCGAGCTGACAGACCTTCTTCCTCTAGGGCTGAGGCTTCTGCTTTTAGGGATGGACCATCACACACTGGAGCACGCAGCAGTTCATCACATTTGAGGCCTCCTCCATCCATTCTTGTGGCTACCGGTCAATTGGACCCTGCTTTGGCCGACCTGAGGCTGCCTTATGCTGTTCGGTATCATGCACCCGACGGTTGGGTGACCCGACCGATTAGTGTAGAGGGCGTACCATATCGAAGCCTTGTTCACATTACTCAGGTATATTCCTCTAGAACTTTTCATGAAAAGGATTCATAAAATTCTCTTGAAATTGACTATGATTCTGTCTTTTTTACAGGTACCTGAGGGCCTAGTTGCCGACATGGCGGCTCTGATCACTGCTTTCTCTGATGAGCTGACGGGTGCTTGGACTGATAGTACTTATGAGAGGCAGAACAGGCCACAAAGACGGAGAGCCCGGCGCTGATTTCTCATATTTGTCTTGGATTATATTTGTAGTATTTGAATTATTCTTGTTCTGTACTTTGTACTTTCCATGTTTTTTCCCCTGTTATTTGAACTTAGAAATAAACCTGCATTTATTTGTTAGTATTAACAGCAAATATGTATGTATGATGCTTGTTTTTTAGAAATCTATTTTCAAAATAAATCCCTGAAACAACCCCCCAAAAATAGCACCTAACAGGGCCTAAACATGGCCAAAACACAAAAATTTCACAAAACATCAAAAACAGGAATCGAAATTGGGTCGGTGGCGGTCGGACCGCCGTGGCCGGCGGTCGAGCCGCCGTCTGGGCCTGGGTTGTATAAAAAACGAAGTTTAAGTGCATTTTTAGGCCAGAAAACAGGTTTTTCACTGCAGGATTCTATTTTTCTCTCAACAATGAACCCTCTTTTTAACCATGTAATGCATAACTGGACCAAGAGCCTCCATAATGTTGAAAGGATCAACATGGGAAGATATGGATTGAAAGCTGTTGCCACCCTTAGAGGTGTAGCTATGGATTGAGATTTCTTGCATGCTTGTATCAGATTTTGGGATCCCCAAGCCCATGTTTTCAGATTTGGTGCCCGGATGGAGGAGATGTGTCCTCTTTTTGAGGAATTCTGCTCAATTATTGGATGTGACCCAAATGCCCCTCTTGTAAGGCACGAGGTTCAAGTTGGCTATGTGGGATCTTTTCAGAGGCTTTTCAACTTTACAAGGCCTCGAGCTCAAGCTATGATCATGGATGGGAGTAAGGCGATGCTGCTTCCTTTGATTGATGAATTCCTGACTGCTAATTTTAAAGATGAGGTTCAACTGAAACATAGGATGCGAGTTTTTGTTTTCTGCCTATTAGCCGGATTTCTTTTCAACCGTGATCCTGGCTTTGGAGATTTGAAGCTTTGCCCCATGGTTAGGCAAATGGAAGAACTTAACTACATTGGTGGTATGATTCTGGCTGAGACCATTCAGAGTCTTGACAGAACTGCACTCAGATTTGAAAATTGGACTGTTACCCCGATCATTCTCCGGGTAATTTTGTTATACCTTTTGTTTCTTCTCATTTCAATCATCTCTCTTTTTTGTTTGTAAATAGAAAGGATCTATTTTCTCAGGTTTGGCTGAGAGACCATCTCCGAGTGGTTGCCGCTCCCCATGCCTTGACTTATAACCCTTCCCAGTACCGTACCAGAAGAATCCAGATTTCTTTTCCCTCTATGGCTAAGTGGATCATGTGGTTGTATGAGCTCGGACCAGAAGAATTGTTGTGGTTCATCCCTTGGTATAGAATTCCTCACTTCATGGAGGCCAATGCAATGCATAACCATGTCTACCTTCTTGGCTTCACTCATAGTACATGGTATAGTGCTTCTCATGTCCTCAGACAGATGGGGATTGATCAGAGGGTTCCTCTTCCTGTTGGGCTTTCCATTGCTTCCCCCATTACTCCCAGAGTTACTCGAGTTGTTCTACAAACTTGGGTTAGGAACCATCAGATGATCAGGCCTTTTGCAGAGCCTTCTCTTGTTCAGCCTACTCCAGAGTATAGAACTTGGTTTATAGCCGAAGTTTGGCCAATTGAAAAGCCAAGGAGGCATGCATTGCTGTAGGAGTTGGAGGGAGAGGATGTGGTTCCTCTTAACGAGGGGAAGATAGATGTTGCAGAAAGTTCCGGAACTAAGGAAGATACCGAAGACTCTGCCCCACATAGGAGACGTAGGATTTAGATCCTAGAGTTGACTCTATTGTCTGCTTTTTTGGGTTGCTTGTACCTTTTTGATTCCTTGGATGTTTAGGACTTATAGTTTGACTCTTTTCATGGAATGAATGACTCTTTTTGTAATGACTGACTCTTTTTGTGATGAATGATTCTTTTTTGGAATGAATGACTCTTTTTGACATGAATGATTCTTTTTGGAATGAATGACTTTTTTTGGCATGAATGATTCTTTTTGGAATGAATGACTCTTTCATTTGCTTTTCGAGCATTATCTACTTTATTTACTTGCTTTAATTTTTGCCTAAGCCATCCTTTCGGATTTTCAACTTAGCGAGCTCTTACCCATTCTTGCCTAAGCCGCCCTTTGCGAGTTTTCGACTTAGCGGGATTTTTCTTTCTTTTTTTTTATCTATTTATTTATTTATTATTATTTTTTTATGTTGACAAAAGAAAAATGAATCAATGATTTTTAAAATTTAGACCGTGCTCAAGGAGAGCTTCCTACATATCTCGAATTAATTTGCGAGAATCAGGTCTAATGTAGTTCCTTACAATGCATGATTATACATAATATTTCTTTAATTGATCCAGATTGCATGGGTTTGTGAACTCCAGACCATCCAAATCAGACAAGATGACGGCTCCGCCGGAAAGTATTTTCTTTACAATGTAGGGTCCAGCCCAAAGAGGACGAAACTTCCCACGAGGATCTGTAACAGGTGTTCTGATTTCTTTCAGAACCAAACAACCTTCTTCCAACTTTCGATCTTTGACCTTTTTGTTGAAATGTTTGGCCATTCGCCTCTGATACCCTTGAATCTGATGTAGAGCTTGAAGTCTTTTTTTCATCCAAACCCAACAACTGATGATGAAAATTGCTAATCCATTCAGCTTCATTTATCTGACTTTCTTGAATTATCCTCGCCGATTGAACTTCCAGTTCAATGGGGAGTACTGCTTCCATTCCGTACACCAGTGAATATGGGGTTGCCCCAGTAGGAGTTCTAATTGATTTTCTATACCCCCATAAGGCCAGTGGTAACTTCTCATGCCAACCCCTATGTTCCTTGATCATTTTTTGTATGATCACCTTTATAGACTTATTTGTTGCTTCTACAGCTCCATTTGTTTGAGGTCTATAAGGAGAGGACTTATGATGCTGGATCCTTTTATCCTTCAAGAGTTTAGCAAATTCTGCTTGGAAATGAGTTCCATTATCAGTGATAATCTCGAATGGTGTTCCGTACCGACAAAGGATGTTGGTTCGGACAAACTGTGCTGCCTTTTTGGCGTCTAATTCTGCATAGGAAGCTGCTTCAACCCACTTCGTGAAGTAATCCACTGCTACCAAGATAAACTGATGTCCATTCAAGGCTTTTGGATGTCTCTTGCCAATTATATCTATTCCCCAAGTAGCGAAGGGCCATGGAGAAGTGATTGGATTCAAGGAAACGGGAGGTTACTTCTGCAGCTTAGCAAATATCTGACACTGATGGCATTCTTGCACAAATGCCACACAGTCTGTATTCATGGTGGACCAATAATATCCTAGATTGTCTATTTTTCGAGCCAAGGCAATCCCATACATATGCGGTCCTGATTCGCCACCATGCACCATTTCCATTATCCGCTTAGCCTCTGCTTCATTCACACACCTTAGGTGCATTCCATTCCAACTTCTTTTGTAGAGGATATCTCCATTAAAAATGCAACCTGTGGCTAGCTGCCTTATTGCTCTCTGATCAACCCTTGAGGATCCCTCTGGATAACTTCCATCCTTGAGATAATTCTTGATATCCCAGAACCATGGTTTACCATCGACCAAATGCATTACATGGGCAGGTTGCTTCTGAAGTTGAACTTTCAATGGACGAATGGCTTTCCCCTCCTTAATATTGATCATAGAAGCTAAAGTAGCCAGGGCATCAGCAAACTGATTCTTTGCTCTCGGGAGATATTCGAAGGACAGATCATCGAATTGTTGTGCCAAATGATCAAGGCGTTGTAGGTAAGGAACCAAACGCTCTTCTCTTATTTTCCATTTCCTTAAGGCTTGTGATACTATTAAAATAGAATCACCGTAGACCTTTAGGTTTTTAATCCCTAATTCCAGAGCGGCTTCGAGCCCATTGATGCAAGCTTCATATTTTGCTTCATTGTTTGTGCAGCTAAAGTCAAGTTTAACTGCAAAGGGAATGTATTCTCCACAAGGAGTTTTGAACACAATCCCAATTCCATTTCCATGATAATTGGATGCCCCATCAAAATACATCTCCCAAACACTTCCTTCCACATTCAAGAGGTCTTCGTCAGGGAAATTCATTTCTCGCATCTCGTCTTTTACGGGTAATTCTGCTAACTTGTCAGATATTGCCCCACCTTTCACAGCTTTCCTCTGAATGAATTTTAAGTCAAAAGCTGCCAATGTTGACACCCACTTTGCCATTTTGCTGTCCAAAACAGGCCTCTCCATAAGGAATTTCAAGGGACTCTGTTCTGCGATGACATAAGTAGTGTAAGAAGACAAGTAGTGCTGTAACTTTGTGCAAGCCCAATACAACGCTAAACACAACTTCTCAATCTTGTTATACTTTAACTCATAGTCCAGCATCCTTTTGCTAAGGTAATAAATTGCATTTTCCACCTTTGTACCTTCGGCCTCTTGAGCTAACATTGCACCCATGGCTTCATCTGTTACAGACAAATACAAGAGCAAAGGTTTTCCCATTCTAGGAGGTTGCAGAATTGGCGGACTTAACAAGTATTCTTTGATCTTATCAAAGGCCTTCTGGAAATCTTCATTCCATTCTTGTGAAGCACCTTTCCTTAGTAGCTTAAAGATAGGACCACAAGTCTCTGCCAACTGCGATATGAATCGACTGATATACTGTAATCTACCTAGCAAGCCTCGAATTTCCTTTTCTGTTCTTGGTGGAGGCATTTTCAGAATAGCCTTTGACTTTGATGGATCAACTTCTATTCCTTTCTTGTTGACCAAATATCCCAAAAATAAGCCTGATGTTGCACCAAAGAGGCACTTTGCAGGATTAAGCTTCAAATTGTACTTGCGAAGTCTAAGGAAGAACTTCTCAAGTGCTTCAACGTGCTCTTCTGGAGATTTTGACTTAACAATCATATCATCAACATACACTTCTACTTCTTTGTGAATCATGTCATGAAAGATTGTTGTCGCCATCCTCTGGTAGGTAGCCCCTGCATTTATCAATCCAAAAGGCATAACCCTATAACAGAAAGTGCCCCATTCTGTAATGAAAGTTGTCTTCTCTTTGTCTGGTGGGTGCACCATGATCTGATTGTACCCAACTGCGAGGTCAGTCATGGAAACCATCATATGCCCAGCCATCCTGTCTATTAGCAAATCGATGTGTGGTAGCGGGAAATCGTCCTTGGGACAAGCCTTATTCAAATCTCTATAGTCAACACACATCCTGACCTTTCCGTCTTTCTTTGGGACCGGCACAATGTTCGCCAACCAGGAAGGGTAGGCAATTGGTTCTATGAACCTATTATCCAATTGCTTGGCAACCTCTTCTTTAATTTTCAAAGACCATTCCGACTTCATTCTTCTCAGCTTCTGCTTAACCGGCTTTGCATCCGGGTATAGCGAAATCTTATGAACTGCTATGGCTGGGTCTATTCCCGTGACATCACTTGTCTTCCACGTGAAGCAGTCGGCATACTTTCTGATGCATTCAACAACCTGTTCTTTATTCACACAATCATATGCAATGTATGTACATTCATTTTCTTTGCCAATTATTATCTTTTCATTCATTTCTTTTATTTCATTTATTTCATTTTTGCTAGATAATACTTGGAAAGCAAAAGACACAGGGTAACCAAGAACTTGAACAGTTTCATTAATAACAGAGGAGTCATCCTCCAGAGTTACATTACATTCGGCATCAGGGTTTTCTATTCCTGAAGCTAAGGAAGACTCAAAACTGGACTCTGACTCGGTGTTTGACTCAAGATTTGACTCAATACAAGACTCATGTTTGGGGTGTGACACAGGACTAGGTTTGACTATAGCCACTTGTCCCTCCTCGGCATACCAGTTCATCAGTGGTCCATCTGTTGTCTTGATCAGCTTCGTGAAGTCCCTTTTGTCTTCAAAATTGGTTATCATAGCAACCTCATCAAAGAGACTAGGCTACATGAAATCTTCCACTTGTGGGTCAGTTATAGGTTCTGGCTCTTCTTCCTTTACAGCTAAAACATCAGTGAACATCTCAAAGCCTGGTAACTTCTTTTCATCCATAGGAGAATAGAATGGCTCCTGAAAACCACAGTAAGGAACTGTTTTTCCAGGTTTGCAAAAGTGACCATTCAGAGTTCTAAAGTAAGAGCGCATTTTGAGGCTTTTTGCCCCCCAAGTCTTCTTTCCCTTCTTCCCATGCTCAAATTCTTCTATCTCATCGTCTGTGGGTTTGTATCCCAGTCCAAAAGTTCCCTTATTCTCAGGTTCTTCCCATGGCCGCACTATGGATGATTTCCTCCCAGACCTCATCATTTCCATCCCGAGTAGCAGACCTACCCTTAACATCATTCCCACCAGGCAATTGATTTGGACCTCCCCAAAGTCATATAGGATAAACGGCCCTTTGGGCCTCTCTCCTTCAATGCATTGAACAGTGTCATAATGGAACCCAGTCAAGGTCATAGCAGTTTCACCAGGAACCACCTGAAAGAGAGACTGATCCGTGGTTTTCTTGTTGATTTCACATGTGTCTCCTTTAATAGTGATAATTTTTCCTTCGAAAGGGAACTTAAGTTTTTGATGTAATGAAGAAGGTACAGCATTATTCTGATGAATCCACGGCCTTCCAAGGAGGAGGTTAAAGCTCGCGGGTACATCAATGACCTGGAACGGCACTCCCATTTTCACCGGTCCAATAGCAACTTCCAGAGTAGCAACACCCAAAATTTCTCTTCGAGTGTTATCATATGCTTTAACAATTTCATCAGAAGGTGTAAGATCTGTAACCTCCAATCCCAGACAGCTTGCTACTTTCAAAGGACATACATTTAAGGCTGACCCATTATCAATGAGAACCATGGGCACAGTCTTTCCCCTAGTTTGTAAGGTGATGTATAATGCATTATTGTGTCTCATGCCATCTTCTGGTAGGTCTACATCAGAAAACCGGATACTCAACGCCTTGGTTGATTGGGTCAAAGTGGCCACCAAAGCTTCTGGGCTTGTGTCTACTGATGTATCAAGCTGACTCAAAGCTTTACTGAGAGCCTGACGGTGTGGGAATGAGGAAGCAAGGAGCTCCTAAATTGACACCTTAGCTTGAGTTTGTTTAAGCTGAGTGAGGACAGGGTCTTCCTTTGGTTCTGGCGTCTTCTTATATGGGTGATTTGGGGTTTTAGGGGTCTTCCCCAAGTCAAGTGGCTGGTATTGCCTTCCACTTCTTGTCAAAGCATCGACCTCTTCAGCGAGGTCATTCAGATCCAGCACACATACTTCATTCATTTCCAAGAGAAATTTGAAAGGATCAAACAGCTCTTCTTCCGCAGTGATGGCGTGGATGGAATGATTAGGCAAGGGGTTAGTATTAATGTTTGGTTGACTCCTGAGAGGAATGATGTCAACACTATCCACCAGATCTTGGATGCAGTTTTTCAGAGTCCAACAAGCATCTGTTCTATGCCCATTTCCCTGATGGTATTCACAGTACTCATTGGCCCTATAATTGGAGGGTAATGGATTTGGAGGAGGCCTTGGGTCCAAAGGCTTTAAGTACTTTCCTTCCACGGCCTTTTTAAATACCAGATGAAGGGGCATCCTGAGGTCGGCATATTGCCTTCTTGGCTGATTTCTCTGCCTAAGATTAACCACGTGTAAAGGATTCGCAGGGGCAATATTGGCCACTTCATTGACCTTGCTTAAGGAAGCAGCTTGGCCCTGTTTCTTATACTTTGAAGTAGCTCCCTCATCTACTATCTTACCCAATTGTATCAAATCTTCTACCTTAGTTGCAGTCGCAATGAGCGATTTGAAAGTAGGTAGCTATTGGGTTTGCAGTTGAGCTTGATATGTAGGCCTTAAATTCTTAATTATAATATCAATCTGCTCCTATTCTGAAGGGCAATTGATCATTTGGGCAGCCTTCGCCCTCCACGTCGTAAGGAACGAGGAGAAAGGTTCATTGTTGTTTTGCTTGGTAGTCTCAAGCTCCCTTCTAGTGACATCTACCTCAATATTGTAGTGGTATTGAGTGTTAAATGCATTGCAGATGTCTTCCCAGGTCTTAATCTTGGCACGATCCAGGCTTATAAACCACTTAAGGGCAGCACCAGTCAAGGATTGTTGGAAGAGTTGAGCAAAGAGCTCGTCATTTAAACCCCAAGGGCTTAAGGCCCCCACATACATCTTCAGGTGGTTTTTAGGGCAAGTAGTCCCATCAAATCTGTCCATCCCAGGCATCTTGAATTTTGGAGGCAACCTAGCTTGGGGAAACAAGGATAAGGAATCCATGTCTACCACCTCTTTATGAGTTTTCATGGCAGTGATTGACCTTTCAAGCAATTCAAGTTTCTTTTTTAGTACATCAGTTTCAGTAGCATTCTTAGAGGGTGGACCCTCCAAATTGATGACAGGAGTATTATTTTGAGCAGTCATGGGGGTACTAGTTTGTCCCACAATAGGTTCCTTCCCTAGATTTCCAGGAGTAGTGGCTGTCTTTGGTGCTCCTCCCAATTCGGCCAAGATGGCTACCCTTTGGGCAGCCAAGGCTTCATCAATTCTTTCTTGCATCCTAGCTTCAATTTCCTTAACCTGTCCATCTAGCAAGGCCTTAATCTGTTCAATAGTAGCCATTTCAGTAATCAGAGTAGTTGGTGAAGTTGGGGCAGTAGGACTTGTGGGTAATTGCACAGTTGGAGTTGGTGTTGCTTGTGTAGGTGAAGGCACACGGATAGTGGGTACCTGCAAAGGTTAAGGGTAAAGGATTAGGGTAGTGTGTAGGGTAGGAAGACTCTTGGTCCACTTGCATATATCAAAAGGTTTTCCCCAAAACAATGTTGTTATGTTGCATGAATGCACCTCATCACATCATAATTCGTTTTAATGGAATGTGGCACTATTATTGGGTACATACAACCTAAGGGAGGGTTCTATTGTTACATGAAAAATAAAGAATAGGCTTATAATAGGGACCCTTGAGTCTTGAGTAAGATATACCTAACCACATGTGAAACAAAGAGTTTCGCGTGGGTCCAACCGTATGTTTACTCATGGGCCACTCCAAAAGGATTGGAATGGTTTGCGACAACAGGGAGGACACTTTGGCTGTCCGCCGGCATAATCAAGGAGACCTGCTGGTCAGCGCTACTTGCTATCCAGACTCAGAATTTTGAACAGAAAGAGAAGAAATTCATTTGAAAACAATTTTTTATGCAATGGAGGAAAATGATTCCCCCATATAATGCAAGAGAAAAAGATTCTCTAAATGACAAAACAAATGCACAATTAATCAAACAAAGGGTCCATCAAAGGAAAAAGATTCCTTTTGTCAATTTTATTCCAATATCCTCAAGGAAAGGATATATATCGCTAAGGTACCCTGCAAAATAAATAAAAGTACCCTAAAGAAGGACAAGTTAGTCAAATAAACAATTGTAGTCCACTAAGATCCCATAAATCATTTTTATGGTCCCCAGTGGAGTCGCCAAATTGTGAACCTCGGTTTCCACTAGAAAAGGATTCGGATGAACGTTCACTTGTTGTTAGGAGTTGCCACTCAGGTTTTTTTCTGTTCTAAGGGAAAAACTAAGAAAACCCTTGTTTGACTCCAATTAATGCATCCAATGTAAAGGTTTCTAATCTACGAACCCAAGGAGGATTCGGGGGCTATGTCATGTATTTGATTAACTTGCCAAAAGAAACAGACCCAAAAGGGACGAATAAAAGAAGACGAGCAGATTGTTAGTAAATTGTGGACTTGCTATTTGGGGTGAATCCCAAATATGCCTACATACTCTCATTTTTTATGAGAGATCAAAGCCCATGTAGTTCGGAAAAGCCTATTTAAAGGCAATTATGCATTTGTGCATGTGTGTGTGTACGTTTCGTGCATTGTCGGGCTTTTTGCCAAAATTATGAGATTTTGAGCACTTAGTGCTAAATTTGATGAAATTTGTTAGTGCTAAATTTGATGAAATTTGGGTACTTGGTACCAAAAGAAAATGCAATTTAGGCTCCGTGCCAAACTATTGATTTTAACTGTGATGGGCTTCATGCCAAAAATTGATTGATTACTTAATTAGGCCTTAAACCTAAAAGGATTAAGTCTTTGACCAAAAATATTGATTGATTCAGGGTTTAATGCCGAAAGATTGATTGATTAGTTAACTAGGCCTTAGACCTAAAAAGATTAGGTCTTTGACCAAAAAGAAATTAAGAAGAAGATGGAATGCTTATGGCATGCTTGAATTGACAAAGGATGAATTAGGATATTACCTTGCTTAGGATTTTCCCACTTCGAAGTTCCAGATCTCGTTTTCTTGGACCTTAGATTATGGTCCTTGATTACGGATTAATCCCTGCAGCACAAGGTTAGATTTATACAGAGAAAAGTCCAAGAGAAGTTCTTAAGCGTGAAAATAGAGAGTTCGTCAGCACGAGGTCCCGGGATTCCAAAAGCCAATCTTTTTTCTAAAAATTTAACAGCCTTTTATAGACAAAAAGGACCCGGACGGCGGTCGAACCGCCGTGGAAGTGACAAGTCGGGAAAAAGGGAAAAAATAGAAACGGCGGCGGTCGGACCGCCACGGTCGGCGGTCGGTCCGCCGCGGTCGGCGGTTGAGTCCCCATAATGGCACGCATGATTTTTCGTTCAAACTGATTTTTCGGGAGCTACGGATCTCCAAAAATTATTCCGAGACCATATCCGTGATCCTTGCATCGCTCCGGACATTTCAAGTACCATGAAGACATACTTTCGGTGAACTTTGCCTTGGTCGTCCGGTCTGGCTTGGTTGTCTGCAGTCTGAGAAAATCGGCTTTCCGAGCCTCAAAATTCGAGTATTCACAAATATGCTATCATAAAATGATATTTCTTATTTTCTCTATATTGACCTGTTATGTAACTTTGCACAACATATATACTATTCTCAGATGAATTTTATCTCATTTTATGCTGTAAAAAGGGTCTTTGATATTTTCAAGAATGGCTATCAACAGTTCCTAAATTAATTAACTATTTCCATTATATAACACAAGTTTGTATTTCATCTCGTGTCTTAAGGTGTGTGGTTTAGTTATTTGTGTATGTGGGGTGGCTTTTCTTGTTTATGTCAGTTACCTAGTATTTAGGGCTTACTTTTTGTTTGTTGAATATTATTTAATATAGTTGTTAGTTGGTTGTTAGTTTTACAGCTATTAAATGTAGTTAGGTGTTAGTAGTTGTAGATATTAATTACTAGCTTTGTATAAATATAGGGTTCTTGAATTGAAATATACACACAGAAATTATCATTTTCTCTTATTATTACATGGTATCAGAGCTATATAGGTTAGAAAATCTGTGTTTAAGCTTCTGATCAGAAGATGCGAAGAAAGCAAGTTGTTCTTGGTCTGGACAACTTAGGCTACAATTGGTAGAAGTCTAGGTCACCCACCTAGGCCTTCCAGTTAACAGCACCGCCACCCAAGGAAGAACCGGAGGCCTCCGATCGGCCGTTCCCCAAAGTCTGTTCACCCAGTTGCCGGCGAGTGGCTCTCACGCGCCGTTTGAAGCTTTCCGGCTAGTCTCACGCACCGGCGCGTGGGGACGCATGTGTCATTTTCAGGCGATCGACTTTCCAGTTACGGCGTCGCGGCGATCTCTACTGTCCATTGTCGGGGTCTGTGTTTGACACTCTGGTGTGTTTTCAAATCTGCATAGTATTCAGGTTCTCATTTTTCAGCCTCTGCTTTACTGTGATTTTTTATTTTGCCGCTCAGTTTGTGAATTGCTTTTCTGGAAAATTTATTTGGTTATTGGGGCTGTTGTCAGTCTGTTTCTGTGGTAAATTTTTGATTCTAGAGTGGTTGTTTTTCTTATTTTGGGTGTGTGGAGCTGCTGTTTTTTCTTTTCGTGTGTCGTAACTTGGGTTGAAATCCATTATGGCCGATAAGAAAAATATTACGGAGGTTATTCCGGTAGTTAATCGAATTACAAAACATCAATTGAATGAAAACAATTTTCTAGATTGGAGCAAAACTATTAGAATTTATTTGAGAAGTGTAGACAAGGATGACCACTTGACTAATAATCCACCGGATGGTGATGCTAGACAACTTTGGGTAAGAGAAGATGCAAGATTATTTTTACAAATAAAAAATTGTATTGGCAATGATGTGGTTGGTTTGATTGGTCATTGTGAATTTGTCAAAGACTTAAGGGAGTACCTTGAATTTTTGTACTCGGGTAAGGAAAATTTGAACCGTATGTATGATACTTGTATGGCGTTATATCGGGTTGAGCAGAAGGATAAGCCTCTTACAGTGTATTTTGGGGAGGTAAAAAAGATTATTGAGGACCTTAATGTTTTAATGCCCTTTAATTCTAACATTAAGGTCCAACAGAGCCAACGGGAGCATATGGGTGTCATATGTTTTCTTGCAGGTCTATCTCCAGTATTTGAAACGGCGAAGTCTCAAATCCTCTCTGGTAGTGAAGTTCCTAATTTGAGGGAAACATTTTCTCAAGTACTTCGAAGTGAAAGTTCACATCCAGTGACATCCGCTCCTAGTACTCTTGTGAGTCGAGATTTGGGACAGCTTGGAAATCAGGGTAAAGGGGGAAATAATCGTGGAAGTACTAGTAATTGAGATTCAAGTGTTATTTGTTACTACTGTCATGAACCAGGCCATACCAAACGTTTCTGTAAGAAGTTGTTGAATAAGCATCATCGAGCTAATGTGGCTAGTCAAGAATCTATATCCAGTTCTTCAGATACCGTGACAATATCTGTTGCGGAATTTACTGAGATCTCTAAATATCGCTCCTCCAAGCTTGTTGACTCCTCTATTGCTGCTGCTGCCAGTTCAGGTACCTCTAACCCATGTCTTATGTTTGCCTCACCTAGTTGGGTCATTGATTCCGGTTGCACAGACCACATGACAGGTAACCCGCGTCTCCTATCTTCGTTGAAAGAACCTGATTTTCATCGTTATGTTACTTTAGCCGATGGGTTTAAAACTTATGTCACTGGTATTGGTACTGTCAACCCAACTCCATCTCTTCCTTTGTCCAAAGTCTTGTGTTTACCTAAATTCTCATTTAATCTTTTGTCGGTTAGCACAATTACTGAAACTTTAAATTGTTGTCACATGTTTTCCCCTCAATGTTGTGTTTCAAGATCTTTTGACGAGGAGGATTATTGGTAGAGGACACAAGTCAAATGACCTTTATCTTCTTGATGATCAAATTTCCACTTCTTTGGTGTGTGATGGTTCCGTTTCTCCTTCAGAAGTTCATTGTCGCCTTGGTCACCCTTCGTTGTCTTCCCTAAAGATGTTGTATCCACAATTTCAGTCTTTGTCTAGTTTAGATTGTGAGTTATGTCAGTTTGCAAAACATCATCGTTCGCATTTAGTTCCTTGTGTGAATAAACGGGCTGCGTTTCCTTTTGAGATAGTACATTCTGATGTTTGGGGTCCTTGTCCTGTCACTTCCCAAATCGGTTTTAGGTATTTTGCTACTTTTGTGGATGATCATTCTCGGTGTACTTGGTTATTTTTAATGAAAAATCATTTTGAGATTTTTTCTATCTTTTGTTCATTTTGTGCTGAAATTAAAACTCAGTTTAATAGGACTATCCGTATCTTGCAAAGTGATAACGCAAAAAGAATACTTGCCTAGTTCCTTTCAGTCCTACATGTCTCAGAACGACATTCTTCATCAAACTTATTGTGTTGATACACCTTCTCAAAATGGGGTTGCTGAAAGAAAAAATAGACATCTTTTTGAGGTTACTCGAGCACTTCTCTTTCAAATGAAGGTACCTAAACGTTTTTGGGCTGATGCCGTTTCTACGGCTTATTTTTTGATCAACCGAATGCCTTCTACTGTTCTTAAGGGAGCAACTCCATACAGTGTCTTATTTCCCTCCAAAGCTTTGTTTCCTGTTAGTCCTCGTATCTTCAGGTGCACTTGTTTTGTATGTGATGTCCGTCCACATATTACCAAATTAGATCCCAAATCTCTTCGGTATGTCTTTCTTGGGTATTCTTGTCAACAAAAAGGGTACCTTTGTTTTTCTCCTGAATTGAATCGCTATCTTGTCTCCATTGATGTTACCTTCTTTGAGAAAACTCCATTTTTTTCCTCACCCGATACATATGCAAGTCAGGGGGAGGAAGATGATCTTTTAATTTATGTTGTTCATAGGAGTCTTGATTCCACTACCGACCCTACTCCTATTCAAGAGTCCACCCATACTGAACCGGCTCCTATTCTAGCATCTACTAATCCTCCTATTCTTGCACCACCACCCTCTCGCCCTCGTTTTGACAAGGTGTACTCCAGGAAATTGGCTAATAATGACCCACATCCTCCACCTGCCGCCTCGTCAGAAGCTCCTTCAGTCCTTCCACAGTCCGACCTTGACCTTCCTGTTGCTATTAGAAAAGGTAAACATTCATGTACTCATCCCATTTCCTCATTTATGAGTTATGATCATTTATCTTCCTTGTCTCGGTGTTTTGTGAGTAATTTGGATTTAGTGTCTATTCCCCAAACTATTGCTCAAGCTTTATCTCATCCTGGTTGGCAAGCAGCAATGGTAGAGGAAATGGCCGCCTTGGATGCAAATAGTACTTGAGATCTTGTGCCTCTTCCTGCAAGGAAGAAGGCTATTGGGTGTAAGTGGATTTTCTCAGTTAAAGTTAATCCAGATGGATCTGTGGCTTGCCTTAAGGCTCATTTGGTTGCTATAGGTTATGCTCAAGTGTATGGTATTGATTATTCTGATACTCTCTCCTATGGCAAAATTATCTTCTGTTCGTTTGTTTATCTCATTAGCAACTCGTCATGATTGGCCCTTGCACCAGCTTGATGTTAAGAATGCTTTTCTTCATGTTGATCTTCAAGAAGAGGTCTATCTGGAGCAACCGCCTGGCTTTGTTGCTTAGGGGGAGAAGGGTAAAGTATGTAGGCTTCGCAAATCTCTTTATGGTTTAAAACAGAGTCCTCGGGCTTGGTTTGGGAGGTTCTGCGAAGTAGCACAAACATTTGGCATGACAAAGAGTATGTTTGACCATTTAGTGTTTTTCAAGAAGTCGAGTGCTGGAGTAATTCTACTTGTAGTTTATGTTGATGATATTGTCATTACGGGGAGTGACTCAACTAGTATTTCATCACTTAACCTATTTCTTCAATCCCAATTCCAAACGAAGGATTTGGGTCTCTTGAAGTACTTTCTGGGCATTGAAGTATCTAGATGTAAGCAGGGTATATTCTTATCTCAAAGAAAGTATGTTCTTGACCTTCTGAAAGATACTGGAAAGTTAGGTGCTAAACCATGTAGTGCTCCAATGACGCCTAATGTACAACTAACAACTGATGGGGAACTATTTTCTGATCCTGAGATGTATAGGCGGTTGATTGGAAAATTGAACTATCTTACAGTGACACGTCCAGACATTGCTTACTCAGTTAATGTCATGAGTCAATTCATGTCTGCTCCAACTGTTATGCATTGGGAGACTGTGGGATAGATTTTGTGTTACTTAAAGAGTGCTCCAGGGCGAGGCCTTCTCTACAGCAATCATGGTCATTTGGACGTTGAGTGTTTTTCTGATGCAGATTGGGCAAGTTTAAAGGTTGATAGAAGATCAACTACAAGATATTGTGTCTTTGTGGGAGGAAACCTAGTATCTTGGAAAAGCAAGAAACAAAATGTGGTCTCCCACTCCAGTGTTGAATCCGAGTACCATGCTATGGCACAATCTACATGTGAAGTTGTTTGGATTCGTCAACTCCTAGAGGAAATTGGTTTCAAAACATCCTCAGCAAAGTTGTGGTGTGATAATAAGGCTGCTCTTCATATCGCGTCTAACCTAGTGTTTCATGAACGAACCAAACATATTGAGATTGACTGTCACTTTGTTCGAGAAAAAATACAACAAGGCATTATCTCTACAGAATATGTCAAGACAGGAGAACAACTGAGTGATATCTTTACAAAGGCTCTAAATGGGTCTCGGGTTAGCTACTTTTGTAACAAGTTGGGCATGCTTGACATATATACTCCAACTTGAGGGGGAGTGTTAATTGTATATTATTTAATATAGTTGTTAGTTGGTTGTTAGTTTTACAGCTATTAAATGTAGTTAGGTGTTAGTAGTTGTAGATATTAATTACTAGCTTTGTATAAATATAGGGTTCTTGAATTGAAATATAAACACAGAAATTATCATTTTCTCTTATTATTACACTTCTGAAGAATCATCTTCTGCAATTCAATCAACTTCAAGTGCCAATGCAGATTTAAATGCCTTCCAAGTTGGTTTTAATTGTTACATTATGAAGAGATTGTCTTCTTGTTTTGGTCCTCTTGTTCAGTGAACATATGATTGCAATTGGTAAGCGAACTGCATATCCTTTGACAGAACTTGCCTACCAAGAATACTAGCTATTGTTTTGTATATATTTTTTTGGTTATCATCTCATATTGAAGTTCAAATCTAGAAGAAAATGGAAACTTGATATTTTGATTTGGACTGATGCATTGCTTCTTGTTTCAAATGTGATTATACACAGTGGTCAATTTTACTTGTTTTGGGTGTCTTTGTAGTTTTACATGATTATTTTTATCCAAAATATTATATTTATATTCGACTTGAACATATAGGACATTCAAGATTTGAGGCATATTTCAAGTTAAATTCTTTATTTTTGTTTTCTCCTGGTGCATGTGGACCATGTTGAGTCCAAAGTTATTTGTAGGCTGTTCCTTCAGAATTTGCATGTAACATGCTGTGTGTTTTGGCAGACCGTGTTCTTGGTACTTTTTCAAATTGTGATATGTATTGGTGCACATTTAGTGGAAGTTACTTTATTTTGCTGTGACTGTTATATTAACAAGAAAGCTTTGAACCCTTAGTGGTTGATCTTTTTAGAATAATATATTTTATTTTGAGGACTAAGTCAGGTGCCTTACAGGAACATGGTGCAGTCCTACGGCTTCAGTTTCTGAAAAACCATTTTTTCTTGGCATCAATAAACAAGTTTGGGCAGCTCCATTATCAAGATGTGAACAATGGGCGAGATGATTAGTAATATTTGGATAGGTTTAGGTCCTGCAAATGTGATGCAAGTTAATCCCTTCGATGGCGTTATTGCTTTGGGTCATTCTGGAGGTACAGTGAGCATGTGGAAACCCTCCAGTGCTGTCCCTCTTGTCAAAATGCTGTGTCATCCTGGTCCTATCTCTGCAATGGCATTCCACCCTAATGGTCATCTCATGGCCACTTCTGGCAAAGAAAGGAAAATTAAGATTTGGGACTTGAGAAAATTCGAGGTGCTCCAAACGATGCCAGGCCATGCAAAGACCTTGGACTTTAGTCAAAAGGGATTGCTAGCTACTGGAACTGGATCATTTGTTCAGATTTTCGGAGACTTTTCGGAATCGTGGCATTATAGCAGATACATGGGCCATTCTATTACAAAAGGTTACCAGATAGGCAAAGTATTGTTTAGGCCATATGAAGATGTTCTATGCCTTGGGCATTCCATGGGATGGTCTTGAATACTTATCCCAGGGTCTGGAGAACCCAACTTCGATTCTTGGTTAGCAAACCCATTTGAAACATCTAAACAAAGGAGGGAGAAGGAAGTTCACGCTCTTCTCGACAAGCTCCCCCCTGAAACAATCATGCTGGACCCGTCAAAGATTGGGACAGTGAAGCCAGTTAAGAAGAAAGAGAAGCCAACGAAGCAAGAACTAGCAGCCGAGATGGAAGCTGCTGTCGACGCTGTAAAGGACACTTCTTTTAAGAACAAAACAAAGGGGAGGAATAAAGCAAGTAAGAGCGTAAAGAAGAGACAGCAAGTTATTGAAAGAGCTAAAAGACCTTTTGTGGAGCAACAGATTAAAGAGACAGAAAAATTAGCTAAAAAGAAGCAGAAAATTGTTGAGGAAAATGCTTCATTACCTATAGCTTTGCAGAGATTTGACCGCAGAAAGGCAACGGTTTGATTCTTCTCAATTTTGTCATAAATTTCAATTTTGTATTTCTTACCCTCTTAGCTTCAATTATGCTTTCCCTTAAAGTAAATTGCATTCTAATGGTTATCCTGAGTTTTGAGAATGATAAAACTTTAGGTTTTATTTATAAAATATCAAATTATGAAATCTTTAGTTGCAGTTTAATGCTTATCTCAATTTATATAAAACTTTTAATCTTAAAATTTTTAAATATAAAGGTTAAGTTTACTTGCAGAAAATAATTTTTATTTTTAGAAAAATTTAAAATGTAATGTTCACTTCTTGAAAATAAAAATCAGGTTTTTTAACAGGGCAGTGATATCTCTAGGGCTGAAATTAGGATTGTAAATGAGTCAAGATACTCGAGCTCGGTTTAGATCTCGGCTCGGTAAAAACTCGTTTAGGCTCGAGCTCGAACTGCTCATTTGTTAAATGAGCCAAGCTCAAGCTATGAAATACTCGGCTCGTTAGCTCGCGAGTTAGCTCATTTAAAAAGCTTGTGAGTTAAGCTCGTAAGCTAGCTCGTTTAGTGTATTGAATTAAAATATATATAATTTAATTTATATATATTAAACTATGTATGTGAATATATTAATTTTTTGACTAACTTAATTTATATAATTTATTAATATATGGTATACGTGATAAATAAATTAAATAATATACAATATAAAATAGCTTAGTAATTTATAGTAAAATATAAAATTATAGTAATATAATATTTTATTTTTATTAATATATAATTATATTATTCATCTTTCATATAAACATAAATTTTAGTATATCTTTTATGAAAATTAAGTTTATTGAGCTCGTTAAACTTATTTAAATCAAGCTCGAGATATATTATATATGAGTTGGCTCGATACAAGTTCGGGCTCGGCTCGAGCTCGATTCGAGTTCGAACTCGACTATTTTATAATGAGCCGAGCTTGAGCTTTTCAAAGCTCGGCTCGGCTCGGCTCGGCTCGATTACAGCCCTAGCTGAAATGTTCCTTGAGCCAAAATTCAAACTCTTCAAATGCTTTATCGGCTCAACTTGGATTAGAATCAGAATATTAGAAATTAAATAATTTTAAATATATGAGGCTTGAACGCTTGAAATAAGTAATTATGAATAAAGTATCATCACTTCATCACAAAGCAATAATTGATGCAGAACGCTAAACTCTGTAAAAAAGAAAAAAAAATTGGAAAATTGAAGATGAGAATGGGTTAATGATTGAAAATTGAAAAGTTAAGATTTAGATTGAAAGTCCTGTGTTTGAATATGGAATTATATGCGTAGATTATTATGATATTAAAATAATTTTTTTTTTACTTCAAGAAATTATTTGAATATAAACAAATTTAATCTTAAAGTGAAACTTAATATTTTATCTCTGTAATTATTTTTCACATTTATTGAATCAAATGCTTTCAAAGATATTCGTAGTTTTTAATTATATGTATATGCAAATATATTACCATTAAATAAATGAAAATAATTTATTAGATTTTTTTTAAAAAAATACACATGAAAATAAAAAATGTGTAATTATTATATTTGGTTTAATGAGTTTTGCCTTTGTATTATTTACTATATATATATCAATTATATTATTTCTTGTTGATTATTATATATTTTTTTTCATTTTGAATTAATAGATATATTTTTTATTATCTTAAATTATAGTTGCTTATCATTTAAATAAATAAATTAATATATTAGATTTTATTATATTCATATTTTGTTTTATTTATTAAAAATATTAATAAATATATTTTTATATTAAAATAAGAGTATAATAAAAAAATAACTACTTTTAAAAAAATAACTATTTTTAATTTTTTAAAAAAAATAAAATTATACTTATTAATTCAGAAATGGTGCTTAAAGTATTTATTAAATTATGTTAATACGCTGCATACTACCAATAATAAGGGAAAAAAAAGAGAAAATAACACTCTTCACCGTATTTTTAAATTTTTTTATTTTTTATCAGAAATATTTAGTTATTTTATTATAAACTTATAATAAACTTATTATAAACTGTGTAAAATTTATAAACTCATAATAAATTTATTATAAACTCATTATGAACTCTTTGTAAATTAATAAAAATTTAGTATTTTGATAAATATTTTATAAATTTTGATATTTTGATAAATATTTTATAAATATAATAAATTTAAAATTATTTTTATATTTTTATATTTTTATCAAAAGCCAAAAAAAAGAAAAATACTAGCTAAAACTACCATTCAAACGAGAAGGCCATATCCGTAATTTCACGAAAACCGAAGCCCCCCAAAATGAAAACGAAAAATCTTTTATGGGAGCTTAATTTTGCCACCAAAACCCTAAAAGCACAACCTTTCACACCGACGACGAATTTCTTAAATTGGAGCAATGGGTCTACTCTCTTGGTTCCGAGGAAGCCTCAAACCCGAATCAAAACCCTCCCACTCCTCAAACTCTAACTCCAAATCCGAAATTTCGGCTTCCGAGGTCCCCGGTATGAATGGCGCCGTGGAGGTGCCCCGACCCGGTAATAACGTTATCGTTTTCGAATTTGGTTCCATCGCTGCTTCGACCGATAAGGTGACTCTGGCAGGATACTGCCCTGTGTCCGACGAGCTCGAGCCTTGCCGCTGGGAAATCCTTCCTGCTAGTGAAGCAGACGCGCCGCAGTTCCGCGTTGTATTTTAAGAGTTTATTATTTAAACTGGAGCCTTGCCGCTTGAAATTGATGAGGTTGTAAGAAAATTATTTAAACCCAAATTAAAAAAAAAAAATAGTTGGATTATAAGTTGTAGTCTATTATTTAAGAATGGGTTTTGCTTTAAGTAACTCTGAAGCAAATGAATATAATTTTTGCTCTGTTGTTCCAAATTATATCTGTTGAACATTTGGGATTTATGTTAAAATTGGTTGCGTCAAATTGCTGCTTTTTCTGTTTTAATTTTTGTATATGCGTCTGTGGGTATGATTGCTTTTGCAGAGATGAGTTTTTCCAAATTGTTGATTTTGATACCTAATCACTGTGTACTTTTTTTGTGCATTAAGAAGAGCTAAATTTAGTTTTAATTTGTTTCACAATCTCACAATCTGAATTGTTGATATTCGATATATTGCATTTCAATACTGGTTTTTGGTTCTTGTTTTACTTAATCTTGAACGATTATGGACTTGGGATTATGTAATATAAAAATTTGATAAATTATTATGTCATAGCAGCGTCCTAATAAGAAATTTACTGAGGCGTTAAAATTTATATAATTATTATAAAATTAAATATTTAATATTAAAGTAATTTAATAATTAATTTATATTATTAAATTGACTATAACTAAAAGATAATTGAATTTTATAAATTTATATTTTTAAAAATGTTACATAATAATTTTATTTTTAATTTTAAAAAAAATATTTTTTTTTCACATAATATATTAAGCAATCGGTCAAAAAATTATTTTTTATTTTGTTGTGTAAATTCGTTTTGATAATGTTCATTATTAAAAAAGCTCTTTTAATAGTAACAATTATAACATGTAAGGCTAAAGCTAATTTGATAAGTGTATATACTAAAGGAATATAGTGTAATCCTATTTTAATCATTTTTTGAGTAAGAATTTTAATATTATCAAGGTTAGAAAAAGCTACATGTCTTCTTATATCAGTAGTGTAGGTCTCAAGTTGATATTCAAGTATCATTCGATTGGCGACGGAGAAATCATATAGATATAGTTCAACAAGATGAAGTAATTTGAAAAGCTGAAAATTGGAGAATAAGATTTTAGGAGAAAGATAAGTAATGCATGAAAATACTTTCATACTTGATTATGTAAAACGATTTTTCATTTCTTGAGTAAGGAAATCAATAACCTAGAATTGAATTAAAAAAAATTAAGTTGTAACGTAATAATAATAAATAGTTAAATATATTATTACGAAAAAAGAGTACCTGATAAAATATTTCTACTCAAAAAGTGGTGGTAATAAATAATAAGAGTATCAGCACGCTTAAAACGTAGATAACTTGTATTATCTTCCATATTAAGCACCGTAATATCATGATCCTCATCCATTCTCTCTGAAGTTTTGTAATTCTTGTTTAATAATTGTAATCAAATGAATTGCATTACAAATATTTTGATATTTTCTTTGTAAGGCTTGAGATGAATCATTTGTCATTCCTAAAAGCTTTCTCATTAAGAAAGAAGCGAAAATAAATTTATAACTTTCCATTTTATCAATCAAGCTTACAACTGCCCGTCAATTTCTTTGATCAGAACCATCTTCATAAATATTCTCAAGAACATTTTTCACAAGTGACCATATAGAGAGAATATGCACAATTATTTTATAATGAGAACTCCAACGTGTATTACCAGGTCAAGCCAAATCTATTTCTTGATGGAAGCCTCTTCCAGTTTGAATATCACCATTTTTCAGGCGCTGAACTACTTCATTATGTTATTTTTGACGGAGAGCATTCCTCCTTTTATATGAAACTCCTATAATATTCACAACCATTGCGATATAATTAAAAAAATTACTCAAATCCATTGTTCATTGCTGTTGCAACAAGCACTAATTGAAGCTGATGAGCGAAGTAATAAATGTACCTTGCCGAGGGATTTTCATTTAAAATGAGGATCTTTGACCCATTGAATTCATCTCGTATATTAGAAGCCCCATCATGACCTTGCCCTTTAACTCTACTTATTGATAACTTATGTTTCGCTAAGAAATCATCAACTGCACTCTTCAAAAACAAAGCAGATATATCACTCACATGTACTACTCAAATTAATCGCATTATCACTTGCCCCAATTTATTAACATATCTCAATACTACAACCATTTGCTCATTCATTGAATTATCTTGAGCTTCATCAATCAATAAAGAGTAAGTTATCTTCAATATTATCAATAATGACTAGTGTCGTCTCCAAAGCAAAAACATTCATTATTTGCTTTTAGATTAATGGAGAAGCGAGCTTATTATTTTCAAGAGCATTTGTATTAACTACATTTCCAATATCAACATTACGTTTGCTGTACAAACTAAGAAGTGAAAGAAAATTAACTCGATGAATTAAATTTACCGACTCGCCATGTCCTCTAAAAGCTAATCATTGTACTAGAAGAAAACAAATACAATCAATAACATCGGTCAACCGGGTACGGTAAGAAGCCTCAAGCTCTTGACTATGGGAGGATAAGACACGAGTCACCCTTTGCCTCTAATTTTTAAAACCTATATATTGCTTTCTAACATTATTGTGTGGACTACTTGGACTGCCAATATGTTCATTAAACTTGTCTATGACTTTTTTCTAATTGCAAAACCTAATTTATGTGAAAACATTATCATCCTTTTTAGCTCCTCTATTTGAGTTAAAAAGATAACACCAAAAATAAAATGTCGTATCTTTAGAAATACTATATTACAACAACTCGTATTTAGAGAATCAATGATCCCTAAAATTTTCTCTCAATTTTTAAGAAATTTGTTGGTGGAAAATTATGACCATATAGTTGGCAAGGTCCTTTAGCTAAACATTGTATCCGAATATCATCTCTAATCCCAATATTAAATTCATCAATTGATTTATGCAATATAGAGTCGACAACAATGTCAACAAAATTAAATTCCTGACGTCCTTGGCTACTTGATGCCTGAATTGGTCTCGAAATATTCGAGAATTCTCCACTTTCACTTAGTACTCTTGTAGTCTTAATCAAGAATTTATCCATATATGTTTTAATTATCAATTTAATCACAAAAACACATTTCAACCATTCAAATAAACTAATATACTTAATTTTAATAAACACAATTTAACAAGTAAATCATACTCTCTATTTCTAAAAAAACCCTAGTTTAAAAAAATAATAATCATACAAATCAATTATTCATTATCATATAATCAAATTAAAGCACAAATCAATAATTATTAAATCATCTATTAAATTTAATTTCTAAAAAATTAAACAACATTATTTATTTTTTAATTTAAATATTTTCAATTTAACCGAACCTAATCATACAAGTAAATTAAACTAAATAAATAATCAAATTAAAAACACAAATTAAAAATTATTAAATCAACTATTAAATCTTAAAAAAATCAAACAAAATTATTTATTTTTTTTAAAATCCCCAATTTAACCTAGCCTAATCACACAAATAAATCAAACTAAATAAACAATCAAATTAAAAACAAAAATAAAAAATTATTAAATCAACTATTAAATTTAATTTCTAAAAAATCAAACAACATTATTTATTTTTAAAAAAATCCCCAATTTACCCTAACCTAATCACATAGATAAATCAAACTAAATAACAATTAAATTGGCAACACAAATAAAAAAATTATTAAATCAATTATTAAATTTAATTTCTAAAAAATCAAACAACATTATTTATTTTTTTTTAAAATACTCAATTTAACGTAATTTAATCACAAAAATATATAAAACAAAATAAACAATCAAATTAAAAACACAAATCATATCAATAATTATTAAATCAACTATTGAACTTATTTTGCCAAAAAAATCAAACAATATACTATATTTTTTAAATCCCCAATTTAATAAAACAAATAAAATAAAACTTAAAAAAAAGAAATAAATACCTTTGACCAGAGTTCTGGTCAAAGGCTGCTCCTGTTGCTCGGCTAGGGATGAAGGCTAGCCTGGGGGATGGTAGGATTGAGTGGGCAGGTGGGGTGGGGGGATGTGGTGGCATGGGGTGGGGGTTGGCTGGGGGGCTGGAACGCGTGATTCTTTGAATCACGCATTCTTTTTTTTTTTTTTAAACTCAACCCTAGGAAAATGATACCGTTTCTCTAGGAGTGAATTATTTTTTTTAATCCCATGGCAAAATAGCATCATTTCACCAAAGGCTTAAAAAATTAATTAGTCCATGACGAAATGACATCGTTTCACCATAGACTAAATAAAAAAATATTTACAGCGAGAGGTTCTTCAACCCCTTGCTTCTCTGTGAAATCTTAGCAGGGGGTTGAGATTTCACAGCAGCCACCATCGGCTTATACCCCCCTCTTTTGGCCGCTGGTGAGGGGGGTTGGGCGATCCCTCATGACCCCCTAGTTCCGCCACTGTATGATAGGAAGCAAATTGAAATTTACATAAAAATTAAATTTATGAGCTATTCGAATTAAATATTACATTTTATTTAAACTACAATTTTAGTTGTCATTTGAGCTATTCAAGTCAAATATTATATTCATTTACTTGAGCTACTTGAGTTTATTTTTTGTAACTCAAATTTTAGTAGCTTGATTCATTTATTCTATTGGAGTTGATAATGAAGTACCTAATTAATATGCTCGACTTATTGTGCAGAAGTTCAAGGCTAAAAAAAGAGGCAAGAAGTTGAAGAAATCTAAGCTTTAATTAGATGATTCTTATTGCTAGTTAACAATGGCCATGGTTTGGTTAACCAAAACAGCCAGTTTAGAACAATCAATTTTCAGTTAACTAAAACTGTGAACCTTACGATTAATATTCAGAACTTTGAAAATAGGTCTGATTCCAGTTTGAATCGCCGGTTCAAATTGATTTTATTTTTTTTTAAATCATATTTTAAAAAAACACCATTGTTGATACTTGATAATATTTTTTGTGAGATTGAATACCACTTATAAATTTGATAATATTATCTAAGTTAGATCAAATAATATTAATTACAAATATTTAATATTACAATTCAAGTATAAGGAAAAAATTTTAAAAAAATATTTGAACATAATTATATAAAATCAATCAACTACGTGATTATAAATATTTAACATTACATTTGAAATATTCAATAATTACAAATAACAAAAATATTTAATAACTATATAATAAAAAAGTTTAAACTTTGCTACAAAAAATTAAATAATTGTAAAATATTTAATATTACAATTTACAATTGAAAAAAATTTTAAAAAAAAAAGCTTGAACTTAATTACAAAGAATTAAGCTTCCTATGTATCCTCTTGGAGTTCAGAGAAATCAAAGTCAATATGTATTTCTCTTACATTAAATTTGGTAGTGCCCCCTTAGTTGCTTTCACCATTTCCACTTCCACCACAAATTGTACTTCCATCGGTTGCATTATAATCTAAACCTTGGTCATCATCATTATAATTTAAATCTTATACACACATTGATGCTTTGAAGCAATCATTGATGCACATTTGAGCTTGCATTAAGTGGGGTGTTAGTCTTAATCGGTACTCATCTATTCTTGTGCTAAATATTTGCTCCACCACTACCGTTGAGGCTGGAGAACTAAAAATTTTTCTAACCATGATAGACAACACTGAAAATTTTCTTGTATGTTGGCTCCACTATTACAAAATAGGAAACTTGTAGTATCCAATTACACCATTAAATTCAAAGGTAGATGATAAATATGCATCAAGTTCCACATTACTTAAGGTAGTAGTTTTAGGTCTCTTATGTCTTTCCATAAAAAATCTACCAGCTTTACTTACATTAGATGATGAATCCGTATCGTCATTTTGACACCTATATGATGCAGGGATCATTGATGCATATATTGATTCATATTCTCTACATAAGTCCAAAATATTTCTTTTAACTCCATCAATTATTTTAGTAACATTAATATCTTTTAAATCTAAGAAAAGATAATAATTACTTAAATAATCAGTTAAAATTTCAATTTGCAAATACACAAGCAACAATATTAAGAGCAGAAAAATCTTTAAAATAATTAAGCCATTTGCTTTTCATTGCAAAAACAATTTCTTTTAACTCATTATCATTTTTATACTCATCAAGAACAATTGCAATATTTAAAGTTTCAAACACTGTTAAATGAGAAGTAGGATAATCAACACCAAATAATATTTAGTAGCTTCATTAAAAACTTTTAAAAGCTTAATTATTTTTTCACAGTAGTTCCATTGAGTAGGATACAATATAATAGGTGTAAATTTTAGTTTGAGAAATATCCATAATAATTCATAATATGGATAAGAATCACAAAGTAATTCATAAGTAGAATTTCAACGGGTTGGAACATCTCGTTTGAATCATTTAGAAGGCATACCTTGTTGCTTATAAAATTTACCCCAACTTTTATACAATTGAGGATGAGACCACAAGTAGTTTAATGCAGTTTTACTTGGGTTGTAGAAAAAAATTTAAAATTCTCAAACTAATTTGAACACACAAATTTATAACATGATATATGCATCTATGAAAAAATTTACTTCATAAAATTTGTCTACAAATTTGTTCTAAATCATTAATAGAAGTAGTATTGGTAGAAATATTATCAAAAGAAATTGAAAATTTTTTTTGAACTAAATTATAATATGCCAAAATACTTTTTATTAATTTATGTATATTGTTTGCAGTATGTCTATCATCAAAAAGTCAAAATGTAAGCAATCTTTTTTATAAATTTCATTGATCATCAACCCATTGATATGTAACACCCGTATATGAATGTATTTGCCAATGATCACTTCAAATATCACAACAAATTGAAAGACAAAAATGATAATTTGAAAATAATGTGCATAAATCTTTTTTTTTCTTTTTCATAAAGCTTGTGCAATATGCGCCATAAAGTTGAGCGGGGAACACATTAAAAAGCAGGATTCACAGATTTTTGAATATAAGTAGTAAATTATATTTTCTCACAAAAATTAAAAGTTAATTCATCAACATAAATGCACCATGCTAATTCTTCTTTGACCACATTTTTGTCATAGTGAAAAAGACCTTGTATTTAGTAGGTTCAGATGATAAGCCCGATTGTACAAAATTCGCTAATTGTATTTGAGTATTATCCATACCCGCTTGAACATGATATTTTTTATTGAGATGTCTCTATAATATTTCATAACCTCCTTTATCTACAAATTTGAATGAAGATGTGCAATAATTGCAATGTGCACTTTTTTGATCTTCCACTTTTACTTATTTAAAAAATGTAAAAATATTAAATTTTAATTTTTTTATCTTACTAGATGTATCTTACACTTGACAGTCCACTTCTTCATCATTTAAAATATTAATATGTTATTGTAGAATTTTCTCATTATTATTAAAATTGTCAAAGTGACTAGAACTTGCCATTTTAATATAAATTGATAATAAAAATAATAATAACAAAAATAATTAATAATAATTTTTAACAATGATAACAATAATTACTAATAATAAAAATAATAAAAATAATAATAATTAATAATATCCGATAAATATTAATAACAATAATAATAAGCAATAAACAACAACAACAACAACAACAACAAAGAATTGAGAGTTATTAGAGAATTAAAAATTGATTGTTGAGAGAAATTATGTAAAAATTAGAAAATGAATTTAAAATATTATGTATTTATATATTTTTAAAATTTTATTATTTTCCTAAAATAACCCCTCAAACCTTTTTTCTGTTAGTGGGGTAAACTTGACAATTTAATATTAAATAAATAATATATATATATATGTGCAATGACACAGTTCAAAATTGCATCGTTGGCACATTTTGCTTTTTGTAAGCATTGAAGCACACTGTGCTTTATGCAATGTGCAATGTAATCATATATATTTTTTATTTTTTTAAATTTGACATTCAAAAATATTAGAATTGGAACCAGAACTTTAAAGGTGGTCCTGATTCTAGTTTTAAACCTTTAATTACGGTTCAAGTGCGGTTCAGTGAAGCAAACCAAAACAACTAGTCTGGTTCAACTGTTCAGCTGGCCTTGGCCATAGTTATTGCTAGTGATGCCCAAATGTGGGATGAGGGATTGTGGTTGGGAAAATGAGGAAGGTACTAGGGATGTTCTTGGGCTAGTTAGGCTGGTTTTGGACTAGGATACCCTACCCATGCCCTATGTGGCTTAAGTAAACTAGAATTACTCATATTTTCAGGCTGAATTTTAGACTAAATATTTTGATTAGGCTTGCCCAAATTGTTTTGGATGAGTCTAAGTAGCATCGTTTTAACAAATTTTAAAGGGTATTGTTTTGATGGTATGTCATGTTACAAAAATCAAATCTCGAGTATGATCCTGTCAAATCGAGAGAACTTTACACAACTCGAAATCTAACAAAAAATAATGAGAAACTTATATAATATAACTCTTTTTAACTTTTAGTTTTCAATTTTAATATGCTTAATTTTTTTTAATTTTTATACCTTTTTTTGTTTTACTTTTTATATAGTTTTTTTTTTCAGATATCTCTTTTTTCCCCTTTCATCTACGTTTTTCTTTCCTTTTTCTCTTCTATCCCTCTCTCTCTTCTTCTTTTTTTTTTCTTTTGTTTTCTTTTCTATTCGCAAAAAATTAATATGATCTTTCATATTATTTAATATTTGTAAACATATATGTATTTTTTTTATTTTTGTTATTCTTCAAATGTAATATTAAAGGTTTTATTTTTTTTAGTGATATTGCATTTTACACATTTGATAAAATACTTCAAAGAGATTTTTTTTCTTTTGTGAATTTTTTCATTTATTATTTTCAATCTATATTCTTTAATCATTGTTATATTTTTTTTGAGTTGTATTTATTTTATTTTAATATTTGTTTGAATTAATTTTTTTTATTTCAATGCGCATGTTTAATTTTTTTAGCATATGCACATCATACAAAGTTATATTTACAGCATAAACTCGATATGTACACGACATATAAAAAATATACATATAACATTCACACAACATATGCACAATATTTATACAACATACGCTGACATATAATGTGTGAGTTTGCTGTATAGATTTTTTTTCTCATATTGTATTTTAACTTCTAAATTATAAAATATTTTTAATATGATATATATGTTATGTATTTATACTAATATATGTAGAATTATAATTAGTAAAATATATACTCATCTTTTACTATTTTATAGATGTGTAGATGTTTGTCAAGACCCAAACACATAGAGTTATTGGACCAAAGAAGGGAGGAGTTGCTACAATTGCAACTAGGCTACAGATTATGGCTATAACAGTTGGATTGGAAGTTGCAGTAATTCCAGTAATTTTAAAAGAGGTAAATTGATGGAGTGAGATTGGAATAGTCACATGGGAAGTGAATTGGAGGGAAATTAGTTAGTTGTTAGGAAGTTGTGGAATGTCTACAATTGTGAATTGAGTTTGTTGGTTTTGCTAAAAATAAAGAATTATATAAAGAATTGAGTATAATTATTACATATATCACTGAGTAATAATTACAATTATTCTCTCTCTCTCTCTCTCTCTCTCTCTCTCTCTCTCCTTCTTCTTCTGCTTCTTCTCAAACCTGAGTATCCAGCTCCAATTTTGTCACTCTCCCCCAGCCTTTTAACTAGTTAAAGGCTAGCAGCTACAGATCAAAGACCCCCATGACCTAGATCCTTGACAATATGGTATTGGAGCACAATTCCAGTCAATTGGACGAACCCTCCCTTGCTTCATTGGTGCAGATGGTGCACAAGGAAAAGCAAGGTGGTGGAAACTGAGGCTCGAGAGATGTATGAACATTTGGAATCTCAAGAATTAACAATTTAAAGACCACAAAAGTAGATAGATCAATTAATAGAGATGATGTGAAATCTCACTATTCATCTGCAACACAATCCTCCAGTTCAAACTTCATTGACCTCTTCCTAACTTCCTTCTAGATTCTCATCTACTCAAGCAATAGTGAATCACCAGAATCCTTACCCTAATATTCATCCAAACCATAATAGTAACTCTAACACCTCCTAGACCCTTTCATCTTTGCCACAAAACACTCCTACTAGGTAACACAAACTTAGGAGGCTTAGCTTTTTCCTAACCCATACACTGTGCCTTAACCTAACCAATACACAATTACCCAACATCAAATAACTAAAACCTTTACCAATGAGAATACCAGCCAAACTCAGTCATATCTAATTTAAAACCAATGAGGGTTGACTGGGAAAGCTCCAAAAATTGAGCTAAGCCGGTTCGGTGGCACTAATCCTAAGTTGTGGATTAGAAAATGCGAGTGATATTTTAAGCTCTATGGAATTGTTCCTGACTAGAAATTGGATATAGCCTTTATGTACTTTAGGGAGAAAATAGATACATGGTTCCAAGGATGGTAGATGCAACTCCCAGGGAATGACTAAAACAATTTATAAAAGATCTTTGTGCAAGGTTTGGGAGCTTAAGGCCGTTAATGTGGTGAAATCCTTTAACAAAATGAAACAAAGGGGAACTATCAAGGAGTACTAAGAGAAATTTAAGGAACTCAAATTGGTGAGATTAAAATACCCCATGGCTAAACAAAAACTATTTTATGTCTAGTCTCGTGAGTGGATTAAGTAAGGAAGTTAAAATAATGGCTAAATCTTTCAAGCCCATAACCCTTATCCAAGCTTGTGAGCAGGCTAAGCTACATGAATAGTCGATTCAAGCAATGTTTAAGAAGAAGGTCCTCCCCAAATCCCATTCCAACAACACCTACACTAGCACAAAGCAATTCACACCATTCCAATCATCCTACAATAGACCCAGCTATAAGACCAACTGAAAAACAAAACGACTATCATAATAAACCAAGACAGACTCAACCCCAATTAGTGAGAAATTAAAACCCCCAAAACTAATAACTCGCTCAAAACGAACCCAAGATGGTATTTCAAATGTGGAGACTATAATTTCATGGGTCATGTGTGCAAACCTAAATAGCTAGAAGTTCTTGCATGAATGGAGGAGGGAGAAGAGTATGATAAACACGATGTGGAAGAAGACCATAAAGGGGAGGATGGTGTAAAAATACTGATGCATGCAATAGAGGGAACGAAAGTAGCAAACTCACTTAAACTGAAAGGAGAAGAGAGTGGGAGAGAAATTGTAGTTTTGGTAGACAGTGGTAACACCCATAACCTTATGAATGCTAGGATAATAGAAGTACGAGTACCTACCACTAACACAAAAACTTGCCAGTGATTGTAGCTAATGGCCAAAATATGGTTAGCAGGTCAAAATGTAAAGGATTTAGATGGATTGTAAAAACTCAATTTTAGAAATATTTTAAAATGTAATTTAAAGAGATAATAATAATAATAATAATTGACTGAAAATAAATTATGAGTAGTTGAAAAAGATAGAAAGATGAGTATTTAAATGTGTAGTGTAAGGAAAAGTTGAGTTTTTTTAAATAAAATAATAAAATAATATATAATATTAAAAAATGCAAAGAAAAAAAATATTATATATGAATGTGTGTGCAATGGGAAAGAGAAAAAAGAAAGAGAGAGAGAGAGAGAGGAAAGAAAGGAAGAAAAGGAAATGGAGGAGAGAAAAAAAGGGAGATCGAACTTTGATCGATCATATCTTTGCCTTCTGAATTTTGATTAATGCCACTTGCCCACCATTGGATTCATCATCTCGGGTGACTCGTCGCCAACCAACGTTGGAGGAAACTACACCTCTCTTCCAAAGGTGATGCTCTTTTTTGGCTTTTAAGTAATTTTTTGGCCAAATTCGACGTTCTTTCTCGATGAGATAGGTACCATTAGACTCATCTCTTCCTAAGATTTCATTTGATATCTCATTTGTAATTTTTGAACTAATTTGAAAATTTGGTCAAATTTTGGTCAAGTCTAACAGCTTTCTGCACTATTTTTTATGAGTTTTCGGCTAGGGAGGGAGAGTACCATATATTTTTTGACTCCTTTCTTCGAGATGAATGTTTTGATACCTAATTTGCCATTGCATTCTTTCGATAAAAGTTTTCGGCGAAACTCCGATGAGTACTTCAAGCGAGATCTATTACGTGTCAAATATTTAATTTTACCTAGCATAAAAATTATTAAATTTTTGAGGATATTAATTAAGTTTTCAAAGTACAATTCCAATTTAGTAAATTAATTGAGTGATATTAATTATGTCAGTTGTCTTTATTTTTAGAGACCAATTAAAAATAAATTATATTAAATTTACAGTTAGATTTTTAAGTCATAGAACTTCTAATTCTAGAATATAAAATTATTGTTATAATATTTTTATGATATTTTATTCCATAGACTGTTCAGTATCAGACCCTATTACTCTGGGACCGAGTTGAGTTTATCCGCTTAAACTATGAGTGATTATAATTTGCTTTCCTGTATTTCAAGCATTCACATATAATGTATGTATATATATTTTATTATTATACATTATATACAATTTTAGAATTATAACATTTACCTGTAACTGCTTAATTATGTGACGAATATAATTTGTGGTTGCTAGATGGAATTAGAATGACATGGGATTACATAGGATGTGATTTAGATTATGAATATAAAATGATATAATATTATGATGATAAGTTTAGGATTGATGTAATGGCAAGGTCTTTCTTTTGCTCAGAGCTGCTTGGCTAAGGCCGTGATGGCAGACTCTACTTGTATTAGATTCTAAGAGATTATGTTAGATAAAAAGAGTCAGATAAGGGGAATTGACTCCCTAATTTGTAGCACCCCTTCCTGACCTACGTGTGTAAGCTGAGTAGAGGCGCCACACTATCCTAATGTTGCTACCACTTTTACTTAGTCAAATTTTGTTCCAATTTTTACAGAAATTTTGCCATAGTTTCGCCTAAAAATTCAATCCCAAGTGTCGACAAAACTGGTTTTTTTTTCTTCTAATTTTTGAAAACATTTTTACATAAACCAATGCAAACAAAATCATTCTCAGTACACTTCCAATAAATTCCCCTTATAACCTCAACTACAACCTGCAAAAAGGATTTACACTTCTAGCACAAAATAAAGTAAAGGTTTATTATGAAATACAGTAGATAAAATATTTGTTCACTATGCAATGGAAAGTAACAATATTTAAAAATTCATATACATCAAAACTCAAGTTTTACAACACATAAAATTTATACATGTTTGGCAGTCAGTCTTCGATCTTAAAGCCCACTATTCACTCTTCAAAATCTAGGCTCGACTCGGCCTAGAAGAACTCTCTGGTTCTTCCCTGTCACCTGCGCGAAGAATCACATTCGCGCTAAGCCAATGGCTTAGTGGTACAAACTACAGTGCTATGATGCTTTAATGCCATGCTAATGTCACACAATCAAGATTCAAGATCAATTCAAGAGAATATTATATTTCACAATCTTACATTATTTAATAATTAATCAAAACATTCTGATTCACATTGAAAACAAAGACAAGCATGGGCCCACAAGACACTATTATGTTATTCAAAGTTCAGAGTTACTGCTTTGGTCTATAATCACAATCATTAAGCCCGTAGGCAATATATATATCTCTATCCATGGATAGGGTAACAGACCCAGTCTCTTGGACCTCAACTCGGCTAAACTCGAGGAAATCTTCAACCCGGCAAGACTGTTACCTTTAACAGACCCAGTCTCTTGGACCTCAACCCGGATAAACCAAGGAGATCTTCAACCCGGCAAGACTGTTACTATAATTCACATTTCACATTTATCAACTGGAATCGGCTTACGACCCGGTCTTTTCACCTATCCAGTACTTTATAGGCATGCCACCAAACCCAGAACTCTGAAGGTTGAATAACAAATTAAACACAAAATTCTTTTCATTTATATCTTTATACATTTCTTTCTCAATTCATTTCATTCTCATAAGCAAATTAGGCAACCATGCCTCAATCATCTCATTTGCATCATCACATATTGCACATTTCACATTTCGTTATATTTCAAATCACATTAATCAATTCATTATTCAAATGGATATAATCAATGGAATTAACACACATTTTACATGCTCATCACAACATTCACATTATACCAAACATAACATTATTAATATACATCCACAATGCATTAGATTCCTTATCACATTTATAATCAAATATGTCTCAAGTCTCAATATCATATGAATGTATGCAATAATGTAGTTTGTACTTACCTTAAAACCAACTCACACCAATCTATACACTTACTCTTCCAAGAATCCTCAACACTTAGGTTAGGGCAATTCAACCTCTTCACAACCTAATCCAAAAGGAAT
Source organism: Garcia nutans (assembly GCA_947685225.1). Classification (NCBI taxonomy): domain Eukaryota; kingdom Viridiplantae; phylum Streptophyta; class Magnoliopsida; order Malpighiales; family Euphorbiaceae; genus Garcia; species Garcia nutans. The sequence continues at coordinate 38,016,241 of CANTUV010000033.1, read as the reverse complement.
ATTAGCAAAATGACCATATGAATAGTAAATTCTGGTTTTAGACTCCACTTTATCCTTATTTTGAAAAATTGTATAAAATAATCTACTTGACTAAAAACTCTAAAATTTTTACAGAACTAAATTTTACATCTTAAAATCGTTCCTTTAAAATTTCAGATCAAACTGAACACAAAATCTTGGTCAAATAGTTCACCCAACCAGACTGCTCCAATTGTCCTGCATCCTGGCAGCAGTTCTGAACTTTGTGAATTCCATGAATTAAATTCAATCAACGTGGTTCCAAATTATTTTTCTAAAATACTAGACTCACTAAGAAACAACATATCCAAAATTCAATTGGATATTATTTTTCTACATTTTATTAAAAATCCTGAAAGATAGCTGTCTCAGTTAAGGTACCTGCTGGAACAGGTCTAATAAAAATAATCTTTCCAAAGTCATAACCATTCCAAAATCGAATCAACATATTTTTCAGTCATTCTAGACTCATAGAGGCACAACATATCAAAAATTCACTTCAAGAACATTTTTCTATATTTAATTAAAAATCATAAAAGTCACAGCCTTTACTAATTGTAAAACAGAAAAAATTTCACTAAACACAACTCTTACTCTTCCATCACCAACACCAACCTAACTTCTTATCTTTAATTCCATTTCCATCACATACAAACACACCACAAGAAATCCTAACCATATTATCAACAACACTTCATCAAACTCAAAAATAACTTCAAAAACAACAAGAGCAATCAAGAGAGAACTTACCAAAATAATGAAATTTCTTGAAATTTCAACTTGTTTATTTGAAATCTCCTTTGAATTTGATCTTAGAAAATCAAACTCTATCTTGCTCTCTTAACTTTGGAGTACCCGGCCAAGAAAAGAAAAAGAAGAAAAATGAAAAGGAAATTAAAGACAAAGTCAAAGTTCTCATCTGTTTAAACCTCCACCAAGCAATCTAAAAAGAAAATTACTAAAATACCCTCTTCTATATATCTTAACTCCCTTTTACTTATTTGTCCTTTTTAGTAATTTCATAAATAACCAAAATAAATATCTTCTTCCTTTGACCATCCATTTGACTTGTATATATGTTATATATATATCCATATATACAACATATACACTCCTTTTTAAATTATTTTCTCTTTCCAATAACATATACATTTTAATTCAAATAAAACAACAATTATACTAAAACTTCTAGGGCACATTTTGGGATATTACACAATTTGAGGTTTAGAATATTTCATGTGGACTAATTTCCACCATTGGATGATTATTTACTTTGTTATATGTTTTGTATGATGCATGAGCATCTTTCAGGTAGAGTCAAGATATAATTAGTATAGGACACCGGGTTTGTATATTAGTAGGTATCACTCGCTGAGTTGAGATGTTCATCTCTATATTACTATTTTTTTCAGGTTTTCAGGGTAAACTTCTAAGAGTACTTTATTCCATACTCTGCCTCTCTTCCTTAGCAGTGAAATTTGTTTATGAATTAATTGGGTATGTAATTTGTAATGTAATGTAATGTACTATATTTATACTTTAGAAACTTTAAAAATTTTGTACTATTGAATCTTATGATTTGATTTTGTATCAAATGATTGATGTGATATTTTAGATATTTTTATAGTTATGATTTGTCAGGTTGACTGTAGGTTCTAGAAGCCACGTGCTTTTCCATTCCCTAATACTGATCACATGTCATCGGGTTTGGGTCATGATGAAGTTGGTATCAGAGAAAAGATTTGGTGGCCTATAGTATGTCTATAATAAGAAGAGTTCTAATTAGTCTAATTTCTTGTTTCATGCGAAGTATATGATTCTTTTCATTTTGATTAAGTCTCGATTGTCTCAAATTCAGCATTATCCGTGGGTTATGATTCAACGGTTATCATATCTATATGAATGTTATGGGTGTTTGTTAAATACAAGGCATGATTTTTATTGTTTATATGGCCTCAAAGTGTGGATTGTGTTAGAGATTGGGTATCATAACTTTATGTGTTTTCCCTTAAAATGTATGAAGTAGTAAACTCTGAATAGTATCTTAAGCATATTTAGTAGCTCGATAGACAAGATAATTAACTGAAGATAGACATTAATCTTTCTTGAAAGATATTTTGGTGAGAAAATAAAAATCTAAGTTGGATGAAATCGAATGTGAAGTATGATATATGAAATAATTAAATTATAAAAAAAGAATTCAATTATGGCTTGTTTGATTTTACTTGTGGAGCTTAGATGGTTGAGGATAATGAAAGATTTAGAATATTTAAATTGGGCAAAGAGATTGAAATCCATAATTAAAATCTTATGGGGAGCTCACCACACTCCTAGTGTTAGCAGATAGCTAGGCTTGTTTAGATTAATAAATAACAACAATTGTGATATGCATGGATAATAGTTTTGGATCTATAAATTAAGGATAAGATTAGGACTTGACATTGGATAAGATGACTGAGAGAATGGAGGAACATGAGTAATCATGATGTTGGGCAACAATGGCTACATAATTAACAAATATTATAAGAGTTAACAAGTGCCATCTAAACACCAACCCACTTAGTCTTCTTAGTAAATATGCAAAGAGTGAATTATAGGTAATGGTTAAGTTTGACAAACGTAAGCTCCTTCTTGTAACGGGTAGGAAGAAATAGAAATAAGAGTAATAATTATGTTTGGATGTGGAAATATTTGTAATATTGTAATGTTAATATATTAGTTGATATAAAATATTTTGAATGGATAATAGATGTAAGTCTATAATGTTATATGAGTTATGATTTTGGAAATAACATGGAGTGCATCGATAAATTGTAGTTGTAAGAAATAACTAAAAGTTATGAGCTATTGGGTTTAAAAATTTGTTAGATGTGCATATAGAATAGCGTGATTGATTCAGTTAAAGGTTAACATAATGCAAGGACATCGTTAATATGAGTGAGTAATTCATGTCCTAATTTTTAGTTGAATTAATTGGTGAATTGAAACTTTGAGTTTTTATTTTGATGAATTGATGAAAATAATTGGGTTTGATATTTGAATTGATTGCTGAGATAATGATTATTAATATTCTTGTGCTAAAAATCAATTAGAATTAAAAGAAAAATGAGTTTAAAGCTAAGAGGTTTGATGTACTAAACCTGTATTGTGAAGAGGGATTAGGGTTAGCTATATTGGATGATTTTTCAGAGATACTTAGATAAGTCCAAATAAGTTGATTTTTTTATGAGGACTATCTTGGTATATCTATTTGACGTGGTAAAAAAAAATTTAGAATTTTCAGTGCTTGTTTAATATTTTTAGAAAATAGAGAATTTAAGTATGCTTAAATAAATTCTATACAGATAGAAACACAAAACTTGTGAAAGTTAATTAATTCAGGTAGTAAATGATTTTAGTTACCATGAAGTTTTATATATAAATTGATATACATGTCAGTAAAGGTTCTATAAATTTTATGAATTTTTTGAATTCATTTGTTAATTTAAATAAATTAGTAAATATAGATTGCCTGTTGGGGCTAAAACAAGGCAGATTTGGATTAATTTTGTAATTATGTTATTTGAAGGCCCCAAATATATACATGATTTTGGTTAGTAGTTTGAAAAATAAGACAATTAACATAGGAAAGCCATTAGTTTTTAGTGAAGGAGATCATTAGTATGTAATGGAATTTGAAATTGATTTGGTAGTTAAAATATTATGGAAAGCTTAAGATATTCCTATAATTGGTGGACAATTAGAGGTATTTAGATTCATAAGCATAAATGATTCAGGTAGTGGATGGAGATCTTAGACATGTACAAAGATAGACATTAAGATTTAGCATTGGATAAGGTATAAGACTATAGATCAGAAATTAATATGGATAAAATGTGCTTGAAAGTGACTAAGAGTATATGTACAATGATCTATGATTTATGAATAACAATGATTGTGGTATATAAGAAGTGCATAAGAGACGAGGGTTAAAAAGTTGCAAGAATTGAAAATATCAAGGTAATCATATGAGGTTATTAGTTTTAACATTAATGTTGTTGATACCTTTAGTGAAAGTAAGTGCTGTCAATTTTAGTTATAACTCTATTTGGATTGTAAGGTAGTGATATGATCAACTAGTAAACTTCTTCCAATTAAGGGTTACATCTAAAATGGCTACTTGAGTGTTTTCAAATAATTGTGGTGATAGATGATCAAGATTTTCGAGTTGATAGATTAGCTGACTTAAGAATATTATATGCAATTCTTAAGATAATATATCAGAGTATGCAGAGAAATGTGAATAGTCTAATTTTCTACTTGAGTTGAAAATTCAAGGACAAATTTTATAAAGGGAGAAAGATTGTAATAACTCAATTTTAGAAATATTTTAAAATATAATTTAAAGATATATTATAATAATAATAATACTAATAATAATAATAATAACAATAGAGTAAAAGAAATTTTGGGTTGTTGAAAAAGATAGAAAGATAAGTATTTAAATGTGTAATGTAAGAAAAAGTTGGATTTTTTAAATAAAATAATAAAATAATATATAATATTAAAAATGAAAAGAAAAAAAATACATGTGGATATGTGTGCAATGGTTAAAGGAAAGAGAGAGAGAGAGAGAGAGAGAGAGAGAGAGAAGGAAATGGATGAGACAGAAAAAAGGGACATTAAATTTTGATCGGCCATATCTTCGCCATCTGACTTCCGGTTAATGCCACTCATAAATTATTAGATTCATCTTGAGATGTTGAATCCATGGAGGTGTGACTCGTCGCCAATCGACATCGGAGGAAACCGTACCTCTCATCCAAAAGTGAAGCCCTCTGCCGGCTTTCGAGCAATTTTCTGGCCAAATCCGACTTTTTTCTAAGTGAGATAGGTACCATTAGACTCATTTCTTCCCAAGCTTTCATTTAATATCTCATTTGTAATTTTTGAACTAATTTGAAAATTTGGCCTGAATCGAGTATAGTCCAGCAGCTTCCTCACCTTTTTCGGTGAGTTAGGGAGAGTGACATATATTTCTAGACTCCTCTCTTTGAGATGAACGTTTTGGTACCTAATTTGATATCAGATTCTTCCAATAAAAAATTTTTAGTGAAATTTCAGTGAGAGATTGATGAGTACTTCTGGTGAGATCTGTTATGTGTCAAACATTTAATTTTACCTAGCATAAAATTATAGAATTTTTGAGGATAATAATTAAGTTTTCAAAGAACGATTCCAATTTAGTAAATTAATTGAGTGATATTAATTATATTAGTTATTTGTATTTTTAGAAACCAATTAAGAATAAATTATATTAAATTTACAGTCAAATTTTTATGTCATAGAACTTCTAGTTCTAGAATCTAAAATTATTGTCATAATATTTTTATGCTATTTTATTCCATAGAATGTTAAGTACCAAATCTTATTGCTTTGAACCGAGTTGAGTTTATCCGCATAAATTGTGAGTGATTCTAATATACTTTCTTGTATTTCATGTATTCACATGTAATGTATGTATATATTATTATTATTATTATTATTATTATTATTATTATTATTATATAGAGTTTTAGAATTTCAGCATTTTCCCATGATTACTTTATTATGTGATGAATATAATTTGTAGTTGTAGGATGGAATTGGGATGATATGGGACCACATAAGATGTAATTTGGATATGGATATAAAATGATATAATATTATGATGATAGGTTTAGGACTAACGTGATGGCGGGGGCTTTCTTATGCTCAGCACTACTTGTCAATTAGGTAGTGCTGCTTGGCTAAGGCCATGATAGCGGACCCTACATGTATTAGATTCTAAGAGATCATGTTGGATAAAAACAGCCAGATAGGGGAAATTGACTTCCCGATTTGAGATTTAGAGTGGTTTCTGTGGACTTATTTCCATCATTGGATGATTATTTACTTTGTTATATGTTTGGCATGGTGCATAAGCATCTTTCAGATTGAGTAAGGATAGAATCAATAGAGGACACCGAGTTTGTATATTGATTGGTATTACTTACTGAGTTGAGACGCTTATCACTATTTTTTTGGTTTCCAAGGTGAATTTCTAGGAGTACTTAATTCCATAACCCTGCCTCTCTTCCTTGGCAGTTGAATTTGTTTATGAATTAATTGGGTGTGTAATTTATGATGTAATGTACTATATTTATACTTTAGAAACTCCACAAATTTCATATTATTGAATATTATGAATTGATTTTGTATCAAATGATTGATGTAATGTTTTAGATATTTCTATAGTTATGATTTGTCAGGCTGACTACGGATTTTGAAAGCCATATGCTTTCTTGTTCCTTAGTGTCGGTCACGTGCCTTCAGGTTTGGGTCGTGACATGGATGATGTAAGGTGACAAGTTTGGATTTTAGGGTTTTGAAGTTAAGAGGGAATGATATGGTTACCATAAAAATTTAAGAAGGATGGGAGAGAAATTGTATTTAAAGGATTTCAAGAAATATGAGCATTAAAAATGTTATCAAGTAGAGGTATCCTCAAATTGATCGAGGAAGGAGAACAAAAAAGAAGGGCATTGGTTATTTGCTATACATTGCATTTTAGTTTCCAAAAATTACAACGTAACAAGTCAAGATGCTCAGTCATTTGAAAGGGAAAGTTATATTTCAAATAGCAGCCATGGTGACACATTGACTCCAAGTGAACAAGCCTAAATAGAAAAACATTGCATTTATATCCTAGGAAATGACTGCTCCAACATAAAGCCTGATCAATCACCTGTGAAATCCCTAATTCCACAACTATGGCTTCCCTCTTTGATAATCTCTAAGCTCCTTTATCAGTGTTTAAGTCTCTTTGAGGGACCTACAACTCTTCTATTGGAACAGAGCCATAACCATGTAATTCCTATCAAAGAAGGGTCTTTTTCAGTCAACAATCCATACCATCAAAAGGTAGAGATAGATAGGCAAATTAAGGAGATTTTTAATCAGGGAATCATCCAACCCAACTCCAGCTCCTTTGCCTCAAAGGTGTTGTTGGTTAAGAATAAGGATGGAATGTGGACGTTTTGCATCGACTAATGCCAGCTTAATAACATGACAATCGAGGATAAGTTCCTGATTTCCTTGATCAATGATTTGTTAAACGAGCTTTGAAATGCCATGTTCTTCTCCAAGCTCGATTTAAGGTTGGGTTACCATCAGATCAGGGTTAGGCCCTCAGATATATACAAGATGTCCTTCAGCACTCACTGTGGCCTCTATGAGTTCCTGGTCATACCATTTGGTCTCACCAGTGCACCAATCACATTCTATTCATTAACAAACCATATTTTTGAGCCTTATCTAGGAAAATTTTATCTTGGACTTCTTTGATGACATCTTACTTTATAGCCCTTCAATTGAAGATCATGAGAAAAATCTAGGAATTACATTAGAGCTCTTGTAATGAAATAAGTTATTTATGAAGTTATCAAAGTGCAAAATTGCCTAGAGACAAATTGTATCACTGGAGCATGAGATTGTTGGCAGTGACCACTAACCAGAGCAAGGTAATGGCTATTATCAATTGGCCTCGACCTAAGTCTGTTAAGAGATTAAGATCTTAGGCCTCATTGGCTATTATGGGAAGTTCATGAAGGGCTATTGTTGGATCAGCAAGCCCTTTGGGGATTTACTAAAAAATGATGGATTTTGTTGGAACAAGGCTGTAAAAGAAGCTCTCAAGCAACTTAAAAGGGTAATGAACACAAGTCTTATGCTAGCTCTTCTTGATTTTTCTCTACCATTTGTTCTTGAGATATATTCAAACAAGAGAGGAATTAGAGCAGTTTTGATGCAACAAAATAGACATGTTGCCTAACTTAGTAAGGCTTTGGGTCCAAGAATCAAAGGTCTTTCTATCTATGAGAAATAGTTGCTAGCAATACGTTTTGCTATAGATAAATGGTGACACTATTTAGAAAACACCTATTTTGTGATCAAAATTGACTAACAAAGCATTAAATATATCCTTTAGCAAAGGATGAATACATTTGTGTAATAGAAGGGATTAATTAAGCTTCCTAGGATAGGCTACAATATATTATACAAGAACGGTGTTGAGAATGAGCTGAGAAAGGAGTGGTCTAAGGTAGAAAGAGCTGATTGTTGCTCTATGGCATCTGTTGTGGTGCCTCTGTGGGTCGAGGAAGTTGCGAGTAGATATGAAGGGGATGAAGATTGTTAGAACCTAACTAAGGCCTTGATGATCATTGTTGATGCTAAACCACCCTATACACAGAGCCAAGGAATTCTTAAGTATAAAGGGAGAATTTTTGTTAGTAATAACAGTGGTCTGAAGCAAAAGATCATGGAGGTAGCACGTGATTCTAATTTGGGGGGACATTTTGGAATTAGAGATTCTTATGTTAGGCCCAAGGCTCATTTTTTCTGGAAGGGTATTAAAACAAATATTTATAAGTGGGTTCTCAATTGTGATATTTGTTAGAGATACAAAATAGAAAATATAGCTTACCCAGGTCTCTTGCAGCCCCTCCTTGTTCCTATCAAGGCTTGGGAGTCTATTTCTATAGATTTCATAGAGTAATTACCTAAGTCATAAGGAAATAATGTTATTTTAGCTGTGGTGGACCATGTCTCGAAGTATGGCAACTTCCTGGGGTCCTTACACATCCATTCACAATTATAAAGGTTAGCAACCTATTGTTGAATAACATCATCAACCTTCATGGATTGCGAAAGGACATCAACTCCGATGAAGATAAGGTATTTACTAGTAATTTCTAACTGGAATTTTTCAATTTGTTGGGCATAAACTTAAAACTTAGTACAATCTGCCATCCTTAAATATATGGTCAGACTAAGAGAGTAAACCTTTGTATGGAAAGTTATTTGAGGTGTGCTTGTTTTCAGAAGCAAACAAGTTGAATTCAATGGTTAGCTTTGGATAAATGGTGGTACAACAAAACTACCATTCAAGCCTTAAAAGTGTAACACCTTGGGTTGAGTGACTTGTTAGCTTGAGAGCTAGTCAAGGGAGGTGCTAGCTTGAGATACTTAAGTTAACATGTCAAGTGTAGGAAAAAGAATCCCACATTAATTATGGGTTGAAATGAAAAGAGGTTTATATAGGCCAACTAAAAACTATCTAAGTAACTTGGGTTGACCATTTTAGGGCATAGGTTAAGTCTTGAAACAAGCAAGTTACTTAGAGCTAGTATTGGGCTAGGTCGTTACAATTGGTATCAAAGTCATCCACCGGCCAGAAGTGCAAAACTAAGTATTATATGGGTCTACGTGCTACATGGTGAGAGTCACCTTTAGAACTAGCCGGGCTAAGTGCTACATCATGGGAGATACCTTTAGAAATCTATAGGACTCACCTTTAGGTTTGCATCACCTAGTCTATATGGATTTTGGACTAAGTCCAAATGTAAATATCAACCAGCCTGGTTGCAATGAAGACGCCACATCTCAAAGGAAGAGAGATTGTAACACCCCAGATCAGGTGACATGCTAACTTGAGAGCTAATCAAGGAAGGTGCTAGCTAGAGGTGCTTTAGCTAGCATGTCAAGTGTAGGAAAAAGAATCCCACATTGATTATGGGATGAGATGAAGAGAGATTTATGTAGGCCAACTCAATACTACCTAAGTAACTTGGATTAATAATTTTAGGGCATATATAAGTTAAGCTCTAAAATAAGCTGGTTACTTGGAGCCAATATTGAGTCGGGCCATTACAAAATGATCCTTTTTTAAGAGCTTTATAGCATTAATCCTAAGCATTTCCCTGCTATGCCTAACATTGGAACCTTAGTAACATATGTAGAGGATTTACTATAAGAGAGGGAGAAGACAGTTGCTTAAAGAGCAACTTGCTCTCACCCAAAATAAGCATAAGTAGTTAGTTGATGCCAAGAGAATAAAAGGAGAATTTAGGGAGGGAAACATGGTTTATCTCAAGCTCTAGCCTTATAGGCAGAGTTTCAAAACTATGAGAAAGTGCCTTAAATTTTTTGCTAGGTATTATGGCCCATATAAAGTTTTAGCCAAAGTAGGCTTAGTAGCCTATAAGTTAGCACTCCCTGCTTTTGCTACTATACACCTTACTTTTCACATGTCACTATTGAAATATTGCTTGGGGAATAGGATTCAAGCCTATAGTGAGTTGCCCCAGGTGAGGATAATTTAAGGTGTAGCTATTGGCCATCATGGATTCCATGGTCATTTCAAGGAAGAAAGGAAGAAATAACATATCAAACAAGTTTTGGTTAATTAGGTCAATATGCTGGTGAAGGTGGCCACTTGGAAGATAAAACATGTTTTGATGGGAAGGGTAATGTCAAGACTCAAGCAAATGGAGTTGTTGGGCCAGAGAAGGGAGGAGATGTTGTGATGCCAATTGTGCAAGAGATTGGGGCTACAATAGTTAGGTTTGAAGCTACAGTAATTTTGGTAATTTCAGAAGAGAGAAAACATGGGATGTGATTTGAAGTGAAATTAATTAGTCATTAGGAAACAATGAGAGTGTGTGTAATTATGAATCGAGTTTGTTAGATATGCTAAACCTAAAGAATTATATAAAGAATTGAATGTAATTATTATATATATCATTGAGTAATATTACAATCATTTTTCTCTAAACTCTCTCTCTTCTTCTTCTTCTTCTTCTCCTTATTCTTCTTCAATTTCTTCTCAAACTTGAGTATTCGGTTCCAATTTTGTCAGTCTCCCCTAGCCTTCTAACCAGTTGAAGGCGAACAACTATAGATTAGAGACCCCCATGACCTAGGTCCCTATTGTTTTGTTTTTTGTTTTGGTTATGTATGATGTATTTTTAGTTTTGAATCATATATTATTTTTTAACATGATGAAACGAATATGTTATGTATTTGTGCTGATATATGCTGAATTTTAAGCGATAAGAAGTGTACTTCTCTTTTAATATTTTGTAGATGTTATATAGATATTTTTTTTTATTTTTGCTTTTATGTTATATATTTTTTTTAACTTCTAAATCATATAATATTTTTTATATGATGTATTTATTATGTATTTATGTTGATATATATTGAATTATCACTAGTAAGAAATATAATCCTCTTTTACTGTTTTGTAGATGTTACATTGATTTTTTAATATATATTGTGTATTTTAATTACTGAATTATTTAACTTTTAATTTAAAATAGTAAAATTATGAATTTAAATTATAAAAGAATGATTATATAATAAAATATGCAATTAATTATGTTAATTAACATTTACACAACAGACACATATAGCATGAAGAAGTTATTTTTTAAAGATTATTTTCTTCATCACTAATATTTTTGAAAGTTTGATGCAATTTTTCATAAAAGTGATAAAAAAAATTCACTATTTTTGAAAATAACTTTTTTTTAAAGATAGTTGTGCAAAATTTCCTAAAATAAATAGATTTACATATATAAACCTGATGTAAAGCCTGACCCAGCCCAAACCATATGGGTTGGGCAGATTTCTTAGGCTTCTGTAGTAAAGAAAGGGAAGCTATATAGGATTATTGTATGTTTTTGTTGGCAATGGGAATGTATCCCATATCGAAAAAAATAAGAAGAAGAAAGAGACAAATTAATTAAGTGGTTTGAAGGAAAAAATGGCCTAGGCCATTTTGTTAAGAAGCCCAATGATTTAAAGAGGCCCAACACTTTAATGATCAAGAAATCCTAAAAAAAATATATCCATGGAGTCCAAAATTTCAACATAGTATCAAAGCCTCAATGCCCTAACAGGTCAAAGATCCTGGATGGCCAAGTCAAGCTCAAGTGATAATACCCATGTAATATCCGTAATCTTGGAGAAATTAGATAAGTATTTGGAGGTAAAGAGGTTGTATATTTCTAATGTATACCTAATGTATACATAGTATATACATATTATATATAAATATGTTGGTTATATGTGTATATACTATACACATATACATATACATATATATACACATGAAATATACACAATATATAAATGTGATATACAGTGGTGTTGGGAAGATAGTAATTAAAATAAATAAATACATAAATGAACAAATAATAAAGAAAAGAAAGTCAAAAAGTATGACAAATAATGTATGGATGATAATTAAAGGAAAATAAATAAATAAATAATGTATCAATATTTATGGATGGGAATTAAGAATAAACAAAAGGAAACTCTTCTTCTTCTTCACTTTCCATGGATGGTCGTAGTGGGGAGAGAGAGAGAGAGAGAGAGTTGTTTCTACATACATCAAGTTTCACAAAAATTCTTCTGATTTCAAATTGGTTTTAAAGAAAGATTAAAGTATCAAATAAGTATCCTTACTTTAAAGCTTTAAATTCTTAGTTTTATTGTTATATTATGCATTGCTAGAGAGAGAGAGAGAGAGCGAGAGTGATTTTTACATTGTTAAAATGGATAGAAATAATGTTAAAATAATGAGTATGTAATGAATTATTGGATAGTTAGTTGAAATGAGTATAAATGGTGGAAGTAGTATTATGGGTGGATTATCCCTAAACTAGAGTTTTGATATGGGTGGATTTAATTGTTGTAATGAAGTGATTTAATGTTATTTTAATATATACATGATGATTCTATGGTTAGAATTTTGATATGGATGAGTTTGGATGAATTTAGGGTTATGGAAAAACGAGGTTCAAAATTAAGGTTTTTAATATGGATCTTGATAATTATTTTAATGAGATGCATTAGTGTTGTTTTAATGTAAAAGTTATGATTTTAAGGTCAAAAATGTGATATGAGTAGATTTTGGTGAAGCTAATGTTTAATAGTTACATTATGTGAAATTTGAGTTTTTGAAAGAGATTTCCGTAATCATGGAAGTAAATTGTTTTTAATTTTATATTGATGTTTAAGTGATGTTTTTATAGTTAAATGTTGAAAATGAACTTGATAGAATGAAGTTTGAATAAGGTAGTAATGGTGAAAATAGTATTTTGGTTGAATTCTTGGTGGTATTGATATAAATCGTATTTGAATGATTAAAGTAAATTTAAATGGATTATTAATGATAAATTGGAACTTATAATGTGGTTTAGGGTTGAGTAAATGGAAGTTACAAAATTAAAGAGAGAAAGGGCAATTGGTGAAGAAAGACTTGGGAGGTGTATTGGCATAATTGGGGTACATGCATACTTTGATAAATTAAAATACATTTGCACATAATTTGGCTTAGAACATTTTGATAGTGAATGTGCCAAGCTACTTAGTCATTTGAGTTGTAAAGTGCATTGACATGTTGGTTGTGAAATGGTATAAATGTATGATGTGCATTATGTTAAGCCATAACAAATGGCTAAAATGAGTAATATGCTATAAATGAGAAAAATATGAACATTGCCAAAGAGTTTGAGAAATTTAGGCACATTGAAAAGATAATGTACATTAACGAAAATGTTATGAATTATATTGAACTAAGAATATTATGCATGGTTATGGAAAAAATGAGTAAATGACACAATGTAAAAAAATGGACAATAAAAATGCATTTGATATGTGTGTTACCTTGTATTGTATTCTGTTCTAGAGTTTTTTACTTGGCGGCATGCCTATGATTTTCCTTTGAGCTAGACGTTGGGCGTTACTATTATATGATTTGCCTTCATACTAGACGCTGAACATCACTATTTTATGATTTGCCTTTAGGCTAGACGTTGGACGTCACTTGTATTTCCTTCGGGCTAGACACTATGTGTCAATAGGCCAAAACATTAACCCTGGAATTTAAATATTATATAGGGTTTTTTTAGGCAAAATGCATGTGAACGTGACATATATGGTTTTTAATAAACAAAATATATAAGTTTTATCATGTATTTGACTGTCATATTGTGAATTGAAAAGTAAAGGTATTTTGTGTTGCTCTTTTAATTTTCATTTTATATCAAAGTTCGTACTACTAAGCTTTCGAGCTTAGTACAGTACTTTGTATCGCGCAGATGGTAGAAGTGCAGACCAAAATGATTTAAATTGTGAGTAAAATTTGAAGTTTGAGTTGTGCCACGAGACTCGACCTTGATGTTGGATTGCATATCATGTATATATATATATGTAGAGATATGCATATATGTACAAGTATTTGTCAACTGTATTATGTGTATTTGCATATAAAAAGGGTTCATAAATATGATTATGCAATTATTGTTTTGTAAATATAAACAATTTATATTTTCATATATTTGTAAATTACTCAGAAATGAAGGAATAAATGTTTGGAGAAATTATTGGGTATTGTGATGATAAAGAATCTGAAAGTGCTTTTCAATGGCTAGATTGTATGATTTTGGTTTTGGATTTATTAAAATTACAGATAAAACTCTGACGAATTTTTTTCAGAGATTTTCTTATAAAGATTTTCAGAAACACTAAATATAAATGTAATTATTTAATAAGTTAGTTTATTAAAAATGTAATTATTTTAATAATTGAGCATAGAAGGTTTCTATAGTTAATTATGCTGGTACTTTTGTATCTTATATATGTACTTGGCATAAACAAAGCATATATACTATACATACATAGGGTATAAGGGTGTTACATCTATTTTGGTAGTAAAGCTTAGGTTTGAGGTTGTCGACCTAAGTGAATTTTGAAAATGTGGAAGGAGAGTTTTGAAATAATGATTTGTACTTTAATACGTACATATGCATTGGAACCTATGTTAGTCTCTGATATGACAATGTCCATTCGTTGTAACGTATATAAGTTAAGATGGTGTCTGTGACATGTAGATCAGAGTAGCGCAGTGAAAACGTCATTCTGGAGATTATTGATTAAGAATTTTTAAAACATTTATTTGAAATTAAGATTTATATTGATTCAATATGAAATAAAAAGCATGAGAGAAGAATATTATAGTTTCTAGAAATTCTGTATAAGTGTTGCAAAGTGATATTGTCTGACTTTTTGGACTAATTTAGAAATATTAAATGAGCTTGAAATTTTAATGAGACGTTTGCCTATATGTTAGAATGTAATGTATGAAATTTCATAATTTGTAAAGATGAATTACTATTTAAGAAAAATAGAAGAACACAGATTATTGGAGTAGTTCCAGCAACTCAGAATCTATAGACATTAAGAAACATATTTAAAAACTATAGCAGACCAATCTAGAAAAATCTAAAATTTTACTTAAAATATCATATGTATTTCTATAACATATGGTTAAAATTTCATGAATTGTTATCAAGGTTTGATACTTGAAACAAATGGGTAAACAAGTACTGCCAGAGAAATTATTAAAGAGACAATATGTGAACTTGGGAAATTTAATTTTTAAAAATAGTAAGTCAGCTGAGAAAAATCTAAAATTTTAAATATAAGTTCATATATGTGTCAAGTACATATGGTTAAAATTTTAGAATCTTTTGTGAAGATTTGGTGATGAATAAAAAGTTAAAAATTGAGATTGACATCAAAGTTAGGAAGTTTTTGTAGATTTGCTAAATTGAGTATCAAATTAATTTTATGTGACAAATTATTGAAGAAAATTATGAAAATTTATATATGGATTGGTAGATGTATGAAGAAGGAATGTGGAGTTTTTAATAAATTAGAACAAAGAGTTCAAAATTAAAATTAAAGAGAGAATTAGTATATATCAGTAAATATTTTTATTATGGAAGTATTTAGAGGATTTATTAAAGTAATAAATAGTATTGATTTAGTCAAGATTTACTTTGAGTGAATAAAAGTTTATGCGTCGGTCCTTATTATGATCAATTAAAAAGTGAATTTATATAAATGTTTGGATGGATATAAATATTTGTTATGTAATTATGTGTGAATACAAAGATTGATTTGAATTGGGTAGTGCAAGGTATTTGATGGTGTTCCTTAAGATTTTATCTATAAGGTGATGGAAATATGAATGGTAGTTTTGATTCAAAAAAATCATAAGTAAAGTCAATTATGTTAATAATTGCTAATTTATAATGTTGAAATATGTATGTTTATGATGTTTGTAAGAGAAAAGAAATATTAGAATAAGTATATAGAAACTATGGTGTTAACTATTTAATTTGAGGTGCAAAGTGTTTTTGGAGGAAATTATTGACAAATGTAATTAAGAAATGAAAATGAGTATATAATTAGAGTATAATAAAAAAAAAGTGCAGGTGATTAGTAAATATTGGATTTTTATTTTATTTTATTTTATTTTTGGAGAATAATTAACTTAAGAATCAAAGTAAGAAAATTGATAGGATAACAATTGTTAGAGACTTCGTATAGTTTTGAAAAGAAGATAAATAAATAAAGAGGAGAAGAAAAGTAATAATAAAATGATGGTAGTTAAATATTGAAAATAGTGGGAATGTATATATATACATACTATATACTTATTGTATACCTAATGACAATGCCATCTGATGACTTATATTAATTTGAAATTATATAAAAAGGTATTTACATAGTTAAAATAAATTGATTGATAGAGTTAAGAGGAAGAAATGATTATATGTAGAGAGAACATGATGAGAATCAAGATTGGTATGTTAGATTATTATTGGAGTTGAAGGAAAAGATATTTATAGATTGAATTTAGTGTATAATGAGGTTTAACAAGGAAAATTGATGGAAAAATAACTTATCGAATGGAGAAATCTAGATAAAGGCAAAGACTTGATAAGATACTTCATAAATGTATTTGAACATTTAAGTATGTAAATGTATTAAAAGAGTAAACAAATATTACTTGTACAAGATTAGTAAACCAATTTGATATGCTTAGGGAAAATTAAGAGAGGATAAGTGATTAAATGAGTGATCATTCATTATTTAGAATGGTGGTAAGAGAGTGAGTGAAAAGCTAGTAAAAGAAAAATAAAAGAATCAAATAAATGGTATGAGTAAATAACTGTGAATAAATTCTAAATATACAAGTTGTATATCTAATATACACTTAACAGTAATATCATTTGATTGTTTCAAATAATTAGTTATACATGTAAAGAAATGTGAGGTAATTTAAATCATATTAATTTTAATGCTTAAAGAGAAGGAAGCCATTGTTTATAAAGAAAATTTGATGAAGATCACATCATAGTATAATGTGTTAATATTAATAATGAGGAAAAAGACAATTGAAGGATTAAGTTAAGTGCATAAAGTGACTGGATAGTATGTTTAAAGGGGATAATAAAGTTTTGGTGAAAAATGTAAGATTGTACAATAAGACTTAGTGTTTGGTAATTGTTGTTATTGTTATTGTGCGATATTACAAATATCTATTTGTGAATATAGAAAGGAAATAAAAAAACATGTGTATATTTTAAAAATGATTATAGTGAATGGTACTCAATTCTGAAATTTAGATTGATATTCTTTAATTTAAAGGTTACAAAATTATTTGCATAAGAAAGAAAAATATGTATTAGTTCGTAGACAAGAAAAAAATATAATTCCATAAAGAATTTATGTGATACAGAGGAATTACTATATTACAAGTGTGAATGATGGCAAAGACTTTTTACCTAGTATTATGGTTTATATTGATTATTTTTTTATGGGTGTATCTACTATTGATATAAATTTTAAGTCTTTAGAGTAATGTGTGATAGTTATTAATCATTAAAGGTATGGAAAGGTGAATAGCAATCAAATAATAAGGTTTGGAAATAATAATAATAAATATGTTTTTGGATATTTAAAAGATGTAAAAATTTAATAATGGATGAATAATGATTTCATAATAAATGGATTTTAATTTATTTTATGAACAGTATTTGGTGATTAATCAAGACATGAATCATTTGATTTAAGTGGATGGAATTAAATAAAACATGATGAATAAATTTTAGGAGTACTTGTAATTGATATTGGATTATCAAAGAAAGCAATGAGATCAATTCATTGGGTGAGTTTGAAAAGTAGGATTTATAACATAAGAATTTGACCTTTATACGTATAAAAATAATGTATCGCTGGGAATTAAAGAATTTCAAAGATAATGATAAAAATGATCTGAAATGCATGGGTGTATTATTATATTAAACAGCTGAGTTTGTGGTTAGAGTTCTGAGTTAATATATACAATATAAAGGTTTAGTTAATATTACATGAATACTTAAATAATTGGTATTTATCTGTAATTGATTAATGAAGAGAAGTAGGAATTTAAAATCTAATTGTATTTTTGGAGAACTAGAAACTATATGTATATTGGATATAAATAAGTGGAGAATTTATATTTATTAATGATCTTTATGATGAACATTAAAAAAATAGTTAAGAGTATCTATACAGGGAGAGTAAAAGATTATATGATTAGTAATGATGATAAATTGTGATAATAATTTGATAGTTAATTATGCAGTAAGTGAATATTAATGTTTATTTTTAGTGGAATTAAATTACTATATTAGGTAATTTCGAGGATGAAATTATTTAAGGGGGAGAGAATTGTGATATCTGTAATCTTGGAGAAATTAAATAAGTATTTGGAGGTAAAGAGATTGTATATTTCTAATATATACATATATACCTAATATATACATAGTATATACATATTATATATATATAAGTATGTTGGTTATATGTATATATATTATATGCTTGATATATGTATAATATATATTGGGCATATTTGATGTGTACTTAGGGTACACATGATATATAAATATATGGGTAAATGTATATATTAAATATATATTACATATACATAGTATATACATTACATAAACATATACATAAAAGTATATGTAACATATAAGTAAAATATATGTGACATATATACATACATAAAATATACACAGCATATAAATGTGATATAAAGTGGTGCTGGAAAGATAGTAATTAAAATAAATAAATAAATAAACAAATAATAAAGAAAAGAAAAGTCAAAAAGTATGACAAATAATGTATGGATGGTAATTAAAGGAAACTAAATAAATAAATAATATATTAATATTTATGGATGGGAATTAAGAAGAAACAAAAGGAAACTCTTCTTCTTCTTTATTTTCTATGGATGGCTATAATGGAGAGAGAGAGAGAGAGAGAGAGAGAGAGAGTTGTTTCTACATACATCAAGTTTCACCAAAATTCTTATGATTTCAACTTGGTTTTGAAGAAAGATTAAAGTATCAAGTAAGTATCCTGACTTTAAAGCTTTAAATTCTTAGTTTTATTGTTATGTTAGGAATTGCTAGAGAGAGAGAGAGAGTGTGTGTGATTTTTAAATTGTTAAAATGGATAGAAATGATGTTAAAATGATGAGTGTGTGATGAATTGTTAGATAGTTGGTTGAAATGAGTATAAATGATGGAAGTAGTATACGAGTGGATTATGCCTAAACTAGGGTTTTGATATGGGTAGATTTAATTATTGTAATGAAGTGATTTAATGTTATTTTAATATATACATGATGATTCTATGGTTAGAATTTTGATATGGATGAGTTTGGATGAATTTAGGGTTATGGATAAATGAGGCTCAAAATTAAGGTTTTTAATATGGATCTTGATAATTATTTTAATGAGATGCATTAGTGTTGTTTTAATGTAAATTTTATGATTTTAAGGTTGAAAAATGTGATATGAGTAGATTTTGGTGAAGTTAATGTTAATAGTTACATTATGTAAAATTTGAGTTATTGAAAGAGATTTCCATAATTATGAAAGTGAATTATTTTAATATTATATTGATGTATAAGTGATGTTTTTATAGTTAAAGGTTGAAAATGAACTTGATAGAATGAAGTTTGAATAAGGTAGTAATGGTGAAAATAGCATTTTGGTTGAATTCTTGGTGGAATTAATGTAAATGGTATTTGAATGATTAAAGTAAATTTAAATGGTTGTTAATACTAAATTGGAACTCATAATATGGTTTAGGGTTGAGTAAATTGAAGTTACAAAATTAAAGAGAGAAAGTGTAATTAGTGGGAGGTGTATTGGCATAATTGAGGTACATACATACTTTGATGAATTAAAATACATTTGCACATAATTTGGCTTAGCACATTTTGATAGTGAATGTGCCAAGCTACTTAGTCATTTGAGTTGTAAGGTGCATTGACATGTTGGTTATGAAATGGTATAAATGTATGATGTGCATTATGTTAAGCCATTACAAATGGCTAAAATGAGTAATATGCTATAAATGAGAAAAATATGAAAATTGCCAAAGAGTTTGGGAAATTTAGGCACATTGAAAAGATAATGTATATTAACGAAAATGTGATGAATTATATTGAACTAAGAATATTATGCATGGTTATGGAAAAAATGAGTAAATGACACAATGTAAAAAAATGGACAATAAAAATGCATTTGATATGTGTGTTACCTTGTATTGTATTCTGTTCTAGAGTTTTTTGCTTGGCGGCATGCCTATGATTTGCATTCGGGCTAGACGCTGGGTGTCACTGTTATATGATTTACCTTCGGGCTAGATGCTGGGCATCACCATTTTATGATTTGCCTTCGGGTTAGACGCTGGGCGTCACTTATATTGCCTTCGAGCTAGATACTGGGTGTTAATAGGCCAAAATATTAACTCTGAAATTTGAATATTATATAATGTTATTTAGGCCCAATGCATGGGAACATGATATATCAAAGTATGTATTACTAAGCTTTCGAGCATAGCACGGTAGTTTATATCGCTCATGCATTAGAAGTGCAGACCAGAATAATTCGGACTGTGAGTAAAATTTGAAGTTTAAGTTGTGCCACAAGACCTGACCTTGGTGTTGGATTGCATATCATATAGATATATGTATATATATGTGTGTGTAGAGATATACATATATGTACAAGTATTTGTCAACTATATTATGTATATTTGTATATATTATGAACATGATTATGCAATTATAGTTTTATAAATATAAATAATTTATATTTTCATATATTTGTAAATTACTCATAAATGAAGGAATAAATGTTTGGAGAAATTATTAAGTATTGTGATGATAAAGAATCTGAAAGTGCTTTTCTATTAATGGCCAGGTTGTATGATTTTAGTTTTGGATTTATTGAAATTACAGGTAAAACTCTGGTTAATTTTTTCAAGAGATTTTTTTAAACACTAAATATAAATGTAATTACTTAATAAGTTAGTCTATTAAAAATGTAATTATTTTAATAATTGAGCATATAAGGTTTCCACATGCAATTATGGTAGCACTCTTGTATCTTGTATATTTATTTTGCATATATGGAGTATATTTACTATAAATATATAGGGTATAAGGGTGTTACAAACTATGAGGAAACATATGCACTTGAAGGAAGAAATAAGCCATGCATCAAAAAAGCCAAATTATAAAATGATTGGCTGTGGATAAATTTGAAGCTAATTCTTTGAGCCAAATGAAGAGCCAAGATTAGTGCTTATGATAAAAAATATGATTCTAGATCCTTTGATCCAAAAGAAAGAGTCAAGATTCAATCATTTAAGCTGCATACTGAAGTTGGGCTAAAGTCGAGCCCACGAGTCTGAAGCAAAAAAGTCCAACTGATAATTGGGCTTCAAAAAGAAAGAAATATGATATTCAGCCTAGTTGCACTTAAGGGGGAGTGTTTGACTTGGATTACTAATTTACTAATTTATCCTTTCAAATTTACTCATTACAAAATAAAAATATTTAATAATGAAAACAAAAAAAAATATTTTGTTATAATTTCAGTAAAAATTTTATATTTATTTATTTATTTGTAATTTTTAATATTGAAGTCATTTTTTAAATTAAAATATTTGGATTTAAATGAAAGTGAAATGACCTTTATAATTATATAATTAGCTACTAATTAATTAATTATGCTAATTAAGTTTAAATAATATATTTTACAAAAAACGTATTCATCAAAATAGTCTATATTATTTTAAATTTTTTAATATTTCTTTTTACCAAAGAATGATATATATGGACATATGCACATATAACATATACTTCAACTGAAAAATAATATTTGTAGGTATATGTGAGTATATATTATATATATTTTAACTAAAAAATAGTATATGTGGATATGTATAGGTATATATTACATTTACTTTAATTGAAGAATATTATTTGTAGATATATGTTACATATATTATAATTAAAAAATAATATTTTTAGGTATATGTAGGCATATGTTATATATACTTTAACTAAAAAATAGTATATGTAGATATATATAAGTATATATTACATATACTTTAACTGAATACTGGTATTTGTTTTAACTAAAGAATGAGATATATGGATATATATAGGTATATGTTACATATACTTTAAATATAATGGATATTGACATTCAAAATACACAGAACCTATAAATTATAAAAATATCATTTTATATGTAACATATACTGACATATACCAATACAAACTGACATATATCAATATACACCAGTATATACAAGCATATATCGATATATACCTATATAGATGTAGTATAATGATAAGTACACAATTAATGATATTTTATTCCTATTTCTTAATATGATTATTATCCAATTGAGTTTAATTTGTTTGTTCAAAGTGTATTTTAGGATTAATTTCAGGAATTCTTTGTAATCTGAGACTTATGGTCATTTCGGAAGAATTACGGATGAAAGTGGAAGAAAAGAGTAAAATTTATCAAAGGACACGTCCATGAACACGGGCTTGTCAATAGACGTGCCCTTGATACTGCATCCAGTGGATATGACACGTCCAGTAACATGGGCGTGTCACCGAACGTGCCTTATATCCAGAATCACAGTAGCTGTGACACGCCCAGTGACATGGGCGTGTTAATGGACGTGCCTTATATCCAAACTTACAGTAGCTATGACACGCCCATGAACACGGGCGTGGCAATGGGCGAGCCCTTTATTCAGAATCACAGTGGCTATGACACGGCCAGTGACATGGGCGTGTCAGTGGCCGTGTCACCTGTCAAAAAGTTAAATTCTTTGCACTGATTGAGGAACAAGTGGGGGACAACAGCTGTGCTTTTGTCAAAATAAAGACAAAAGAAAAGAAAAGCTTGCCTAAATCAAGGGAAAGGGGGATGAAACAAAGGAAGGTGGTAGACAATGGATGGGTGTGGTGAGTTGGAAGTATGGGTTGGAGATTTGAATGGAAATAAAAAGAGAAGAGGAGGAGAAGAACAGCAGTTTTTGCTGGGACGTTTTTGGAAATAGAGAACTAAGAAGAGGAGGAGGAGCCAGCTGCTGGAGCAAGGAGAAAGGTCTTGAGTTGAGTTTGAAGAAGGATACACATCTGGCACAAGCCCTAAACCAAGAATCAAGGATTGAAGTGAAGAAATACAAATTCTTTGCCATGAATTGTTTGGTTTCTCTTACTCAGTTATCTTGCTCTGTTTTTCTAGTTTTGAATATGAACTAATTCCTTCTCTATCTAGATATTGATGAACCCTAGCTCATTTGTATGAATTGAACAATTATATTCAGTTGAATCATTTAATCGAGTTGTTTTATTCTTATGATACTTGATGTTATTTCCAATTGATAATAGCATGCTTATTGATTGGTTGTTATTTTCATATTATTGACTTGAGAAAGCTTGATGTGAATTGAATACTCATAAGGGTTGAGAATTGATTGGGGTGCTAGAGATAGACCTACAAGATCCTTTGGTTTATAGTTCTTTGTTCTTAATGCAAGATCTATTTAATTGTGTTTGAGAAGAGATTCCAGCACTCTACTTAGTTATTAGGGATTAATCCACTCGAGAGAGGCTTTAATATAATTTAGAGGAATACCAATTCAATTCTATTAAATGATTTAGCTGAATTGATCATAAATGTTATCGAGGCTAGGGGGATTCAATATCTGGATAGTTCTATTAATATTATTATCAATCCTTTTTGCACAGCATTTAATTTCCTTTTATTTTCAGTTATTAATTAGTTGATTTTAGTTACAAAGCATCACACAACTATTAATTTGCTAAACAACGATTAAGATTTGCACTAGTATTTGGCCTTGTCCCCAGTGAAACGATAACTCATTCACTACTATATTACTTGGGCGACCCGTGTACTTGCAGTATAGCCATAGCACAGCTCGCGCGCACCAAGTTTTTGGCGCCGCTGCCGGGGACAACGGTTTCAATATTAGTAATATAATTAAGATTGTTGATTTAGCTTTATGTTTAATCGTTTTTAATATTAGTTCCTGGTGGTTTACTATCATTGTAGGTATTTCTTACTATTTATGACCAGATCCAGCTCGTCCCAACTACTGGAGTTAGACCTAGAGCTAGAGAGAACGTTGAGGAGAAAGCAAAAGGAAGAAGAGGAGGCAGATCTGGAAGACGTAAGTTCAGGAGTAAATCTGAAAATAGAACAAGAAGAAGTATTCAAAGTGATGAAGGAGCTGGACCAAGAATAATGCAGGAGTTTGCTAAGCCCAATTTAAATGGGGCTGAATCTAGTATCCGGAGGCCGACAGTTGCTGCAAACAACTTTGAAATAAAGGTGAATGTAATTCAAATGGTGCAGCAAACTTGTCAATTCGATGGGTTTCCTGATGAAGATCCTAATGCACATATTAAAAATTTTCTGGAGATATGTGACACATTCAAGATAAATAATGTCTCAGAAGATGCAATTAGGCTGAGGTTGTTCCCATTTTCTCTTAGAGATAGACCAAAGAAGTGGCTGAAATCTTTTCCTCCAGGGACCTTTACCACCTAGGGTCAATTGGCAGAGAAATACTTCCCACCATCAAAAACTGCTAAGTTGAGGAATGATATCTCATCCTTTCTGCAACAAGATGGTGAGACCCTTTATGATGCCTGGGAAAGATTTAAAGATTTGCTGAGAAGGTGTCCTCATCATGGGCTTCCACTATGGCTTCAAATTCAAACCTTTTACAATGGGTTGAATTATGTAAGTAAGCAATCCATTAATGCAGCAGCTGGTGGTACCATAAACAACAAGACACCTGAACAAGCAAGAGATTTAATTGAAGACATGGCTATCACCAATTATCAGTGGCAAGCCCCAAGGGAGCAAGGAAAGCTGAAGGTCATGGGTTCACACCAATTAGATCTGGTGGTGGCCTTAACAGCCCAATTGGAAGCATTGAATAAGAAATTTGATTCTTTGGCCTCTTCTTCTGGGAAAGTAATGCAGGTGATGTCTTGTGAATGGTGTGGGGGTGGACATCAAAGTCAAGATTGCCAAAGTGGCAACATGTTTGCTAAGCAAGAGCAAGTGGATTATGTTGGAAATATGCCAAAGCAACAACAGAATAATCCCTACAGCAACACATACAATCCGGGGTGGAGGAATCATCCAAATTTCTCATGGAATAATCAAAATAATCCAAGACCTCCCCCTGGATTCCATCAACCCCAACATCAACAAGTTGCTCCTCCAAGAAAGAGTAGTTTGGAGGACATGATGGAGAAATTTATAACAACTTATGAAACCAGGTTTCAATCAACTGAAACCACCCTTAGAAATCAACAAGCCTCTATCCATAATTTGGAGAATCAGGTGGGGCAAATTGCCAAATTGCTCAATGAGAGACCACAAGGAAGTTTACTTAGCAACACTGAGGCAAATCCTAAAGAGCAACTTAAGGCAATTACACTAAGGAGTGGAAAAGAGATCAAGAGTGATGTGGAAAAGAGAAGGGCTGAAGTACAAGAACAAGAAAAAGAAGATGATCCTCCTGTCACTTCGGGAGAGAAAGCTGCACTTGAAAGTGAGAGAGAGAAGCAGCCACAAGAAAGCAGCCCCAATTTGAAGGAATACCGACCTAGAGTACCCTATCCGGCAAGGTTGAACAAGGACAAGATTGATGCTCAGTTCGGTAAATTTCTTGAACTTTTTAAACAATTGCATATTAATATTCCATTTGCTGAAGCTTTGTCACAAATGCCTAAGTATGCTAAACTTTTGAAAGAAATCCTTTCTAACAAAAGGAAACTTGAGGAAGTGTCTTTAGTGCATTTATCTAAAAAGAGTTCAGCAATTTTGCAAAGAAGGTTACCTAAGAAGTTAAAAGATCCAGGTAGCTTTACCATTCCATGTTTTATAGGTAATCTTGCGGTTAAAAGTGCATTGGCTGATTTGGGGGCTAGCATAAGTGTTATGCCCTATAAAATATTTAGAGAGTTAGGCATTGGCAAACCTAAACCAACACTCATGACCATCCAACTTGCTGATAAATCGGTAGTCCACCCTCGTGGCATAATAGAAGATGTGTTGGTAAAAGTCGGGGATTTCATTTTCCCCAATGATTTTGTTGTCATTGATATTGATGAGGATGCGGATGTTTCACTTATTCTTGGTAAGCCATTTTTAAATACAGCTCGTGCCCTTATTGATGTTCATGATGGCACATTGACTTTGAGAGTGGGTGACGAGAAAGTTATTTTTAGAATACATGATGCCATGAAACATTCACTTTCACTTGATGAAGCGGAATCGTGCAATGATATTATTGAGCATGAGACCATAAATTGTGTTACTAACATTGTTTCCAAGGATCCCCTTGAGTTGTGTTTATTGCAGAAAAATGTTGAGGGTCAAGAAGCAACGGAGCAGCTTGCTTTTCTTGAGGCAAGGAAATCATTCAAATGCAGGGCATATGAGACTATTGAAATGCCAAAGGAAGAAAAGCCAAAACCATCGGTGATTGATCCACCCAACTTGGAACTGAAACCTCTTCCGGATCACCTTGAGTATGGGTTTCTGGCAGAGAAAAAGAAATTGCCAATAATTCTGAGTTCCACCTATCTTCTAAGCAGAAAGAAAAACTTATCCAGTTGTTGCAGAAATATAAGCAAGTGATAGCTTGGAAGATAGCAGATATCAAGGGTATTAGTCCATCCTATTGCACTCATAAGATACTGATGGAGGACGAATTCAAGCCAGTGGTGCAACCACAGAGGAGACTAAACCCAAAGATGAAAGATGTTGTGAAGGCTGAAGTGATAAAACTACTTGATGCAGGGATTATATATCCGATCTCGGATAGTTCTTGGGTGAGCCCAGTCAAGGTAGTACCAAAGAAAGGAGGGATAACTGTGATCCCTAATGAAAATGATGAGCTGATTCCAACAAGAACAGTTACCGATTGGAGGGTTTGCATTGACTACAGAAAATTGAATGATGCAACTAGAAAGGATCATTTTCCTTTACCCTTCATTGATCAAATGTTGGAGAGGCTATCCGGCCATGAGTACTACTGCTTTTTGGATGGTCTTTCAGGCTATTTCCAAATTCCTATTGCCCCTGAAGACCAAGAGAAAACTACATTCACCTGCCCATATGGGACATTTGCATACCGAAGAATGCCATTCGGGTTGTATAATGCACCTGCAACTTTCCAAAGGTGCATGATAGCAATCTTTGATGAGCTTATAGAGGATATTATGGAGGTGTTTATGGATGATTTCTCGGTCTATGGCAGCTCATTTGAAAAATGTTTGGAAAACCTTGAAAGGGTCTTAATGAGATGTGAGGAAACCAATTTGGTGCTTAATTGGGAAAAGTGTCATTTCATGGTTCAAGAGGGAATCGTGTTGGGACACAAGATTTCAAGCAAGGGCATTGAGGTGGATCGGGAAAAGGTGGACATAATTGAGAAGCTACCACCACCCACATCTGTGAAAGCCATCAGAAGTTTTCTAGGACATGCGGGTTTTTATCGGAGGTTCATTCGAGATTTTTCTAAGATAGCCCGTCCATTGACAAGACTCCTTGAGAAGGATGTCGATTTTGTTTTTGACGAGGAATGTCTGAGAGCGTTCAACACCCTAAAGGAGAAATTGACCCATGCTCCAATCATAGTAGCTCCTAATTGGGACCTACCATTTGAACTAATGTGCTATGCAAGTGACTTTGTAGTAGGGGCAGTCTTGGGTCAACGCAAGGAGAAATACTTTCAGCCTATCTACTATGCGAGCAAGACCTTGAACACAGTTCAAGCTAATTACACAACTACAGAGAAAGAGCTGCTAGCTGTGATTTTTGCTTTTGACAAGTTTAGATCATATCTAATCTTGTCAAGGGTGATTGTTTATACAGACCATTCGGCTTTAAGGTATTTATTCGTGAAAATTGATGCCAAGCCTAGGCTAATCCGTTGGGTTTTGTTGTTGCAGGAATTTGACTTGACAATTCAAGACAAGAAGGGAGCTGAAAATCTTGCAGCCGATCACCTCTCTCGCTTGGAGAATCCAACCTTAGAGAGATTTGACAAAGGGGACATTGATGATCACTTCCCCGATGAACAGTTGTACGCCATGGTAAGTGAGGTAAGTGATTTAAATTTTAAAACACCTTGGTTTGCAGATTTCGCTAACTATTTAGCTGTTAGGGAACTTCCTAAGGACTTAACTTATCAAGCAAAGAAGAAATTCTTTTCTGATCTAAAGTATTATTTTTGGGAGGATCCCTTTTTGTTTAAGTTATGTAAGGATCACATGATTCGACGATGTGTGGCATGGCCCGAAACAATGAACATCCTTAGTCAATGCCATGCCGGACCAACTGGTGGTCATATGGCAGCCAATAGGACTGCTCAAAAGGTACTAGAATCAGGGTTTTATTGGCCCACTTTGTTTAAAGATAGCTATGAATTTGTAAATCGTTGTGATCGCTACCAAAGAACTGGAAATATTTCATCTCATGATGAAATGCCCTAGAATGGGATTTTAGTTTGTGAAATCTTTGATGTATGGGGAATTGATTTTATGGGACCATTTCCAAATTCTTTTGGTAACAAATATATTCTGGTAGCTATAGATTATGTATCTAAATGGCCTGAAGCCCAAGCCTTGGCAACCAATGATGCTAGGGTGGTGGTGCAATTTTTGAAGAAGTTGTTTTCTCGATTTGGTACACCAAAAGCAATTATAAGTGATAGGGGTACTCACTTTTGCAACGCTCAGCTTGAGAAAGTTTTCAAAAGATTAGGAGTTACACATAGGTTTGCTACTCCCTATCATCCCCAAACTAGTGGCCAAGTTGAGAACACGAATAGAGAGATTAAACGAATTCTGGAAAAAACTGTTGAGCGATCCCGAAAGGATTGGTCCAAGAAATTAGACAATGCTCTATAGGCTTTTAGGACTGCATTCAAAACTCCCTTGGGCACTGCACCATTTAGATTGGTATATGGAAAAGCTTGTCATTTACCTGTTGAAATAGAACATCATGCATATTGGGCAATAAAACAGATTAACCTTGATCTAGCTTGTACATGTGAAAGGCGAAAATTACAGGTAAACGAATTAGACGAGTGGAGGTTGCAAGCTTATGACAATGGGAGAATGTATAAGGATCGTACCAAGAGATGGCATGATGCTCACATCAAGAAACAGAAAGTGTTTCAAGCAGGAGATCAGGTATTACTGTACAATTCAAGGCTTCGACTCTTCCCAGGTAAGTTGAAATCTCGATGGTCTGGTCCTTTACTGTCAAGGAAGTTTTCCCTTACGGAGTGGTTGAAATAACCCACCTGGAAAAAGGAGATTTTAAAGTCAATGGGCACAGGCTCAAATCTTATTTTGGAGGGGAAAAACAGACATTAAAGGAGGTTTTACACCTCCAAGATTAGGGACATTTGCCCGACCGTCCAACTAATACGACGTTAAAGAAGTGCTGGGTGGGAGGCAACCCACCGTTTTATGTTTTTGGTTTGTGTCGTCATTTTGTTTTAGTTTTATCTTTCTTTTATTGGATGGTTGTTTGTTTGTTTTTCCTTCATCTGAATTTGTAGAGGAAATTTGATTTTGGAGAATAAATTGAGCACACGCCCATTGACACGGCCCATGGACACTCCCGTGTCAATGGGCGTGTCATTATTTTTCAGGCAGTAACTATAACACGCCCATGGACACGACCGTGTTTTTGGGCGTGTCATTATCTTTTTCAGGCAGTTGCTACAACACGCCCATGGACACTCCCGTGTCTATGAGCGTGTCATTATATTTTTAAACTGAGGCTATAACACGCCCATGGACACGACCGTGTCCATGGACGTGTCACCAAATAAAAAAATAAAAAATAAAAAAAAATATTTTTTTATATATAGCGCCAGCGCTATTTTCATGAAAATTTCAAAATTTTCTCTCATTTTCTCTCAAATTTTTTTGCACTCTCACCGGCGCATTCACACACCCGCTCGATTTAGGAAAGATTTTCACTCCCGGCTTGCATACATTGCGTGCATTTTCTCATTTCCCAATTGAAATCACTCGTTCCACACGGATTTACAATTTTTCAGGTACGGGATCTCAACTTTTATGATTTTTGTTTGTTTTATTTCGTTTTTCTTTCATTTTTACTTGTGTTTACCTTGAAATTCGAGATTTCATAATTTGTTTGCTTTATTCCGTTGTGTTTTTAATTTTTCAAAATTTTTGCGGCATTTGATTAATTATAATTTTCTTTGTTTTGAATTCCATGTTGATTCGGCATATGTTTATTTTTGATTTTTTTTTGAATTATATATTGGTTGTTTCATTTGATAGTTTCTAGTTACTCGAGATTTTTGGATAATATATTGTTATTATGGGTGTTGGTTCTATTGTGTATTTGTGCGGTCGTTCGGGTTAGTTTAATTGCTTTCGGTTAATTGAACACGTGTTGCTATAGGTGGATTGCATTTGTTTTGCGTTATCGTTATAATGCCAGTATTTCGGTTAAACTTGTGTCATGCTATGCTTTTGTTATTGAGAAATCTTTTGATTTATTTTGCAGATTAATCGACAATGGGCCCCCGCAAATAATCATCTTCTCAGCTTCCCACCAAACGGGCACGAGGTGAGGGCAGTTCCAGCCAACCCGCTACCCGT
Organism: Garcia nutans; assembly: GCA_947685225.1. Taxonomy (NCBI): domain Eukaryota; kingdom Viridiplantae; phylum Streptophyta; class Magnoliopsida; order Malpighiales; family Euphorbiaceae; genus Garcia; species Garcia nutans. The sequence goes on along the minus strand of CANTUV010000033.1, from coordinate 37,985,451 downwards.
CCAACTTCTAAATTTATGGCAACACACAAATGCCTCAGATTTTCAAACGCCGAGGAACGAAGGCGATTCGAACTGTTCGACAATAAAGAATGGTTCGCGCCTCGTTTCTTAGATTGGGAGGCTATGGAACTGGTTAACATTGCAGCAGAGGTGAAGGAGTTGATTGATCAACCAGGATGGGGCCAACTCTTCTCTATCAACGAGCCCTCATACCGAGAGCTTACACTGGAATTTTACTGCACTTTCCAATTCCAGAAGACCAAGCTCTCCATTACTGAGCCGATGATTAAATTCAGACTGGGAGGGCAGAGGTTCAGCATGAGCATTAATGACCTTGGGATACATCTAGGGCTATATACTGAAAAGGAAGTCCAGACCTTCGATTATCTAAACGCCGAGGTGGATTTTGCTGAGTATGAGGTTATTCCTCCTCGGATTTGGCAGAACTTTGCACCCAATGCCGATAAATATCAAACCAAGGTCTCTAAGGCATCCAATTTTGATTCTTTCCCTTGCCGAGTGGTGCACAATTTATTAGTTCATACTATTACAGCACAGCTGAGCAGTACAGGGGTGGTGACCTTGAGAGATCTATTTTTCCTGCACTGCATGACGCAGAAGATCCGGTGTAATGTAGCCCATGCCATCACCCACTTTTTCTACGAGCAGTCTAAAAAAGGAGCATCCGGTACTTTACATGGTGGCATGTATGTCACAAGACTTGCTCACCGTCTGGGTTTATTAAATGGCTGCCTCCCTATGACGGTGGATGGTATGCCCAAGCTGTTGGGTATGGACACATTGAAGAGACTGAACAGGGAGAAGGTAGCTGGGCTGTAGGCCACTCCTATGGATTCAGATATACCAGAGGCAGCTCCTTCTGCTCCTACTTCCGATATACCACCACCTCCACCGTCAGATTATCCGGGTACATCCATCGCTGCTGGGCCTTCAACCGCTGCTACTGCACCTTCTTCTTCTACTGGACCTTCTTTTGTCCAGACCCTTGCATTCCGGGATTGGCGCCAGTCAGTTAATGTTGAGTGGGATGATGACAGGAAATCCACAGAGTTTGAGCGTCAGATTTGTCGGATTGAAGGAAAGATAGGGAACATCGAGCTGAATCAAAATATGATCTTAATCCAGCAGGAAGAGCTGCAGTAGCTCTTACAAGACCAGAGAAATTCTTTCCAAGCCCAGTTGGATCACGAGATTTTGAGACAGCAATGGCTGGAGCAATCCATGTTGGAATTCTGGCGGTATCAAGGGTTTCGCCCTTCGCAGCCACCACCGACACCTGCACCGGAACCTGCATCACAGATTGATGTTTCTGATGATGAGACCAGCAGTGACTAGCCCACATTTTAATTCTAATTTTATTTTTATGTTATCTTTCATTTATTTACTTATTTAATACGCTTTTTAGTTTTCCTTCTTTTTAATTGCTTTTGGGATTATTATTATTTTCTTTAAGCACTGTTTCTTTTGTTTATTAACCTTGTTTTGTGTGCATTTTAGAATTTTGTTTTGACGCAAACCCTCCTTCACCGTACTCTTGGCACCGTACTCATATTCATCCACTCATGGACATAAAATGGCAGTTATTCTCTCTCTTCATTGTTTCGTGTTTTTTAGCACACATTGGGGACAATGTGCATCCTAAGTATGGGAGAGAGGTATAATTTCTTGAGTAAATTTTTACTACTTCATTCTTTTTATTTGATTCATTTGTCTCAATCAATGCCTGCTAAGTAAGCTAAATTGTTATGATAAGTGTGACTTGATGTAATGTCCCTTTATATGTTAAACTAATTTGAGATTTCCTAAATGACAATTTCTTGTTGAGGTTAACTTAGTGATTTCGATCAATTGCTGAGGATCGATTGTAATAGCTATAGTTAAGTTGTGGATTGATGGAAATTGGAACATTACTAAAGTTTAAAACCTTAGTTACATTTTTTAGCATAATGTAATTCCGTAGATTCTTGAGTCGGACTTAGTATGACCCTTAAGTTTATAACCCTTGAATAAAAATAACCAAAATAAATAATTCTAATTAAAAGAGCTTTGAAAATTTTTCCCTGTTCCGCTGATTTTGACTCTCAAATACAAACAAATGAGTTGGAATCATGAATAGTGCTAGTAGCCATTTGAGCAGTGATTCTGGCTGAGTAACCGGGGGTCGGCATCACAAATGTTTACCTTCGCGTCAAAAGGTTAGTATCAGTTCAAACAAGTCGGGCTCCTTAAAATATGCATATACATACATATATATATATATGTATTTATTAAAAAAATAAAAAAAATAATTTGAGGGTTAGAGAGCTTAAGAGAAAATTCACGTTTTTCGTACTTTGTTCATGACATTTGGATTTGCTGGAATTTTATGCTCAACTTTTTAACTCTGGATTTTTAGGTTTTAGGTTTGTGAAATTTTTATTTTGAAACTTCTTGATTCAGCTGTTATGATTGTGAATTATTTTGGTTGAGAAAGTGAGGTTTTTCGATTCGAGCATTGTCAAAACTTTATTTTTCTTTTTGAATATAGAGGGATTCCATCATTTCTGCTTATTACACTAATTTAGTTTGCTTGAGGATAAGCAAAAACTCAAGTATGGGGGAATTTGATAAGTACACAATTAATGATATTTTATTCCTATTTCTTAATATGATTATTATCCAATTGAGTTTAATTTGTTTGTTCAAAGTGTATTTTAGGATTAATTTCAGGAATTCTTTGTAATCTGAGACTTATGGTCATTTCGGAAGAATTACGGATGAAAGTGGAAGAAAAGAGCAAAATTTATCAAATGACACGCCCATGAACATGGGCGTGTCAATAGACGTGCCCTTGATACTGCATCCAGTGGATATGACACGTCCAGTAACATGGGCGTGTCACCGAACGTGCCTTATATCCAGAATCACAGTAGTTGTGACACGCCCAGTGACATGGGCGTGTCAATGGACGTGCCTTATATCCAGACTTACAGTAGCTGTGACACGCCCATGAACACGGGCGTGGCAATGGGCGTGCCCTTTATTCAGAATCACAATGGCTATGACACGCCCAGTGACATGGGCGTGTCAGTGGCCGTGTCGCCTGTCGAAAAGTTAAATTCTTTGCACTGATTGAGGAACAAGTGAGGGACAACATCTGTGCTTTTGTCAAAAGAAAGACAAAAGAAAAGAAAAGCTTGCCTAAATCAAGGGAAAGGGGGGATGAAACAAAGGAAGGTGGTAGACAATGGATTGGTGTGGTGAGTTGGAAGTATGGGTTGGAGATTTGAATGGAAATAAAAAGAGAAGAGGAGGAGAAGAACAGCAGTTTTTACTGGGACGTTTTTGGAAACAGAGAACAAAGAAGAGGAGGAGGAGCCAGCTGCTGGAGCAAGGAGAAAGGTCTTGAGTTGAGTTTGAAGAAGGATACACATCCGGCACAAGCCCTAAACCAAGAATCAAGGATTGAAGTGAAGAAATAAAAATTCTTTGCCATGAATTGTTTGGTTTCTCTTACTCATTTATCTTGCTCTGTTTTTCTAGTTTTGAATATGAACTAATTCCTTCTCTATCTAGATATTGATGAACCCTAGCTCATTTGTATGAATTGAACAATTATATTCAGTTGAATCATTTAATCGAGTTGTTTTATTCTTATGATACTTGATGTTATTTCCAATTGATAATAGCATGCTTATTGATTGGTTGTTATTTTCATATTATTGACTTGAGAAAGCTTGATGAGAATTGAATACTCATAAGGGTTGAGGATTGATTGGGGTGCTAGAGATAGACCTACAAGATCCTTTGGTTTATAGTTCTTTGTTCTTAATGCAAGATCTATTTAATTGTGTTTGAGAAGAGATTTCAGCACTCTACTTAGTGATTAGGGATTAATCCACTCGAGAGAGGCTTTAATCTAATTTAGAGGAATACCAATTCAATTCTATTAAATGATTTAGCTGAATTGATCATAAATGTTATCGAGACTAGGGGGATTCAATATCTGGATAGTTCTATTAATATTATTATCAATCCTTTTTTCATGGCATTTAATTTCCTTTTATTTTCAGTTATTAATTAGTTGATTTTAGCTACAAAGCATCACACAACTATTAATTTGCTAAACAATGATTAAGATTTGCACTAGTATTTGGCCTTGTCCCCAGTGGAATGATAACTCACTCACTACTATATTACTTGGGCGACCCGTGCACTTGCGGTATAGCCATAGCACAGCTCGCGCGCACCATATATATATATATATATACATCCAGTTATATGTAATATTATTCACATATATTTACATATATTATTATTTTTTTAGTTAAAGTATATGTAACATATACTAACATATAATCACATATACCCACATATATGTAACATAGATTGTTATTTTTTTGTAATATATATTTACATATATTTAGTTATATGTAATACATACCGACATATATATATATATATGTAACACACACATACATATATATATACATCTAGTTATATGCAATTTATATCAACATATACTCACATATATATAACATATATTATTATCATTTTGCAACATATACCCATATATATCTAGTTATATATAACATATACTTACATTTAAATAAATATATAAAATAATTATATACCGATATATATCCATATATATTTACATATATAGACATATGTTATTCTTGAGTTAAAGTATATGTAACATATACAACCATATACCGACAGATACCAATATATACCTACATATATATAATAAATACATATCGAAAGTTGGTATATATCTATATATATTGGAATATGTCGGTATACGTTATATATACTTTAACTAAAGAATAACAATATATGTGAGTATATGTTGGTATATGTGGGTGTATATGAATATATTTCAATATATGTCTATTTTATGTTTTTATTTATATGTGGGTATATATAAATAAATAAAATAACAGTATATGTGAGTATATATTACATATAACTAGATATATGTATCTATTTTGAAAAGAATAACAATATATAATTGCTTTATATGTTTAGTTATCATGGATATATGTCAGTATATGTTAGTTATAGAATAATAATATATATGAGTATATATTATTATATATTATATATAACTAGATATATGTAATAAATATATCTAGTTATGATTAATGAGTAATAAAACTAAAAAAATTAATTAATTAATTACATTTGCTAATCAAATGAAAAAAAAAATCTCATGAAAAATCATGAAACTTTTTTTAGTTTAAATATTTGTTTATTATTTTGGAAATTAAACTTTTTGATCAATATTAATTAATCTATTTATAATATTATAATTAAATGCTAAAAAATAAATTTTCAAAAAAATACTAAAAATAATTTAAAAATAATTATTACATAGATTTTAGTGGACATGAAAAAGTTTCTATGTAATATATTAAAATTATTTTAAAAATATAAATTAAATAAAATATATAATAGTGTGTATATAAAATATAATTTAAAATTAGTTAATATAAATTATGTTTTAAGTTAATTAATTATTTTTTAATTATGTACATTTTTTAAAATATTAATACTTGTTCCATTATTATAATTAATTAACTTATTTATTATTTCTCAAACAAATAATTTATCAATAAATTTTTTATATATGTGTCCAATATTGCCAAGAACACCTTTAATTGCTTGCTTACTTCATCCTAATACAATTCATTTTGCAAGTTTGTAAATGAATAGGTTCATTAGACGCATGACTTCCATATTTTTGCAAAGTAAAACATTTTATAAGGATAAAATTGAAATTTTATATTATGTCCCGTGTATTTGAAAACATGATTATTTTTTATGATAGTTTTGTAAATAGCCCAAACATTTATATGATCTCTAGCCCAATTTGGTAAATATCCCTCCTAATCCTCAATTATATTTGTAACTTCTTGTCTAATGTGAGATTCATTTTGTTGAAATGCTACATCTTCAATATGCATTTCATCAACATCAAATACTTTATTTGATGACATATCATAAAAATTATCATGTTGACCTTTAAAAAAAATGTGCCAATTCGGATTACTACCATCCTTGACATAGAAAACCTATTTAGCTTGAGATGCAAGTACAAATGGCTCATTAGTTGCTAACTTCCTAGAAGTATTGATACTTATAAAACCATGTTTATCTATCTTGATTCCCCCTTCCAATTTTTCAACATCCCACCAATCACACTTGAACAAAATAATTCTTTTCGCTCCTAAAATATTGAGGTTCTATTATATCAATAAGGACACCATAGTAGTCCATGCATTTAGATCTCAATATTCCCTTTACTATAACTCCACTATTTTGATTCATCTTTCTCTTTTCAAGTTGTTTTGTATGAAACCTAAAACTTTTGATAACATATCCTATAAAGCTTTGAACACTGGATAGAGGACCTTAAGTTAGTGATAAAAATTCTTCACTTATAATATTACCCCCATCTTGATATAATTGGGCAACCTATATAATTAAAATAACAAAAATGTTATGTTCACTTTTTGAAATGATAATAAATTAATATTTCATAACATTTTTAAAATAAAAAATAATATAACATTCAAATTATGTGTGCCTTGTTCATATTCACTATAAAAAATTAAATATATAAATAAGAAAATTTTATATTGCATATAATAAAACATATATATGAACAAAAAACATACCAAAAAAATGGTTGAACTTCTTCACAATTTTTCAAGACATAAAGTTGAGCTTGCTTTTTCTGTCATGTTCAACTAAAGATTTACATATAGCCTTTGTCAAAGGAAAGTCATTTTGTACAAATATAGATAATCCCTTATTTGAATCAACACAACTCACTTTAGGATTTCTTTTCAATTGGTTAAACTTTGTTTCAATGCCTACAAATACCTTGAACAAAATATTAAACTTTCTTCCATAATATATCCTTCAGCAATTGAACTTTCAGGTTTACTTTTATTGCTTGCATAATCTTTCAGTTTATGTAAAAATCTACAAGAAACTTTAATTAATGATATATAATATCAAGAGTCATATAATAATAAAATACAATCATAGTTACATTTTAAATAGTATCTCTCAATGGGATACATCCATTGATATTGTACAGGACCGGCAATTTTAGCTTCAGTTGCAAGATGCATTGTCAAGTGTACCATAACATCAAAGAATGAAGGTGAAAATATTTTCTCCATCTTACACCAAAAAATAGGAATTTGGTATTCTAGACGCTCTAACACCTCTACTTTTAACATGTTAGAGCATAACTCCCTAAAATATATACTCAACTCAACAATGGTATCATATACATTAGTAGGTACAATTCCACAAATGGTAAGAGGTAGAAGTTGTCCTAAAAGAATATGACAATCATGATTTTTAAGACCAAATATCTTACACTCTTTCAATTTCACACGACGAGATATGTTTGAAGAAAATCTATCTAGATCCTTTACATCCTTTAAAAACTTGCATATGCATACCTTTTTCTTTTTCTTGATTAGACACATTGAAACATGCAGGTCATCTTCTATCTTTTTGTGATGAATGCAAATCTTTTCTAATGTCCATTTCTTGTAAATCACAATGAGCTTTCAAGCCATCTTTTGTTTTTTCCATCTATGTCTAACAAAGTGCTAAAGATATTCTCTTATATATTTTTCTCAATATGCATGACATCAAGATTATGGCATACATTAATCTTTTTTCAATAAGGTAGCTCAAAAAATATGCTTTTCTTCTTCCAATTAAGATTATGTTTATTTTTACTACCTTTAAGCTTTTTCACAGTCTTTCCAAAACCTAGTGGTTTAAGTGTTTACAACTAATTTAATATATCATCTCTAGATAATATGGCAGGTGGAGAACTTTTTTCTATTATTCCATCAAAATTAACTTATTAACATGCCATTTATGATTTTAATGTAAAAATCAACGAGAGCATATATAGCAAAATTTTCTACTATGTTTAAGCCTAAAAGGAGTTTCTTAATTTGTTACATATAGGACAAGCTAATGTACCTTTTGTGCTCCATCCTGACAAGCATATCCAGGAAAATGCATATGCAGAAAAATCACTAATAGTCCATAAAATTGCAGCACGCATACAAAATTCCTCTTTTCTTGAATCATTATGAGTATGAACTCCATTATACCATCAATCATTTAACTCCTCTATCAAAAGTTGTAAGTATACATCAATATCATCCCCATGAGCTTTAACACCAGGAATTAATAAAGTCAACAAGCAACAGAGTTGCTTCATACACATCCAAGGAGGTAGATTGTACACAATAATAGTCATAGGCCACACACTATGGGAAAAACTCACATTACCAAAAGGATTGATGCCATCAGTTGATAAACCTAATCTAACATTTCAAGGTTCCTTAGCAAATCCTAGATTTTTTTCATCAAAGGATTTCCATTCTAAAGAGTTTGCTAGGTGACTAAGAATCCCTTTCCTATTAATTCACTCATCGTAGTAATATTTATGGGCATATGAATGCTTTTAATCAATATTATAGGCACAAATTGAAAAGGAAATATTTTGATGCAAAATCAAATTATCATGCTCGTTTGAAAATTAAACCTAAGCATATTAAAATAGATAATTGGGAGTATTTGGTTAATTTATGGAGTGAAACAAACTTCCAGGTTAGTAAAATTAAGGTAATTAATTTTGTTTATTATTATTATTGTTTTCCTAAAAAATATATGTTTTAACTAAAATAATGAAAAATTTTCAATATTGATAATCTAACTAATATTTTATTTTATTATTTGTATGAGAGAAGTATGGAGAATAAAGGAAATAGAGTTAAACGATCAATGCCTTCAGACACAGGAACCAAAAGTTATGCCCGACATAGGCACTAAATGGTTAATTTTTATATATTTATTCTTCTTTTATTAAAACAAAAAGGGATATTTGATTATCTACTAAATAATTTATCCCACTAATACACTATTTTGTATGATTAAATAATTTGAATTACTTTTTGTTGAAAGAAAATGGAAAAGAGCCTTCATATCTTGAAGTTTGGGTTGAATATCATAAGAGGAAAACAGAAAAAGAAATTGATACTTCATCTCAAGATGTCATTGTGAGCATTACTCTATATTTTACTTTTTATATAATTTTTGTAATATTTATTTTAAAAACATAATTTAACTTATCAAGATATGGTAATTATCATAGTAAATGGATCAACTTCAAAAAAAAATGTCAAGAGGGACAAATAACAATGAATGATGATGAAATATTCATAGAGGTACTCAGACAAAAAAAAAAAAGGTTACTTAAGAGCTTATGGCCCCAGAAAAGGCATAACAAAAAATTTTGGGGGAGACCAACAAAGTTGTAACTTATGAGACAAGTTGAAACTACTAAAAGAAAAACAAATAAGAAATTAGAAGAAGCTAGGAATGAAGCAAATGAGCATGTGGAAGAAATTACAAAGCAAATGAATGAAAAAATGGAAGAGATGAATAAAAATGGGAGGAAAATTTTAAGATGATGTTAGATGTCAATACTAAGCAAAATTCGACAAATCAAATTTTCACAATTTAAAATGTAAGTTGCAACAAAGAGTTCTTGTTATTTTTATTTTTTTTAAATAATTGATTGTTTAATGTATTCAATAATATTTATTTTTTAGATCATGAAAAGTATTGTAAATGGAGAATAAGGATTGTAATTGAAATTTAAAGCATTTTAGTTACTTTTTGTATTTAGTTTTTTTTTAATAGTATAGTTTATCTTGAAATTTTAAAAAGAATATTCTTTATACCATATGCATGCTTTTTATATGACAATTCATAAATATATTATGTATATGTCTTTTCATTTATATGTCTTTTATAAATTATAGTTCAATTTAATATTGATTAGTTATTTTTTCATAGGTATAACCGAATTGAGTAAGTTTTAATATATAATTTCATATCAAATATTTCTTGATAATTTTTCTATTTCAATTATTTTTCTAATTCAATTACAAATGAATTATTTATAAATATAAATGAAAAATAGAGCAAGTAGTTAAATTATATAGTTAAAACAATATAATAAATAAAATATAATAAATAAACAACAGTAAAATTGTGCTTGCTTTTAATAGTTGCTCAATAAGAAATTAACTAAAACATAATAAACTAACAAACTGATGCCTAAACTAAAACTAAAAAAAATAACAAACTAAAATATATTAAATTGATGGCTAAAGTGATAACTCAACCCAAGGACTTGGATAGTTTTGGAAGAATAGGCAGGCCAATTAGTGATCACGTGCCTATCTCCATATAAAAAAATTCTATCTCTCGTCTTAACACATCATCATCCTCTAATCAGCTGCTAACTTAGGGTTTCCTGTAATTTATTTCATTCTTCTCCAATCAACCACATTAGATGGCCAGGAATATTAGCTCTTCTCTTGAGCGAATCAGAAAGCAAAAAGCTACTAACCATCAATCTTTTCCTGCTGCTTATATTTGGCTAGCAACTACTACTTATACAAGGTTTAATGGCATTCAATAGAAACTTTTAATTCTCACCAACTGCACCACAATCACCACCATCAGTATATTGTTGGATCTAGCGAGGCATCTCATGGGTTGATTAGATCAAGATTCTTACCTAAACTGCCAACAAAAAGAAGCATGATAGCACCAATAATGCGATGGACAAGCACTCTTCATGCTCGATTTATTCATGCTATGGAGCTTCTTGGTGGCCATGAAACTGCCGTATCATGGGTTGATTGGCTCTTCACATATTTGTTCTTCTTATTCTAATTTAAAATTTAATTACATTTCATTTTGATGCTTATAAATTTTTATTTTTAATGGGTAATTGGTTTTGTAAATTAGGAGCTACTCCAAAGTCAATTCTTAAACTTATGGATGTAAAAGATCTCACATTAACTCATGTGAATAGCCATTTATAGGTCCCTTTCTCTTTCTCTTTCTCATTCTCTTTCTCGAAAATGTTAATAGTGTGTATTGTATTCCATGGAGGGCTCAGAATCCAAAGCTCATTTTGTATATTTCTTAAGAGTGCTGTACTCTTTCTTGACCTTCATTTTGTTTAATTCATAGCAGTAATAGTGGTGGAAGATAAATGGTTTCTGCAAGAAATATTGTATGATGCTGGTTATAAAATTAAGTGGTTGATATTGGATGGAATTAAGCTGGAAATTCTGAAATAATTATTTGAAATTGAAGTATTATTCTAGCCCATTGATAATTGCTCAAATAAGCTCATAAATTCTGCAGAATAGCATGGGGTGCATAGGTCCTTTCAGTTGATAGTTAACTCTGAATTTTTTTTTTTTTTTAGATGTGGTTCAAGAGGATTTTATATAGATGTATTAATTTCACATCTTGTATTGTTATGTAATCTATGTTAATTCAATGTATTGCCTTTGGGCTTTTTTTGACGTGAGTTGTTTGTAATCTCTATTACTACAATTAGAATTGTTTGTATTATTTTTACTAAAATTAAGCTCTTCTATAAAAAAAAAATTGAAAGTATTCATTGAAACATTGAAATATATAAAAGTATTTTATAATTGAAATATATATATGCTAAAAATGTGATAAATAAAAAAATAATGATAAATAAACAATAATGATTGGTTTAGCAATGAAAATTATAAATACCAATTATAAATATTAAAATAGCGACAAATTTAATGATAAAAATAGTGATATTTTTTAGCAAATATACAAAATTAATAGCGACAAAATATTAATTTTTTTTACAGTAAAAATATTTGCAATGAATTAGCGATGGTCAATATTCATATTTTTAAAAAAATAAAAAATTATTAGTGATTAATTTGCAACGGTATCCCTGTAGCCAAGTTTATCTCCATTTCATAAAATGTCAAGGGAATCAGCAACATTTTATAATTTTGTCATGAATTAATAATACTTGTAGCTAATTAATTTTTATTTAAAGCAATTTGTTATTTATTTTTGTTACAAATTTATTATGTTTATAGCAAATTATTTTTATTATTTAGTTACGATTTTATAATTTTATAGCTAAAATATATACATTATTAGTCATAATATATTGATCGTAACAAGAAGTTAGTATTTTAGCTATTGATTTATTTAATTGGTTGTTAACATGTTGTATATTTGCCACAATTTTAGTCACAAATTTATTAATATCATAACTTATATATATACATATACTTGCAATTGTTAATCTATCATGTCTAATACAATCAATTATTTGCTACAAATTTTTTTTTTATTTTTTGGCAAAATATGTAATCTTTTACTCATAATAAAATTATTTATGTGACAAAATAAATATGCTCTTAGCTACAAAAATAAAAAATTGTGTGGCTAATCTTTTGTTACTTCATTTCTAGTAACACAAATTTATATCATGGCTAACTATTTTAGCCACATAATTTTATAGTTTTAGCTACTATTTTTACTGTGATTAGAGATATTTTTTCTTGCAGTGGCATTTAAGTTGACGTTATCTCCCACTACCATCCCTGAAGCATCCTCATTGTTTAGTGAAAATAGCCTCTAAAAAGGTCAAAAATGTCCCACTCGATGCTCAAGTATAGCCAGGATAGCCTTTGTATTATAACCCTAGATTGCACTAAACTCCTCAAACAGAGGACATATCTCCTCCATCATGGCTCCAAAACTAAACATATGGTCCATAGGATCCCAAAACCTCAGATAAGCCCTCGAAAAGTCTCAATTGACTCTAACCCCTCTCAATGTGATAGCCAGGGAAATCCCATATCGTCCTAGATTTATTTTATCCACTTTGTCCAGTTAAGTGGTCGATTAATGCAAAGAGTAACTAAAAGATGGTTCTATAGTCCCAAAATTTAGAAATTCAAGAAGCATGCTCAAAAAGGCTTAAAAAGCCAGAAAATTGTGAAAGATGCAAATAAAATTGGCAAAAGAACTCAAATTCCCCAAAAGGAGCTCAAAAAATGCTAAAAGAAGCTCAAAAATCGGAATAAAATTGCAAAACCATTTTTTAGCCCCTTTTATAGAAAAGGGTCAATTGCACAATAGTTGTATAGTAGGGCATGTGGCCATCACGCATTGTCCCATCCATCACATGCATGAACCAATAACCAAGAAAAAAAATAATAAAATATATAATAAATAAATAATAAAGTAATAAACAATGTAGCAGAGAAAAGTAAAAGGAAAAGTAGTTCATCCATACATATCAATCATTGTCATCATACATATCATTCATACTTTGTTCCAAGTACTAATAAAGTGCAGGAAATTAAGAAAAAGGGAACGACAAAAATTTGCATCAATGCCTCCCACGACAATGCCTCCGGCTATCCAAAGAAGATCCATCCTTAGTTTTGCACTAAATAATAATAAGGCAGGACAAGCTTGCAGATAGTGCCGACTCATAATGGCAAGCCATGTTATAGGTATGGTTGACCTAGTCAGAAGACTAGTGCATAAAAAAAATCAGATTAAACAAAAAAACTTCAAAAGTTATAGAAGTTGTGAAAGGAAAATGCATACCTCTTTGAACTCAGGTTGCAGAGGAGGATAACGTACGTGGAGCACTTGAAACTGCTCGAATAGCAAACCATCCCCTCTCCAATAGATGATCTCATCACTCAACTGGTAGCAACTTGGGATACTCTCGATTGAGGGGGTATCTGATTAGGGGACCACAAAAGCATATTAAAAACTCACAAGCCCAACTCCTATACTAGTAGTATCATCAACACCTAGATCAATGGTGCCTCCTTGCCATGGGGTAATATGAGCAACACCTACAACACTAGTCTTAGGGTGAGAACCTCCAAAAGAAGGACGAGTCTATTGAGAGGAACTATAAAATGCAATAGTAATCTTAAGCACCAGGAAGTCCTTGCATAAGATGTCATAGTCTAGCCTAGGTAGTAGGAACTTAGTCACATCATCCCTATAAAAAGATGAGGCCTAACAGCAATCTTGAGGCCATCTCTCATATCATCTAGCAGAGCACAAGGGACAACTCGATGACTATCTATTTGAGCCCTAACACGCTCCCCTAGAAAATACATTTGGGTCTTAAGGGATCAAAATAGAACCCGACAACTCAAAATGCTAGATGCCAAAAGCCAATGGTAATTATCCACTAAGAAATATCTTCCAAATGGAGTCCGCCAAAGCTGTGCAAAAGATGAAAAGTCAAAGAGGCTGGATAGGTCAATAGTATGATTTTAAAATGTACCTCATCAACCCCAAGGTCATTAAATATAAATCTTAGACTCCTAAAATTTAAGGATAAGGAGTTGGACCAATTGCTCCTAATCCAATGTCAACCAGCTGGAAACACCTCTATTATGGATTCGTCAGGGTAAGGCTAAGAAAAGGAAGATACTCATAGGCCCACGTCTACAAGCACAAAATAGGATTCAAAAAATGATTAAAATACAGAAGAACTAAGGTGGGTACAAATATACCTCCTAAATAATGTATGTGCCCCCAATTAAGTGAAGATCACCTAAGGATAACCTTCCCATCTTTTAAAACATGGTGGTAGTCAAGGCTCCACCCTAGTCATACTCATGCACATTAGAAAGATCCTCCAAACTTAAAAGGAGGTTTAGGTTAATAGTATCCAATATATTATGCCAGAAAGAACACCTTATAGGATCAAGAAAAGCAATGAGTGCACAACTTGATATGTTAAGTCTAAGAAAAGGGGATCATTCCTCCCCAAGCTGGTACCAATATGAGACTTAAGCCAACCCCTAGTTATGTATGGCTCGGACATGTCTAGAATGTCAACAAGAAGACCCAGAAGGTGCTACTTGGGAAGGGCTTGCCAGTTAGCGTAAAGGTCCAACAACTAGGTCCCAAAATGCACCAATAACTGGGTCCAAAAATGCACCTAAGTAAGGAAATGAAGATCTTGTGACATCACAGTCAGCTCACCATAAGGAAAATGAAAAGTATTGGTAGTATCCCACCATCTCTCTGTTAAAGCCTTCAGGAGATGATGATTGACTTAAGTGGCAACTACCTCATGGCCTATGCAGCCGGTGCCCTCGTGTTGGATTTTTTTTTCTTTTTCCTTTTTTAGCTTTTACTATAAATAACAACCTTTTATCCTTTAAATATACACTTGAAATACTCTAACGCAATTGATTAGTTCTTTTTTAGCTCATATGCCCCATTCAACTGTGTCTTTTTTTAAATTTTCCTATTTGAAACATACCCCTTTTTATCTTCTCTTTTATTTACTTGAAATCTTGTGGTGATGATACATTCTTTCCTTTGCTTGATCATATGGGGCATATGAGCCTGATGCAAAGTACAAGTAGCGATTTGAGACTCAACACATTTATGCTTGGAAAGCTAAATCAGATTATTTATCCAAGACCTCGACCCAAACCTAATAGCGTAGGAGAGAACCTTGATATTAACAACAACTAAAGTGATTAACTATTTGTGTGAAAATTGATTCAAACAAAAATTAAGGAACAAGAGATGATAAAATCTCTCATGAACAAAAGTTCTGAAACTTATCAAACGAACCCTTTTACATTGACAATAATGTTGTATATATATGATCCTCAAGCTGGTTGCCCTAGTTAGGATATTTGGTAATAAGCTTAGAACCATCCTTAAGCACAATCAAACTATCCTAAACTCACTTGGGCGTTAAGTAACATGTAGCCTAATTACAAAGCACCACATTAAGTCCAAAATACACAAAATTTCCAGCAAAATAACTACATACCAAGCAGCTAAACAAATTACAATCCCAAACCAAATGGGCTTAAACAAACTAAATAAAAGTTGGGCTTTAGACAAAATTATTCCAAGTAGTCTTCTTGGGCTTGTAACAAGTGAACTAGGCGTTGCAACAATCCAAGCAATGCATCCTTGAGTCAAAAAAATTCTTCAAGTCTTCAAGACATTGTAAAGTATTATTCTTTAAGATGTTGGCTCTCCTCTTTATATTAGCATAGTAGCTCAAGATTGGACCCGATATCATATCAAAGACTTCCCTTAAATTTTTATGATCTCTGTTGTTTTAATTTTTCTTCTTTTCTTTTTCAATTTTGGCTTGTGCCTTGTTTGTTCTCATAGCTAGTTAAAAATTAAATGGACATAGTTTGATCTAATAATTCTAATTGAAAAATTATGTAATAATAGTTCAAATATTATTGCATATACGAATAATATGATTTTTTTCTAGTTAAATTCACATTTGTTTGTTTTTTTATGTTTTTAAAAATATTATCTTATACATAACTAGAAATTGGATATCACCATAAAGATCTATTATTTAAAAAAAATTATAACTTTGCCATAACATTGCAATATAATTAATAATGTATTACATTTTTTAGTTTTTCCTTTGTCATTTTCTTTTTTATTAAATAATTGAATTTCATGTTTGCTTATGAAAAAAAACAAAAAATAAATAAATATTAAACTAGTAATAGACATATATTTTTTATAAAAATAATAATTTTAAAACAAAATTTACCTTATCTTAATATGTATACTCGATTATTAAAATTCAAAAAAAAATCAATGATAAATTCTAAGGCATACCACTTAGAAAAGTTTTTCAATATACCATTTATAAAGATTAAAAAAACTGTACTATATTATTTGTATATCATAGATATGTTGTTGATAGATCGAAAATATATCACTAGTATTATACACTGTAGTATATTATTGGTACATCTAAGATATATTAATGATATATCAATAATATACTAATAATATACTTCTAGTATATTAAAATTATATCTCTACAAGTAAATTTAATCATTTGAAAAGATAAAAATTTCATTATTTATCCCTTACATAAATTGAAAAGATATCTAAATTTTCACATATTTGTTTTTTATGTCAAAATAAATCCAATCTCAAACAAAGAAAGAAACTAAAATTTAAAAAAAAAAAACTATAATAAATTCTAACCTGCATATTAAAGTTATACCATTTTAAAAAAATTTCGATATGCCACTTAGAAAAGCAAAAAATCTTCTTACCTTTGTTACAATATATTGTTAATATATTGAACATATACCAGTGGTATTATCTTAAAAGCATAAAATATTATAACATGTACTATAGTATATTATTGGTATATCTAAGGTATATTGTTGGTATACAAAATGTGGAGAAAATGGAAGGCTCAAATCAATTGGATATATTAGTAATAGTATATCAATAATATATCTTTGGTATAGAAAATTCTAACTTGCATTACAATATATTATTGATATATTTAAGGTGTATCATTGGAATATATATCAATAATATACTAATAGTATACAAATAATATACTTTTGGCATAGCCACCACGGGTAGAAGGGATGGTGAAGCGCTTGGTCGATGTTAAGGAGGTGTCAGGTTCGATCCACGAAGTGAAGCCTACCAACCCTTAATAGCTTAATGCACCGGGGTCCCAAGTGTGAAGCCCTTCATGAAGTCCGTATTTAAGTGAGGGTCCATAGCGGTGGGATGTTGTGCTAGTTCCCCCGAGTTTAGCCTGCTTGGTGGATCGGGCTAGTTCCGCTGGAGTGATGGTCCTGCTAAGCAGTGGTTTCCGGTCACAAAATATATATATATATATACCTTTGGCATATTAAATAAATATCCCATTAAAAATTCTAACTTACATTATAATATATTCTTAATATATTTAAGTTATATCATTAATATATTTTAGATATAACAATAATATAATAATAGTCCTTTGGTATATTAAAATAAGTATACCATTAAACATTCTAACTTGCATTTTAGTAAATTGTTGGTATATTTAAAGTATACCATTGATAAACTTTAGATATACCAAAAATATACTAATATTATATTAACAATATACCATAATGACAAAAATAATATATATACATATATATAGACCAACCTTGATGAGTACTTTGGAGAAAATGAGGCTCCAGATCCTTATCCAGCTTCAATTGCTGCAACAAGTATGCTCCAGTGAAAATTGAGAATTTTCATGTATTTTTTTTGTCTTGTTTGTCCTCATCCTAGACAATGGTCAACATTTTCCAAGCACTCATTATGTGTTATTTACTTGTATGGTTGATGGTATTGATCATTTGGACCTTCATATATCCAGTGTAATCAGGAATATGGATGTGAAAAATTATAGTGACCACTCTCAAAATGAAAAGTTACACGTCTTAGAATTGATCCCATATCCACAATGAATACATATCAAGCATTTATATTTTCACATTATTATTATTATTATCATTATTATTATTATTATTATTATTATTATTGATCACATATCCATAGTGAATACTTATCAAGCTTTTATATTTTCACATTTTATTATTATTATTATTATTATTATTATTATTATTATTATTATTATTATTATTATTATTATTATTATTATTATTATTATTATTATGAATCAAATTTATTGTTTCAATATTCATTAAACTCTCAATTAAAAAAAAAAAAAAGGAAACTTGCTCAAAAATAAATTTAGAGAAAACTCCTTTTAAAAATTAATTTCATATTCTGTTGTCTCTCCACAAGGACAAGGGTGATTGTAGGATTTGAAGGTTGTGGAGGCTTATTCCTATTGAGTTTTTAGAATTTTATTAGCTATAATTTCTGTTAAATATTTTATATTATGAAATAAAAAATTTAAGACCTATTAACATGTCTTAATTTCGCATAAGGATTATATAAATTAATAAGAAAAAATAAAACAAATAAATTAAAATTTTGAAAATTTTCATAACCAACAATATCAACAGAGAGCAAATTGAAATAGGTATTTCATGGGTAATGCAATTATAATTTTACATATGAATTTATAGATATAATTGCATATTCGCTATGTATATAAATAAATAATAATTTTAATGCTATATAAATTTATAAATCTGGAAATAAAAAAATTAAATTAAATTAAAAATTGAGAGAACTTTTATACCATTTGAAAACTATAAAAAAGAAATATAAAATGAAAGAATTGGTTAAAGAAAAATTTTGAAATTGTATATTATATAACAAATTGACAATAAAATAACAGAAAAATAGAAAAAAAAATCTATAAAAAATTAACTAAATAGCGGGATCATTTTAAAATAAAGTGAAAGACACAGTTGAATTGAATCAGATTACAACAATATTATATGGGCATATATATGTGTGTGTATATATATATATACGTAGCTAGAGAAATTTGAGTGGGGCTCAAAATGGGTCTATCGTTGTCTAAGGATGATAATGAATTTGGTATTTTTAAGTATCCGATCCATTTTAATCCATTTATATAGAATATGAATAATTTATAAATAGATTTTAGCAAATATAGATTGTAATTTTACTACTTATGATATATTCGGATAGATATTCATGGATACCTATATCCGAATTTAATTATATATTAATTATATTTAATTAAATTTTAATTTTAATTTATTATATTTTGTTTTAATTACTGAAAGAAAAATCGTAACTTGAAGCTACCAAACCAGAGGGAAAGAAAGTCATTACACTTGGAGTATCAGTTACAGGACCTCTTACTCGAGAATTGTGATGTAGAATTATATGTGGTATAGAAATATTTTAATAAAATTGTGAAAGTATTAAATTTTTATTTGTAATTGTTTAATTGAGAAAATCAAAGTTTTATAATTTTAATTAAATAGGTATGGGTAATAAATGGGTAATATTAAATAGATTTGGGATAAGTACAAATAGTATAATTATAACTATAATCAAATTTGAGATGAGTACGACTAATTTAAAATTAAACGTGTTTGACTTTAAATAGAGCAAATTTTATGGATACCCTACTACCGTTCCTAATTCTTTCTATGAAAAAAAAATATGTATACTATTAAAAGGAAGTCTAAATCTTGGGTTCAAAAGAGGGTTAGAACAGAAATGATCAAATAAAATAGAGTATTTTTATTTGAGAGAAGGTAGAGATATGTCCTTTAATACCCAGGTATAACTTGGCCTTACTTCTTTTTCTTAGCTCAAATAGGCTAAGTTTTTTTTTTTTTTTTGAAAACTAGCTTTTTTAAACCTCCCACTTAACAGCAAAATTAGCGTCATTATATTATAAGGAGAAAGTATAAATATACTCTTAAACTTGTCATGCAGGTACTTAGCATTTTTTTTGCTTAATTATACTTAAATTTTTACATAAATAATTATTTTGGTCCTTGATCAAACAAAAATTTTAACACCATTGAATTTGAATGATATGTAGACCCCACTTGAAATAAAAATTATTTTTTCACATAAAATAATTAAATATTATTATAAAAAATAAACAATGGTGTCTTGTTACAAAAAAAAACTATATATTTATTTATAATTGTGAAATTTTGTTTTTACTTTTTGCGATTATATGATTGTTTAACAGGTTTGGAAAAAACAAATAAGAGAAATAGAAGAGATTTTCGTTTCTTCTCCTTTTGCTAAAGAAATATCAGAATCTTCACCGTAGTTGATTTCCAAAAAACCCAAGCTGGCTTCTCAAAAATTTTTCACTAAAATTTAGATTGTCTCCCAAAACAGAGTAGATTTAATTGCTTGTGGATTTGATATACTAATTAGAGCTATAAAAAAAAACTATAAATCTCTCTGCATATTATATCACTCTTTGTCTCTTATTCATTTTCTGCAAGCAATGTTGATGCATTGAAAAGAATAAGAAACAAATTTCATTCACAATTATACAACATATGGGATTGTTTTTATTTTTTACTTTTTTTCTTGGATTCAAAATTATAAGTAGCAAAAAATATAAAAATTTTATTTTAATTATATATATGTGTAGGAATTGTAAATTTATTATTTTAATAGTTCATTGGTATTATAAATTTTGTGTTAAAGAATGTTAATAGAATGATATCAAAACAAATCTAAAAAGTTTATTATTTTAATTATTTATTATTACCACTTTTATCTTTAAATAACAACAAGAGGTGAGAGTTGAATTGGCGATTGAGTGAAGAACATAAAAAAAAAAAGATGATTTTACAAAAATCTAGACATATTTGAGCCTAAAAAAATAGTGTGAAGTTATATTAAAATAGTTATTTTTGCAAAAATTTATGCATTATTAAGCTTAAAAAAATAAGAGTCAAGTTGTACTTAATATAACGCGTTAACTTTGTCCTTAAGTAAGAAACTTAAAAAACTGATTTTCTAAAAATCTGAGTTTATTTGAGTTAAACAAAATAAGACTAAATTATATCTACACCAAAAGCTAAAGTACATAAATGCACTCTCCTTTTTTATTTTATGTTAAAAAAATATGATGATATTTGAAATGATAAAAGTAAAGTTGAGTATTTTTAAAATGCTAAAATTTAAAAAAAAATACATTTTAGGAAGATTTTTAAAATGAGTGTAATTTTTAAAGAGAGTTAAAAAAGTGTCAATTTATGTAGTTGCCTCGATATTATATTTCATTTAGAGACGTTACAAGCCAAACAAAAAAAAGCCGGCATTAAGCTGCATTTTATAATAATTTTATATCATTTTAAGTAAAAAAAAATAATTTATAGATTAAGATAATTATTGCATAAAAATAGTAGTATATAATATTAAAAATTTTAATATTCATATATTATATAGTTATAAATAATAATGACAAACAAAACAATAAGTTAAATATTAAATTAATATATTTACAATGTGTTCTTTTATGCATTTTTTGTTTAAAATTATTTTTTTATTTCAAAAATGTTTTATTAGTTTTATTTTATTCTCTTTGTAATTTATTTATTTTTTTTCTAAAAATAGAAAAAAGAGAAAAGAAAACAACAATATATATGGTTACTAATGATTTTGACTCTAGAATATTGAGATGTTATTTTTATAATTGGAATATTGTATGTTCAAATTTTAATGGGAGCTTAAGTATTTCAAGTTAAGTAAATATTGAAAAATTATTTTAATATATGTTTTGGTACACTAATATATTTAAGTTGGGAAAAAAAATTATTTGTTAATAGTCATATGCACTATCTATTTTTTGACTTTTAATTTTTTACTTAAAAGTGGACAAAACATTTTAAGAAATAAAACTCTATATCTAAAGATAATTAATAATATAATTATTTTAAAATATTTTAAAAATAAATAAATTTATATCATCAAATTAAAAATTAAAGTAAAATAGTAAAAAATTAAAAAATTAAAAAATTACTATTTTACAAATTATAACTCACAAAATTTATTAAAAATTAAAATAAAAAAATTTAGAAGTCACTCATTATAATAGTGACTTGTAGAGTATAATAAAATAGTGACTTGTAGAGTATAATGATGATGATGATGATGATGATGCTGATGATGATGATGATGATGATGGAAGATTATGATCTATGAGTTAAAAAGGAAAAATAAAAAAAAAATTAATTACGGACAAAATATAATGGCCCATCAATTAAAAAATAAAAATAAAAATAATTAATTAGTTAATTACTATGGGATAATGTATTTTTGAAGAGAAAGATTAAAAAGAGGGGAAATCATATATTTAAAAGAAAAATAAAATTAAAATAAAAAAAATAAAAAAACAACTATAAAAAACTAAAAAGAAAGAAGCAAAAATAAACTAATTAATAAGAGGAGTATAGAACACAAAAATCAAAAATGGAAAAAAAAAAAAAGAAAGAAAAGAATTAGCATGTATAAAAAAAAATACAGATAAAATAAGAAATTATCTATTCATCTTGCAAGGAGTTTTAGTATACAACAAGTAAATAATTAGCTCAAAATGTATTGCAGTTTATAATATTTTATATTTTATAAAATAAAAATAATTTATATTTCAAAATGATTAATACATAAAAAATAAATTTCAGTTAAATCAACACTTTTAACTCATACACATCTGTTATAGTAATTATTGAAATTTCTTAATTTTTAAAAAAATTATTCTAAATTAACTAAAATATCATCTATAAACTCATTAATATTAAAATTATTGTATTCTCACTTCATCTCATTATTATCATATTAAATAATAATATGATTTTTATATTATTTCAAATAAAACATAATTTATATATTAATATAATTATTATATAAAATTAGTATTATGCATATAAATACACATAATATTAAAAAATTTCATATTTACATATTATAACAATATTTATAATATTATATTACAAAAATTTATAAATTGATTTGAGAATTTGTTGATAAAAAGGAATAATTATAATATTAATTTTGTATTATATTGCTTTAATTAAAAAATTAAAAAATAATAAAAATTAGTGATTTGAATATAAAAGAATAAATAAAAATTTATTATTTATTAATTTAAATTAAAATATCATAATATTTTTTTTGGATATAAAAAGAAATATAAAAGTGGCTAAAGAATAAATAAATATATTAAAATTTAAATTAAATCGATATAATAAAAATATCTAAAAGTATAGTAAAAAAAATATTTATTAATGTTTGGATATATTATGTATTTTTTGACTTTTGAACTTCAATTTAAAAAGCGGGTAAAAAACTTATTAAAAATAAAAATTAAATAAGAGAAAACTCTAAATTCAAATATAATTAATAACATAATTATTTTATATTATTTTTAAGATAATTAAAATTTTATTATCAATTTAAAATTTAAAATAAAATAATAAAAAATTAAAATTCATTATTCTAAAAATTATGACTCAAAATTTCATTAATAGTTAAAATGAAAAATAAAAAGAAATATTTTGAGAAATTATTATAATTTATAGAGATGAGAAATTATTATAATTTATCAAAATATTTCTTTTTATTTTTCATTTTAACTATTAATGAAATTTTGAGTCATAATTTTTAGAATAATGAATTTTAATTTTTTATTATTTTATTTTAAATTTTAAATTGATAATAAAATTTTAATTATCTTAAAAATAATATAAAATAATTATGTTATTAATTATATTTGAATTTAGAGTTTTCTCTTATTTAATTTTTATTTTTAATAAGTTTTTTACCCGCTTTTTAAATTGAAGTTCAAAAGTCAAAAAATACATAATATTATTATAATTTATAGAGAATAACAATAATAATAATAATAATAATGCCAACAACAACAACAACAATGTCTCTTGAGTTAAAAGGAAAAATAAAAAATTAATGAAAATCAAAATATAATAGTTCATAGGTTAAAAGAAAAGACAAAATTAATTGTTAGTTAATAATATATTTTTTGTTGAAAATTAAGAGACAGGGGAAAATCTTATATTTTAAAAGAGAAGTAAAATTAAAAAAAAAAGTAAAAAAGAATAATAAGAAATAAAAGTAAAAAAGAAGAAGAAAGTAAATGAAATAGGAAAGTGAGAAAAGGGCAAAAAATATAGAAGTAAAATTAAAATTACACTATTTATTTTATGTAGAAATTTTAGTATATATACTAGGTAAGTTGGGTTGCCCGTACAATGTGGCGGGAGGTAATATTTTTATATGAAAATACTTTTATTTTCATTAATACATATATATGATTATTTGTTTATGTATATAAATTTTAAAAATCATAAATATGAAATAACAATTGCATTCAATATGTTTTTTAAATGAATTAGTGTTTATTAAAAGATAAATTGAATATTTCGTTTGAAAATAAAAATAAATTGAATATTAAAGCTTACTTAATTACATAAAATAATACATTTTTTTAGAAAATCATTTTAATAAATTATAAAAAAAATTAATATTTAATTATAGAAGAAAGTAAACATATTACTAGCTTATGGATTTAAGTTTTTTCTTCAATAAATAAAAGATATTTATTTTTATTCTTTTAATTTTTAAAACTTGATAAATTTTTATTCCATCCATATAATTAGAAATATAAATTCTCACATAAAACATTATGAATTGACATTTTTTTTCCTCATCAATCATTTTTCAAAGTTAAAAAAAAATCTTATTCAATCTGATTATTAATTATTTGTTCATTTTTATAAATTATAGAGCACAAAAAAAATAATTTTTGTTTGATTTTTTTTCATACTGCTTAATAGGATATATATTAATATATATACATAATATATTAATTCATCAATATAATATTTTAAAGATATTATTAAAAATATAAATTTAAAAATAAACTAAATGAATGAAAAATGCAAATTATATTATTGATTGTAATAAAATTTAATTTTATAAAAATCTTTACTTTTTTTTAAGCAATCCAATTTATTAATTTAATTATATTTATTTAAAATTATTAATTTATAATCATATTTTATTTAAAATAATTTCTTAATGTGTGTTTAATAATTATTAAATATATGAAATATATAAAAAAGTACAAAATGTTTGTATATATGCAAAATATATAAAAATATAGCAGCATCTATATTTAAAAGTCATGAATAAAATATTAAACATAAAATGTAAAAGTAAAAAAATTATTTAAAAAAAATTAATTTTAATTAAAACTAAATATTTCTCCTTTGAGATATATTATACGTAGTATAATATACATAATTAGCAAAAGTAATACAAAATATAATTAGAAAATAAAAATTAAATAAATTTTTTAAATTCTCAAAATTTGCTTTTTATTATTAAATTAAAATATTATTAACATAGATTTAATAAATTAAAACTTTTAAATTAATTAATTTTTAATCTTGAGATTTATTGGTGCTAATAAAAAGGTAAAATTAGAAATTCATACTATTTATTAAATAAATTATAATTTTTAAAAAATTCTTCATATAAAACATATTTTTTAAGAATTTATTATAAAAAATTTATTATTAAATTTATTCTATTAATTTAGAATTTAATATACATATATTATAATAAACATAGTAATTATTATTATAATATTAAATTATAAATTTAATTATTATCACTTCACAATACTATAAATTCAATTAATTTGGATCAAAATTATAAAATTAAATTTGCATTATAATAAAGTCAAAAAATTAATTTCATTTTTATATTTAAATTAATATAACATTGTTATTATTATAATTCAAATTTAAGGTATAAAAGGTAGTATTCTAAACTCCCAACCTCAAATAGTTGCCTTGAAGCAACCAAAAAAAATAATGATAAAAAAAAGAAAGAAAGAAAAACAACTTATGGAAAAAAAAGGAAGTTAAAAAAATACTAAAAATAAAAGGAGTGGGTAAAATTGGAAATAAAGAAGTAAAGAAAGGAAAAAAAAATAGGGACAAAATTAAAATTGTAGTATTTATTTTTATGGGAGTTTTAGTATAAAACTAGGTAAATTAGGTTATCAGCACAATGTTGCGGGGTAATATTTTTACATAGAATTTTTTTATTATTATTATATATTTAATTATTTGATAATGTATATAAAGTTTTTTTAAAAAAATTAAATATGAATTAACAATTGCATCTAATATTTTTTAAATAAATTAATATATATTAAAAAGCCAATTGATTATTAAAGCTTAATTAATAGTAGAAAATAATATTTTTTTAGAAAAGCATTTTAATAAATTATAAAATAAATTCAATATTTAACTATAAAAGATGATAAATATATCACTATCTTATGAGTTTAATTTTTTTTCAATAAATAAAAATCATTTTTTTTAATTTTTAAGACTCAATAAAATATTATTCCATCTATACAATGAGGAATATAAACTCCCACGTAAAATATTCTAAATTAGCATTTTTTCACTCTTTAATTCTTTTTTAAAGTTGTAAAATAATAAAAAACTCGACTAATCTAATTATTAATTTTTTGTTCATTATTATATAGAAGCACAAAAAAAACTAATTTTGATTTGATTATTTTTTGCACTGCTTAATAGTGTATGTATATATATATATATATATACAAAAAATAGTATCATATATCAATATAATTAATAAATTAAAAATAGTATTATACATATAGATATATATATTAAAAATTTTTATATTCACATTATAAAATTATTTATAATAAGATATATTTAATATATTTTTTAAATTAATTTAAGAATTCATTAATAAAAAGGAATGATTAAGATATTAATTTTAAATTTTATTGTTTTAGTTAAAAAGAAAATTTTGAAAAATAATTAAAATTAGTAATTTGAATGCAAATGAATTAGTAAAAAATAATTACCTATTGAATTTTTTTTGAATAAAAAAATTTCAAATTTACCTTAAAATGATACGGATAAATAGAAATATAAAAGTGATAGAATAATAAATATTTATTAAGATTTAAACTACAATAAAAATATCTATTTTAAGTAAAGTAAAAAGATATATTAATAAACTCTTTATTTTTTTTTACTTTTAATCTTTTACCTAAAAATCAGTAAAAAAAATCTATTAAATATAAAGTCAAGTAATATAAAATTTTAAATTCAAATATAATTAAAAATATGTTCATTTTAAAATTATTTTTAAAATAGTTAAAAATATATATTGTTAATTTAAAAGTTAAAATAAAATAATAGAATAAAAAGTCACTGTTATAAAATTGATGACTTATAAAATTCATTCAAAGTTAAAAATAAAAATTTATTAAAGTCACTCTCATTGAATATTGATTTATTGAGCATTTACGATAATAATACATATATATAAATTAAAATAAAATAATAATATAAAAAATCATTGTTATAAAAATGATGACTTATAAAATTCATTAAAAGTTAAAAATAAAAATTTATTAAAGTCTTTCTCATTGAAATATTGATTTATTGAGCATTTGTAATAATACATGTATATATAAGAAGAAAGAAAAAAAAAGAAGATGGAAGATGTTTCAGCGGAAAAAAAATCCAAGAACAAAACTAATCATATAAATTTAAAAGAAGGAAAAAAAAAAAGGAAAAGGCAAGTTAAAAAAAAAGGATAAGGTAAAATGGAAAATAAGAAAAAAAAAGTTTGGTTATATAGAAATTTAACTATTCATATATGAAGCACTTTTAGTATATACAAGCCAATTACTTGCCGCACGTTGTTGTGAGAATGAATATTATTAATGTGGATTGAGAAAAATAAACAATAAAATATAAAAGAGTATAATAATAATATATATAATATATGCAAAGTATAATAATCATATACACGTGTTCTTATGTTTTATTTTTTATTTTCATTTTAATTTTTAATATATTTAATAAGTTATAATTTTAAAATAGTAATTTTTATTTTTTATTTTTTATTTTATTTCACTTTTAAATTGATAATATAAATTTAATTATCTTAAAAAATGAGCATATTTTTAATTGTAATTAGATTTAAAATTTTATATTATTTGACTATTATTTTTAATATATATTTACCTATTTAAATATATATTTGTAGTAGTAACTCAGTTCTAATTTCAGTTTATTTATTTGTTCTTCTACTATTTTTATATTTTTCTTTATTAATATTATTTTCAAGTATATTTATAATTTGTTCTTTCTCTTCAAAAAAAAAATTAAATCAATGGAATTTGCAATTAACGTTTTAGACACTTTAAATTTTTAATAAATAATTTTTTATAAATAAAAGATTGAGGTTAAATTAATTGCAAAAATTTTTAAATGTAACTATTTTTTATAAACCAATTTGTAAATTAAATTTTGGAAAAAATATATCAATTGTGTTTGAACTTTTTTATTTTTGTTATTATGGCTTATGAATTTTTTTTATTCACTTTGGTGTCTTAACTTTTATTAATAGAAATAACTTAGTTCCTCCAGCAATTTCGGCTGATCTTTTTCAACTGATATTATACGCCGATCAGTCATAATAATTAAGTTATTTCTATTAATAAAAATTCAAATATTAAAGTGAACAAAAAAATTATACTAAAATAGCAAAAAATAAAAAAGTTTAGGCACTACTTATATAATTTTTCTTTAAATTTTTTTCATTAATTATTCATAAACCTAACAATAGACTGGGCTTGGGTTTAAAAAATGACAAAATTTTCAAAGACTCAGTCCATCTGCCCGCATTTTTCTTCACTAATTGATGTTCTTCACTAATTGATGCCTGAAGTATGATCCACGACCATGTCTAATTATTTATATGTTGCTTATATTTTTTTTCTCTTTGCAAATATGACTACAATTGAAAATTTTAAATAGAAAAGAGAAAAAAAACATAGTTTATTATATATATATATATATATTATATATATATATATATATAATGTAAAGATCTAAAATGGAAAATAAAAAAAGAGCTTTTGTTATTTTGAAATCTCACTATTTATATTATGGGCTCTTTTAGTTTCTCTTTGTAAAGATGTAATAATTGAAAATTTTAAATAGAAAAGAGAAAAAGAGGCCTTGGTTATTTTGAAATCTCACTATTTATCTTAGGGGCTCTTTTAGTTTCGCTTTGTAAAGATACTGTAATTGAAAATTTTAAATAGAAAAGAGAAAAAAAAATATAGTTTATTATATATATATAATGGAAAATAAAAAAGAGCCCTTAATTATTTTGAAATCTCACTATTTATCTTAGGGACTCTTTTATTATATTATATAATATATAATACAATATAATTAAAGTTCAAAAATGCTCCATATTGAACTTGGATGGACCAAAGAAGGAAAAAATACATAAATAATGTCTGAAATTTTTTATTTTTGTTATTTTGAAATATGAACTATTTTTTTATTTTGGTGTTTAAATTTTTTTTAATAGACATAATTTTATTACTCCGGCTGATTTTTTTCGACTGATTTACTATACTACGATCGGCCATAATAATTAAGTTATTTTTATTTACAAAAGTTCAGATATCAGAGTAAATAAAAAAATTCATACATCAAAATAATAAAAATAAAAAAGTTTAGACACCATTAATATAATTTTTTCACCTAAGAGCAACCCTTTTAGGCATTGTTTGGAAGTATTTTTAGCATGCTTTAATAATGTATGATATAGTAAGTTTAATATAGTATGATATGGTATAATATTAATTGTGTATTATATTTAAAAGAATAGTATGATACTGTTAAATTATTTGATAATTTGATTTAGCTTAAACACATAAAATAACAAAAATATCCTCCAATATAATATTTTATATAATTCATATTAAAATAAAATAAATTATAATTATAAAACTAATTAACTCTATTTAATAAACTAATAATGAATAAATTTTAATTTCTTTAAGGATTGGCCATGCCACAGAAAATTTTATTAATTGTATTGAGAAAATTTTATGTTAGCATTTTAAAAATATTCAGGTAAAAAAAAACCATTGGAAAGTAGATGAGGAATCAAAAAATAAAAAATGTCAAGCTTTTCTAATGGCTTCTGCCAGTGATTGTGGGCTGGGAAAGAAAAATGGGATTGGAAAATAGTCTTAGAAACTAGAAAGTGTTGGATTTTTTTAAGTTTGATTAAGGGTAATTTTGGTACTATAAAAATAAAACCACGCCAACACACCATCGCCAAATTTTGGTACTATAAAATTTTAAGTTTGCAAAAATGCTCAAAATTGCCATTACCAAACTACAATTAGAACATACCATCAAAAATAAGTTAGAAATCTTCCATGATTTGGCTTTAAACCATACAATAATAACATATGGAAAATCATTATGGAAAGGCCAAACCTATGCTGATTTCTGATTGAATTCAAATAAATTTTGGTTCAAGTTGGATTCCCGTTTCGATACAAAACAACTCTTGAAAGTTGGAACCCTCTTCGAATCGATGCTTCTATGTACAAAAAGCGCCCAAAATCAGGTTCCAAGACTCCCAACCTGAATTTGAACCCAACCTTTCTTCTTCTTATTCTACAGTGATGGAACCACCCCTGAACTTGTTTCCTTCCAGGGAAGAGTTTTTGAGATTGATAACAGTACTAGCAATCGCATCTTCGGTGGCTTTGATCTGCAATTTCATTGTCAGCTACATGAATCCCACCGCAAAACCGTTTTGTGATAGCAACGTAGCCTCTCCAGACTCCTTTTCAGGTGTGTAATGTCCAATTTGCGATTTTGTTCATGTCCCTTGCGGTTATTGGTTCTATTCCATTTCTTCTTTTGTTTGCTTTTCTGGGTTTCTTTTGCTGTGTGAAACTTACTGGCACTTTCATATATGCTGATGGGCTGTGAAGTATATCTTTGTAAGCCATAGCATTAGTTGAATTCATCTTTAGGTTTAATGTTTGTATACAATCTACTTTAATGCAAACAACCCTAGAGTGAGCTAGTATCTTGGTTGGGTTTCTTTGAAAAATAGATGAATTTCAAATTAGACTGAGCATTTCTAATTGTTGATTCTCACTGGGAATTCAAGGAAGGTGAAACCTGAGTGATAAGGTTTATTCACCTGATGTTTGTGTCTGAAATTTTACTGTAATTTTTTTTTTGTACTCTATAAAAAATTGTCCAGTGTCTTGTATATTTGGAATTGCTTAGCAAGATGATATCTTACATTTTCTGAATTTATTGGAATCTATTTGACTGCTAGCTATTCACTTCAACCCTGAAACTTCAATCAGGGATTCAGGGATAAAAGTACTTATTTTCAGTTCCTGGTAACGCGACTTCTATCTGTAAAGTAATATTGGGTCAGTTAACGTTTCTGTTGGATAAGAAGATGGTGTCATTATATTATTCTTAGTGGAGACAAGATTTAAGACAGAATTTCATTCAATATTCAACTTTGGAGTTGTATGTGCTTTTAAAATGAATATTTTTGAATCTTTTAATTTATTATATGTGGTGCACTAATCGTTCAATACTTCATGAACATCATTTCTTGGTATTATTGTTATATCCAATATATTTTCGTACATTTCTATACTCTATATCATTTCTATACTCTATATCCAATATATTTTCGTACATTTCTATACTCTATATCATTGTTATCTATTTCATGTGAATAGGGTCATCATGCTATTATTGTATATTCCAATGGAATGCTTTGCCTGTTTCTGAAATCTAGTTCTTTTAAGCATATTTTGTACCTTTTGTCATGTGGTTTTTTCTTCTCTATATTAAATGAGCGGTATTCTATTATGAATTGACATTGTTGTTCTCTAGCCATTTAGCAGTCATTCTGTACTGTCATATTTCCTGTGCCAATATGTCCTCGTAACCAGCATTCCTTTTTTCAGAGTTTTGTGAACCTTGCCCTATAAATGGAGAGTGTACGCAAGGAAAGTTGGAATGCGTTCAAGGCTATATAAAGCACAGAAACATATGTGTAGAAGATGGAGATATTAATGAAAGAGCTAAGAAACTTGTCTGTTCTAAGAATCTTGTTCATTATGGTACACTAGATTCTTGAGTGTGGAAGAGTTATACACTTTTCTCTTTGATTTTTCTTTTATACCTTCTAATTTATTTTATTTCTGTTCCATGCAACTGCAGTCAGATTGGGTGGAGAATCGCCTTTGTGAAGCTTATGCTCAATTTTTGTGCGATGGCACTGGGACAATTTGGGTCTGTCTCTTTTGCAACGCTCCATATTCTGAGAGCTGTTACTTTGACACCATTATTTGCCTATACCGTTGAAGCTAGTGGTTACTCAATTGCATGCAGCTGATATACTAACTATTAATTGACAGATCCAAGAGGATGATATTTGGAATGATTTAGATGGACAGCTACTGATGGAAAATTTACAGCCAGACAGTGCTGTTTATATGCATACCAAGAAGAGAGCAATGGAGATCATTGGTGGGTTATTGGAGATGAGGGCAAATTCCTATGGGTAAGCTATTCATCTTATTCTGCAGGAAGTTTGGCGAGTACTTTGGGTCCCTTAGGACTCTGATTGTATAAATACATTTTGCAGAAAGAAAGAGTTAAAGTGTCCAGACTTGGTTGCAGAACATTACAAGCCATTTACCTGTCGTATTTGCCAGTGGATCTCTAAGAATGCTTTTGTTATTGTATCTCTTTGTGCATTGGTAATTAAGTCAGGTTTCCTTAAAAAAAAGTTAGGCTTTTAGAGCGTTGATTTAGGAATCAATTGTTGAAGCTCGTTCACTGCATTGAGAATCTACAGGTTGTCGGATCCACATTATTACTTAGGAAAATCCAGCGTAGATGGTATGTATCAACTAGAAGTGAAGAGCGTTATAGTCAGGTATTCAAAGGCTGTGCCTTCTTTCATTGTACAGTGCTAAGTTCTATGTTGCTTTCTCATTTTGCTTGCTGTCATAATGTTGGACCATTGTAAAGGCCATTGTGCATCACTGTAAATGTTCTTGGTTCAAGATATGATTTCTTGATTAGCGAATTTAATGAGTATTTTTTTGGTTATAAAGTAAACGTGAAACTATGTACTGAAAGAACAGGTAATTATAAGTAGAATAGAAGGAAAGTAAGGTTTTATTAGCTGAATGTGTGGTGCAGAGTAATGATACTGTTTCAGGATGGATATCTGTCTGCATGTTTTAGTTTTTATATAAAATTATTACTGCATGGTAGCTACAACATATGCTGTATAAAATTATTAATGCATGGTAGCTAGAACTATGTTGTATTGAGAGTTAATTGTCCACATGAAAGGCAAAAGTAACTGACAGCTAGTGTTTCCTTTATTAATTGATTGGCTGCAACATTTCATTGCTACTTTGATCTATTATCTTAAAGACAAAGCCACTGATGGAAAAGTTGCCTATTTCTTAGGTTTGTGAGATTCTTGAAGAGAATGCCTTGATGTCAAAGAAATCAAATGGTGAATGTGAACCTTGGTTGGTTGCCTCTCAGTTTCGAGATCATCTGCTTTTGCCAAAAGAAAGGAAAGATCCTGTGTTGTGGAAAAAGTTACTATTTAATGTTTTCAAATCCCATCATGCCTTCAATTTTAAATACTCTGTCTTTTCCAAATGAGTTGATATTGATTTGAGATGGTATTATCTTACTTGAATGGAGTGAGAAAGTTTGCCTTGTGCTTACATTCTCAAAGTTGTCTACAACAAAGTTTTTAGTTCATTTAATTATTTGTTAAATGTTTATTACTTATGTAATGCAACCTTGAATTTTGAAAATAAGTTACTAATTCAGCATTTTCGAGCACTGTTTAACCTAACCTATCTTGTTTGACTTTTTGACACTTCTGCAGCAATGACTCATATGCCTTTATAAAAGATGAGCTTTCTCAAAAGTAATTCAGCAAAGCTTGATTATATACTTTGGATTGGTTGCATGAATCAATTTTCCTTGTCGTTTAGCAATGGCACGTTAAGCCTGACTTGCTTCTGAGGTTTTGCCAGTCACTCCATGTAATTCTCCAAGATATTTCTTTTGACATTTCTCACCAAAGCAAGGTGTTAAGCAAAAATTTTAAAAGTTTTTGTAGTACTACTGCAAATTCTTGTCCTGTACTTGGACCTTTTCCATCCCAATTCATTCTTTAGAGCACATGTGCCGTTTGGTTTAATGCTTCAGCATCTGATAGCTCAACAAGCATGCTAATGATTACATACTAAGTTCTGCTACCTTATAGGTTGAGGAGTTGGTGCAGGAAGATTCTCGAGTCGATCGATATCCTAAGCTAATGAAGGGTGACACGAAGGTTGTGTGGGAATGGCAAGGTATAAGAACTGGTTTGTTTTATTTTACTTATTCAAGCGTGTCCTTACTTTAATGTGCTAATTTTGCTTGCAGTCTAAATCTATGGTTATTTCTTGTAGAGAAAGCCATTTTTAATACAGTTTTGAGGTGGCAAAAATCAAGATGTAATATTGAATTATTAGGTGCAGTAGGTGGTGACTGGAAATTTTGTCCTGGGGCTTTGTCCTTCACAGAAGCCTCAGATCATTTAGAAAATGAATTATTTTTCTTGTAGAATTTGGGTAAATGTTTGATATGAATAACAAAACTTAGGTCAATAAATTATAGAGTTAGCATTTTGAATAAAATATAATAATTAATTTAGCTGTGGTCTGGTAATGGCTTGAAAGTCAGCGCATCACTCTTTTAGTTGATGTCTTTAATGTCAACGAACAAAGTTTTTTGGAATTGCCAAAGTAGCATTAATGGTTGACTCATACTAGACTGAAGCATAGAAAAATTATGCAAGTTGGTGTTATGCTATGCCACCAAGGTAGTCACAGTTGCACACTGTTGCAGCAATGGTCACAGTTACACCATTATGAATTTCGTTTAGGAAATTTTCAGTGTGTCATAGTCACAGCGATTTACTGTATCAATTATGTTGATACGCTGCATAACAGCTAATATTTAAAACCATGTCCCACAATTGTCATGATATTTTATTTTAGCAGATTATCACTTTAACAACATTTAAAAGGCATTTACAATAGGTCCAACATGTTCTTGTAGTTGGTAAATTCATGTTACTTTTTCTGCATCAAGATGATGTGCACTCAATTTTACAGTTGAAGGTTCTTGGAGCTCTGCAAGGATGAAGAAAAAAGGAGAGACAAGTAAACTGAGTACCAGTGAAGGTGTGAGAGAAAATTCTGTTAAACAAATCCATACTCTGAAGTCTGGCCAGGTCTTAGCAGAATAATGTTTATCTCATGGTAAAAGATTGCAATTCACTGCAGATGTATCATGCTTTAAGCTGAATCTTGTGGGATTTGCTTGCTTGCTGTGATTGTCTTTAACTAATACTTGCAGAAAAATTATGTGTACAGAGTCCAAGATTCCATATGTTTCAACATGAGGCCGCATCTTGAAAAGATACTACGGTTCTACCCCTCCATTGATCTGCAACAAGTTTCTGGCCAAAGGACATTCAAGAGTTCCAGTGTAGCTCTCTTGTTTTAAATCATTCAAAGTTGTGTAAGATGTAATTTTATTCACAGATGAGTATGATCTGCATAGGCTAGAATGCAAGTATTTCCTTGATAGAAGATTGTGTGCTCCACAACCGTCTATGTTTTGCGAGTTCTGCTGATCATGATCTGAGAGTTGATAGGCTAGGAGGTATCCGATACAACTTGTCTGCCATTGATAGTGGGGATGGTTTAGGCTCTTCTTTTTCTGTATTTTTTTTTTTCCCTCTGTTTATGGAGATGATGTTGGCAAGCTAATTTTCCTGTACATTGAACTCTGAGATGTAATTGACATTTGATATGCTTGCCTTTAGGTCTTTATTTTTGTTTTTTTATAGGCTTTCATATATGATGCACCAGTAATTAATTTCATATTCTGCTGGCTCTCATGAAGTCTAAAGCTTGATTGAGTTCCAGTCTGACCCAAGAGATGAATATATCTATATTTAAATTATAATTTTATTAATTTAAATAAACAATTAATCATTTTTCTGAATATTTCTTTTTTTTTTTTCTTTCTTTGAAATGTTAATTTTGGCATTTGCCCTTTCCTAGCTGCACCGCTAGCTTAAATTCGGTGAAACACCGACAGATATAAAGGAAGAGCATTGAGTCCCATTCCTCATATAGAATTATCAAAAAGGACTGAAAAGAAATAAATTATAATGAGTGAGGATCAGACTGCTTGCCAACCAACTCAGTGGGGCACAAAGAGAATGAACATCAATCAATGGAGTAACAACTTAAATCAATCTAAGACAACCTTCCTACCTGTACATGGATTACATTAATGGTAAATAAATGTGATTACTAAATAATACAATTTCATAATAATTATTTTTAGTTTTAAATGGATATTTTGTAGATTTATTATAATTGTACTAATTATAACCTCTATTTTGAAAAAAATAAGTTGATATCTCTTGTATTTAATATCTGTTAAATAATTTAGTCCTTTCTTTATATTGTAATAAAAAATATGAAAGTTATACTGATTAGGACATTTATTTTGAAGATTTTTTAAAAAAAAATTGCAATGAGATATTAATTTAATTGGTTTTTTTAATGAGTGTCTTTAAAATACAGGCTAAGAGAAAACAATTCAGTTAGAATTAAATAAATTAATTAAAAAAATGAAATAATTAAAATTTTGCAATGGTAATAAAATACAGTTTATAAAAAATCATTATTCTTTTTAACTAATTTTTATATTATTTTTTAAAAAATATTTTATATTAACTTAGTTATCTTTATCTGAAATAGCAATTTGTAAACCATTTTATTTGAGAGAAGGAAAATTAAAGTAAGGTTTTACAAATAATGGTTTTGGTAAGGTTGGTTTTTGATGGACTTGAAAACTTCACAATTTTTTTTCTAATGCTTGAAAGGAATATATGGTAAACTCAGGCTAATTTAATCATTGTAGATCACATATGGTTTGCCTTCCACAGGTAAAGTAAGAACAGGCGCTTGAGTCAACATTTCTCTCAACTGCTCAAAACTAGCCTGACACTGATCTGTCCACACAAATCTAATTCCTTTTCGAAGCAATCTGGTGAGTGGAGTAGCTATCAAAGAAAATCCTTTCACAAACCGTCGGTAATAGCCTGCCAAACCCAGAAAACTTCTAACTTCAGTCACAGACTTGGGTGTACTCCAATTCAGAATAGCTTCAACTTTACTCGGATCAACTCTAATACCTTCTGCTGAAACTATATGACCGAGAAAAGCTACCTGGTCCAACCAAAACTCAGACTTCGACAGTTTAGCAAACAACTGCTTCTCTCTCAAAATCTGCAACACAATCCGCAGATGCTTGTCATGTTCCTCTTTATTCCGCGAATACACCAGAATATCATCAATAAACACTACCACAAATTGATCCAGATAGGGCCTAAACACCCTATTCATCAAGTCCATAAAAGCTGCAGGTGCATTCGTCAAACCAAATGGCATTACTAAAAACTCATAATGCCCATACCTGGTCCGAAAGGCTGTCTTAGGAACATCATCAGCTTTGACCCTCAACTGATGGTACCCTGATCTCAAATCAATTTTAGAAAACACAGCTGCACTCTTCAACTGATCAAAGAGATCATCGATTCTAGGCAAAGGATATTTATTTTTAATAGTCACCTTGTTCAATTGCCTATAATCGATACACAACCTCATAGTACCATCTTTCTTCTTCACAAATAAAACAGGAGCTCCCCAAGGTGAAACACTGGGGCGAATAAATCCTTTGTCCAACAACTCCTGCAATTGCACTTTCAACTCCCTCAATTCTGCTGGTGCCATTCTATAAGGAGTAATAGATATAGGAGTGGTACCAGGCAACAATTCAATACCAAACTCCACCTCTCTCTCAGGAGGTAATCCTGGCAACTCCTCTGGAAACACATCTGGGAACTCTGCAACTGTGGCAATACTATCAATTTGAGAACCTCTTACTCTAGTATCTACCACATGAGCAAGATAAGCATCACACCCTTTTTTAATCAACCTCCTAGCTGCAACAGCTGAAATAAATAAGGAGGCTAGCTGTTCCTGCTCATTAGATACTATCACCTCTCTACCATCAGCAGTTCTCAAAGTAACAACTTTCTTTTTACAATCTACCACAGCTCCATGTCTAGATAGCCAGTCCATGCCTAGAATCACATCATATTCCTTAAATGGCATCTCAATCAAATCTCTAAGAAACTCCTCACCCTGCACCACTACCACACTATCTCGGTGCACCTTGCTAACAATCACACTATGCCCTAACGGATTTGTCACCAACACATCAAATCCTAGGGATTCAGCATGCATATCAGACACAGGCAAAACAGATGCACTAATATAAGAATGGGTGGATCCGGGATCAATCAAAGCAAGTACTGAAGTATCAAATAAAGAAAAAGTACCAACTATGACTGCCGAAGCATCTGGCTGCCTCTGCATAACATATACCCTCTAGGAAGATCCAACCGCCTCTGGTCTACTCTCCCTAGATGTAGAACCTCCTCTAGAACTGAACCCAGATCTGCCTCCTCTGTTGACACCTCTGCCTCCTCGACCTCCCCTCACACTAGGTCGAGAAGATGCAGTATCTACTGACATCCGCTCCTGTCTCTCTGGACAATCTCTAATAAAATGCTCAGGAGATCCACATCTGAAGCACACAGCTGACCCACTATACCTCCAATAAGCACCCCTATGTGATCCACCACACTGAGCACACACAGGTAGAGCGGATCTCTGAGTCACTGGGGTCGGAGCACTCGCCACTGGAGCTGTAGGTCTAAATCTCTGCCTCTGAAACTGCACTGACCTACCAGCTGGCCTCTAACTCCTACTGACCCGAGGAACAAAGCTTCCTTTACCTCTTTTAGCAGATGAAGACCCTGCCTCAAACTGGGGCCTTCTAACCCTAATCTCTTCCTCTGAAGCAGCTGCAATAACTTGAGCTCGCTCCACACTCCGAGCTGCTGCCACTAGCTGGGAGAAATCGTGATATCGAGATCCAGCTACTAAGCACATGATAGAGGGCCTCAATCCCTCCTCAAATCTCCTGCATCTATCTATCTCATCAGCTATAATGCCCCCAGCATAATGGCTCAATCTAATAAACTCAACTTCATATTCAGTTACAGTCCTGCTGTCTTGTTTCAAGCTCAAAAACTCCATCTTCTTCATGTCTTTGTACTCCCTAGGAGTATACTTCAATTCAAATTCTCTCAAAAAATCCGCATATGACAAGGTTGGTGGATCATCCATAGAATGGGGCACTGTCCTCCACCAGTCGTATGCATCCTTCTGTAGCAAAGATCTTGCATAGTCAAACTTTTCCTCCGAGGTGGCTTGCAACTGAATAAAGATCCTCTGTACTTTATCAAGCCATTGCTCCGCTACAGCTGGATCAACTGTACCTAAGAAATCCTCTGCCCCATACTTCCTTAGTTTATCATAGTGCCTCACTGATACCAAAGGCTGAGGGGGTGGTGGTGGTTGCACTGGTGTTTGCCTCAAAGCCTCTACCACATGCCTAAGCCAAGCTGGCGGAACCTCCTCACCAACTGGTCTCCCCAACACCGAAGCAGGTGCCTCCTCAGCACTATCAACTCTAGCTCTATCTTCCGGAGCTACACTCTCCTCACTACCCTCAACTGACTGACGCAAATGAGGATCCATCACAACCTATTTCTGCAAACACAGCAGAATACATCTTATTAAAGATCAGAGATTGCCAATCCCAAACATGTATGTTATTCAAAAATTCACTTTTTAAGTAAAAATATTCTTTTTCTTATACGTGACCTAGGTTGAGAATCTCAAACCTAGGCTCTGATACCAAAACAATTGTAACACCCCCACACCCAATACATACACACTACATACACCACAATGTAGTATACATGTATCGAATATAGGAATGCTACGGATTTTATTAACATTCAAAACATTTTAAATAATACCATCATCTTTCTCATATACATTACAGAAAATAAGTCATCAATTTGTAATATAAAACAAAATAGATATATAAATACATTTAGTTAATACGCAGCGGAATATAGAAAATATTTACATATATGAAAGAGTTATACATGATTGGCAATTCTTCTCTGATCTTTAAGTTCCCAAAATCAACTCTTCAACGTCTACTCTCACTCGGTCTCGAAGAGCTCTCGGGTTCAACTTTATCAACTCTATCACCTGCGCGATTAAACACTATCGCGCTAAGCCAAGGGCTTAGTAAGACAATTCATGCTAATGTTATGCTTTAGTGCAATGCAATGCTTCACATTTGTATTAATAAATCAACATCAATGATACACACTCAATCAATAAAGATCATACTCAACAGACAATATTCCGTGAATAGTCCGTTTCATCATTTAAGTAATATTAACATTTCATTACATTAGAACATCATTTATGATATACATAAAACCTAGACGCCTATGGGCCCATCAAGTATTTAATACGATATTCAGAATTTAGAGTTACTGCTTTGGTTCATAAACACCATTATCAAGCCCGTAGGCAACATATACATATATATATCTCTATCCATGGATAGCGTAACAGACCCAGTCTCTTGGATCATCAACTCATCTAACTCGAGGAGATCCTCAACCCGGCAAGACTGTTACAAATCAAATATCTCATAATATCAATTATCATAGTGTAACAGACCCAGTCTCTTGGACCTCAATTCAACTCAATTTGAAGAGATCCTCAACCCGGCAAGACTGTTACCTTTCATTAAATAGGCATGCCTCCAAAAACCAGAACTCTGAAACTGAATAACATATTAAACATACAATTATTTCATTATTCTCTTTATCAAACTCTTTCTCAATTCTCCTCATCAATTAGGCAAACATGCCATATATCATTCAATTGAATCATCATAGCATCTTTGATATAACATTTTAATATACATTACTCATGAAACACATTACCATTCACAATGCATAACACAACATTGTTCAATCTCAACAATGCAATTAGGGCAAAGAACAATCTACAACATTCATAGTTTTAGGATCTTCCACATCCATTTGATTAGGGCATTCTTTGTTTGAAGTATGTTTAAAGTGTTTATGTTTAGGTTTAGGTACCAAAATACCTTTGAAGAATCATAACAATGAAATTAGAACAAAGAATAAAAACCCTAACCAACACATTTGAGGGACACGGGCAGCCCACTTGAGGGACACGGCCAAGCTTGTGGCCGTGTCTCTCAACCTCAATTTGACAGTAGGCAACATGGGCAAGGGACACGGCCAAGCTTGTGGCCGTGTCTCCCAACACCAACATCCAGTAGTGAACACAGGCAATAGACACGGCCGTGTCTCCCAAAAATCCTTCCAACACGCCCAAGTTTTCTTGGCTTGGCCGTGTCTCTCCTTGCTTTTGGCCGTGTCATTTGAAAACCAAACCCTAAATGTGTCCAACAATCTTCTAAATGCATTTTAACACATCATGCACAACACAAATTCATTCAAATGGGTACACTCAACAACATAAACACATATCTTACACAATCATCACAATAATCACTTTAATAACACATTAACATCACAATTAAACACAACCACTTCAAAACCCTAAAACCAACATCCTTCTCCATCTTCCAAAATCAACATCCTTCACTTCCAACAACAACACCTATTTAAATTCTTAACTTAAAACCAAATTTACACTTGAATACACAACACAACTACATCCCATCATCAATTCAACAAACCCTAATGAATTTCAAATACTACTTCAAAAGAATAAAAGAAATCAAAGGAAAGATCTTACCTTAATTAAAAACTTCTTGAATCAACACTTGATCACTTAATCTTCCTTCAATTTGAGCTCAACACATCAAGATCCTCTCTTCACCTCTTGCTTTCCTTTGTCTATGGAGGAGTCGGCCACTACCACCAAGAAAAAGAGAAAATGATGAAGAAACAAAGTCAATCCTTCTTTAAATCTCCACCATGAGTTTCAATTCAAGTAATTACCAAAACACCCTTATCCATATAACTAACCTCTTGTCTCTTATAAGCCTATTATAGTAATTTCACATATCCCATAAAAATATCTCTCTTCCATTGACTCTCCCTTTGACTTATGTATATGTTATATATATCATCATATAAACAACATATACACTTTTCTCTAAACCCTCTTTCTTTCCCAAAACACATATACATAAGCATTCTCTTACCAATTCCTTTTCTTATCACCTAACATATACATTCAATCACATTTTAAACCAACAACAACAACAACAACAACAACAACAACAACAACAACAACAATAACAACATAATTAAAACTTCTAGGGCATACATAAGGATATTACAATTCTCCCCCTCTAAAAAGAAATTTCGTCCTCGAAATTACCTGATATCAAGCCCGAAACAACTGAGGATATTGATCTCGCATTGTTTGCTCACTTTCCCAAGTTGCCTCTTCTTTTGTATGATTCCTCCATAGAACTTTCACTAATGGCACACTCTTGTTTCTCAACTTTTTCACATCACGTGCCAAGATAGCAACTGGTTCCTCTTCAAACGTCAAATCGGGACTCACCTCGATTGATTCAATCGGCAACACATGAGATGGATCCGATCTGTATCTCCTCAACATAGAAACATGGAATACATTATGGATACGATCCAACTCAGGTGGCAAAGCAAGCCGATAAGCAACTGGCCCAACTCTTTCCAATACTTCATACAGTCCAATGAATCGAGGACTCAATTTCCCTTTCCGACCGAACCTCAAAATCTTCTTCCAAGGAGACACTTTCAAAAATACCTTATCTCCAACATCAAACTCTATGTCTCTCCTCTTCAGATTTGCATAAGACTTCTGTCGGTCTGAAGCTGCTTTCAACCTGCCTCGAATCAATTTCACTTTCTCTTCAGTTTCTTGAATCAAATCAGGCCCAATTAACTTACCTTCCCCAAGTTCACTCCAACAAAGAGGTGTCCTACACCGTCTGCCATACAATGCTTCAAACGGCGCCATACCAATGCTAGATTGGTGACTGTTGTTGTAAGCAAACTCTACAAGCGGTAAAAATCTGTCCCAACTTCCAGAGAAATCAATGACACAGCTTCTCAACATGTCCTCAATAATCTGTATCACTCTCTCTGACTGCCCATCTGTCTGCGGATGGAATGCAGTACTGAAGTGTAATCGAGAACCCAAAGCACCATGCAAACTCTTCCAAAATCTTGAAGTAAACCGAGGATCTCGATCAGACACTAAAGAAGTTGGAACCCCATGCAACTTTACAATCTCATGGATATATAGCTCAGCTAACCTCTCCAAAGAGTAATCCATCCGAACCGGAAGGAAATGAGCTGTCTTAGTCAATCTATCCACAATCACCCATATGGCATCATGTTTCCTTTGTGTCAATGGCAAACCAGACACAAAATCCATTGTCACTCTTTCCCACTTCCATGCAGGCACTGACAACGGTTGAAGTAACCCGGTTGGAACTTGATGCTCTGCTTTTACCTTCTGACATGTGAGACATCTGGATACAAACTCAGCTATGTCTCTCTTCATACCGGACCACCAGTAATGTTGCCTCAAATCATGATACATCTTGGTATTGCCCGGATGCATAGCAAACACTGACTGATGTGCTTCTTCTAAAATGATCCTTCTCAAATCAGCATCATCCGGTACACACAATCTGTTCTTAAACCAGAGACTCCCATCATTGCTCACAATAAAATCTCTACTTTTCCCGTTCTGGCAATCTGAAACAATCTTCTGAATCTTTTCATCAGCCAACTGAGCCTCTTTAATCTGATCTA
This sequence comes from Garcia nutans, assembly GCA_947685225.1. NCBI lineage: Eukaryota > Viridiplantae > Streptophyta > Magnoliopsida > Malpighiales > Euphorbiaceae > Garcia > Garcia nutans. The sequence continues at coordinate 37,941,405 of CANTUV010000033.1, read as the reverse complement.
ACAAAACTGGTTTTAATTGCAACTGTGCCAACAATGCACCATCATCACAAGATACAAAACTGGCATGCAATGCTCTCAACTCAACAAGCAACGAGAGCGAATAAACAGTCAAACCAGCTAAAGACTTCCGACTCAAGGCATCAGCAACAACATTTGTTTACCTGGATAATAATCAATCAAACAGTCATAGTCTTTAATCAATTCCAACCATCTCCTCTGCCGAAGATTGAGCTCTTTCTGGACACCCAAATATTTCAAACTTTTGTGATCAGTGTAGATAAAACATTTTTCCCCAAACAAATAGTGTCGCCAAATCTTCAATGCAAACACAATTGCTGCTAGCTCTAAATCATGGGTCGGATAATTAAGCTCATGCGGTTTCAACTGTCTAGATGCATAAGCTATCACTTTACCTTCTTGCATCAAAACACAACCCAAACCACTATGTGAAGCATCACTGTAGATCACATATGGTTTGCCTTCCACAGGTAAAGTAAGAACAGGCGCTTGAGTCAACATTTCTCTCAACTGCTCAAAACTAGCCTGACACTGATCTGTCCACACAAATCTAATTCCTTTTCGAAGAAATCTGGTGAGTGGAGTAGCTATCAAAGAAAATCCTTTCACAAACCGTCGGTAATAGCCTGCCAAACCCAGAAAACTTCTAACTTCAGTCACAGACTTGGGTGGACTCCAATTCAGAATAGCTTCAACTTTACTCGGATCAACTCTAATACCTTCTGCTGAAACTATATGACCGAGAAAAGCTACCTGGTCCAACCAAAACTCACACTTCGACAGTTTAGCAACCAACTGCTTCTCTCTCAAAATCTGCAACACAATCCGCAGATGCTTGTCATGTTCCTCTTTATTCCGCGAATACACCAGAATATCATCAATAAACACTACCACAAATTGATCCAGATAGGGCCTAAACACCCTATTCATCAAGTCCATAAAAGCTGCAGGTGCATTCGTCAAACCAAATGGCATTACTAAAAACTCATAATGCCCATACCTGGTCCGAAAGGCTGTCTTAGGAACATCATCAGCTTTGACCCTCAACTGATGGTACCCTGATCTCAAATCAATTTTAGAAAACACAGCTGCACTCTTCAACTGATCAAAGAGATCATCGATTCTAGGCAAAGGATATTTATTTTTAATAGTCACCTTATTCAATTGCCTATAATCGATACACAACCTCATAGTACCATCTTTCTTCTTCACAAATAAAACAGGAGCTCCCCAAGGTGAAACACTGGGGCGAATAAATCCTTTGTCCAACAACTCCTGCAATTGCACTTTCAACTCCCTCAATTCTGCTGGTGCCATTCTATAAGGAGTAATAGATATAGGAGTGGTACCAGGCAACAATTCAATACCAAACTCCACCTCTCTCTCAGGAGGTAATCCTGGCAACTCCTCTGGAAACACATCTGGGAACTCTGCAACTGTGGCAATACTATCAATTTGAGAACCTCTTACTCTAGTATCTACCACATGAGCAAGATAAGCATCACACCCTTTTTTAATCAACCTCCTAGCTGCAACAGCTGAAACAAATAAGGAGGCTAGCTGTTCCTGCTCATTAGATACTATCACCTCTCTACCATCAGCAGTTCTCAAAGTAACAACTTTCTTTTTACAATCTACCACAGCTCCATGTCTAGATAGCCAGTCCATGCCTAGAATCACATCATATTCCTTAAATGGCATCTCAATCAAATCTCCAAGAAACTCCTCACCCTGCACCACTACCACACTATCTCGGTGCACCTCTCTAACAATCACACTATGCCCTAACGGATTTGTCACCAACACATCAAATCCTAGGGATTCAGCATGCATATCAGACACAGGCAAAACAGATGCACTAATATAAGAATGGGTGGATCCGGGATCAATCAAAGCAAGTACTGAAGTATCAAATAAAGAAAAAGTACCAGCTATGACTGCCGAAGCATCTGGCTGCCTCTGCATAACATATACCCTCTGGGAAGATCCAACCGCCTCTGGTCTACTCTCCCTAGATGTAGAACCTCCTCTAGAACTGAACCCAGATCTGCCTCCTCTGTTGACACCTCTGCCTCCTCGACCTCCCCTCACACTAGGTCGAGAAGATGCAGTATCTACTGACATCCGCTCCTGTCTCTCTGGACAATCTCTAATAAAATGCTCAGGAGATCCACATCTGAAGCACACAGCTGACCCACTATACCTCCAACAAGCACCCATATGTGATCCACCACACTGAGCACACACAGGTAGAGCGGATCTCTGAGTCACTGGGGTCGGAGCACTCGCCACTGGAGCTGTAGGTCTAAATCTCTGCCTCTGAAACTGCACTGACCTACCAGCTGGCCTCTAACTCCTACTGACCCGAGGAACAAAGCTTCCTTTACCTCTTTTAGCAGATGAAGACCCTGCCTCAAACTGGGGCCTTCTAACCCTAATCTCTTCCTCTGAAGCAGCTGCAATAACTTGAGCTCGCTCCACACTCCGAGCTGCTGCCACTAGCTGGGAGAAATCGTGATATCGAGATCCAGCTACTAAGCACATGATAGAGGGCCTCAATCCCTCCTCAAATCTCCTGCATCTATCTATCTCATCAGCTATAATGCCCCCAGCATAATGGCTCAATCTAATAAACTCAACTTCATATTCAGTTACAGTCCTGCTGTCTTGTTTCAAGCTCAAAAACTCCATCTTCTTCATGTCTTTGTACTCCCTAGGAGTATACTTCAATTCAAATTCTCTCAAAAAATCCGCATATGACAAGGTTGGTGGATCATCCATAGAATGGGGCACTGTCCTCCACCAGTCGTATGCATCCTTCTGTAGCAAAGATCTTGCATAGTCAAACTTTTCCTCCGAGGTGGCTTGCAACTGAATAAAGATCCTCTGTACTTTATCAAGCCATTGCTCCGCTACAGCTGGATCAACTGTACCTAAGAAATCCTCTGCCCCATACTTCCTTAGTTTATCATAGTGCCTCACTGATACCAAAGGCTGAGGGGGTGGTGGTGGTTGCACTGGTGTTTGCCTCAAAGCCTCTACCACATGCCTAAGCCAAGCTGGCGGAACCTCCTCACCAACTGGTCTCCCCGACACCGAAGTAGGTGCCTCCTCAGCACTATCAACTCTAGCTCTATCTTCCGGAGCTACACTCTCCTCACTATCCTCAACTGACTGACGCAAATGAGGATCCATCACAACCTATTTCTGCAAACACAGCAGAATACATCTTATTAAAGATCAGAGATTGCCAATCCCAAACATGTATGTTATTCAAAAATTCACTTTTTAAGTAAAAATATTCTTTTTCTTATACGTGACCTAGGTTGAGAATCTCAAACCTAGGCTCTGATACCAAAACAATTGTAACACCCCCACACCCAATACATACACACTACATACACCACAATGTAGTATACATGTATCGAATATAGGAATGCTACGGATTTTATTAACATTCAAAACATTTTAAATAATACCATCATCTTTCTCATATACATTACAGAAAATAAGTCATCAATTTGTAATATAAAACAAAATAGATATATAAATACATTTAGTTAATACGCAGCGGAATATAGAAAATATTTACATATATGAAAGAGTTATACATGATTGGCAATTCTTCTCTGATCTTTAAGTTCCCAAAATCAACTCTTCAACGTCTACTCTCACTCGGTCTCGAAGAGCTCTCGGGTTCAACTTTATCAACTCTATCACCTGCGCGATTAAACACTATCGCGCTAAGCCAAGGGCTTAGTAAGACAATTCATGCTAATGTTATGCTTTAGTGCAATGCAATGTTTCACATTTGTATTAATAAATCAACATCAATGATACACACTCAATCAATAAAGATCATACTCAACAGACAATATTCCGTGAATAGTCCGTTTCATCATTTCAGTAATATTAACATTTCATTACATTAGAACATCATTTATGATATACATAAAACCTAGACGCCTATGGGCCCATCAAGTATTTAATACGATATTCAGAATTTAGAGTTACTGCTTTGGTTCATAAACACCATTATCAAGCCCGTAGGCAACATATACATATATATATCTCTATCCATGGATAGCGTAACAGACCCAGTCTCTTGGATCATGAACTCATCTAACTCGAGGAGATCCTCAACCCGGCAAGACTGTTACAAATCAAATATCTCATAATATCAATTATCATAGTGTAACAGACCCAGTCTCTTGGACCTCAATTCAACTCAATTTGAAGAGATCCTCAACCCGGCAAGACTGTTACCTTTCATTAAATAGGCATGTTTTCAATTCAAGTAATTACCAAAACACCCTTATCCATATAACTAACCTCTTGTCTCATATAAGCCTATTATAGTAATTTTACATATCCCATAAAAATATCTCTCTTCCATTGACTCTCCCTTTGACTTATGTATATGTTATATATATCATCATATAAACAACATATACACTTTTCTCTAAACCCTCTTTCTTTCCCAAAACACATATACATAAGCATTCTCTTACCAATTCCTTTTCTTATCACCTAACATATACATTCAATCACATTTTAAACCACCAACAACAACAACAATAACAACATAATCAAAACTTCTAGGGCATACATAAGGATATTACAGTATTTTCTACCAAACCTCAATGCGAAGTGGGGTTAGAGCGGCTGTCTCCAAGCCGTTCCAACAAAGTTTGCAGCAAATCATTGTTTCTCTGCAACATGGCTTGCATCACTGATTGTTGCTGCTCTAAAGCTTGCAATCTGGTTTCGATGCTTGGTGGTATCGTTGCTGAAGTTGGAGGGGCAGCAACAGCAGCCTCGTTGTCAGAGTTCAAAATCTGCTGCTTAGCTAATGGACCTGCAGGTACAAAAGACACAACACCACCTTCCTCACGGCGTAGTAAAAACATGGAATCCAAACAATCCAAATCAAGAGGGGGCATACGACAAGCACAATGCAAATCATTTTGAAGTGTGATGAGCTGCTCTTGCAGTGCTAGTTTAGTCACAATGAATCCTAAGGACATATTTCTACGATGGCTAATGTTCCTCCGAAATTCATCGGTTAACCAATATCCTAGGTTCACTCTTTTGTTCACCACCATGCACCATAAAAAGAAAAGTCCAGCTTTACTAAGCACAGGAACATTATTATTGCGACCTGAGAAAGAATAGGCTAGGAACCTATGTATGTAGCGCAAAGCAGCACTTGTAACCAAGTTGGCTTTAGACTTGCTAGGAGCAAATTGCACATTTTGGAGTCCGGTAAGTGATTTATAAGCAGTCAATTGATCAAAATCAGTTGTTGGAAAATCACAATATGCATGGACATACTCAGGACTCACAACATTCTCTCTAGTGACAAAACCTAAAGCAACATTGAGATCATCAATAGAATAATGAAACATGCGACCCATAAGCCGAAAATGAATTGTTGGAGTTGAAATGTTGAAATTTTTCTTTTTATGCTCAAAATTAAAAGTGGAATAAAATTCCCTAGTCAACTCAGTGTAGGATGGATAATTCATAGAAAAGTATGTTTGCCATCCTATGTTAGCAATCAAATCCTCAAATTCATCAAACAAGTGTAAATCTCGCAAAGTTTGAACATGGACAGATTTAGCACTTAGTATTGAACAAGTTTGGTAAAAGGCATACCTCTTTTTGTGTTCACGGCGTCCAAAAGTCAAGTGACCATGCAAAGCCTCTGTAGCAGGCCGATATGAACTCTTTCCTTGACCAAACCTTGCTCTTCTCCTCTTTTTAGGGGCTGGTTCTGCCACTTTTTGTTCTTCCTCAGGTATGTCTCCAAAAACCTCTTCTGGAAGGCTATTCTGGGGGCTGGATGGTTGTTGCTCATGTTCAGAATGCACTTGAGCTGGTTCCTCATCATTTGCTTCATCAAAAATCTCCTCTGGAAGGCTGTCTGGTGACCCTTCGGGCTGCTCCTCATCAACAGAATGGGAGCTCTCAATTTGTGGCTGTTCATGAATAGAGTGCATAGGGACTGAATTTTCTTCATTATCCTGAACAAATTCAGCTGTAGAAACTGCTTCTATATGCTGATTTTGAACATCTATAGGAGCAGGAGCAGAATCATCTTTCTGTACATACGTAGCTGATGACCGAATAATGCTGGATGAACCTCTGTATGGCTTCCTCTTTTTCAACTGAATGTAATCACGCAACAGTATGGACATCTCTTCTAGGGAAAGGCAGGTTCCTTGAATATCGGGTAAAGAAATTTGTGATGATGTAGGTGTGGATGGTTCAGGTTGCGGTAGTGGGGAAGTAGGAGCTGGTTCGGAAAGTGGTGGGGGTGTAGCGGTCTGTTTGCGCTTTCCTTTGGTGTTTTTGGGTTGTTTTGATTGCTTATAAGCAAGCTTCATAGGTGGTGGATTAGGAGTAATTTTTGTTCGAGCCATATGGCAGAAGTACTGAAGTGATTACCTGCAAGAGTTAAGTGCAAAATGCAACCAAAACAAACAACGAACAAGCACAAACAGGCGCAATGATAAGTAAGCTCCACGTTCAGCAAAAACTCGCAGTGGAACCAATATGAATTTCAAGGTACAGCAGCGACTAGATAAAGATGAGAACAATCAAACTTCACAATGCAATATCAACTAAGTTCCAAGTTTAAAACAACCAAGCATGAGATAATTATAAAGTGTCTTTGAATGCAGAATTTCTACCTCAAATCAAACCAAACTCATCATTGTTGCTCAATACCAGCAATAAACATCATAATATTCATTCAATTGATTCTCATTACGGTAAACCAAAAGTGAACCTAACTGTAATCATCAAATCCTATTCTAACACAGTGTCAGCATCCAAAAATTCACAATATTCAGCTCATCCATAGCTACTAATCTCAATACTCAATAAAAATGTCAACAGCTTGGCCTCCAAACACATTCAATTTGCTCATCAAGGAAAACAAAACTCAGATTTTAGAATACCCATGGAAGAGTGACGAAAAGAAAAAAAAATTAGAAACTCACCTGAAACGCAGGAAGAGGGAGGTCTGGAATTTTTTTCTTCTTTTTTTTTCGGTTCAGCAATGCTGTTGATTTGAGCAAGAGGGAGTGTCGCGATTTCTGGTTGCGATTTCTGGTTTGCAATTTCTGGTTTGCAATTTCTGGTTTGCAGTTTCTGGTTTGCAATTTCTGGTTTGCAATTTCTGGTTTGCACGACAATAGGTGGGGTAGTGGTATTCCGATTTGGGGATTTCTGGCAGAGGGTAGTGGTATTCCTATTCATTGGTGGTGGGTGGCTGCTGAAAGTGAGGGCTTGCTGGAATTTGAAATTGTTGGGGCTGCTGGATGGGGAAGAGGAGGTGGTGGCGGGTAGGTCTTGAGAGAAAAGGGTTGAGCAATGGGCAGCGGTGAAGAGGGAACCGTGAACCCTAGGTGGAGAGCTATCTTGACTTGAGAGAGAGTGAGGTGGGTGGGGTTATTTAGCTGTTACTGAGCTGCAAAATAAAAAGAGATATTAGGAGAGTAAGTTAAAAGAGAACAAAGCTGATGGTTAAAAAAAAAATAAATAAATAAATAAAGAAATAAAATAAAACTTCCTACTTCTTTGAAGCATTGTAAACACGTGAGTAAGAAGTTTACTGCCAGTAATATAAAACCACCATTAAAGCCCAACTTTTAACCCCCCACCTTACTCAAAATTTTCAGAACTCTACTAGGAAGAAGATGACACTGTTTTTTTTTTTTTATAAAAACAAAAACAAAGAACAGAAAATTGGTTGACTTGGGTTGCCTCCCAAGTAGCGCCCTTGTTTAACGTCTGAGGCTCGACATTCTCAAAACTTCTAAGTCAATTCCTTGGGGTCTTTCAACTCCATATCTTCTGCCCCAGTAGTCTCAAGTCCTTCGTAGAATGGTTTTAATCGGTGCCCATTGACTTTAAAAATTTTGTTGGTTTCAAGACTATGAATCTCCACTGCACCATGAGCAAAAACATTAGTGACTACAAAAGGTCCCATCCATCTGGACCTCAATTTACCAGGAAATAGTTTTAATTTAGAATTAAAAAGCAGAACTTTTTGACCAATTTTGAATGTTTTCCTCGAGACCATTCTGTCATGAAAAGCTTTTGTTTTCTCCTTGTAAATTCTTGAGCTCTCGTAAGCTTCATTTCTTATTTCCTCCAATTCTTGCAATTGCAATCTTCTTTGTTCTCCAGCCGCTTCCATCCTCATATTACACTTCTTAATTGCCCAGTAAGCTTTATGTTCGACTTCTACCGGTAGATGGCATGGCTTGCCGTATACCAACCGATATGGCGACATACCAATTGGAGTCTTGTATGCTGTTCGGTAGGCCTATAGAGCATCTTCCAGCCTTGTACTCCAATCTTTCCTAGTAGGATTGACAGTCTTCTCTAGGATTGACTTCACTTCTCTATTCGAAATCTCAGCTTGGCCGTTTGTTTGAGGGTGGTAAGCTATGGAAGTACAATGAGTGACTCCATATTTCTTGAAAAGATTTTCCATAACCTTATTGCAAAAGTGAGTTCCTCGATCACTAATGACTGCCCTTGGGATCCCGAACCTTGCAAAGATATTGCTTTTCACAAACTTTACCACTATTGCAGCGTCGTCGGTCCGTGTAGCCTTAGCTTCCACCCACTTAGAAACATAGTCCACTGCTAGCAGTATGTAGGTGTTTCCGAAAGATGACGGAAACGGTCCCATGAAATCAATGCCCCATACGTTGAATATCTCGCACACCAGGATAGAGGTCAAGGGCATTTGATCCTTACGGCCTAGGCTGCCTGTCCTTTGGCAATTTGCACAAGACTTGCAAAACAAGTAAGCATCTCTAAACAAAGTCTGCCAAATTAGGCCACATTCCAGTACCTTGCGAGCTGTCCTCTTGGGACCAAAATGTCCTCCACATGCTTCCGAATGGCAGAATCGCAGTATTGATGAACTTTCCACTTTCGACACACATCTCCTAATAATCTGATCTGAGCAAAACTTCCATAAGTAAGGATCATCCCATGCATAGTATTTGGCCTCTCTCTTGATCTTTTCCTTCCCACTACGGGTCAGATCCTCCGGTAATGTACCTGCAACCAAATAATTCACAATATCAGCATACCATGGGGTAATTCTTTGTAATCCTAAGAGTTGCTCATCTGGAAAGTCATCATCTAAAGGCATCGGTTTTTCATTCAACAGCAGCCTACTGAGGTGGTCAGCTACTAAGTTCTCGAATCCCTTCTTATCTCTTATCTCCGTATTAAACTCTTGAAGCAAAAGAATCCAACGGATTAATCGAGGCTTTGACTCCTTCTTCTTAAGCAGGTACTTTAAGGCTGCATGATCGGAGAAAACGATCACTTTAGTTCCCAACAAGTATGATCTGAATTTTTCCAAAGCAAACACTATCGCCAAAAGCTCTTTCTCCGTGGTGGAGTAGTTGCATTGAGCATTGTCTAGTGTCCTCGAGGCATAATAAATGACGTGAGGATTCTTGTCAATCCGCTGCCCAAGAACAACTCCTACAGCATAGTTGCTTGCATCACACATGATCTCAAAAGGATGATCCCAATTTGGTGGTTGTACTATAGGTGCAGAAATCAGCTCTTCCTTTAGCCTATCAAAAGCTTCCTTGCACTCATCATCAAACTTAAAAGGTACATCTTTTTGCAAAAGCTTGCAAAGTGGTTGGGCAATCTTTGAGAAATCCTTAATAAATCGCCTGTAAAAACCTGCATGACCAAGAAAAGAGCGAATCTCCCGCACACTAGTAGGATTAGGTAAGGATTTAATCACATCAATTTTTGCTTTATCAACCTCAATACCTTTAGATGAGACAATATGACCTAGAATCAAACCTTGATCCACCATAAAGTGACATTTCTCATAATTTAGGACAAGGTTTGATTCTATACACCTTTCTAGCACTTTTGTAAGGTTAGCTAAGCATTCATCAAAAGTATTACCATGAACGGTAAAATCATCCATAAATACCTCAATGATATTCTCCACATAGTCTGAAAATATACTAACCATACATCTCTGGAAGGTGGCTGGAGCGTTGCAAAGCCCGAATGGCATTCGCCTATATGCGAAAGTACCAAAAGGGCATGTGAAAGTCATCTTCTCTTGATCTTCGGGTGCCACCGGAATCTGGAAAAAACCTGAAAAACCATCTAAACAACAATAGTGAGAACGATCTGCCAATCTTTCTAACATTTGTTCAATAAAAGGAAGTGGAAAGTGGTCTTTTCTAGTGGCTGCATTTAGCTTCCTATAGTCTATACAAACTCTCCACCCATTTTGAACCCTTGTTGGCACTAACTCTCCTTGATCATTCTCAACAACAGTGATCCCCGTCTTCTTGGGTACTACTTGCACTGGACTCACCCACTTACTATCGGAAATCGGGTAAATGATACCCGCATCTAACAACTTCAAAATCTCTTTCTTCACAACCTCCATCATGGGTGGATTTAAGCGTCTCTGAGCTTCTCTACTAGGTTTGCTGCCCTCCTCTAATAAAATCTTGTGCATACAAGTGGACGGACTCAAACCTTTAATGTCAGCTATCGTCCACCCAATAGCCTCATTGTACTTCCTAATTTGCTGAATTGTCCTTTCTTCTTCATCTTTGCTAAGCTTGTTGGAGATAATTATGGGCAATGTATCTCCATCTCCCAAATATGCATACTTTAAATGACCGGGCAGCGGCTTCAATTCCAGCTTGGGGGCCTGCAAAACAGAAGGTAAGAGCTTTTCATGAGTACTAGACAATTTAGCTCGGCTAGGGCGAGCATGTAGCAGCTGGTCCGCATCCATACTTTCTGAAATTTCCTGCACATTCTCATTAATTAGAAAATTTTCCTTATGTTCCTTAATGCTTACCGAATTTATATTCCTGCAAAGCACTAAATTGAGATTATCAGTAGCATCCCATTCAAACACCTCTTGAGCAAGAGAATCAATGACATCAATACCACACACACTAGACACATCACAAGGATATTTCATAGCCTCATAAACATTAAACTTAACTACCTCACCGTCAAACTCCATCATCAATGTTCCTTCATAAGCATCAATTTTTGTTCTTGCGGTGCGAAGAAAGGGTCTCCCAAGTAATAAATCAGCAGAAGTAGAGGATTTGTCATCCTCCATATCAAGCACATAAAAGTCAGCGGGAAAAATTAACTCACCTACCTGCACCAAAACATCCTCAAACAACCCCACCGGGTACACTATAGACCTGTCCGCCAATTGAATTATAATGCGTGTCTCCTTCAAGGAACAACCCTTGAAGGTTGAATAAATAGATAATGGCATGACATTTAGAGATGCACCTAAATCACACATATCTCTCTTAATCCCTATGTTGCCAATTTTACAAGGAATAGCAAACATACCTCGATCCTTACATTTTTGTGGAAGCTTCCTTTGTATCATGGCTGAGCAATTTTCCGTCATCAATACTTTCTCCACACTATCTTGCTTCCTCTTGTTAGTACAAAGTTCCTTAAGAAACTTTGCATAACGAGGTATTTGCTTTATGGCGTCAAGTAAAGGAATATTTACCTCTACCTTACGGAAGGTCTCCAAGATGTCTCTTTCTTCCTTCTCTCTTCTTGATTTTGCCAATCTCTCAGGAAAAGGGGGCTGGATTACAAAGGGTTGGGGCTGCTGTACCTCAGCTTGCTTTGGGGCTTCTTTTTCTTGAATTTCCACCTCTTTTTCAACTTCATTCATTGTTCCACTGCTGTCCTTCTTTGGGGCTGTTGAATTTAGCTCCTTTCCGCTTCGCAAAGTAATGGCACTTGCATTTTCCTTAGGATTAACAACTGTTTGGGAGGGTAACTTCCCTTGTGTCTCCAATCTGCTCAACGAAGAGGCTAGTTGGCTGATTTGATTTTCCATATTCTGCATATTTTTCTTTGTTTCTTGCTGAAATTCTTGTTGGGAAGTGGCAAGTGACCTAACTATATCTTCCAATGGTATTTTTGAAGATGAAACGTGTTGTTGAGGCGGTTGAGCTTATGGGAACCCTCTGTATTGTTGGAAATTCTGGTTTTTGGGTCCATAGCTAAAATTGGGATGATTTTTCCAAGAATCATTGTAGGTGTTACCCATCGGTCTCTGGGGTTGTCCGGAATAACCTCCCATAGCATTCACTTGCTCTTGATCATCTTGCCATGACAAACACGCCTCAGTCGGATGGTCGTAAGCCATACATACTTGACAAGGGGCTGTTCTCTTTCCTTGACCTGCAGCCATAGATTTAACCAAAGAAGTTAGTTCATTTATTTTAGACTCAAGTGAAAGATCACTTACCTGATATATCTTCCTTGAAGGCTCTTCAATTTGGCTAAATTGTTGTGAGTTGGCTGCCATGGTTGATATAATCTCTCTTGCTTCGGCTGGGGTTTTATTAACAAGTGCCCCTCCACTAGCCGCATCAACCATTTTTCTCTCCATGTCTAGCATCCCTTCATAGAAATATTGGAGTAGGGATTGCTCGGACATCCCATGTTGTGGGCATGTTGCGCATAGCTTTTTGAACCTCTCCCAATAGTCATAAAGACTCTCTCCAACATTTTGTTTGATTCCACAAATTTGTCTACGAATGACTGCTGCCCTAGAAGCAGGAAAGTACTTGTCTAGGAAGGCTCGGGCCATAGCTTGCCATGTGGTGATGGAACCAGGAGGCAAATTAAGCAACCATTCTTTAGCGGCATCCTTCAAAGTGAATGGGAATGCTCTCAACTTCACATGCTCTTCCGCTACACCATGCGGTTTCATGCTTGAGCACACACCATGGAATTCTTTCAAGTGGTGGTGTGGGTTTTCATTTTTCATCCCATGGAAGGTAGGAAGCTGGTGGATTAAGCCGAACTTCAACTCAAACGGCACCTCCAAATTCGGGTAAGTTATGCACAAAGGCTGCTGCTCCACAGGGGCTGCTTGCAGCTCTCTAACACTCCGATTATCAGCCATCTGTTCCTCTCTTTCAGATTTTGTTGAGGTTTCTTCTAATTCAGGATCAAATTCAGTTGAAGATTCAACTAAATCAGTAATTATAATTTTTGGATCAGCTGTAGAAGCAGTTGCAGCCCTTTTTCGTAGCCTGGTTTCCTTCGTCAATGTACGAGCTGTCTTTTCTATCTCAGGATCAAATTCCAATTGCAAATTTTCAGATCTGGTCATTCAAAGAGGCAATAACAGTAATGTAAACTAGTCCTCGGCAACGGCGCCAAAATTTGATGGGTGTCGAATCCACCAAAAATAATAAACATGCTCTTCCTACAAAAGAAAACTTGTAAATAGGGTGAGAAGGGTCGAACCCTAGGGACTAGCCTTGCCCAAGGCTAACCAAAACCTGACCTGCTGTAATTTAAGAAAAATAAAATAAAACTAGGGGAATTATATTTATGAAAAATAAAACGAAGTTAAGTTTAAGAAGTGATCAAGAACGAAATTAGGACAGCAAAAATAATTAAAAACTTGAAACAATGGAAGACAAACTCAGTCAAAGGTAATTCGCGGTATGAAATTCATTTGGATTGATCATCGATTTCAAGATAGCTTTTCAACTCATTATTGTAGACAAGTTATAGTAAAAAAGGAACGTCCTCCCAACCAATTCTATCTTAGTATTAGATTATTAAGGTACGACCTAATAATAATCCTTAATTAACTAGCAACCCTAAGTACGACAAAGGATTTAGCCGTTAACAGCGTTAAAAATTAATAGAACCCTGCCCTGACCAACAAAAACTACGAGAATCCATTTAGATCAGATTATTATTATTATTATTATTATTATTATTATTATTATTATTATTATTATGTTGAATTAACTAAATTGTAATAGACCATTTAGGACTAATTGTTTTCAATAGATCGAGCCTCATATTGATAGAGGCCAAATTCTAACGGGACTCAATACTATTAGACAATGTGCATATAAATTAGTGTACTTGTTGGCTAAATATTTGACATATAAACTCTATTTTGATCTTTAGTATTCAAATTGAAAGGATTTAATCTTTGAATTAAGTGTTTTTACCTCAAGACTTAGGTATTTTCAAGTTCTTTGAAAATCAACCGTGTCGCAATCGTCCTAGACTCTGTGGCTGCGCCATAGCTCTTAAAAGCATTAGATTCACACAAAAGGGTTCCTAGTCACAAGTCCGACCGTGACACTAAGAGACGCAATGTAACACCTTATACCATAAATACATATAATACATATATTTATGTATACATAAAATACATACTTAAGATACGAAGGTACTACAATACATACATCTAAAACTCTCATTTTAATATTTAAATAAATTTATAAAAATAATTCTCTGAAAAAATTTTGCCAGAGTTTTATATGTAACTTTAATAAATTTCAATTTCAACAATCATACAACCTGCATAAAATTTTACTTTGAAAATAAAGTTTACAACAGATCCACCAAATCACAGTTTCATTAATTTACGCATTAAATCCAACACATCTCTCTTCAAAATACATTATAAATGTACATATATAGCATTCTCAAAATAAGTAAATAAACATATAATTTGTTTCAGAATTTACAAAATCAAAGTTCAAAATCTGAAAGTTATACATGTATGCAATCATGGCATGATTGGTCTTGTGACAAAACAGACACTGCTTGCTCAACTCACACTGGACCGCTCTACTCTACAGTCCTACCACCTGTGTGATACATCTAATCGCACTATGCAATTTACTTAGTGGTACATATCTTAAGAATAATAAATAATTAAATAAAAAGTACTTATCAGCACATAAAGATCACCAAGTTTTATAAATCACTCAACATACACACATACTTACACACACACAAGTGGGGCCCAACCAGTTTCTGCACCAAATCAGTCGAATTCTTTTTTACACCAGGGCAAGTGTCACATCAATCATCCTAAGGCCACCCCTATAGACACCAAGACTAGTATCATGTCATCACCCATAGGCCGCCTCTATTGATAATGAGGGCAAGTGTTACTTAAATAACTTGTAGGCTGCCCTCTCTCGACACAGGAGACAGTGTCTATCATCACTCGAAAGTCGTCTCCTCTGCACAAAGATAATCAACACAAGTGCGTCTCGCCCATAGGCACAACAAATATTAGGACATACCATTGGCAAACTAACTCTACAGTGCCAACAACAACCTTCATAACCATATCCATTTATGTAATCAAATATATTTCACATATTCATTACCATTTAACATTCACTTCACAACAATCATGAGTCACATTTACAATGTGACTCATTTCACATATTTTATTTCATCACAAACACATTTCATCAAAGATTATCATTCACTTTATCCAATTTCTCATATTTTTACATAATTCACCATATTCTATCTCTTTTCAAATTCACACACGTATACTTAATTCCTACATTTTTTCGTATAATATACAAATATAATATTAGTATTTAATACCTTTAGTTAATATATCACAACAATGACTACACACATACTTCTATACATAATGACACTTTATCACCATTTTTCTAAATTTCACATCCATTTTCATATTCTCATCACTTTTGTCAATTACCTACATTTCCCACAATTCTACCTCATATTACATATAATTTTAAATTATATCCTCAATATATCCCATCTTCACAAACATGTCCTTATACCTCATCATACTACATAATACTAATACTCTTCATGCATCTTATGCATAATCATCATTTTATATTGGACCAATACCTAACATAACACTCATCACACAATTAAACAACATTGCAAGAATTATATAAATGTCCATGTTTCAAAGCAATCATAGAAAAATTTTACCAAATCACTTCCTATGAGATTACAAGTTATTAAGATATGTACAAATCTTAACTGTGCTTTTTAAGCCCTTCAATTCCTTCTCCAATTTTTATTTCCACCAAAAACCCTAATAACCTTCTTTAGAGATTTCTTATCCTACACACACATAATCCAATAATAACCAATATTATTCATTTAAAATAACTCACATGCTCAAATTTTAATAAAATTTTATTTTCACCCTTTTCTATTTTGTTCAAACTTTAATATATCAAATTTTATTTCCATCATTTTACCATAAAATCATTACTCATATACCAAAATATTACCAAAACAATTCAATTTAATAATTGTAAATATTTATTACAAATATCCTAATTTCACATAGTATAACCCTAAATACCAACTTTACCAAAACTTCACTCATATCACCTTTTCAATCATAAATTCATATCATTTACATTATAACAACCCTAATTCAACTTATTTCAATAATTAAAATCATCCATGTTGGAAACCCTAATTATACATATTCTTTCCATAATCCTAAACTTACTCAAACTCATCCATATCAAAATTCTAACCAAAGAATCATATTATATACATTAAACCAACATTTAATTATTCCACATTAACAATTATAATCTTTCCTTCCAAACCCCTAATTTATACATCTTTACTACATGACTCTACTTTGATCATTTAAGCTCATCTTCACTAACTAATTATCAAATAATCACTAATCCATCATATTAACTCATTTATTATCAATTTAAACAATTAAAACACACATTCTTTCTCTAGACATTCCATATATAAACTTAAAAACTCAAAATTAAAAGCTTTTAAAGATGTACTTACTTGTTTTTTCTTGATTTCTCTTTAAAATCAACTTGATTCTTTGGAAATTTTGGTAAAATTTGACATGCTTGAGAAAAATTCTCTCTCACTCTCTCTAAACATCCAAAATTTCAGCCAAGCTATTGAAGGAAGAAGGTGAATAGTATTTTTTTCATCTTTTTTCCTCTTTACTATCCTTGAATATTAATTTATTTAATTATTTATTAAATTACTTTTAATATCCACCATTGCTTTCTCTCTACTTTTGACTTTCTTTTTCTTTTATTAATTATTTATTTTATTTTAATCTTTCACCCATAAATACTCATATATATGTCTTATATATTTTACTATATGTATATGTTATTTATATTTTACATTTACTTTATATAACTAATATATAGACAATGTATATTTTATGTGTATATTATGTGTATAACATGTGTATATCTTATACATATTAAGTGTGTAATATGTATTCAACATATATAATAAGTATATGTTAGGTATATGCTTTCTATATATTATATATCTTTTGTTTATACATCAAATACATACCCACATATACCTCTATCACACTTTAATTAATCATCAAATACTTATTTAATTTAATTAAGACCATTAATATTACATGCGACCGTTGCAAGCCTGGCACGACCGATCCCTGAGAGCGAAAATCTACTCTTCACACAGAAGAATTTGCACTCAAAGGTGCGGCAAGCTCTAATATGCCCAAGAGTAATCTCGCGATCACATAAAAAATGTTGCAACCATGAGATGGCTGGAGGCAAATTCACAAATTTGGCAGAAAAGTGCGCGTCTGAAGCTCAACGAGAGAGTCACCATCTCACCGATATTTCTAAGATGGCACAATTACACCATTCAAACTAGTCAGAGCTTTTGGTAGAATTTCTTTGCACCAATGAGAGCCAGCCACATATGAAGGTCAAATTTAAAGAAAAGTCAGCCTAGGATTCTTGTGATCATGGTGAAGGATTATTGATAGCGAGATTCATATAGGGTGGCGCGGAATGGTTCCGCTGACATATCAGTGCTACGTGGACTAGCCGTTAGAACTAGCCGATAGACACAACAGCATTCTCACGATAGTGCTAGAGTATAATTCGATTGCCAAACGCATCTCACTACCACGACACAAGGCAAGCCACCGCGAGAATCTTCTGACAGTATTAAATGTAAGAGATTTTGTTTGGTGAAGCCTTGATTTTTCATATCTCAACTCTAACGACTCTTTGGAAGGAAGATAGTTATAAATACTCTACCAAACATCGTTTATTACAATTTTTAAGAAATTAATAGCCAAACTCTTGCACTTTGATTTTTCAATTTACCTGGTATTCTTCATTTATTACTCTTGAGTATTGAGTGTGAGTATTAATACCATTATTTTAAATTTGGTGTGAGCTTATAAAAAATTAGGTTATAGAGTGGATCATAGAAAAACTCTTATTGGATTGTGAGGTAAGTCTTAAACCATATAAAAGTTCGGTGTGAACTTATAAAAACAGAAAGTTAGGATTAAATTTGTAAAAACTCATAGATAGTTAAATACTCAACTAATTATCGAGGAGTGGATGTAGGATTTAAAATCTGAACCAATATAAATTTTTTGTATTTTCTTCTCTTTTCCTAATTCCTTAATTTCAAAAATTTTTTAATTTCACCCTAAATCACTACAATCAACCAATTTATCCCTCTTGATTGTCAACAAAGGAAAACAATACCATTAAAAGAAAAAGTTACTGCCCTTCATTATTGATTACTGTTTATGGTTATTGACTATTTTGTAAATATATAATATTGTATT
The DNA here is from genome assembly GCA_947685225.1 of Garcia nutans. NCBI lineage: Eukaryota > Viridiplantae > Streptophyta > Magnoliopsida > Malpighiales > Euphorbiaceae > Garcia > Garcia nutans. The sequence continues at coordinate 37,922,903 of CANTUV010000033.1, read as the reverse complement.
AATTTGTTTGTTTATTGAGAACCATGTTCATTGCATTTGTGACCAATGATACTGTTAACTGATGACTTCTGGCCATTTTGCTTTGAAACCTCAAATTTAATAAATGTTACATTCTCATTGAGATGAAAACTTACATTATTTATCATATGGATTTCAGCAGGGCCGACTTTTGGGTAAAACAAGGCAAGCTTTTGCTTTAGGCCCCAAAACAAAAATAAGCTCCACATTTTGATAAAAAATATTATTTAATTAAATCATTTATCAAAATTATGTCAATTAAAAAGTATGAATACAAAAAGTAGGCCCCTAAAATATTTTTTATTGTTATAAATTTATTTTCTTATAACTCATAAAAGTTAAATTGTGTCAATTAGAAATTATATTCTGACTATTTAAAATTTCAGAAAAACAAGCCAATGGAAAATTTAATACATTAATTCTTATAAGGAGCTCTTGATAATTTTTTTACAAGTAATAAAAATAAAATAAAAAAATATTTGTGAACGTTCCTTGAATGAATAGGTTAGCAATTTTAAATAATTTTAAGTAACTTTTTTGAATTTTAATAAATTAAAATTTATTATTATTTATTTATATTTATTTGGCCTTTTGAGCCACACCTGGATTTCAGAAATTAAGGATATATATAGTTCCAACTTGTGAATTTCATCAATAGGAAGCAAGAGATTCGGTATAGTAATTCTTTAAAATACCTTTCTTTGTTGTATTGCGTAAATCATCTAATTTCTCTTGCATGTGGTTGTAGTTTATTATATATGGAAAATGTACAGTGAAATAACAATCTATGAATAAAAGATATTAAAGATTGTTTTGAAATGGCTCATTGATTATATGTTTGACATGATAAGATTGTAATATGATGAGTAATTTAAGCATAGATATAAATTAGGGAAATTTATACAGAATACGAGAATTTAGTTTCCCTTCTTCAAATCTATGGATATGAAGGATTTTTTTTTTCATTTATAGAATCGGCTTTTTTTTTAAGCTATTCAATGGTGATTTTTCTTTTTTATCTATTTTCTTTCTATTTTTTTGTTGTTTATATCTTGTTTTTATTTATTTTTTATTAATAAATAAATTTTTTTATTTTCATATTCTCAACATACATACAAAATACATAAATATATATACAAAGTACATACAATAAATATATATATACACACAACATATATAATCAAACATACATACAACATCTAATAATATCTACATAATTTATTTAATATTTTTTAATTTTACATGCACACAATATGTACAGAACATATACATAATATACATAATAAATATATAATATACACACAATATCTATAAATATTTATATAACATGCATACAATATATATATAATATTTACACAATAAAATTAATATTTTTAAAATTTTATTTTTTATTTATATAATATGTAAAATTTGTTTAATATATAATATATATTTTTATATATTTTACTTTTTTATATTATTTTTATGAGTGTTATTTTTTATTTATGATCAAAATTAACTTCTTTTTCTTTATAAAAAGCTAATACATTTTACATATTAAAAATATAATTAAAAATATTAATTTTTATTATTTTATTATAATATATTTATTAATAGTAAAGTTTAAAAATATGAAAATTGAAGTAAAATATTATTTGTAGTGAGAGAGGATGTATTTTTTTTATTTTAAAAAAATATTTTAGTAAAGAATGAGGTACTTTTGAAAATTTGATCTAACTTTTTATAAGTGTAAATATTTTTTTGAAGTATTTATTAAAAAAATTATTTTGATGGGTAATTTTATAAAAACCTTTATAAATTACCGTGCATGTATAAATAATTATTACATGGAATAACTCATTAAAATCCTAGTTTGCATTGAGTTTTACACTTGATGAGTGGCGAAGCCACATTGTAAAAGAAAGAGGCAACTGCCTCCACTTCTTTTCTAATAAAACACACACACACACACATGTGTTATTGATCAAAAGATAGAGTCCAAAAGTAGATCAAGGTCGATATGACTAGGAACCTTTTCTTTCAATATACATAAATCATTCAAAGAAATAGGCCATTGGGCTAGTTGATGAGGAATGGCATTAACTTCTCTAGGAACATATTTGAAAGAAACATCAGTAAAAGAGTTTGCCTTATGTCTGATGTCTTCCACGAGAAAGCTATAAACATCCATAGAAGGATCTTTATTCAAGACTCTTTAAATCACCATCTCTGCATCTGACTCTAGTTGGAGGTTGTCAAAACCACAGTCAGCTGCTATTTGGAGCCCAAGTAGTATAGCCTTTGTTTCTGCGTAAAAAACAGATGGGCAATTTGACAATGGGATGCCTGCTGACACCATTACACAGCCTAACCAGTTTCTGATAATTATACCAACCCATTCGTATCTTTCCTTACTATTGCATCAACATTGATCTTATAGTAGTTTACTGTGGAGGAAGTTATACATTCGTTCTATCCTTTAGGGGCTTCTTGTGGGGGAAGCTTTGGGCAACAAAATTAGTGCTTCTGTCAGCAGTCAGCTGCAACAATCTATTCACATTTAGGTCTTCTTTCCCATGTTGTAGCTGGTTTCTATCAAACCAGATGTACCATAGAAGGATGACAAAAAGTTCAAAATCGCCTTTGGATAGCAACTTGGCTATCTTTTTGCACCAGTCCCCTACATCAAAAGCAATCAATTTATCCACACGCATAAGCCAAGGGGCACCTTTCCAAACTTCTTTAACCCAAGAACATTCTTTGAAGATATGGATACTCGATTCCTCAATATAGCCACACTTGGAGCATGCTAAGTTAGTAACAATACCTCTTGTTTTCAAATTTGAAGCACAAGGTAAGATATTTTTAGCGAGTCTCCAAAAGAAATGTTTTGTTTTAGGAGGGGCTGTAAGTTCCTATACCATTTGCCACAATTCATTATCTGTGCTGGAGGAAGAAGCTAAGCACAAAGAAGCTTTTCATTTTTTTTTCAGCCTCATAATAGCCACTTTTCACACTATATATAACTGATTTAGAGTGCATCCAGAATAATTGGTCCTCAGGCAGTCTGAAGCTGATTGGAATGTTCAGTATTGTTTCTACCTGGGAAGGCAAGAAGCTTTGGCAAACCAATTCTCTTTTCCAACTTCTACATTTCGTATCAATCAAGCAGCTAACTGTTTCAGTTGGAGGGGTGTCATTATAAACCAAAGGCTTTAGGTATGTCTAACCATACAACCAGTTATGTCTCCAGATGTGTACTGAATGTCCATTGCCAATGTGCCAGCAAAGACCATCATCAAGTAAGGTCCTTGAACCCAAATACTTCTCCAGAAGTAGTTAGGTTGATAGCCAATGGGAGATTCTAAAAAAATCACATCTTGGGTAATATTTGGCCTTTAGGACTTGAGCACAGATTCAGGATTACAAATGAGTCTCCGAGCTTATTTTGCAAGTAGGGCTTGGTTAAAAGGTTGCAAATTTCTAAAGCCCATTTTCCCTTGCCTTTTTGATGAACAAAGTGATTCCCAGTTAATCCAATGCACTCGTCTCCTACTTGTGTTATTTCTCCACCAAAATTTGTAAATCATTTGTTCCAACTCAGCATAAAAAGTGTTTGGTAATGCGAAGCAGCTCATAATATATTGGGGGATCGCTTGGGCCACTGCCTTGATTAGAATTTCCCTACCAGCAGAAGATATGACTCTTTCATTCCATCCTTTTAGCTTTTTCCACAACCTTTCTTTGATTGTCCTATCATAGTTGGAAGACCAAGGTACTTCATATATTGCTCCACTTCATTCACTGCTATGCAACTTTTAATACGTTCCCTCATCTCTGGTGGAACATTAAAGCTAAAAGATATATTAAATTTGTTAAGGTTGATGCTCTGACATGAATCAGCTTCATAAATGGTCAGGATATGTTTCAATTATTGACATTTCATTGTTCTAGCTCAAGCAAAGAGCATGCTATCATTTGCAAAGAATAGGTGAGAAATTGGGGGGCTTTGTTTACTTACTTTTACTCCATGTATGTCACCAATATGTTCAGCTTTCCTAATTAGAGTTGATAACCCTTCTGCACTTAACAAAAACAAATAAGATGAGAGAGGGTCCCCTTGGAAAAGGCCTCTGTTTTGCTCAACATAGCCTTTGACTTGCCCATTAATGAGGTAAGAATAGGATACTGAATTAACACATGACATAATAAAGTCGAGTAAAGTGTATAGGAAATCCCATTTTATGCATGATCTTCTCCAAAAACACCTGTTCTACTCTATCGTATGCCTTACTCATATCAAGCTTTAAGGCAAAAGACCCTCTTTTACCTTTTTGACATTTTCTCATAGAATGTAGAATTTCAAAGGCAATTAGAGCATTGTCAGCAATAAGATGATTTGGGATGAATGCACTCTGGGTAGGGTGAATCAGACTCATGAGGACAATTTTAAGACGATTAGCGCTGCTACTTTATAGAGGACATTATAGAGACTAATAGGATAGAAGTCTTTCATGGTGGAGAGGGTTTTATGCTTAGCAATGAGGGTGACCCATGTATGGTTAAGCAATCAGGCATGATTGTTGACTCAAAAAACCTCAAAAGAAAAGAACTAACATCATTACCTGCAAATTTCTAGAAAAATTTAAAAAATAAGGCAGACATACCATTTGGTCTAGGAGCTTTGCTGGGATGCATTTGTTTTAGTGCTTCATAGATCTCCATTTCTATGAAAGGAGAGGATAGAAATTGGATAGACTCAGGAGAAAGACGGCTATCAATTACTTCAATAGTAGTTGAGAAAGAGCATGGGTTTGTGCCAGTAAAAAGCTCTACATAGTATTCAATCATAATCCTTTCAATTTCAACTGCTCCCTCTCTCCATATGCTGGTTTTGTCTTTTAGTCTATCAATATAATTCCTTTTCTTCCTATTTGAAGCTTTTGCATGAAAGAACTTAGTATTTTTGTCACCTGCTTCTAGCCAAAGATCTTTGAAATGTTGTTTCCACATTATTTCTTTCTTGAGTAGCAGTTGCTCCACTTCGCCTATTAATAATTTAACTTCAGCTTGGGTTTCATTGGAAGTAGGTTTCATATTCAACAGTTCAATTTCTTGTAGTTTTCCTTGGCTTGTTTTTCAACATTACCAAAACTTTCTCGGTTCCATCTTAAGAGTTCTTTAGCACACTGCTTGATTTTTGTTTGAACATTCTCTGAGACATGTGACCCTCACCAAATATATTGAATTAACTGTTCACAACTGTGCTCTCTTAACCACATTGCTTCGAATCTGAATATTTAATTCCTTGCCGCTTCATTCATTATTAGTCCATTGCTATCTAATAGGATTGGTGAGTGATCTTAATTGATCCTTGTTATATGTCGAACTTTAGTCTTTAGGCAGATTTTGTCCCATCCAAGATTACTTAGGAAATGGTCAAGCTGCTCTCTGATTAAGGCAGAGCCCTCCCTTCCATTATCCCATGTAAATTCCAGACTCATAAAGCCAAGATTATGGAGACCACATGAGTCTAGAAATTTTTAAAATTTTTCTAATTGTGTAAAGGACTTTGGATTACCCCCCTCTTTCTCATGATTGAATAGAATTTCATTAAAGTCCCCACAGCAAAGCCAAAGATGTTGGTATAGCTCAGCAAGATGCGAGAGTAAGTCCCAAGCGAGCTGTTGATTATGTCTTTGGGGCTAACCATAAGTACCTGTTCCTCGCCATTGAGTTACCCCATTTGCATCGGCTATAAGGAAATCTATGCAATGCTGCGAGTAGTTAACAATCTCCAAACTTATTTCCTTTCTCCATCCAAGTATCAGACTGCTCGATCTACCTTGAGGGTTTACAACAAATAGATTAAATTGAGAAAATGTATATTTGATACCATCCATCTTATAGTTATTAGTTCGAGTATCTATGAGATAGAAAAGATATGGACAATTAACCTTAATAATATACTTAAGGGTCCTAACCATCCAAGGATTGCCCAGTCCCTGGATGTTCCAACTTAAGAGCTTCATGGGGCTAAGCGGGACTGTCCAGCAGTTATCGCCTCCACCATAAGATTTTGATCATCAGGCAATGTCTTTAGTCTCTTCAGACTCTCATCAATAACCATCAATAATCTATCACAACTACGCTTTTTGCCTTCTCGAACAATCAATGTTGGGATAGCCGAAATTTTAGTTTTAGTGCAACCAGCACCAGATGTCCTACGTCTACCCTTTATACTGGTAGTGTTTATCTTTCCCTTGCCTAACTCTCTATTCCTCACACATAGAATAGGAACTTCCATCGTGTCAGGAAGGGTGCTCTATTTATTATCTGTCAACCTTTTTGTCTGCATGCTCTACATCCTGCAACCTAGGTGAGGGTTCATGGGTAGTAGGATTGGCTACCCCACTAGACTAAACAAAAGATTCATCCATCACTAAATGGCCTCGTGCATTACTGCTTCTATCTTTTAGTTCTATCTCTTCTTTGCCAGATGAGGCTTTTGAAGCATAGTCCCCAACCTTACTTGAGTAGAAAGTAAAATTGCTTTTGTTTCTTAATGGTGTTGCTCGCAAAGCCGGATTATAAGGCCACTCCTCCATCTCGTCATCCTCAGATTTGTCATCACACTCATCATGATTGTGCCCCAGCTTCCCACACCAATAGTAGAAGTTAGGTAGCTTCTCATATCTGAAGTATGTCCATACCTCATAGTGTAGCTTATTCCTCAATAATGCCCTCCCTTTCAATGGCTCCCAAACATCTACTAGCACTCTCACCTGAATCCACTTTTCCCATGAATCGATATCACTTATGTTAATTTCTTGTAGCACTCCTATCTTTCGTGCGACTAGCTCTAAGGATTTCCTGTCTCTTCTATTCAATGGTAAATTACATATTTGGACCCAAAATGGGCGCCAGTTCAATTGTACATCAGATGTTGTTCAGCTCCTTTCAAATATGAAAGACTAACAAGTTGCCTGTCAAAGTGCTAAGGGCTTTTCCTCAAAACCTTGTCTTTATCTCGATCTGATTCAAATTCGCAGATAAACAGTTTGTTGTCCACATTTTATAGCTTGAAACCCTTCTTAATCCTCCAAGCACTCATAAACGCTTAATGGTTTATTCGATAAGATCTGTCCAGCCACACAACACCGTTTCTTAGCTATCAGTTCCTCCTATCTATCATCCTCAAATTCTAAAGCAACCTCCTCTGAACTTGTTAGTGAGAATTTCTTCCACATATGTTCCAATTCTTGAGCCATACCAATTACAAACCCAGTGTCTTCCCGACATGTCAAAAACAGTACAAAAACAAAAGAGTAATAGAAGAAGGGAGAGCAGAAAAAATTAGTAATACAAAAAAAAAACGGAAGAGAAAATCAAGAGGGAGAAGAAGAAGAAGAAGAGGAAGAAAAGATCCAAAAAGGAAGAAATGAACAGAAAGATTTCTAAGATCCCTAGCCGTCTTCAGAGAAAAGTCCACAAAGGGAAGTCAATTTTTTAAAATCTCTTGTTTGCTCCTTTTTTAAAATTTTAAATTATTCTCATATCCCTTAGTTTATGTAAGAAGTGAAAAAAAAAAATTCAAACTTTTCAATTAAATTAATTTAAACTCACCCAATGAATTAAGAGTCTAAAAATTAAAAATAAAAGCATAATAAAGAAGAAGGAAATTGAGAAAGAATCAAAGTTAAAATCTTTATTTTTTTAATATATTTTTATTTTTTTAAAAAAAATCTTTTTTACTTTTAATTATCATTTTATTATTTAAACTTCTAATATCCGTTCATAAATTTTATATCAACTATATTTATTAAGAGATTATATTCATATTTTTTATTAATTTAATTTTTTTAACAAATCAAAATAGATTATTAATAAATTAACAAATTTATAAAATAATAATTGTGTATGAAAAATATAACAAGTATCGAGACAATAAAATAGAGGGGTAGTTAGAGTTAAGTTAGGACTTTAAAAAAAATTTTGCCTCCCTTTTCTTAAAGTCCTGGATTCACCTTTGCCCCAGACCCATATCTTAAAAATGTTATGTCCTTAAAAGTATGATATAACATTATATATAATCAAGTAAATGTTAAGTCACAATTTGACTTTAGCCTAGATTATCCGTGATATATTGTTATTATTCATTGTTTGCATCGAATAAATTTAAAAATATTTAATAACTTTATTAATTCTGTACATCTTATATATTTTAAAATTATATAATTTTATTTATATATTAGAAATGTACTTTTTGATTTATTAATGAAAATTTATTTTGCATTCAATAAAAAGTTTGGTTTTAGTCAATTATTTATCTTGAATTGTTTGTTTAAAATTTATATTTAATCAATCGAATTTATTGAACTAACCAACTAATACATAAAATAAAGAAAATGCAAATGCAAGCTTAATGTTTGTTTTGGCTCAGTTAGAATCAAAATGTTAGAAAATCTATCATTTATGCCCTTATTTCAATGGAAATAAAATTTCCATTGGATGATCATCAAGTAGGCTTAATTAGTGTAAAACCCTTGATTTTTGTATGATTTTAAGTCTAGGGGCAAAATGGTAATTTTGCACCTTAGGGGCAAAATAGTCATTTTGTGCCCTTAGAATGTCTTTTTGATACTCGGGGCGACGAGACGGTCGTTTTGAGTATAATATTGTATTTTTGGCTTCGGGGGGTATTTTGGTCATTTTGGCGGTCGGAAAATTTTCGGGTTTCGTTTTACTATTTTTGATGTCATTTTGGTGACCGTGATGTCGTTACGGTTATTTTAAGTATAATTTTGCTAGGGGTTGTATTTCGGAAATTTTTCGGAAATTTATTAATTTTTTTAATTAAAATAAATTAAATAAATTTTTATTTGTAACAGTATACAGCTCACAAGGTATACTGACAGCAGTAGAAAGATTAAATTATTTCAACAATATAACAAACAGAAACATAACTCAACATATTTTTCTTGTAAAATAGACTTCCAGAAATTCAACATATATGAAAATTAAATCAAAAACATTTTTACACATTTTAATATGAATTTCGAAAGTTACAGTTGATGCAATTGCATCAACAGCACAGTTTGTCAGACAACAGTAGCAAACTTGAATTTTCCAGAAATATAAGATGCTCCAAAATCCCAAAAATTATTTTTCTCATAAACTAGACTCAATTTCGAGCCACATATCCAAATTTCAGATTTTTATCACGTCCCAATATTTAATTAAAAATCGTGCAACATCCTGCACTAAAATCAAACTTCAGCAGAGAATTAATTCATCCAAAAACTCAAAGAAAACAATTAATTCACAAACCCTAATACCCAAATCAATTAAATCAAACCTTAATTCAATATATTCATCAAGTTCCAGAACCCACACATTAACCCAATCAATTTAATTCAACACCAAATCCATCAAAACAATAAAAAACTCAAAACCTAACCTATTTTGTAAAAATCAATTTAATTAAATAATAAATCGAATTTAACAAAATTAATTAAGAAAAACATCAAACCAATATGATATTAATATGAACTAGTTAAATGGAAGTCGAAATAATGCAAAAAGAATCAAGAAATACCTCAAAAACACAAAAAAACTTGAAAAATCGAGCTGCTGGACAAGACCCAAAACGACAGGGGCGAGCCACTACGCCCAGCCGCCGAACGACGAGCTCCACACGCCGAACGACAGGAGCGCCGCACGCCGAACGACCCACGTCTCTCGCCAAACGACACCGGCTACGCGCGCGCACAGTGACGAAACGACGGCCGCACTGTTTTCCTTCAAAAACCCTAATTTTCTTCTTTTTTTTTAAGAATACCCGAAAATAAAACACCAAAAACCCTACCCAATCAGATTTTTGGCCTATTTATAGGAAAATAACTTTCCAAAATTATAATTTTACCCCAAACTAATTTATTTTAATTAAAAACACCCCAAAACTATTTAAAAATTCAAAAAAACACCCAACTAACTTATAAAAATTTACAACTAACCCCAAATTTAATTTATTTAATTTATTTTAATTAAAAAATTAATAAATTTCCGAAAAATTTCCGAAATACAACCCCTAGCAAAATTATACTTAAAATAACCGTAACGACATCACGGTCACCAAAATGACATCAAAAATAGTAAAACGAAACCCGAAAATTTTCCGACCGCCAAAATGACCAAAATACCCCCCGAAGCCAAAAATACAATATTATACTCAAAACGACCGTCTCGTCGCCCCGAGTATCAAAAAGACATTCTAAGGGCACAAAATGACTATTTTGCCCCTAAGGTGCAAAATTACCATTTTGCCCCTAGACTTAAAATCATACAAAAATCAAGGGTTTTACAATCTAACCCCCTTAAAGTAATTGCGTCCATGCAATTAAATCCAACATAATCATTATCCATCAAAAACTGTCATTACAATAGTTATACCCAAATCCGGATGGTATCAGAGCAGGGTTAGATTCAGTCACACTTATAATTTGTCTAGTTGTATCCGGAAATCATTAGGAAAAATTCTTTCTGTATTTCTTTTGCTTCCGCGTTAACCGATATGCTTATACTAATATCAGGAATTATGTCTCAAAGAAGTACTGGAATTCGGATAGGGGGAGGTTCCTCTGGTGCTGGAACTTCTGGAACTGCAGGTGGTGCTAATATGCCTCCACGTGGACGTGGGAGACCTCCTAGAGCTGCAGCAGGGAATGTTAATACTGCAGGAGTTGTGCCTGATCCTCAGCCACCTACTCCTGGGAATAATCCTGTACCTGAAGCTGCACCGGCTGCTGCAGTGGGTCAGGAGCAGTTTATGACTACTATGATGACCATGGGTAGATCTATGGAGACTCTTGCCAATGGAATTGCTCAGTTGGTGCAAAATATGAATCAGAATGCTGGGCAAGCCAATGATCAGCCACCTAATATTGGACCCCAGTATGTGAGGTTAAATGAGTTTATCAGAGTGAACCCACCTACATTCTCCAACTCTGCTACTGAGGATCCGGTATACTTCATCAATGAGGTACGTCGGATTTGTTTAGCTCTCAACTGTACTGATGATAGATCTATAGATTTGGCAGGCCATCAGTTAAAGAGGTCAGCTCAGGTGTGGTTCGATGATGAGATCAGAGATAGGGTTCATTTCTGGGATGAGTTTAGGGACTTGTTCATGCAGAATTTCATACCTAGAATGTTATGTGGCAAAAAGGCCAAGAGTTTGAGAGGTTGAAGCAAGGGGATAGATCCATAGCTGAGTACTATGAGAAGTTTCAGGATCTGCGACAGTATGCTACACACTTGATTCAGGATGAGGCTCGGATGACTCGCAGATTCGTGGAGGGACTGAGCAATAAGTATTATGGTTTTGTTGCTAGCCATAACTACACTGAGTTGCATTTGGCTAGGAACACAGCTCTGGGTTTGGAAAACAGAGGTAAGACTGACAGGACTGAGGATACTACTGATGTTAGTAGGAAGAGAAGTAGACCTAATGATTTGCATGGCTACCAAGGACAGAACAGAGATCAGAGAGGTAATAATAGAGGTGGTCAGCAACAGACTTACCGATTGCAGAATCAGAATCAGGGGCATCCTGTTTGTAGGTTTTGTGGTAACCGTCATCCAGGAGATTGCTGGAGACAGATGGGAGCATGTTTAGGTTGTGGACAGATGGATCACCAGGTGAAGGATTGTCCTAATTCTCGGCGTGGTCAAAATCAAGGAGGGCAGCAGAATTATGTGAGACCAGCAGGGAATCAGGGTAACAACAACAGTGGCAACGGTAATGGCAATGGCAATGGTAATGGCAGAGGTAATGGTGGTCGAGGTTATAATGGAGGCCGAGGTAATCAGAATGGTAGACGACAGAATGGAGGTTATCGAGGCTACCAAGGTCAGCAGAATCAGGGTTATCACCAGAATAATCAGCAGCAGAATGCTGTACCCGTTTTGCCAGCAGGTCAGAACAATGTTCAGAATCAGAACCAAGGCCAGAATCAGAATCAGAATTATGCTCGGGTGTTTAATCTTAATGCTCAGCAAGCTCGGGCTGATAATAATGTGGTGCAAGGTACACTCTCTATATGTTCATTTGATGCACATGTTCTTATTGACCCTGGAGCTACTCATTCATTCATATCACCTAGTTTTGCATCTAGATTAACTAGATCACATGAACTTTTAGCTGAGCCTTTGTTTGTTCATACACCACTGGGGGATGAGATAGAGACGGCGGATGTTTAAAGTAACTGTATGGTCAGAGTTGAGGATGCAGATTTAGCTGCAAATTTGATTGTCTTATCTGTGTTGGAATTTGATGTGATATTGGGAATGGATTGGTTAGCTTGTCATGGAGCTAATGTTGACTGTAGGGCTAAGATAGTTCGATTTGATTATGAAGAAGGTAAGTCGGTGACATTCCATGGTTCCAAGACCATTGGTCCTTGTCAGATGATTTCTGCTTTAGGAGCTAGAAGGTTGTTGCGTAAAGGTTGTAATGCCTATCTTGTATCTATTCGGGATGTGCAAAAAGAAGAAGTTAAACCAGAAGACGTCCCTATAGTGCAAGATTTTGTGGATGTTTTTCCTGAGGATTTGCCTGGGTTACCTCCTGATAGGGAGATTGAGTTTTCTATTGATCTTGTACCCGGCACAAATCCTATCTCTATGCCACCTTATAGAATGGCACCGGCAGAGCTTAAAGAGTTGAGGGAGCAGCTGAATGATTTGTTACAGAAGGGGTACATCCGACCGAGTACTTCACCTTGGGGAGCTCCGGTTCTTTTCGTGAGAAAGAAAGATGGTTCCATGAGGTTGTGTATTGATTATCGGCAGCTAAACAAGGTGACAGTCAAGAATAGATATCCATTACCAAGGATTGATGATTTGTTTGATCAGTTGCAAGGGGCGAAATTTTTCTCAAAGATTGATCTTCGGTCTGGTTATCATCAGTTAAGGGTGCGAGAGAGTGACATACCTAAGACTGCTTTTCGCTCAAGGTATGGTCATTATGAATTTCTGGTAATGTCTTTTGGACTTACCAACGCCCCTGCTGCTTTTATGGACTTGATGAATAGGGTGTTTAGTCCATATCTTGATCGGTTTGTTGTGGTGTTCATTGATGATATTTTGGTGTATTCCAAGACTAAAGAAGAGCATGAGGAACATTTGAAGCTGGTTTTGCAAACTCTGAGGGAACATAAACTTTATGCCAAGTTATCGAAATGTGAATTCTGGTTGGATAAAGTTGTGTTCTTGGGTCATGTTATATCTTCTGAGGGTGTTCAGGTTGATCCAAAGAAGATTGAGGCAGTCATGGATTGGCCAAGACCAAAGACAGTTACAGAGATACGAAGTTTCTTGGGTTTGGCTGGTTATTATAGAAGATTTGTTAGAGATTTTTCTCGACTTGCAGCACCTTTGACTAAACTCACTCGCAAGGGTATTAAGTTTGTTTGGGATGATGCTTGTGAGGAGAGTTTTAACCTTCTGAAAGAAAGGTTGACATCTGCACCTGTACTTGTTTTGCCGGAGGGCAATGAAGGCTATGTTGTTTACTGTGATGCATCTGGTATTGGTTTGGGATGTGTGTTGATGCAACATGGTAGGGTAGTTGCTTATGCTTCAAGACAGTTGAAAAAGCATGAAGTTAATTATCCTACACACGATCTGGAGATGGCTGCTGTTGTGTTTGCTCTAAAGATCTGGAGGCATTATCTGTATGGTGTTACATGTGAGATTTTTACTGACCATAAGAATCTCAAATATGTTTACTCGCAGAGGGATCTGAACTTGAGGCAGAGGAGATGGATCGAGTTTCTGGAAGATTATGATTATAATATTCAGTACCATCCTGGGAAAGCAAATGTTGTGGCAGACGCTTTGAGTCGCAAGTCTATGGGGAGTTTGTCACATATTTGCTTGACGAGGAGGTCTTTGATTTCTGAGATTCACAAATTGCTTGATGAGGGTTGGACATTTAATATGTCTGACAAAGGAGTTGTGAATGGTAGAGGGGTATTTCTTGCTAGTTTGGCTGTGAAGCCAAATTTTCTTGACAGGATTATTTCTGAGCAAAGTAATGATGCGGATTTGGAAATTTTACGACAGAAAGTCTTAGCCGGTGAGAACAAGGAGTTTGTTATAGATGGTAAAGGTGTTTTGAAGTTTGGTACTAGGGTGTGTGTTCCCAAGGTAGATGAATTGAAGACTGATATCCTTAAGGATGCACATTTCTCTAAGTACACAGTTCACCCAGGTTCCACCAAGATGTATCGGGATTTGAAGCAGCTGTACTGGTGGAAAGGGATGAAGAATGATGTTGCTCAGTTTGTTTCTCAATGCTTATCTTGTCAGCAAGTTAAGTATGAGCATCATAAGCCTGCGGGATTGCTTAAGGAGTTACCACTACCTGAGTGGAAATGGGAGAGAATCAATATGGATTTTGTTGTCGGTTTGCCTAAAGCCCCTGGTGGGCATGATTCGATCTGGGTTATTGTTGACAGATTGACTAAGTCCGCTCATTTTCTTCCAGTAAATACTAAGTACACAGTGTCGCAGTATGCCAAACTGTACCTCAACAGGATTGTGAGTCTTCATGGGATCCCAGTTTCTATAGTTTCTGATAGAGGACCACAATTTACTTCTAGATTTTGGCAGAAGCTTCAGGAAGGTTTGGGAACTAATCTTCATTTCAGTACTGCTTTTCATCCTCAGACAGATGGTTTGTCGGAGAGGACTATTCAGACTTTGGAAGATATGCTGCGATTGTGTGTTCTTGATTTTGGTGGTAGTTGGGCAGATCATCTTCCTTTGGTAGAGTTTGCCTACAATAACAGTTATCAGGCTAGTATTGGTATGGCTCCATTTGAGGCTCTGTATGGCAGAAGGTGTAGGACTCCATTATATTGGGAGGAGGTTGGTGAGCGTCGAATTGAGGGTCCTGAACTTTTGCAATACAGTGCTGAGGTTGTACCAGTGATTCAAGACCGTATTCGGACTGCTTTTAGTAGACAAAAGAGCTATGCTGATTTGAAAAGAAGAAATCTGGAATTTGCTGTCGGGGATAGAGTGTTTCTGAAGGTGTCACCTTTCAAGGGTGTTATGAGGTTTGGTAAGAAGGGAAAATTAGCTCCACGGTATGTTGGTCCATTTGAAATTCTGGAGAGGATTGGTGATGTTGCTTATAAGCTTGATTTACCACCTCAGATGGCTTCTGTGCATCCGACATTTCATATCTCGATGTTGAGAAAGTATGTACCTAGTCCTGATCATGTGCTAGCTCCGGACACTGTAGAGATTAGTGATGATTGTTCTTATGAGGAGCAGCCAATGGCTATTCTGGACCGTCAGGTCAAGCGGTTGCGTTCTAAGGATGTAGCTTCTGTGAAAGTCCTTTGGCGCAATCATTCTGTTGAAGAATGCACCTGGGAAGCCGAAGAGCTTATGAAAGCTAAATATCCCCATCTGTTTGAGTCTTCAGGTATGTCTTAGACTTCGAGGTCGAAATCGTTTTAAGGGGGTTAGACTGTCATATTCTTCAGTTTTAGAGTTAGAGCACTTGTATACCAGCATAACATCATACTCATACATCGCATGATATTGTTTGTGACTGATGATTGACAATTGTATGCAAAGGATCTTATTGAAAAGGTGTGTGTGTAATGATGTTGTACTTGATTGATTGGCAATGACATTGACTGGGTTGAGCGCTAAGCGCTATTCATTATTTGTTTTGTTTATCTGAAAATTTGTTTTTATTTAATGAACTCTAAATGGATCAAACCTGGAATGGTCATTAGTGCTTGGTATTTTGTGGTTATGGCCTGATCAACCATAACGACACATACTAAGTAGACGATACCATCCGGATTTGGGTATAACTATTGTAATGACAGTTTTTGATGGATAATGATTATGTTGGATTTAATTGCGTGGACGCAATTACTTTAAGGGGGTTAGATTGTAAAACCCTTGATTTTTGTATGATTTTAAGTCTAGGGGCAAAATGTTAATTTTGCACCTTAGGGGCAAAATAGTCATTTTGTGCCCTTAGAATGTCTTTTTGATACTCGGGGCGACGAGACGGTCGTTTTGAGTATAATATTGTATTTTTGGCTTCGGGGGGTATTTTGGTCATTTTGGCGGTCGGAAAATTTTCGGGTTTCGTTTTACTATTTTTGATGTCATTTTGGTGACCGTGATGTCGTTACGGTTATTTTAAGTATAATTTTGCTAGGGGTTGTATTTCGGAAATTTTTCGGAAATTTATTAATTTTTTTAATTAAAATAAATTAAATAAATTAAATTTGGGGTTAGTTGTAAATTTTTATAAGTTAGTTGGGTGTTTTTTTGAATTTTTAAATAGTTTTGGGGTGTTTTTAATTAAAATAAATTAGTTTGGGGTAAAATTATAATTTTGGAAAGTTATTTTCCTATAAATAGGCCAAAAATCTGATTGGGTAGGGTTTTTGGTGTTTTATTTTCGGGTATTCTTAAAAAAAAAGAAGAAAATTAGGGTTTTTGAAGGAAAACAGTGCGGCCGTCGTTTCGTCACTGTGCGCGCGCGTAGCCGGTGTCGTTTGGCGAGAGACGTGGGTCGTTCGGCGTGCGGCGCTCCTGTCGTTCGGCGTGTGGAGCTCGTCGTTCGGCGGCTGGGCGTAGTGGCTCGCCCCTGTCGTTTTGGGTCTTGTCCAGCAGCTCGATTTTTCAAGTTTTTTTTTGTGTTTTTGAGGTATTTCTTGATTCTTTTTGCATTATTTCGACTTCCATTTAACTAGTTCATATTAATATCATATTGGTTTGATGTTTTTCTTAATTAATTTTGTTAAATTCGATTTATTATTTAATTAAATTGATTTTTACAAAATAGGTTAGGTTTTGAGTTTTTTATTGTTTTGATGGATTTGGTGTTGAATTAAATTGATTGGGTTAATGTGTGGGTTCTGGAACTTGATGAATATATTGAATTAAGGTTTGATTTAATTGATTTGGGTATTAGGGTTTGTGAATTAATTGTTTTCTTTGAGTTTTTTGATGAATTAATTCTCTGCTGAAGTTTGATTTTAGTGCAGGATGTTGCACGATTTTTAATTAAATATTGGGACGTGATAAAAATCTGAAATTTGGATATGTGGCTCGAAATTGAGTCTAGTTTATGAGAAAAATAATTTTTGGGATTTTGGAGCATCTTATATTTCTGGAAAATTCAAGTTTGCTACTGTTGTCTGACAAACTGTGCTGTTGATGCAATTGCATCAACTGTAACTTTCGAAATTCATATTAAAATGTGTAAAAATGTTTTTGATTTAATTTTCATATATGTTGAATTTCTGGAAGTCTATTTTACAAGAAAAATATGTTGAGTTATGTTTCTGTTTGTTATATTGTTGAAATAATTTAATCTTTCTACTGCTGTCAGTATACCTTGTGAGCTGTATACTGTTACAAATAAAAATTGATTGAGGGACTTCTAAGTCTCGAAAAATTATGAAATTTTGGTAGGATGCTTTTAAGATATCAAATTAGCTTCTGGTTGAAAATTATAAATTTTGCATATACTGGTTAATTGTTTTGAATTTTACAAGTTGATACTTGTTTTTCAGGTTTATCGGTAAAATTGTATCTTGTGTATGTTGATTATTTAAGTAAGGTGTTTGATGAATTTAAATTGTAAGGACTTTTTAATGATGTTTTATATTCTGGAAAGCAAGTTTAAAGGTGTGGTATTATGATGGTTAAGTTATGTTTGGTTGACAAAAAGGTTTAACCTGGTTGTGGAAATTATTGAATTGTGTGCATTCACGTCATGCATTCCCATTTGCACTTGCATACATTTGTAAGGGTGGTTGTTAATTGATGGTTAATGGTTAGGCGGTGGTCCAGCAGCACCTCAGACTTAGGGTGGCGGATTGCTTAGCTGACTGTTAGACCAGGTAAGTTCTATGGGTGTATGTGATTATTTGTGTTGTGATTATTTGTGTTGTGCTACTTGCTAACAACTTATATATATATATATATAAACCCTTCTTATATATATTATCCTTTCTATATATTCACTATACTATTCTTTTGAACCCAGCCTCGTATGCTTTAGGAGACAGAGAAACTTGCATGTGATTGTATTTATGTGATAATATTGATTGTGATATTACTTGTGCTGTGTGATGGTGTGTCATGAAGGGGAAGGAGGTTACTGAGGCTTAATGCCTATACTGCTACTGAGGCTTAATGCCTATACTGTTTACTGAGGCTACATGCCTAATTACTGTACTGTACTGAGAAGTTATAAGGGCGGATGTGACTGATATGATTACTGTACTGTTTACTGATTGGTGACCCCGACACACCATCTTGTTTGCTTAATTTGTGATTGTATTATATGTGCTGCTTATATAACTGTTAGATGTTTCTCTGCCTCTCATAGACTTACTGGGCGTCTATAAAGCGCTCACACCCTTACAGATTGTCTTGCAGGTTTACAGTGATTGCCTTCGTCTATCTTCTTTCTCTTCTTGGCGAAGTCGATCAGGTTTTCCGTTTGTGTCATTGGTCTTTCTGCTTAGAGATTTCCGGATATTGAACTTTTGGGCGGATTGAATCCGAATCCCTTATTGTGTAATAAGTAGAACTTGTCTGCATTAGATTTCCTGAATGATTATATTGTGACTTGATTATATTGATGGTTTGCATTTGATATAGGATTGAGGATTATTTAAGTTTTGAACTATTTTGCACTTAGACTGTTATGAATGTTTTTATAGGCTTATGTGGTCGGACTTCAGTTTGGCTGCATGCCGGTCATGGCCCCGGGTTGGGTCGTGACAATTAGCATTAAAAAATTAATATTTTTTCTTAACTTAAGCATGATAAAATCATATTTTATTAAAAATAAACATCAAACTCCAAATCATCTCCTCTAGCAACATAAAATACAAAATTTCCAAAACCCATAATAAAAAAAATTCAAACTTTAAGTAGAGGGATCCATGAAGGAAACTTAAAATAAAAAATTCAATCTTATTTTTAAAAATTAAAAATTCAAACTTTAATCTAAAATTTTTCGACGGCCTCTAGTTCCTCATGATGTCGGAGTTTTTTGTTGGAGCATATATAATAATAATACACTCTCCTTTCTATCCTACCCATTAATCAAATAAAACAAGTAAAACCCATGAAATTCTCTTGCCCATTAATCAAACAAAGAAAATGAGAGGATATCAGAGGATGCAAATGTATGGATGTTACTGATTTACTAATCTACAGCACATGCAAATACAATGCCTGATGATGAAAATACCCAAATAATTAATCCTAAAAATAAATTGGGAAAATAATCATATTGGGTTTGTAGAAGTCCAAATTAAATTTCCATCTCAAATCCAAAAGAAATTGCACAAAAGAATTCAATTTTTTAACATTATGCAAAAAGTCCCAGATGAAAAACATGATACACCCAAAGGCATTCATGCAAACACTAACAATTCAATTATCACAATAATTCCATATATGCCCATTAAACAAAGTGACTCAATCTCATACCTAATGAAATAAATTATTAAAACTACAAAAGAAAGAATGAGAAAATTAAGAACAAAAAATTCATACCTTGATTGGGATTTGAGAAATGCATAAGCAAGAAGAGAAAGTCACGGCTGGTTCAAAATAGAGATATTCAACAACAATGATGGCCTCCTTATTTTGTTCAAGCTAGTAATTATTAAAAGTATCAAAAAGCCAAAAATGGTGAGATGGGTATTTGCTACTATAAAGAGAAAAATGGGTGTATCAGGCAGGGAGCACAAGCTTAGGAAAGAAAGCAAAGAAGGAGAAAAAGAAATCCCCACAGTGAAAATTGAAAATTGAAGATGTTTGGTTATTTAGGAAAGACGATCGTGTTTTGAGTTTTGAACAAATTTTATTTTAGTAAATAAAATAATAAATTTTTAAATGGGAAGACGATCGTGTTTTGAGTTTTGAACAAATCATAATTTTTTTTATTTACAAATTTTTTTAAAAGAGGCCAAAATCATAAATCAACAAACAAAAATTCTAATAAATTTTCATAATAAATTTTTTTGAATTTCATTAGATATTTTGGCCAACAAGATAGAATATATTATATTTTTGACAAAATAATTTCTAAATTATTATTATTTTTTAATTCATTTAATTGCAAAAATAACATAAAGTTCAAGTTTAGATGATAATTAATCTCATTTTATTCCCATTTAAAATTTTTTGTCCATCTTGCAAAAGCACCACAATTGATTAAACATTCATGCTTAAATAAATTACAATTTTTGAATAGGTATAATTCAAAGAAAATGCAATGGAAGTAAAGAAATTATTTAAGAATTTAACTTAAAATTATTTAAGGTTTCAAATGGGGATATTGATAATTGAATTTTTAACAATTTTTAAATTTTATTATACTGATTTACCTTTATTAGAATTCAATTTTACAAATAAAAAAAATTCAGATTTGAATCAAATAGAAACTAAAGATTTTTAAAGAGAAAATATAAATAAATCAAAATAATTTACCTATTTATTATAGGTTCTTGATTATTATCAACTCTTTTTGATGCTTGAAAAACCTATTTTAAAAAAATTGTCTTTAAACTTAATGAAAAAGAAAAAAAAAGTTCAAAGAAAAACAAAAAATAACAGAAGAAATGAGAAGAAAAGAGAAAGTATAAAATGAACTCACTTTGTTTAATTTACAATGTACGACTATTATGATTGTGCTGGTTGAATGGACCCCTCCATAAAAAATATGTGTTATATCATTATTATTTTATTTTTTTCATTCTAATTTGTTGGGCTACACTTACAATTTTTAACACAGCCAAAGACATAGGGAGTTAAGTTTGGAACTATTTGTGCAATTACTGCTTTAATGAGAGCTTGGATTGGTGTTTGATAATCAATGGTGATAAAGGATACCCGATTAATCAAATTTGTTGAAGATGTGAGAGCTTCTCCCTAATAAGATAATTGCATATGAGCTTCTATCAATAAGTTGCGAACCACTTCTAATTAATGACGTTTTTTCTCTCAGTCACTCTATTCTACTGGGGTATATTGGGATAAGTAAGTTGATGAAGAATTCCTTCTACTGTTAAATACCGTTGAAATTCAAAATTTAAATGCTCACCTCTAGTATCACTACGCAAGACTTGCACCTTTGCATTGTACTAGGTATAAATTATTTTGTGAAATCTATAAAATAATATATACACTTCACTTTTTGACTTCCCGTGCCTGGGGGAGGTGGCTCCTGCGAGGGCAATGGACCCCTCTCCCTCCTCCCACCATGTAAATTATATATATATATAACTATTATATAAATTATATATATTTATATATAAATCATGGCTTTTTTTTTCATCATATATATATATTTTTAATTAGTATATATTTAGAGTTTTATGATTAGGTATATAGATTAATGCTAAAATTTTATAATTTGATTATAAATTAGGTAAAATTAATATTCTCATTTGGAATAGTATTTTTATAAAATTGAATTCAATAAAATCATCTTAATAAATTAATATATCTAAAAATTAAAATGAAAAGACATAGTAAAAAATTTAATAAATTTTTAGAATTTAATAATATAAAATATAAAATAACAAAAATCTAAATTTTTTATAATATTAAATATTCAATTTTATTTTCAATTCACCTACAATTGTTTTACCTTTAAAAATTTATTCTCATTTAATTCCTGGTTACGTCACTGAACGCATTCAAGTCATTGTGGTGCAATCATCAATAAAAGTAACAAATCAATATGACCCACCTAATATAGCTACTTTAGATGGACTCCAAACATCAAAATGTGTAACCATAAAATGAGTCAAACTTCTATTCACATTTAATGGAAATTTTGCATGATGACAATTTGCAAGTTCACAAACATCACATCAAAAACTAGAAATATCAATCTTTGTGAATAATTTGAGAAATAATTTTTTAAGACACGTAGCATAAGAAGCATATCTTAGATGTCAATGCCATAGCCAAATATTAGATTTTCTCTTTTCTTCTTCAAAATTATTCGCTATTAATGCTTGATGCAACTTATTCGGACTATGAGCCTCTAGGTCCAAATAATACAACTTCCCTCGTCTAGTACCACAACCAATCATCTGTTTTATTTTGATGTCCTTAAACACACAAAGGCTAGGCAAAATAATCACAATACAAGATAAAGTAGAAGTAATTTGAGAGACTGGCAAAAGATTATAATCCGAAGAGGGAACAACTAAAATAAATCTAACTTCAAAGTATCAATAAGAGATAAGAACATTTCTCAAATAATAGGTATAGCACTCTTATATCCTATATACATATAATACATACACCCTAATATGTAAAATATGTATATAGAATATAAAAATATCATAATTCTTATCTTTATAAAATTCTTTATATAATTTTAATAAAATAGATTATTCTTTAAAAGATAATTTAATGAGTAAATAAATATATATATTAGTAATTAAATGTTAAAAATACAAATTTATAAAAAATCGCTTAGAAAAATTTACCATAGTTTTGTCTGTAAATCAGACATTTTCCAAAATAATAAAAAACACAACCTGCAAGAAATGTACTCCCAATATACATACATTTATCCAATACTCCAACATTTCTCAAAAAATATTCAATATCTCAAAATCACACATTTATATATATATATATGTATGTATGTATACATAAAAACTATTTCAAATATTTATAATACTTATCCAGTGCATTAAAGTTACAACATTAATATATAAGATCATAATGCATACAAACATACAAACACATTAGGTTTAGTAAAACAAATACATATATATTATACAAGTGGCTATGGTCTGGTGGCAAAGAGTCAAGCTTCTAGTACTAATCCAAACAAATAGACCTATCAGGTCTAATGAGGCTCTCTGTAACTCCCCTGTCACCTATGTGATGAAACATAGCTTAATGGTTTATACTTTAATAACAAAAAAGCAAAAAAATAAATAATTTTTAAGAACAATGCAATATGTCTTTCTTTTAAAACATAAAATATAGTATGTAAAATGCATTGAATACTCATGAAAATATCAAGCATTCCACAAACACATACATTGGATCCAAATGACTCTATACAATACTCAAATTCCAGAGATATTGACTTAGTCTATCGCGACATCGGGGATCTAAGTGTCCAATTATACAGCCTGAAGGCGCATCCCCTATTGACACCAATGTGTTTAGCCCCGGCGGTAAATAGTATATCATCACACCTCAATAGTATGTCAATCCAATAGCACCAAATATAATTCTTTGGAACATAATATTATATAGGGAAAACACACATTTTATATATATTATCATTTCTTATTCATTTTTCATCACATTTTCCATATTCCATGTGCAAGTTCCATATCTTTCACATATTTCAATTACATTAATACTTTTTTCTCATTTTTCACATACCATACTCAGTTTCCATATTTTTCAATCATAAAAGCATATTTTCTTGCCACAGTCATAGTGTGACATATTTCTCATGCCAAATGCACAAAGCACACTTTTTATAAATTATACATAACAAAAATATTAACCATTCTACAATGGCTTAATATCTCACATTTCATACACTTTCACATATAACAATGCACTTATACTATGATTACTAATGATAAAGTATCTTAGCACATTTTTAAAAATCACAATATGCTAGGCAAATTCAAATGTAATTAATAGATATGCTATCAAAGTATATATTAACCTCAACTATGCCAAAATCTAAGCCCTAATCACCTTCCAATCTTAACTTTACCCATAGCCCTTCAATACTTTAAATGAGCAAAACCACTCTACTCAATCCTAAACCAAGTTATAAGTTCAAATATAACATTAGGAATTTATTCTAACACATTTTAATCATTCAAACATAACTTATATCCTTACTACCCAAAATTTGCTCCAAAACCCTAATTTCAATACTACTTCTCACAAACTACAACAAAACTCAACTAATTTAACCAACCAATCATAAAATCATCACTTCTACACTAAAATAACTTCATTACAAACCATTTTAACAATTATTGAGATCCCTTTCAAAATTGAAAATTTCACATAATTATATATTCAAAGAAAACTTAGAAAAATCACAAGAATTCTTACCTATCACTTAAAAATTCTTCAAAAGCACCTTTAATCATTAAAAAATTGATGAAATGTTGAGTATTTAGAAAAACCAAATCCTCCTTGGGTTCCCATGGTGGTTCGGCCTAGATGGAGAAGAATAATAAGAAGATGAAGTCAATTTTAACCTTTTAATTTCTTCTTATTTCCTAGACATATAATAATAATAATAATAATAATAATAATAATAATAATAATAATAATAGTAATAATAATAATAATAATAATAATCCATATTTATTCTCTTCCATCAAAAATTATTTAAATTTAAAATTTGTTTAATTTTTAACTTTTGGCTTTTTATTTTTTAGTTAAATTTATACATCAGGTATATTTTACATGTATTCAACATATACATTGTGTATTTTCTCCTTCCAACCCATTATTTAACCCTTCTAAATTATTTATTTAATTATACTTTAATAAAAATATAGATGTTACCAAGATTGAGGATTCTCCAACATTTTCGTCCTCTATCTTTGTATCAACCATAGTAGTAGTAGAGGTTTACTTGACTGTCTTTTCATCAATCACGATTATGATCCCACCATTCTGGGTATCCCACAAGTTCAAAACAACGATCTTTCTATGACCAAGCTAATCACACTGCATTTTAAGTTGGATTTGTTAGAAGTCCTTAAGTGGTTGGATTGTGCTCGATCTTATTATTTTTTATGAGACTAGTTTTGATTGGATTGGTTTCTGCTCACCATAGTTGAGGCTCAAATTACGCGTTCATTATCGCATGTCAAACAAACTTATGGTGCACCATCGAGTGATATTCTTTCAGCTCAGGAATGGGTTCCTTTATCACAATTTCACCTCAAATATGTTCAAATTCACCATCTAACCCAACAAGAAAAATATTTACTCTTTATCACTGAACTGATTTCCAATAAGATTTAACATCTCCCTTGCTTTCCATGATCACATAATCACGACGATCCATTTGACTAAAAATTTCAATTAATTCTCCATAATACATAGAAAGTGATTTACCATTTTGTTTGATAAAGAAAGCCCTTTGATTCAAAGAAAAAACTTGTAATTTATTAGCTCCATCATAAAAAGCTTTTGATAAAGCGTTCCAGATATCTTGAGTAGTGGGATATCAGGGGACATAAACATCAATAACCATCTATTAACTTCTTTATTGTTTGTATACCACTTCTCATGACCATCATCTTTATCAGTAGATGGTTGTGTGTTTCCACAAGTGAAAGTGAGCTTTTCCTTTTCAACAATATGCATCTCCATTATTTGAGACCATATATCATAATTTGTTTCACTTAGAATAATCCATGCATTGAAAAATCAATTTCAGACTATAATAATTGGAGTGGATTTAGTCTTTGATGATTCAATATTTTTTATTTGACATTGTGTCAAGTTTCACAAAGCTTTGATACCAAGTTTTAGAATAGAAGAGTATTTTTTTCTGTTTTATATTTCAACGAATCTGTACATAGGAATATATAGTGATAGAAAATAGTAATCCTTTAGTTGTTAATCTTACCATCAAGGATACTAATTTATAGTTTCCTATTTTGCAAAGAATCCATAAGTATCTCAATTAAATTCCTAAAATCAACTCTAAATATTTCAACATAATAACCCGCTGGGGTTAGTCCAGCGGGCTAGCGACCCAACCCACTGGGGAAAGGTCACGGGTTCGAACCCCCAAAATGTATTTCCGGGGATTTGAACCTTTTGAAAAAAAAAATATTTCAACATAATGGTTGTCCTAAATGAATGTGATGTACAATTTCTGCTCAATAAGTGGGTTGTGGGCCTATAAGCATAGTTTTATGATAGTGACAATTGTCATAATATAGTTTTCTCATATTGTAAATTGTCAAACTAACTATGAATTTTGAAAATCACATGCATTCTTATTTCCTAGCACTAATTTCGTGGCATTGAATTTAAGTTGTCATAATATAAATTAGAAAAAGTGATAATTTGCATTCATAGACTTAGTTTAGCAACAATATATATTAGATCCAAGAAAAAAAATTATTAGGTTAGAATTCCCTTAATATAGAAAATTGAATATAAATTCCTTCTAGAAATTTGTTAAACTTAATGCAACAACTTGATTATTTCTTAATAGATTTATTTGTTTATTTTTATTATTGAAATTATTGCTATGTTTTTTCTCTTGTTCATATTCACTAATTAATGGTTTTAAGTGTGTCCAATCTAATTCTTGGAATCACATTGAAAAATCATCATTGGCGGAACCAAAGGGGTCCTTGCGTCCCCCTTGGTTCATACATTTACACACACTCACACATACTTATGTAATGTGCTAATGAATATATATATTAATCTAACTAATTTCATAAAATATGTTCAAATAATATTTAAAATATTTTTAAAATAAAAAATTACCATAATAAATTAATAATAATCAATATATATGTAACATAATTAGAATATTATACATTCATTTATTTATATTGATCTAATATATAATATACTGAAATTTATGATTAAATTCCTTCATAAAATCTAATTACACTATAAACTCATATTATGCCTAAAAAATATTTTATTTATATATATTTTATCACATAAATTTATTCAAAATAATTAATTTAAACACTTTCTTTAAAACATCTCAAAAATATATAAAAATTATTTAAAGAATAATATAATTTATAATCAAAGTAGAATTTCAAATTTTTTAGTTTGAAAATTCCCCCCTACCACACGTCTAAATCCTGATTCCGCCACTAAGAATCATGGATTGCAATTTTAGACTAGTAAACAAATTATTTATGTTAAAGGAGAAAATTAAGTAAACAACTATCAAAGCATTAATAAATTTGGAGTATTTTGAATTTATGAAATTTAGCTACTTAAATATAATCTTTTGAAATAAGTATCTCTTTTTCTAAGAGTGTGAGAGAAGTCGAGCTATTTGGTTGCTTTCACCCTTAGGATTAAGAGCTGGTACATTTAGAGAGCAATCCTCCCTTTTGTAGTTTCAAGAAGTTGTGGAACAAACTTGTTACGATTTCGAACCCAAATTCACAGAACCAAAGAAAGAAAGAAAATACAAAACACAACACAGCAGATTTACTTGGTTCAGCTTTCACAAAGAAAGCCTACATCCAAGGAGGAGGAGATCCTCAGTCGATCAATCCACTAATCAGAGTCAAAGATTACAGAATACAGCCTCTCAAACAACCCTCCTCTCACAGATCAATGTTTCTTTGCACTTAAACACTCACAGAACAAGATGGTAACACTCTTGTTACAGGTTTTACAAGAAACAGCAAAGATTGATCAAACCCTAGCAGAGCAGAAAAAATCGCGCCGCTGGAGAGAGAAAAAGAAAAATACAGAAAAGGAAAAAACGTAATACCCTAACCCTTAACAGCAGAATATATATCATGCTCCTTTTCAAATAAAACGGTGCGTTTCACTTTACTCAGTAAAGACAAGTCAAATTACAGAGTCAACAAATCCACATATCTCCACCTGACTCTGAAATACTGATTGATCAACATTCAGCTCTCCTTCTCAGGTAATAACCATCTTTATGTTTAAACTTTCTGAACTCCAAGCATGCTTAATGCATCCTGAAATTTAGAAATAGAAACAGTTTTAGTTAGAATATCAGCAGGATTATTAAGAGTAGAGATCTTCTTAACATCAACTTTACCCTTTGAAATCACATTTCTGATGAAATGTAACCTCACATCAATGTGTTTTGTTCTCTCATGAAATACACTATTCTTACTCAAGTGAATAGCACTTTGTGAGTCACAATACACACAAGTTTTGCTTTGAGAAAACCCCAACTCAGATACAATACCTTTGATCCATAAGGCTTCTTTGACAGCTTCTGTCAAAGCTATATATTCGGCCTCTGTGGATGACAGGGCCACTATATGTTGTAAACTGGATTTCCAACTAACAATATTATTGCCAAATATGAAACAATAACCAGTAATAGACCTTCTTTTATCCAAATCAGCAGCAAAATCAGAATCACAGAAACCAATTACATCAAAATCATGCATATCAGACTGTTTAAACATCAAACCTACTATTTTTGAACCATGCAGGTACCTACACAACCATTTAACAGCATCCCAGTGAGTTTTATTTGGATTACTCATGAATCTACTCACTAAACTGACCCCATATGCTATGTCAGGTCTTGTACAGATCATGGCATACATAATGCTTCCAACCACATTTTGATATGGTACATTTTTCATATAATCAGCTTCAGCAACAATAAGTGGTTTAGAACTCGAATACAGCTTGAATTGTGAACCTATTGGAGTAGAAACAACTCTGATTTTATCTAGACCAAACATTTCAAGAAATTTAGACACATAGTCAGTTTGATTTAACAACAAAATGCCTTTATCTCTATTCCTAACTATGTTCATACCAAGAATTTTCCTAGCTGGACCTAAGTCCTTCATTTCAAATTCTTTAGACAGTTTGGATTTCAACTTGTTAATTTCAGACATACACTTACAAGCAATTAGCATATCATCTACATATAACAACAAATATATAAACATTCCATTTGGCAAAACAGAATAGTAAACACATGGATCATAACAGCTTCTTTTAAATCTGTTACTTGTCATAAATTCATCAAATCTTCTATACCATTGCCTTGGTGCTTGCCTAAGACCATACAAAGATTTCTGCAGTAAACACACATAATTCTCCTTACCAGTTACCACAAAACCTTCTGGTTGAGTCATGTACAGCTCTTCTTCAAGATTACCATGCAGAAAAGCTGTCTTGACATCCATCTGTTCTAATTCCAAGTTCAATAAAACTGTTATGGACATTATTAATCTAATTGAAACATGTTTAACCACTGGACTGAAAATTTCATGGAAATCAATGCCTTCTCTTTGAGAAAAACCTTTAGCAACTACCCTAGCTTTATATCTTGCTTTATCAAGACCAGGGACAGGAGGCTTTACCTTGTAAATCCACTTGCAGCCTATTATTTTCTTACCTTGAGGCTTAGGAACCAATTTCCAGGTCTGATTTTTTATCAGAGATGTCATTTCCTCCTCCATGGCAGCTTTCCAGAACTTCCAGTTCGAGCTGGCCTTAGCTTGCTCATAGTTAATTGGTTCACCTGTCTCAATGACTGCTGCAGACATAAAGGCAAATGCAGTTAGTTCAGCATTAACAGTATTGAAGGAATAATTATTTAACCTTGCTGGTCTTCTGGTTTCCCTTCTCTGTCTGTCTCTGGTTAACATGTAACCATCCAAATCATGATCTTCATGTTCTGAATCTTGGTCAGAACCATCAGCTTGCACATGTCCTTCATTTTCTGCAACATCATTTAAATCCTGAGGAGGAGCTGTCTGATCAGTTGGCTTGAACCTGTCTAACTCCACCTCAAAGATGTCAAGGTCTGAATTTAACTCATATTGCTTCACCTGCAAGTTAGTCTTATAAAATTCATTCTCATTAAAGGTTACATCCCTACTAATTACCATTTTATTTTCTGCAGGGATCCACAGTTTGTACCCCTTAACCCCAGCTGGGTAACCAACAAAGACACATCTTTTTGCTCTAGGATCTAGCTTACTTTGTTGATTATGCATGTATGCAGTGCACCCAAAGGTTCTAAGATGCAAATAAGAAACTGATCTCCCATTCCATATTTCATTTGGACATTTAAAGTTTATAGCAGAGGCTGGTGACCTATTAATTAGGTAACAAGCTGTGAAAGCAGCTTCTGCCCAAAATTTCCTACCTAATCCAGACTCAAACAGCAGGCATCTAACTTTATTTAGAATAGTTCTATTAAACCTTTCAGCTACACCATTCTGTTGAGGTGTATATGTGCAAGTCCTATGCCTTCCAATACCATTTCTGGTACAGAATTCATTAAACTGATTGTTTATGAATTCAAGTCCATTGTCTGTCCTTAGAGTTTTAATTTTACAGTCCTTTTGGTTTTCAACTAACATTTTCCATTCACAGAATTTATTAAAAACATCATTTTTGTTTTTCAGAAAATATATCCATACTTTTCTAGAGAAATCATCTATGAATGTGACAAAATACTGTGACCCAGACAATGACATAGGTATATTAGATGACCCCCAAAGATCACTGTGAATATATTCTAAGCATTCCTTAGCTCTATACTTTGTAAAACCAAAGCTATGTCTATGTGACTTTCCCATCACACAACTCTCACAGGTATTTGGTTTGTAAAACTCATTTATGTCTAATGCCCCTTGTTTATAGAGTTTTTTCAGCCCATTAAAGCCAATGTGGCCTAACCTTCTATGCCACAGAATGGTGGAGTTGCAACTGGACTCAGTGTTGGCTACAACATCAGTTACTGATGATGCTTCTAGATGATATAACCTGTTTATTCTTTTACCCTTCATAATACACCTATTTCCTTTAAAGACATTTAGAAATCCATCTCTGCCTATATGATATAAGCCCAATTCTTCTAAATATCCTAAGGAAATAAGATTTCTCTTCAAATCAGGTATATGTCTGACCTGTGTTAGCTCAACCAGTTTACCATCCCACATTGACAATCTAACAGAGCCAATACCTAACACTTTACATGAAGTATCATTTCTCATTAACACATTAGTACCAGCCAAATCATGATAGTGTGTGAACCAATGCCTATGTGGAGTCATATGAAAAGAACAAGCAGAGTCTAGGATCCAAACATCAGTATTCCTATTGTCAGTAACAGTTAGAGCTTCAATATCATCAACCTGTGTTGATGAATTTGCTGCTCCAGACTCATTATTGTTATTCTGTTCTATCTTTTTTAATCTCTCTCTACAAAACCTTCTAATATGACCCTTTTTCTTACAATAGAAGCATGTTCTATCAAATTTGCTAGTGTTATTTGTGTTTTGACTACTAAACTTGTTAGACTGTGTGGAATTGTTATTGGAGTGATGTGATTGACCAATATCCTGGGATTTAAATTTATTTCTTTTCTTTTTTCCTTTTAATTTTTCTTTAACATACAAGCTCTCAATACTGGTTTTCTGTTTATTAACAGTTTTAACCTCCAATTCTCTTAGCTTTAAGGCATTCATCACATCATTCACAGTAAGCTTATCCCTACCATATTTTAGTGCATCTTTCACATTTTGGTAGTTTTCAGAGATAGAATTAAGGAGGATAATCGTCTGATTTTCCTCACTCAATTCTTCCCCTGCATCAGCAAGTTCCAGAACTAATTTCTGAAAGTTATCAAGGTTATCATCTATTGATTTTTGTGAATCCATTTTAAAACTGAATATCTGTTCTTTCAAGAAGGCTATCCTAGACATAGACCTCACAGTGTAGAGTTCATTCAATTTAGCCCAAAGATCAGGAGCAGTAGACTTACCCCTTACCTTTCTGAGTACTGAATCAGCAAGATTCAAAATAATCGTACTGTAAGCAAGATCCATCAGATCTTGCTTTGCAGTATCATCAAGATTTGCAGGAAGTGCTTCCAGACCATCCAGTGCCCTTTTACACTTCTGTTGAATGAGTATGGCTAACATCTTTTCTTTCCAGATGGCGAAATCCCCCTTCCCGTCGAATTTCTCGACGT
This sequence comes from Garcia nutans, assembly GCA_947685225.1. Lineage (NCBI taxonomy): Eukaryota > Viridiplantae > Streptophyta > Magnoliopsida > Malpighiales > Euphorbiaceae > Garcia > Garcia nutans. The sequence continues at coordinate 37,891,102 of CANTUV010000033.1, read as the reverse complement.
TGATCTTAGTGATCGACATCACTTCTCTGTTTTTAGGGTTTCAGAGCGATTCAGTTTGTTCTTTTCTTCCTTCGACTAAACCTGAGACAAAAAAAAACCAGTAGTCACCAGATCTAATATAGTAAACAACAAGAAAAGAGAAAGAAAAAAAACTGAAATCGAAATCGTAAATAACTTCTCGGTTAAAACCAGAGAAGAATAGAAAACCCTGGAAGTAAAAAAAAACTTATCAAAACAGAAAAGCGTTTAATCAGAAACAAGGAGAGATACAACCTGAGTCACCGAAATCGCGATCGCTCTGATACCACTGTTACGATTTCGAACCCAAATTCACAGAACCAAAGAAAGAAAGAAAATACAAAACACAACACAGCAGATTTACTTGGTTCAGCTTTCACAAAGAAAGCCTACATCCAAGGAGGAGGAGATCCTCAGTCGATCAATCCACTAATCAGAGTCAAAGATTACAGAATACAGCCTCTCAAACAACCCTCCTCTCACAGATCAATGTTTCTTTGCACTTAAACACTCACAGAATAAGATGGTAACACTCTTGTTACAGGTTTTACAAGAAACAACAAAGATTGATCAAACCCTAGCAGAGCAGAAAAAATCGCGCCGCTGGAGAGAGAAAAAGTAAAATACAGAAAAGGAAAAAACGTAATACCCTAACCCTTAACAGCAGAATATATATCATGCTCCTTTTCAAATAAAACGGTGCGTTTCACTTTACTCAGTAAAGACAAGTCAAATTACAGAGTCAACAAATCCACAAAACTAATGAAGAAGCGATGAAGCTGTTTGGTATGATACTTTAGAGTTTATGGGCTGAGCGTAACCAAATTCTTCATGAAGGTATGTTCTCTTTTGAAAGTCATATCATACGAAGGGCATGTAAAATTATGATGGATTACCAAGCAACAAATAAGAAAGTGAATCCCACTAGAACAGATGTTGATGTTCGGTGGTTTGTTCCTGAGGCTAATGCATATAAAATAAATATTGATGCTGCTTTTGATATGGATCGATGTGAGGCTAGCTTTGGAGTAGTTATAAGGGATTGTGCAAGCCAGGTGATTGCCTCGACAGGTAAGGAACTGATCAATGTGATGGATGCAAAGATGGCAGAAATGTTGACTTTGTCCTTTGGTCTTTCTATTATAGCAGATTGTAATTTGCAATATGTGCTTGCAGAGGCAGATCGCCAGCCATTAATTTTGGCTCTTTAGATTGACATTCCCTCTCGCTCCTTTGTGAACATCATTCATATACATAATATAATGTAAGGTGCTATACTAATAGATTCTAATTGAATTTTTTTTTATTACATTTTGTAACTTTTTTTAGTTTTTTAATGTAAATTGTGATTTTATAATATTGTTTATTAAGTTTAACATTTTGTATTTTTATTTTTTTTATAGGTTGATGGAGTTTAATGGGTATTGCATTTGTTGGACAAAATCTTGATTTTCTTGGACTATGTAGTATGGAACATAGGATTTTCTTTTTTTTTTAGTGGATATTTATGCAATATTTAGACTTTTTATTTTTTTTATTAGGGCATTGACATTTTTTATTCGTTTTGCAATTCTCTTCAAATACTTTTATATGACATTTTGAGATTAATTAGTTTTAGTTATCTAAAATTATATTTAATTTGTGATTTCATTATATTTTATTTGATAAGTCTTTTTATTGTCAAAACTATGTGGGGGAAAGAAACAATTTATGCTAATATTATGAATTGGAATTAAATAGAATATGGCAATACAAAAAAAAAAAACGTAGATCCCAAAATAGTTGCGCAATCAATCATAAGAAAACATGTCATTACAACGTTTTAGTTGGTGACGCTTTCATTAGGTCGTTAAAATTCTAAGGCATGTATTTGCGTCGTTAAATTACACGTATCGACACTTTTGATTATGTCATTAATATTTATATTTACCAACACTTTAATTGCGTTAGAAACACTTACCAACATTTTGAATCTACGTCATTAAATAACAATTTTCAATGCAAAAAAAAGCACCAGAAATGTCATTTGCCAACATTTTAATTGCGTTGCTAAATACAAATTGTCGACGCAAAATAAACGCCAGAAATAGAATTTACCAACGCTCTATTTACGTCGGTAATAATTACCAACGCTTTAGTATTGCATTGCAAAGTAACAATTGTCAATGATTACAAAAGCGTTGAAAGAACTTTTTCCACGTAAATTTTTGCATCGTCATTTAAGGAACGACGCATCATTTAACGACGCTTTTTGCAATGTTTTTTTTTTTGTATGGGTAAACCTTTCATCGATGTTTTTTTTTTTGCGTCGTTAAATTTTGTTTTTTGCGTTGGCATAGACCTAGTTTCTTGTAGTGTATAGACATTTAGAGATGGCAAAGATTTCTACAATTTTAATTCTCCCATGTTAGTAGAGATGGAAATCGAGCTGCTCATGTAATGGCGACGTAGGCTGATAGCTTATCACCTTTTTATGTTTCAGTGTTGGTTGAGGAGATTCCTATCGATGTCCTTCATTTGGTTCTGTTTGATATTGCTAATATTGTTTCCTAATAAAGATCAATTTTATCCTAAAAAAAATGTGTTTCTTCATGTTCCACCATTTCATAAAAATAAAAGTTCAAAAATAAGAATAATATATTTTGCGTATTTTTATAATTAGATTGTATTCTTTTTTGTTCAATTTTGCTCTAATTTAAAATTTTAATTTTATATTTATCCTAAAATTAAATTAAATTAGAATAATAATAACAATTTCACATTAATTTAAAAAATAAAGGTGAAATTAATTATCAACTTACTTTTAAATTTCTATAGGAATCAATTGAATTTTCCAAGTTTGTGCAAACTACCAAGTCAATTAGCAAAATTTTAAAAATATTTAATTAACAAATTTAAAAATTAATTTTATAATATGATAAAATAAGTTTAAGAATTCATTTGCAAATTTTCTTATAATTACAACATAGGTATATTTATAATTGAAATTTCAAATTAAGGTAAAATAAAAAAATATAATTATAAAAATATATAAAAATCCAGATGAATTTATCTATTAGACCTATTAATAATTCTTTTTTTTTGTCCTCAAATATATCACTGAAATTAAAATTTATTTTCTAAAATAAATAAATAAATAAATAAATGTATCAGTTTAATTTAAAACAATTGAAATTGAAATAGATCAAATATTAATGAAACTTTTTATTGAATTTTGAAATATAATTTACAAAAATCAGTTGTCAAAAAATGATATACATGTGAGTATGATATCTCATTGTATCAATTTCATGTCACATTCACACATCAATCGATTTTACATCTTTGGCTGTTATATGAGTGTCGGCAAGAGACGCGGCTAAAAATAAGAACTATAAATTATTATTATTATTATTATTAATTCATTCTTTCATTCGTTATGCGCTTCTTCTTTTTTCTAATTTATGAATATATTTAATATAAGTTTTCTTTAACACTATTTATTATAATTAATAAAAATTTCATTTTATAAAAAAATACAAATAAAAATTTTCATAATAATTATAAATGAAAATTTCAAATATTAAATTAATCTTGATATTTTAATAATATGTTATTATGCATAGGGTTAAATAAATTCATTGATATACTTCTTTTTAAGAGATCACACATATATATATTGATTACAAAGTAAACTAATAATTAAGATGGTAAATCTTATTAAATATCTTCTCCCTTACAAAACAATTATACTATTATTAATATTGAAAAAAATAGAAAATTTAAAATGGAATATGTCATTTTATTTTAAGGATAAATAATAATAACTTTTGTGATAAAAATCATAAATTTTTAACATTTAATATATTTAAATATAATTTTTTTATTATCTATTGATTCATTCAAATTCTAAATAATCATTTTCGTATCAACTTTTTTTAATGGGAATGAGCTCTATTTTCTTTTTTTTTATTTAACAGTAAATCCTCTATTTAAAATCACCATTAATTTTTTTTAATGGAAATTGCCATTAAATTTTGGATAGATTATTCTCTTTTATTAATGCAATTTACGCTTGAATTATCATTTTTCAAGCTTTTTTTTTTTACACTAATTGAGTTTCAATTATCATCAAAATTTCAATTTCATTATATTATAATCTTTAATTTAAACTGTTATATATACTAAAACCTAATATTTTTACTTCAAACATAGTTAAAATCCATTAATTTTAATTTTCAAATAAAATAATTATTTAATATCTAAAAATAAAAAAATTCTACTAAAAAGAAGATTAAATATAATAAGATAACTGAAATATATTATTTAACATTAATTTCTTTTGATGCAATTTAAATATTAAATAATAATAATTTATTTATTTTAACAATATTATCACAAAAATGAAAATTCAATCTTTTGTCATTATTTTTTTTTATTTTTTATTATTGATACAAAAAATTTATTATTATTTTTTTATTTTTATATTTCTAAGGTTTATACTTCACACGGCAGTTGCACCGCGCTGTCGAGTATTTTAACAGCGGATGATTCGAAAATTCCTATTCAGAGCTAATAGATCTAATCTTAAGTTTCATTTGCGCTTTATATAAATAGTTTAAACTTCCAAATCTGGGTCTCTTCTCCTCATGGAGTAGCACTAGTGTGTAGCTTTGCTTCTTTTACTCCCTGGAGCATTAAAGAACACTGCACCCTACTACAGAGATTCATACTAGAATTGCTCAGGTTTGATTGGATCCCTTTTATTTTTGTTTGATTATTTTAGCCAAAATTTCTTTTCCGGGTTCTGTCAAATGTAATTACTTTTTCTGATCTTTTCCTTTGGATAACACAAAGACTCTTGCTTTTTTGAAAATTGTCTCGTGCTTTATGATGTTTTGATGCAAGAACAGTGAGATGGAATTGGGTTTTCTTTTTGGCTTCCTTGATTAGCTTGTGGGGTGGCCTTCAAGTTTTAAATCCTGGTCCCAATTTGAGTTTAGGCTTTTTGTAATGATTCTTGTATTGAGTCTAATTCTCAGATTTGAATTGAGTCATTTGATTTGAGTGTCCTTCACTCAGGATTTATCTTTCCATGGAAATTGATTAGCTTTATTACACATAAATAGATTTTCTTTCTTTTAGCTTTATACTATTCTCAAAATTCTATTTGATTCCAGTTATTAAAGTTTGCTGCTTAGAGTTCATTTTGTTTTATTGTTGTGTGGCTATCTTGTTTCTTGAATCAATACTTATGTTAACAGAGGCCTCTTGGTTTACTATGTAGTGCTAGAATCTTTAATCTCTACTATTATGGATAGTTTATTCTTCGGAAGAGTGTGCTATCCTATCTATCAAGTTTTAGCTTATATACCATTTACTCCTCACAGCAATTCATTTCTAATTTTGCTGCATCTTACAGTGTGCTCCAGCCTCCAGCAGATTTTCTTAGCCATAACATGGGTTCAAAGAATAACTCTCCAGGCAACAGAATACGAAGTCCTTTCTCCATATTTATCGTGTTTTGCTTGTGTTGTTTCTTTTACGTCTTGGGAGCATGGCAGAAGAGTGGTTTTGGAAAAGGAGACAGTATAGCCTTGGCAGTAACCAGAAATACAGATTGCAATATCTTTACCGATCTGAACTTTGAACCACGTCATAAAGCTATTGATATTGAATCATCTAAGCCAAAATCTGTAGTATTCAAGCCATGTGATGTTAAATATACTGATTATACTCCGTGCCAAGAGCAAGACCGAGCAATGAAATTTCCCCGTGAAAATATGATATACAGGGAAAGACATTGCCCGCCAGAAGAAGAAAAATTACATTGTCTAATTCCAGCTCCAAAAGGGTATAAGACACCATTTCCATGGCCAAAAGGCCGTGACTATGTCCATTATGCTAATGTTCCATATAAAAGTCTGACTGTAGAGAAGGCTAATCAGAACTGGGTGCAGTTTCAAGGTGATGTGTTCAAATTTCCAGGAGGAGGAACCATGTTCCCTCAAGGTGCAGATAAATATGTTGATGAACTTGCATCAGTGATTCCAATAGCAGATGGCTCTGTCAGAACTGCTTTAGATACTGGTTGTGGGGTATGTTTCAAATTATTATAATCTCTTTATACTCATGATACTGACTTGTCAATACATAATTATTCGTGTTCTTATGCATAATAGCTTAGAACTCAACCTGTTGTTCTGTACTCTTCTCCTAGCAGCTAGTCAGCATTTATTTTAACTGTAGTACTTTGGGAGCTATGGTCTTTTAGCTTTGTATATTTGTGAAGAATTTAAAGCTCTAGAAGGACCTATACTTTCCTGTTGTTTAAAACCTTTCATTTTAGTTATCTTGGTGTATATTCCTGCCCTTGATGTTGACTTTTAATAGATGCATGCCAAGACAGGGAAAAGAATGCAACAATTGGAGGGACTTGAGATATATGACATGTGTCATGCCCTTTATTCTATTAATTTTTTAGATGATGTCCTGTGCCCTATTTTTTCTTTTGTTTCAGCAAGCATGATTAAGGGGATAAGGTGAGGGAAAGAAGACTTAGATGGTATGGGTATGTTTTAAGAAGACCTCCTAATGCTGCGGTTCGTAAGTGTGAGAATTTGTTGATTGAGGGGGCTAGAGGTCGTGGCAGACCTAGAACTGTGTGGAAGGAGGTGATAGCAAGAGACTTACGTGCCTTAGATCTTGATGCGGATTTGATTAATGACAGACTTGAATGGAGACGTAAAATCCGTGTCTTGGAAGGGGCCTAAGGCTGGAGTATCTTTTTTGGTGTCTTTTGAGCTTATTTTGTTGAGAATCCATACAGCCGACCCCAACTTGTTTGGGATTAAGGCTTAGTTGTTGTTGTTGTTGTTGTTTCAGCAAGCATGATATAAGAGCCTATTAACAGTCTGATTTCACTTGATTTAATGAGTTATGGGTGTGGACTGCTGCAGGTTTTTCATTTCTAACTGGGGTTTATCTTTTGCATGCACAACAAATATGACAGGCTTGACTTCAAATTGTATTCTTTGTTGCATCAATGGTCATTATATATCTCTTTTCTTCCTCCTCCCCTAATCAGAGGGCTCTCATTTTGAGTTGGTGCCTGCCTTATTCAATTATTATTATTGTTGAGCCAATGAAGCAAATTATTATGTAGGTTGCTAGCTGGGGTGCATACCTGATGAAGAGAAATGTATTAGCTATGTCCTTTGCACCACGTGACAATCATGAGGCACAGGTGCAATTTGCATTGGAGCGAGGAGTACCTGCGGTTATTGGGGTTCTTGGATCAATACGTCTTCCATACCCATCAAGAGCTTTTGATATGGCTCAATGCTCTCGATGTCTAATACCATGGACCTCAAATGGTAGGTGTTTCTAACACTAACATTAACAATGTGAAATTCTGTTTCCTTGAATTGTTTTAATCAAATTATACATCATATATGAAATTTTCCTACTGGCAGATTATTAAGGCGATAGAAATCCTTTTGCAGAAACAACTGTTAAGGACATTCTATTCAATTTTTTTTATAATTGATAATCATTAGGGACAACTTCAAGATGCAAATGCAGTGGCTTTATATCCACAAAAGCCAAGGTCATAAGTATTAAAATCTTCATGAAATGTAAACAGAATTCTATCTTAAAATAAAAGCAATGAATTTCTCTGTAATCAACTCTTATATATGAACCCGGAGCTGATATATTCATGTGCAGTGATATTTACGAGTATAAAATTTAACATTTTAAGCCGCAAAGTACCAGCATTCTAGAAAGACGTGATATATTCACCTTCAGTGATATTTAGGAGTATAGAACATGGCATTTTAAGCCACAAAGTACCAGCATTCCAGAAATATTTTATTTTATATTTGCGTTTCCTCGGTATTAGGTAGGCGAAATAATAATGCCTTCAAGTTTGCTAATGACTGAACAAATAAGATCTCTCTATTTTGGTTTCTATAAAAAGGACAAGAAGTTTATGCATGAGTTCTAATTTGACATGTTTATAATTTTTACATCATATCATCCAAGGAGTACACAGTGATATCTTGTAATTCTCTCTGAGCCACTTGGAGAAGAAAATTTGTGAATTTCAAATTTGCCATTTGAATAAAAATTAAGATGAGTTGTGATCCAAAAGAACATAAATTTTAGCGAAGGGTGTCATATCGGGCGAGCTAAGCTCTTCTGAAAGCTAACTTATCTATTCTGCATATTTGTCTGTTATTGTTCAAACTAAAGGCTAAGGATTTAATATGCACTTTCTGTTTGTGGTACATGATGTAATGCAGAAAATAACTCTATGCTAGATGTTAATGGTGTGTTTAGGTCATCTTGTGTGGAGTAGATCCATTGATTTTGCTTGCTGAGTTATTACAGGAAACTTATGAAAGTTCCACTATAATTTTTATTGATTTTTCTCTGTTTCTCCTGATGTTATTACAAAAACAAATCAGATTTGCAACAATTTCGTCATATTTGACATTTGAATTTCTTGGTGTAATTGATAAAAGTGTAAAACATTTATTTATTGTGGAGGAGAAATTTCAGCTGAACTTTGAATTTAATGTTAAATTTGTGATTCCTGGAAAATGAACATTTTGGGTTAAACATTCAATTTCTTGTTATCTATTGTGTCCAGTTAACTGATTAAATTTGATATTAAATTGCTTTAGTTGATACTGTGGAATATTATCTGGTGAATTTTGCAACTTCTTCATACATGAACTTTGTATGGACAGATGGGATGTACCTAATGGAAGTTGATCGGGTACTTAGACCTGGAGGATACTGGATCCTGTCTGGCCCTCCAATAAATTGGAAGACCTACTATCGGACCTGGAAGCGGACTAAGAAGGATCTCCAAGCTGAGCAAAATAAGATTGAAGAACTTGCTGAAAGCCTTTGCTGGGAGAAAAAGTATGAGAATGGAGATATTGCTATATGGAGAAAACAGGTTAATGATAAAAATTGCCGAAGGAATTCCGCTAATATATGTGAATCAAGCAATACTGATGATGTGTGGTGAGTTCATGTGCTCCCTGATTTGCTAATGAGTAATGTAATAACAATAAAGATGGGTACAGCTGATGGTGAAAGTGATGAAAACTATGTTAAAATGTTTGAAGGTCAATCTGCACCAAAATTGTTTCATCCACATATCGTTTCTGGTTAAGGAATATTCTTTCTTTCTTTCATTTTTTTCCCTTTTGTTCTTTTTGCCATTTTATCTGTGCATACAGTGAGCTATAAAAAAATATCGTACTCCTGCTTCTCATGAATCTCTTCCTCCATGTTCTGATCCCAATATCATTGCCTTTTTTGAAAAGGGGAAAGTATTGCTGTTTACAACAGCTTTTGCAAATTTTACAACTTGCTATTATTTTCTTTATTATTTCTTTCATAATTCTTTCTTCTGGGGTTTGTATAGGTATAAGGAAATGGAAACATGTGTAACCCCTTTCCCTAAGGTAACCAGTGCAAAAGAAGTTGCCGGTGGGCAGTTAAAGAAGTTTCCAGAAAGGCTTTTTGCAGTGCCTCCTAGAATAGCCCAGGGACTTGTTGACGGCATCACAGCAGAATCTTACCAAGAGGATAGCAACCTTTGGAAAAAACATGTAAAAGAATACAAAAGGATCAACAAATTGATTGGCACTACAAGATATCGGAATGTGATGGACATGAATGCAGGGCTTGGGGGATTTGCAGCAGCATTTGAGTCACCAAAATCTTGGGTGATGAATGTTGTGCCTACAATTGCTACAAACACTTTAGGTGTTATTTATGAGAGAGGTTTAATTGGCATTTATCATGACTGGTATGTCCTGAATCTCCCTCTTTACTGCCGTTGTTAATAGTCATCTGATGGTATCCTGGTATATATCTATTTTATAATGTTCTTTTTTTCCCCTGGCCCAATGCAAGGACAAGAAGATGGAAGTAGCCTTCTTTCCCCAAATGCCCCCATTTGTGGTGTGATTGGATTTGATCCCAAGTCCTTAAGCTTGATGCCATGAGGCTTTATCAGATAAACTAGGAAACACAAACACCTATGTCAAATCTCATATTTGCTGATACATGGTAGTACATCTTGTCAATCATTGAATTTGAAATTTCAAAAATGACATCACAAAATTTGATTTGCTGTAGTGAAACAGATGAGCTTGGCTCATTGACCTGCTGTATGTAGCATACCAACTTATGATTCTCTCTCTCGCACAACTTTTGGTGCACTGTTTTTGGAATTTCATTATTTGTGAATTTTTGTTTTTGTATTTACTCTTATTGCTCCTGCTTTATCTGCAATGCATTGGTTTTGCAAAATCAACTTTAAGTTCCGGACACCATTTAATTATTTACTGACAGGGGCATTGACATATCAAATATCAAATGGAGAAAAATAAAAAATCAGATGATAGAATACCTCCTGGAAATGTCCATGCTTTTTTCTGTCTTCTTTGTCTTAATGCTTATTATGTTGCAAGTGTAAGCTATTTTACTGATTTAACTGTCAGTTAAAATATATGTCAGGCTGAACTTTAAGACTTCGCTATGGAAACCACACAATCATCACTTCTGAAATCTCAATGACATTTCCTTTATTTTCCTACTTTCAGGTGTGAAGGATTCTCAACATACCCAAGGACATATGACCTCATTCATGCCAATGGTGTATATAGCTTGTATCAGAATAAGTGAGCCTCTGAATAATCTTCTTCCTTTTTTTTCGTTATAACTAATTTTAGTACTTTAAACAATTTTATTATCATCTTCAATATTTTTTCACTGTTACAGATAACTCTTTTTTTTTTTCAAGTTCATGTTCATGTTTTTCCTTTTGTTTGACATCTTATATATTATGTTCAAAACTTGTTATGTGATCTGTACTTTTTTACTTGCTTTGCATCAATGCATTTCAATTGGTGAGAAAGCTCCATTGTTTACATTGCTGAACATTGATTTTATGATTTCATAGGGTGGTTGGTGTAGTCATCATCATTATTATTATTTTAGTGTTACTATCATTAGAATGTCTTTCAAGTTAAAACACTTTTTTTTGGATATTTGGTGGTCTTAATCATAACTCTTTCTGCCAGTAATTTTTTATCAATATATTTATATGCTTTAACAGGTGTAAATTGGAGGACATCCTTCTGGAAACGGATCGCATTTTGCGTCCAGAAGGGATGGTGATATTCAGAGATGAGGTTAACGTTCTAATTGAAGTTAAGAAAATTGCAGGAAGCATGAGATGGGATACAAAATTGATGGACCATGAGGATGGTCCGCTTGTTCCTGAGAAGATTTTGGTTGCTGTCAAACAATATTGGGTTGGCGGCACTGGGAATAGCACATCCAGTGATTAATAAACTGCAAGTCATTATTTTGGAAGCAAAAATAATGTAATTATCTGGCATTAAACAAATGATTAAGTTGCCCTGAATGGAACAGAATGTGGATTGAGGGGGTCTGATATTTGGAGTTGGCACATATAAGTTATTAATACACATTCTTGGCAGTTGGGAGCAAGTGTATGAACTACTACCAAGGATGAACACTCTTGGATGTGATTTTGTAGGATACAAAAGTTGTATTTCTGGCAGTTGTCACAATAATTAGGTCAGGATTCAAGAAGATTGTAATAGTGATCACAACTAGATCACTTTGAATTATGACTCTATTGTTTAATTAAGCAGTTTCAATTATCATTTTATTGGTTAATTGAGCAGATGCCAATGTTTTCTATTAATTTATCTAAATCATTGATTATTCATCTTTCCTTCCTTTTTTTTAAACTTATTTTCTTGTGTCTGTCAGCATCCACTTGGCTGTAAGTGTATAATTTTTAAAGTAATTTCCTCCTTATGTGCCAAAAAAATACGAATATCTGTCAGGGATAGTACTATTTTCATTGGGTTGGTTTTAAGTTTTCCAGAGTAGATTGTATATTTCCTGACATTTTAGACTTGAATTGTGTTCAAAGATAAATATTCGTTATTTTTCCCGATATATTTTTCTTCTATGATTAATAAAATCTATCTCATATTCCATGTTAAATAATAATAACAATGAAAAAAAAAAAAACCTGACTGAGACCATACTTGGTGAAGCTGCAGTTGAAGTGCCTTCATATTTTTTCCTGACATACAAATTACCGAAAACTTTGGCTTTTTCTTTTTCTTTTTCTTTTTTTTTTAAATTGAACTTTAAATTTTGCAATCTCATTTATGACTGACTTTTAACATATTATTGTGAAAAGAAAGTAAGAGCTTTTAAGTCGTCATAGTACTTGGATAGTTCAAAAAGATTATTGTTTTCTGTAAATAAAGATTGATTTGTATTAATGTAAAAGACAAATGAAAATAAAGAGACAAATGTCGAGCTAGTAAAATAAATGATAAAAAAACTTGAAATAATTTGTTATAATTTGGTTGAGCTCATTGTTTGATGATGATTGACTGTTATCATCTTTGAAAATATTTCCTGGTATTTATGGTAAATGATTAGCAGTTGAATTCATTAATTGCAAGCCTATGTTCTCCACAAGCTGTAATTTAGTTTTAAGTAACCTACTGCATAATTAATTAATATATACTTACAAATTGCCACTTACAGTCTTACTTCTCAGCCTGTCAGCCTGTCTCACATGCATTAATTTTTATAAACTCTAATTTAACTAGAGGAAATTACACCGCATAACTTGTTTTCAGCTTTGGTTTTCAAAATTACGGTAACTTAGCTGTTCTTTATATATATATATATATATATATCAAAAGTACGGCTTGGCGCTTTCTTTTTTTACACTTTTTTACGTTGATTTTTTTCGTTTTTTTTCTTTCCTTTTTTTCATATTTAATCTTTATTTATATTTATTATTATTATATTATCATTATACACAAAAAATCTAACATATATACATAATATACACAAAATAAATAATAACATATACCAAACATACACACTTCATCTACAAAATATTTAAACAATCATTTAATATTTTTTAACTGTTTTTTAATTTTTTATACACATAATAAATAATAACATATACCAAACATACACACTTCATCTATAAAATATTTATACAATGATTTAATATTTTTTTTAATTTATTTATTTATATATATACAACATCAATATAATATATATTCAACATACGCAAAACATACACAATAAATATATAATATAACCATAACATCTACATAACATTAATTTAACATGCACACAACATACAAGCAATATATATACAACAAAATTATTTTTTTTAAAATTTTTTTATATTTACAATATATAAAATTTGTTTAAAAATAAATTTAATAATTTTATTAATATATTTTTATATATTTTTACTTTTTTAAAATTTTTTTGAGTAATATTTTTTATTTGTTATTTGTAATTAAAATTAAAATTTTCATTTTATAAAAAATAATATATTTTATTAGTTAAAAATATATCTTAAATAATTAATTTTTATTATTTTTTAGAATATAGTTATTTAATAGTAAAGTTTAAAAAAAAAATTTTATAGCAAAATATTGCTTGAAAGGACCAGAAAATGCCTTTCGTTTTTCCCTCTTCGTCGACACTTGCCGCCTTTCTTAACAAGCCCTCGAGCCTCCTTTGCGCCGTCTTCCTTATAGAATTCGTCGGTTTGAAAACTAATATTGAAGAGCCTTCCGCTTCTGCAGCTAATAACTATAGTTATTGGCTTCCAGTCTATAGTCACTGATCTCGAGTATGCTCTCCATCTCTCCTCATTTTTGGGGATTACAGAAAATTTTTCAGGAATATCCACTGTTATATACTCTTATTCTTTTTAAAATTAATGCATATATCTAGTTATATATAATATATATCCATATATAACTAAACATATAATAATTATATACTGTTATTCTGATATTTTAGATTGATATTCATTTTATTATTTTTAAATTATTATAATAATCTTTTTATTAAATTTTAATATCTGACTTTATTTATTTTTAATTATTATAATTTATTATATTATACTATATTGACAAACCATTGAAAAAAGCACTGATGTATTACCCACAAAGTCTCATATATATTGTCTAATGCCTTAAGAGCATCTCCTCTCCAATCCAAAAGAATGACTATAAAAAATGCTACCATGTCCAACCTAATAGCACCAAACAACAAATGCATATGTAACTCCAAGATCAAACCCATTGAATTCATGCTTCTTCACAAAAAAAGAAACATTGCAAGAGCTGAAATAGTTGAACTACAGGATACAATATGGAGAAAATATCCCTATTTAGACTAAACAATAGGCTTAAGAACCTCGATCTGAACTTTCCTCTATTTCTTTGAAAAATTCCTTTTTTGTAGTATTTTATCGAAAATACGGTGTACATAAAAAATCCCTAAATCAAATAAAGAAGAAGACAAAAACAAATGAAAAGCAACCTATATTTTCATGTTTAAAAAAAAAAGAAAAAAAGTTTAGAGAGAGGCTGCTTGGATTGAATGAATGTGTTTATTGATGTATGGCCATCTCTAAGCATGCATTCTTTTCATTCATTCAAGATTTGCTAATGGCTAACGTTAGAAGAAGAAGAAGAAGAAGAAGAAGGAGAACAAGGATACAGTAAATTTGAAAAAAAAAAAATTATAACTTACATAAAGTTGAAAAATGAAGAAAAAAGAAGAAAGATACCGTAAATATGAAAAAAAAAACTTATAACATAGATAAAATTAAAAAATAAAAGTTAAAAGTGAAAAAAAAAGAGCAATAAAATTAAAAATGAAAATTAAAATGTAGTAAATAGTGTAAATTTCTCAATATTTTATTCTTTTTTTTCAATTTATTTTTACCAAAACGAAGCCTTCAGTCAATTTTACTCCTAACTACCAAGGATCTTTACCTCATTTTAAACAAAACAATTTCCAACTAAATCCATTTAAATTTGAGCACCTTTCAACTTTACTTTCTCATTAACTCAAAACCAACAAAGGAAAATTTCATCACGTCCAAGCAAATCAAGCATCCCCATCCCCATCTTCATCAATTATATCCAATCAAGAACCACTTGCGAGCTTGCTATCATCCACAATACAAGACTTGAGTGTTCTTTTACCTTATTCTACTTCCATCTTGGCTCCCATTTAATTTCCTCCATAAACAAATTAAATAAGTTCTTTCTATCTTCATTTTGTTAGAAATAAAAGGAGGGAATATAGAGGAAGAGAAATTGAATTTTATTTAGTTTAATTGCACAACCTTTTTTTTTTAAATCTCCAGAGAGAGAGAGAGAGAGAGAGAGAGATTGAAAAAAAAAAAAGCTTATCCTCACATTCTTTTAGTTTTTATTAGCATTTTTTCTACATACCACTGCTTATTTTTAATTATTTTGTTTCTCACTATTAGCCACAAATAAAAATTGTAAATTACTATATTTAACCCTCCTCTTAATTTGCAATTTTCTTCTATACTCCAAGATTAGCAAGAAATCATTGGAAAACTTCAACGTGGAGAGGCTTTGTAAGAATATCTGCAATTTGATCTTTTGCCTTCATGTACCTATTGAGTTCCACTTTCTTTTTACCAATGCAATCTCTAATAAACTGATATCTAGTATTATATGCTTGTTTCGATCATGGAATACTGGATTCTTAGCAAGTGCAGGAGGTTGTAGCCACATTCAGATTTACATGTTGAGAGTGTAACTATAGATTGTTTCTTAGAATTCCAAGTGAAATGTAAAAAATGTAAAACCTGCAGTACTCTTTCTGTTATTAATATTGCCAGCAAAATCACTATCACAAAATCCCACTAATTTAAAATCATTTGTTGGAGAATAAAGTAATCCAAAGTCAATAGTCCCCTTTAGATAAAACAAAATTCTTTTGCAACTTTTATGTGAGTGAATATCGGATTTTCCATGAAACAACTTACTACTCCAACAAAAAAAAGAATATCGGATCTTGTACAAGTATCTTAAATTTCCCACAAGACTTTTGAAAAGAGCAGGATCTTCTTTCTTTCCATCATCAAACTTTGATAATCTTATTTCACATTCAATGGGTGTGTTCATTGGATTACAATCAAGCATGTTAAATTTCTCTTGTACCTTTTTTGTATAACTTTCTTGAGAAATAAATATTCCATCTTCCATTTGCTTTGCCTCTAGGGCCAAATAGTAAGTCATATGTCTTATGTTAGTCATTTTAAACTCCAATGACATGGCTCTCTTAAATTCTTCAAATAAGTTAAGATTATTTTTGGTGAAAATAAGATCATCCACATAAAGACAAACAAATAAAATATCACTATTATCATATTTCTTAACATAAAGAGCATACTCGTATGGCAACAAATAAATCCATTACTTTGAAAATATTTATCAATGCAGCTATTCTCTTTTAGTGTTTGTTTCAATCCATTTAAAGCTTTCTTCACTCTCAACACTTTTTTTTCTTGATCTTTAACCACAAATCCCAATAGTTATTCTACATAGACTTCCTCTTCAAGATAGCCATTGAGAAATGCTGACTTTACACTAAGTTGAAAGATTTTCCACTTCATTTGTGCCGCCAAGGAGACGAGCAAACAAATAGTCTTCATGCAAGCAGTTAGAGCAAAAACTTCATCATAATCAACTCCATGTCTTTACCTTTAATCTTTAGCCACTAGTCTTGCCTTCTGTCTTTCTACTTCTCCTTGAACATTCTTCTTAGCCTTATACACCCATTTGACACCAATAACTTCATAACCTTTTATAAGAGTTGATGACTCCCAAGTTTTGTTCTTAATAATTGCATCAGTTTCTTCTTGCATGGCTTTTCTCCATCTTTTATCTTTCATAGGCTAATCAAAGTTCATAGGTTCAGGATCAATAAAAAGACATAACAAATCACCAGAAGTTCGAATCAAAGTTCAAATAGTTCGTAAAACCCTTGGGCTTTAAACAAATGTAGCCTATGTTACAAAAGTTCTAAAGTCCTAACAAGTTAATTCCCATCATAATACTATAATAAATACATAAAATTGAGATAAATGAACAAAATACAAATTTTGGTTTGGAATAAATAGTAGGGTTCTCAATGGAGCTAGTAACTGCACGACTAAATATGAGATTAGGATAGTGACCACTCCATCTGTTGTGTGACCGCTAGATAGTCTGTCTCTCCAATTATTTAGGTCCTGATACTTCCAACAAGATTATTAGCTTCTTCTTGCCTCTGCCTAGCCCATATGGTTCCATGTGTGTATCTATGAAGCTTTGAACATAGGCTTGCAAAGCTTCCTTCATCCTCTCTACTCTTTGTCTTGTGATTGGTTCAATAGGAATCTTTAAGCTTTGTATTTCAAGGTTCCATCCATGGGCTCTATGTCCTTGCTCACATCATACGAAGCCTTTCAAACCCATTCACCTTCTTTGATTAATAACAAAGATTCAAAATATTAAGAAACATACCTGGTTAGCATCTCCATTTAAATAGCAACACAATGAGATGTATAATTATCATATGCAATAATACTAAAGAGTGTAATGTAATTTTTAATAAAACTAAAGTATAATCACAAGTTATTTAAATTCTTAAATAGTTTATAATTAATTTCTTTATTCCTAAAACCTAAATAATTGAACTACAATGAAATCTCAATATCCTAAAAGTTATTTTTAATACAGACTACATAATTTTTACTACATTCAAAAATCTACGTGAAGGTCAATGCTTAATTTCGAAAATTTTCTTTAAAAAAATATTTGATGTTACCAGTCGATTTTACTAATATACTATTTATTGAATTTTACAAAATTATATCAATTAAGCATGTTTTATTCTTTAATGTTGGATAAATTTTTTAAACAAAAAATGCTTTATTTAATTATTAATTATTTTTCTTTTTTATAGTTAAAATTATATATATGCAAATTAATGCCAATTATGACCTGCGTCTCCTTGAATATTTGAACATTTAGATTCCAAACTATTTCGACTTTTAAATTTTATTGAATTATAGACATTATTATTAATAGACTAATAAATCTACTACATATTCTATATCTCAATATAAGTACCAAGCATAATTTTAGTTAATATATTATTTAAATAATATTTTTTTATTTACTTAATAGACAATAGAACTTTTTTAAATTTAAAAATTATTAACTATATTCGCAAAAAGTAGCAACCGGTTTTGTGACAATCTTCTTTCTTCCATCATTGAGTCATCACAAATATGTTGCTAATATCTTTATTGAAATAAATTGTTACAAATCTGTCGCATATTTTCTACTAATTTATTCCGTTGCTAATTTTTGTCACCAAATGGATTTTTTTTAGTGTTTGGACTATTCTCATCCATGTTCACCTATGCCTGCCATGCTCTCCTTGTTTCTTCTTTAATTATTATATCAATGTGACACTCCTGTTAATTTGAAACATATAACATCCATATTTTGGTTAAAATATAATTAAATAAATAATTTAAAAAGGTTAATTAATGTGTTAGAAGGAGAAAATATATAATATATATTGGGTATATATAAAATATACATAAAATATAAATTTCATTAAAAAGCAAAAAGTCAAAGTTAAAAGTAAAAAGTTAAAAAATAATAAAAATAATTTAAAATTAAAATTATTTTGGGTGGCAGATAATAAATATGTTAGTTATTAATTAATTAATTAATTAATAATTTAAATAAATATATATATTAGTGGTTAAGAAAATAAATTAGAAAATTAAAAGGTTAAATTTGATAATCTTCTTCCTCTTCTTCTTTAGTGGGCTGATTTCCATGGAAGCAAAGAGGGATGATTCTTCCAAATACTCAATTTTTCTAGAGTTTTCAAGGAATCAAAGATAGTTTTCGAGAATTTTTAAGAAATATATAAGTTCTCTTGAAGTTTTAAGAAGTTCCTTTGAATTTAAGAATATGTGAAATTTGCAATTTTGATAGGAATGTCAATGATTGTTAGAATGGATTGTAATGATGTTATTTAGTGATAGGAATGTAAATAATTGTTAGAATGGGTTGTAATGATGTTATTTAGATGTATAAATAAAGATTTTATAGTTGGATGATTGAAATGAATAGGTTTTATGGAAATTTGAATGAAGTAGTAAGGATAATTAGGATTTTGATTGGATTTTTGGGTAGAATGAATATGGTTTAGGACTACGTATAGTGAATTTGAGAAATCAAGGTGAAGAAGGGCAATTGGTAAAGTGAAGGTTGGAAGGTGACTAGGGCTTGGATTTTGGCAAATTTAGAGGTTAATACATACTTTGGTAATTATATTTCAATTGTATTTGAATTGGCATTATGTTTTTAAAATCGTGTTATGCAACTTTAATGTAGTTATTCATATATAAAGTGCATGGTTTTACGTGAAAATATGTGAAATGTATAAAGTGTGAGTTGTTAAGTCACGGTAAAATGGCTAATGACTTTATTGTATATAAGTTGTGAAAATTTGCATTATGTATTTTGAATGGCAAAAATTAGCCACATTCTGAAAGTGTCATGGAAATATGTGAAAGTTGAGAAAAATTATAAAAAAGATGTGTTGAGAATGAAAATGATAGAAATGGATATGATAAAGGATAATGCATATGAAATGTGTATTTGCCTTATGTAGTATCTTATTATAGAGAATTGTGTTTGGTGCTGTCGGATTGGCATGCCATTGATATGAGATAAGATAATATTTGTCTTTGGAGCTAGTCACAGAGGTGTCAACAGGGGATGCATCTTCGGGTAGATTGACATGATACTTAGATCCTCGCCATCACGATACATCAGAACAATATCTTTGAAACTTAAATACTACGTAGGGTTACTTAGGCCTAGTACATGTAATTATGATATCCAGAGGTTTCATATGAGTAGTATATGTATTAATGCATAGTATATTTCATGTTTGGAAAGATAAACATAGACCATTGTTTTAAAATTACTTTTATTACCAAAGTATATATCGCTAAGCTAATAGCTTAGCACGATTGAATTTTATCGCATGTGTGATAGGATAAAGGCGGAGCTTTGCTAGACCTTACCAGATCTAAATTTTTAGATAATACTAGAAGTTTGGTTTTGTGCCACAAAACTAGTGCCAACACACATATCACATAAATAAATATTTTTTTAGATTTAAACTCGTGATGTTTATGAATTTTATGTTATTAATAAATGAATAAGTGTTGTAAATTATTGAATCACATAATATATATATATATATATAAAGTGTTGAATGTATTGGAGATTTGGACATAAATATATATATATATGGGAGTATAAATTTTTGCAGGTTGTATTTTTATTATTTTTTGGAACATCCGATTATTGACAAAACTCTAACAAATTTTTTCTAAAAATTTCCTTTTAAATTTGTATTTTAATATTTAATTACTAATATATATATTTACCTAATAAATTTATCTCATAAAGGATAATTATTTTGTTAAAATTATAGTGAATTATCTACTGACAAGAATAGTGATATTTTTGTATTATGTATATGTATTTTATATATACTGAATATATATACTATATGTATATATGGTATAAAAGTGTTATAAAATAAGTCTCTCTTTAAGATGCCCTTATCTTTTTTAGTAATCACAAAATGTATTTTCATTTTTAAAGAAATCTTTCTTCCTATAAGTACTTCTATTGTAATTACGTTTCTTATTATTAGTGTTCTTGACAAGCAACACATTCCTCTCAACATCCTCTTCTATGTTCAGGGGAGCTAGACCTTGCCTACCTTAAGCATCAACAAATGTGCCTTACTTACTCGCAGGTGGAAAAAGGTTCAACATAAGTATTTGATTTTAGCATTGTCAAAGATATCATTAGACCCCATTAAAAACTACATTAATATATCTAAAGATGCTGCATCTTCCATTAGTTTTCCTACTCCACATTCACATCTTTACAAGTGTAATGTGGTGTTGCATTGAGACAATTCAATTCATCCCACAACTTTCTAAGTTTTGTATAATACGTCCTAACATTTTGATTATGTTGCTTAAAGGCAATCTCTCTTTGTAACCGATAGATTTGTGGTCTATTGCATTCACTATAATTATCCCCTAGCTCCTTTTAGAGCTCCTTTGCAGAAGTTGGCTTAGTTTGTTCTTTGTCTGCAATGCAATTTTAATAGATATACTCTCATTTAATGGATTCGAGACCAATTGTCATGCCTAGTTATCAAATTTTTTAATTTTCTTTTTTGTTTCTTAATGTTTCAAATTTTCATTCTCTAAATGTTTTTTTTAAATAAAAAAATAAAAAAATGAGTATATAAGAATTGAAGTGAGAAACAAACTCTTATATTTTTTAAGAGTGTGCTTTTCATTTAAAAAATATTTAAAAATAGTTTTTAAAATTCAACTACTAGCTAATAAATATAAAAAACTATTTGCTAATTTTTAAAATGGAAAATATTTCTAACTAATCAACAGATTCTATTTCTCATTTTCCTTTAGAAAATTTTCCGAAAAATTAAGGTTGTTTACTATAACTAAACAGCCTCTAACAAATTTACTTTTCATGGCATAGTAAGAAGCTCAACTCAACTATAAAAAAAAAAGATGCGTATCATACAAAATGGTGCATTTCCATAAGTAAAGCTCTATATTCTTCAATAATTGTTATGTAAAGATTGAAAAAATAAATTCTAACTAATATACTTTATCATAGATGGTCTTGATCATAGATGGTCTAATTATAATTTCAGAATCATCAATTTTGATTCAAAAAAGAGAAGAATGGAAGCATAATCAATATCCTACAGTTTGATATAATTATGAAACTGTATTGATTTTATTTAATTTCTACTTTCAATTTTAATTTTTAAATTTTTAATTTTAAAAATTAAATTTAAAATATAAATTTATTTTTGAATGATAATTTTTCTTTAAAAAAAATATAATTATTAAATATAGGTGTTACTCATGTTGTAATTTGGAGTTGGGTAGTTTTGGATTTATTATATGATCATATTTGAAAGTCAAAAATAAATCTATCAATAAAAAATAAATGTATTTACATACATTTTAATGTATAAAAAAATTAATAAAAAAATTTAATTATGATAAGTAAAAAAAAAAACTCATTCCTGAAATTTAAAAGAATATAATTTAACTTTTTTTTTTACTTTTAAATGAATAATTTTAAAATTAATATGAATATGGAGGGGATATCTATTAATGAGGAGATACAAACACATTTCTAGATGGGCAGACAGGCGAAGATAAAATAAAAATAGGGGATGGTTTGACTGTGGTCCAGTTCTCCAATCTCACCTTCCCTTTGCTTCTGTTTTAGATATTTGTGGGTGATATGATATCTTCTTCTATTTATAAAATTATTTATGACTGTGGTCCTAAAATAAATATATTTAACGGGCCTTTAAAAATTCGAAAAAAAAAATAAAATTCAGATTAGTGTGTAATTATCAGGTAATATATTAGATAATTATTAAAATAAATATATTTAAATAAGTAATAAAAAAACTAATTTAAATTTCTTTTAATAATCTCCAAACAATTGTTACACATTTAAATCAACTCAATGAAAAACTCACTATATTTATTAACTATTTTGATCCACTAAATTTATTTCATAACTTTAAACAAGCACTTGCTTAAAGGTATATCAAAACTAAAATAAAAAAACTAAAAAGGTTAATCGATCTAACAATTTTTCTAAATAATTGTACATCAAATTAATTAATTTGTTTACAGTCGTTCCCCTAAATTAAAATAATTCTCTTGGGGCATTTATATAAGGAAACAAATAAAGATAAAAAAAAATAAACTCTTGTACAAATATTGCTATTTTAATTAGTAAATATTTTGGTACTGTAACCACCTACAGGAAAAAAGTTTATACAAGATTTTCATTAATAAACAATTTCAACTTAATCATATACAACAAGTTGTCTATTATTATTATTTTTAAGTTGTCTATTATTTATCTAAACATATCTTATCTCTATTTTTAATAATTAGTGTTGCTCTGCTAATTGAAAAAGGTTACTATTGACAAGACAAATACTTCACCTATTCATGAGATACAATTATAAATAAGAGAAATTATTAAGGGATTAGTACATCAAGAGACTGATCTTGATGTGATAGTCCAGTTCAATAAATAAAAATAAAAATATCAATTATAAATTAATTTTTATCATATGATTATTTCATTTAAATAATTATAATATTTTTTACTAATTTTACATTAATCTCTTAAATTTATTTATTCATAATTTATAAAAAAATATAAATTATCTAATAATTATTGGATGAGACTACTTTATAACGGATTAATCTCGTCCTATCTAATAATTTTTTTTTATAAATAAATTTACTAAATTAGGAATAAAATATTTTTAAAATATATGTTAGAACTATAAAAATTTAAAAATTCATAATATTTTAAATTAATTAACCAAAATAAAAAATAAACTCTAAAATTTTAAAATTTTGAAAAGTGTAAGAAACATAATAATATTTATATGAATTTAATTATATAAATTAAATTTCATTATAAGGTTAAAAAAAAATTTGCATATCTAGATATAATAAATCAATGTTGATGAGTGTGTATATGAATTACAAATTTAGATTCGATAAATTTTTAACTCGTTTTTTTTTTCAATGAATATAGACAATAAATTTTACTTTCACTTTATATGAAACAAAACAATTACTATTGTATTTTTTTTTCCTCTCAAAAATAACAAAAGAAATAAAAAATAGAGAATAAAAAATTGCGAAATATATACTACTCGAGTTTAATAATAGGTCGAAACCAATTTAAAAAAAAATACCTCGTTGATATTAATTTTTTTACATTAAAAAAAAAGAAAACGTTTTAGTAACAATACATTTAGTTACGCCATAATCTCAAAAAAAACTTGATTGTATATTCTCTTTTGGCTAATAATATCATATTTATTTTAAAAAAAATTATATAAAATAAAATATCAGGTCCATTAAACTTTATTAATTAGTTGGTAAAATATTTTATATAATAAAAAGTAGAAAAAAAAATATTTTACTAGAAAGAGAATTAAGGAATCTCAAGTCAAAAAATAATTATACACTTATTTTAAGATATGGTAAAATAATAAAAAAATATTATGAGAAAAGTTTACCTATTACTCGTACTTTTTCAATAAAATTAGACTATAACTAAATAAATTAATATTTTTTCAATTAAATCTTTTAATATTTTATTGCATCTTTCAATACGGTAATATAATATTTTTTAATAAAATATAATTTTAATAATATATCTCTATAAAATATATTTATAATAATTAATTTTTATAATATATCTCTATAAAATATATTTAAAATAATTAATTTTCATAATAATGTATCAAACCCACTATAAAAGTAAAACTAAAAGTATTATACTTACCTTATTTTTCATTCCTTTTGCTTGTTCTTGCCATAATATTGATCAGGAGAAGCTCTCTCCAAGATTTGTATTTGGATAATTCTTAGCTATACTTTTTTTTAATGAGGATTTAAATGTAGATTAATTGATTGGCTATAGCGTTATAAATGCTCAATTGATTGTGATGAAATTATTGGAATTAATTTATTATTCTAGATTTATTATATGTATGAGTAATTGGTCAC
Organism: Garcia nutans; assembly: GCA_947685225.1. Taxonomy (NCBI): domain Eukaryota; kingdom Viridiplantae; phylum Streptophyta; class Magnoliopsida; order Malpighiales; family Euphorbiaceae; genus Garcia; species Garcia nutans. The sequence continues at coordinate 37,866,453 of CANTUV010000033.1, read as the reverse complement.
TGCTTACATAATCAAAAGTATTATATAAAATATATATTTTAGGGTTTAGCTTTTAGAATTAATCTATTCTTCTAGATTTATTATGTATCAGTAATTGGTCACTGCTTACTAATAATAGACTCTAGATTTTATTACACAGGAAATTTAGATATGCCTAGATGATTAATGCTCTATTCTTCGTTGAACTTAATGATTGTATTCATTTTTAATTAATTGATTCATGATGATATTTCCTTTAATCAATCCTGTTAATTCCATTTTCATTATGATTAGATAGCTTTCTTAATTAGAATTTAGATATAAAATCCGTTGATTGTTTTTGCTATTAATTATATATGCTCAATTAATTGTGATGAGATTGTTGGAAATTGATTTATTTGTCTAAATTTATTACTTGTGATTAATTGATCATTACTTGCATAATTTAAAATATTACGTAAAAAAACAAGAATAGAAATATAATATTTTAAAAATATCATATATAGTAGTGATAGAGTAAATATAATACTATATTTGTTTACCATTTTAATTAGTTAATACATTAAATTTATATTATACCCATATTTAATATTACTTATTAAAAAATTTTAATAAGTAATTTCATATTAAAATAAAAGTGTAATAGAAAAATATATAGTACTAATTTATGGAATAGTAGATCTAGATTTTATTACACAAGAATATAGATATGCTTAAATGACTAATGTCCTATTTTCACTCAACTTAATGATTGTATTCATTTTTTCTTAATTGAATTCATAATAATATTTCCTTTAATGAATCCTGTTGTTTGTACTTCAAATTTCATTATAAGTTATTAGATTTCTTAATTAGGATTTAGATGAAAATTGATTAATTATTTATAGTGTTAATTGGATATACGCTTAATTAATCGTGATGAGATTGAAATTAATTTATTATTCTAAATTTAACCACCACTTGTATAATTCAAATAAGCATATAAAGTAGTGAGATTAAAATATAATATTAATTCATAAATAAACCTAGATTTTATTGTATAGAGATATAGATATAGTCACATAGGTAATTGATTGATGTTATATATTTTTCACTAAATTTTATGTTAATTTTTATAGTCATAAAATAAATAAAAAAAAATTATGTGGATATGTGTGATCTATTTTGAAAGGAATTTTACTTCCAATAGTCCAATTTATTATTTTAATTTCATATTATTTGATTGTTAATCGAAGTCTAAATTGGAGGCTTTTTCCATTATCGAGGTAGTAGTCATTCTCACTAATTGTTTTAGTTAATTTCAGTAAATATTGAATTGTGTAGATATAGAAGGACTACTACTTTTAATATAAACTGTACCAAGTTTGCCTAAGAAAATGAAAGATTCTTTTAATTTTAAATTATTTAACTTGCCACCACCAAACACTCATATTAATTAATAATTAAATGTTCTAATTTAATTAAAAAGTTTGAATTTTAATTTATAGATATATAAATGTGTTAAACCCGATAATTTTTTTTATTAAATTTGTTGTTATATCCGACTTAATTTTAAAAAAAATAATTTATTCTAAAATTATTCAACTTGCCTAGTTTTTATGCCAGCCTATTTCTAGTAAGAAATAGTTGGGCTATGTATATAGCCCGTTTTCACAGTTAATTTTTCTCGATTCGAATATTTCTATCTAGATTAATTGAATTTCATTTTAACAAAAAATGGATTGGGATTAAGATTAAGATTGAATATTTATGTTGGAATATGGATTAGTTTTAACATTTCAAATTTAACACAAATTAAGTTGCGAGTCAAACAAATATATGATCTATATGCACTCTTACCATATAAAATAAATAGAAGAAATTACATAAAATATTTTTTTACTCAAAAATAACATTTTTAATATTAGTTTTTTATATATTTTTTACGATATTAATTTTACATTTATCTTGTATTTGTATTCATTAATTTACTCTTTCGTCATTGTTCCCTTTCTTCACCCACCTCTAAGTCTCTCTCTAAATTCAATAATAGCTTTTTGATCATTTTGCTCCATAAAATGTTTTTCTTTCTCTTTCTTTTCTCAACCATCTCTATCAATGTTATCATTTCTCTCGAGTTGGCAAAGTCCACCATCCATACCTACAATTATTATCCAAGTCACCGATTTGGAGGAAAACTCAATTGTTGGGATGGTAAATCATTATTGGAAAAAACCAAATGGTAAGTTTAATGTTTAATTTGAGGTAATTTGTGTTGTTTTTTATTTAACGATGGAGAACCACATTGCTAAATCTTTGTATGTTTTATTTTATTTTATGTTTTTATTTTTTGTATTTCTAAGTGTCGTCTTCACATGACTTGTAAGTATTTTAATTATACCAAAACTTGCACACATTGAGTAACAAAAAAAAAAGTATTGTTATGTTTGAATTATTTTCAAGTGTTAGAAAATTATAGAACATTTGTCCCCCTTAATGGATACGGAACACACATTCCATTCATGAAGAACCCATGGAAGGCACATTTTATACATGAAGGAGTATGGAACACACATTCCATGCACGAAAGGAGCAATAGAACAACCATTCCATGAGTTTGGTTTCTCAAGAACACTTCATACAAAAACATGAGGAACGATTATTACAAAATAAAACACGGTCATTCCAAACTACTAGAAGAATTGTTAATTTTAGACAGATGATAGTTGAACAATTGTTCCATATCAAAAACACACGTTCCTCATCATCCTTGAAGTAAAAATGCACTTGAATGACCATTCCACCTTCGAAACAAATATTCCACGCACCAAGTCTCACATGGAATGCATTTTCCTCTCATGCAATGCCTATTTCACATGAAAAATGAAAAAGAATTGATTTCTTATAGAAGCTAGTAAAACAACCATTCCACCTAAGCAAAGATCACTTTTAGACAGAAAAGATGGGAATACCAATTCCACATCACAAAACATTCATTCAAGGTTGAGAAACTAGTAAAAATTAGTCGTTATCATTTTTCTTGCTGACTCACAAAAGCCATCTACTGAGGTAGATAAGGAGGCCTATAAAAGGAGCATAATTCAAACATATCAAAGAATCACACTCACAATTTTTATAATTTCTAATTTTAAATCTATTTACTTGTGTAAGATAATATTGTATTAGCTTAAACAGCAAATTATTTCCATTCTTGTAAATATGTAACTTTTAAAGTCTAGGATACTTAAAATACTTGAATGCAGGAAAGTAAGGCAAGATCCCAAATCAAACTAACACTATAAGAAAACAACAAAATAGCAACGGTTAAAATTCGTTGCTAAACATATAAATTTTGTCGATAAACGAGTTTATTGACGGAACAACGACAGCTTCGTGTTTGTGGTTATTGTGATAAGTCACTAACTGATTAGCGACAAATTTTTATTGTCCATCGATACATTAATGATAGATATGACCATCACAAATACTATCTGGATGTAGCCGAAAGAAAAGAAATAAGAATGACACGTGATCGATTTGTCACTAATTTTTGAATTTAACATTAATGATGGTTGGAAAATCTTCGCAAAGTATCAGAGAATAGCGATGATTTTATTACTCCATTGCTATTTTATAAACTTTTTTTAAAATAGAATTAATAATAATTTATAAATTACTTGTATATTACCAGTTTATAAAGCATATTCATACAAACATGTCTATAAAACATATTAATACAAATATGTAAACATTAACACATTCACATAAATTTATAATTAAACAAATATATCACGTATATCATACAAATAAAATTAAAAATAACATCCAAAGTCCTAATTATAAAAAAAATGTCAAATTGGATCCTGTTATTATTGTTCATCCTTATGAAACAATCTTATACTCCAATTATCGAGTCAACACTTTTGATCTCCAATTAATATTTTAACATGTACAATATTATGGATTGCATATATAACCAAATTACAAAATGAGAAAGAATTTCAAAATAGGACAACAATTTAAAAGAAAACTTATATATATATATGGATTAGTAAAAGATGACTATCCAATCCATGAACAATCTACAAAAAAAGGGAAAATTATTTTCAATATCACACACACGCACACACACACACACACACACATATATATATATATAATATTAAATCAAGAAATTAAAATCAAATTAACTTACAATTAATTATTCACTATCAATAGTTTCATGTTCATCATCAAGTTCCTCATCACTTTCTTCATCTATTTTGATATTGAATTCTGATTCATCGGAATCCACATGTTCATCATCATCATTTGTGTCCAAGTCAATCAAATTAGCATTTGGATCATTCAATAGACTTGAGCCTTCAGCCAAATTATTATTATCAATTTCATGCTCGTGTAACTCATTTTCTTGAAATACAACAGGAGATGGAGTCAAATTTTCAATAGAATCTATGAGCTCTACAACTAGCCTAGCTTTGACCTTATAGACAGTAAGCCAATCAACTTTATCTTGCCTCAAACTAAAATATGGTAAATATGTCATTTTAGTATCTTGCATAGCAAGGATGAATGGTTCATGCTTATTAAATTCCTGTCTTTGGTTGATATCTACTAAATTATACTCCTTGTACATTTGTGTACTAACATTTTGAGTTGGATCAAATCAATCACACTTGAATATCACTAATCTTTTTATAGGAAAATTTGGATACTCTACAGTAAGAATTTTAATCAATCATAGGGGTATTTATAAAGCCTGCTAATCTAGATGACCCAGCCTAGCCCGACCGGGTTGGACTAGGTTTTTCAACTCTGAGGTTGGACCATTGGTTACTTAATGTAATCCGAATTTATTTTGGTGCTGAGTTTCTGGTTTGGCTAAAATTAATTGGCCTAGCCTAACCCAACTCAAAAGATTAATATATATACTAAAATCTTTTAACATAATCTACCTCCATGCTCTCTTCTCTCATTTTCAGCCGCCACCATTACTTATCCCTACTATCTCTTTTTTCTTCTCATCTCAATCTCCTCCATCTTCCTTTATCTCGTTGAAATTAAATAGTCAACCTAGCCTCTATCTTCTCATCTTTCTTGCACAAGTGCTGAAGCACAACCAGGAGACAACCACTTGTAGCTTTGATCTCTCTCCCCCTCTTTAATTCTCATTGGTTAGCCATCTCTTTTTACACCATCTCTTATTTAACATCTACTTTCCATCTATAATCAAAACAATAGGAGAGGAACCATCTCTTTAAGACATGTAGATTTGTAGTTTCTTGAATTTTATAATTTTGACGTTGTTTACAGTGATTTTCTTGTAGTTCTAATTGTAGATTTGATTATAGATTTGTAGTTTCTTGTGTTTTATAATTTTGGTATTATTTGCAGTAATTTTCTTGTAATTCTAATTATAAATTTGTAAATTTTGATATTTTATTTTTGAATTTGATTGTAGATTTGTAATCTTGATTTTGCTTTTAAAGTTTGCATTTTACAGATGGTTCTAGAAACCATTTTTTTATTTTCTATTATTTAGTTTAATTATTTTTTAATTTAATTATTATCTTTTTAATAAAGAATGAGAAACCCAGTAACTTGGCTTATTAATCCGAGTGGCTCGAGTGACCCAAATGCACTCAGGTCACTAGGACTTAGGGTTAGACTCTAAGCCTAATTTTCATACTTGAAATGTTCTTGGGTTGGGGTGAAACCCAACCCGACCCGGCCTATGAACAACCCTAGTCAATCAACTATAATAATCATCGGCATCCATTATGTAATTTGACCCCTTTATACATACTCACAGTTATTTATTTATTGAACTACCCAAGCCATGAAATTCTATATGAAACTTAAACCCATTAATGAAATATATAGGATATGATTTCATTGTCTTTAAAGTAACACACATATTTCTATTAAATGCAATTAAATAATTATTATGGAGGATTAATTATTGTATTGGAAGAGGGATATGCATAATATATACCTAATATATACACAAAATATACATAAAATATACATTAGACACTTTATTATATACGCATTCACTAAAAAATAAAGTTAGGTAAACTTTCAGATACAAACAATGGATGAGAGCAGTTGAAATGCTTCCATGCCTCTGAATATGAAAGATGACACATTACATCATTTTCTTACAAATGTTCATCGTACCATCTCTGTGAGCGGGGTTTTTCGCCCCCACTCATGGTGGAATGGTTCTTGTAACTTGGCATTGTTAAGTTCATGGCCTTAGAGAACACGGGCCTAAATCCAGAGAAAATAGAGTCGCCACCCGGACGGGCCAGAAAAAATAAAGGATTGGATGACTCGATTCCTGAGGAATTTTCAATCCCCTAATGAGTTCAAAAAGTTGGATACGTATGGGGAATGTGAGAATGACCCCGCACCCCCATAATATCTAGTTCATTGGAACCAGCCTCCTTTTCAGGTCTAAATATTATAAAATTTATAGCTTATTACAATATTATCCTTACTACATGCAGATAATAAAATAAAATATCATTGTATTAAAATCAAAATAATATTCAAAATAAAACAATAAATGGAAACCCATATAAGATGAAAATATGCCCTTACAACCATGTCCAACGTCTAAAATAAATAGGATACCCACTAAAAGGTGAAAAAGTGTCCTTTATATTAATCTAAATTTTAAAATGATAAATTAAATTACATAATAAAATCGAGATACCCACAAAGTGAAAATATTATGCCTTTTACATTCTTGAAATCCGAATAATAAAATTAACAACAATCAACCATTCATAGCAAAATAAATAATCCAAATAATAATAATATATTAGACTTTAATAAAAGGTCAATCATAAATTGCAATATACAAATAAATATTGAACCCCATCGATGAGAGATTGCATACGGCGGTCCTGCTAGCCAGTTAGCGGGCGGGTTCCAGGAGGCAGCGCCCCTGAAAGGTGGACGGTTTACATGATATGATTTTGTTGAGGAATTAGAGTTTTTCCTAAACTAGGGTTTTGCATTTATACAAATTAGGATTTTTCTAAACTAGGGTTTTTAAATCAAAACAAGTTGGTTTAGAGTTTCTGAATAAAGTTTATTAGGGTTTGGTATTTAGGATCTAAGGTTTCACATATTGGAGTCAGGAATTAGGGCTTAGGATTTTTTATAGGTTTGGGGTTAGGTATTAGGGTTTTACAAATTAGGATTTAAAATAAAGACTAGGGTTTTAGTATTAAGCTACGGGACACTTAAAATCTAAAGACATAGATTAAATATTTTACTAGACATTCAAAATAGGCTAATGTGAGGTCTGATTATGTAGGTATAAACTAAGCAAATTATTGAATATTTAATAGGTTACTGGATGAAGCAAAGTTAAATATGTCACCTACTGTGAGTTTAAAGTCAATCAACATAAGCTATTGCACATGTTTAAATAAATACTTATGAATTGAAATCAACAACTATAAATTATTGGAGTTATTTGGTCAAGAGAATAAATATAAATATAATCAGTGTTTAACATCATCATCAAAACGTCCCGTATTGAATTTATATGAATTAAACATAAAGAACGTACCTTCGTTTGTTGGCTCCACCACAATTATTCGTTGATCCAAACTTTTCTTTCACCAATCTTGGAACTCTGGTTAAGCAGAACAAAGACAGTGGCCACTGCCTTTGTATGGTGCGTTCTTTATGTTGATGATATTCTATGTGCTAATGGTTATTGATTGCTCAATTGCTAGGGTTTCTTAATTGCTTGTTCCTTCTCTTCTTATTGCCTGTTATTGATCCTTATTCTCTTTTTTTTATTATTGTTGCCGCCCATTATTAGTATTAAATCTAATTATTTATAGACAAACCATCCAAAAAACCCTAAACCTAATCTGTGTAATCGTCTTTAAAAATGAATTCTAGCCTAATTAGGAAACCGGTTGGCCAAAGCTTAAAATAAGTTAGAACCATGTCGATCTGGTGTGCCAGATCAATATGAGCGAAGGCCATGTCAATTTGGGCAACCAGATTTGGCTCATGTCGACCTAGGTAACCAGGGCTGTAGACCCTTAATTTTGGCCCTAAGTTGGTGCGGTCTTAATTAAAGAATGACAAATTAAATTTGATATGACTTTAAAAAATGTAAACTTTATTTATAATTTTTAAATAAGTCGGTCTGATTTTACAAGGGATAAATTAGAGTGGTTAAAATTATAAAACCCTAAATTGAATCTATTCGATCCAAATTTAAAATTTATGGCACAGAAAATGAAAATTTATGGCCCAAAATGACATGAGCCAATGCTTATGTCGATTTGGATGTCCAAACGACATGAGCCAATGCTCATGTCGATTTGGATGTCCAAAATCAACATGAGCCTAGCCCATTTCGATTTGGGCACTCCAAATCAACATGGAATAGCTTCATATCGATTTGGACGTGCCAAATTGATATGTCCCTAATTTATTTTGAGTTTTGGCCGGCTATTAGGTTTCTGACTTAAGCTAGAATTCATTTTAAAGATAGATTAAGAAAGCAATTAGGGTTGGTTGGGACAATTAGCCTATAAATAATGATGTTTAATACTTTAACAGGGATCTACAATTTTTAGCAAAAAGGGCAACAAGAAGAAAAGAGAAACAAGGTTAATAAGAAGGAAGTAGCAATAATCAAGTATTCAAGTAAGTAACCAACAACTTTCATCAACCATCAATTCACCAAAAGTGATAAGTACACAATTAATGATATTTTATTCCCATTTCTTAATATGATTATTATCCAATTGAGTTTAATTTGTTTGTTCAAAGTGCATTTTAGGATTAATTTCAGGAATTCTCGATAATTTGAGGCTTATGGTCATTTCGGAGGAATTTCAGATGAAAGTAGAAGAAAAGAGCAAAATCTATCAATGGACACACCCATGAACACGGGCGTGTCAATAGACGTGCCCTTGATACTGCATTCAGTGGCTATGACACGTCCAGTTACATGGGCGTGTCACCAAACATGCCTTTCATCCAGAATCACAGTAGCTATGACATGCCCAGTACCACGGGCGTGCCAATGAACGTGCCTTTTATCCAGACTCACAGTAGCTGTGACACGCCCAGTAACACGGGCGTGTCAATGGGCGTGCCCTTTATTCAGAATCACAATGGCCATGACACGCCCAATAACATGGTCGTGTCAGTGGCCGTGTCACTTATCAAAAAGTTAAATTCTTTGCACTGATTGGGGAACAAGTGGGGGACAACAGCTGTGTTTTTGTCAAAAAGAAAGAACAAGAAAAAGAAAGCTTGCCTAAATCAGGGAAAAGGGTGATGAACCAAGGAAGGTGGTAGACAATGGAGGGGTATGGTGAGTTGGAGGTATGGGCTGGAGATTGGAATGGAAATAAAAAGAGAAGAGGGGGAGAAGAACAACAGTTTTTGCTGAGACATTTTTAGAAACAGAGAACAAGGAAGAGGAGGAGGAGCCAGCTGCTGGAGCAAGTAGAAAGGTCTTGAGTTGAGTTTGAAGAAGGATACACATTTTGCTCAAGCCCTAAACCAAGAATCAAGGATTGAAGTGAAGAAATACAAATTCCTTGCTATAAATTGTTTGGTTTCTCTTACTCATTTATCTTGCTCTATTTTTCCAGTTTTGAATATGAACTAATTCCTTCTCTATCTAGAGGTTGATGAACCCTAGCCAATTTGTATGAATTGAACAATTATATTCAGTTGAATCATTTAATTGAGTTGTTTTATTCTTATGATACTTGATGTTATTTCCAATTGATAATAGCATGCTTATTGATTGGTTGTTATTTTCATATTATTGACTTGAGAAAGCTTGATGTGAATTGAATACTCATAAGAGTTGAGGAGTGATTGGGGTACTAGAGATAGACCTACAAGATCCTTTGGTTTATAGTTCTTTGTTCTTAATGCAAGATCTATTTAATTATATTTGAGAAGAGATTCCAGCACTCTACTTAGTGATTAGGGATTAATCCACTCGAGAGAGGCTTTAATCTAATTTAGAGGAATGCCAATTCAATTCTATTAAATGATTTAGCTGAATTGGTTGATCATAAATATTATTGAGGCTAGGGGGATTCAATATCTGGATAGTTCTATTAATATCATTATCAATCCTTTTGTGCACAACATTTAATTTCCCTTTATTTTCAGTCATTAATTAGTTGTTTTTAGTTACAAAGCATCACACAACTATTAATTTGCTAAACAACGATTAAGATTTGCACTAGTACTTGGCCTTGTCCCCAGTGGAACGACAACTCACTCACTACTATATTACTTGGGCGACCCGTGCACTTGCGGTATAGTCATAGTATAGCTCGCACGCACCAAGTTTTTGGCGCCGTTGCCGGGGACAACGGTTTCAATATTAATAATATAATTAAGATTGTTGATTTAGTTTTATTTTTAATCATTTTTAATATTAGTTCTTACTGGTTTACTATCATTGTAGGTATTTCTTATTGTTTATGACCAGATCCAGCTCGTCCCAACTACTGGAGTTAGACCTAGAGCTAGAGAGAACGTTGAGAAGAAAGCAAAAGGAATAAGAGGAGGTAGATCTGGAAGACGTAAGTTCAGGAATAAATCTGGAAATAGAATAAGAAGAAGTATTCGAAGTGATGGAAGGAGCTGGACCAAGAACAATGCAGGAGTTTGCTCAGCCCAATTTGAATGGGGCTGAATCTAGTATCCGGAGGCCAACAGTTGCTGCAAACAACTTCAAAATTAAGGCGAATGTAATTCAAATGGTGCAGCAGACTTGTCAATTCGATGGGTTTCCTGATGAAGATCCTGATGCACATATTGAGAATTTTCTGGAGATATGTGACACATTCAAGATAAATAATGTCTCAGAAGATGCAATTAGGCTGAGGTTGTTCCCATTTTCTCTTAGAGACAGACCAAAGAAGTGGCTGAAATCTTTTCCTCCAGGGACTTTTACCACTTGGGGCCAATTGGCAGAGAAATTCTTAGAGAAATACTTCCCACCATCAAAAACTGCTAAGTTGAGGAATGGCATCTCATCCTTTTTGCAACAAGATGGTGAGACCCTTTATGATGCCTGGGAAAGATTTAAAGATTTGCTGAGAAGGTGTCCTCATCATGGGCTTCCACTATGGCTTCAAATTCAAATATTTTACAATGGGTTGAATTATGTAAGTAAGCAATCCATTAATGCAGCAGCTGGTGGTACCATAAACAACAAGACACCTGAACAAGCAAGAGATTTAATTGAAGACATGGCTATCACCAATTATCAGTGGCAAGCCCCAAGAGAGCAAGGAAAGCTGAAGGTCATGGGTTCACACCAATTAGATCCGGTGGTGGCCTTGACAGCCCAATTGGAAGCATTGAATAAGAAATTTGATTCTTTGGCCTCTTCTTCTGGGAAAGTAATGCAGGTGATGTCTTGTGAATGGTGTGGAGGTGGACATCAAAGCCAAGATTGCCAAAATGGCAACATGTTTGCTAAGCAAGAGCAAGTAGATTATGTTGGAAATATGCCAAGGCAACAACAGAATAATCCTTACAGCAACACATACAATCCGGGGTGGAGGAATCATCCAAATTTCTCATGGAATAATCAAAATAATCCAAGACCTCCCCCTGGATTCCAGCAACCCCAACATCAACAAGCTACCCCTCCAAGAAAGAGTAGTTTGGAGGACATGATGGAGAAATTTATAGCAGCTTCTGAAACAAGGTTTCAATCAACTGAAACCACCCTTAGAAATCAACAAGCCTCCATTCACAATTTGGAGAATCAGGTGGGGCAAATTGCCAAATTGCTCAGTGAGAGACCACAAGGAAGTTTACCTAGCAACACTGAGGCAAATCCTAAAGAGCAACTTAAGGCAATTACACTAAGGAGTGGAAAAGAGATCAAGAGTGATGTGGAAAAGAAAAGGGCTGAAGTACAAGAAAAAGAAAAAGAAGATGATCCTACTGTCACTTTGGGAGAGAAAGCTGCACTTGAAAGTGAGAAAGAGAAGTAGCCACAAGCAAGCAGCCCCAATTTGAAGGAATACCGACCTAGAGTACCCTATCCTACAAGGTTGAACAAGGACAAGATTGATGCTCAGTTCGGTAAATTTCTTGAACTTTTTAAACAATTGCATATTAATATTCCATTTGCTGAAGCTTTGTCACAAATGCCTAAGTATGCTAAATTTTTGAAAGATATCCTTTCTAACAAAAGGAAACTTGAGGAAGTATCTTTAGTGCATTTATCTGAAAAGAGTTCAGCAATTTTGCAAAGACGGTTACCTAAGAAGTTAAAAGATCCAGGTAGTTTTACCATACCATGTTTTATAGGTAATCTAGAGGTTAAAAGTGCATTAGCTGATTTGGGGGCTAGCATAAGTGTTATGCCCTATAAAATGTTTAAAGAGCTAGGCATTGGTAAACCTAAACCAACACTCATGACCATCCAACTTGCCGATAAATTGGTAGTCCACCCTCGTGGCATAATAGAAAATGTGTTGGTAAAAGTCGGGGATTTCATTTTCCCCAATGATTTTGATGTCATTTATATTGATGAGGATGTGGATATTTCGCTTATTCTTGGTAGGCCATTTTTAAATACAGCCCATGCCCTTATCGATGTTCATGACGGCACATTGACTTTGAGAGTGGGTGATGAGAAAGTTATTTTTAGGATACATGATGCCATGAAACATTCGCTTTCACTTGATGAGGCGGAATCATGCAATGATTTTGTTGAGCATGAGACCGTAAATTATGTTACTAACATTGTTTCCAAGGATCCCCTTGAGTTGTGTTTATTGCAGGAAAATGTTGAGGGTCAAGAAGCAATGGAGCAGCTTGCTTTTCTTAAAGCAAGCAAATCATTCAAATGCAGGGCATATGAGACCATTGAAATGCCAAAGGAAGAAAAGCCAAAACCATCGGTGATTGATCCACCCAACTTGGAACTAAAACCCCTTCCGGATCACCTTGAGTATGGGTTTCTGGCAGAGAAAAAGAAATTGCCAATAATTCTGAGTTCCCACTTATCTTCTAAGCAGAAAGAAAAACTTATCCAGTTGTTGCAAAAGCATAAGCGAGTGATAGCTTGGAAGATAGCAGACATCAAGGGTATCAGTCCATCCTATTGCACTCACAAGATACTGATGGAGGACGAATTCAAGCCAGTGGTGCAACCACAGAGGAGACTAAACCCAAAAATGAAAGATGTTGTGAAGGCTGAAGTGATAAAACTACTTGATGCAGGGATTATATATCCAATCTCGGATAGTTCTTGGGTGAGCCCAGTCCAGGTAGTGCCAAAGAAAGGGGGGATGACTGTGATCCCTAATGAAAATGATGAGCTGATTCCAACAAGAACAATTACCGGTTGGAGGGTTTGCATTGACTACAGAAAATTGAATGATGCAACTAGAAATGATCATTTTCCTTTACCCTTCATTGATCAGATGTTGGAAAGGTTATCCGGCCATGAGTATTACTGCTTTTTGGATGGTCTTTCAGGCTATTTCCAAATTCCTATTGCCCCTGAAGACCAAGAGAAAACTACATTCACCTGCCCATATGGGACATTTGCATATCGAAGAATGCCATTCGGGTTGTGTAATGCACCTGCAACTTTCCAAAGGTGCATGATAGCAATCTTTGGTGAGCTTATAGAGGATATTATGGAGGTGTTTATGGATGATTTCTCGGTCTATGGCAGCTCATTTGAAAAATGTCTGGAAAACCTTGAAAGGGTCTTGATGAGATGTGAGGAAACCAATTTGGTGCTTAATTGGGAAAAGTGTCATTTCATGGTTCAAGAGGGAATCGTGTTGGGACACAAGATTTCAAGCAAGGGTATTGAGGTGGATCGGGCAAAGGTGGACATAATTGAGAAGCTACCACCACCCACATCTGTGAAAGCCATCAGAAGTTTTCTAGAACATGCGGGTTTTATCGGAGGTTCATTCGAGATTTTTCTAAGATAGCCCATCCATTGACAAGACTCCTTGAGAAGGATGTCGATTTTGTTTTTGACGAGGAATGTCTGAGAGCGTTCACAACCCTAAAGGAGAAATTGACCCATGCTCCAATCATGGTAGCTCCTAATTGGAATCTACCATTTGAATTGATGTGCGATGCAAGTGACTTTGCAGTAGGAGTGCTTTTGGGTCAACACAAAGAGAAATACTTTCAGCCTATCTACTATGCGAGCAAGACCTTGAACACAGCTCAAGCCAATTACACAACTACAGAGAAAGAGCTGCTAGCTGTGGTTTTTGCTTTTGACAAGTTTAGATCATATCTAATCTTGTCAAGGGTGATTGTTTAACAGACCATTTGGCTTTGAGGTATTTATTCGCGAAAGTTGATGCTAAACCTAGACTAATCCGATGGGTTTTGTTGTTGCAGGAATTTGATTTGACAATTCAAGACAAGAAGGGAGCTGAAAATATTGCAGCAGATCACCTCTCTCACTTGGAGAATCCAACCTTAGAGAGACTTGAAGAAGGGCACATTGATGATCACTTCCCCGATGAACAGCTGTACGCCATGGTAAGTGAGGTAAGTGATTTAAATTTTAAAACACCTTAGTTTGCAGATTTCGCAAATTATTTAGCTGTTAGGGAACTTCCTAAGGACTTAACTTATCAAGCAAAGAAGAAATCTAAATATTATTTTCAAGCAAAGAAGAACTTCCTAGGATTAATTTCAGGAATTCTCGATAATTTGAGGCTTATGGTCATTTCGAAGGAATTTCGGATGAAAGTAGAAGAAAAGAGCAAAATCTATCAATGGACACGCCCATGAACACGGGCGTGTCAATAGACGTGCCCTTGATACTGCATTCAGTGGCTATGACACGTCCAGTTACATGGGCGTGTCACCAAACGTACCTTTCATCCAGAATCACAGTAGCTATGACACGCCCAGTACCACGGGCGTGCCAATAAACGTGCCTTTTATCCATACTCACAGTAGCTATGACACGCCCAGTAACACGGGCGTGTCAATGGGCGTGCCCTTTATTCAGAATCACAATGGCCATGACACGCCCAGTGACATGGGCGTGTCAGTGGCCGTGTCACCTATTAAAAAGTTAAATTCTTTGCACTGATTGGGGAACAAGTGGGGGACAACAGCTGTGTTTTTGTCAAAAAAAAAGAACAAGAAAAAGAAAGCTTGCCTAAATCAGGGAAAAGGGTGATGAACCAAGGAAGGTGGTAGACAATGGAGGGGTATGGTGAGTTGGAGGTATGGACTGGAGATTGGAATGGAAATAAAAAGAGAAGAGGGGGAGAAGAACAGCAGTTTTTGCTGAGACATTTTTGGAAACAGAGAACAAGGAAGAGGAGGAGGAGCCAGCTGCTGGAGCAAGGAGAAAGGTCTTGAGTTGAGTTTGAAGAAGGATACACATTTTGCTCAAGCCCTAAACCAAGAATCAAGGATTGAAGTGAAGAAATACAAATTCCTTGCTATGAATTGTTTGGTTTCTCTTACTCATTTATCTTACTCTGTTTTTCCAGTTTTGAATATGAACTAATTCCTTCTCTATCTAGAGGTTGATAAACCCTAGCCAATTTGTATGAATTGAACAATTATATTCAGTTGAATCATTTAATTGAGTTGTTTTATTCTTATGATACTTGATGTTATTTCCAATTGATAATAGCATGCTTATTGATTGGTTGTTATTTTCATATTATTGACTTGAGAAAGCTTGATGTGAATTGAATACTCCTAAGGGTTGAGGATTGATTGGGGTACTAGAGATAGACCTACAAGATCCTTTGGTTTATAGTTCTTTGTTCTTAATGCAAGATCTATTTAATTGTGTTTGAGAAGAGATTCCAGCACTCTACTTAGTGATTAGGGATTAATCCACTCGAGAGAGGCTTTAATCTAATTTAGAGGAATGCCAATTCAATTCTATTAAATGATTTAGCTGAATTGGTTGATCATAAATATTATTGAGGCTAGGGGGATTCAATATCTGGATAGTTCTATTAATATCATTATCAATCCTTTTGTGCACAACATTTAATTTCCCTTTATTTTCAGTCATTAATTAGTTGTTTTTAGTTACAAAGCATCACATAACTATTAATTTGCTAAACAATGATTAAGATTTGCACTAGTACTTGGCCTTGTCCCCAGTGGAACGACAACTCACTCATTACTATATTACTTGGGCGACCCGGGCACTTGCAGTATAGTCATAGTATAGCTCGCGCGCACCAAAAAACAGCCACTCTGTCTTTGCTTTTGTTCAAATATAATCAAACATCAATTTTGGTGGAACCAATAATGAAGATTTAGTCTTAATCAATAATTTGTTTATATTCACAGTAGCTTCATATTTTGACTTATAAAGTTATTTAAAAATACAATAACTAGATTTCTCTATTCCCTCAAACATTTTGATTAATTGTTTTAACTAACATTTTGATTTGGTAGTTTAATTGTTAAAATCTTAATTGGGTATTTTATAAAACCAAAACCCAATCCATTAGACCATCTAGTAGCTTAAAGTTTAAAATAATTGACAAAACACTAATTTGTTTATCTGATTGCTAAAGCCCTAACTTTTTTTGTTAAATAAAACATTAAATTGTTTCATTAAATTTCAAAACCCTAATTGTTTCTTCTGAAACCTTAATTTATTTCCCTAAAATCCTAAACTACTTTTCTATAATAATAAATTAAAACCCTATTTTCTTTTGAAACCCTAATCCAATAAACCTAATCTTTTCCCAAATATCAAAATCTAATTTTCCCAAACCTTAATCCAGGAACTTTAAAATTCTTAAACCTTCATTCCCAAAACCAAGACCCCAAAACCTAAAACCCTAATTTCAGTGGCTCAATTTTCAAACCTAGGTCCAAATCCTAATTCTAATAATTTAAAACCTAAACCCTAGTTTCCAAACTCTAATTCCTTAAACCCTAATTTTATTTGTTTAATAATTTAAACTTTAGCTTTAATCACTTATTTGATTTGCTATTTGTTATATGATGAATGGTTTAGTTTATTTTATGATGGATATTTATTTTAATTATCATGCTTGAATGATTTAATTTATTTATTTGATTTCTTGAATTGTAAAAGGCACGTTTTCACTTTGTGGGTGTCTCAATTTTTGTTATGTAATTTAGTTTATCATTTAAAAATTTTGGGACTATTGTAAAGGACATGTTTTCACCTTTTGATGAGTGTCCTATTTTATTTTCTTTATGGACATTTGGACATTATAAGGGCATGTTTCCATCTTCAGATGTGTGCTTATTTATTATTTTATTTTGATTTGTTTCGATGTAATAAATTCTTTATTTATTTTGATCACATATAGTATGGATAATAATATAATATTTAAAAATTTTATATTATTTAGACTTGAAAAGGAGGCCGATTCTAATGAACCGGATGTTATGGGGATGCTGGGTCATTCTCACCTTTTTCACGTGTACCCAACTTTTTGAACCCATTAGGGAGTTGGAGATTTCTTAAAAATTGAGTCATCCACCCCTTTCTTTTTATCAGCCCGTTCAGGTGGTGACTTCATTTTCTCCAAATTTAGGCACGTATTCTCTATAGTCCTAAGTCTAACAGTGTCGAAGTTGCAAGAACTATTCCACCGGGAGTGGGGGCAAAAATCCCCACTCACAGTGGTGAATTTACTGGGATAAGAGAAGTTTATTCCATTGGTTTTTATATTATTTTATTTTTTTCTTATAATGATATTGTCCATTTTATCATCTTAGTTTGCATTGTGTGCGTAAGTTAGAATGCCCGTGTTACCTGTGTTGTGTTATGTAAGGGATACCATACTTTCACTCAAGGTATGGAAATCGAGCATGTCATAACCACTCATAGCCACATATCTTTTGGTATATACTTGTTATGAAAGCTTAAGCCTTTTTAACCCAAAGACTAAAGCTTATGTAGTTGACCTAGTTACTTTTCTTAGGTTTATACCCAAATATTTTCTCTTTGACTATGTTTGATAGATCTTAGTTTAAATAATAGCCTATTTGGTTTGTCTTTTTTCTAATATAATCTAATTATATTGTCAGCCCAAAATAATTTTTAAAAGTCCAATTTGTAAGCCCAAAAGACCAAAACTACTTTCAAAATTTTCAAGATGGTCTTTAGATATAAAACTTTTTTTTCAAGATGGGTCAAACATTCTTTTTATCTCATGGCCCAAGTTCAAAACCAAAAATCTATTTTCAAAATAAATCTTTTCACAATAGGTTTTGAAATAAAAAAAAAATATTTTTCATCTCATGATCTAAGTTTAAGACCCAAAATTCATTTTTGAAACAAATTTTTACAATGGGCTTTGAAATCAAACCATTTAAAACCTTTTTTTTCTTAAAAAGGGGCTTATAACTATTTAGGTCAATTGTGAAATATTTAAAATTAATTGTGGGCCTAGTTTACATTAAGATTTATTAATCATGGGCTTGTTCTAAGCATGAACCATTAGTTATTTTTCAAAATGAAAAATCTATTTATGATAAACTTTTTAATTTGATTTTATTTCCGATATAGCATAAAAGCTATTTTTTAGTTGTTTCAATGGATTAAAGCTTAATTATTGGGAGTTATCATGGACTAACTTCTAATTTAAAAATACAACCATTGGTAAAATGTCTGAGTGAATTATTCAAAATAAGATATCCCATGTTGGTATTTTGTTGGCCATATACGTAGGAAAAGAGACTCACCATTCATATATGAAAGTTATGAGGTTGGAAGGTTCATTCCTATTATGTTGAATTGATTTGCTTTGTTTGCTTGTTACTTGTGTGTTCATGCATACATGCATCTGCATCTCATATCATTGATCTTTTCTGGCTCACAGCCCTAGAGTACAGTAGTTCAAAAGCCTATAACAACCCGACCTACGCCAATGACGTAGAATCTAGCAATGACTCAATTAGCTTCTCATAAAAAGTAATGGAGCCAAAGCAGATTCAGAGGATGATAGACAATGCAATCAACACCAAGATAAAAAAAACTAAAGGGGTCCTGGCTGAGATCATGAAAAGCCAAGTGGCTACAATGTTTGGGAATGCGACTAAAGCTTCTGCTAACACCAAGAAGTCGAATGACAAAGGGAAGGTTAAGGTTGGTGAGGTAGCCTTCAATGATGACAAGATGGTTTTGGATGATGATGAATATTGGACTCAGTATTTTCAAGATCCTCAAGATAAGAAGAAGGAGTCGAAGGTTGTGGAGAAGGCAACTGTTGAAAAGGCCGAAACTTCTGATGTGGAGAAAATAATTACAGACTTGGAGAAGAAGTTTGAGAAGAAGCTAAAAACTGAAGAAATGTCAGAGGTGGATAAGTTGTTTGAATAAAATGATGAGGTCCCTTATAAGTTTAAGATGTCAGCCTTTGCCAAGTTTGATAGAATTGGCAACCCTCATCTTCATATGAAGCAGTATATCACGGTTATGCAGTCTGCCCGAGCTACTAAGTCTCAAACTTTGAGATACTTTATGCTTTCGTTGGATCCAGTTGTGCAGAATTGGTTCAACACCTTGGAGAATAGTATCCAAAAGAGCTGAAATTATTGTACAAGGCCTTCATTCAATAATACAATGCTGAGTTAGAGGTCACTTTGATAGAAGTTGATTCAATAAGATAGAAATCAAATAAAAACTTTATTGACTATATCAAGAGGTGGAGAAACAAAGCCGAGTTGCTCAAGAAGAGGCCTGATGAATCATATCAAATTATAATAATTGTGAGAAAAGTGTTGTCTAGTCTTCATGAAAGGATGTCTCACATACTCATCAGGAATTTCAAGGATCTTCTTCAAGCTTATTTGCAAATAGAAGAATGAAAAAGAGAGAAAATTTATTTTTCTAGAATAAGAAATGATATGGGAAGTTATTAGTTTGGTGGTCATGGTACACAGAAAATAGTGGATGTCAATACTACTGGTCAAGCAAATAGAAAGAAGTTTTTAGATCTTGGGAGACCTTTGCCTTTGATTTTGAATAAGCTGCAAAATAAAGGGCTACTACAGTCATTAGCTCCTCGACCTTTGCCAAACCCTTTGCCCCCAAATTTTGATACCAAAGTCTTTTGTCAATTTCATCAAACACAAGGACATGAGACAGATAAATACATTCAATTAAGAAATGAGATTCAAGATCTTATTGACAGTGGTAAGCTGCCTGAGCCTAATAATCCTAACTCTAAGAATAATCATCTGTCTAAATTCAAAAGAGTGCCACCACCAGTGACCTTCATGATAAAAGGAGGATTGATAAAAAGCTCTGTCTTGTCATTTTTTCAAGATATAGGTCGAGAAACTGCTGAGGAAGGTGTTGCTAATTTTGGTCCTTGCCCTTAATGTGTCCAAGTAGAGAAAGCTCTTTCGACTTCAAATTAATAAAACTTCTAGTAGCTTGTTTGGTTTCATTTCATTTTTTTAAAGTTTTTTATGGAACAATTATGTTTTTCAAATTAAGAATGTTTGAATAAATTGCTTTCATCAAATTTTATTTATATTGGTCTTTGTTCATTTTGGTACTCAACTGATGACGAGTCTACCTTGATATTCATAAATTAGTGTATCTATGCATCATGATCTGAATGACTTTACTATGCGAGAAAATTATTCTATAGTATTAAGTTGTGTATGCTTACTTAGAGAGGGCTCGTGTATAATTACCTTTATCTAGGTCCTAGTCAATATTAGAATATGCTTTGATAAACTTTTGAGGCGAAATTGAACTATGCTTATTTAAGGGAGAAATGATCTAGGCATTGTTTGGTAAGCCAATAACTAGTATCCACCCTATTGATATCAATCCCTAGTTGTCTCTTTGAGCCTTCATAAAATTTTTTAGCTTGCTTTTATTGGCTTGTAAATCCCAACAACCTACCTTGAGCTGTTGTGACTCTTATGACAAGTCTTACAATCACTAAGTTGCCAAGAAGGCAAGAAGACTGAAGAAAGGGATGTTCAATCAAGACTACAAAGAAAGTTAAAGTTTATCTGAATTTAGGTCCGATGGTATCTACATTACAAAGGATTCATCCTCATTAAAGTGGACTCATGTTACTCTATATTTAGAAGCATAGGATGGTATGAACAATATGACTCTCTTAGGGTTAAAAAAAGAAAGAAGAAAGAAGAAAAGAGAAAAGGAAAATAAAACAACAAAAGCTTGAAAGGAAAGTGCAAAAATCCAACATAGTTCTTTCTAGCTGAAATAATAGAAGACTTACACTTAGCATAGGAGAAGAAGTTTGACTTTAATTAGTCCAATCCAACTAGAAATTCAATCAAAATCAAAGAAATAAGAGAAAGACAATCTAGTTCATGATACCCGTCACAGCTCTAAGTTAGTAATTTTGAGAGTCCTGCATAGAAAAAGGACAAAAAAATGAAAAAACCAAAAGAAAAAAAAAGAAAGAAAAAAGTGAGAAAAAAAGAGAGAAAAAAGAAAGGAAGAAAAAGAAGAAAAGTGAAAGAGTGAGGAGTCTCTAACTTTTTACAAAAGCAAAGACTATCATAATCAAGATCCAGATTTATGCCAATAAGATGGGCGAATGTTCAAAGCTTTTTATAGTGTGAAGATGTGTCATTTGTGTCATGTCAGCTCCAGTTTAAAAATGGCCATCATTTAACCTATGTCCCTTATAAGATCTCATTTCAAGCCCATTGAAGACCAGTTGATCTCTTTTAGTAGGTATAGTTTATTAGTGGAGATTGTTTGAATAAACATGCATATGAGATAGACAGAATTTAAAATTCAATGAAATCTTTGGCCAAGTAATGTGTATGTACCTATCTAAAGTGGAACAGTTCTTGCTTAAATAAAAATGATTTTCGAGTTTAGTATGGTAATTAGGACTATCATATTATAGATATATCAATTTGGGAAAGTAGAGTCTTGAGGTAAATTAATACTGATTTAACAAAGTCAACATTTGATTTAAAAAAAAATATTTTCTTATTATATAAACCTTCAAGTTAAGGGAAGTATGTTACACCATCGAATCTCGAAGGATACATGAGACAAAATAAATAATCATTTGTAAGGTTATGAAGAAGTTACCAACTGATGTACTGAATCATAGTTTGAAATGGATGTATCTCTATGTTGTTTGGGCCCAGCCACTCATGTTTTCAACATCTTAAAGGCCATAAATGTAAAGTCTTCTGCTATTTCAATACAAGACATGAATGAGCATCTGGAAGAAATCCATGGAGGCACTTCAGTTGATCACCTCAGTCTGTGAGTCAATAGAACCACTGTAAGTATTATTCATGCATATCATGCATACATGAGCATATCACACTGCATTGTCTATTCTTTGTCAAAATGAACAACATATACTCTATGAAGCAAACATGAAACACATATGGAATCAGGGGCATAGAATGTCCATTGCTTGAGAAAGATCCAGTCACCTTGCAGGAATGAAGATGCATGCTTGTTCAAGGAACCAAATAAAATGCGAACATTAATCGGAGCCTGCATGGGAACAAGATCAATGGTTTGAGCCTACGCAGGAGGCAAAAATTTATCTTTTCAATTCTTAATTTTATGCGTATACAAAATATTTTCAAACTCATTTTTAATATTTCGCCACGCAGAAGGCAAAGACCGGATATCAGAGTTAGCTAAAAAATAGCCAAATTTTTTGCAAAAGGAAGAACAGAAGAAGAAAGTAAGAACCTAAAAGAATAAAGAATGCAGGACAATGTCTAAGATATATTTTTGAAGATTTGTTATGAATGTGAAAACCTAAAGCAACCGGCTAGAAGAAAGCCAAATCTCTCATATGAGAGTTAGAAGAGCTAAAGTTGACCCATTGAAGAATGAAACAGGTGGCTAGAAGAAAGACCACATTCTCAAATGGCAGGAGATCAGTCCAGTTAGAAGAGCTAAAAGACCATCCCCAAGAATAGAGAATCAAAATAAAGATCCACTTCTTTAAAAACAAACACTTTCAAATGGATTTGTTGTATTGGATTTGGTTAAGTATCCTGACGGCATAATCACAGCCTATATCAGATTTGGTGAAGTATCCTGATCCTGACGGCACAATCCACAACCTATATTGGATTTGGTGAAGTATCTTGACGGCATAATCATAGCCTATATTAGATTTGTTAAAGTATCTTGATGGTATAATCTCTAGCCTATATTAGATTTGGTAAAGTATTATGACAGCATAATCACAGCCTATATCGAATTTGGTGAAGTATCCTGACGACATAATCTCTAGCCTACATCGGATTTATTGAAGTATCCTGACGACAAAATCATTTTCGAGTCCAGAACTCAATCTCGGGTCCAAAACTCAAAATTATTTTTGGATCCAGAGTTCAAATTATCTCGGTCCAGAATCCAAAATTATTTTTCAGCCCAGAACTTAATTTGGGTCTAGTACCCAAACCATCTCAGGCTTAGAACCCAAAATCATTTTCCAATCCATAACTCAATCCAGGTCCAGAATCCAAATCATTTTTTAGTCTAGAACTCAATTTGGATCCAGAACCCAAATTATTTTTGAGTTCAGAACTCAATCCAGGTCCAGAACCCAAGCCACATCAGGTCTAGAATCCAAATCTATTTTGAGTCCAGAACTCAAATTAGGTCCAGTCACCAAAACCAACATTGGCCCATAACTTAATTCATTTCTGCAAAAATTAATTCAATAGTCACATTGCTTTTCACTCTCTAAATCAATTAAAGATCATTCAAGTAGAGGACAAACTATAGACCCTTAATTTTGGCTCTAAATTGGTGCGATCTTAATTAAAGAATGCCAAAATAAATTTGACCCGACTTTAAAAGATGCAAACTTAGTTTATAATTTTTAAATAAGTCGGTCCAATTTTGCAAGGCATAAATTAGAGTGGTTAAAATTATAAAATCCTAAATTGAATCTATTCGGTCCAAATTAAAAATGTATTGCACATAAAATGAAAATTACTGTAATGATTTAAGTCGAAGTGACCCAAAACGACATGAGCCAATGCTCATGTCGATTTGGATATCCAAAATTGACATAAGCCTAGCCCATTTGGATTTGGACATTCCAAATCGACATAGGATAGCTCCATATCGATTTAGACATGACAAATCGACATGATCCTAATTTATTTTGAGTTTTGGTCGGTTATTGGGTTTCTGAATTAGGCTAGAATTCGTTTTAAAGACATATTAAGAAAGCAATTAGAGTTGGTTGGGAAGGTTGGCCTATAAATAATGATGTTTAATACTTTAACATGGATCGGCAATTTTTAACAGGGAGGGCAACAATAAGAAAAGAGCAACAAGGTTAATAAGCAGGCACTAGCAACAATCAACAATCAAGAATTCAAGTACGCAACCAATAAAGTTCATCAACCATCAATTCACCAAAGGCAGCCACACTATCTTTGCTTTTGTTCAGCTAGAATCAAACATCAATTTTGGTGGAACCAACAATGAAAATTTGGTCTTAATCAATAATTTATTTATATTCACAGTAGCTTCATATTTTGACTTATAAAGTTATTTAAAAATACAATAGCTAGATTTGTCTTTTCCCTTAAACATTTTGATTAATTGTTTTAACTGACATTTTGCTTTGGTAGTTTAATTGTTAAAATCTTAATTGAGAATTTTATAAAATCAAAACCCCATCCATTAGACCATCCAGTAGCTTAAAGTTTAAAATAATTGACAAAATACTAATATGTTTATCGTATTGCTAAAGCCCTAACTATTTTGTTAAATAAAACCTTAAATTGTTTCATTAAATTCCAAAACCCTAATTGTTTCATCCGAAATCTTAATTTATTTTCTTAAAATCCTAAACTGCTTTTCTATAATAATAAATTAAAACCCTAATTTCCCAAAATATCAAAACCTAATTTCCCCAAACCCTAATCCAGGAACTTTAAAATTCTTAAACCTTCTAAAACCCTAATTCTAGTGGCTCAATTCCCGAACCTAGGTCCAAACCCTAATTCTAATAATTTAAAACCTAAACCCTAGTTTCCAAACCCTAATTTTATTTGTTTAATGATTTGAACTTTAGCTTTAATCACTTATTTGATTTTATATTTGTTATATGATGAATGGTTTAGTTTATTTTATGATGGATTTTATTTTAATTATCATGCTTGAATTATTTAATTTATTTATTTGATTTCTTAAATTATAAACGACACGTTTTCACTTTGTGGGTGCCTCAATTTTTATTATGTAATTTACTTTATCGTTTAAAGATTTTGGAACTATTGTAAAGGACATATTTTCACATTTTGGTGGGTGTCCTATTTTATTTTCTTTATGGACATTTTAAAAATTATAAAGGCATATTTTCATCTTCGGATGAGTGCATATTTATTATTTTGTTTTGATTTGTTTCGATGCAATAAATTCTATATTTATTTTGAATCACATATAGTATGGATAATAACATAATATTTAAGAATGTTATAATATTTATACCTGAAAAGGAGGTCAGTTCTAATAAACCGGGCACTGTGGGTGTGCTGAGTCATTCTCACCTTTCACATGCGTACCCAACTTTTCGAACCCATTAAGGGATTGAGGATTTCTTAGGAATCGAGTCATCCACCCCTTTTTTTTCCTGCCTGTTCGGGTGCCGACTCCATTTTCTCTGGATTTAGGCTCGTGTTCTAGAAAACCCTGAGCCTAACAGTATCAAAGTCACATGAACCATTCCACCAGGAGTGAGGGTGAAAATTTTCACTCACGAGGGCCCTCTAGGTCGACATGAGCAATGGCTCAAGTCGCCTGGGCTACCCCCAACTCAAATTAATCTTGTATTTTTTTTTAATTTCTGGACCGGACAATTTTAATTTAGGCCTAAAAAACTTAATTTAGGATTTTATAATTGAATTTATGCCTTTCGAAACTAGACCAACTTATTTAAAAGTTGTAAACTAGGTTTAAATCTTTTAAAATTGGATCAAATTTACTTTTGCATTCTTTAATCATGATCGTACTAACTTAGGGCCAAAATTAAGGGTCTACAATCTCATATGTGATGTTGTAACCTTAGAAGTATACAATTGTTGCAACATCGAAGCTAGAGGAAAATAATACATTTTCTTGCATGTGACATTTTTCTTCTAGCCATTTCCTGTATTTCTCTCTTCCTTGTATCTTAGACAACCACAAATTTAGCATTTTGTTAATTCACTGTCTTCATCGAATACAATATACAACATCAATTGCATCAATTTTGTATACAAGCAGACCCTAAGACTCCAACTAGTTTTTTTATACTATAAAAATCTTTAACCTTTTTGTTATCATTTGGAATAATCTCTATCAAAAATTGCAAAATATCATTAAAAATCTTTCATAAAAATGATGTTCTAACTCATATGTAACAAACGAGCGATTGCTAATAATTGATAATGTCGTTACTAACTTGGCCATAATTCAATATCTGTTGCATCTAACATATAAAAAATTTTGTGCTTCGAGGCTTGAATTTTCTTCTACTTCAACGTCAACATCAAAATCCCTTCCACCAAAATCTATAACCATTTAATGATATGGATTATCTATTTCACCCATAACCAACTGTGTGCTAAAAACTAACTATTGCTCATTGCTTTTACAAATATATGTCTCTATATGATTATTCCATTCATAATAATCTAGAACAAATGCAAACTTTCAATAAATACAAATGCACATCATTTATAGAAAGAAACTTCATATCATGACACTTTCAACAGAGACATCTAATTTAATCCCTATCTACAAATGTAGGATGACTAGTAGCAAATTGAATAACAGATTGCACACTAGCTGAACATTTTGCACTAATAAGTCTATGTTGACCAAGCCTTTGATACATCCATATTCTTCCATTATCCATTTTGAAAAAATTAACATATTCATAAAAAATATAAGTTTATAATGATATTTAATAGCATTTGTATAGAATATTACTCAATATCCTCCTTATATAACATAAGGTAGAGACCTAACACATCTAGGAATACTCACATTTATATGATTATAATCATCGTGCAGAAAGTTTGGCAGCATCTTCCTTAGTTCTGTTTTTATTCAGTTTCTCAATTTATTAATAAAATATTCACAATATTCAAACATTCAATCATACAAATTTGAAGACCCAAAGTCTTCTAAATCCATCCACCTTCTTCGATTCACAGCAAAGATTCAAAATATTAGAAAACATACTTTGCTAGCATTTCCATTTAATAGAACCATAATTATATGTAATGTTTAACCACATGCAATGATAAAAAAAAAGAGTGTAATATAATGTTTTATATATAATGTAATGTTTCGTAGAACTATAGAATTTTTACAAGTTATTTCAATTCTTAATTAGTTTTATAACTAATGCTTTTATTCCTAAAACATAAATAATCAAACTACAATCAAATATCAATATCCTAAAATTAATTTTTCAGCATACTATAGAATTTTTAATTACTAAATAATTTTTATAATTAATGTTTTTATTTTAAAATAAACAATCAAACAACACAAATCTTAATATCCTAACATTAATTATCTGCATGTACTATAGGATTTATAATTATTAAAAAATTTATAATTAATATATTTATTCCTAAAATCTAAACAACATACTACGATCAAATTTCAATATCCTAATATTAATTTTTCTACATATACTATAGGATTGATAATTACTAAATAATTTTATAATTAATGTATTTATTCCTAAAATCAAAACAAAAAACTACAATCAAATATCCTAAAATTATTTTTTCTACATATTATTGGAAATTTAATTACTAAATAATTATAATTTAGAAAATTATTAACAATTAAAGAAAATATACAAAAAATTTAAATTCTATAAACAAATTAACCAAATTCCTCTA
This sequence comes from Garcia nutans, assembly GCA_947685225.1. Taxonomy (NCBI): domain Eukaryota; kingdom Viridiplantae; phylum Streptophyta; class Magnoliopsida; order Malpighiales; family Euphorbiaceae; genus Garcia; species Garcia nutans. Next base: position 37,838,595 of record CANTUV010000033.1, on the reverse strand, counting down.
GCCCTAAAATAATTATACAAATTAACTAAATTAACTAAAAAAAATAAAAAATTTACCCTAAACTCTAAATAATTATAGAAAAAATAAAATTAATCACAAATAAAAACTTTAACCGAATAAACTAATTCAAATATTGCTACAAATTAAATAAATAAAATAACAAATTAAAAATAATTAAAATACTAAACTTAACCTATGAGTAGATCCAACCAAGCAGCGTCATGAATAAGAGCCATAAAATCTAGCCTTAACCCCATACTAAAATTTAAAAAAAAATCAAACAAAATAGTAAGTAATTTACGAACCAAATACAAAAAAAAGGAATTAATAAAAAAAAACATGCACTAATAAGTCTAAGTTGTTGGAATTGGAATTGGAAACCTTCATCAACCGACAGCGAGGAGCTAGACCCCACAATTGAAGGAAAGAAAGAGCAGGAAAATCAACACGAGAGGAGAATTGATAGAGTAGAGAAGAAAAATGAAAAAAAAAAAAAAAAAAGAGGTTGGACATATCATAAAGGCTTAGCGATGAATTTTGAGTCTGTTACTAAAATTGTCGCTATATTAATATAGTGATAGAAGTCACAAAATTGTTGCTAAATTAGCAATGGCTGAGCATTTCCTGTCACTAATCTTAAGTTTCATATGAAGCCAATGATGAATAAACTGTCATCATTAAGTTGCGACAACTTTTGCGTCACAACTTTATGATGAACTGTACATTTCCATCACCAAAATCTCAACACTTACAAACTTGGACAAATTCAAGGACGAACAACAATTTCATTGTTATATACTTGGACAAATCCAAGGACAAACAACAATTTCATTATTATATAGTTGGACAAATTCAAGGACGAACAACAATTTCATTGTTATATAGCGACAAACTATTTGTCACAATATTTCTCACTCTTTGTTGCCCCTTATTTAGCAACGCATATAACGCCAACCTTTTAGGTTCCATCGCTTAATTTATTGGCAAATAATCTAATAATGGGTTAAGGATATGATTTATAGTATAATTAGTTAAAATTTTAAATTAAAATTTTTTTTATAAAAAATTATTAAATATATAAATCAAATATCAATCCTTACAATATCCATATATATAACCTATAAATTTAACCATTCGTATTAGATAGAAAATAAAACCTAATATTAAGGTATCATATTTAATCATTTGAGTTAGGCATCATTAATGACAAACTTTTTCAAAAATTTTAATATATGTAAAATTTTCACGAAAAATATTAGGAGAAATTATCATATATAGTGGTTTATTGAATGCCAATGCTGTGAATATGAAGCGAAAAGCTATAAGAATGTGTGGCTCTAAAGGGTGCAATTAATAGAAAAAACAGAAACTGTGCTTTTATGGCATTATTGGATATGAAGTTGAAGGACATCACCATTTTTATTAGAAAGTTTCCACACGTTCTCTCTGACTTAATGACCCACTTTGATTCACTCCATTAACTTCATCCACGTGGATATTTTTCAACCACATTCTTAATTATCCTTTAATTAACTTCCATTTCTATTTCTATTTGGCTTTATTCTTCACTTACAATTTTTGTGTGGATAATTTTCTATTTTTATTATTAATATTAAGAAATTTCACATTCAACAAAATTAAAGAATTTAATATTTAATGAGTGATGGCATTCAGGCACCATATTAAACTATTTTTTTATATTTTATTTTGATATTATGTGTTTAACCTTTTTTTTATTTAACACTAATTACAAGAATTAAATTCACATAAATATATCTATATTACATCCAATAAATATGTAATAATAAGCATAATAAATGTATAAATTATTTATATATGTGTCAGGTTTTATTAACACATTCCGATTAATATATAAAATATAATAAAAAAAGTATAATGTAAAAATTCTTAAATTTATAAATAATTATAAATATTCTAATAAAAAATATTTTAACTATAACAATTTATGAATAATCATATCAAAATATTATATTATATCATACGTTCAATTTTTTTTTTTTTTTTTTTGCTTTAGCGAGAAATCTTAACTCTAAGTCTTTAACAATCATCTCAAAAAATTAAAGTTATTGTGATGTCTATTAATTTTAATTTATAATGCCATATTATTGAAAATAAAAAAGGAAAAAGAAATCTATATATATATAAGTTCTCTGAAGTCATTTTGATTCACTGAGGTAGTTTTCTTGTCTTCCATGTTTTTCAATAATAATAATAATAATTCATCAACCATTATAATAATAATAATAATAATAATAATAATAATAATTCAGCACCAATTATTCTTCATCATCATCTCCTCTGAGTGTCCTTTACCAAACTGTAGAAGGTTTTGGCCGGTTACAATTTGTCCTTCATAAGAAAATTGCTTTTATATATGCCATTTCAGTTTTTTTTTTTTTTTTTTTGCACATGTCTGTTAGGTGTAAGAGAAATTGCTCCTTGTCTTTTTTCAAATTATTTATCTTGGAATGAGATATATTTTTAAGCATATTAAAAATTTTAAAACGGATGAGAATTATTTATATGATTTAAATATATAATCGTTTTTATATTATAAAATTGGTATTTAATTATGAATTAATATATTCAATGTCTATTTTTTAAAAACTAATTATTGTAAATTTTAATATTTAAAAATTATTAAATATTTAACCATTTCATCTAAAAATAAATGATTTTAATAATATCTCAAATTTTAATAGATTTCAATGCAATAATGATTTAACTTAATTTTGTGTATTATTGTTAAAATTTATTTATTTATTATATATTAATATTTGTTATATTTTTATAATTAATATTTAGTAAAAAAAAGGGAAAAGAAAAGTCCATACTAATTATAGAGATGTCCTTGGAAAATTGGTTGATATGTTGTGGTCAATAAGTCATTGATGATTGTACCCTTTGTAAGATAAATTAATAGGGTAAACATATTTCAATGGTGCAATGAACCTCAGCGTTAAAAAAAAGGAGGAAAAAAATAATTTTCAAACAATAAATTTGTAAAACGTGAAGACATAAAACTGCATATAAAATATATAATGAGGACAAGAATAATTTTTATTTATTGGCAATAATTAAAAGAAATAATTAATAAAATAATCATGTCTCCTTTAATTAATGAACACTGCAGAAAGAAGTTTAAATTGAATACTCAAATTGCTCTCTCCACAATTAAAAAAAAAATTGTTTTCGACTTCACATCAATTGACATTTATGCATCTCTTTAGCAAAAACAATATTGATGACTTACATCTATGATAAAAGACTATATATATGCATTCAAAGTATATATGTGGTGACATATAATAATTATAAACATATAATAGATTCAAGAAAAGTTGACATGTGTTGTATCATATATGCATTCAAAGTATATATGAATCCATGTTGTAAAGTTCTTATTGGCTAACATTATCATAAAACAACCCAATGAATACTATATGTCAACAAACTCAATATGCAGAAGTTGTTTTTCGAGCATATGTATGTATAACGTGGTTTTCAATTTATGTATATATATATGAGTTAGTTTACTGTTAGTACACGCATAACAGTATAAATATATTTTTATGAATTTATTATAGGTTTATAATTATTTAATTTAAGACTCTTATTTTAAAATATAGTGTCTTTACAATATCGAATCTTATAAAATTTAAGTTTGTTGTCGTCGATATTTTCAAAAAAAATTATCTATTATGGGTGGACCCGGTTCAAGTTCTGGACTCAAGGATAATTTTAGGTTCTGGACCTAAGAAAACTTTGGGTTCTTGACCCGATTCGAGTTCTGGACTTAAGAAAGAATCTAGGTTCTGGACCTAAGGATAATTTGGGTTCTGGACCCGATATTGAATTTAATTTGGGTGCTTGAACCCGAGACTGAGTTTGACTGACCTTTTATCATTTGAGAAGTCTGATTGCTCCGGTTATTCTATGCATTGTGGTTTTTCACCCACAAATTTGATCTTCATCCTTTGAGATCGGGTCTTCACCCTTGAAAATGGATCTTTATCCTTTAAGATTGGGTCTTCACCCTTGAAAAATGGGTCTTCATACTTTGAAATCGGGTCTTTACCCTTAAAAATGGATCTTCATCCTTTGAGATCGGGTCTTCACCCTTGCAAATGGATCTTCATCCTTGGAGATTGGGTCTTCACCCTTGCAAGTGGATCTTCATCCTTTGAGATCGGGTCTTCACCCTTGCAAGTGGATCTTCATCCTTGGAGATCAGGTCTTCACCCTTGAAAATGGATCTTCATCCTTTGAGATCGGGTCTTCACCCTTGCAAATGCATCTTCATCCTTTGAGATCGGGTCTTCACCCTTGAAAATAGATTTTCATCCATTGGAGGTCTGGTCTTTACCCTTGAAACATGGATCTTTATCAATTGGAGATCGAGTCTTTACCATTGAAACATGAATCTTTCATCTTTTGCATCATCATTTTTTTTGAGAATTCTAATTTTTTTTCTTTCCCATTCTTTTTTGCTCTTCCATTTTGCAAAAATTCAGCTATCTTTAATTGGACCTTATATCCTCTCCGACCCCCCATGATTTTTCTATGAGGGCTCTGATTGAAGTTTTTGCCGCCTAGTTCTTCGCACAAGTACGTATTTCTTCTTTTGCAAAATGACTGGAGCTTTCTCAAGCAATGGGCTTTCCATGCCTCCCTGATTTGACATCTTCTTTTGATTCTTTACTTCACAGAGTGTTTGCTGTTCACTTTGATAAAGAATAGATAATACAAGACAAGAAAGTGCGATGTGCTCATGTATGCATGATATGCATGAATAATACTTACAGTTATTCCATCGACTCACAGACCGAGGTGATCAGCATAAGTGTTCTCATTGGTTCCTTTTCGACGCTCGTTCAAGTCTTGCATTGGAATGACAGAAAGCTTTGCATTTATGGCTTTTATCTTCAAGATGTTGAAAATATGAATAATGGAGACCCCAAGCAGCAGAGTCAGGGATTCATCTAAAACTATGTCTCAACATATCAGTTGATAGCTTCTTCATGACCTTGCCAATAATCATTTCCTTTGCCCAATGTGTTCTTTAGAGGTTCAACATACTTCTCTTAACTTGAAGGCTTTGTATGACAAAACACTTTTTTTTTTAATTTGAATTTTGATTTTGAAATCAAATATTAGATTTGCCAAATTAATGTCAATGTACCTTAGGACTTGATTTTTCAAATTAACATATCTACAACATGACAACCCTAGTTACTGTACTAAACTCGGGAATTATTTTTATTTAAGCAAGAATTATTGCACTTCAGATAGGCACATACACATTACTCGGCCAAAGGTCTCATTTGAGTTTAAATATTGTCTATCTCATATGCATGCTTATTCAAACTATCTCTACTAATAGACTCTACCTACTAAGAGAGATAAACATGTCTTTAATAGGCTTAAAATGAGGTCTATAAGAGACACGGGTTAAATGAAAGCTATTTGTAAGTTGGGGCTGATGTGACATAATGGACATACCCTCACACTATAACTTTCTTGTTTGAATTTTAGGCAGCTTGTAGGCAATCTTGCTAGACTCCAAATTCCTTCTATCTTCTTGGCATTAACCTAGATATTGACAGTTTTTTGCCTTGCAAAAAGTTTTTCACAAAATTCATTTCTTTTCTTCTTGTCCCTTTTCTTTCTTTTTATTTTTCTTACTCTTCCCTTTTTTGAGCATTTTATCATTTTGTCCTTCTTCCTTGTAGGATTGTTAAGTCTAGAACTTTCAAGAACTGGATGGTCTTCCTCCTTTTTCCTCCAATTTTGATTGAATCTTTGGTTGAGTTGGACCAATTCAAGTCAAACCGTTCTTATGGAAGCCTTTTGCTGCTTTAGGTAAAAGAGAACTCAGTTGGCTTTCTGAACCGCCTTTTTGGATTTTATTTTTCTTTTTTCGTTTTTTGTTTTCTTATTTTTTCTTCTTTTTCTTTTCTTTTTCTTCTTCTTTTTTTTCTCTTTTTTTTCTTTTTTTCCTCTTCCTTTTCTTTTTCCTTTTCTTCTTTTTCTTCTTTTTCTTCTTTTTTTATTTGGTTCTAGCTCTAAAAGAGTTGTCCTGTTTGTGCTAACTTGGGCTTCCAATAATGGATGAGTGGAGTAACATAAATCTTCTTTAACAGGGATAAATCATTTGTTACTCTGATGTTGATGTTGTCTTGATATATTGGAGATATTAAAGGAACTTCAACTACCCTTATGATTTTGAGAACATAAACTATCCTTATGGTCTTGAAAACATCAACTACCCTTATGGTCTTGAGAACTTCAACTATCTTCATGATCTTGACTAATCATTGCTTTCTTTTGATCTTCTTGCCTCTTCATCTTAGTGATCATAAGACTTATCAAAAGTATCACAACACCTCAAAATAGGTTGTTGAGGTTATATGCCAATTAAAAGAAAGCTAAAATTTTATGAAGGTTCAAAGGGACAACTAGGGATTGATATTTAATTGGGTGGATACTAGTTGTTGGCTAACCAAACAATGTTTAGATCATTTCTCTCTTAAATAAGTAGAGTTCAATTTCGCCTCAAAAGTATGTCAAAACATGTTCTAAGACTGACTAGGACTTAAACAAAGGTAATTATGCAGGAGCCCTCTCTAAGTAAGCATACACAACTCAATGCTATAGAGCAATTCCCTCATTTAGTAAAGTCATTCAAGTCATGATGCCTAGACACATTAATTTATGAACATCAAGCTAGATTTCTCATCGGTTGAACACCAAAATGAACAAAGACCAACAAAAATTTTGATGAAAGTAATTTATTTCAAGCAACTTTAAGTTTGAAAAGCACAATAGTTCCAAAATATTAAAGAAAGTAAGATTGAAAAGCAACATTCAAGCTAAGGAAAGTTCATTAAGTTTAAGCTTCTTTTCCTTTCACATCTTCAATATTTCCATCTTGAAATGATGACAAAATAAAATCTTCTTCCAATCCTTTTCCTACCATGAAGGTTGCCGGTGGAGGTACTCTTCCTAACTTAGGTAAAGGATTGTTCTTTGTGTTGGGGTTGTCTAGCTCCGGTAGCTTACCACTATCGATTAGGTCTTGGATCTCATGCTTCAATCAGGTACATCTATCAGTCTCATGTCCTTGTGTTTGATGAAATTGATAAAAAGCCTTAGTATCAAAATTTGGGGGTAGCAGATTTGGCAAAGGTCGAGGGGCTAATGGCTGTAATAGTCCCTTCTTTTGTAGCTTGTTGAAGACCCAAGACAAAGGCTTCCCCAGATCTGAAAACTGCCTTCTATTTGCTTGACCAGTTGTATTGACATCAACTTCTTTTTGCGTGCTTTGATCTCCATACTGGTAATTCCCTTTCTCATTCCTTCTTATTGAAAAGCGATTTTTCTCCCTTTTCCACTCTTCAATTTGTAGACCAGCTTGGAGAAGATCTTTGAAGTCACGGATGAGTGTATAAGGCATCCTTTCACAAAGACTAGGCAGGACGCCTCTCACGATCATCCTTATTTGATCAGATTCATTGAGTCTTTTCTTGAGCAAAGCAGCCTTGTTTCTCCATCTCTTCACATAGTCCACAAAATTCTCATTTGGCCTTTGTCTAATGGACTCCACTTCCATTAAGGTAACTTCCATCTCGACATTATACCCATATTGTTGGATGAAGGCTTTGTAAAGCAGATCCCAACTCTTTTGTGTTCCATCATCTAAGGTATTGAATCAATTTTGGACAACAGGATCCAATGAGAGCATGAAGTACCTTAGAGTTTGAGCCTTAGTAGCTTGGGCAGACTGCATGGTAGTGATATACTACTTCACATGGAGATGAGGATTTCCGGTTCCATCAAACTTTGCGAAAGATGGCATCTTGAATTTGTATGAAACTTCTTCATCTAGCTCAAATAATTTGTCAACTTCGGACATTTCTTCAGTTTTCAGCTTCTTCTCAAATTTCTTTTCTAAATCAGCAATCATTTTTTCAATATCAGAAGTTTCGGTCTTCTCCATAGTTGATCTTTCAACAATCTTCGGATCCTTTTTCTTCTCTTGAGCATCTTAGTAGTATTGAGCCCAGTCATCATCATCAATGATCACCTTATCATCATCAAAAGCTACTTCATCAACTTTAGCCTTCCCCTTGACTTTCTTGATGCTAGCAGATGCTTCGGCATTATTTCTTAAAATTTCAGCTAATTGATTCTTTATGGTCTCGGCCATGGCCTCTTTTATTTCTTCCATCTTGGCATTGAGGGCATCATCCACCATTTTTTGAATTTGTTCGGGATCCATTATTTTTGGTGAGCAAGTGATTGAGTCATTGTTAGATACTTCATCTCAGGCGTAGGTCGGATTGTCTTAGGCTTTTGCCAATATATTTGATTGTAGTTTTTTGTTTTGATTTTAGGAATAAATACATTAATTATAAAATTATTTAGTAATTATCAATCCTATAGTATATGTAGAAAAATTAATATTAGTATATTGAAATTTGATCATAGTATGTTGTTTAGATTTTAGGAATAAATATATTGATTTTTTCTACATCTTATTGGAAATGTAATTACTAAATAATTATAATTTAGAAAATTATTAACAATTAAAGAAAATATACAAAAAATTTAAATTATATAAACAAATTAACCAAATTCCTCTAGCCCTAAAATAATTATACAAATTAACTAAATTAACTAAAAAATCAAAAATTTACCCTAAACTCTAAATAATTATAGAAAAAATAAAATTAATCACAAATAAAAACTTTAACCGAATAAACTAATTCAAATATTGCTACAAATTAATAAATAAAATAACAAATTAAAAATAATTAAAATACTAAACTTAACCTATGAGTAGATCCAACCAAGCAGCGTCATGAATAAGAGCCATAAAATCTAGCCTTAACCCCATACTAAAATTTAAAAAAAAAAAAACAAAATAGTAAGTAATTTATGAACCAAATACAAAAAAAAAAGAAATTAATAAAAAAAACTTGCACTAATAAATCTAAGTCGTCGAAGTTGGAAAGCGTCGTCACCCGATAGCGAGGAGCTAAACCCCACAATTGAAGGAAAGAAAGAGTAGGGAAATCAACACAAGAGGAGCATAGAAAGAGAACAGAAGAAAAATGAAAAAAAAAAAAAAAAGAGGTTGGACATATCATAAAGGCTTAGCGATGAATTTTGAGTCTGTTACTAAAATTGTCGCTATATTAATATAGTGATAGAAGTCACAAAATTGTTGCTAAATTAGCAATGGCTGAGCATTTTCTGTCACTAATCTTAAATTTCATATGAAGCCAATGACGAATAAACTGTCATCATTAAGTTGCGACAACTTTTGCGTCACAACTTTATGATGAACTGTACATTTCCATCACAAAATCTCAACACTTACAAACTTGGATAAATCCAAGGACGAACAACAATTTCATTATTATATAGTTGGACAAATTCAAGGACGAACAACAATTTCATTGTTATACAGCGACAAACTATTCGTCACAATATTTTTCACTCTTTGTTGCCCCTATTTAGCAACGCATATAACGCCAACCTTTTTAGTTCCATCGCTTAATTTATTGGCAAATAATCTAATAATGGGTTAAGGATATGATTTATAGTATAATTAGTTAAAATTTTAAATTAAAATTTTTTTTATAAAAAATTATTAAATATATAAATCAAATATCAATCCTTACAATATCCATATATATAACCTATAAATTTAACCATTCGTATTAGATAGAAAATAAAACCTAATATTAAGGTATCATATTTAATCATTTGAGTTAGGCATCATTAATGACAAACTTTTTCAAAAATTTTAATATATGTAAAATTTTCACGAAAAATATTAGGAGAAATTATCATATATAGTGGTTTATTGAATGCCAATGCTGTGAATATGAAGCGAAAAGCTATAAGAATGTGTGGCTCTAAAGGGTGCAATTAATAGAAAAAACAGAAACTGTGCTTTTATGGCATTATTGGATATGAAGTTGAAGGACATCACCATTTTTATTAGAAAGTTTCCACACGTTCTCTCTGACTTAATGACCCACTTTGATTCACTCCATTAACTTCATCCACGTGGATATTTTTCAACCACATTCTTAATTATCCTTTAATTAACTTCCATTTCTATTTCTATTTGGCTTTATTCTTCACTTACAATTTTTGTGTGGATAATTTTCTATTTTTATTATTAATATTAAGAAATTTCACATTCAACAAAATTAAAGAATTTAATATTTAATGAGTGATGGCATTCAGGCACCATATTAAACTATTTTTTTATATTTTATTTTGATATTATGTGTTTAACCTTTTTTTTATTTAACACTAATTACAAGAATTAAATTCACATAAATATATCTATATTACATCCAATAAATATGTAATAATAAGCATAATAAATGTATAAATTATTTATATATGTGTCAGGTTTTATTAACACATTCCGATTAATATATAAAATATAATAAAAAAAGTATAATGTAAAAATTCTTAAATTTATAAATAATTATAAATATTCTAATAAAAAATATTTTAACTATAACAATTTATGAATAATCATATCAAAATATTATATTATATCATACGTTCAATTTTTTTTTTTTTTTTTTTGCTTTAGCGAGAAATCTTAACTCTAAGTCTTTAACAATCATCTCAAAAAATTAAAGTTATTGTGATGTCTATTAATTTTAATTTATAATGCCATATTATTGAAAATAAAAAAGGAAAAAGAAATCTATATATATATAAGTTCTCTGAAGTCATTTTGATTCACTGAGGTAGTTTTCTTGTCTTCCATGTTTTTCAATAATAATAATAATAATTCATCAACCATTATAATAATAATAATAATAATAATAATAATAATAATTCAGCACCAATTATTCTTCATCATCATCTCCTCTGAGTGTCCTTTACCAAACTGTAGAAGGTTTTGGCCGGTTACAATTTGTCCTTCATAAGAAAATTGCTTTTATATATGCCATTTCAGTTTTTTTTTTTTTTTTTTTGCACATGTCTGTTAGGTGTAAGAGAAATTGCTCCTTGTCTTTTTTCAAATTATTTATCTTGGAATGAGATATATTTTTAAGCATATTAAAAATTTTAAAACGGATGAGAATTATTTATATGATTTAAATATATAATCGTTTTTATATTATAAAATTGGTATTTAATTATGAATTAATATATTCAATGTCTATTTTTTAAAAACTAATTATTGTAAATTTTAATATTTAAAAATTATTAAATATTTAACCATTTCATCTAAAAATAAATGATTTTAATAATATCTCAAATTTTAATAGATTTCAATGCAATAATGATTTAACTTAATTTTGTGTATTATTGTTAAAATTTATTTATTTATTATATATTAATATTTGTTATATTTTTATAATTAATATTTAGTAAAAAAAAGGGAAAAGAAAAGTCCATACTAATTATAGAGATGTCCTTGGAAAATTGGTTGATATGTTGTGGTCAATAAGTCATTGATGATTGTACCCTTTGTAAGATAAATTAATAGGGTAAACATATTTCAATGGTGCAATGAACCTCAGCGTTAAAAAAAAGGAGGAAAAAAATAATTTTCAAACAATAAATTTGTAAAACGTGAAGACATAAAACTGCATATAAAATATATAATGAGGACAAGAATAATTTTTATTTATTGGCAATAATTAAAAGAAATAATTAATAAAATAATCATGTCTCCTTTAATTAATGAACACTGCAGAAAGAAGTTTAAATTGAATACTCAAATTGCTCTCTCCACAATTAAAAAAAAAAATTGTTTTCGACTTCACATCAATTGACATTTATGCATCTCTTTAGCAAAAACAATATTGATGACTTACATCTATGATAAAAGACTATATATATGCATTCAAAGTATATATGTGGTGACATATAATAATTATAAACATATAATAGATTCAAGAAAAGTTGACATGTGTTGTATCATATATGCATTCAAAGTATATATGAATCCATGTTGTAAAGTTCTTATTGGCTAACATTATCATAAAACAACCCAATGAATACTATATGTCAACAAACTCAATATGCAGAAGTTGTTTTTCGAGCATATGTATGTATAACGTGGTTTTCAATTTATGTATATATATATGAGTTAGTTTACTGTTAGTACACGCATAACAGTATAAATATATTTTTATGAATTTATTATAGGTTTATAATTATTTAATTTAAGACTCTTATTTTAAAATATAGTGTCTTTACAATATCGAATCTTATAAAATTTAAGTTTGTTGTCGTCGATATTTTCAAAAAAAATTATCTATTATGGGTGGACCCGGTTCAAGTTCTGGACTCAAGGATAATTTTAGGTTCTGGACCTAAGAAAACTTTGGGTTCTTGACCCGATTCGAGTTCTGGACTTAAGAAAGATTCTAGGTTCTGGACCTAAGGATAATTTGGGTTCTGGACCCGATATTGAATTTAATTTGGGTGCTTGAACCCGAGACTGAGTTTGACTGACCTTTTATCATTTGAGAAGTCTGATTGCTCCGGTTATTCTATGCATTGTGGTTTTTCACCCACAAATTTGATCTTCATCCTTTGAGATCGGGTCTTCACCCTTGAAAATGGATCTTTATCCTTTAAGATTGGGTCTTCACCCTTGAAAAATGGGTCTTCATACTTTGAAATCGGGTCTTTACCCTTAAAAATGGATCTTCATCCTTTGAGATCGGGTCTTCACCCTTGCAAATGGATCTTCATCCTTGGAGATTGGGTCTTCACCCTTGCAAGTGGATCTTCATCCTTTGAGATCGGGTCTTCACCCTTGCAAGTGGATCTTCATCCTTGGAGATCAGGTCTTCACCCTTGAAAATGGATCTTCATCCTTTGAGATCGGGTCTTCACCCTTGCAAATGCATCTTCATCCTTTGAGATCGGGTCTTCACCCTTGAAAATAGATTTTCATCCATTGGAGGTCTGGTCTTTACCCTTGAAACATGGATCTTTATCAATTGGAGATCGAGTCTTTACCATTGAAACATGAATCTTTCATCTTTTGCATCATCATTTTTTTTGAGAATTCTAATTTTTTTTCTTTCCCATTCTTTTTTGCTCTTCCATTTTGCAAAAATTCAGCTATCTTTAATTGGATCTTATATCCTCTCCGACCCCCCATGATTTTTCTATGAGGGCTCTGATTGAAGTTTTTGCCGCCTAGTTCTTCGCACAAGCACGTATTTCTTCTTTTGCAAAATGACTGGAGCTTTCTCAAGCAATGGGCTTTCCATGCCTCCCTGATTTGACATCTTCTTTTGATTCTTTACTTCACAGAGTGTTTGCTGTTCACTTTGATAAAGAATAGATAATACAAGACAAGAAAGTGCGATGTGCTCATGTATGCATGATATGCATGAATAATACTTACAGTTATTCCATCGACTCACAGACCGAGGTGATCAGCATAAGTGTTCTCATTGGTTCCTTTTCGACGCTCGTTCAAGTCTTGCATTGGAATGACAGAAAGCTTTGCATTTATGGCTTTTATCTTCAAGATGTTGAAAATATGAATAATGGAGACCCCAAGCAGCAGAGTCAGGGATTCATCTAAAACTATGTCTCAACATATCAGTTGATAGCTTCTTCATGACCTTGCCAATAATCATTTCCTTTGCCCAATGTGTTCTTTAGAGGTTCAACATACTTCTCTTAACTTGAAGGCTTTGTATGACAAAACACTTTTTTTTTTAATTTGAATTTTGATTTTGAAATCAAATATTAGATTTGCCAAATTAATGTCAATGTACCTTAGGACTTGATTTTTCAAATTAACATATCTACAACATGACAACCCTAGTTACTGTACTAAACTCGGGAATTATTTTTATTTAAGCAAGAATTATTGCACTTCAGATAGGCACATACACATTACTCGGCCAAAGGTCTCATTTGAGTTTAAATATTGTCTATCTCATATGCATGCTTATTCAAACTATCTCTACTAATAGACTCTACCTACTAAGAGAGATAAACATGTCTTTAATAGGCTTAAAATGAGGTCTATAAGAGACACGGGTTAAATGAAAGCTATTTGTAAGTTGGGGCTGATGTGACATAATGGACATACCCTCACACTATAACTTTCTTGTTTGAATTTTAGGCAGCTTGTAGGCAATCTTGCTAGACTCCAAATTCCTTCTATCTTCTTGGCATTAACCTAGATATTGACAGTTTTTTGCCTTGCAAAAAGTTTTTCACAAAATTCATTTCTTTTCTTCTTGTCCCTTTTCTTTCTTTTTATTTTTCTTACTCTTCCCTTTTTTGAGCATTTTATCATTTTGTCCTTCTTCCTTGTAGGATTGTTAAGTCTAGAACTTTCAAGAACTGGATGGTCTTCCTCCTTTTTCCTCCAATTTTGATTGAATCTTTGGTTGAGTTGGACCAATTCAAGTCAAACCGTTCTTATGGAAGCCTTTTGCTGCTTTAGGTAAAAGAGAACTCAGTTGGCTTTCTGAACCGCCTTTTTGGATTTTATTTTTCTTTTTTCGTTTTTTGTTTTCTTATTTTTTCTTCTTTTTCTTTTCTTTTTCTTCTTCTTTTTTTTCTCTTTTTTTTCTTTTTTTCCTCTTCCTTTTCTTTTTCCTTTTCTTCTTTTTCTTCTTTTTCTTCTTTTTTTATTTGGTTCTAGCTCTAAAAGAGTTGTCCTGTTTGTGCTAACTTGGGCTTCCAATAATGGATGAGTGGAGTAACATAAATCTTCTTTAACAGGGATAAATCATTTGTTACTCTGATGTTGATGTTGTCTTGATATATTGGAGATATTAAAGGAACTTCAACTACCCTTATGATTTTGAGAACATAAACTATCCTTATGGTCTTGAAAACATCAACTACCCTTATGGTCTTGAGAACTTCAACTATCTTCATGATCTTGACTAATCATTGCTTTCTTTTGATCTTCTTGCCTCTTCATCTTAGTGATCATAAGACTTATCAAAAGTATCACAACACCTCAAAATAGGTTGTTGAGGTTATATGCCAATTAAAAGAAAGCTAAAATTTTATGAAGGTTCAAAGGGACAACTAGGGATTGATATTTAATTGGGTGGATACTAGTTGTTGGCTAACCAAACAATGTTTAGATCATTTCTCTCTTAAATAAGTAGAGTTCAATTTCGCCTCAAAAGTATGTCAAAACATGTTCTAAGACTGACTAGGACTTAAACAAAGGTAATTATGCAGGAGCCCTCTCTAAGTAAGCATACACAACTCAATGCTATAGAGCAATTCCCTCATTTAGTAAAGTCATTCAAGTCATGATGCCTAGACACATTAATTTATGAACATCAAGCTAGATTTCTCATCGGTTGAACACCAAAATGAACAAAGACCAACAAAAATTTTGATGAAAGTAATTTATTTCAAGCAACTTTAAGTTTGAAAAGCACAATAGTTCCAAAATATTAAAGAAAGTAAGATTGAAAAGCAACATTCAAGCTAAGGAAAGTTCATTAAGTTTAAGCTTCTTTTCCTTTCACATCTTCAATATTTCCATCTTGAAATGATGACAAAATAAAATCTTCTTCCAATCCTTTTCCTACCATGAAGGTTGCCGGTGGAGGTACTCTTCCTAACTTAGGTAAAGGATTGTTCTTTGTGTTGGGGTTGTCTAGCTCCGGTAGCTTACCACTATCGATTAGGTCTTGGATCTCATGCTTCAATCAGGTACATCTATCAGTCTCATGTCCTTGTGTTTGATGAAATTGATAAAAAGCCTTAGTATCAAAATTTGGGGGTAGCAGATTTGGCAAAGGTCGAGGGGCTAATGGCTGTAATAGTCCCTTCTTTTGTAGCTTGTTGAAGACCCAAGACAAAGGCTTCCCCAGATCTGAAAACTGCCTTCTATTTGCTTGACCAGTTGTATTGACATCAACTTCTTTTTGCGTGCTTTGATCTCCATACTGGTAATTCCCTTTCTCATTCCTTCTTATTGAAAAGCGATTTTTCTCCCTTTTCCACTCTTCAATTTGTAGACCAGCTTGGAGAAGATCTTTGAAGTCACGGATGAGTGTATAAGGCATCCTTTCACAAAGACTAGGCAGGACGCCTCTCACGATCATCCTTATTTGATCAGATTCATTGAGTCTTTTCTTGAGCAAAGCAGCCTTGTTTCTCCATCTCTTCACATAGTCCACAAAATTCTCATTTGGCCTTTGTCTAATGGACTCCACTTCCATTAAGGTAACTTCCATCTCGACATTATACCCATATTGTTGGATGAAGGCTTTGTAAAGCAGATCCCAACTCTTTTGTGTTCCATCATCTAAGGTATTGAATCAATTTTGGACAACAGGATCCAATGAGAGCATGAAGTACCTTAGAGTTTGAGCCTTAGTAGCTTGGGCAGACTGCATGGTAGTGATATACTACTTCACATGGAGATGAGGATTTCCGGTTCCATCAAACTTTGCGAAAGATGGCATCTTGAATTTGTATGAAACTTCTTCATCTAGCTCAAATAATTTGTCAACTTCGGACATTTCTTCAGTTTTCAGCTTCTTCTCAAATTTCTTTTCTAAATCAGCAATCATTTTTTCAATATCAGAAGTTTCGGTCTTCTCCATAGTTGATCTTTCAACAATCTTCGGATCCTTTTTCTTCTCTTGAGCATCTTAGTAGTATTGAGCCCAGTCATCATCATCAATGATCACCTTATCATCATCAAAAGCTACTTCATCAACTTTAGCCTTCCCCTTGACTTTCTTGATGCTAGCAGATGCTTCGGCATTATTTCTTAAAATTCCAGCTAATTGATTCTTTATGGTCTCGGCCATGGCCTCTTTTATTTCTTCCATCTTGGCATTGAGGGCATCATCCACCATTTTTTGAATTTGTTCGGGATCCATTATTTTTGGTGAGCAAGTGATTGAGTCATTGTTAGATACTTCATCTCAGGCGTAGGTCGGATTGTCTTAGGCTTTTGCCAATATATTTGATTGTAGTTTTTTGTTTTGATTTTAGGAATAAATACATTAATTATAAAATTATTTAGTAATTATCAATCCTATAGTATATGTAGAAAAATTAATATTAGTATATTGAAATTTGATCATAGTATGTTGTTTAGATTTTAGGAATAAATATATTGATTTTTTCTACATCTTATTGGAAATGTAATTACTAAATAATTATAATTTAGAAAATTATTAACAATTAAAGAAAATATACAAAAAATTTAAATTATATAAACAAATTAACCAAATTCCTCTAGCCCTAAAATAATTATACAAATTAACTAAATTAACTAAAAAATCAAAAATTTACCCTAAACTCTAAATAATTATAGAAAAAATAAAATTAATCACAAATAAAAACTTTAACCGAATAAACTAATTCAAATATTGCTACAAATTAATAAATAAAATAACAAATTAAAAATAATTAAAATACTAAACTTAACCTATGAGTAGATCCAACCAAGCAGCGTCATGAATAAGAGCCATAAAATCTAGCCTTAACCCCATACTAAAATTTAAAAAAAAAACAAAATAGTAAGTAATTTATGAACCAAATACAAAAAAAAAAGAAATTAATAAAAAAAAACTTGCACTAATAAATCTAAGTCGTCGAAGTTGGAAAGCGTCGTCACCCGATAGCGAGGAGCTAAACCCCACAATTGAAGGAAAGAAAGAGTAGGGAAATCAACACAAGAGGAGCATAGAAAGAGAACAGAAGAAAAATGAAAAAAAAAAAAGAGGTTGGACATATCATAAAGGCTTAGCGATGAATTTTGAGTCTGTTACTAAAATTGTCGCTATATTAATATAGTGATAGAAGTCACAAAATTGTTGCTAAATTAGCAATGGCTGAGCATTTTCTGTCACTAATCTTAAATTTCATATGAAGCCAATGACGAATAAACTGTCATCATTAAGTTGCGACAACTTTTGCGTCACAACTTTATGATGAACTGTACATTTCCATCACAAAATCTCAACACTTACAAACTTGGATAAATCCAAGGACGAACAACAATTTCATTATTATATAGTTGGACAAATTCAAGGACGAACAACAATTTCATTGTTATACAGCGACAAACTATTCGTCACAATATTTTTCACTCTTTGTTGCCCCTATTTAGCAACGCATATAACGCCAACCTTTTTAGTTCCATCGCTTAATTTATTGGCAAATAATCTAATAATGGGTTAAGGATATGATTTATAGTATAATTAGTTAAAATTTTAAATTAAAATTTTTTTTATAAAAAATTATTAAATATATAAATCAAATATCAATCCTTACAATATCCATATATATAACCTATAAATTTAACCATTCGTATTAGATAGAAAATAAAACCTAATATTAAGGTATCATATTTAATCATTTGAGTTAGGCATCATTAATGACAAACTTTTTCAAAATTTTTAATATATGTAAAATTTTCACAAAAAATATTAGGAGAAATTATCATATATAGTGGTTTATTGAATGCCAATGCTGTGAATATGAAGCGAAAAGCTATAAGAATGTGTGGCTCTAAAGGGTGTAATTAATAGAAAAAACAGAAACTGTGCTTTTATGGCATTATTGGATTTGAAGTTGAAGGACATCACCATTTTTATTAGAAAGTTTCCACATGTTCTCTCTGACTCAATGACCCACTTTGATTCACTTCATTAACTTCATCCACGTGGATATTTTTCAACCACATTCTTAATTATCCTTTAATTAACTTCCATTTCTATTTCTTTTTGGCTTTATTCTTCACTTACAATTTGTGTGGATAATTTTCTATTTTTATTATTAATATTAAGAAATTTCACATTCAACAAAATTAAAGAATTTAATATTTAATGAGTGATGGCATTCAGGCACCATATTAAACTATTTTTTTATATTTTATTTTGATATTATGTGTTTAACCTTTTTTTTTTATTTAACACTAATTACAAGAATTAAATTCACATAAATATATCTATATTTCATCCAATAAACATGTAACAATAAGCATAATAAAATGTATAAATTATTTAAATTTATATATGTGTCAGGTTTTATTAACACATTCCGATTAATATATAAAATATAATAAAAAAGTATAATGTAAAAATTCTTAAATTTATAAATAATTATAAATATTCTAATAAAAAATATTTTAACTATAACAATTTATGAATAATCATATCAAAATATTATATTATATCATACGTTCAATGTTTTTTTTTTTTTTTTGCTTTAGCGAGAAATCTTAACTCTAAGTCTTTAACAATCATCTCAAAAAATTAAAGTTATTGTGATGTCTATTAATTTTAATTTATAATGCCATATTATTGAAAATAAAAAAGGAAAAAGAAATCTATATATATATAAGTTCTCTGAAGTCATTTTGATTCACTGAGGTAGTTTTCTTGTCTTCCATGTTTTTCAATAATAATAATAATAATTCATCAACCATTATAATAATAATAATAATAATAATAATTCAGCACCAATTATTCTTCATCATCATCTCCTCTGAGTGTCCTTTACCAAACTGTAGAAGGTTTTGGCCGGTTACAATTTGTCCTTCATAAGAAAATTGCTTTTATATATGCCATTTCAGTTTTTTTTTTTTTTTTTTGCACATGTCTGTTAGGTGTAAGAGAAATTGCTCCTTGTCTTTTTTCAAATTATTTATCTTGGAATGAGATATATTTTTAAGCATATTAAAAATTTTAAAACGGATGAGAATTATTTATATGATTTAAATATATAATCGTTTTTATATTATAAAATTGGTATTTAATTATGAATTAATATATTCAATGTCTATTTTTTAAAAACTAATTATTGTAAATTTTAATATTTAAAAATTATTAAATATTTAACCATTTCATCTAAAAATAAATGATTTTAATAATATCTCAAATTTTAATAGATTTCAATGCAATAATGATTTAACTTAATTTTGTGTATTATTGTTAAAATTTATTTATTTATTATATATTAATATTTGTTATATTTTTATAATTAATATTTAGTAAAAAAAAGGGAAAAGAAAAGTCCATACTAATTATAGAGATGTCCTTGGAAAATTGGTTGATATGTTGTGGTCAATAAGTCATTGATGATTGTTCCCTTTGTAAGATAAATTAATAGGGTAAACATATTTCAATGGTGCAATGAACCTCAGCGTTAAAAAAAAGGAGGAAAAAATAATTTTCAAACAATAAATTTGTAAAACGTGAAGACATAAAACTGCATATAAAATATAGAATAAGGACAACAATAATTTTTATTTATTGGCAATAATTAATAAAATAATCATGTCTCCTTTAATTAATGAACACTGCAGAAAGAAGTTTAAATTGAATACTCAAATTGCTCTCTCCACAATTAAAAAAAAAAATTGTTTTCGACTTCACATCAATTGACATTTATGCATCTCTTTAGCAAAAACAATATTGATGACTTACATCTATGATAAAAGACTATATATATGCATTCAAAGTATATATGTGGTGACATATAATAATTATAAACATATAATAGATTCAAGAAAAGTTGACATGTGTTGTATCATATATGCATTCAAAGTATATATGAATCCATGTTGTAAAGTTCTTATTGGCTAACATTATCATAAAACAACCCAATGAATACTATATGTCAACAAACTCAATATGCAGAAGTTGTTTTTCGAGCATATGTATGTATAACGTGGTTTTCAATTTATGTATATATATATGAGTTAGTTTACTGTTAGTACACGCATAACAGTATAAATATATTTTTATGAATTTATTATAGGTTTATAATTATTTAATTTAAGACTCTTATTTTAAAATATAGTGTCTTTACAATATCGAATCTTATAAAATTTAAGTTTGTTGTCGTCGATATTTTCAAAAAAAATTATCTATTATGGGTGGACCCGGTTCAAGTTCTGGACTCAAGGATAATTTTAGGTTCTGGACCTAAGAAAACTTTGGGTTCTTGACCCGATTCGAGTTCTGGACTTAAGAAAGATTCTAGGTTCTGGACCTAAAGATAATTTGGGTTCTGGACCCGATATTGAATTTAATTTGGGTGCTTGAACCCGAGACTGAGTTTGACTGACCTTTTATCATTTGAGAAGTCTGATTGCTCCGGTTATTCTATGCATTGTGGTTTTTCACCCACAAATTTGATCTTCATCCTTTGAGATCGGGTCTTCACCCTTGAAAATGGATCTTTATCCTTTAAGATTGGGTCTTCACCCTTGAAAAATGGGTCTTCATACTTTGAAATCGGGTCTTTACCCTTAAAAATGGATCTTCATCCTTTGAGATCGGGTCTTCACCCTTGCAAATGGATCTTCATCCTTGGAGATTGGGTCTTCACCCTTGCAAGTGGATCTTCATCCTTTGAGATCGGGTCTTCACCCTTGCAAGTGGATCTTCATCCTTGGAGATCAGGTCTTCACCCTTGAAAATGGATCTTCATCCTTTGAGATCGGGTCTTCACCCTTGCAAATGCATCTTCATCCTTTGAGATCGGGTCTTCACCCTTGAAAATAGATTTTCATCCATTGGAGGTCTGGTCTTTACCCTTGAAACATGGATCTTTATCAATTGGAGATCGAGTCTTTACCATTGAAACATGAATCTTTCATCTTTTGCATCATCATTTTTTTTGAGAATTCTAATTTTTTTTCTTTCCCATTCTTTTTTGCTCTTCCATTTTGCAAAAATTCAGCTATCTTTAATTGGACCTTATATCCTCTCCGACCCCCCATGATTTTTCTATGAGGGCTCTGATTGAAGTTTTTGCCGCCTAGTTCTTCGCACAAGCACGTATTTCTTCTTTTGCAAAATGACTGGAGCTTTCTCAAGCAATGGGCTTTCCATGCCTCCCTGATTTGACATCTTCTTTTGATTCTTTACTTCACAGAGTGTTTGCTGTTCACTTTGATAAAGAATAGATAATACAAGACAAGAAAGTGCGATGTGCTCATGTATGCATGATATGCATGAATAATACTTACAGTTATTCCATCGACTCACAGACCGAGGTGATCAGCATAAGTGTTCTCATTGGTTCCTTTTCGACGCTCGTTCAAGTCTTGCATTGGAATGACAGAAAGCTTTGCATTTATGGCTTTTATCTTCAAGATGTTGAAAATATGAATAATGGAGACCCCAAGCAGCAGAGTCAGGGATTCATCTAAAACTATGTCTCAACATATCAGTTGATAGCTTCTTCATGACCTTGCCAATAATCATTTCCTTTGCCCAATGTGTTCTTTAGAGGTTCAACATACTTCTCTTAACTTGAAGGCTTTGTATGACAAAACACTTTTTTTTTAATTTGAATTTTGATTTTGAAATCAAATATTAGATTTGCCAAATTAATGTCAATGTACCTTAGGACTTGATTTTTCAAATTAACATATCTACAACATGACAACCCTAGTTACTGTACTAAACTCGGGAATTATTTTTATTTAAGCAAGAATTATTGCACTTCAGATAGGCACATACACATTACTCGGCCAAAGGTCTCATTTGAGTTTAAATATTGTCTATCTCATATGCATGCTTATTCAAACTATCTCTACTAATAGACTCTACCTACTAAGAGAGATAAACATGTCTTTAATAGGCTTAAAATGGGGTCTATAAGAGACACGGGTTAAATGAAAGCTATTTGTAAGTTGGGGCTGATGTGACATAATGGACATACCCTCACACTATAACTTTCTTGTTTGAATTTTAGGCAGCTTGTAGGCAATCTTGCTAGACTCCAAATTCCTTCTATCTTCTTGGCATTAACCTAGATATTGACAGTTTTTTACCTTGCAAAAAGTTTGTCACAAAATTCATTTCTTTTCTTCTTGTCCCTTTTCTTTCTTTTTATTTTTCTTACTCTTCCCTTTTTTGAGCATTTTATCATTTTGTCCTTCTTCCTTGTAGGATTGTTAAGTCTAGAACTTTCAAGAACTGGATGGTCTTCCTCCTTTTTCCTCCAATTTTGATTGAATCTTTGGTTGAGTTGGACCAATTCAAGTCAAACCGTTCTTATGGAAGCCTTTTGCTGCTTTAGGTAAAAGAGAACTCAGTTGGCTTTCTGAACCGCCTTTTTGGATTTTATTTTTCTTTTTTCGTTTTTTGTTTTCTTATTTTTTCTTCTTTTTCTTTTCTTTTTCTTCTTCTGTTTTTTCTCTTTTTTTCTTTTTTTCCTCTTCCTTTTCTTTTTCCTTTTCTTCTTTTTCTTCTTTTTCTTCTTTTTTTATTTGGTTCTAGCTCTAAAAGAGTTGTCCTGTTTGTGCTAACTTGGGCTTCCAATAATGGATGAGTGGAGTAACATAAATCTTCTTTAACAGGGATAAATCATTTGTTACTCTGATGTTGATGTTGTCTTGATATATTGGAGATATTAAAGGAACTTCAACTACCCTTATGATTTTGAGAACATAAACTATCCTTATGGTCTTGAAAACATCAACTACCCTTATGGTCTTGAGAACTTCAACTATCTTCATGATCTTGACTAATCATTGCTTTCTTTTGATCTTCTTGCCTCTTCATCTTAGTGATCATAAGACTTATCAAAAGTATCACAACACCTCAAAATAGGTTGTTGAGGTTATATGCCAATTAAAAGAAAGCTAAAATTTTATGAAGGTTCAAAGGGACAACTAGGGATTGATATTTAATTGGGTGGATACTAGTTGTTGGCTAACCAAACAATGTTTAGATCATTTCTCTCTTAAATAAGTAGAGTTCAATTTCGCCTCAAAAGTATGTCAAAACATGTTCTAAGACTGACTAGGACTTAAACAAAGGTAATTATGCAGGAGCCCTCTCTAAGTAAGCATACACAACTCAATGCTATAGAGCAATTCCCTCATTTAGTAAAGTCATTCAAGTCATGATGCCTAGACACATTAATTTATGAACATCAAGCTAGATTTCTCATCGGTTGAACACCAAAATGAACAAAGACCAACAAAAATTTTGATGAAAGTAATTTATTTCAAGCAACTTTAAGTTTGAAAAGCACAATAGTTCCAAAATATTAAAGAAAGTAAGATTGAAAAGCAACATTCAAGCTAAGGAAAGTTCATTAAGTTTAAGCTTCTTTTCCTTTCACATCTTCAATATTTCCATCTTGAAATGATGACAAAATAAAATCTTCTTCCAATCCTTTTCCTACCATGAAGGTTGCCGGTGGAGGTACTCTTCCTAACTTAGGTAAAGGATTGTTCTTTGTGTTGGGGTTGTCTAGCTCCGGTAGCTTACCACTATCGATTAGGTCTTGGATCTCATGCTTCAATTAGGTACATCTATCAGTCTCATGTCCTTGTGTTTGATGAAATTGACAAAAAGCCTTAGTATCAAAATTTGGGGGTAGCAGATTTGGCAAAGGTCGAGGGGCTAATGGCTGTAATAGTCCCTTCTTTTGTAGCTTGTTGAAGACCCAAGACAAAGGCTTCCCCAGATCTGAAAACTGCCTTCTATTTGCTTGACCAGTTGTATTGACATCAACTTCTTTTTGCGTGCTTTGATCTCCATACTGGTAATTCCCTTTCTCATTCCTTCTTATTGAAAAGCGATTTTTCTCTCTTTTCCACTCTTCAATTTGTAGACCAGCTTGGAGAAGATCTTTGAAGTCACGGATGAGTGTATAAGACATCCTTTCACAAAGACTAGGCAGGACGCCTCTCACGATCATCCTTATTTGATCAGATTCATTGAGTCTTTTCTTGAGCAAAGCAGCCATGTTTCTCCATCTCTTCACATAGTCCACAAAATTCTCATTTGGCCTTTGTCTAATGGACTCCACTTCCATTAAGGTAACTTCCATCTCGACATTATACCCATATTGTTGGATGAAGGCTTTGTAAAGCAGATCCCAACTCTTTTGTGTTCCATCATCTAAGGTATTGAACCAATTTTGGACAACAGGATCCAATGAGAGCATGAAGTACCTTAGAGTTTGAGCCTTAGTAGCTCGGGCAGACTGCATGGTAGTGATATACTACTTCACATGGAGATGAGGATTTCCGGTTCCATCAAACTTTGCGAAAGATGGCATCTTGAATTTGTATGAAACTTCTTCATCTAGCTCAAATAATTTGTCAACTTCGGACATTTCTTCAGTTTTCAGCTTCTTCTCAAATTTCTTTTCTAAATCAGCAATCATTTTTTCAATATCAGAAGTTTCGGTCTTCTCCATAGTTGATCTTTCAACAATCTTCGGATCCTTTTTCTTCTCTTGAGCATCTTAGTAGTATTGAGCCCAGTCATCATCATCAATGATCACCTTATCATCATCAAAAGCTACTTCATCAACTTTAGCCTTCCCCTTGACTTTCTTGATGCTAGCAGATGCTTCGGCATTATTTCTTAAAATTCCAGCTAATTGATTCTTTATGGTCTCGGCCATGGCCTCTTTTATTTCTTCCATCTTGGCATTGAGGGCATCATCCACCATTTTTTGAATTTGTTCGGGATCCATTATTTTTGGTGAGCAAGTGATTGAGTCATTGTTAGATACTTCATCTCAGGCGTAGGTCGGATTGTCTTAGGCTTTTGCCAATATATTTGATTGTAGTTTTTTGTTTTGATTTTAGGAATAAATACATTAATTATAAAATTATTTAGTAATTATCAATCCTATAGTATATGTAGAAAAATTAATATTAGTATATTGAAATTTGATCATAGTATGTTGTTTAGATTTTAGGAATAAATATATTGATTTTTTCTACATCTTATTGGAAATGTAATTACTAAATAATTATAATTTAGAAAATTATTAACAATTAAAGAAAATATACAAAAAATTTAAATTATATAAACAAATTAACCAAATTCCTCTAGCCCTAAAATAATTATACAAATTAACTAAATTAACTAAAAAATCAAAATTTTACCCTAAACTCTAAATAATTATAGAAAAAATAAAATTAATCACAAATAAAAACTTTAACCGAATAAACTAATTCAAATATTGCTACAAATTAATAAATAAAATAACAAATTAAAAATAATTAAAATACTAAACTTAACCTATGAGTAGATCCAACCAAGCAGCGTCATGAATAAGAGCCATAAAATCTAGCCTTAACCCCATACTAAAATTTAAAAAAAAAACAAAATAGTAAGTAATTTATGAACCAAATACAAAAAAAAAAGAAATTAATAAAAAAAAAACTTGCACTAATAAATCTAAGTCGTCGAAGTTGGAAAGCGTCGTCACCCGATAGCGAGGAGCTAAACCCCACAATTGAAGGAAAGAAAGAGTAGGGAAATCAACACAAGAGGAGCATAGAAAGAGAACAGAAGAAAAATGAAAAAAAAAAAAAAAGAGGTTGGACATATCATAAAGGCTTAGCGATGAATTTTGAGTCTGTTACTAAAATTGTCGCTATATTAATATAGTGATAGAAGTCACAAAATTGTTGCTAAATTAGCAATGGCTGAGCATTTTCTGTCACTAATCTTAAATTTCATATGAAGCCAATGACGAATAAACTGTCATCATTAAGTTGCGACAACTTTTGCGTCACAACTTTATGATGAACTGTACATTTCCATCACAAAATCTCAACACTTACAAACTTGGATAAATCCAAGGACGAACAACAATTTCATTATTATATAGTTGGACAAATTCAAGGACGAACAACAATTTCATTGTTATACAGCGATAAACTATTCGTCACAATATTTTTCACTCTTTGTTGCCCCTATTTAGCAACGCATATAACGCCAACCTTTTTAGTTCCATCGCTTAATTTATTGGCAAATAATCTAATAATGGGTTAAGGATATGATTTATAGTATAATTAGTTAAAATTTTAAATTAAAATTTTTTTTATAAAAAATTATTAAATATATAAATCAAATATCAATCCTTACAATATCCATATATATAACCTATAAATTTAACCATTCGTATTAGATAGAAAATAAAACCTAATATTAAGGTATCATATTTAATCATTTGAGTTAGGCATCATTAATGACAAACTTTTTCAAAATTTTTAATATATGTAAAATTTTCACAAAAAATATTAGGAGAAATTATCATATATAGTGGTTTATTGAATGCCAATGCTGTGAATATGAAGCGAAAAGCTATAAGAATGTGTGGCTCTAAAGGGTGTAATTAATAGAAAAAACAGAAACTGTGCTTTTATGGCATTATTGGATTTGAAGTTGAAGGACATCACCATTTTTATTAGAAAGTTTCCACATGTTCTCTCTGACTCAATGACCCACTTTGATTCACTTCATTAACTTCATCCACGTGGATATTTTTCAACCACATTCTTAATTATCCTTTAATTAACTTCCATTTCTATTTCTTTTTGGCTTTATTCTTCACTTACAATTTGTGTGGATAATTTTCTATTTTTATTATTAATATTAAGAAATTTCACATTCAACAAAATTAAAGAATTTAATATTTAATGAGTGATGGCATTCAGGCACCATATTAAACTATTTTTTTATATTTTATTTTGATATTATGTGTTTAACCTTTTTTTTTATTTAACACTAATTACAAGAATTAAATTCACATAAATATATCTATATTTCATCCAATAAACATGTAACAATAAGCATAATAAAATGTATAAATTATTTAAATTTATATATGTGTCAGGTTTTATTAACACATTCCGATTAATATATAAAATATAATAAAAAAAGTATAATGTAAAAATTCTTAAATTTATAAATAATTATAAATATTCTAATAAAAAATATTTTAACTATAACAATTTATGAATAATCATATCAAAATATTATATTATATCATACGTTCAATGTTTTTTTTTTTTGCTTTAGCGAGAAATCTTAACTCTAAGTCTTTAACAATCATCTCAAAAAATTAAAGTTATTGTGATGTCTATTAATTTTAATTTATAATGCCATATTATTGAAAATAAAAAAGGAAAAAGAAATCTATATATATATATAAGTTCTCTGAAGTCATTTTGATTCACTGAGGTAGTTTTCTTGTCTTCCATGTTTTTCAATAATAATAATAATAATTCATCAACCATTATAATAATAATAATAATAATAATAATAATAATAATTCAGCACCAATTATTCTTCATCATCATCTCCTCTGAGTGTCCTTTACCAAACTGTAGAAGGTTTTGGCCGGTTACAATTTGTCCTTCATAAGAAAATTGCTTTTATATATGCCATTTCAGTTTTTTTTTTTTTTTGCACATGTCTGTTAGGTGTAAGAGAAATTGCTCCTTGTCTTTTTTCAAATTATTTATCTTGGAATGAGATATATTTTTAAGCATATTAAAAATTTTAAAACGGATGAGAATTATTTATATGATTTAAATATATAATCGTTTTTATATTATAAAATTGGTATTTAATTATGAATTAATATATTCAATGTCTATTTTTTAAAAACTAATTATTGTAAATTTTAATATTTAAAAATTATTAAATATTTAACCATTTCATCTAAAAATAAATGATTTTAATAATATCTCAAATTTTAATAGATTTCAATGCAATAATGATTTAACTTAATTTTGTGTATTATTGTTAAAATTTATTTATTTATTATATATTAATATTTGTTATATTTTTATAATTAATATTTAGTAAAAAAAAAGGGAAAAGAAAAGTCCATACTAATTATAGAGATGTCCTTGGAAAATTGGTTGATATGTTGTGGTCAATAAGTCATTGATGATTGTACCCTTTGTAAGATAAATTAATAGGGTAAACATATTTCAATGGTGCAATGAACCTCAGCGTTAAAAAAAAGGAGGAAAAAAATAATTTTCAAACAATAAATTTGTAAAACGTGAAGACATAAAACTGCATATAAAATATAGAATAAGGACAAGAATAATTTTTATTTATTGGCAATAATTAAAAGCAATAATTAATAAAATAATAATGTCTCCTTTAATTAATGAACACTGCAGAAAGAAGTTTAAATTGAATACTCAAATTGCTCTCTCCACAATTAAAAAAAAAATTGTCTTCGACTTCACATCAATTGACATTTATGCATCTCTTCAGCAAAAACAATATTGATGACTTATATCTATGATAAAAGACATTTATGACTTTTAATGCATAAGAGATAAGAAAAAATATAGAGAAAGATGGATGGATAGATAGATAGATAGGTAGAGATAATATTATTTTAGGAATTTAATAAGCTAGTAAAATTAATACAGTTCAAAAAAAAGCTAGTAATATTAATTATTAGCTAATTTAATTAATTAATATTCTAGAATAATATTATTGTACAAATAACTCCATTAAGAAGAAAACAAAAAGAAAAGCATCACGTATGATTAAAAGGCATCGAACAAGAAATTGTGGCTCTTATATAAAGAGTAAATAGTGATATAAAAAAATCATGAGATTTTGACTTAGTTATATTAAAATTATACATTCGAGATAGAATGATTTGTAGGTGTAAAAAAATATTAATTTTTTTCTAAAACAATATTCCTCATGATTTTTAAAATATTAATATGAAATTAATTTGATCAAATATATTAATTATATTAAAATTAATTAACTAATTTTCAAATGCAAGAAGCAATTATGGTTGTAACTCTATTTTTTATCCATATAATAAAAGGCAATTAGTTTTGGATATTGTGAAATGATGATTTTAATTCAATTTTCAAGTATTGACAAGAAAATAATAACACAAATTTTCGAACGATTGAGGCCTTTGAAGTTTTGAATAATACGAAAATGTATAATTGGAGATGGCAGGTAAAAATCTATAAGATCATAATGTGGGGCTTTAACGGACAAAGACAGTCACTTAAACTGTAAAGTTATTAAATAACATATGAATAACTACTATATTAAATTAATTTTATTTTATTAAAATTATAATTTATTTTATTTTATTTAAATTAGAATTTAATTTTATATTAGTTATAATCTTTATTCTCATCTAAGTTCTATTTAAATTATTATAAATACCCATTATAAATAGTTTATAAAAAAGACAATTTGATATATAGAGATTTCTCATATTTTTTATTTTTATTTTTTATCTTTTTTATTTTTAACACGTTATCAGTATGAAATTCTATCAATTTATTTATTTAAAATTTTAATTTATAATATAAATTCAGGTATACTTTCACATATTTTTTACACCATTTTATAGTATTGATTTTTATAAATTCATATTATTCTATTTAGTTAGCTGGTTATTGTTGCATAATATTAATAATTTTTTGGTGATAATCTAACCAATGAATTTTGGTTATTGTTAATACTACATGTTGCTTGTTTTTAACAATTAACAATTGGTTTGCGAAATCAAAAAATTCATTATGTCTATATCACAAAGACTTTTGTTTGTACTTGAATATATATAAAGAAAAGTTGACATGTGTTGTATCATAAATGCATTTAAAGTATATATGAATCCATGTTGTGAAGTTCTTATTGGCTAACATTATCATAAAACAACCCAATGAATACTATATGTCAACAAACTCGATATGCAGAAGTTGTTTTTCGAGCATATGTATGTATAACGTGGTTTTCAATTTATGTATATATATGAGTTAGTTTACTGTTAGTACACGCATAACAGTATAAATATATTTTTATGAATTTATTATATGTTTATAATTATCTAATTTAAGACTCTTATTTTTAAATATAGTGTCTTTACAATATCGAATCTTATAAAATTTAAGTTTGTTGTCCTCGATATTTTCAAAAAAAAATTATCTATTATGAGTATTTAATGCTGAGATTCATCACAATGCTATAAATTTTGGAGATACTATTAAAGAAAGAAATAAAGCATCTCTGCAGTATTGCGCAAAAATTATTATTTTCCTTCGGTTTCACTTACATGAAGAATTGAAAATTGAGTACCTTACTATTAAGGACTCATTAGCCCTTTGAAATTCTTTAAAAGAAAGATATGAATGGTAAAAAATGGTAATTCTTTCAAAATCTCGATATGAATGGATTCACTTACGATTATAGAATTTTAAAACTGTAAGTGAATATAATTCAGACTTATTTAAAATCAGCTCTCAATTAAAATTATGTGGTAAAAAATCATTGATAAAGATATGTTAGAAAAAGCATATTTAGCTTTTCATGCATCGAATGTGCTTCTGTAGCAATAATATCAAGAGCGCCGATTTAAAAAATATTCTGAGTTAATTTCTTGTTTGCTTGTGGCTGAATAAAATAATGAACTTTTAATGAAAAACCATCAAACTCGTCCTATTAACTCAACACCATTTTCTGAAGTAAATGTGATATTTTCTCAAAATCTTGGGCAGGGTCGTGGTAAAAGAAATTTCTCAACCAATTATAAAAGTAAAGGTGCTAAAAAGAATAAAATGAAATGGGTTAAGAATGAAGAACTTCCTAAAAGAAAAGTGCAAAACAATGACACTACCTATTATAGATGTGAAACAAATGGTCATTAGTCAAGAATATGTCGTAATCCAAAATATTTAGTCAATCTTTACAAATCATCACTAAAAGAAAAATGAAAAAATGTTGAAATAAATTTTTTTGAAGTTATAGACCCTGCTAGTAATGATGTGCATCCTTTAAATATTAATTTTGATGTTTTTGATCTTTTTGAAGATAAGGATGGCAAGATTGATCATTTGATAGGAGATAGAAATATTAATTATTAGAATATATTTTTCATAGTTATGTTATTTTTCTATTTTCTTTCATAAGTCATGTTATTTTTATTTTTCGCAAAAGTATAATAAAACTAGACTTTTTTTAATATAATTATTTTATTTACTAGATAAAGCATAATAAACTTGATATTATGGAGGACGACATATGCTTGGTTGACAGTAGTATAACTCATATAATTCTTCGAGATAAGAAATATTTTTTACAATTAACATTAGCTGAAATTAATTTTAGTAAAATATTGGGTAATGCAATTGTAGTTGAAGGCTCTGGAAGAGTTTATTTTATGTTTCCAAATGGAACAGAGTTGTATATTGATGATGCATTGTATTCTAGTAGATCCTAAAAAATCTACTAAGTTTTAAAGATATACGTTGCAATAGATATCATATTGAAACTAAAAATGAAAGTGATATTGAATTTTTATATATTACTTCTACAAATTTGAACCAGAAGTTCATATCAGAAAAATTTTTAAGTTTATCAACTGGATTATAGTATATAAAAATAAAGATGGTTGAAATGCATTATATGCACAGGAGGTGCACAGATCCTAACATTTTTATACTTTGGCATGATCGTCTTAATCATCCAGGTTCCAATATGATGCGATGTATTATTGAGATTACAAATATACATCCATTAAAAAATCAAAAAATTCATTTATCTGATGATTATTTTTGTGCTTCTTATGCTCAAGGTAAATTAATTATAAGACATTGACCATCTAAATTACATTTAGAGTTTCATGTACTTCTACAAAAAATACATGGGGATATTTGTGAACCTATCCATCCACCTTGTGGACCATTAAGATACTTTATGAGTTTAATTGATGTTTTAACTCGATAGTCATATGTTTATCTATTGTCAACTCGTAATATTGCTTTTGCTAAATTCCTTGCTCAAATTATAATGTTAAGGTCAATATTTTCAGATCATCCTATTAAGACAATTCGTCTAGATAATGCATGTGAGTTCACTTCAAAAGCATTTTATGATTATTGTATGTCAATAGAAATTACAATTGAACATTATGTTACACATGTTCACACTCAAAATGGTTTATTTGAACCTTTTATAAAACATTTACAATTAATTACTAGACCTATGCTTATGAAATCAAAACTTTTAACATCTACTTGGGGACATGCTATAATTTATGATGCATCTTTAGTTCGTATTCGACTATCTGCATATCACAATTTTTTACCTTTACAACCTGTGTTTGACCAACAATCAAATATATCTCATCTTAGAATCTTTAGTTGTGCAGTATATGTTCCTATAACTCCTCCTCAAAGAACTAAAATGGGTCATCAACGTCATCTTGGTATCTATGTAGATTTTGATTCTCCATCTATTATTAGATCTCTTGAACCCTTAACAGGTGATCTTCTTAGAGCAAGATTTTTATATTGTCAATTAGATTAGTCAATTTTTTCACCATTAGGGGAAGATAAAAATAAAAAGCCAAAAGAATAAGAGATTAGTTGGAATACGTCAAATTTATCCAATTTTGATACACTCACAAACCAATGTGAATTAGAAGTTCAAAAAATAATTCATTTGCAGAATATTGCAAATTAATTACCAGATATCTTTACAGATACCTAGAAAGTGTCTAAATCACATATTTCAGCTGCTAATATTTCTGCTCGATTGATTGTCCCTGCAGGACATCCTGTTAATATAGCAACCAATGAATCTAACACACGTATGAAGTATAGTAGACCAATTGGTTCAAAAGATGTTCCCTAGAAAAGAAAGAAAGTAAAAATTTTACCAAATGACTATCTTGAAGAGGTCAAAGCTAACATAGGTCAACAACTTTATATTTCTGGATAAGTAACCCCATAAGTGATTTCGGTATCAAAAAATTATGATATTTCATTAAAATCTGAAAATATGTGGGAAAGAGATGGTATTGTTATTGATTATGTGTTTGCAAATGTTGTTGCTTCTGAAATAATTAGTGAAAATGAGCCTGAGTATAAAATTTTTGAAGAATATCGACATAGAAATGATTGCCCAAAATAAAAAGAGGTTATTCATGATGAGCTAAATTCATTATTTAAGCGTAAAATATTTGGGCAAATAGTTTTTACACCAGAAGATGTCAAACCTGTTGATACAAATGGATATTTGTCTGTAAGAGAAATGAATTAAATGAAATTATGAGATACAAGACACGACTTGTGGCACAAAAATTCTCACAAAGACCTAAGGTAGATCATGATGAGACATATTTTTCTGTTATGGATGCTATTACTTTTAGATTTTTGATCAGTTTGGCAGCATCTGAAGGACTTGTCATATATTTGATGGATGTTGTGACAGCTAACTTATATGATTCATTGAATAATGACATATATATGAAAATCTCAAAATGATTTAAGATGTCTGAAACATATAATTCAAAATCTAGACAAATATACTCCATTAAACTCCAAAGATCCTTATATAGGCTAAAGCAATTTGAGTGAATGTGGTATAATCGCCTCAGTGAATACTTAATGAATAATGGATATGAAAATAATTCTTTTTGCCCATGTATTTTTATTAAAAAGATAAATTCAAAATTTGTTATAGTTACAGTTTATATTGATGAATTAAATATAGTGGGAACTCTAGAAGATATCTCAATTACTGCAAACTATTTAAGAAATGAATTTGAAATGAAGGATTTTGGAAAAATAAAATTCTGTCTTGGATTTCAAGTTAAATATCTGGCAAATAAAATTCTTCTCATTCAATCATCATATTTTGAAAAAATCTTGAAATATTTTTATATTGATAAATTTTATCCATTAAGCACTTCAACGATTGTTCATTCTCTTGATGTAAAAAGAGATCTTTTTCATCCTCGAGAAGATAATGAAGAGATTCTTGGTCCTGAAATACTATATCTCAATGCAATAGGGATGGATACTTTTATATCTTGCTAACAATATAAGACCAGATATTACTTTTGTAGTTAACTTGTGATGTTTAGTTTAGCACTAACTAAAAGACATTGGAATGGAGTGAAACATATTCTACGCTACCTACGTGGCACATCTGATATGGGTTTATTTTCTCCAAAAGAAATAAAGTCTTAATTAATAGAATATGCTAATGCTGGATATCTTTCTGATTCTCATAAAGCCTGATCCCAAACAGGTTATGTATTTACATATAATAATACTGCTATTTCACGGCGATCTGTAAAACAAATAATCACTGCTACTTCATCAAATCATTCAGAGATATTAGCTATTCATTAAGCTAGCCGTGAATGTGTATGATTGAGAAGCATAATTGAACATATTAAAACAGTATGCAGATTACTTATAAGTAAATAACCAATAATATTATATGAAAATCAAAGGAGACTACATAAAATGTGATAGAACTAAATCACCAAAGTTCTTTTATACTTATGAACTTATGCAGGAAGGACAAGTTAATATTTTGCAAAGTTCGTTCAAGTGACAATCCAGCATATTTATTCACAAAAGTATTGTCAACATCAATTTTCAAAAAGCATGCACACAATATTGGAATACGCTCACTTAGAGATATGTCTTAGTCAGTTATATTCTTGAGGGGAAGTTACCTATGAATATTATACTCTTTTTTCTTCGCTAAGTTTTTATCCCACTGGATTTTTCTTAGCGAGATTTTAACGAGACATATTCATAGGGATAGTCATTCAAGAAAAAGTGTTAGATGATATGTAGATGACTACTGCATTAAATTAATTTTACCCTATCAAAATTATTATTAATTTTATCCTATTCAAATTAGAATACAATTTCATGTTAGTTGTAATCTTTGTTCTCATCTAAGTTCTACTTACATCATTATAAATACTCCATTATAAATATTTTGCAAAGTTCGTTCAAGTGACAATCCAGCATATTTATTCACAAAAGTATTGTCAACATCAATTTTCAAAAAGCATGCACACAATATTGGAATACGCTCACTTGGAGATATGTCTTAGTCAGTTATATTCTTGAGGGGAAGTTACCTATGAATATTATACTCTTTTTTCTTCGCTAAGTTTTTATCCTACTGGATTTTTCTTAGCGAGATTTTAACGAGACATATTCATAGGGATAGTCATTCAAGAAAAAGTGTTAGACGATATGTAGATGACTACTGCATTAAATTAATTTTACCCTATCAAAATTATTATTAATTTTATCCTATTCAAATTAGAATACAATTTCATGTTAGTTGTAATCTTTGTTCTCATCTAAGTTCTACTTACATCATTATAAATACTCCATTATAGGTGGTTCATAAAAAAAATATTTAATATATAGAAATTTCTCATATTTCTTTTTTTTTTATCTCCTTTCTTCTTTATTTTTAACAAAAGTATTATTTTCAACATATATTTTTTTGAGCAAATTTTCGACAAGTGACAAAAATAAACTTGTGGTCTTATTTTAATGATTATTTAATGAAAAATAAAAATATATGTTTTTTGAAATCTTTATCTTTTTTTTAATACACCTCAATCAAGAGAAAAATTATTGGTTTTTTATAATAAATAATTATATTGTTATTATTTTAATATGATTATAAATTATCATGGAAGTCATTTGATTTATAAATGAATGTTTAAATAAAGTACTACGTTTATTTCCTATATATTAATCAATTTAAATGTATTTGCATGAGAAACCTAAAATTTATAAATTTTTATTTGAATTTAAATATTAAATAAAATTATTTTTTGTACTTTTATTGAGATATAAAAATAGTAGATTTGTTAGCTTATTGAAAAATCATAGTTTTTCATTTTGTTTATTTTAATTTTTTTAGATATGAAAATAAATTATTAAAGTCACAATGATTATTAAGTTTAATTTCTAAAATAAAAAAATTCCTATTATGCAATAAAATGTGAAGTATGAAATGGTATTAAATCCAAATATTTTTATATTCTAGAGGCAAAAAATCATAATAGACACAATATACTTAGTTCATAATAAAATATATGCTATAAAATAAAAAAAAATATTTAAGATTAGCATTAGGGTGGGAATCCTTGATTTCTGTAAGGATTTATCTTGAACGGGCTGGAGATTCTTTATGTCTTTCTCCATGGGGGGAATAGAAAAAAAAATTCTTTTCATTGGCCGGAGTGGGGTGCAACAGGGAGTCTGCTCTCCCACCATATGGGAATTCTTGTGCCACTCCCATGGCAACATGATATATTTTATATGTATATATAAAATATATTTTATATATTATAAAAAATATATTATATTATAATGTATTATAATATACATATAATATATTGTAATATATTATATATATATATTATATTATTTATGTTGTATTTTAATTATTTGTATATTAAAATAAATTTAAGTTGTTGTATTTTATTTTATTATATTTTTAAATTTTATTATATATAATTATTCGATTATTATCTTATTAAGATTATAATTATTATAGATTATTAACTTTTAAATTATTAAATTTTAATTTAAATATATATATATATATGGCAAAGATCTTTGTCCCTGAGAAAATCCTTACAGGGACAGGGATGAGGTAAATCTATCTCCGTTTGTATGACAAGGAAAGGGTCATCCCCGCTCCGTTGCCATCCTTAAAAAAACTTAATAATTAAAAAAATATTTTTAACTTATTTTTCTTACAACACCCAACATTAAAAAATAAAACATGCTCAATTGCAAAAAAAAAAAAAGAAAAAAAAAGAAGCTAAATAGCATAATAATAAATTCAACTGAAAAACATAAAATAAACTTGAAAAGAAAATTTTAAAAATATATGATGATTGAAATTAAGCATTACTAATGCTTTATAGTCATAGAAAGTAGAAAATATGAGTCACCTTAATTGTGTAATAAGGTTGGCCTTCTCAATTTTTTTTAAAGATTTTTTTAAGTTATAAAAACTTATTATCAATTTAATGAGAAAAATATTTATATATATAGAGAGAGAAAATAATATTTATAGAATTAATTAAGGAGTTCTATATGATTAAGATTATATTTATATTCCAATAAGGATGTTTCTGTCACGACCCAAACTGGGGAGCCGGGACCGGCGTAAGGCTATACCTAAGTACAACCTTACAAGCCTAATTTAAATTTATTATTATAGTGCAAAATTACTAAGTTCAATAAATTCATTCCATAATCAAGTCATCAATAGAAAATGATATTATCCAACATCAAGTTCAATAACTACAACTCAAACTAGATGCAAAGAAACAGTCTACTCTTTATTACAAGAAAAAGAGTTCGAACACGGTCCGCCCATAAAATATCCAAAAATCTCTACGGAGTAAAGAAAATATGCAGACGAACCAAAATCCACAAAGAGAATGACCGAGCTCACTAAGGAATATAACTTCAATCTGCAAGTCAATCTATAAGGGTGTGAGCGTTATATATAGACGCTCAGTAAGTTCATGAGAGGCAGAGAAATACTAATACAATCAAAGTAATATATATCAAGTAACAACCACAATAATCACATACATGATGGTGTATCGGGGTCTACAAAATATAACATCCTCCTCCTTCAACCATATCCAAGAACAAGTAGGCACGTGGCCCCAAGAGCAAGTAGGCATAAGCCCCAAGAACAAGATCGATATCGATATACAAGATAATCTCCATAATCACAATCCATATCCTCCGTCCCCATTAGACACACCATCGCACATCACAAGAATATTCAATATTACAATAAAGCATTTAGCAAATAGCATACAAGTTTCTCTGTCTCCTACTCACATGCGAGGCTAGGGCAAGAAAGGATAATATATCGAAATTAGAAAAAATAATATATACGAATGACTTATATATATATATTATTTTAGTTAGCAAATAGCACATCACAAATAATTCACATACACCCATGAACTTACTTGGTATCCAAAGAAAGCTTAGTCCAATCCTCACAACCTACTGACTTCGAGCTTCAGCCGGATTATTGCCTAAGGAAAGATAATTATATAGTACAACAATCAATCCCACCATCTCATCTATTATGAGGGATGCAATGCATACTATGAATGCAAAAAGACCAATACTTAACCAACAATTAACCAAGGTAATCCAAAATTAAAAATCAACCCGACTCAACTCAAAATTATGGTTCAACTCAATGGTTAAACCGATCGCACCTCAAAAATACAAAATCAATTAATTAATTAAAATTTAATTGAAGAAGAACCTCAACTCAATTTTTATAACTCATATATCAAATAATATCACATCAGTCCTTATGCAAAAATCATAATTTATACCAACACCCAAAACCGATAAAATTTCTTAAGTAGTCCCTATAGTTCAAAAGTTTTCAGAAAATAATTCCATCATTTAAAAACTTTGGAAAAATTCCAGTAGCTTCTACAATATCTAAATAACGTGTGTGCAAAATTTCAGATTAATCCAAATTTATTTGATCCCCCAAAAATATTTTACAACATTCTGGTTCTGTTTGAACCACTAAAAATCAGCACAGCAAAAATCATCATAAATCCTTCATATTTCGTTACCCCAAAATTATCCAAATAATTTTCTCATATTATAGACATCAGGATGGATAACATATAAAATTTTCATAATTTTTTAAGACATCTAAGACCTTCAAAATAATTTTCAAAACAGACATCATCAGAAAACCCTTAACCAACAGTAATGCCAATACTTAATTTATTTTGGAACCTAAACATTAGAACCAGACTCAAAATTATTTTTTACAGATTCAAAACATCCTAATAAAAAACATATCAAAATTTCATAATTTTTAGAAACCTCTAAGTCCCTCAATTTAATTTTTAAATCGGATTCATACAACCAGTTACTATACTGACAGCAGTTGAGAAATAAATTTATTTCGAAACACAAACATTTGACCCAGACCTCAAAATATTTTTTATAAACACCTAACATCATATCCTAAAACATATCAAAACTTCAGACCTAGATCATTTACCAATAATTTTTAAACATTCAACAAAGTTACTGAAATATCAGTAATCACAAACAGTAATAAATTTTCACTTTATTAATGAATTAAAAATATAAATCAAACATGAAAATTCCAAAATAAATTTCTAGATCAAGTTTAACATCCCTAAAACAGATTACAATTGCCAAAAATACCTGATCATTAACTTAAACTCCCAAATCAAATATTAAACATTAAGAACCTCCAAAATCATCTTACAACTTTTTAATTATTTTTAATTAATTAAAAATCGAAATAAATCAAAAATATTATTTTTTTAACACCCTAAATATCATACAAACATCCAACAACACAAATCATGCCATGAAGTTGGAAGAAATTGAAGAAAATTTGAAAAAAAAAACCTCAAAACATCAAAGCTGCCAGAACTGGGAAGCCCGAAAAGACAGGTGACGCAGCCCGCAGCACGCCGACAGACCTTCGTACGCCGAACGACAGGAGCACGCCTCGCCAAACGACGCCCTTGCCTCGCCAAACGACACTGGCAATTCGCACGCCCACTGACGAAACGACATCACTCTGATTTTGAAGAAAAATTAATTTTTTTCTTCCCCTTTTCTCTCTCCGACGGCACAAGAAATTAGACACTCAATTGAGTGCCCTAACACCGCTATTTATACAATTTTTAGTTGGTAAATTACCAATATACCCCTAAATTAATTTTTTTAATTTAAAAATACCCTAAAACTCTTTAAAATTTCAAAAAAATATCCAACTAACTTATAAAAATTTACAACTAACCCCAAATTTAATTGTTTTCAGAATTATTTTAATTAGTTAATTAATTAGTTTATTTTAATTTATTTTAATTAAAAATTAATAAATACTCGAAAAATTCTTGAAACACAACCCCTAGCAAAATTATACTTAAAATAACCGTAACGACATCACGGTTACCAAAATGACATCAAAAACAGTAAAACGAAACCCGAAAATTTTTCGACAGCCAAAATGACCAAAATACCCCCCGAAGCCAAAAACACAATATTACACTCAAAACAAACATCTCAACACCCACATTAAGAAAATAAACACCAAACATTATAAAATTCACCCGAATGTGAATTGAAGGTAAAATTATCATTTTACCCCTAGGCTCCAATTTCCCCAAAAATCAAGGGTTTTACAGTTTCTTTTTTATTTTTATATTCAAATATATGTTCTTTTTAGACAACTTGAACGTTTTACTCTTTTTTTTTTTATATATGTATGATATAGATATAAATAAGTAAATAACTACTCGTGCTATGCTGCTACGGTTTATGATATTTTATATTATTT
This sequence comes from Garcia nutans, assembly GCA_947685225.1. NCBI lineage: Eukaryota > Viridiplantae > Streptophyta > Magnoliopsida > Malpighiales > Euphorbiaceae > Garcia > Garcia nutans. The sequence continues at coordinate 37,797,607 of CANTUV010000033.1, read as the reverse complement.
TTTAAAAAATAATTTATATTATAGTATAATTAATGTATAAAAAATAATACTATATATATAAATATACATAATATTAAAAATTTCATATTATAAAAATATTTATAATAATATATGTCTAATATATAAAAATATTTTTTTTGAATTGATTCAAGAATTCATTAACAAAAAAATTAAAACATTAATATTTAATTTGATTGCTTTACTTAAAAAAATTAGAAAAAATTAAAAATAGTAATTTGAATACAAAATAATAATTACATTTGTTATTTGCTATTTATTTAGAGAGAAAAAAAATTATAAATTTATGTAAAAATAATATAAGAAAAGAGAAATATTAAAGTACTAGAAGAACATATAAATTTTGTGAAATTTAAACTAAATTAATATAATAAAATATATGGATAAAAAATTTATTAAGGATAGAGTCAAATAATATAAAATTTTAGATCTAATTATAATTAATCATACTGTCAAAAAAATTATAATTAATAGAATTTTAAGTTATTTTTAAGATAATTGAATTTATATTGATAATTTAAAGATAAAATAAAAAATAAAAAAAAGATTAAAAATTTAAAAAGCCATTGTTTTAAGTATTATAATTCATAAAATCTATAAGTTAAAATAAAATAAAAAATTGAGAAGCCACTCTTTTTTTTATCATTAGAAACCACTTTTATTGAAATAGTGACTTTTAAATCATTTTAATAATAATGATAAAAAACAAATAATAATAATAATAATAATAATAATAATAATAATAATAATAATAATAAAGCATGAATTAAAAGGAAAAAATTAATTAAGGATAAAATAATAATTTCTCATAAGTTAGAAAGGAAAAACAATAGTTAATAATTTTAAAACAATATTTTATATAAACAAATATTAAAAAATTATATTAAATTATTATTTTAATTAATAAATAATAAATAAAATGGCAAAATGTAAAAGAAGCAACAAATAAGAAAAGGTTATGAAAATAAAGATAAAAAAATATATATAAACAATTGAAGTAAAAAGAAAGTTTATGGGGGTAAAACTGAAAATTTACTGTGAAATTACTTTCAACGTTGTTAAGGACAGAAACAATATGAATGAAAGGAAAGGAAAAAAAAAAAAAAAAGAAGAAAGAAAGAACAATAATAGGGCTAAAATGGAAAATTAAAGAAATGAGTGCGGTTTAAAAGGAAATTTACTGCCAGAATGAGCAGTGTTCCTTGCGACTATTTTAGTATATAATAAGTTGGAATACTTGCAACATGATGTATGAGGTAAATTTTTTACATGATACTTTTTATTTTTTATTTTTTATTTACTTTTTTATATTTTTTATAATTTAAATTAAATATATATATTAACATAAAATTTAAATGAAAAATATATATTTAATATACTAAAGAAAGTGAAAACATTAATTTAACATATAATTATAAAAATTAAATATAAGATAAAATAATTATTTTTAATAATTATAAATAATAAATATTTTAATGCAAAACTTTGATAGAAATTTAAAAAAGTAAAAAAAATATTAAATATAATGGTTGATAGCATATAAATATAGAAATATATTGGTAATTTTTTATTAATATTATCTAATATAATATTAAATATAATTAATAAATAATAATAATAAATTAATACGTCATTCGGTTATTTAATTAAAGATTATTAATTTGGGTGTAGATTTTTTTATTTTATTTATATTTCTATATATTTATTTTATTTATATTTTTATATATTCTTTATTATATGTACTAAAAGTTAATGACTATATTAATTGATTTAAAAATTAAAAATATATTATATAAATATATTAAATTTACTATTATATGAATTTTATATAAAAAGTATGTTAAGATATAAAAAAAGGCACGATGAAATATACTTGTTAATTTTTTTTGTGAAAAATTATAAATTTATCCAAAAATAATATGAGTAAAAAAGTAAAGTGATAGGAAAATAAATATATTAAAATCTAAACTAAGTTAGTACAATAAAAATATTTTTAAATAGAAATAAATATATTAAAAATAAAGTCAAATAATATAAAAAAACTTTAAATCTAATTATAGTTAATAATATGATTATTTTTAAGATGATTAAATTTATATTATCAATTTAAAAATTAAAATAAATTAATAAAAATTTTAAAAATCATCATTTTAAATATTATGATTCATAATATTCACTAATAATTAACATAAAAATAAAAATAAAAAATACTATATTAAATTATTTAATTATTTTATTTCAATTAATATAAATAAAGATAAAAATGAATAATGAATAAAAAATGTGAAGAACATAAAAAAATAAAAAGCAACAAATGAAAGAAAATAAAGAATAAAAAAAATAAAAATATATGAAGTAAAAAAAGGGCAACTATATATTTGTCTTTTACTGTCCAAGCATATGGTTATGTATGTGTGCAGTAGAAAATGCGGAAAAAAACTAAAAAAAAAAAATAGAAAAGGTGATAAATTTGAAAAAAAAAACATAAAGATGGTTTAAATGAAAATTTAATATTCCTTTTGATGGAAATTTTAGTATAATATGAGGGAAATGGTAAAAAAAAAAACTTTCAATATTTTTACAAGGTACAAATTGAAATTTAATAATTATTTTAATTTATTTATATTTTTAAAATTTTAAAAAGCTGATAAATTAATCATTTTATTAACATAAAGTCAATTACCATTAATTTTCTATTTAGTTTTTATTAAAAGATATAAATATATCTCTTAAATTTATATAAAAGTATAAATTGATATTAAATTTTTTTTTGTACACTTATATATTAAAATGATATTTTTACTTAAAGAATCAAATATATTTAAGAACATTTTATGCTAAATAGTATTTTTATTAAAATTATTATTTAATATTTCTAATAAACTTTTAAAATTATTAATTTATATTATATATATATATGTTGTATGTGTTATATCATTATAATGATATATTTAAGAGATTTTTTAAAAATTTTAAAAAATAAAAATATTTTGAAAAAATTTAATTTATTTAACAATTACTTTTAATTTTTAATTTTAAAATTAAAAATTAATATTTTAAAATAAAAAATAGTTTCAATTGATCAATTATGTGGTATATTTTTAAAACTAATTAAAATTTGATATTTTAAAATAAAAATAATTTCAATTGCAAATTAGGGGTAATTTTTTTAAAAAATGGATATATTTAAAACATTTTTTTAAAATTTTTTAAAGAAATCTCTTATATTCTCATGATGACATAATACATTTGAAAGAAGAAGAAGATTGATGATGCAATATGTATGTATATATAATGTAAATTAATAATTTTAAAAGTTTATTAAAAAAATATTAAATAATAATTTTAATTAAAATATTATTTAGTATAAAATGCTTTTAAATATATATAATTTATTTATAAATAAGTAAAATATTATTTTAGTACATAATTGAGTAAAAATAAATTTAATATCAATTCATATTTTCTCACAAACTTAAAGAGCATGTTTATACATTTTAATGAAAATTTAAACATGATTAACAATAATTAGCTTTTCTAGATTTTCGTTAAAAAAATGAGTTAATTTATTATTTTTTTAAAATTTTAAGGATATAAATGAGTTAAAATAAATATTAAACTTAAATTTGTACTCTCACATAAATTTTAGGAATATTTTTATATATTCTATATTTTTATACATTCTCCCGATAATATAATGATAACTTATAAGTTATAAAGCAATAAAAATTAAAATTAAAATATTAAAATTAAAATTTGAGAAGTAATTTTTCAAAGGTTTTTATGTGTATAATAATAATAATAGTGCATGTATTAAAAAAATTATATTTAAGTCATTAGATGTTTTATTTTAATTAAAACAGTTTGAATAATAATAAACAGTTTTATTTATTTTAATATTTTAATTTTATGAATAGTAAAATTGAAAATTGAAACATACTTTTCTATATATATATAAGAGGATGATACCTAATCGAATAATAATAAACAGTTTTAATTTTTTCTAAAATCTCTTCGGTGGAGAAAACTCTAACTGTACCAAAATTGTATTAATTGGATGAATCAACTTATGGCACTAATAAAAGAAATTCCTATATAGATCAAAATAAGCTTCCACTAATCTCTTCTCTTATTTTCTTATTGTATTTTACATGAAAAATTATATTGTGTTCTTAAATTTGATTAATAAAATATATTATATACATACTTATGATTTACATGATTAATTATTCATATTTTATTTTAATCAAATTAATTTCTATTGATTGAACACATACTGCTGTTACGTAAACATCATATTCATAAATTATTATCCATCAATAATATATATATATATAGATAGAGAGAAGTGCTAATTACTCTTATTTTAGAGAGTGGTTATTAGATAATTTCTCTTTTATTAGTTAAAAAATATTTATTATAATATTTCTATTTATAAATAAACTTATAATAAATATTTTTTAATCAATAAAAAAAATTGTCTAATAATTACTTTTTAAAATAACTGCAATTAATATTTCTCTGTGTATAAATTATATATATATATATATATATATGCATTTAATTAAAAAAATATTTGATGAAATAATTGAAAAGTCAATTAAATTGATCTTTTTACATATGGGTATGGATCAACTTCAAAAACTTTGAAAATGAAAAGTCTCGTTGGGCATTTAATTCCGCCACTAAGATGCCCTTCAAAAACTGCTATATAACATGTGTTTTCTTTTATCTATTTAACATTGTGGTCCTGCAAATTATCTACTCATTAAATTAATATTATCATTGTTTAATTAACTTTAGTAATTTTTTTTTAAAAATTCATCCATATCTAAGATGTGTTTTTACACTGTATAATTATCTAAGGAAATATTTTTTTTCAAAATAGATATTTAATTTAATAAGAATTAAAGAGATAAATTTCAATATGACGTACAAAAATTAATCTATAATATTATCTTATTATTAAAAAAATAATACCTATTTCGATATGAGTCATATTTTTTTTAAGTAAAAATACAATGAGATTAGCAGTTATATCTTTTAAAACCAAATTAACTAACTAAAATAATATATTTGAGTTTTTTTAATATTATATTAGAAGAAGGAAAAATTGATCTTGAGTCTACTTATAGGAGATATACTTGCTGCTAGACTATGATTCGGTGTATAATATATATTTGAGTTTCTAATATTATTTAGAAGAGATCAAATTATATTTTCTCAATATATATATATATATATATATCATTTTACATCATACTGGAAACAATAATTCAGTAGTATTGTTTTACTACTTTAAACTTTTCTAAAATTAAAATATATGAAATTAATATAAAAATAATTAATTAATATTTTCAAATGTAACATTGTGTTTCAATAACAACAAAAACGATAATATAGAGCAAATAATATTCTTATTTGACCTGAAATCTAAGGGAATGCTTGTGATAGTGATAAATATCAATTGGATTGTTGCAATTCTAAATTTGGTATTACATAGCTACCTAAATCTAACAACAATCATAATAAAATTAATTCCCTACAAAGTATAAGCATGTTCCTCCTAGAATGAAATGCTTTCACCAAATTTATTTGGAAATATAAGAAATTAATGTTACTTTCTTTCTTCTTTTTGGTTTTTTTTATTGATGATACATAATAAATTAATGTAGAACACTTTAATTTCAAAATACATGTATTGGTTTTTTTTATTTCTCCTATGATGAGTGAGTAGACCTATAAATCCAATTATATTTAAATATTTATTATATAATATTTATTATATAAAAGATAATATTTAGATTAGGAGAGTTTGAATGGAATTTGGCTTTCCTATTCAAAATTTGATTTTAAATAAATATTAAAATAACAATTATCGTAAGGATAATTGATTAAGATTTTATTAGTTAGTTAAAATCATATCAGGAAAAGAATGCAAGTTTTATCTGAAGGCTACTCTCCCAACTATTCTCTTTTCAGGTCTTCTAAAATAAATAATTTCTGTGTGAGGTTGAGTGCAAACTGTGACAGGGTTTGATCTTCTCGACATGGTAATAAAGAGTTCTCTCTTTTTGGTGATTGCTCTTCTCGATTGATAGCATAATGGTGGTCAAAGGCTTCATGAGTATTCTTTGAGATAATATCTATCAACTTAACTATTTATAGATATGTTTCATGTAAATACATGCATACACCACTCAGTATGCATAGAATACGCATACAAAATATAAGAATGCCACAACCCGGTTTAATAAAAAATTTTACATTTCAATTTAAAATTTAAAATACTTAAAAATATATATTTAAATAGTAAATAAATTTTTTTTTATTAATTATAGATTTCAAAATAAGTATTTTACATAAAATTTCTAGAAAAAAATTCGTCAGAATTTTGTTTGTAAATTAGACATCTCAAAAATTCAATAATTACTCAACCTGCAAAAATACACTCTCAGTAAACAATAAATCACACATTTCACCAACACAATCTCCTCCCAATTTCTCAAAATATTAATATATACATATATATATATATATATATCAAACGCACATATATATATTCCCACATTATAAAATTTATCCAAAAAATCTTTATAATTTACAATATATACCCCAAAACATAAACATAAACATAATATACATAATAATAAAATATACTATAACATGAAATATATTCATGATGGCAACCCGCACTGATCTTGAAGCAGCAAAAAGAAACTCAATCAACCTCAAATTTAGACCCTACCAAATTTAGTAGAACTCTCTGGGTCTACCGGATCACTCCTGTCACCTGCGTGCTAAATTATAATCCTGCTAAGTTCAAAGCTTAGCGGTACAAACTTTGATAATAATAAAATTTTAATATACTGCCAATGCATATTTTTTTTGCATATTATTTCACAATGTGGCATTTAATACCACTTTAAAACATAATCTTTAATCTTTTTGTAATTTACATAAACGCATACGCAAACATGTGCCCAAATAAACTAATATATTATTTAAATCTCAGAGTTACTATTTTGGTCCATATTGACACACAATGTCTAGCCCGAAGGCAAGTGACACCCAACGTCTAGCCCTGAAGGCAGATCATATATCAGTGACGCCTATCGTTTAGCCCTAAAAGCAAATCATATATCAGTGACGCCTAGCATCTAGTCCCGAAGACAAATAATGAAGATAACCTCATAGACATACTGTCAAACACAGAATTCTGAAAATTGAATAACAAACTAGGCACACAAATAATACATATTTTCCATAATCAACTTTTCCTATCACATTGCCTCAATTTCTTATTTTTCTCTCGTTCATTTCAATGTCAACTCATTTTAATTCATCATATCTTATCCTTTCGTCACAATATATATCATTTCACATTAAAATCACATTACCTAAATATTTTTAGGTCATTCTTACATAATGCATATAAATCATATTTTATTCATTTTAGCCATTAATAATGACTTTTCATAATACACATAATGCATACATAACAATTCACATAATTTTAAAAGTCCACATTTTACATAATCCTAAATCAAGTTCTTCCTCCAAACTATGCTCAAACTTAATCTTTTCTCCAATCCAACTTAAAAATTATTAATAATTAATCAAAATAGCTTCATACAAACTCATTCAAGTAATTAAATCATGCTACATCAAAATTTCAAACTCAACATACTCAAAACTTCATGGAATTCAAAAGAATAAGATGAAAAATTTACTATTTATGAAGAAAATCACCAAAGTCCCACTTGAATCTTTGAAATCCCTTCAATATTTTATGTATGGAAAAAGAAAAAACTTGGCTTGGTCTCACATGGTGGTTCAGCCTCCTCTTGAAGAAGAAGAAGAAGAAGATGATAATTAATTTAATTTTTCTCTTCCTTTCCACTTTAAAAATAAGACCATATATATACTATATTTTAATATATTTTTAATTAATTAATTATTTAAAAAAATCATATTTTACCTCTTCCACTCATAATTAATTTATTTTTAAATTATTTAAATAATTTTAATTTTACAAAGTATAATTACAATTTTGCCACTTGACTTTTGACTTTCTTTTTAAAATGTTAACTTTTATATATGTTGTATATATTTCATATATACACTTTACTTTTCACTTCTAATCTTTCAATTTTTTATTTAAATTTTTTATTTAATTTATTTTATTTAAATTTAAAAAAAATTACGGATGTTACATTCCAATATTGATATAGAGCCATTAGCTTGTGTTGAATCATATTCATCAATTAGATGTGTATTACTGTTAATATGTTGATTAATTACAAGTTTTCAATCATGATCATATTAGCATGTTTAAACAGAAAAAAAAATGTGTTTTTGCTACTGTTTGTGTAATATTATTATGTCATCTTAAAATACGCATGTAAAACTTTAATTTGACATATTCTTTGCTCAAATTAGAGTTAAATTGAATAAGATGAATAAAACATAGCCTTTTAAAGTTAGTCACTCGAAATCAACATTTAATTAATTTTCTAAAATTAATTTAATTGTGTTTAACCTACTGTGATAGCCAACACACTAGTTTAGTACGATCCTTAATTCAATTTGACCGCATAAAAAGATTTTCAGACCCCAAAAGCCCCCACCAAAAAAGTCAGACTAATAGAATTGGCAAGTAAGGTGGCATGTAAGCTTTATACATCGCGTCATGTCTAGGCTTCCCAGACCAGGGCTAAAATGATATGTCATTTTGGCTTGAGACCTCATGTCAGAGGGCTCAAATGACATGTTGTTTGGGGCTTGTTGCTTTGTGTGGACAACACTTTGTTTCATTAAAACGACGTGCCATTTCGAAGAGGCCACATAGCTCCTCCTAGGTGCATAATGTGCTACAGAGTGGCAGTGCCTGGTTGGCCGAAACACAATATTTTTCTTTTGGCCACTTATGGAGTTCTTTTTTTTTTGTCATTTTTTATAGATTAACTTTAAATTATGTTTCAAATTTTTTAGGGAATTTTATTTAATTTTTTAGGGCTATAAATATTTTTTTTTATGTAAATGCTATTTCTTAATTAAAAAATTATTTTTAATTGGAAAATTTATTTTTCACTTGGAAATTTTTTTCTATTATAGAAAATTAAATACATTTGTGAAATATATTTTTGTTTATATTATGTGTCATTTAATAAATTATATTCTTTTTATTATTTTTTTAATTATACTATTTTGTATGATTATTGTTTTTGACCTTCCTTTTATGTGAAGAGTTATACAAAATGACTCTCATTATCATGATTCTCTTATTGGCACGCACAACTGAGCATAAGGTTAGGCTAAACACAAAAATCAAAGTTTTGAAAGACGGTATGAGAAAAATAAAAATGCATCTTAGCGATTGCATTTATGATTTGAATCTTCTTATGAATCACATTGTGCACCTCCATGAAATTTGTTTGGAAATTATTTGGTTAGGTGGATTCAAATATGTGAAGTCATTTTCTTTGGCTTTGAGTCTTTAATTCATCCACCACTGTATGAGTTGCTCAATGACAGATAAAATTGAGGTATAATATATACCGAGTCATTATTATATCTTTCCTTAGGAGTTGGTGTAATAGAAGGGTGGTATGAAAAAAGTATACTGGACATGAGGGGAGTGACCCTTCATGGTAGGAGAGAGCCTGTGGTTGAAAGACTTGTTTCCAAGTACATCTTATAATACTTGTCAACTACTTTGCAGCTTGTTCTTTAAATTACTACTCTCGTTAGGAGATAGTTTATTTAGAATGATCAAGTCTAGTGAATTTATTCAATGTTATTTTTAACTTGAGTATTCTTGCCTTAAGAATATTTGATGGATTCATTCAATTATTTTTCTTTAAAGTTTATGGTTTTTTTGGACTCTTTATTTTATTAATTAATGGAATATACATCTTATTTAATTGATTATTTTTGGATGCATGTCATTAATTATATTCTATAATTATTCAATATATGGCTTTTATTTTGTTTGAATAATTAATTCATATATGCTTGCATATATATTTTATATTAATGTTAATTAATACACATAATTAAGACGATAATTGAAAGCCTAGTGACATTTTTCACTTGAAATTGTATGTATGTTAATGTTAATGTATAAATTGTTTGTGAAAATATATTTGCAAATAAGTTGTGGCATTAATAATAATATGTATATAATGTCTTTATAGATATTCTCTTCGATGTATAAAAATGTGTTCTATTTCTAAGAACATTGTTATTGAGCTAAAATAATGGTGCCAAGCTATCATGGAATAATTATGAGATTTGAAGCATGAAAATACAATATATGCTAGAGGAACAAAAGGCGTTGGAGCCTGTAAAGTCGATCGTGGAAGAACATAGACGAGATAGAGATGCCTATAATGCCTTGAAAAGAAAGAACTCCTTGGTCGCATCACATTACTTAATGCAATGGATGATGAACTTATGAAAAAATCCAGTAGCTATGAGTATGCCAAGGACTTTTGGGTTGCTCTTAAGGTAAAGTTTGATGGAATTTCTTTGTCTAAGCTACACTAGCTTACAATCAAGTTCAAAACTTAAAAGAAGCATTTTAAACACACTATGAGAAAACATCACTGTAAGATGTCTACTATGATAAGTGAGATTCATAATGCTTGTCATGTATTGGCTGAGGAGTAAAAAATCCAGGTGGTCATATAGTCCTTGCTGAAGAGTTGGGAACATATGTGTATGCACCTGACATAGCCTCCTTATTAAGACCTTTGTTGATGCCTCTTATCACTTAGAACTAGAGGCTGATAGACTTGCTACTATGCAACTAAGTGCAGAAAATGCACTAGGTTCAAGCCAACCCAAATGGGAGTCATGCCACCAAATGCAAGTACAATAACTTCAAAGGTAAGGGTAAGGGAAAAGAGTGTCGGATAATAAGAAACCTAAGAAAAATAAGAGAAAGCATCCTAAGAAGAGAACATTGCCAACATCAAATATATCACTTGTAAAAATAAGGGCTACTATGCGAAGGATTGCATTGCACCTAAAATGGTCTAATTCATTAACTATTGTGAAAATGAAGTTTTATATTTCAATTTCAATCTTATTAACTGAAATGAATCCTCTATGATCTGTGGGTTATAGATTCGAGAGCCATTGACCATGTAGCTATAGATTGTAAAACCATTGTTAAATTCTGTAGATTACCTGCTGGGGTGAGATAGATCTTCGTGGGAAATAACTCACGCATTGAGGTAAAGGGAATTGGCACCTGCAGACTAGTTTTGAATGAAGGTTAAACCGTGTTGCTCTATACATTCCACAAATAAGACAAAATTTGGTTTCTGTTATTGTTTTGCTTAAGTTTGGTTTCTCTTGGAATTTTCATGATCAATTAATACAATTGTATTTGGAGCATAAATTTTATAGTTCCAACTACATTTTGGATAGTTTCTTTTGTTCTGGATGTTGAGAACACCACTTTTTCTACTGTTACCTTTTCTTTATTCATAGCTTCATATAACTATGATGATGATGTGAATGTATGACATTCTAGACAAGGTCATATTGGCCAACACTGCATGGATATATTAGTTAGGGTCGGTTTATTATCAAATGTTAATAAAGTAGAATTACCTACTTATGAATGTTGTCTAAGAAGAAAAAGCTGCGAGAAAATCTTTTGGAAAAGGTACAAGAGCCACTACTCCATTGCAACTTGTGCATATTAGGTTTCCATGGATATCGAACAAAATAAAAACAATGAAATAAATAAATATGATCCATAAAAACCTGCTAGGATCCATGTTTTTCAATTAAATCGAAGGAATGATTAAATAATCTTACCTTTGGCAGCAAAATTCAATCTTTTCTTTTTAACAAACGAACAAATCACCAGGCATTATTAAATATGAACACCCTCTACATTCTCTACATGAACAAATTGAATGCTAAAAATAGGGTTGCGTGCTACCACTCTTTTTCTGAAGAATTTTCTAAGAAAAAATCTCAAGTCCTTTCTGGTGTTCCTATCTTAAAAATGCCTTTTTATGACTGATGGCCATATATATATATATATATATATATATGCTTCTTAGGAGAATCTATTAGAGTTTTATCCTAATCTTATTCGAATTTGATTTTATCAATTAAAATAATATACATATATATAAGGCCTCGCCGGAGCACTGAGCCCAGTCCCATAAAGGGAGCTGAAATGCTCATTTAGGTTTAATCTCATACAACACTGCTGTATACAGTCTTCAGTCAATTCGGAAGCACGAGTTTAAAAATAATTTTTTTAAAGTTTAATTGGAGAGTCACCACCTTAATTTATTTGATTTGAAAAATTTAAGGAAAAATTCATTTAGCTTGAATTCATGAAAAATATTTAATTTATACTCAAAAGGAACTAATTTGAATCAATCACAATGGATTTCAGGTTAGGTTTTTAAGTTGATTTTAAATAAAAAAAAACCCCTTTAAAAAAACTTTGAGTTTTAAAAATTTGATTTTCGTGTAATGACAATTAAGATGAACGACAAATATTTTATGCATGAGCAATTAAATATGACATTTATAAACTAAAAATAAATTTACAACTCCAAAATTTTATACAAAAATGAATTTTAACTCTAACACTTATGGATACTAAATTAAACACAAATTCTCAAAAGAGATAATAAATAATAATTACAACACCAAAATATTCATATACAGAGGAGTCTTAAATCCATCCCTTGTAGGTACTGTGTTAAAGGGAACACCGAGCACCGAGTCCAGTCCACTAAAGGATGCTCATTTAGGTTTGATCTCATGCAACATTGTCGAATGTGGTTTTTAATAAGTTCGATAAGCACAAGTTTAAAAATGATCTTTTTTTTGAAAGTTTGATTAGAGAGTCACCACTTCAATTTATTTAATTTGGAAAATCTATGGAAAAATTCATTTAGCTTGACTTCATAAAAAATATTTAATTTATACTCAAAAGGCACTAGTTTGAAATCAACCGTGATGGGTCTTGGGTTAGGTTTTTAAGTTGATTTTAAGAAAAAAAAAATACCTTTAAAAAACTTAGAGTTTTAAAATTCTGATTTTTGTGTAACGACAAGTAAGATGAATGACAAATATTATATGTATGAGCAATTAAATATGACATTCATAAACTAAAAATAAATTTACAACTCCAAAATTATATATAAAAGGGAGTTTTAACTCTAACACTTATAGATAATAGGCTAAACACAAATTCTCAAAAGAGATAATAAATAATAATTACAACACTAAAATATTCATACACAGAGAAGTCTTAACTCTAGCCCTTGTAGGTACTATGTTAAAGGAAGCGCCAATCACTCAATCTAGTCTGCTAAAGGGCGCCGAATGATCATTTAAGTTTGATCTCGTGCAACACTATCGTGTACGGTCTTCAGTCAGTTTGATAAGCACGAGTTTAAAAACAATCCTTTTTAAAAGTTTGATTGGAGAGTCATTACCTCAATTTATTTGATTTAGAAAATTTAAGAAAAAAAACTCATTTATCTTGATTTCATGAAAAATATTTAATATATACTCAAAAGGCACTTGTTTGAAATCAATCACTATGAGTTTTGGGTTAAGTTTTTAAATTGATTTTAATAAAAAAAAAAGCCTTTAAAAAACTTTTCATTTTTAAAATTTTAATTTTCGTGTACTGACAATTAAGATGAATAACAAATATTATATGCATGAGCAATTAAATATGATATTTATAAACTAAAAATAAATTTATAACTTCAAAATTATATATAAAATTGAGTTTTAACTCTAACACTTATGAATACTAGGATAAAATAAATTTTTAAAAGAGATAATAAATAATAATTACAAAGCTAAAATATTCATGTGTAGAGAAATTTTAACTTCAGCCTTTGAAGTTATTGGATTAGATATAAATTCTCAAAATAAAATAATTAAAAAATATCTAGAAAGAATTTCAGAGTATTTGTGTTATAATAATACTTACATGATATATGAAATGTGAAAAATATAATCATTTTTCAAAAAATCAAAATAAAAACTATAGAGCACACTCCCATGACCCCACGACAGGATATAAAATTTGTCACATTGACAATGATAATTATTATATGATCTTTGTATTTCTTATATTGAAAATGTATACGTGTAATTATGTGGGTCTAACAATATTATTTTCCCAAAAAATGATGAGTAGAGCCCTGGGATTGCTTAGTTTATTTTTTTAGAAAAAATATATGGTATATAATATATATAAATAATGCATATGAAATATCACATATTTATACTAAAGTGTAATTTATATTTATTTAAATAAATATAAATTTTATTTTATAAATTCTAAATAATTTTTATTTATAAATCTAAAATATATTAATTTTTAGTAAAAATTTAATTCATATAATATTTTCTCATAATAGATAATAATAATTGAAATTTCTGTGATCTCGTGACCAAAGAAAGTTTTTCCACGGATGGTACGTGACTGCAGGCTTTTAAGTTTTAACGCTATCCTAACTTTCAAAGACAAAACACGTCATTTATTTCTTAAATATATTATTCTAATTAATATTTTAAAAATTAATAATTTTAATTGCTTAAAACAATTTATAATAACTTAGAATAATTTTAAAACAATATTTTCATAGCAATGACGAATATATTATTAATAGCATATTTAATGAGGAACTCTATTTTAAATAGGAATTTTTATATAAATAAGATACATTTAATTGTTTTTTAAAAGTATAATTTCTAAAAAAAAATTCAATGAATTTTTAAGTTTTAAATTTTATTTTTATTCTTTTCACAAATCATTAATAATTTTAATATATTTCATTTAAAAATTTGTAAAACAATTAAAAAATAGTATAATTTAGAATAGAATTGGCTCTATAAAATTCAAATTTACTCTGTATTTTAAATTTAAAAAATAAAAAAATTCGTTAAAGCATATTTAGATCTTATTGAAAATGGTCTCCAAATAATTGTTCTTATATGGTGCACATTAACTTAATTATAGCCAAGAAATCTTAAAGTATAGAAGGAATCTTAGAATATAATTGGATCAAATTTCAGAATAATCATTATTGTCTCTACCATATTGCACAAACATGTTGGGACCTAAATTAATAGTTTCTAATTATTAACACATTCAGTACAATTGAATTAAATTACTTTTTTTCCCCCCAAATTACATTAATTTTTCATTTGAAATAAAATATTTATATATTCTCCATTAAAAACTCTGAATTTCTAATGTCATGAACTGTATATATTTGTCAAAATCTAAATTTAATAATTAAGTGATCGAAACTATAAAATAAAAAATTTAATTATTTCAAATAATTTAAACTTTCAAATATTTTAATTAATCTTGAAGTTAGTAGAAAAATTTAAAACAGTTTTTTAACTATTAATTTATGGTTACTTAAACAGAATCTTATTACTAAAAATACTTAAAATACAAGGAACCTAAATTAATAAAAATTAAATTACAGAACTAAATTATAACTATTATTATATACAATAATTACAATGAAATAATAAAAAAAAGAAAGGGAAGAAATTAGGTGTTTGTCGTAAGATTGGTCCAAAAGCAAAATAAATGGAGACAGATATTAATTCTAATGCAAAAAATGCAGGACAATAGGACACATGTTGCTACTTTGTTATGACAATAACACAAAATTTGCTTTTACAGTAACCTACTTTGTTGCATTCAAAAGTTCTTCTATTGCATGCTTAAACAATTATTACCATACCAATATTTTCAAATTTTATTTAATAATCTAATTAAGGTGCAATTTTATAATTTTTTTAGTATGGAAGAATAACAATTTTAAATTTATTATATAAGTGATAAATATATTAATTAAGACTTAATTTAATCTATAGTTGCTAATTTTATGATTTTTTATTAGTGTTATTTTAGTACTCTTATAATCAATTATAAGTTCATAATAGGATAACAATTAGTAAAATTGTGATTTAAGAATCTAAAATTTTAGTAAAGTTTAAAATTTTATTAATTTTATGGAGAAGATAAAAATAATTGTATTTTATTTTTATTTTACTTATTCAAATGGATTCCCATAAAATATTTATAAAAAACAAAAATCATTAAAATTTCTTATCATTTAAAGGGTTAGAAATAAAAATATATTAAGTAATTTATAAGTTAGAACACAATGCTACAAGTATATAATTTTTTTTTAAACTTGATTTCAATCAAATTTGCAAATTGGATCTGTATTTTTTGTAAATAATTTTGGAAGGATATGAACGATAAAAAACTCTCAAAACTTCTACACTCGCTTAAGCAAATTAATTACTCATTAATTGGTTAAGCATATATATATATATATATATATTAGTTTATTATATGCTAATGTAAACTTGCAATATTTAGAAAGGAAAAAAGAGGATAAGCTAACTTTTACTTATTTTACTAATAGTTACCAATTTGTTTAAGTTGGTTATAATACAAGGAGATCATAAATACATGGAAAAATGATTCTGGAATATTATATTATATTAATAAACCACAAATGTTAAGAAAATAATGCTACTTTCTCTTTTTTTTCTCATTAATTTTTTTCTAAGAGTTTTTTTTAAGTCATTATGGGTTTTGTAATCAGGATAATTTTTCCATAAACTTTTTATTTAATAAATATATAGATCTATTTCTAGGTATATTAATCCCTATTTTTTCATGAATTTATAATTATTTATTTTATTTCTAATTATTTTAAATATTTTTACTCTTTTAATGAAATTAATATCATATTCTTTTACATTATTGACAGTTTAATTTTGAATTTATTACTAATATTTAAATAATTAAATTTATGTAATAATCACAAATTTAACAGCTAAAATTATTGAAGTAAAGGTGAATTACTATTCAGGGAATGAAAACAAATCACTATAGGGTTAAAGTATAAAAATATCATTTACATAAAAAAAAAGTAAGATTAACATAAAAATTAAAAAAATTTTATTTTTTTTATCTCTATTTACTTAAATACCCTTAAAAAAATATTCCTTAAATTAAATTTTTAAGGCAAGAATATAAATGGTATTTTATCTCATTCTACTCCTTAAAATTTACCTAAAATAACATATTTTTTATATAAAAGATATACTAAAAAAAAATTTTTTTTTATATAAATAATACGGAGGAGTATTACTTTTCACAGAAAAAAAAATAGAATTAATAAATGATTTAAATATTAGTTTAGGAATATTCAGTTAAAAAGTAGTTACAAAGAAGATTTTGACCTTTTGGGAAACTTTTTTTTTTTCAAATTATTTATATATTTTGCATATTCTGTGGTGCATAGCCAATTGATTGCAACTCTACGCTTCACAAGTCACAGAGACCCTTCTTTCTTTCTGCCACAAAAACCGTACTCTCTTTGTCTCTCTCTCTCTTCTGCTTTGTCCTTTTGAGCTTAAATGGTCTATTTGAATAGCCATTGCAAAAGCTGCATGTGAAAGACAGAAAAGAACCCAAGAATTTACAGAGAATAAGAAAGAAGATAGCTTTACTACAAATGTATTCTTTAGGCCTTTCTTGTTTTAGACTAATTAAATAATTAGTGGGTTGAATTTAATTGGGCTGTTATTATTTTTCAAGAGAAATTTTAATGTGTTATTTTGTTTTGTGATCTTTTTGTTGCTAATTTGTGCATGCATGTGGTATGCTTTTGCCATTTTTGTTAATTTTTTTCCTGTTTTATTTTTTGAACAATTTCCCAGTTTTGCTTTTGCATTTGTTTCCTTGTTCTTCTTTTCTTTCCTTTTTCCTTCATTTCGTCCGCTTGTGGCTGGATTTCAGTTGTCTTTTTCCTGTGTAAATGGTGGAGATCTTACATGGATTTTTGTCTATTTAGTGCTTTGCAAAGCTGGAAGGAGCTAATACGATTTTTCCGTACTTTTGAACAAGACTATTCATTTTATAGCTAATGTATTTGTGTGTAGTAATGAGTGAGATTGTTATTAATGCTTCATCTATTAATTTTCTTTTAATCTTAAATAAAGAAAAGAAATGGCAAAAGGAAAAAAGAAAAATCTAGCATTAGAAATTTAGAACATAATAAATTTCTCGGTTCTTGTGAATATTGAGAGATCAGTTTCAAGATCAATGTTGTTCAGTCTGGAATTTGTTGGTTAGTGGGAGATGGTCTTTACATTTGTAGGGCATTTTTTTTTCTCTTACTTTGTCCTTATTTGGCTTAGAGCATAGGACATTAGATCAAGTAATAAGGAATTGCTGATGTGAAATTCTTGTTCTTGTGGGACATTCAGAGTTGATTTGGATGTTGATAAAGAGTAGTGATCTTGGAAACTTGCCGGTTGCCTGAGAAACGATGCCAACCCAGCTATGGTTTTCACTGCTAACGATTTATCAGAATGGAAGGATTTTCCAAAGGGCCTCAAGGTCCTTCTTGTTGAGGAGGATAGCAATTCTGCTGCTGACATAAAATCTAGACTTGAAGCAATGGATTATATTGGTTAGAGATCTTGTTTCCCCTTTTATTTCATTCGTATGCAAAATTGGTTCTCCTGAATTAGAAATTTTATTGCATTTGTTAAATTTTTTACTTCACCTAACTTTGTCGGGTATATGTTTGTTATATAAAGCATAAAGAGCCCTATTTCTTTAGATGGTCAATATTTGTTTCTTTATGCTAACATGGTTTTGGTATTTGGGTAATCTCCTCAGAAAGGATGATGATTAAGGTATACAAACAGGATCTAATGTCACAGAGTACTCAAATGTACATTTAATAGTATTTTTCTAAGATGATGGATAAAAACTGATGGAAGAGCATCTTTACTGATTTTTCTAGATGGTGATAAAATCCAAGTTGTGTTTGGAAATTTTTGCCATAAGTATTTCAAAAATATTTTTGGTCCTATGGTGAAAACACCATAAGTTATACTCTTTTTGCTGATGTTCTATATTTTCTTTTACAATTCGACCAATTTGGTTGCCATTTCAACATCTTTATGCCATTTTTTTCCCTTTATTGATGTTGGACTCTCTGAATAAAATTAGAACCTGAAAATTGCTGCCAGAACCCAATTATATGATGTCAAAACTGACATTCTAAGATAACACAATAACTATGGTTTTCCTTTTTAAGTACTAATGTTGCTCTTTGTTTCTTGATCTATTTTATAGTTTATCATTGTATTTCATGTAATGTTATAATTATTTATTATTTATCTCATCTTTTTAACTCTCTTTGTGGATACGTTCTAACCTTATCATTCCTTTTCCAGTTTCTGCATTCTGCAATGAAAATGAGGCTTTGTCAGCAATTTCAGACAAACCTGAGAGTTTCCACGTTGCTATTGTAGAGGTAATAATTCTTTTTTTTCCAAAACTTATTTTGCTATTGTAGAGGTAATGACTTTATTCTTCCACAACTTCAATAAAATTTCACACTGATGGTTCTTAGTTTTCAGGATGTTATGCAACTCAAAACTATTATCTGCTATTGCTTTTTTCATTTCACGTTATGCATTTATGATTTTTCTAATAATACACCTACTGTCAATAATGAAATGTGGTTTCACTTCATCCAGCTGAAATATTTTAATGATTTTTATTTTCAGTGACTGAATCTTCATTTTCGTTGTGTTATATGGACGCAGGTGAATACAAATAACAGTAGTGGGAGCTTCAAGTTCCTCGAAACTGTTAAGGACTTGCCCACCGTCAGTATGTTCTAATATAATATCTGTGTTCCATGCTATGTGTATAACATTAATGCTTTCATTAGATTTCAGCATTCTATGCCTTGTCCTTTGAAACTGCTGACATTTTCTTTCTGAGACTTTGTTAAATCTGCTTCGATGGAGATTATTTTCAATGTTGATAATAAAGCTAAAGAATATACTAAAGAACCTTATAAAAAGTGTTTCTGATATATTTTCTAATCCAGTGCAACATATTCTTTTTCAGTGACTTCAAATGTTCATTGTCTGAGTACCGTGATGAAGTGCATAGCGGTAAGAATTTTATTCTGCCATTTTCTAGTCAGTGGCATGTAATGTGCATTGTGCACATTTACATGCAAAACGAATGATCTGCTCCGTTCCAAAACCTGTCTGTTCAGAATTATTAGATCTTTTTTCCGTCTAAATCAGAAGTTAGTGTTATTCCTGTTAATACAGATATTAAAGAATGTTTTTACAAAGTTGATTGAATTTTGGTTAGGACTTGATTACTTAGTTACACTAGCTAGGAATGAAGAACATTTCTTCCCACATCATGATTCTAATATATTTTAACAAATTATTTAAGCTTGGTGCTGTTGAGTTCCTTCGGAAACCTCTCTCAGAAGACAAGCTGAGGAATATTTGGCAGCATGTGGTTCACAAGGTATGTTTGAAGTCTGTTTACATTGTCAACAGAAATTGCTGTATAATTCCTACGCTATGAAAAAAGGTTTCTGACTTCACAGGTCTTGAGCAGGCATTTAATGCAGGGGGGAATGTCTCTGAATCGCTTAAGCCTGTCAAAGATTCTGTAGCTTCTATGCTGCAGCTCAAAGTGGAAACTGAAGAGCCCAAGAATGAGAACTTAGAGAACATAGAAAATGCATCTCGAGCTCATGAAAATGATCATGACCAGTCACCAAGTAGTGATAAGTATCCAGCTCCTTCAACCCCGCAGTTAAAACAAGGAGCACGGTTAATGGATGATGGGGATTGCCAAGATCATACAACTTGCTCAACAGAAAAAGAGAGTGGGGAGGAAGAGGGGGAATCTAAATCTGTCGAAACTACTTGTGCAATGACTGAAGTAATTCTGCAGGTGGTCCATCCTCAGAGCTCAAGTGACAATGTGATCAAAGAGGACGATGACTTAGCTGATGGTGTCAAGAGTGAGAATAACATATCTAGTCATCTGGAAAATAAAGATAGTCACAGCCATCTTAATGGCAATGCTGAAAACCCAATTAAAGCTTCCCGTCTTCCTAACTCATATGGGACTAGAGTTAATCGAAAGAAAATGAAGGTAATTCTGCTTATGTGAGCATAGAATACTTTTGAAAGTTTCCTTGATCCTCCATTAAATTATTAATTATTAATTATGTTCCTCTTCAAATGTATCTTTTCTATCAAAGCTCGTGCTACTTCAGAATATTCTGTAGTTGATGATTTGAGATTCATTAATCTGTATCATAGTATATATTAATTTGCTAGAGGTTTTGGTTTTCCTTTGTTAGATATCTCCTCCACTTTAATCTTATTTACTAGATTTTCCTTTGTCCTGAAGTTTCTCCAACCTTTTCAACACTAATTTCACGGCAATGATAACCACCAAATTGGGATTTTCTTTTTATGTTCAAAAATACATTTCCCATTTCAATGATTTGAGTTCACTGTAGTTATTGCTGTTTGTTCTATGCTCTGGGTTTCAGGTAGATTGGACACCTGAGCTGCATAAAAAATTCGTGCACGCAGTTGAGCAACTAGGTGTAGATCAAGCCATTCCTTCAAGAATACTAGAGGTGATGAAAGTGGAAGGCTTGACAAGGCATAATGTAGCAAGTCATCTACAGGTCAGTAGCAAACTTGCTCTGTACTGCTTTATTAGCTTCTGTTCCAACACATATCATTATACTGATAGAAGACTCATTATATGCTGTTAGTTCCAAGTCGATTTCATAATATTAAATACTAGAATACATTTGTTTCATCTTCTTCATAGTAAGTCATACATTCATGATTGAAGCTAATTAATGGGCTCTGCTTCTTTCTAAGCAGAAATATCGAATGCATAAGAAGCATATTCTGCCAAAGGAAGATGATCGGAGATGGCCACAACAAAGAGATCAAATGCAAAGGAGTTATTATCCTCATAAGCCTATCATGACCTACCCTCCGTATAACTCTAATCACACTTTTCCGCTCGGTCCAGTCTATCCTATGTGGGGGGAAGCTGGTAGTCACTCAGCGGGTGTCCATATGTGGGGCTCACCTGGCTATCATGCATGGCCACCAACAGAAAGTTGGCATTGGAAGCCTTATCCAGGGGTAACTACTGTTCTTCTATTCAGCACTGCATTAACCATAACCTGTTTTTCAATAAAACATGGTTGGAGGTCAATGGCATGCATTTCCACCAAGAATTTCTATATGCATCTCTTTAATAAATTTCACATTGTCATGTTTCAGATGTATGCAGATGCTTGGGGTTGCCCTGTGATGCCACCACCTCACCATGCCTTTTCTTTCCCACCTCAAGTGAGTATGCTTATTGGAGGTTTATTGTATTATGTTTGCATGAAATTAGAAATTTGTTTTGCTTCTCCAGTACTGTCTACAAGCACATTATTGACATAGTTTGCTAAATTGCTTACCACTGGATTAACAGAATGCTACTGGGTTCCACAATGCCAGAACAGTTGATAATGGCAGCAGCATACCACGGAATTCATTTGAGCTATATCCGGTAACAAAAATCCTTACTTAACCAGATTTACTCTTTTTTTTTTGTCCTGGAATTTTTTCAGATCGTGGTTGTGTCCATTTAAGTACAGAAAATTTGATATTTATCATAAAAAATTTTGGGTCTGGCTATTGAGACCAACTGAACGGTAACATGTAATGGGGAAGTCAAAGTGTTCATACTTGACTTGTGCTATATGCAGGATGAGGAGGTAATAGACAAGGTAGTGAAAGAGGCAATCAACAAGCCTTGGTTACCATTGCCTTTAGGTCTGAAGGCTCCTGCTACTGATACTGTCCTGGCTGAACTCTCCAGACAAGGCATCTCCAGAGTTCCTCCTTACAGCAACGGCTTTAATTCCTTCTAAAGTTTTAATCTTGCATCATTTCACCTGCATGATTGACAATGAATTATCGATTGACAATGAATCATCCACTGATAGACAGCTTGTTTTCCTTGACCGAAATCTGATTCATGATCTATCAATAAATTGAGTGGGACCCCATTTTGCAAGATGAAGACAAACAAAAACAAAAAGTTCTTATTGATGACTTCAAACATGAACGGCCAGCAAGTGGACAAGTTGGTGCATTATACTCACCATGTGAAATTTTGTGGTTGTAAATAGAGCTTAGAAGAGGGAACATGTTCAATGTTGGCCTTCTAGGTGTTACTGTTTTGGTTTTTTGATATTTATGCTAGAGATTTCTGTGTATGGAACATTGGTGGTGGTGGTGGTGGTGGGTGGTGGGTGGTGGTTGGGGTGGAGGTGGAGGTGGTGGGGTCATTTTTTGTGGTGTTGGGTGGGTCCTGAATGTGGGGTTGCTGTCTGATAATGGGAGCGTAGAGATAATGTGGGGTGGAGTTTGGCACAGGGACCTTGTGAATAAAGTTGACACAGACTCCTGATGGATGCTGACTTGTTTTCTATCTTTAACAGTATTATTACTATTGTTATCCTTAACTTTATTACTATTATTAGAGTGATTAATATGATATATAAATATATATTATTTTGTACATTTTAATTAATATTTTTTAAAGGAATTGTGATAAAAAAATTAATAATAATATATTAATTAGGAAATGGTCTTACTTGGGGCTGGTATAAAAATTGAGATAATAGCATTATTATTATTATTATTATTATTATTATTATTATTATTATTATTATTAGTAGTAGTAGTAATAGCAGCAGCAGTAGATTTTTCATAGGAAGTTAATTTGAATTTCATTTCAGATTTTTAAATTAAATCCTCCTATTCAAAATTTTATTTTTAAAAAAATTATATTTTTTACTATTTTTATAATTTATTTTATTTTTATCAGAAATATTTTAGTTATTTTATAATAAATTTATAATAAATTATATAAACATGATATTTTGCTAAATTAATAATAAATTTTTGTTAATTTGGTAATATTTTAAAAATATAATAAATTTGCTTTTTTTCAAAAATTTTTGTCAAAATACTTTATTTTTGGCCTATTCTATCATTGGTTTTATTTTATATGAGTAGTTCTTGTTAATGGACTCCATCCATTAAAATTGGATTTGATGGTGAAATTGGAAGGAGGGATTTTTTCAAAAATATCTTAAAAAAATTATAAGTTATTTTTTAAAATATTTAATTTTTTCTTAAAAATATTAATTTTTAATTTTAAAAATAATTTAGAAATATATATTTACTATATTAATAGTATTTTTCACTTTCAAATATATATATTTAATATAAATTGTGGAGTATTAAAAAAGTGATATTTTTATAAAATATTTTGAAAAAAAAAGTGATACATAAGGCAATTTTTTCCCATGAAAGAATAGTAGCAATATAATGGAGAGACTACACACTGTACACACCAGGCCTTACAGAAACTCCATAGTTCAATTCATACTAGATAAACACTAGATAAATTGGATCAAACCGAATAAACTTAGCTTTTGAGTAATTATAAATCCTTCTAAATTTGTAATTTAACATTTTAAGTAAATTTAAATATTAATAATATTATTGATTTTTTAAACATAAAAAATGATTATTTCATTAGAATTGAAAAAATTAAAATCAAATCAAATCGTCTAAACTTCAGACATGATTGAGATTGTCCAATTTAATTTAAATGATTTGCACAATTTGTTAGTTCTGAAATTTTAATATATTATTTACATTGCCTTAAATTTTTAAAATAAATTTAATTGTTTAAATATAACTTTGGTATTAATTTTATCAATCACCCTTAAATTTTTTCATTTGCACCATTAATATCTCAAAATTTCAATTTATTCTGATATAATTTTTTAATTCTAATTTTTTCCTTATTAAAATCCCTTACTCTATTTTTCAACTAGAGAATGATTACATGTCCTGTGAGAAATGAAATTATACATTCAAAAATAAAAAAAAAAATTATCACTTAATGTCAATAAAATATTTACGTAAATTTCAGATGACATAATTTGAAATTTTTTAAAATATTAATAATATAAATAATAAAATTAAAAAAAACTAATGAAATTAACCCATAAATTTGAAATCTTTAACAATGGCATAAAATAATTAAAGAAATATTTGTCATTAATTACTCTTATATAAGTTTAAAGGAATAACTAATTTACTTCATAGGGAGAATGATTCTGTCCCTTGCAGCTTAAAAGAAGATGAAGCCAAAAAAAAATCATTTACAAAATCTGAGACAAAATCTTTATATCTAAATAGAAAAATTATTCATGAAAAGTAGCAAACTATCAAAAGAAAAGTGGAGAAAAATGGGTTATTCTTGGCCACAAATAATTAAGTGGCAATCATGCATCTTCAAAATGATTTTAATCATTTAATAGAAGGTAAATTAAAATTTATGGTGGCAAAACTCTACATTTAGTTTCAACAAGCAAATAACTATGCCATAGTCTATGATATTTTATACTATTTTAAATAAATAAATAATTTATATATTAATATATAATTAGCATATAAAAATAACATTATACATATAAATGCATATGTACATATTATAAAAAAATTTATAATAAGATATGTCTAATGCATTAAAATATTTTTTAAATTAATTTAAAATTTGATAAAAAAATATATTTTTTTAATTTTATTGATCTAATAAAAAAAATTAGAAAATATAATTAAAATTAATAATTTGAATACAAAAAAATAAGTAAAAATTTATTACTTATTAAATTTTATCTAAGGAAACGAAAAAAATAAATTTAACTAAAAATTATATATTTAAAGAGAAATATAAAAGTAGTAGAAGAATAATAAATATATAAGTTGGTAAAAAAATCTCTAAATGGATAAAAATCTATTAAAGTTAAATAATAAAAAATATAAATCCAATTATAATATTAACATAATATTTTAAATTATTTTAAGGTAATTAAATTTATGTTGCTATTTAAAATTTAGAATAAAATAATAAGAAAAAAGATTAAAATTTCGAAAAGTGATGATTCTAAAAATTGCTCACAAAGTCCATTCAAAATTAAAATAAAAAATAAAAAATTAAGAAATTATTCTTATTAAATTAATAATTATTAGACCATTTTAGTATAATAATAATAATAATAATAATAATAATAATAATAATAATAATATAGCTTATGAGTTAGAAATAAAAAAAATTATCTCAAAATCATAATATGAAGTTATAATTAAATTAAAATGGAATAGCCTTTAAAATTATAAAGTTAGACTATTTGAATTTTTAATTGTGATTGCAATATTAATTATTCAAAAAATATAAAAGTATAAGAAATATATTATGGAAATTTGTAAAATTTGATTACTGCTGCTTAATTAAATACTTATTAGCATATGAGATAATGTGGAAAAAAGGAGAAAAAAGAAAGAAAGATAAAATTGAAATTTTAAAAGAATGCATAATTTTTTGGAATATTTACTTAATAAAACGATATGTCTAATGTATTAAAATATTTTTTAATTAATTTATAAATTAATTGATAAAAAATTAAAATATTCATTTTTTATTTCTATTATTTTACTTAAAAATTAGAAAAATAATTAAGATTAGTAATTTGGATTCAAAAGAATAAGTGAATTTCTTATTTGTTAATTTTTTTGGAAAAAAAAATTATGAATTTACCTAGAAATAATATGAGCAAAGAGAAATAAAAAATAATAAAAGAACAAATAAATATATTAAAGTTTAAGCTAAGTTGGTATGATAAAAATATTTTTAAATAGATAAAAGTTTATTTAAAATAAAGTTAAATAATATAAAATTTTAAATCTAATAATAACTAATAATATTCTGCAAAAAAATTATAATTAATATTATATTAATTAAGATAATTAAATTTATATAAATAATTTAAAACTTAAAATAATATAATAATAAAAAAGATAAAAAAATGAAAAGTTATTGTTTTAAGAACTATATCTCACAAAACTTATTAGAATTTAAAATAAAATAAAAAAATAAAATTTTGGAAAGTTATTCTTATTTAATAGTCACTTTAGAGCATTTTAATAATAATAATAATAATAATAATAATAATAAAGGGAGAATGTGCAATTTTATCTCAAAAATAAACCAATTGTGAGTATGGTTGAAGATATAATGATGAAGACCATGAATAGAATTAAGGACAATAAGCAACAATGTTAAAATTGGTAAATGAATGGAGACCATCTTGTATAAATCTTTTTCAAGTTAACAAGGATAATGCAGCTGATTGTAAGGTGGAGTTCAATGAGGATGTTGGATATGAGATAGGGGAAGGGAATGATAGACATACTGTGTTTTTGGATAAGGAACTTTGCACATGCAGAGCAGGGGATCTAACTGGGATCCCATGTCAACATGCAATTTGTGTCATGTATCACTCAATATTAGATTCCATAAGAAGAATTTTCTAGTGGTACCACATGAGCACTTATCTAGCAACATATGAATATCCCTTCCAACATGAACCAAGAAAAAAGTTTATGAACATTGAAGAATTTTCATTAATTGAACCACCACCATTGGTAAAATCGAGTGGAAGACAAAGAAAAAAATGGTTAGGTCTTCAACAGAAGCTAATCCCATATCCATCAAGATATTTAAGCTATCAAAGAAGGGAAAGAACCAAACTTGTTCCTTGTGTAAGGAAGAAGGACACAAAAGAAATAGTTGTAGAAATAGAGGAAATCAGGTATAGAAAACAATTTAGTTATTTTGAATCCTGGCCATATATAAGTTGTAACATTTTTCATTTTGCCAATCTTGGATTATAGGTTGAAACAAGCCATCAAATTCCCTAACTAGTAAGCACTCAACAAGAGTTAGATAAACAAGCATTGAAGCAAGTATTCAATCAAGCGCACCATTAGCTCAACCACCAAGCAATACATCAAGTTTTGAGGATTCAATCAAGTGCAATCAAAAAGACCAACAAACATCCCTAGACCTTCAAGGAAGACACCTGCACAAAGTGACCAAGAGCAAATCAATGATAAGAGGATCAGCTGAGCATTCTAATCGAGCAACAGGATATGGTTGCTACATTGATGAAGATACTGGGAGGACAATAGTAAATTTATGTATTTTATCATTTTTCAATGTTGATGAATGCTTAATAAATATTGTACAAAAATATTTGAATGAGTTATTATTTGTTTGTCAATGTAGCCTGGAATGCAAGGTTAAAGAAATATTACAGAAGGTGAAGCAAATGTTGATCTAAATGTTGAAACAAGATATGCAATTCCCAATGAAAGAGAAATGAGGAAGACTAGATCTTCAACAACTAAAGACAAACAACAAAGGTCAATTAATTTTGTACAAGACGGTTCTCAAGTGACTTATGCTACAGATTTTCCATTCCAAGCTTCTGGTTTATAATGGAGAGGAAGACCAATAGTTACAACAAATACTCTGCAACAACAAAGATATATCTTTATAGATAACAGAAAGAGCAAGCAAACTCCATCGAACCAATGAAGTTCCCTAGAAATGTTTTTGAAGTTATAGGAAATGTTACTGCAATTTATCATTTTTTGTTTTTTGGAACTGAAATATGTTTATTGGCAGTTTCGTAGTTTATTTTGTGTATGATGGCAATTGCGAATGGAGTTTGTTATGTGAATAATGATCAGGATTTTACTCTTGAATATTGGGAACTACAGTTGTATTTTATTTTTGACCAGATTGAAATTAATATACGATGTTGGATGAGATCTATTAATATTATTTGTATTTTTGTAAAGTTATATGAATTTTTCCCATAATAACAAGTTTGTTAACTAAACAAATATAATTGAAGCAATCTATTCATTTTGTTCATTTCTGGCCACACACAACACATTGCATTGAATCAACCTTGCTACTCCCCACACAGCAAACAAACTACACTCAAGCAACTTTGCTACTCCATCATCAAAATAATCCCATCAAATTTAACATTTTATCTAAGTTTATCAAACCTGTATTTTTACATTCTATCAAACATCTCACCCAACAAAATCAACAACTCCAACACTCAATTAACAACATTCAACATGTTAAAAACTCATTAATTAATGTAGAAATATCAGGACGCATATTTATAATTAACTAAACTTTTATTTCCTTTTAACATATGTTTAAATAGTATACTTATAGCAAAAATAACATAAATACAAGCATAATCTAAGATACAACAATGACTATATATGTTGATTTTAGCTTCTTCTTGGTTGCCTCAAAATGCAAAACATTCGACTTCTTATTTGTTTCTAATTTTGACCATAATGTACTCATTTCACCATCAAAATCAAACTCTTACCCATTAGTGTTATCCTTCAACCTTCGATTCTCAGCTAGCAGTATCATTTTTTCATTTTCATTATATTTAGAAGCTCTTTAGCTCTGCCAATGATTTTTCATTTTACTATTTAAAAAATCTATAATTTTTGACCTGCATACAAAAAACTCAAAATTTCGTGTACACTTATAGCAAAGATCCATACCATTTACATAGTAACAAATATGAAAAAAATCATTGAAATCTTACTCTGCAATTTCAGCAGCCATAAAACTTTCTGCCTAGGTTTTTATCCATTCATGAGGCCCACCTGGGAGCTTTAATTGGAAACCATCTTTCCCTTTGACAATCGCAATATACAACTACTTCCTCATAATCCATTTCCATATTATATCTTTTGAATGATGCCGAATTAGTGGAATATATGAAAGAACTCATTGAGGCCGACATTGATTAGCTAACAATTGGAAATTTTCATACATTCTGTCATATCCGAGAATTTGAAGAAATTAAATAAGTATTTGAGGGTATAAAAGTTGTATATGCCCGGTGTATACCTTGTGTATGCATATATATACATAGAGTATATTAATGGTATATGTTTGATTTATATATTACATATTTTTTATTTAATACACATATAAGGTATAGTTGATATGTATATAGGATACACATTAATTATATATATGAGTATTTATATTTATTAAATATACATTACAAATACATAATATATATATTACATATATATATATATATACATAATGATATATGTAAAATATAAATAACATATATATGATATATACATATACATTAAATATATGTATCATATAAAGGAAGTATAAGTAGGCAGTGGATAATTACGGATGAGAAAAAGATAATTATAATAATTAAAAAAAGAAGAAAGAGAAAGAGAAAGAAAAGTCAAAGGAAGAAGGGGATTTGTGGTAGAGAATTAAAGTAAAATTAATTAATTAAATGAATAATTAATATAATTATATTTATAGATGGGAAATAAGCAAAAATAAAAAATCAAAGCTTTCTTCTTCCTTCTTGATAGCCATGGCCGAATAGGGAGGGGGAGAGAGAGAGAGAGAGAGAGAGAGAGAGAAAATTTTCATTGGAACCATCCAATTTTACAAGAAATTAAAGAGAATTAGGAGGATTTTGAATAGAAATTAAGAAAACAAGTAAGTTTTCTCTCTTTAAAGCTTTAATTCTTTAGTTTTATGAATATGTTTGCTATAGTTAGAGAGATAAAGTAGTGTTAATTGCTAAAATGGATAGGAATGGTGTTTAAATGATGAATATATGATGAAATATTGGTTGGTTGTTTGAAATGAGCTCATATAAGGGAAGTGGGGGTTTTGTAGTAAATATGTATCAATAGAAATTTTACTATAGGTGGATATAATTCTTTTAATAGATGAATTTAATGTGGTTTTCATATGTATATGATGATTTTATGATTAGAAATTGAATATGGGTAAGATTGGATGAGTTTAGGGTTATGGAAGATTGTGGGCAATTAGGGTTTCATCTAAGGGTGGTTCTAATTATTGAAATGAGATGAATTGATGTTGTTTTAATGTAAATACTATGCATTTATGGTTGAAAAATGTGATATGAGTAAGTTTTGGAAATGTTACTATTTATAGCCATATTATGTAAAACTAGAGTTTTTGGAAATGGTGTTTGGAATTGTTGTAATAAGTTGTTTTAATGTTATTTTGATATGTAAAATTATGATTTTTGAGTTAAATGTGGGATATGAGTTGAGTTAGTTGAAGTTTGGATAAAGTAGTAATTGATAAATTTATGCTTTTAATGGAATTTTAATAAGAATGGGTTGGATAATGGTAATTTGATATGCAATGGGTTGTAATGTGAATTTAAATGGGTAATGCAATTAATGTTAGATTATATGTGTGTAGGCTATATTGAAAGAAATGGAAGAGTATAAAGTTTTATCAAGTTAAGGCTTGAAAAGGAAAAACAAGGTAAGTGCATTCTTTGATTTTTATATAACTCATTTGCATTTGATTTGGCGTAGTACATTTTGATGTTAAGAATGTGCTGAGCTACTTTAATATTGAGTCTTGTATGCAAGTGCATTGATGTTGTAGAAAAATATATATAAAGTATTAATTACATTATGTTAAGCCATTAAAATGGCTAAAATAGCTAATATGTGCCAAAGAAGAAAAATGTAAAAAATGCTCAAAGTGTTTGGGTAATGTAGTCACATTGTAAATGTGACATACATTATTAAAAATATAGTGAATTATATTGAATTAAGGAAATTATGCATGATTATGGAAAAAGTGCAATGTTTTATGAATGTGATGTTAAGTCATGGAATTATGGCTAGTATTAATATTGTGTATAAATTGAAAAATTATAAGATAACTAGTAGTAATGAAATAAATAGTCATATTGCAATGGTATTTAAGTAATATGTAATATAATGTGAATTATGTATATGATTATGAATTGTGAAAAGAATATGGAAATGATCATAGATAATGTGAAAAATGTGAAAGTGATCATGATAAAATTAATCACTTGAAAACTGTGAAAAATATTTAGATTAAATGAATATTGCATTATGAAAGTATGATTGAATATATTGAAATGAAATAATATAACATAATGTAAATGAGAAATGATGAAAATGGTTATGTAGAATGAGAATGTAATGAAATGTGTGGTTACCGTACATAGTATCTTCCAGAGAATTATTTTTGGTGCTATTAATATGATTTGCCTTCAGGCTAGACGCTAAGATTTACTATTATTTGTCTTCGGGCTAGATGCTGGGCATCACTATTAATTATCTTTGAGTTAGACAATGAGTATCATTATTATTTGCCTTCAGGGCTAGACACAGATGTGTTAACAGAGGACGAATGTGACACTTAAATCCCCGGTATCGCAATAGATTATAATAATATCTCTAGAATTGAAATATTGTACACGGTTGTTTGGGCCCAATGTGTGTTTTTATGATGTGTTTATGTGTATATATATATGTTGTGCTGTGGATAATGATATATGATATTTTAGTTGTGATAAGATCAAGTAAGTGAGATAAATTGATGAATAATGTATGGTAATATATTGTGACTAAAATTTGAGAATAATAATACCCATGCTGATAGGCCTGACCAGAGCTAGTTCTAAAAACTTAGATGACATGAGCAGAGTTGAGTCATAAAATTGATAAGATGTGTACTAGACTTTGATGATTGAATAGAAAAATTGAGCCAATGGATATGCGAAAGAGTTGTATTTGAGGAATTGATGATATGATATATATATTAGATATGGAATAAACGTTAACAAAAATTTCATAGAAATATCGTAAAGCTATAATTTAATAAATAAATTATTTTTTTTTGGTAATTTTGGTAAAATTTCTAATGACTATATTTGTAATATTCTTGTATTATATATATATATATTTTACATAGGTGAAGTGTATGTATTATATGTATATAAGGTACAAGGATGTTACATATTCTCCCTCTTTAATTAAATGTAATGAATTTTAGGATTCTATCGATGAAAAAAGGAAAAAAATGAATTTACATTCTTTTTAACCGTTGTAATAATTATTTATTATTTATTAAATTCATATTTTCAGCTATTAACAGAGCTATAATGAGGACCCAGAGGGATATTAAGAGAGAAGTAAAAATATCAATATTTTTTAAAATGTTGATCTTTTTATTTCTTATTTTTTTTAGAGATAAATACGTTCATTCGCTAAAATTTTAGGGATAAAAATATACTTTTTCTCTAATAACAATAACAATAATAATAATAATGAATTAAAAAGGAAAAAATAATTAAAGATAGATATAATAACTTTTGAGTTAAAAAGGAAAATAATAATTAATAACTTTAAAATAGTGTATCAACTTAAAGAAATTTTTTTTTAAAAAAAGACTGCATTGATAACATTAGTTTGTCTATTTTAATTAACAAAAGTAAAAAATAAATAAAAAGGACAAAATGTCAGAAAAGGGGAAAAAACAATGAAAAAAAAAGTTGTAGAAAAAAAGGATGGAGTGAAACTGACAATTCAACAATCATGTTAACATACTATAAAATGAAAAAGAAAGCTGAAACTAATAATAATAATAATAATAATAATAATAAAAGCTAAAACCTCGCAAAGGGGGAAAATGGGAAATATAAAAATTAAGCCCTGGTTATTTGGAAATTGGCCCTGCCACAAAAAAAAAAACAATGTTTTAGTATATTATATAATTTTTCATTACTGTTTAGATTACAGTTTTTATTAAATTATAATTAAAAAAATAATTTTCAATTTGTCTTATAGAAAAAATAAAAGAAAGAAAATTCATTATTAAAGTTAAAATAGTCTTATTAAAAAAATTACTACAATGAATTTGTTGTTTAGCACTCTCAGCACTTTTAAGATTTTCAAAATTTATATAAAAAAAATATTATTGATGATAAATAAAATAAGTGATCCATGTTTTTTATATTTTCAATTTTGAAAGAAGAAGAAAGTAAGACAAAATAGATAATAACTTCCTCATTATTATTATTATTATTATTTTCCAAAATATTAAATTCTTAAATTATATATTTCATTTTTAAAGTTCAGTGTTCTCTTTAGATATTTAATTTTACTTTTATTTACTTTTTTCTTCATGAACCATATATTATTTTAATTTTTCTTCCCTTTCATCTCACACATTTTTTTATTCATGAAAGAATTAATAAATAACATACATAAAAAATACAAAATTTAAAATAAATAAATAATTTTTTTTGAATTAAAATAAATAATTAAATTAAGATAAAGAGTCAAATTTACTTTTATTTTAAATTTAAATAATAAATAATTCACTAAAACCTTATTTTCTTATATTAACATTTTATTACAAAGAATTTGACATATTGGAGATCCTCTTACTGGTTACTTCTATTCTTCAATAAAATTATTTGGTGAAAAAATACAAAACAAGTTGCTAGATATTATTTAGCATAAAATGTGAAATTCATTTTATTTATAAATAAATTTCTTTAAGAAGTTATATATTATATTTGAATTAACTACCGAATTTATTTAAGAATTGATTACTACAATTCTTTATATCCATCTAATTAACTAATTTATGCTTTCAATTTTTTAATTTTAATAACTTTTGTTGATATAGGAATAATTAAATTTAATCATATATAAAAATAAAAATATCAAATATTAAAATTTTTTATATCAAATAAAAAAATATAAATTTGTAAATGATTTTTATAAATTTAATATTGGAACCAAACAAGCAATTAAGGCAAATTGACTGAATTTGTACTACTTCAATAATTAAAGGAAAATGTCGGCCAGATCCAACATTTCAAATGATTTTAAGTTTGAATTTGATGATGGGATTACGGAAAGAAACTTTGGGGCATAAAACGTTTTTAATTTGGGCTTTTTTTAAAAGGGCAAATTACATAGCTTACGCTTTTTATGTATGTTTTGATTTTTTAATTAACGGCATTCAAATTTTTTTTTTTTTCATTTGTAAGATTCCGAGCATGGTTCTTTTTAATTTTTACATAAAAATCACATCATTTTTAAATTTTTTTCTCGTTTATTTT
Source organism: Garcia nutans (assembly GCA_947685225.1). NCBI lineage: Eukaryota > Viridiplantae > Streptophyta > Magnoliopsida > Malpighiales > Euphorbiaceae > Garcia > Garcia nutans. Next base: position 37,762,718 of record CANTUV010000033.1, on the reverse strand, counting down.
CTTTATCTTCTTTTTATTTATATTTTTTATTTAAAAAATATGTTTTTAAAATTATATATAATTATATAAAATACATATAACATTTATCAAAGATCTATAATATCTACGTAACATCTAATAAATATATACAAAGCATCTAATAAACATACGCAGAATATTTACTAAATATTTATAAAATTTATTTAACATTTTAACTTTATTTTTTTAATTTTATATTCACACAATATATATAACATATACGCAATATCTATATAACATACATACATCACACATCTTTATAACATACGTACAACATCACATATCTATATATCACACATTTGTAAGATTCCGTGCATGGTTCATTTTATTTTTACATAAAAATCACAGCATTTTTTAATTTTTCTAATTTTTTTAATTTTTCTTTTCTTTTTATTTATATTTTTTATTTAAAAATAATTTTTTAATATTATATATAATTATATAACATACATATAATATTTACCAAATATCTACATGATATCTACTGAATATATTCAAAGCATCTAATAAACATATGCATAATATTTACCAAGCATTTATAGAATTTATTTAATATTTTTTAACTTTATTTTTTTAATTTTATATTAACACAATATCTATATAATATACACACAACAACTATATAACATACACACATCTCTATAACATACACACAACTCACAAATCTATATAACATACATAAGACATACACAATAAATATATAATATACATACAATATCTACCAAACATCTACATAACATATATAAATTGTACAAACAACATCTACATAACGAAATTAATATTTTTAACTTTATTTTTTATGTATATAATATGTAAAATTTGTTTAAAAATAAATTTAATAATTTTCATTAATATATTTTTATATTATTTTTGAGTGTTATTTGTTATTTGTAATCAAAATTAAAAATTTTTCTTTATAAAAATTAATATATTTTTTATATTACAAATATAATTAAAAATATTAATTTTTATTATTTTATTAAAAATATTTATTTTACATTAGAAGTTGAAAAAGATAAAATTTGAAGTGAAATATTATTTGTAGTGAGAGATGAAGTATTTTTTTTTAAAAAATTATTTTAGTAAGGAGTGAGATATTTTTAAAAATTTAACCCATTTTTTTTTATAGAAATATAAATATTTTTTTTGTTTTATGGTATTTTTGTAAAATATTTTTTTGGATAGTTTTGTAAAAGCCCCCCTTTTATAAACTTGATAAAAATGGGGGTTTTTACAAAACTACCCATAAAAATAAAATTCTTTTTCAAAAATACTGCACAAAAAAGTATTTACACTTTAAAAAAAAATTAAATTTTTAAAAATACCTCACTACTCACTAAAATAAGTTTTTTTTTAAATACCATCTCTCATTTCAAACAATATTTTACTATAATTTTTATTTTTTAAAAAATTTTACTTTTAAATAAATATATTTTAATAAAATAATAAAATTAATATTTTAAAATTATTTTTAACCAATAAAATTTATTAATTTTTTATAAAATAAAATTTTAGTTTTATTACAAATAACAAATAATACTCAAAAAATAAGAAAGTAAAATATTAAAAAGTATATTAATAAATATCATTCAATTTATTTTTAAATAAAATTTACATATTATACACATAAAAAGGTTTAAAAATTGCAAATTTTATTGTGTAGAAATTGTGTATATATTGTATGTATATCATGTATATTATGTATATATTATGTAGATGTTATATTAATGTTATGTATTTTGTCGTGCATATTATGTATATATTGTATAGATGTTGCATATATAAAATTAAAAAATTAAAATTAAAAAAATATTAAACAAATTGTATAAATATTGTATAGATAATACGTGTATGTTTGTTGCATGTTGTTTATATGTTACTATTTATTGTGTACATATTTTATATATGTTATATTTTTTGTATGTATGTTTAGAATATTAAAATAAAAAATATTTATGAATAAAGAAATATAAATAGAAACAAAAACAAAAACAAAAACAAAACAGAAAACAATAAAAAAATAACATTGAAAAAAAGTTAAAAAGAAAAAAAAAGGGCACGCATCATATAATTTTAAAAAAAAATTCCTCCATATACTTTGTAACACTCTATTTTTACTAAATATAATTAAATAATTAATATTGAGAGATAATTAGAGTAATAGAAGAATAATTTGTATAATATATATCTAAAGTATACAGAAGGTATACATAAAATATATACTGGATGCTTAATTTATACATGGTATATACATACTATATACAATTTCATTAAAAGTCACAAAGTTAAAGTAAAAAGTTGTAAATTAACTATAATAATAATAATAATAATAATAATAATAAAAAAAATAAAAAAAATATATTTATGGATGAAAGAGTAGAAATATCTAAATATTTAATTAGTAATTAATTATTTAATTATTTAACATATATTTACTTGTGGTTAGGAAGAAAAGAATTAAAAATCAAATTTTCATGTTCTTCCTTCTTCTCTCAAGGGTGGCTGAAATCCATAACCAAAGCAAGGGATAATTTTCTTCATCAAATCCTTCAAATTTTACAAAGATTGCTAAAAATTCAAGGTGGTTTTGAGAACATATTAGGTAATAACTCTTTAGATTTAAGAAGCTTTTCTTCCAATTTTTGAATATGTAGAAATTGGATTTTTGATGGAGGTGATGATAATTATTTGAATGGGTTGTTTTGAAGTAGTTTTGATGTATATGTAATTATTTTATGGTTAGTTGGTAGAAATGATTAAGTTTTGGTGAAGTTTGACGAATTTAGTGAGAGAAAGTTAGGGTTTTATTAGAAATTGATTAGAATTTGTATAATTGATGTTTACTTTGAGTAAAATGAATAGAAATGAGATTCTAATGACATATTTCCACGTATTATTTGGTCTAGGAGTGTGTAGATCCTATTTGCCCAATTTAAGAAATTAGGGCTTTGGAAGAAGTAACCTTGGAGAGAGGTTTTAAGGTGATTTTGGAACTTTTTCAAGGTTACTACATACTTTATAACATTTTAATTTTGTATTGGTGTTTGAAATCATTCACTTTGGCTCACTTTAAAGAATGTTGCTATTCTTTAAAGTGTCATTATTGACTTCTTTATGCATTATTGTTAAAAAAAATATGTTTTGTGCATTGGTATGGATTTGAAAGAATAATGTTTTATGGAAAGTGATGATAGTTTATACTATATACTAAAAATGTAGAAATGGGCTACTTTGTGCATGTGGCTAATAACTATCCTTTATATGATTGGTAAATGTGGAAAATAGTTAAGAAATGTGAAAAAAATGAGTAAATGTGATGAAATGAGTGTAATGTGACTAATGTGTGATGTATGTTGCCTTATATAGTAACTTGTTCCGGAGCATCGCATTGGTATTATTGAGTTGGCATGCCACATAACTTTGGGTGAGAGACACTGGTCTTGGACACTATGGTATTGAGGAGGTGGCCTTCAGGCAGTATTATACGACACTTGACCTTCAGTATCGATAGGGGACGTGTCTTTGGGTAATATGATATGACACTCAGATCCCCGGTGTCGATATGAGATGTGTTTTTAGATAGTATGAGATGACACTTAGATCCCCTGTGTCGTGATAAGCCAATCAATATTTTTGAAACTTGACTATTATATAGAGATTTTTGTGTCTAGTGTGCAACACCCTTATTTTCTATATATATATAATAAATACTCTCCATATATGTATAAATACACATATAGAAAATAAGACTGTCACCACTCTTGGCATTTATAAAGTTTCTCATAATTATAAGAAAATGTTTATAACCTTACATTATACTTTGACAAGTAATTAAATATAAATATAGATTAAATAATGCAAATACTAATATTAAAAAAAATTCTCCAAAGTTTTATCTGTCTTACGGATATTTCCAAAATTTTAAACAAACATAACCTGTCAAAAGAATTACACTCCCCAAAATTCAAATATCCATTACTCCAATATTTCTCAAAATCGCTCAAACTTATATATATACACATATGTATGAATTTATTCAAAATATTTACAAACTCCAGACTAGCCTTATAATTTACAACATTTTCAGATATGCAAAGATAATGTACATAATTAAAACAAGTTTCGCTAAGTAAATGTTTACAGGCTTGCAATTGGCTCTGGTCCCGTGGCGGCCTAACAAACTTCCTGCAAAATTTGGATACCCTAGACCTGCTCAGGTCTAGCAGGGCTCTTTGTATAAACCTTGTTACCTGTGCGATAAATAAATCGCACTAAATATTTTTTCTAGTTGTACATACTTTGATAATGATAATAATTAAAGAATACAATGCATGATGCTATGTTTCTGAAATTTACAATGTAGCATGGATTTTCATATTAATTCCTAAGCGTTTTCTATGTTAAACTATTACATATTACATTCACATGCATTGGGCCAAATAATCTCAATTAATATTCAAGTTCCAATGTTATCATTTTGGCTCATTTTGACACACAGTGTCTAGCTTAAAGGCAAATACTACTGACACCTAGCGTCTAGCTTGAAGGTAGTATATATTACGGTGATGCCTAACATCTAGTCTAAAGGCAAAATGTTTAATATTGACGCCCAACGTCTAACTCGAAGGCAAATCATAGGCATACCACATCATATCACCAAACACAAGACTTTGGAACATGATATTACATAAGATTACATACATTTCATACACATTTCCATCCTTTTTATACATTGGTAATTAATTCCCTTTTCATTCACGTAGCACTCTTTCCTTTAATTTATCATATTTTCATAATTTTCATCACAACAATCACACAATGTTCCACTTATACAATGTGGCCACATTATGCCCTCTAAGTGACATTATGAGTTCCTTTCCATAAACTTATTTAAGAATTCTATTAACCATTTTTAAATAGCTTAATTATTTATACATCATGCGTTTCATACCTTTAAACACACTTTTATGCCATTTCCATGTGAATTCTCAAATCAAAGTAGCATAGTCATATTTTTTAAACACAAGGTAACATGTCAAATGTAATGCATTACAAACCAATTCTATCAAAATATATACTAACATTGATTTGTACAACTCCCAAACTAAAAAGCAATCCCTTCTCACCAATTTTCCAATGTACCCTTCAACACTTTAACCAAGTAACTTGGTACTGCTCACCGCCTAATCATAATGTGAGTGTAAGCAACACTTTGTAATCACATTTTAAGACATTTAAACTTTTAAAAAATAATTAAACATCATTACTTGAAATTTCCAAATCTTTGCCCTAACCTTCTTCAATTTTAAACCATCATCCTAACCTAATTCAAATAACATTTTAAGTTCATTTCTATCATTAAAAGCATATTATAACATGATTTAACCATTTAAACACAATTTACATCAATACTTTAACATAGTTCTTCTAAAATCCTAAATTGCCTTCTTCTTCATCCAAACTCACACCAAACTTAAACATACCAACCATTTAACCATAAAAACCTAGTCTCATCATCAAAATAACACCTTCCATATCCATATAACAAATTAAAACACACTCCATCAAAAGTCCAATTTTTACATAATAGAAATTTCAAAGAAAACTTTACAAATTCAAGAAAATACTTACTAATTATTTGGAAAATCACCAAAACTCCTATTGATTCTTGAAAATCCTTGCCCAAGTTAGTGTTTGGATGAAGAAAAACTCATCCCTTACCCATAGAGAATTTCGGATTTGAGAGAGAAGAGAGGAAGAAGATGTAGTAAAATTTGATTTTTCTTTTTTCTTTCTCTTCATTTTTAACCATATATATAATATTTTATTATTTTAATTAACTATTTATTTATTTATTTTGAAAATTAAATTTTCCTCTTCCATTAAATAGTAATTTATTTTTGAATTTATTTTTTTTTACTTTTTTCACCTTTTTACTATTTACATTTAACTTTTACCATTTACTATTATCTTTTATATGTATATATATAACATATACTTCACATATACATTTCCTATTTTCCACTTCTAATATCCTATCAATTTATTTATTTAATTTAATGCAGTTTTTTTAGCAAAAAAAAAAAAAAACAGATGTTACTCAATGTATATGAATGATTGTGGTATATTAGTGAATTGTGTGATTAATGTGTTACATCAAAAGCATAATACATTCCTAAGCATTTCTATGCATTTTAAATAGTTATTACTATCAAATTATATACTACTAAGAAATTAGCTTAGCGTGGTTGATTTCATTGCGCAAATGACATGGTAGAGCTAGGAAGCCCAAATATGCTCTAGAGAGAGCTTAGGACCTGAGGCTTGATTCTGTAGGTAGAATTTTGTCCCGAGACCTATATGGTTGGTGTTTCTTTACTGCATGGCATGTATATGTATTTTGCTTAAACACTATGTGGTTATGCATCTTAAAAGATTATATAAATATGTGTTTATATTAACGACAACGTAAAGTTTTGTAAAAGTATTTAAAGTACATTATATATATATATATATTTGTGAGGTCCTTGATGATTATGGAGTAAATGATGGATTTGGATAAGTAATATATTTTGAAAATGTATTTTGGGATTTATCCAATTCATAGGCAAAACTCTGACAAAATATTTTCAGAGAATCTCTAATAAATTTTATTAAAGATTTAAACTGATTTGTATTTATTTCTTATAATTACTTTTTTACTAGCTATATTAATTTTTGATGTCCAATAAGGAACCTTTTATTGCTTAGTATTGTAACATTCTTGTACTTTATATATGTATTTTTATATGTACAAGGTGTGTGTATTATATATATATATGGTATAAATGTGTTATATATTTAAAAAGAGGGATATAAACATGGTAATTCGTGTAAATTCCTCAATTATATAAAAATATCAGTATCACAAAATTTTATTAAGAATATCAATTTTTTTTTATCAAATAACATTAAATACTAAAAAGTATATAGTAAGTTTATATTTGATATATATTGAGTTTATTATACACAAACTGTAGAATTATTTTTTTTTCATTTTTTTATTTTTGTAATACTTCAATAGTATAATTTGAAATCATAATATGACAAAATATTATTGAATAATAGCTCAAATATAACATAAATTATATTTTATACAGTGAGGCCTCGCTCGAGCACCAATCCGGCCCACTCAGAAAATAGAGTCGAAACACTCATTTGGGGCTTGGTATTACATGACACTGCCGCATATAGTCTCTAACCAGTTCGATAAGCATAGATTTGAAAATTAATTTTATGTTTTGAGAAAATATTTTTACTCTCATTTTTATTATGAAAAAGGAAGAGACGGGTTTTATTTTAAAAAATATTGATTGGGGAGTTGTTATCTTAAATTATTTTATTTTGGATAAATTAAAAAAAACTCATTTAGTTGCCTCCATTAAATTTGGTTAATTTATACCCAAAAAAGGCACTAGTTCGAAATTAATCATGATAAGTTCCGGGCTATGTTTTCAAATAAAGTTTAATGAAAAAAGATTTTTTTATTGGTTTTAACCTTTGTAATTAAAAATAATTTTTATGCAATAATAGGAATAATCATGAATGACAGTTATAATTATGCATGGGCAAGTAAATAATATGACATCTATGAATGTAAAAAATAAAATAAAGAAATTATATCTTCAATTGTATACATAGGGGAGCTTTGACTCTAACATTTATGTGTTCTAGGTCAAACACAAATCCCCAACTAAAAATTATATTACATTCATTCAAACATAAATTGCAATATAATGAAATTGCATGATTACATGAAATAAATCAAAATAAATTCAAAAGGGACCAATTTGGATTTTTTAGGTGAGAGCTATCTACTTGGAGTGATATTCCAAGTATGCCTACTTATCATGTTTAAATAATAATCAGAGCCATAAGTAGCTCATGTTTTTTATTGCAAAGAGCTTGACTAACCAATTTTAGTTAATTTATTACTGAATTGAAAAAGATGAAGTGAGGAAAAAAATACCCTTGATGATCATTTCCTCTTGATGAATGGTTGAAGAGCTTTGCCACTTTGTAATTCCACTTGATCAATTGATTATGCAATTGATTAAGTTAAATAAGTATGATGGTGGTAATTAATTTGGAATAAAAATGACAAACAATAATTTTAATTGAATTTTTAGTGAGTCAGAAAGCAATTTGACAGAGTTTTCGTAGTTAGAATTCAAATCCCTGACTAGAAGGGAAGGAGCCCTATCTATAGGGGTCGGATAGGAGCCTTGGCCACACGTGATGTGGCCGTCGGTGCTTGGTGTGGCCAGAGAATTTTTTTAAGACTGATTAATGGAAAAAATTATCTTTTTGACAAATTAATTTTTTAGTCTAATTTCCTAATTTCTGAATTAAGTGCAAAATTAGGGGTCCACAACTGCCCCCCCCCCCCCCCCCCCCCCCATTGTATCTATTTTGTGTTTCAAAATTGATGCGATGGTGTGAACCAGGTAAAAAATAGAAAAGTGTGAACTTGATCGATATGGCATTCTTTAATTTTCGGGCTGCATTTGAGCATGTTTGGCACTGCGATGATTGGATCATGTTCTCCTCCTCATTATCTTGCTTTAGTTGACTAATAATAACAACTTTCTATATTGGCCACCATGTATGAAGAAATGGGACGACTGTCCTAAGGATAAATCTACTATATTGGAGGACCTTACATTCTCTAGGAGGTATGTACCTTGACACCCTTGTTATTATTTCTTCGCTTCCATTACACTGGAATTAGTGTTTCGAAGTTACATTATCTTGCTATTTGTTGCAGATGTAGGCTTATGAATATTTTCATAGTTTGGCACCTGGCCTGGGGAGTCTTCAGCTAGATGTTTATCTTGCAGGATGCTGCTGGTCTCCAAGCAACTGGTCTTGGCTACCCATCTTTGATTTTCAAAATTTGGGGGCCATTTTTGATAATATGTTAACGAATAATGTGAGTATAATCATTTACAGCATATCTTGATTAGTCCCTTTATGATGACTTCTCCTTAATTTTTTAGGTGAGGTGGTATCCTTTTTAGTGGGAGATATATCCCTTCCAATCTTGAACACTAGAACCAAACTGCCTATTACTCTAATTGTTGGATAATTTTTTGATCCTTGAAGACCCAATTTGGGTGAGTGATTCCGATGCCAAGCAACCCTTGATAGAATTTGTAACTCCCTTATACTCTATATACATAAATTTCATATGTATAAAATACATATACAAAATATAAGAATGTCACCATCTTTATCATTAGGAAGTTCTCCTTATTCTGCTTAAGTGTAACAAAATAAATTATTCGTTAAAAGATGATTTAAAGAGTGAATAAATTTATATATTAGAAATTAAATATTAAAAAAATTTATAAGAAAATCTCTGAAAAAAATTTGCCAGAGTTTTGTCTGTAATTTAAGCATTTTCCAAAAATAAAACAAAACCCAACCTGCATAAAAATACACTTCCAATATACATACATTTATCCAAAACTCCATGATCATTCCACATTTCAAATTTTCAAGTATTTATACATATATTTGTATAACATTTAAACATTTTATATTACTTGTCCAAAGCATAAATGTACATCATTTACATTTGTTATCATACTATTTGAACATAATAAGTTTATAAAAGAAAACAAAATATTACATGATATGCTGGCAAATCTCTGGTCTCATGGCAAAAGAACATACTTCAAGAGTTAAACCAAACACTTTAACCTAGTTAGGTAGCCTGCCTCTACCCTGTCACCTGTACAATAGAACAAATCACACTAAGCCACTTGCTTAATGACACATTCCTTGATAGCAATAAATAACATAATGCATAAAGTTACTTAGAAATGCACTATGCCTTAATACCATGCATTATACATATATTTCATCAACATTCCATAATCACCAACACACATTGGGCTAAAAAAAATCCTTATACAATATTCAAGTTTCAGAAATATTGATTTGTTCTACCTCAACACCAGGGATCTAAGTATTGAATCCTGCCCGAAGGCATGTCTGCTAATGACATCAGTGTGTCTCATTGAAGGCGTAATCATATCTGTGATACCAATATGTTTCGCCCAGCATAATCATATCTATGGCATCAGCATGTCTTGCCTGAAGGCATATGACATGCTAAACAATAACAAATATAACTTTCTGAAACTAAATATTGAATAAGGTAACATACATCAAATTTTATCCGTTTTCATTTCTTTTTCCATAATCATTTATAATTTCATCATTTTGTCATAATCAATCACATTTCTCATATTTTTAGTCACATTTATAATGTGACACACTTTTCCACATTTCTTATGCATTTATTACACTTTTATGTCAAATAATGCACTATATGTATAGAAATTACAATTAAAGTAGCATAACACTATTATGAAAAGACAATGTGATATGCTAACCCTTATGCAACTAAAATATAAAGCATCGAGGTATGTACAAACCTCGAATTTTGCCAAAATCCAAGCCCTAATCACCTTCCAACCTTCACTTTACTAATTGCCCTTCTATACTTTGATAGAGCAAGTCCTCTTCTCACAATCCTAAACCAAGTTTTAAGCTCAAATATAACATTAGTAATTTATTCTAGTACATTTTAACCATTCAACTACCAATTACATAAATTTACCCAAAATTCCTTAAAACCCTAATTCCACCAATAAAGCAATATTTTGGTTCTTTCAATGCAAAATAAAATTATAAGTTTAAAAATATCACTAGAAATTCATTTTAGCACATTTTAATCATTCAAACATTACTCATTCCCTTACTACCCAAAATTTGCTCCAAAACCCTAATTTGCATACTACCTCTTCCAAACTCCCACCAAACCCATAATTTTCAATCATCCAACCTTAAAATCTTTGCTTATATATTAAAATTACTTCATAGAATCCATATTATCAATTATCTATGCCTTGTTCAGAAGCCCAAATTACACATATTCAAATATTAAAGAAAACTTTGAAAAATCTCAAGAATCCTTACCTCTAACTTGGAAATCCATTAAAATCACCCTTAATTCTTGAAAAATGTTGTCAAATTTGATGGATTAAAGAAGCAAAAATCCTCCTACAAACTCCTTAAATTTCATCCAAAGAGAGAGGAAGATGATGATGATGAAGAAAAATGTGACATTTTGACTTTTAACTCTTCTTTTAAATCCTAGCCATATATATATATATATTATATAATTAATTAATAATTAATTTATTTTTAATATTTATCATCTTCCATAACCAAAAATTATTTTAATTTTTAATTATTTTATTATTATTATTGTTTATTTTTTTGCTTTTACTTTTGACTTTGACTTTTTAACTTTTATCTATTTTTGTCTTTTAGTGTAAAATGTATATATCATGAATATATTATGTATATACTATGTGTATATCTTATATTACTCTCTTTCAACATAACAACTACCCTCCATATTAATTATTTTAACAGTATTTAAAATTTACGGGTGTTATAGAATTGTCCCTTGTGCACCGACTATAGATATTAGGTTTGGAAGAGCCATTATTGCCCACTCTCACCTGTATAATGGCCTCCTTGCCTTCAATTTTCTGCTTTATAATGGTTCCCAATAAGCCTTTGTCAGGATCCATTCTATGCCTCATGAAGGCATTCCGCCATACTACTGGTTAGGTGAAATTGTCACTTATGTTGCAGATGAAAACATGGGACAAGACAAGGTTCATATGCTTGAAGTTCCTTTTTCCCCATTTCCAGTAAATTTTAGAGAGGTAAATTTATTCATTTATTTATGTTTGCACTATTTTTCATCTGCCCTCACATTCCCATTTTCTTATAATCTTTGCTATTTCTTTACAGTGGCTAGATGAGTGGGCCAAACATACCTTCGAAATAGCTCATCATTATGAGGCTTTTCTATCACTAACACTAGGTCTTCTACCCATCCAGTGTAGGGAGAGGCACCGCCGTTGTGGAAGATAAATTTTCTATCTGATTTTCCTATTTATGTAGGATGCTAATGATGTATGATGCATGTACTTTGAGATGACTGTAGTCAGATAAATTTATTTTCTTTTGTTAATTGTGTGTGGATTGATTTATTATTATTATTATTATTATTATTATTATTATTATTGTTATTATCATTCATTTTTTATTATTTTTTCTCTTTTTTATATTTATATTATTATACTTATTATTATTATTTTATGGGTCGCAGACCGAGCAAATGATGGACTGTCCGCATCTTACCTGGACATTCTGCGTTTGGTGTGGACAAGGGGGCCTACCCTATATTTAAGATGATTTTTTTGAGTTTTTGTGTATTTTTGAGCCTTTTTGTACCTTTTTGAGCTTTTTAGGGAACTTTTATTTTATGACAACTAATTGTGCTACTATAGATCCATTTTTAGTCATTCTTTGCATCTATAAACCACCCACTTAGATAAAGTGGACAAAATAAACTTAGGATGATATGACATTGCACCGACTATCACCCTGAAAGGGATGAAATTGGATAAAGATTTTATTCAGGCTTGTTTGAAATTTTGAAATCATGTGGATCTTATGTTTAGATCTGGGGCGATGATATATGAGATGTGTCCTACTTTTGAGGAATTTAGTGCCATACTGGGGTGCAATATTGAGGCTGAGCTAGCTACTCCTGAACGCTGGGCTGGATATTTTCATGCTTTCCAGATACTGTTTAACTTGGGTGAGGCTGAGGCTGAGGCTGCTCTTATTATAACATTCGCTTAATTGCTAAAAATTAATTTAAATTAAATTAAATAATTTAAGGAAGAAATGTAGAGTTGGTGTTGAGAAAAGGAAAGTGTATATGTTATATATATTAGGAATATCGATAACATAAAAATTTAAAAAAAGATAGAATAAGACAAAAATATAAATAGTAAAGAAGGGGAAAATTAGTAAATATACTTTATAAAATCTAAAATTTAATAAAATAATTAAAAAAATATTTTTTGAATGGAAGATGAAATTTGGCATTTTTAAAATAAATAAATAAATAAATAATTAAAATAACGTAAATATATATATGGTCTTAAATGAAGGAAAGAGAAAAATCAAAATTTAAAAGAATTTCTTTCTTCTTCTTCTTCCTCTCTTGGCTGATTTTTCATGGTGAGCAAGAGTGATTTTTGCTTCATTTAAATGACCAATTTCACAAGAAAATTCAAGAATCAAGGGTAGTTTTGGTGATTTTATATCAAGTAAGTTCTTTACTTAGAATTCTAAGTTTTGTTGAAAGTTATGATTATGTATGATTTGAATTTTATATGAGTATGATATAATTGTTTGAATGGGTATAAATGATGTTAGTTTGGTGAGTCAATAATGATTTTAAAGTTAGAATAAAGAAAGGATTAAGTTTGGTTAAAGTTTTGAAGAAGAAGAAGATGATTTAGGGTTTTATAAAAGTGATTAATGATTTGATGCTTATTTGATGTTTGTTGTTTAAAATGTGTTATAAAATGGTTTTAATGATAGAAATAAACTTAAAATACCATTTGGAACTGAATAGAATAATGTTCTAAAATTAAAGTAGGTTGGGCTAAAATTTGAAGTGTTGAGGGAAATGTGCTAAATTGAGTTTTAGTAGTTAAATTATGTAGAATTGTGATTCTAATGCAGTATATGTACCCATATTTTGAATATGTGTTGAGTAAGGAAGTCTAGTAGTAAAGAACATCTTGGAATTGAAGGGTTAAGAGTGATTTTAGTTTAGTTTTGGGTGTTAGATTAAGGTATGTACATACTTTTGATAGTTTTAAGCACATTTGCATTGAATTAGGTTTAACACATTTTAAATGAAAAATATGTTAAGATACTTTTTCATTTGAATATTCATTTGCATTGTCATATTAAATGTGAAGTGATATATATAAATGTTGTGCATTATGGAAAGCCAATATTAATGGCTAAAATGACTGGAATGTGTATTATGTGAGAGTAGCTCAAAATGTTTAGGTAATATAATCTTAATGCATATCATTGACAATGTGATGAGTATATTGAATTAAAGTGATTGAATATAGTCGTTGAAGAGATAATGTGATAAGAAAATAGACTGTGGAAATTTGCTTTATTTGTATGTTACCTAATATATTATTCAATTTCAGAGTTTTGTGTTTGGTGATATATCTATGATTTGTCTTCGGGCTAGACGCTGGGCGTCAATATTACATGATTTGCCTTTGGGCTAGACGTTGGGCGTTAATGTTACATGATTTGCTTTTGGACTAGACGCTGGGCGTCACCATTCTATTATGTGCCTTCAGACTAGACGCTGGGCATCATTATTTGTTGCCTACGGGCTAGACACTGGATGTCAAAATTGACCAAAATAATTACTCTGGAATCTAAATATTATATATGGTCATTTGGGCCTAATGTATGTGACTGTTATATGTGATGACTTTGAATGAAGTATGAAAGTGAACTAATATGCAATTTTCATGTTACATTATAGAATTTAAATGAAAAGCATTATACATTATCTACTTTAAATTTTATTCATGTCAAAGTATGTACTACTAGGCTGTTAGCTTAGCGTGATTTGTTTATCGCGCAGGTGACAGAGTTGAGACTAAGGACCCTGTTAGACCTAACTAGGTCTATGGTTTTAGGATTCCACTAGTAGACTCTTGTTTTGCCACATGAATAGAGCCACTTACAAGCATGTATAAATTTACTTTATATATTTTGATATATTTATGTACATTGTATTTGCATAAGATAAAAATTATGTACTTGTGAAGCTTTTGGACTATGTGTTATAAACTTTTATATGAGTATATGTATATGTGAGTATTTTTGAAATAATTTAAGAAATTTTAAGTCATGGAGTTTTCTTGGAGAGTTGGTTGATTAAATGTATATTGGAAGTGTATTACTTTAGAGATTTTCTTAAACTCTACAGGTTGAGTTAATTGATTTTTTGGGAATGTCCAAAATACAAACAAAACTCTAGAGATTTTCTTTAAAATATGTGTTTTAGTACTTTTAATTTTTAACAAAGAGTTTTATTTAATTATTAAAGAATAGTTTAGGTTTTAAAATATTATAATTATAATTATTTTCTTTTTCTCTTAGATTTTTATGAAAATTTTGGTAAGACAGGAATGTTGACATCCTCGTACTATGTGTGTGTATTTTACAGATGCCGGGTGTATGTATTATACGTATATGGGGTGTGAGAGTGGTACATTTATTTTGATTTTAGAGCTTAGGTTTGAAGTTCTTGACCTAGGTGGATTTTTGGAGAGTAAAAATGGGATTTTAAATGTGATTTTAAAGTGCCATACATGCATTTGCAATGATATTTCATCTAATCCCTGATATGATAATTCTTTCTTATTTCAAACATTGGCAGACATGGCGTCTCGGATGCATCAGTCTAGAGAGGGGAGTATAGAGAGTGTGGCTCCTGGTGAGGGTGTTGTAAGAGCTAGTACTGAGATTGTTGGAGACGCATCTGTGCCAGTTAGATCAGCAATTGAGGAGGTTCCGCCGGGTTAGGCATGACATATGTGGAGCTATTATGACAGGCTCCTGTACAACAGCCGCAGCTGCCGCCACAGTAGCTGTTGACTCGAAAGTATTTAAGTTAAGGAAGTATGGAGCTATAGATTTCTTCAGTACTATTGATCCAGTTGTAGTAGAGCAGTGGTTGGATAGGGTTCAGAGGATATTTATCTAGTTGCAGGCTAGTTCTGAGGAGGAGTTTGACTATGCCATGTCTCTTCTACAGAGGGACGCTTATGAATGGTGGAAGACAGTTCCCCATGCTACAGATGATCCTCTAGTTTTGACATATGATGACTTTATTCAGGATTTTAATAAGAAGTACACTCCTCAGGAGTATTAAAATGCCAAGAAGAAAGAGATTTTGAGTTTGAAGTAAGAGTCGAAGACAGTGATAGATTATGAGAAAGAGTTCATCCGACTGAGTCAGTATGCAGGAGGGATCTGATGAGATTAACAGGTGCTAGAGATTTGAAGAGGATTTGAGGCCGTCCATCATGTGTTTGGTGGTAGGATCACCGTATGATATTTTTTCTAAGTTGGTTGCACAGAAGTGTAAAGAAGGCACAAGGACTTGTAGCAGCTGCTAGAGTAGAGACAGGAGGCCTCAGATTGAGGCAGGGTCTTCATCATCCAAAAGGGGTAAAGGAGATTCTTCACAAAGGTTTGATAGAGGCCAAGGGCAGTCTGGGAAGGGGTTTCAACATCAGAGACAGGCACCTGCCGCTTCAGTGGCTAGTACCCCGACTCCAGCATCATAGAGATCTACTTCACCCACCTGTGCTCGCTATGGTAGGGCACATGGAGGTGTTTGTTGGAGGACTGGTGCATCAGCGGTTTATTTTACATGTGGATCACCATACCACTTTATTAGAGATTGTCTAGAGCCACTAGAGGTTGGACAGACAAAGATAACAACTTCGAGGCCTAGTGTCAGAGGGGGTCGAGATGGTAGAGGTAATAGTAGAGGTGACCGATTTAGGTCTAGTCAGAGAGAGGGATCCACAGCAGGGACTAGCAGACCAGAGCAGGCAAGATCATCATAGAGAGTATATGTAATACAGAGATAGACGGATACTTCAGATGTTATGGCTGGTACATTTCTTTTATTTAACACTTCTGTACATCCATTGCTTAATCCTGGATCAGCACATTCATAAATTAGTGCATCCATTATGATTATGAGTTATAAGCATTCTGAATCTCTAAGGTTTGATGTGTTAGTCACTAACCCTTTAGGGAACAGTGTAATAGTTAGCAGAGTTCACAAAGATAGTCCAGTAGTGGTGCATGATGAGGAGTTTCTCAGTGATCTGATTGAGTTGCCCTTTAGGGAGTATGATTTGATTTTAGGTATGATTTGGTTATCTAGGCATGGAGCTATGGTAGTGTGAGCGGGAATTTTTACCCCCATTCCCCGTGGAATGGTTCTTGCAACTTCGACACTATTTAGGCTCGGGGCCTTAAAGATCACGGACCTAAGTCTGGAGAAAATGGAGTCGCCACCCGGACAGGCCAGGAAAAAAGAAAAGGGTTGACTCGATTCCTAAGGAATCCGCAACCCCCTAATGGGTTCGGAAAGTTGGGTACGTGTGGGGAAGGTGAGAAATGGCCCAGCACCCCCACAATGCCCGGCTCATTGGACCCGACCTCCTTTACAAGTCCTAATATTTTTGAATTCTTAAGTATAACAATATTATCCATATTACACACAATAATTAAAATAAATCATCGATATATTGAAAATCAAAATAATGTCCAAACAAAGCAAATAAATGGACACCCATCCGAGGATGGAAACATGTCCTTATATCCCATGCCTAAATAGGACACCCACCGAAAGGTAGAAACATGTCCTTTACATTGGTTCTAAAATAGAAAAGAAATTTAAATTACATGATATTTAACTAATGAGGTACCCACCAAATGGAAACATACCTCTTACAACATTTGGAAATCTAAATAAATCGATAAAAGTAAATAACCATTCATCGTAAATAAATCATTCATCAAAGGTATTAAATATCAATATAAAGTAAACATCCATCCATGATAAACTGAATAAATCAAACATTGAACTTAAATAAATTAAAGCATATAAAATAAATCAAAGCATAATCAAATATAAAATTGAATAAAGCAAGTAAAGATTCAAATTAGAGCTACTGTTTCCATTTAAGGTTCTTTATTTAATGTGTTTAGGGTTTTAGAATTTATGGGCTTAAGCTACTGTGAGTTTTAATGGAAATGAAATGAATTAAAATTTTATGATTTAAGAAGTTGGTAAAGTTCTTTGATTAACCAAATTAGGGTTTAGAAGAGTGAAATCATGAAATTAGGGTTTGGGCACTTCAAAACATTAAGTTTATGACTATTAGCTACTTACTATGTTGAATTTTAGGTTTATGAGGTTTTAAGGTTTAAAGGATTAGGGTTTAGAAGAATTAGGATTTAAGGTTTTAAGGGAGTTAGGGTTTACTGTTTTGGATTTTAGAGTTGAATTAAGGTTTTAGAATTTTTGAATTAGGGTTTCGAAGAATGCATTAGGTTTTAGGATTTGAAAAACACAATTGATAATTGTATGAAACTTTATGAAAATAAACAAAACGATTTAAGGTTTACAGAAACAAAAAAGATATTTTTTAGGGTTTATGGAAAGAAACAGATTTAATTTATGATTTTGAAAATTTGGAAAGCAAATTAGGGTTTTGAGATTTTGAAGAAATAAAAACAACAATTTTAATCTTTTTGAAAAATAAAGCAACGAATTAAGGTTTTTAAACTTTAGAAAAAGTGAATTGAGGTTCTACGGTTTTTGGTTTTAAAGAAACAAAAACAACAATTTTAAGATTTTTGAATAATGAAGCTACTGTAAATTCATGAAACAAATAAAGAAATTCATACATTCGTTTGTTGGTTCCTCCAAAAATCACTTCTTGGATGAATAAGAGCAAAGACAAGCTTTGCTACCTTTGATGGATTGAATTGTTTGTTTTCTGTCTCAAAAAATCAGATTGATTCAAAGCTTTTCCTCCTCAGTTTCGGTCTCAATTTTTCTTCAGATTTTCGTCCCAATTTCTGATCCCTTTTTGTGGTCTTTTTGGTGTTATTTATAGAAGATTGTTTTGATTCCTTCTAGTTATTCATGGAATATAACATTAATTAAGAAAAGGAAATCGAAACCTAATTGTATTAGGTTTCGAAAAAAATTGCGTCAAAAAATTTTGCTGGCAAAAAAAAACTGCTGCGGAAAAATTACGCTGGCAAAAAAAACTGCTGTGGAAAAATTACGCTGGCAAAAAAGCTGCCATAGCTGGTTGCAGCAGCGGGGGCAAAATTGGCCTGCGAGCCATTTCGCCGTACTGATTTTTAGCGATGATTTTTTCGTCGCCGATTTTTATTTTTATTTTTTGTTTATTATTATTATTATTTTTTTATTAATAAAAATTAGATACTAAAGCAAATATTATTTAATTAAGATAAAAAATCATTTTGGACTAATTAAAATATATTGGACCACACAAAAATTATTTTGGACTAATTTTAATATATTAGACCGGACTGGGTCAAAAAACATTTGGGTAAAAAAATTGGTAGCACGCGAGCTGTAGGGCCCGTGGGCTGTGCTGGCAGCAATTGCGCTGGCAAAAATGGGTGCAGCGGGCCAATTCGCCCCAAGATGCCATTGGCTGCGAAATTGGTCAGCCCAATTCGCCCCTAGATTATTTCTGCGACGAATTGGGCTGCTGCGCGAAGCTCGCCGATCCGTCCAATTTTTATATTTTTTATTTTTATTAAAAATAACTATGAAATAATATTGGTAATTAAAATATTATTAAAATAAAGAAAATATCACAAAAAATTATTTTAGACTATCAGATTTGAATGGGTCAAAAATTAAGGGTCTACAGTTTGCCCCCTACTTGAATGATCTAAAACTTTAGTGAAAGAGAGTGAAAGGCAATAAGACTTAATTTTTTATGAGATGGTTATTTGAATTTGTTTTGGGTACTTGGGACCCGAGACTAAACTTGATTCGGGTACTTGGACCCGAGACTAGATTGAATTTATTTTGGGTACTTGAACCCAAGAATGATTTGATTTGGGTACTTGGACTCGAGATTGGGTACTCGGACCTGAGATTGATTTGGTTTGGGTACTTGGACCCGAGATTGATTTGATTTGGGTACTTGGACCTGAGATTGATTTGATTTGGGTACTTGGACTCGAGAATTGGGTACTTGAACCCGAGATTGATTTGATTTGGGTACTTAGACCTGAGATTGGGTACTTGGACCCGAGATTGGGTACTTGGACCCAAGATTGGATTGAATTTGGGTACTTGGACCCGAGATTGATTTGATTTGGGTACTTGGACCTGAGATTGAATTGATTTGGGTACTTGGACCTGAGATTGATTTGGTTTGGGTACTTGGACCCGAGATTGGATTGAATCTGGGTACTTGGACCTGATCTTGAATTGATTTGGGTACTTGGACCCAAGAATGGGTGCTTGGCCCGAGAATGGATACTTAGACCCGAGACTAATTTGATTTGGGTGATTGGACCCGAGAATGAATTTAATTTTGGGTGCTTGGACCTAAGACTGATCTGATTTGGGTACTTGGACCCGAGATTGATTTGATTTGGGTACTTGGACCCGAGATTGATTTGATTTGGATACTTGGACCCGATATTGATTTGATTTGGGTACTTGGACCCTAGATTAATTTGATTTGGGTACTTGGACCCGAGATTGATTTGATTTAGATACTTGGATCCGAGATTGGGTACTTAGACCCGAGATTGATTTGATTTGGGTGCTTGGACCCGAGATTGGGTTTGACTGACCTTTTATCAATTGAGAAGTCTGACTGCTCTGGCTGTTCTATGCATCGTGGTTCTTCACCCTCAAAATGGATCTTCATCCTTTGAGATCGGGTTTTCACCCTTGAAAATGGATCTTCATCCTTTGAGATCGAGTCTTCACTCTTGAAAATGGATCTTCATCCTTTAAATCGGATCTTCATCCTTGAAAACGGATCTTCATTCTTTGAGATTGGGTCTTCACCCTTAGAAATGGATCTTCATCCTTTGAGATTGGGTCTTCACCCTTGGCATCGGGTCTTCACCCTTTAAAATGGATCTTCATCCTTTGAGATCGGGTCTTCACCCTTGAAAATGGATCTTCATCCTTTGCGATCGGGTCTTCACCCTTGAAAATATGGATCTTTATCCATTTGAAATTGGGTGTTTACCCTTGAAACATGGATCTTTATCCATTGGAAATTGGGTCTTCACCCTTGAAAATATGGATCTTTATCCATTTGAAATTGGGTGTTTACCCTTGAAACATGGATCTTTATCCATTGGAAATTGGGTCTTTACCCTTGAAACATGGATCTTTATCCATTGGAAATTGGGTCTTTACCCTGGCTTCAGCTCTTTTAGCTGGACTGACCTTTTGTCTTTTGCATTTTCATTCTTTTGAGAGTTCTAATGTTCCATTCTTTTGATTTTCCTTTTTGCAAAAGTTCAAATATTTTTAATTGGACCTTGTATCCTCTCCTTGCCCCCTGCGTGACGAAATATTTGCAAGTGAGTTTGAAAATGTTTGGTATATAAACTTAAAAAATTGAAAAGGAGAAACTTTGCCCCCTGTGTAGGCTCAAACCAAAGATTTTTTCCATGCAAGCTTTGATTGATGTTTTTGTTGTCTAGTTCTTCGCACTAGCATGTATTTCTTCTCTTTGGAAGATTACTGGAGCTTTCTCAAGCAATGGGCTTTCTATGCCCTCCTGATTTGATATCTTGTTTTGATTGTTTATTTCACAGAGTGTTTGCTGTTCACCTTAATAAAGAATAGACAATACAAGACAAGAAAGTGCGATGTGATACGCTCATATATGCATAAATGATACTTACAGTCGTTCTATTGACCCACAGACCGAGGTGTTTAGCAGAAGTGCTCTTGCAGATTTCTTTCAGATGCCCGTTCAGTTCTTGTACTAGAATTACAGGATGCTTCTCATTTATGGCTTTTATCTTCGAGATGTTGAAAATATGGGTGGTGGAGACCCCAAGTTACAAAGTCAGAGATACATCCATTTCAAACTATGTTTCAGCATGTCAGTTGGTAGCTCCTTCATGACCTTGCCAATAATCATTTCCTTTGCCCAATGTGTCCTTTGAAATTTGACAGTTCAACATACTCCCCTTAACATGAAGGCTTTGTGTGACAAAAATATATTTTTTATTTTTTATTTTTTGAATTTTGATTTTGAAATCAAATGTTGGCTTTGCCAAATTAATGTTAATGTTCCTCAAGACTTGATTTTTTCAAATTAACATATCTATACCATGACAACCCTAGTTACAGTACTAAACTCAGGAATCATTTCTATTTAAGCAAGAACTGTTGCACTTCAGATAGGCACATACATATTACTTGGCCAATGGTCTCATTTGAGTTTAAATATTGTCTATCTCATATGCATGCTCATCCAAACTATCTCCACTAATAGACTTTACCTACCAAGAGAGATCAACAGGTCTTTAATAGGCTTGAAATGGGGTCTATAAGGGACAAGTTTAAGTTAAGGCCATTTTGAGATTGGAGCTGGTGTGACACAATGGACAAACCCTAACACTGCAAATTTCTTGTTGGAACTTTAGATAATTGGGAGCAATCTTGATAGACTCCAAATTCCTTCTGTCTTCTTGGCATTAATCTGGATCTTGATTGGAATAGTCTTTGCCTTTACATAAAGTTTAAGGCCCAAATTCGTTTCTTTTCTTCTTTTCCCTTTTCTTTATTTTTCTTTTTCTTACTCTTCCCTTCCTTTGAGCATTTTATCATTTTGTCCTTCTTCCTTGTAGGACCGTCAAGTACAGAACTTTCAAGAACTGAATGGTCTTTATCCTTTTTCTTTGATTTTGATCTAATCTTTAGTTGGGTTGGACCAAGTCAAGTCAATCCGTTCTTATAAACCAAATGGAAGCCTTTTGTTGTCTTTGGTAAAAGAGAACTCAGTTGGCTTTCTGAACCGCCTTTTTAGGTTTTATCTTTTTTCTTTTCTTTCTCTTTTTTTCTTTTCTTTTTTTTTCTTCTTTTCTTTTTCTTTTTTTTCCTTTTCTTCTTCCTTTTTTTTTATTCTAGCTCAAACAGACTTGTCTTGTTTGTACCAACTTGGGTCGCCAATAATGGATGAGTGGAGTGACATAAATCTTCTTTAACAAGGATAAATCATTTGTTACTCCGATGTTGTCTTGATATATTGGAGATATTAGAAAAACTTCAACTACCCTTATGGTCTTAAAAACATCAACTACCCTTATGGTCTTGAGAACTTCAACTATCTTTCTGGTCTTGAGAACTTCAACTATCTTTATGGTCTTGAGAACTTCAATTATCTTCATGATCTTGACTAATCATTGCTTTCTTTTAATCTTCTTGCCTCTTCATCTTAGTGATCATAAGACTTGTCAAAAGTATCACAACAGCTCAAGTTAGGTTATTGGGGGTTTGTAAGCTAATGAAAAGAAAGCTCAAATTTTATGAAGGCTCAAAGGGACAACTAGGGATTGATATTTAATTGGGTGGATACTAGTTGTTGGTTTGTCAAACAATGCCTAGATCATCTCTCCCTTAAATAAGCAGAGTTCAATTTCTCCTCGAAAGTTTGTCAAAGCATGTTCTAAGACTGACTAGGACCTAGACAAAGGTAATTATGCAGGAGCCCTCTCTAAGTAAGCATACACAACTCAATGCTATAGAGCATTTCCCTCATCTAGTAAGGTCATTCAAGTCATGATGCATAAATATATTAATTCATGAATTATAAAGCTAGATTCCTCATTGGTTGAGCACCAAAATGAACAAAGACCAACAAATTTTTTGATAAAAGTAATTTATTCAAACAAATTTAAATTTGAAAAACACGACAGTTCCAATTAAATATTAAAGAAAGTAAAATTGAAAAGCAACATTCAAACTAAGGAAATTTTGTTGAGTTTAAGCTTCTTTTCCTTTCATATCTTCAATATCCCCATCTTGAAAGGATGATAAAACAAAATCATCTTTTAATCCTTTTCCCACCATGAAGGTTGCCGGTCGAGGTACTCTGTTAAAACTTGGAAAAGGATCACTTTTAGTATTGGGCTTATCCGGCTTAGGCAACTTGCCATTATCAATTAAATTTTGGATCTCATGCCTTAACTTCATGCAATTGTCCATTTCGTGTCCAGGCCTTTGATGGAATTGGCAAAATGCACTAGTAACAAAGTTAGGTGGAAGAGGATTAGGCAAAGGACGAGGAGTTAAGGGTTGTAACAATCCCTTCTTTTGTAGCTTATTGAGAACCCAAGACAGTGGCTTCCCTAATTTTAAAAATTGCCTCATTCCTCCTTGACTAGTGGCATTAACATCAACTTCTTTTTGTGTGCTTTGATTGCCCGACTGGTAGTTCCCTTTCTCATTCCTTTTTATTGAAAAGTGATTCTTCTCCCTTTCCCACTCTTCAATTTGTAGGGGATGTTTGGTTTAGCTGATGAGGCAGCTGATAGCTGTTTCAAGTCAATCAGCTAAAGAATAGGTGTTTGGTTAACTTTTTTATCAGCAGCTGTTAGCTGTTTGAAAAAGCTCCTCCTCCTAGCTTTTTCTAAACAGCTGCTGATAGTTTTTTTATTTGACAATATTAACCTTGAATTATTAGATAATATTAATACACAATAACAATTTGAGTTTATTTAAAATTATACCCTTATTGGTCATTTTACACAATAACAACAACAGCTTACTATATTTTTACCAAATACTCATTATTCATCAGCTAACAGCTATCCGCAACAGCTACCAGCTACCAGCTATCAGCAACAGCTATCATTGCATGAAACCGCTAAACCAAACAGGACCGTAGACCAGCTTGGAGAAGATCTTTGAAATCCCTTATAAGGGTGTGAGACATCCTTTCACAGAGATTGGGCAGGACGCCTCTCACGATCATCCTTATTTCATCAGATTCATCGGGCCTTTTCTTGAGCAAAGAGGCCTTGTTTCTCCATCTCTTCATATAGTCCACAAAATTCTCATTTGGCCTTTGCCTAATGGACTCAACTTCCATTAAGGTAACTCCCATTTCAACATTGTATCCATATTGTTGGATGAAGGCCTTGTATAGAAAATCCAAACTCTTTTGTGTTCCTTCATCTAAAGTATTGAACCAATTTTGGACAACAGGATCCAATGAGAGCATAAAGTACCTTAGAGTTTGAGCCTTAGTAGCTCGGGCAGACTGCATAGCAGTGATCTACTGCTTCACATGGAGATGAGGATTTTTGGTTCCATCAAACTTCGTAAAAGATGGCATCTTGAACTTATACGGAACTTCTTCATCTAGCTCAAATAATTTGTCAACTTCGGACATTTCTTCATTTTTCAGTTTCTTCTCAAATTTCTTTTCTAAATCAGCAATCATCTTTTCAACATCAGAAGTCTCGATCTTTTCAATAATTTCCTTCTCAAAAACCTTCGGCTCCTTTTTATCTTGAAGATCTTGGTAGTATTGAACCTAATCATCATCATCAATGATCACCTTATCATCATCAAAAACTACTTCACCAACTTTAGTCTTCTCTTTGTCCTTTGGCTTCTTAGTGCTAGCAGATGCCTCGGCATGATTTTCTAAGATTGTAGTTGTTGCGCTCAAATTAACTCTACCACAAAGCATTACTCGCAAGTATACGAGGTAGCTGTAGCAAAGGTGATCGCCCCAAGGTCATTCTCTCAAGGAAGCCAAAATGGGTAATTGATTATCAAATTAAAAGTAACAAGTAATTAAAGAAATTTAAATTGCTAAGTAATGAAAAGATTGAATTGAAGTTTAAAACGATAAAAGTAAATTGAGCTGAGTTTTGATTCACTTGATAAAAGGGTCTAGGGTTTGCACTTCTCTACTACTTATTTGCATGAACGGTTATTCCACTTAACTAATTTAATTTCTAAGATTAAATCTAAACAACTTAATTAATTGAGTCAAGGAAATAAGCTCTCGCATTCAAACCTCTTACAATTAATCTTGTTATAATTGAAACAATCTTTTTAATAGGTTATATTTCTAATTCACCTAAGTCCTTAATTGAATTATTCCAGCATTAGACTTCATCTCTCAATCCATCATCTAATTCCTAAAACACACAATTGGTGGCCAATCAATTATATGTTAACAATATTTCATTCAATAAAGGCTAAAGAAATCATTAGTTAAGAGAATAACCAATTCATACAATCATAGTAAATCCATACAAACCCTAGACTAGATCAAATTAGTTCATAATGCAATCAAACATATTCATCTCGTTAATGTTCAAAGAAACCGAAATAGACATGATAATATCAATTCAATAAAAATAAAGTGAATAAGTTCGAGAACAAAACCAAGTTACAGCTCCTTGAAGTTTCTGAAGAATCTCTTGTTCAAAATCTTGCAAGAAGAATGAATCACTGGCATAAACAATCTAATCTAGCTAGTTTTGATCCAAAGTGAAATCAAAATTAAGAAAATAAATGTTAAAACCCTAGCTCTAATCTCTGACGGCTCAAAATCAGCTCCAAATCGTCAACCCCCGTAACCTAGCTCTCTTCTTTCCTTTTATACGAAACGTCCACTTTAAAATTCGGTGCGCGCTTGGTTCATGAGGGACACGGCCAAGTCATGAGGGACACAGCCGTGTGAGAGCTTGTTGGAGGGACACGGCCACAAGACACGGCCGTGTCCCCTGCAGGTGTTCACCTCTGTGCAATTTTGATCTCTTTCCTGTGGAACCAAGTGAGACACGGCCAAGTGAAGCTTGACTTGGCCGTGTTGGGTCTTTTTGGAAGCCGTGTCCCTTGCATGTGTCTGCTACTGGGACTTGTTCTTCAATTTAATCTTGGTATGGGACACGGCCAGTGACTTGGCTGTGTCCTCTGCCTATGTCAGCCACTGCCACTTTCTCCTTCAAATTTGCTTCCTTGCCTTTTTAACCTAACACAAAACTCAAAACAAATCTTAACAAGAAATCAATAGACAATAACCAACACAACATAAACACAATACTAAAAACTACATCAAAAACGACATAAACATTGAAATAAACTAAAACTACCACAATTAAAGAAAACACTAGACAAACCGATTAAAACTAACAAAATACCTAAATAAAACAATAATTAACATAACAAACAAGATACAAAACTATAAGAAAAACTAATAAAACAACTACCCCACACTTAAAACTTTGCTTGTCCTCAAGCAAATTCACATGGCATAAATTAAAAACTCAAACAACCTTAACTAAAATTCTAGCATATAGATGAAATACTTAAAGAGTCAGACATAAATAATTGCAATTTCCTTCAATCAAGGATTTTCTTAACTCATTCATTAATCCAAACATACAAATCTTATCTCTCAACTAAGTGTTTCACTCGATTTCAAAGGTTAATCACTCATACCACTCATGAGTGCATACTGCCATAAACTTGCTTAATTATCAAATCTCCCTCACTGATTTTCTCAAGAAATAATCCGAAGATCTTTTATTTGGATGTAATGGGGCTAAGGTAAGGTGTGAGAAAAGACATTTAAGCTGGAGCATCAAGAAATGGAGTATCTAAATTAGACACTATTCTTGCTAAGAATTTCATAACTCCTTCAAATAGCATACTCACCAACCCTTAACAATCTTACATACTTGCACACTAAAAGAAAAGTAATGAGTCAAAATTCCTCTAAGGCTAGAAAATATATGAACTTTGTATATATATATATCTCCCTTTTTTTTTTACTTTTTCTTTTTCTTCTTCTTCTCTTTTTTTTTTATTATTATATTTTTTTATTTTTATCAGCATTTTTTTTATTTTATTTTATTTTAATAATATAAATATACAAAGTATAAACTTACATGGAACATCTAGCTTAAAATGTAGAGGAAAAGAATAATGACTCTTAATCAAATACAATATGCAAAGTATGCATTTCAACCCTCAATTAGGAATTCCATATTATTTATTTTTTTTTACTTACCCCACACTTGAAATAAACTATCCTATTGTCAAATCATAAAACTCCATTCCTTAATGCATAGGTATGATGATAATAAGAACATGTTAAGTTGAGAATTGTGTTAATCAAACAAGAAACGGTCAATGGCTCAACTTGGCTCACTAAGGAAATCAATATTAAGGGAAGTCTCTTTAAGCTAAAGGGGCTAACCTAATTTGCCTTCATCATTTTAAAACTTGAGATTAAATCATAATGTGAGTTCAATAAGTATGCAAAAGCAAACTCTAGAGATGCAACATCATGAAGGTGCACACTTAAGAAAAGAAAATCAATTGACAAAAATATCAAATTTTATGAGGCTCAAAACTCACACAGGTGGGTTCACAAAGATTTATATGTCATGAATTGCAGAATGCGAAAATTAATCCCGAATGAATTCAAATGCTCATTTCTATGCTGATACCAAAGTCTCAACTATAATGCTAGAATTAAAGAAAAGATCAATAAATTTTCAACAATTATGCCATGCACAACAAACACAATAAACAAAACAACCACAATAAGCAAAACAAGAATTAAAGGAAAGCTTAAAGAGTACCCCACACTTAAAATTTACATTGTTCTCAATGTAAAACAAGAATAATAAATAAAAAGAGTCAAAGGACAACCTGTCTTCCATCGTACCTGGTCAGGCAAAATTCTAGCTTTCCATCACAAACACAAAAGTTCAAAAATAAGAGTACAATATAAAAATAAAATATCCAAATACAAAACATTAACATTAAAACAAAAACGAAAAATAAAACAAAAGTACACTAAATAAAATAAAAGCAAGGACTGAAAATCTATGGAAAAAGTGGGCGGGAAGATGATGCAGCTGAGGGATGGAGACTCAAGATCGTCGCAAGGTTACTGTTAATTTGTTCCATCTGCTGTAAGATCTCAGCATGGTTACGGTCCACCTTGCTATCCAGTCGATCCACTTTGCCCTCCAGGGCCTCAATCCTCAGAAGTACCTCTTGATGTTCCGAGACCGGAGCATCCTCATCTAGACCTAAAGAATCCGAGTCTGACTCCTCTTCAACCCGGGCTCTCTTCTGCCTGTCCCCCGGTGCTTCAGGCTCAGCTGAAGGCATCACAAAAGTCCCTCTCCTGTGCACCACCATGTGCATCTTCTCAAGGGTAGCTAAATCCAAGGAATCATTACCCAAAATTTGAGTCATCCAAGTAGTACTCGGGTCAAAATCCTCAACAAGGGCTACTGCTAATGTAGTGATCAATCCTCCAACACAAATAGCCCCCCTCCTTTTATTAGCTACAGTATCAAAAATATCGGCTAACCAATAGCCGGCACTAATATTCATTTCATTCAAAACACAATCCAAGAAAAATAGCTCACTCGACTCAACCACACCCGGGCTCTCCTTCCGAGCAAAGAACCCACATGACATAAACCTGTGCAAATATCTCAAAGTAGGGTTCCGTAATTTAGATGCTTTGGCCGATTTGGCCACATAAGTACCCGAGCCTAAGGCTCCCCAAGCAAATTGTTGTCTAAAATCTTTGGGTATCGATCTTTCCCCATGCTGATGAAAACCATAGATATCATTCAACTGATCAATAGTAAGCACAAATGATTTACCCATTAATTTAAACATCAGTCTCCTGCAGATTTTCTTATCATCTCTTTCCACCTTAAGAGATGTCAAAAATTCTAGAGTAAGTTCCTCAAACTGCAAAGGTCTCAATGATACTAGAGTCTCCCACCCAAGATATTGCACATATCTATAAAAAGCAGTTCTAATTTGCAAAGCATCTAGAGATTCGTCATTCACATACCTTGTCGGGAAAAAACCCCGAGCCAAAAGAGTTGCCCTCTTGAAAGATAAAGTGGAGGAAGAGGAAGAAGCTCCTTCGGTATTAGATTTCTTCTTCTTGCGGTGTGATACAGTTTTAGTTCTTGGCATCTTGAGATCTGAAAAATTAACACCCAAAACTGAATTAAATCAAAATAATACGACTCAAGAGGAAGTTTTAAGTGATTATCTCAAGTTTTGTTGAAGTAATTTGAAGTTTTAATGGAAGAGGTGGAGTTTTGAAATCAAAAGCTATGGTTTTGGTGTTACAGAGAGCGAGAGAACGAAAGAGACGAAGAATAGGAAATTAGGGATTTATGAAAAGAAACTGGGCTAGATCGGGTTTTTAAAAGTGTAAAATTGAGGTGACACGGCCGTGTGTGTGTTGACTTGGCCGTGTCTGTGTGTGAAAGTGAAGGGACACGGCCAAGTGGAGAGCACACGGCCGTGTCTAATGATCTTGGGGGACACGGCCAGGTGACTTGGCCGTGTCCCCTGGGTGTGTCCAATTCTGTACAAAATTTACAAAATCGATCAATTTTTTTTTTCAAAAAAGCTTGGCCGTGTCCAATGTGTGACACGGCCAAGGGACACGGCCAGGTGACTTGGCCGTGTCACCTACTGCCTTTTTATTAACTTTTACTTCTTTTTTTATAACAATTTTGCAAACCTTCTTCTTTAAACACCCTGAAACACAAAGTAAAGAAAAACCGATCAAAGCACAGTCCATTTATTTAAACCGAACATAAAATCAATACTCGCTAAATTTAAAATTACAACTACGAAAAATAAATGCAAACCGATGGGTTGCCTCCCATTTAGCGCTTCTTTAATGTCATATAGCTGGACATCATGCAAGGCCTAGGGATCATGAATCAAAGTACTGTCAATGACCCTCACTTCCTGAAATCCTTCATTGTATGGCTTAACTCTCTGTCCATTCACTTTGAAAGTCTCACCTGTTCTAGAGTTAAGTAATTCAATTGCACCAGAAGGATATACCTGAGTTATCTCGAAAGGACCACTCCATCGAGACTTGAGTTTACCTGGAAAAAGACGGAGTCGTGAGTTAAAAAGTAAAACCTTCATACCTGGACTCAATGTCTTTCGCACTATAATTCTGTCATGAAGTGCTTTAGTGCGATCCTTGTAAATTCTCGAGCTCTCATAAGCCTCATTCCTCAGCTCATCTAACTCTGAAATTTGCAGAAATCTTTCTCTCTTTGCTTTGTCCAAGTCCAAATTCAGAGTCTTGATTGCCCAATATGCTCTGTGCTCCAACTCCACTGGTAAGTGACAAGCTTTTCCAAACACCAATCGATATGGACTCATACCTAGAGGAGTTTTGAAAGCAGTCCGATATGCCCATAGTGCATCGTGCAATCTGTTTGCCCAATCCTTCCTGGATGTGTTGACTGTTTTCTCCAGAATTCCTTTTAGCTGCTTGTTCGATGTTTCCACTTGTCCAGAAGTCTGTGGATGGTATGGGGTTGACACCTTGTGCTTCACCCTAGATTTGTGCATTAACTTCTCAAAAAGCCTGTTGCAAAAATGACTCCCCCCATCACTGACTATCACCCTTGGTGTGCCAAACCTGCTAAGAATGTTTTCCTTCACAAATTTAACAACAATATTAGCATCATTAGTACGGGTGGGGATTGCCTCCACCCATTTGGAAACATAATCAACAGCAACTAAAATGTATTCATAACCAAAGGACTTGGGGAAAGGACCCATGAAGTCTATTCCCCACACATCAAACAGTTCAACAACAATATATGACTGAAGGGGCATTTCATTCCTCCTCCCAATGTTACCTACTCTTTGGCAATGATCACAGTGCTTACAATAGTCTTGAGCATCTTTAAATAAAGTAGGCCAGTAAAAACCACTTTGAAGCACCTTTTCTGCAGTCTTTCTTCCTCCAAAATGACCCCCACAGTAAAGGTCATGACAAAATTGAAGAACACTCAGTTGTTCTTCCTCAGATACACACCTGCGAACTATTTCATCTTTGCATATCCGGAATAAATAAGGTTCATCCCAAAAATAAAACTTACTCAAGTGTAGAAACCTTTTCTTTTCCTGAAAGGACATGTTAGATCGCAAAATACCACAGGGAAGATAGTTAGCAATATCTGCAAACCAAGGTGCATTAATTACCACAAACAAATGCTCATCAGGAAATACCTCTAAATTTTTATGAATGCTATCAGATGCAAGGTTTTCACTAAAGAAGGGTAATCTGGATAAATGATCAGCAACAACATTCTCACTACCCTTAGTATCCTTGATTTGGAAGTCAAACTCTTGCAATAACAACACCCATCTAATTAAGCACGGTTTAGCATGCTGTTTTGTTAAAAGATATTTAAGAGCTGCATGGTCAGAATGCAAAATAATTTTTGACCCAATTAAATAAGCTCTAAATTTGTCTAAAGCAAAAACAACAGCTAACATTTCCTTCTCAGTTGTGGTGTAGTTCATTTGTGCACTATTCAGGGTTAAACTAGCATAATATATTACTCTCAAGTATTTATCAACCCTTTACCCAAGAACAGCTCCTACTGCATGATTAGAGGCATCACACATGATTTCAAAAGGTAAAGACCAGACAGGAGCTACAATTACTGGTGCACTAGTCAATTTTTCTTTAAGGGAATTAAAAGCTTGCATGCATTGTGCTGTAAATTCAAATGGAACATCTTTTCCCAACAAATGGCACAATGGTTGGCTTATTTTGGAAAAATCCTTAATAAACCTCCTGTAAAATCCTGCATGCCCTAGAAAACTTCTTATTCCCTTAACAGAGGTAGGTGGGGGTAACTTAGCAATCAATTCAATTTTAGCCTTATCCACCTCAATCCCTTTACTTGACACCACATGACCTAAGACAATGTCCTGAGTAACCATAAAATGACTCTTTTCCCAACTTAAAGTGAGGTTACATTCAATGCATCTCTCAAGCACACGAACAAGTTTATCGAGGCAATTATCAAAAGAATTACCAAAAACAGAAAAATCATCCATAAATACCTCAATAAAATCATCGATCATATCTGAGAAGACAGACATCATGCATCTCTGAAAAGTTGCAGGTGCATTGCACAAGCCAAAGGGCATACGTTGAAATGCATAAGTCCCAAAAGGGCAAGTAAAGGTTGTCTTTGACTGATCCTCTGGAGCTATTGGCACCTGATAGTAACCTGAAAGGCCATCCAGAAAACAATAATGTGAGTGTCCAGAAAGTTTATCTAACATCTGATCAATAAAAGGAAGAGGGAAATGATCTTTCTTTGTAGCATTGTTCAACTTCCTATAATCGATGCACATTCTCCACCTAGTAGTAGTCCTAGTAGGAACCAATTCATTATTCTCATTTTTTACCACAGTGATTCCAGATTTCTTAGGAACTACATGTACTGGGCTCACCCACTCACTATTAGCAATTGGATAAATTACTCCTTCATCTAACAATTTGAGCACTTCTTTCTTAACCACTTCACTTATATTTGGGTTAAGGCGCCTTTGAGTCTCCCTCACAGGTTTAGCTCCCTCTTCTAAAGTGATTCTATGCATGCACATGGAAGGGCTAATCCCCTTGATGTCACTCAATCCCCATCCTATTGCTCTATTCAATCTTTTAAGCTCACTCACTAACCTCATCTCCTCCCCTTCACTAAGTTCACTAGATATTATCACAGGTAAAGTGTTGTGATCTCCTAAAAACACATATTTCAGGTTCTTAGGTAACTCTTTCAGCTTTAACTCTAGTGAGGGGTTCTTCTATTCTTTTGCAATGGGGGAAGGTTGGATTCTCCTTAAGCTCCTCTATTTCAGCACCCTCTAAAGTCTCAAGGCAACTGGCTATTTCTGCATAAAAAAAATATCCACATCACTCTCTAAAGTCAAAGCCAGCTCCAATTTATCAGAGGAACCTGTCTGCAAGAAAACATCTGAAACAACTGCATCAACACAATCAATGAAAGAACAATCCTCATATAAAGCAGTTGTAGGAATAGGAGAAGTGTTAAAAATAGAAAATTTCACAGTTTGTCCCAAAACAGTCATTGATAATTTTTCATTCTTAACATCTATCAAAGTATTGGTAGTCACCATAAAAGGCCTACCCAGCAGAATGGTGTGTGCAGATGGTGAAGAATTACCTACTTCCATGTCAAGAACAATGAAATCCACAGGAACTATCAAACCACCAACTTTAACTAACACATCTTCTATAACCCCTTTTGGGAATCTAAGAGATCTATCAGCTAATTGCAACACCATTTTTGTTGGTTTAAGTTCCCCTAATTCCAAATCAAGATAAACAGAATAAGGCATTAAATTCACACTAGCTCCTAAATCACACATGCCCTCAGTACCTTTTCCATTCCCCATAGTAATTTGAATAATAAAGCTTCCAGGATCCTTTAGCTTAGGAGGTAGTTTATGCTGCAAAATAGCACTTGCTACCTCAGAAACTATCACCTTTTCATTCGGCTCATACCTCTTTTTCTTAGTATTCAGTTCTTTGAAGAATTTAGCATAAGCCGGCATGTTCTTAATTGCTTCAAGTAAGGGTAAGTTAATACTTACCTTAGATAGCATGTTGAAGATATCTGAAAACTACTTATCTTTTTTATCATCCTTCAACCTGCTAGGGAATGGTATAGGTGGCCGGTATGGATTACTTGCCTTGTGCAAATCTGGTGTGGGGGACTTCTCCATTGATCCTTCTTTAGCACCTTTGTTCTCTAATTCTCCTTCCTTTTTCTTTTCTTGCTCTCCTGCATTCACAGAGTTATTTTCAACATTATTATTAATTACCTTGCCACTCCTAAGAACAGTCACTGCTTGTGCCTGCTCAGGTTGGTTTGGGAACTTCCCCTTTTGTTGAATCTGCATCTGTTGTGCAAGTTTCCCCACTTGGGTCTCCACCTTCTTAAAAGATGCTTCTAAGGAATCCAGTCTCTTGTTGTTCATCTCTTGGTTTTGAGCACTGACTTTGATGAAAGCTTGTAAACTTTTCTCCAAACTCTCTCTTTTAGGCTGACCTTGATTTGAGGATTGGCCCTGCTGTTGGTTCTGTCTCTGGAGCAAATGGAAAGGCTGTTGAGCATTATTTGTTGTCCAGGAAAAATTGGGGTGACTCCTCCAACCAGGATTGTAAGTGTTGGAGTAAGGATCATTCCTAGCTCTTGGTTGAAATCCCCCCATAGCATTAACTTGCTCAGCTTCATTCCCAAAAGACTCATATGCAGAGGGACATAAATTTGCTCCATGCCCAAATGTCCCACAGATTCCACACACTTCTTGAGTAGATGAAGAAATATTGTTCTTCAAGTTTAGCATCTGAACCTGCCTTGTCAACTCAGCTATTTGACTAACCATTTCAGTATTGGCTTCCAGTTGATTCACCCCCTTGCTTCTTCCCCTTACACTCTTTTATTGAGAATTAGCTCCCAACATCTCAAAGATCTTGTAAGTCTCATCAGCTGTCTTTTCTCCCATGGCTCCCCCAGCTGCATTATCAACTGTGTTCTGAAATTGTTGGGTGAGACCATTA
This sequence comes from Garcia nutans, assembly GCA_947685225.1. Taxonomy (NCBI): domain Eukaryota; kingdom Viridiplantae; phylum Streptophyta; class Magnoliopsida; order Malpighiales; family Euphorbiaceae; genus Garcia; species Garcia nutans. The sequence continues at coordinate 37,727,670 of CANTUV010000033.1, read as the reverse complement.
TAGAAAAACTGATTAAGGAGTTGAAGTGGTTAGTGATGATGTGGACACTGGATCAATAACATCTTGAATCTGTCCCAAGCCTCATGAAATGGCTCTCCTTCGAATTGAGAGAATGTAACAATCTTCCCTCTCAATTCAGCTGTCTTTTGGTGTGAATAGAACTTGCCCATGAACTTGTTATAAACTTGCTCCCAAGTTGTCAGTGAATTTTCAAGCAACATCATGAGCCAGCTCTTTGCCCTATCCTTCAAAGTATAAGGGAAACATCTCATCCTCAACTGATCTTCTGTTAGTCCTCCCAAAGGAAAAGTGTTGAGGGTGGAGTAGAAATCCCGAATAAAGTTCAAAGGATCTTCATTTGGAACTCCATAGAATGATGGAAGCATGTTGTAATGAATGTTCTTCAACTCATAGTTCCTTGCTGCATCTGTCAACCTTATACAAGATGTGGAAGTCCCAATGACATGTCTAGCAAAATCTCTCATGGTTCTTTGTCTTTCTTCAGCCATCTTTACAGATTTTTCAGATTCTGACTCAAAATCCGAAATGTCCTCCTCTGAAGTATCGAATCCGGTGTAGAGCTCAAACTCTTCTCTGCTCCTTTTCACTCTTTGAATTTCTGGAATGAATGGGTGTAGCTCTCCTTCGAGTGATCTCCTGCCTTGCATAAACAAAAATTTCTAGAAAAAGAAATATCAAAAGCAAAAGACAAATAAAATAAAATGGAAAACAATGAAAATAATCTGAAATATTTTATTTATTTATTTATTTTTAAATAAACAATTACGCCAATTAGCTTCCCCGGCAACGGTGCCAAAAACTTGTTGCGCTCAAATTAACTCTACCACAAAGCGTTACTCGCAAGTATACGACACTAAAAGGAAAACTGAATCAGAAAACGCTTTCTGGCCGTTGTCTGATGAAGACAAAACCCGTTGTCTATTGAAGCGATGTCTGATAGCATTTCAGATAACGGTTTTAAAACCGTTGTCTGATGTAGGTTTGCACAACGGTTTTTAATTTTATCAGACAATGGTTTTTGGCCGTTGTCTAATGATGGTTCAGACAACGGTTTCTAATTTTTCATACAACGGTTTTTAACCGTTGTCTGATGGTTTCCACAACGGTTTCTAAATTGTCAAACAACGGTTTCTAAATTTTCAGACAACGATTTTTAACCGTTGTCTGATGAAGGTTTAGACAACATTTTTTGACTGTTGTCTGATGAAGATAAAAATCGTTGTCTATTGAGGCGATGTCTGATAGCATTTCAGACAATGGTTTTTAACCGTTGTCTGAAGATGGTTTCCACAACGGTTTTTAGTTTTATTAGACAACGGTTTTTAACCGTTGTCTGATGATGGTTTAGACAACGCTTTTTGACCGTTGTCTGATGAAGACAAAAACCATTGTAGAAGGATGCTAAATACAATGGTTAATTAATCTAAAACCGTTTGTAGAAGGACGCTAAATACAACCGTTAATTACTGTGGCACACTGAATATTAGACAATAGTTTCAATGTTCATTTTCATTTCACCACCATTGTCTGTTAAACTGTACATTATACATATAAGACAACACTTTACAATGGAGGATTGCAAATTTGGGAATAAAAAAACCTCCACAAATTCAACCATTCAACATATTAACAAACTTAAAAAAAAAATCAACACTATACATATATCACTGAATTATACTATTAGCTTCAACTTGAATGACGCTTCATGAAATATTTGGCGAAGTCAATCCTAATCTCGTTGATGTCGGCATCACTATACTCCAAGTTGCCTCAGCGTAGCCACTGAAAAATGAATCACATTTTGGTTAGCCACATGTGGTAAATACAAAACTATTATATAAAAAATGAAAATAATTAAAATTCTCACCTTAGCTGCAAACTGAAGCTCCTTGTCATAACAGATTTCCTTCATGTACCTCATGACAAAGAGGCCGCAGTCCGTGGCCCCTTTCTGCACAGGATCCCCCTGAAATAGCAAATGAAAACAAAAATGAAGTACCACATGTTACATCCATATGTAAACCCATATGCAAACCAACACATCAACCTAATCACACAACCTAACCTGAAATCTGAACAAACATTCTGAAAAATGAACACAAGACACATCCATATAAAATTTCAGGCTCAACGAGCAAACTCATACTTATAATATACATATTTGCTTTAAATGATAAGAAATGAAAGAAGAAAACATTAAAAGACAAACTTGCTCACATAAAGTATATTGCAAAGCTTAGAATAAAAGAAAAAGAAAATAAAAATCACATAAGAACAAACTCTCCAGTGCAAGAATCCCATCAGTTTCAGGTTCTGCTATAGTTTAGACTTTTAGAGGCATTTCTTAAATTGAAAGAGATAAAAGCTTAGAATAAAAGACTTGCAAGATAGTTTAAGTTCAAGGTCCTGGATAAGCTACAAGCCAACTCCTAACAAAAAGGATTACCTTTAAGGCATCTGTTCAAGCCTTGGTCTATACTCTCAGTTGTTAGAATAATAGCATATTTGAAACTTTCATCTACCAGATCAGATTTCTATCCCTCCAAAAATTAGAAATATCCTCCTTAAAATTCAAATAATGTAGTGCACAAAATAACAAACAGGCCATGTGGCACATAGACTTAGGAGTTGGGAAACATGCTTTCTAAATCAAATGAGATAGAGAATCTGCAGTAATCTTGAAATACAGATTATACCACAACTATGACAAATTAACTTGGTTGAATCTCTGGTGGAGGGGAAGAAAAATGCTGTACACCTAGCTATCCTTACAAGCTGTACACCTAGCTATCCTTACAAGTGCAAAAAAGTGCACATCAACCCTTTCAAAATCCTATGGAAAGTCTAGAAATTTACCAAATCTGAAACCTTTATCAGCTTGTGTTAAGCTATTTAACAACCGCACATTGAGTTCATCCTATCCTTCAATCACTGATGCCAATTCGAATCATAATCTAAAAGGTATTAAGATTGAATGGCGTATCCCCCATACGTATCTGGATAGACAAGCTCAAGTGAACCTATCCAAGACCACCAGCAGTTTGACATTTAACAAGCAAACTCAAGACAACAACTCGAAAGCAAGCTACTTTAAACACTCCATAAAGTTCATTATATTCCTCTTCATAAAGTTCTGGAGTTCCTTTGAACAGTAGTAAAGTATAGGAATTGAAAACATTAATTGGGACATTACCAATGACACTTCTAGCAGTAGGCTGCAGCATGACAATAGCCAATCCAAGATCTCCAATTTTAACTTCTCCATGATGTCCATTAACAAATATATTATCACATTTTAAATCTCTGTGAATAATAGGTGGATTGTGACCATGGAGATAAACTAAACCTTGGAGAATTTGCCTTGCCCAATTCTTTATCGCCTTCATGTAAACATGCTTATGCTTTTTACGGTATTTGATAATCAAAGGCAAAAAATTCATTAATTTCAAGAAGCACAATAATAAAGACACAGAACAAAGTAAAAAAAGAAAACATACTGCCTAAGATTCCCAGATGTGCAGAGCTCAGTAATCATATTAATAATTTTTTTCTTATCATCTTCCCAAGAATTATAGAACTTCAAGATGTTTTCATGTTTCAGTGATCTCAGCAAATGAACTTTAGAATACAACTTTTCCAAATCTGCTGGTCATTGCAAGACATCATCTATCCTCACTTGGTTCCAAGCAACCTCTATTCCTTCTGCTTCATCAAGTGCCTTGTAACTGCCAAAAGAATTCCAAAAAAAAAGGTAAATCCTGAAAAGAATACTCTTTTTTTTTGGTACATCGGAAATTCAAATGAACACTCTCCTATAAAAATAATATATTCTTATTCAGCAAAAAAATTCTTAAAAAAGAGGGAGGTAGAGTATAAGAAGCATACACAGTCTTGAAAGCACCCCTGCCCAAGACCTCATCATACTGTGAAAAAAGAGGGAAATTAATCGCTATCAAGATGAAACAAACCAATCAAACCACAAATTATTTTACAATCAATCTCAATTTAGCAATCAATAATAACTGATCAATAATGTCTTCGAACCAAACAAAATAAAACAAATATTGAATTATACCCGGACATATCTACCAGTTGGATCTACTTCTATGAAATCAGGCTTGGCATTAGAAGGTTCAATTGCAGAATAAGTACCATTATTAGATGCCATTTCTAACCCTTCTATTCTGCAGCTGATAATACTAGTTGTCATTGCTGCCAACGTCGACGAAGAAACAGCAAGTAGAATCAAGAACAAATCGGAAAAAATGTATTCAATTATTGAGGTCAAAACTTTTTTTGGTGTTTTTGTTCGGAGAATGCCTTGGAAGCAATACAGAAGGAATCGAATGCCGATAATTGCAAAAGGATTCGGCATTCAACAACGACGATAGCAGCAGCAGTTGCGACGTCGTTTCCTTCTTGAGGCAATGAACTTTATGAGGTGGACCTAAGATGCCTCTGTTATGACTATTGAAGCCATAGCCTTCTTCGTTCATTATCATTCTTGCTACTTCACCTGCAGCAGCATAAAGCAAATCCCATGTGGCCGGCGGTGAGGAGACTCTGGAGGATCCATTTGGGCTGCCACGGCTAGACCCTTGCCTACACCCACATCCATTTCCAACCCCACAAAGCGTTGATTGCGGTGAACCAGAGACAAGCCAACCCTGCAAGTATAAACGAAAAATCCCCAAATCAGTACATAAGCAAAATAAAAGAACACGATTATAGTGGAGAGCCCCGTAGCTATAACCTGTGCGATTTTACCCAGCTTAGCAGAGCTGCAAGTATCACCTCTACAAAATGTAAATAAATTAGGTCTACAGAGAGAAATCGAAAGAGGGAAAGAGGAGATAGGTTTGTTTAGGTTTATTGCTAAATTTTAAAATAGCCGTGTTTTTTTGCTAAATGGAGGCAAATGAAATTTTTTTTTGGAAATAAAGGGGGGAATTTAAGTGTTAAAAATTTTTGAAGTTTAGACATCCCTCTTTTGAAAAAAATGGATTTTTCAAAATTTTGTTAAATTAACTTTATAAATTCACATATATAGATGACTTATAAATACTAATGTATATACTTGTATATACTAATGTATATATTTGTATATACTTATATATACTAATGTATATACTTATATATACTAATATATATACTTGTATATATATTAATATATACTAATGTATATACTTGTATATACTAATATATATACTTATATATACTTGTATATACTTGTATATACTAATATATATACTTATATATACTTGTATATACTAATATATATATATATTTATATATATACTAACATATAATAATGTATATACTTGTACATACTAATATATTCCTGTATATACTTATATATACTAATATATACTTGTATACACTAATATATATACTAATATATACTTGTATATACTAATATATATACTTGTATATACTAATATATATACTAATATATACTTGTATATACTAATATATACTAATATATACTTGTATATACTAATATATATACTAATATATACTTGTATATACTAATATATACTAATATATACTGATAAATATACTTGTATATACTAATATATACTTGTATATACTAATATATACTAATATATATACTTGTATATACTAATATATACTTGTATATACTAATATATACTTATATATACTTGTATATATACTAATATATACTTATATATATACTTGTATATACTAATAGATATACTTGTATATATACTAATATATACTTGTATATATACTAATATATACTTATATATATACTTGTATATACTAATATATATACTTGTATATACTTGTATATATACTAATATATACTTGTATATACTAATATATATACTTGTATATACTTGTATATACTAATATATACTAATATATACTTATATATACTTGTATATATACTAATATATATACTTGTATATACTAATACATATACTTGTATATACTAATATATATACTTGTATATATACTAATGTATATACTTATATATACTAATATATACTAATATATACTTGTATATACTTGTATATATACTAATGTATATAATTGTATATACTAATATATACTTGTATATATACTAATATATACTAATGTATATACTAATATATATACTTGTATATACTAATATATACTTGTATATATACTAATATATACTAATGTATATACTTGTATATATATTAATATATACTTGTATATACTAATATATACTTATATATATACTTGTATATACTTGTATATATACTAATATATACTTGTATATATACTAATATATACTAATGTATATGCTTGTATATACCTGTATATACTAATGTATATACTTGTATATACTAATATACTTATATATATACTAATATATACCAATGTATATACTTGTATATACTAATATATACTAATATATACTAATGTATATACTAATATATACTAATGTATATGCTTGTATATACTAATGTATATGCTTGTATATACTAATATATACTTATATATACTTGTATATATACTAATATATACTTATATATATACTTGTATATACTAATATATATACTTGTATATACTAATATATACTAATGTATATGCTTGTATATATACTAATATATACTTATATATATACTTGTATATACTAATATATATACTAATATATACTTGTATATACTAATATATACTTGTATATATACTAATATATACTAATGTATATGCTTGTATATACTTGTATATACTAATGTATATACTTCTATATACTATTATACGTATATATATATACTAATATATACTAATGTATATACTACTATATACTAATATATACTAATATATATACTTGTATATACTAATATATACTAATGTATATACTAATATATACTTGTATATACTAATATATATACTAATATATACTTGTATATACTAATATATATACTTATATATACTTGTATATACTAATATATACTTATATATACTTGTATATATACTAATATATACTTATATATATACTTGTATATACTTGTATATACTAATATATATACTTGTATATACTTTAATATATACTTGTATATACTAGTATATACTAATATATAATTATATATACTAGTATATATACTAATATACTAGTATATACTAATATATACTTATATATACTTGTATATACTTATATATATACTAATGTATATGCTTGTATATACTAATGTATACACTAATATATACTTGTATATACTAATATATATACTTGTATATACTAATATATACTTATATATATTTGTATATATACTAATATATACTAATATATATACTTGTATATACTAATATATATACTAATATATACTTGTATATACTAATATATACTTGTATATATACTAATATATACTAATGTATATACTAATATATACTTGTATATACTTGTATATATACTAATATATACTAATATATACTAATATATACTTGTGTATACTAATATATACTAATGTATATACTTATATATACTAATATATACTTGTATATACTTTTATATATACTAATATATATACTTGTATATACTAATATATATACATTAGTATATATATACTAATATATACTAATGTATATACTTGTATATACTAATATATACTAATATATATACTTGTATATACTAATATATACTAATGTCTGACAACGATTTTTTTACTAATGTCTGACAACATCTTATCAGACAACGATTTTTTTTTTACCAAAAAAACACTTGTCTGAACATATATTACACAACGGTCCCTAAAAACCGTTGTCTGTATGCTTGCTTCAGACAACGGTTTGTTTTAACCGTTGTCTGAAACGCTGAATTATACAACACTTTCGAAAAAATCGTTGTCTGAAATATCTTATCAGACAACGGTTTTGTATGACCAGAAAAAGCGTTGTCTGAACATATATTACACAACGGTTCCTAAAATACCGTTGTCTGGTGTGACCAAAATGACACCTAATAGACAACGGCTAAAAAAAACACCAAAAACAGTTGTCTAAAAATTAATCAGACAACGCTTTTTTGGGAAAAAAAAAACAGTTGTCTGTTTTTTTCAGACAATGGTTTTTTCCTTAACCGTTGTCTGATTCAGTTTTTCTTGTAGTGCGAGGTAGCTGTAGCAAAGGTGATCGCCCCAAGGTCGTTCTCTCAAGGAAGCCAAAATGGGTAATTGATTATCAAATTAAAAGTAACAAGTAATTAAAGAAATTTAAATTGCTAAGTAATGAAAAGATTGAATTGAAGTTTAAAACGATAAAAGTAAATTGAGCTGAGTTTTGATTCACTTGATAAAAGGGTCTAGGGTTTGCACTTCTCTACTACTTATTTGCATGAACGGTTATTCCACTTAACTAATTTAATTTCTAAGATTAAATCTAAACAACTTAATTAATTGAGTCAAGGAAATAAGCTCTCGCATTCAAACCTCTTACAATTAATCTTGTTATAATTGAAACAATCTTTTTAATAGGTTATATTTCTAATTCACCTAAGTCCTTAATTGAATTATTCCAGCATTAGACTTCATCTCTCAATCCATCATCTAATTCCTAAAACACACAATTGGTGGCCAATCAATTATATGTTAACAATATTTCATTCAATAAAGGCTAAAGAAATCATTAGTTAAGAGAATAACCAATTCATACAATCATAGTAAATCCATACAAACCCTAGACTAGATCAAATTAGTTCATAATGCAATCAAACATATTCATCTCGTTAATGTTCAAAGAAACCGAAATAGACATGATAATATCCATTCAATAAAAATAAAGTGAATAAGTTCGAGAACAAAACCAAGTTACAGCTCCTTGAAGTTTCTGAAGAATCTCTTGTTCAAAATCTTGCAAGAAGAATGAATCACTGGCATAAACAATCTAATCTAGCTAGTTTTGATCCAAAGTGAAATCAAAATTAAGAAAATAAATGTTAAAACCCTAGCTCTAATCTCTGACGGCTCAAAATCAGCTCCAAATCGTCAACCCCCGTAACCTAGCTCTCTTCTTTCCTTTTATACGAAACGTTTGCTTTAAAATTCGGTGCGCGCTTGGTTCATGAGGGACACGGCCAAGTCATGAGGGACACGGCCGTGTGAGAGCTTGTTGGAGGGACACGGCCACAAGACACGGCCGTGTCCCCTGCAGGTGTTCACCTCTGTGCAATTTTAATCTCTTTCCTGTGGAACCAAGTAAGACACGGCCAAGTGAAGCTTGACTTGGCCGTGTTGGGTCTTTTTGGAGGGACACGGCCAGGTGACTTGGCCGTGTCCCTTGCATGTGTCTACTACTGGGACTTGTTCTTCAATTTAATCTTGGTATGGGACACGGCCAGTGACTTGGCCGTGTCCTCTGCTTGTGTCAGCCACTGCCACTTTCTCCTTCAAATTTGCTTCCTTGCCTTTTTAACCTAACACAAAACTCAAAACAAATCTTAACAAGAAATCAATAAACAATAACCAACACAACATAAACACAATACTAAAAACTTCATCAAAAACGACATAAACATTGAAATAAACTAAAACTACCACAATTAAAGAAAACACTAGACAAACCGATTAAAACTAACAAAATACCTAAATAAAACAATAATTAACATAACAAACAAGACACAAAACTAAAAGAAAAACTAACAAAATACGGTCAGATTGTCGTAAGCTTTTGAACTGTCGTAATCCAGGGCTGAGAGCCAGAAAGGATTAATGAGATGCAAATGTATGCATGTATGCACAAACAATAGACAAACAAGGACAAATAGGATGTTCCTTCCAACCTTATAACATCCACACACGAATGGCGAGTTTCTTTTCCTAGGTATATGGCTAACAAAATACCAACATGGGGAATCTTATTTTCGAATAATTCCCTCGGACGTTTCAATCAATAGTTATATTTTCAAAAATGGAAATCAACTTATGATAATTCCCATTAATTAGGTTTTAATCCATTTAACCAACTAATGTAGCTTTTATGCTATATTGGATTAAAACAAAATTAAGAGGTTTATTATAAATAGATTTCTCATTTGAAAAAGGTAACTAATGATTCATGCCAAAAACAAGCCCATGATTAATTATTCTTAGTATAAACTAGGCTTACAATTGATTTTTGGTATTTCGTAATTGACCTAAATAATTTGCAAGCTCTTTATAAGAAAAGGTTGGATGAAAATAATTTTATTTCTAAGCCCATTGTAAAAAGATTTTAGCAAAAATGGATTTTGGGTTTAGGTCATGTCCAAAGACCATTTTGAAAAGTTTTGAAAATAGCTTTGGTCTTTTGGACTTTAAAGAAAAATTTATTTTGAGCTTACAATATACTTAGGTCATATTAGAAAAAGAACAAACCGAATAAGCCATGATTTAAGCCAAGATAAATTAACCACAGTCAAACAACATGCATTTGGGGTAAAACCTAAGGAAAGTAACTAGGCCAATTACATGAGCTTTAGTCTTTGGGTAAAAAGGCTTAGGTTCCCATAGCAAGTATATACCAAATGGTACGAGGCTATGAGTGGTTATGCCATGCTCGATCTCCATACCTTGAGTGAAAGTATGGTATCCCTTACATAACACAACACGGGTAACACGGGCATCCTAACTCACGCACACGATGCAATCTAATATGATGCAATGGATAATATCATTATAAGAAAGAATAGAATAATATAAAGACCAACAAAATCAACTTCTCTTATCCCTAGTGGAGTCGGCACTGTGAGCGAGGATTTTTGCCCCCACTCCAGGTGGAATGGTTCTTGCAACTTCGGCACTGTTTAGGCTCGGGCCTTAGAGATCACGGACCTAAGTCCGGAGAAAATGGAGTCGCCACCCAGACGGGCCAGGAAAAAAGAAAGGGGTGGATGACTCGATTCCTAAGGAATCCCCAACCCCCTAATGGGTTTGGAAAGTTGGGTATGTGTGGGGAAGGTGAGAAATGGCCCAGCAGCCCCACAATTCCTGGTTCATTGGAACTGCCTATTTTATAGGTCTTAATATTATAGAATTCTTAAGTATAATAATATTATCCATATTACATACAATAATTGAAATAAAGCATCGATATATTGAAAATCAAAACAATGTCCAAATAAAGCAAATAAATAGACATCCATCCGAGGATGGAAACATGTCCTTACATCCCATGCCTAAATAGGACACCCACCGAAAGGTAGAAATATGTCCTTTACATTGGTTCTAAAATAGAAAAGAAATTTAAATTACATGATATTTAACTAATGAGGTACCCACCAAATGGAAACATACCTCTTACAACATTTGAAAATCTAAATAAATCGATAAAAGTAAATAACCATTCATCTTAAATAAATCATTCATCAAAGGTATTAAATATCAATATAAAGTAAACATCCATCCATGATAAACTAAATAAATCAAGCATTGAACTTAAATAAATTAAAGCATATAAAATAAATCAAAGCATAATCAAATATAAAATTGAATAAAGCAAGTAAAGATTCAAATTAGAGCTACTGTTTCCATTTAAGGTTCTTTATTTAATGTGTTTAGGGTTTTGGAATTTATGGGCTTAAGCTACTGTGAGTTTTAATGGAATTGAAATGGATTAAAATTTTATGATTTAAGAAGTTGGTAAAGTTCTTTGATTAACCAAATTAGGGTTTAGAAGAGTGAAATCATGAAATTAGGGTTTGGGCACTTCAAAACATTAAGTTTATGACTATTAGCTACTTACTATGTTGAATTTTAGGTTTATGAGGTTTTAAGGTTTAAAGGATTAGGGTTTAGAAGAATTAGGGTTTAAGGTTTTAAGGGAGTTAGGGTTTACTGTTTTGGATTTTAGAGTTGAATTAAGGTTTTAGAATTTTTGAATTAGGGTTTCGAAGAATGCATTAGGTTTTAGGATTTGAAAAACACAATTGATAATTGTATGAAACTTTATGAAAATAAACAAAATGATTTAAGGTTTAGAGAAACAGAAAAGATATTTTTTAGGGTTTATGGAAAGAAACAAATTTAATTTATGATTTTGAAAATTTGGAAAGCAAATTAGGGTTTTGAGATTTTGAAGAAACAAAAACAACAATTTTAAACTTTTTGGAAAACAAAGCAACGAATTAAGGTTTTTAAACTTTAGAAAAAGTGAATTGAGGTTCTACGGTTTTTGGTTTTAAAGAAACATAAACAACAATTTTAAGATTTTTGAATAATGAAGCTACTGTGAATTCATGAAACAAATAAAGAAATTCATACCTTCGTTTGTTGGTTTCTCCAAAAATCACTTCTTGGATGAATAAGAACAAAGACAAGCTTTGCTGCCTTTGATGGATTGAATTGTTTGTTCGCTCTCTCAAAAAATCAGATTGATTCAAAGTTTTCCTCCTCAGTTTCAGTCTCAATTTTTCTTTAGATTTCTGTCCCAATTTTCGATCCCTTTTTGTGATGTTTTTGGTGTTATTTATAGAATATTTTTTTGATTCCTTCTAGTTATTCATGGAATATATCATTAATTAAGAAAAGGAAACCGAAACCTAATTGTATTAGGTTTCGAAAAAATTTACGTCGAAAAATTTCGCTGGTGAAAAAAAACTGCTGCGGAAAAATTGCGCTGGCAAAAAAGCTGCGGCGGCTGGCTGCGGCAGCGGGGCCAAAATTGTCCTGCGGGCCATTTCGCTGCACTAATTTTCGGACGACGATTTTTTCGTCTTTGATTTTTCCGTCGCCAATTTTTATTTATTTTGTTTATTATTATTATTATTTTTTTCTTTTTATTTTTTAATTAATAAAAATTAGATACTAAAGCAAATATTATTTAATTAAGATAACACAAAAATTATTTTGGACTAATTAAAATATATTGGACCACATAAAAATTATTTTGGACTAATTAAAATATATTAGACTGAACTGGGTCAAAAAAAGTTTTGGTCAAAAAATCGGTAGCGCACGAGTTGTTGGGCCCGTGGCTTGTGTTGGCAGCAATTGCACTTGCAAAAATGGGCGTAGCGGGCCAATTCGCCCCCAGATGCCATTGGCTACGAAATTGGTGTCCCAATTCGCCCCAGATTATTTCTGCGGTAAATTGGGCTGACGCGCGACGCTCACCGATCCGTACGATTTTTTATTTTTATTAAAAATAACTATGAAATAATATTAGTAATTAAAATATTATTAAAATAAATAAAATATCATAAAAAATTATTTTAGACTATCGGATTTGAATGGGTCAAAAATTAAGGGTCTACAGGTAGAATGTTAGCAGAAATATGTTACTTTGAAAACACATGATGGGAAGGATGTAGTGGTGTCCAGTGAGTGGATGCACCTCTCTTCCATATTTATTTCAGCCATTTCAGCTAGGAGGATGATCTAAAAAGGGTGTCAGGCATATCTGGCTAATGTGGTAAATACCAGAGTGGGAAGGTCAAAGCTTGATAGTATACCGACAGTTGCAGAGTTTCCTGATGTGTTTCCCAAGGAATTGCCAGGGTTACCTCCAGAGAGAGAGAGAGGTAGAGTTTGTTATCTATTTGATGCCTGGTATCACTCTCATATCTATTACTCCTTATTGGATAGCACCTGCGGAATTGAAGGAGCTGAAGGTGCAGTTGCAGGAGTTGCTAGATAAAGGGTTTATTTGCCCTAGTGTATCACCTTGGGGAACACCAGTGTTATTTGTAAAGAAGAAGGATGACACCTTGAGATTGTGTATTGATTACCGATAGTTGAATAAGGTGACTATTAAGAACAAGTATCCATTACATCACATTGATGATCTGTTTGATCAATTGAAGGGGGCAGCCATGTTTTCTAAGATTGACTCGAGATGTAGATGTACCCAAGATGGCTTTTTGCATAAGGTATGGGTATTATGAGTTTTTAGTGATGCCTTTTGGATTGATTAATGCACCTGCCACATTCATGGATTTAATGAATTGGGTGTTCAGGCCATACTTGGATCAATTTATTGTAGTGTTCATTGATGACATTTTGTTCTACTTTCGCAGAAAGGAAGAGCATGACATGCATTTGTGAATTGTATTGCATGTATTGAGGGATAAATAATTGTATGCCAAGTTATCTAAATGTGAGTTTTGGTTGGATCAGGTGACTTTTCTCGGATATGTTGTTTCAACAGAAGGTATTAGAGTTGATCCGAGTAAAGTTGAGGCAATTTTGAATTGGAGCCCATCGAAGAATGTGAATGAGATTAGAAGTTTTCTAGGATTGGATGGTTATTATAGTTGGTTTGTGAAGGGATTTTCCATGATAGCTTTACCACTCACTAGATTACTTTGAAAAGATGTGGAATTTGTATAGACAATCGATGTCAGGCAAGCTTTGAGCAGTTGAGAGACATGTTGACTCAAGCTCTAGTTCTTACTCTACCTATAGAAGGCAAACTATATGTGATATATAGTGATGCGCCACATAATGATTTGGGTTGTGTGTTGATGCAGGAGGGTAGAGTTATTGCTTATTCTTCCGAGAGTTGAAGCCTCACGAGTTAAATTATCTGACTCATGATTTAGAATGGCGGCCATTGTCTTTGCATTAAAGATTTGGAGACACCATTTGTATTGAAAGAAGTGTTTCATCTACACTGATCATAAGAGTTTAAAGTATCTAGGTGTCTAGAAAGAGTTGAATTAGAGGCGATGGTTAGAGCTGATTAAGGATTATGACTACTTGATTGATTATCATCCTGGCAAGACAAATGTAGTTGCAGACGCCTTGAGCCAAAAGGCAATGGCAGGGATGACGGCCAATGCTCTCATGTTACTTGTGGAGTTGAGAGCATTGCATGCTAGGTTTGAGGTTTGTGATGATAACACTCTTATAGCTCAGTTGCAGGTGAGGCCATTATTGCTTAATCATATTAAAGAGGCACAAAGATCAGATTTAAAATTGCAGAAGATTGTGGAGGATTGCAAAAAGGGGGAGAGCAAAGATTTTATGGTGAGGGATGATGGTAGTGTATGTTATAGAGATAAATTATGTATTCCTGATGATGTGGAATTGAGGAAGAGAATTCCTTATGATGTGGAATTGAGGAAAAGAACTTTGGAAGAGGCACATCAATCTCCTTTTGTTTTGAATCCTAGAAGTACCAAGATGTATCATGATTTGAAGAAAGTAGTACTAGTGCTCAATTATGAAAAAGGAGATAGCAGAGTTTGTGTCTAAGTGTCTCACATGTCAGAGGGTGAAAACTGAACACCGGGCTCCTTCAGATTGTTGCAGTCTTTACCAGTGCCTGAATGGAAGTGGGAGCGAGTGACTATGGACTTTGTATCAGGACTTCCTTTGACCCAAAAGAAACATAATACAATCTGGGTGATCATTGATAGGATGACCATGTCAGCTCATTTTCTTCTAATGAGGATGGATTACTCTCTTGATATGCTGGTTGAGCTATATATTAATGAGATTGTGAGGTTGTATGGAGTTCCAGTTTCATTGATATCAGATCAAGATCCCAAATTTACATTTAAATTTTGGAGGAGTTTGCAGGATACTTTGGGTACTCAGCTATTTTTCAGTATAGCATTCCATACACAAACAGATGGACAGTCAGAGAGAGTGATACATGTATTGGAGGATATGTTAAGAAGTTGTATCATCAGTTTTGCCGAGGGCTGGGATAGACACCTACCATTGATTGAGTTTGCTTACAACAATAGTTTCCATACCAGCATTTGGATGGTACCATTTGAGGCCTTGTATGGCAGGAAATGTAGGACACCTTTGTGTTGGGATGAGGTTGGGGAAAGATAGCTAGTAGGCCCAAATGTGATCGAAGAAATAGAAGAGAAAGTGAGGATGATTCAGGATCATTTGAAAGAAGCTTAAGACCGACAAAATTCCTATTCATATTTGAAGAGGAAAGATACGGAGTTCAGTGAAGATACAAAAATCCAAAAGGCATCACTAAAAACTCATAATGCCCATACCTCTTGCAAAAAGCCATCTTGTGCCTTCATGCTCGACTTCGGGCTTCATTATTTGTTGTCTACGGGCTAGATACCGGGTGTCAAAATTGACAAAAATAATAACTCTGAAATTTGAATATTATGTAAGGTCATTTGGGCCCAATGCATGTGACTGTAATATGTGATGACTTTGAATGAAGTATGAAACTAATATGCAATTTGCATGTTACATTATAGAATTCAAATGAAAAGCATTATGCATTATCTACTTTAAATTTTATTCTTGTCAAACTATGTAGTACAAGGCTGTTAGCTTAGCACGAATTATTTATTGCGCAGGTGATAGAGTTGGAACTGAGGACCCTGCTAGATCTGATCAGGTCTAGGGTTTTGGGATTCCTTTTATTTTGCCACAGGACCAGAGCCACTTGCAAGCATGTATAAATTTACTTTGTGTAATTTGATATTTTTATGTACATTATATTTGCATAATATAAAAATTATGTACTTGTGTAGCTTTTGGACTAAGTGTTATAAACTTTTATGTGAGTATATGTATTTGAGAGTATTTTGGAAATAATTTAGGAAATTTTAATTCATGGAGTTTTCTTGGAGAATTGACTGATTAAATGTATATTGGGACTGTATTTCTTTTGACAGGTTGAGTTAATTGATTTTTGGAAAGTTCCAAAATACAGACAAAACTCTGGCAAAATTTTTCTAGAGATTTTCTTTAAAATATGCATTTTAGTACTTTTAATTTTTAACAAAGAGTTTTATTTAATTATTAAAGCATAGTTTAGGTTTTAAAATATTATAATTATAATTATTTTCTTTTTCTCTTTGATTTTTATGAAAATTTTGGTAAGACGGGAATGTTGACATCCTCGTACTATGTATGCATATTCTACATATATCGGATGCATGTGTTATATGTATATGAGTTGTGAGGGTGTTACACTTATGGTGAGGGAAGACAAAGCGAACTTATGTGCACTTATTATTGAGTTTTGGGAGAATACTGAGGATAAGGTGAGGTAAAGACTATGATTGTGAGCTTTGGCCTTCTACCTTACTATTGAGGTTTTATTCAGAGGGGATCTAGGTTGGGGCCTAATTGACTTGGTTCCAATGATCCTGCAAATGGAGGACTTATGTTCTATTACTACACTATTATTAGCTAAGACCATTATCAGTCTGGATAGGGTTTATAGAGCTCTAAGAGAGTGGTTTGTGACTCCTATTCTCCTTTAGGTAGATATTATTATTATTATTATTATTATTATTATTAGTCTTTTGCTGAGAGATTTGGCCAAGGGACCACCTTTGTATTGTGGCTATGCTGGCTAGGCTTCTTGTCACACCCCACTCTTGGTTTGGGGAGGAGGCATAATAGTCTAAGGGTTTAGGTCATTTTAATGCGTCGGAAATGCGCAGAGCCATGTTTGCCCAGGATCTTTCTACATGCTCATCTTTTCTTTATACAACCTAATATTATACTATTTTTTTTTACTAATATTACAACCTTACATTACTTTTGCAATTTCTTACATAACTCAGTTTGACTATTGTCTTGCACTTTCAAAGTCGGCACCACAAAATCTTGCCTTTATACTTGCACTCAATACTGAAAAAAATAGAGTGAGGGGTGAACCGTATACTTTGTGAGTGCTCTTGCTTTTTAGTGTGTGTTTTAGTTTCACTTTACGTTATTAACCAGTTAAGTGTCTTATTAAAGTTTATGCAATATTCACTGTTCAGTTCAGCATACTAGCATACCAATACACCGTTTAAATCATACAACATATTTAAATTCAAGGTAGGTACAGTAGCATTTTAAACATTAGCATACAATATATACAATATATTTAACTTATGTACTGTCACACAACATTTACAATCATGGCATAATCATAGTAATTCATGGCAGGTTCAATAAGTAATATTCACAACATATTCTCAATACATAAATTCATGACAAAGTCATAACAATAGCAACTTAAAAGTAATACTCATTATCAATGTTTAATTTTTTATTTCCTAATTGAGAATTTGGTTAATATATATACACATATACATATAACCCTTTGGTTACAATGATATACTAATAACAGAAAATGTATTTTACTTGACTTGAGTATAATAAAATATCAGTTTTTTTAACAAGCATTCTAAGTATTTATAATTGTACATATACTAAATTTAAATTTCACTTGAGTACTCTCAATTAGCACTTATATCATATTTGCTTGGCCATAGTAGGTATTTGTACTTGAGTATAACAAAATACTTTAATTTTGGAAATCTGATGACAGTATAGAACAGAGTTAGTCTGGTGACTGTATATAGAGGTAGCCGAAGGCTTGATTTTCAGGGTGGCAACTTCTCCCTTATGTGCATTTTAGAATACTAGTGTACACTGCCTAGTAGTTTAACACCACTAGGATTGGGCTCTGTTAACATGATTATGAGAAAAATTAGCTTAGTCATCGGGTTAGTCTCAGAAGGCTCACCTGGAAGGTCATACTTGAATCAGTATGGCTTATTTACTACACATATGTACATTTTGGCCATTACTTTAATGTTTATTTATTTGGATGTTTAATACTATATGCTTGGATTTACTTATTTATAATGTTCTTTGATTACTCACTTTAGTAAAATTATTTATATAACTTAGCAAGCATAACTAGTCGTACTTTATGACTACTCTAACTTATTTAATTTTCTATTACTCTAACGTTTTCATAACTATTATTTAGCACTTTTGTTTTTATACCAAAATTGTAAGTACCTTTAGAGTTTAAATTTCACATTTAATTTTTTTTATGTTTTGTAGCACTTAGTATTCAGCGCATCATAATAATATTGTACTTTGCATTATTATCAACAACACCATTGTCTTCCTTTTACCACAAAGGATAGTAAAATAGTCACTTTAGTCTTTTAGATTAATTAGTTACTTTTAGTTACTAGTCATGTGTTATCTTATAAAAATGGAAAGACGAATTTTGTCTTTGATTTATCTTATACTCAAGCTTACTAATAAGCCACTAATATCTCATGCAAGCTAATTATATCCAACATCATATCATATTTATCTCATATTAAATAACCTATGCAAATCTTCATATCACCATTTATCTCAAACTATTCAACTTAATATCATAATAACATTTGGCCAATCTTATAGCAAACCATTCAATCAACTTCTCATATCATCATTTATTTCCAAACATTTAGCATGTTAAATATCAACATGTATATCAAGTACATCTCAGCTAACATTATATTTCTTCAACAATTTATTTAATTAAAGACACAAAATAAAATAACTTAATTATTCCACATGCATATTGTTACTCAAGTAAAAATTCTAATATACAAGTCTCAGATAATTCAGATTCCATGATTTACATATACTTGTTACATGCAAGTTAATTTTTTTTAAATTAACTTACTTAACATATACCTACACCAGAACAACATCTTTAAGAGCATAGAAATTATAAGAACATTGCTAATTCTTCCTTTTCGTATGCTGTTTATAGATTTGCTCTAATCTTAACAAATTTACTTTTAATTCACATAAAGAAAACAGAACATAATAGTCATTCAAATCACGGTTCATACATGCATATTCTTCATTTTAAGTGCAACATTTAACCTTCTTAATCTTTAAATAACATTTAAACCTTCTTAATCTTTAAATAACATTTATTAAGTTTCCAAACGTAAAACTTATAATCTATCCTTGATGAAAATTTATTTCTATTAAAGATTTAACTTTCATCCATTTTTTTTATATGCAAGTGATTCTAAGCCCAAAAATTCCTTTCCTTCTTTCTTCAAGTAAAAATCCATTTTTTTTTATCATTTTAAACTTTAAAACCTGAGTAACTATGCTTCCATTTTTATCTTATTTTAGTTCTCAAACAAGTCCCATTCCATAACAAGTTATTAGCAAACAATACATGTAAACAATTTTTAAAGGTTATGAGCACTCATCTTTTAAATGTCCTCAAGTCTTGATTTAGAGAAAGCTCTTTAAGACCTCTAACTTCTATAATCAGCCCCTTCATTGCTGTATTTCTTCCTTCTCAAAATTGCTCACTCTTTCTCTGGGTTTGAGTATGGGGGAAGAAGAGGGTTTGCATGTAAAAAGTCTCTCTTCTTTAACTTTTAAGTTTTGAAAAACTATTTGAAACTTGAATCTTTTTGGGTTTTAAATTTAGATTTTTAAAGCCCTTTTATAATGCATTTCATGGCTGTAACACCCTTACACCCTATATACGCATAATATATACACCTCGTATATGTAAAATACATATATATAAATAAAAATGTCATTTTAATTTACAATAGAAAATTAATTCCTTGATATAAAAAATAAATATAACTTATAACAAAGTAATTTATAAATAAAAAAAATATATAAGTCTAGTATTTCAACAAATTTTGAAGTAAAATTTTCAGAAAATTTTTTCAGAGTTTTATCTATAAACTGAACATTTCCCAAAAACCAATCAGAACACAACCTACAAAAAACTACACTCCCAAAAAAATTAGAATCATTGCTCGCCATTCAGCGCCATCCACTAGCCATTCGACCAAGATATGATGGCACAATGATTCTAATTTAGTACCCATGACTGACCCAGCTCCTAGAAGCGAGATGGAACCCAAAACTCCAGCAAAAGAGTTTGAACCAACCTCTATCAAACCCATGTGAAGCTGTTTGAGCGTTAAAAAGGAAAATTTATGGCTCAAGATGCAGAGGTGAGTTAGAATTAACATTTAGAGTTTGATACTTTAGAGGAGTGACACCAATATGAACAAATTTGTTAGTTTTTCATCACCCAAGGTAAGCATGGTTATTTCCCAACCATTGGTTCTTTTAATTTTATGTCTGAATGTATTGTTTTGATTAGAGGAATTGGGTGGGATTCATTTTTTTGATGATGGATAATCCAATTTATGTGGAATTAGTTAGAGAATAATCCAATTTATGTGGAGTTAGTTAGAGAATCCTATGCAACCTTTGATTTTATCATAACTAATCAGTTTAATTTAAACACTCCAAATTTGGTTAAATTCCATTTGACGGGTCAGATGTTTAATTTCTCCTTGACTGAATTTAATAAGGCTTTGTAGTTCAAAAAAAAGGCAACATGTTGTGGTTTTTCAGATAAATTTAAAGTTGCTGATGATTTTGTTGAATTTTATGAAAATATACATGCTTTATATGACCATAACAAGTCGAAAGACTTATATTTTAAGAAGCCCAATTTAAAATATGTGCATAGGTTTCTTAGTGTACTCATTCTAGAAGAAATGATGCATTATGCTTGGTTTCTAAGAAAAAATTATATTTCTTTTATGTGGTGTATGATTAAGAAACAGGAGGTCAATTTAGGATTTTGGTTAGCAAGTCAATTCACCAATATCATTTTGTCTAAATGACTATTGATCCTAGCCGGTCCTATTGACTCTTAACACTTTGGATGAAATGGGATTGCTGTGAAATGAAAATGGCATTTTTTTTTCTATAACTCCTACAGGGCCTGTCATACGAGATCAGAGGGTTTTCTGAAAAGTTCCATATAGTCATATGAACAATACTCATCTCTTTAACTCATCAAGTCAGACAATGCTACAATGAATTTTGAATAAGCTTGATTGAATTGAAAGGTGTTTGGAACATTTAAAGGAGAGTAGCGATCAAATGAAAACTCAAGTCATTGAGGTTGAAAGAGAAGTTATATGATCAACCATAGTGCTTGAAATGCACTAAGCCCCTTAGCTTGCTCTCGCCAAATTTAGGGGAGTCCTTTGTTCTCAATTCCTTTTTATTATTTGTTTTGCTACATTGAGGAAACTATAGATTTTAAGTGTGGGGGATAGTTATTATTGGATATGTTTTTGGCTCATATGCTTTTTACTGAATTTTGTTGATTAGCTCATTGTCAATTTTTAGGACATTTTCTCTTGATAAGTTTTTGAGTGCATTATTTGCTAAATCATTTTGTGTCTAGTAACTTTAGATGCTGCCCCCTTTGAGACAAATTTTTTAAGAAAAAATTTCTTGGACCTGTTGTTCTCGTGCTTTATGATTTTTAGCCTGAGGCCTTATTTTATCTTTTAATTGATTTGGATGTAATATTTTGAATCTCAAATTACTTATGCAACCTTAAAATTGACTATTCTAGTTTGATTCTTGTTAATTCACTTGTTATGAGCAATTTTAATTAATATATATTATTCATATAAAATATTTTAAGAGCGTTTTATCTGTGTTGTTCTTGTTTAATCAACTTAATTGGTTGGGATCATATAGTTAGACTCATTTAATCTGTCATGAGTTGCTTGAAATGAGAAATAAGTTGAGAAATAAGTGAATAAATAAGATCCTAAAATTTTGAAAAGTGAACAATTTACTCTGTTAGTTAAAGAATATGAGTAGAGCTAGTAGTCACTTGATTTTATGACCAATTGAGTAACTGAGTGCTGGCATAACAAATGTTTGCCCTCGCCTCAAAAGATTGATGATATGTTAGGTAAGCATAAATGTGTTCAATAATAATAATAATAACAAGCTATGGATTATGTGGCAAGCTAATGTGTTTTCTAGTTTGTGATTTTATGGATGTGCCGCAAGTCCTTTCTTGTGAAGTTACATGTTTGAGTTCCAATTATCAATTTCGTCTTTGTGGTATTTATGGCTATCATTCCAGGACTAGGCGTCAATTTATGTGGAACCATTTGAACTTTTTGTCTAATTTGTCTCGGCCTATGATTTTGGGTGGTCAAAGTGAGCCTGATCTTGGGGGTATTCAAGATTTTATTGATTGTATCAGTGATTGTGGTTTGGTGGATATTCCCTATACTGGCCCGAAGTTTTCTTGGACAGGAATGCGATCCAGTGGTAGAGTGTGGTAGTGCATAGATAGAGTTCTTGCTAATGTTGCCTTTTGTGATGCTTTTGATGTTTTGAATGTTAGATACCTGAATAAATCTACTTCGGACCACTCACCCATGTTGTTTTCATGTCGTAAACTCTCTGATAAAGTTCCCAAGCCATTTAAATTTCAGCACATGTGGGTGCAGCATGACAATTTTCTTCCTTTTGTTCGTGATCGCTGGAATTCTTCCTTTAATGGAGGAGGTATGAGAGGCCTGTTTACCAAATTGCAGGATATGAAAAAAGGCTTACGAGACTGGAATTTTTCTACATTTGGTAACATCTTTGCTAGAGTTGCTGAGGCTGAGTTTGTTGTAGAGGAGGCCAAAGCAGCCTATGCCAGAGATTCCTGTACCGAAAATCAGAGGGTCTGGGAGGAAAAACAAGCTCAGTTGTTGAAAGTTTTAAAGCTTGAAGAGCTTTACTGGAAACAAAAGGTGCATATTAAATGGTTCAAAGAGGGCAACAAAAATACCAAGTTCTTTCATAATTTTGTGAAGATGAGGCGTAAGCTCCATCGCATCACGTCCATTGTTGGCTCTGATGGGGTTCGACGTTATGATCAGCAGTCCATTGGGGACTTGGCTGTGGACTTTTACTCATAGATGTTTACTGCAGAGAGACCGTCTTCGGACACTGAGGTGAATGCTATCCTTGAGTATATTCCGCAAATTGTTTCTGAACAGGAGAACTTGGTTATTGCTTCGGTTCCGGATGAGGATGAAATTAAAAAAGCAGTGTGGCAATTGGATCCTACAAGTGCCCCCGAGCCCGATGGCTTTGATGGCTTTTTCTTCCGCCATTGCTGGAATATTGTTTCATGGGATGTAGTTAGTGCAGTCAAAGAATTCTTCTTGGGTCTTCCTATGCCGTATGCGTTTGGCAGTGCTCAAATCATTCTCCTGCCCAAAAAAGAAGCTCCTACCTCCTTTGGCCATTATCGTCCGATTTGCCTAGCAACATTTATAAGCAAGGTGTGCACCAGGATCCTTGCTAACCGTATTTCTGGTGTATTAGATCGCATTATTTCTCCTGAGCAAGCAGGTTTTATGAGAGGCCGTTCCATTCATTCACAGGTTATGCTTGCTGGTGAAATGATTCATGAATTGGACAAATCCACTGATAGTTATAACTTGGCTATTAAACTGGACATGGCCAAAGCATTTGATAGAGTTTCCTGGGAGTTCCTACAGACGGTCATGAGGAAATTTGGCTTTTCTTCGGAGGTTATTCATCTAATTATGAGTCACCTATCAGCCACCCGGTTTTCAGTTATGGTCAATGGGTTTTCTTATGGTTTTTTCAAGCCTTCCAAAGGAGTAAAGCAAGGTGATCCCCTTTCTCCTTTATTATTTATTCTGGCGTCAGAATCATTTTCGAGGGTTTTGAATTCTATAATTGATTCTGGGAGAATCACTCATTACAAAGTTTGCAAGCGATGCCCTAAGATTTCCCATTTGGCCTTCGCTGATGATCTTCTTGCTTTTATTCATGGTGACGATACTTCTATTACAGGTTTTAAACAATTTTTGGACCGATATCAAGCTGGCTTGGGTCAGTTAATAAACTTCGATAAAAGTGCATTTTACTGTTCTACTAAGGCATCCAATGGGGAGATTGCTCACATATCTAGCTTACTGGCTATAAAGAAGGAAGATTTGCCTTTCATTTACTTGGGTACACCCATCCACCAGGGCATGAACGGGGCTATACATTGTGGGGACCTTCTTGCTAAAATTGATGGATATCTTATGGGGTGGTTGAAGCGGTTTTTGTCCCCAGGGGGTTGGTTAACTCTCATTAACCATGTCATATAGGCAATACCGCTGCATATGATGGCATCTCTGTTGATTCCGAGCCCTGTTATCAGTATCATAGAGAGGAAAATTGCAACCTTTTTCTGGGGGCAAGACGGATCGAAACATAAATATCATTGGGTGTCTTTTAAAAAAATGACTTTTCCAACCAATGAGGGTGGGCTAGGGATCAAATCACTGAAGGCAATTCAGGACACCTTCTCGGTTAAAAATCTTTGCCATTACAGGAACTCTGCCTCTCTCTGGGCAATTTATATGCGATCTAAATACGACAGACGGGGGGAATGAAATTTCTTCCAACTGATTCTCCAGGTTCGAAGCAACTTTGTCGTACAGCTGGAAAATATACTGAGTCATTGATGGAGACAGATCTTACAGGAGTGGGGCTGACCAAAAGAGGTTTAAGTTCGCTGTAGTTTATGACTTGGTTCTTTCTAAACATAATGTCAGCTTGAAGTTCCAATCCATTTGGGACGAATCTATACCCCGAAAGTTTTCTGTCTTGTCATGGCGTGTCCTTCATTCTAGCCTTCCATTACCAGCTAGATTGCAAAAAATGGGGATTCAATTGGCTTCCATGTGCCCTTTCTGCAAGAGGGATATTTCAACGATGGATCATGTTTTCTTTGGATGTGTGTTGGTACAGAAGGTTTGGAATTTTTATAGACCCCAAATTTTGCCTCTCACGAAGTATAAGGCTCGGTCCTTGCACCAGGAACTGATGATATGGTGGCTACATACTAAAGGGGCCAGTTTGAAGAGTAAGTTATGTAAAATTGTTCCTGTCTCTATTTTATACAATATCTGGTTGCAGTACTGTCATATTACATGGGGAGGAGAAACGTTTTATGTGGATGCTCTCATGTTGAAGGTTAGAAGTTCTGTTATGACGTGGGGAATCTCCAACTCTCATGCAAAATTTGCCAAGAATTGCACTACTTATAAAGACATCCTTCCAGCGAGATTTGGCACGGTTATTCAACGGCCAAAGCTGGTTTACTGGTCCAGGCCACCGCAGGGATGGTGTAAGGTTAACGTGGATGCTTCATTCGCTGGGTCTGTTGCTTCGGCTGGTGCCATCATTAGAGATGACAAGGGTACCTTTATAACAGCACGTTGTTTCACTCTTCAGGCTGAGGATGCGCATAATGCAGAGGTGCAAGCTCTCTTCCATAGTCTCAGCTGGGTTCAATCATTAGGCTATTCTCAGATTGTTACAGAGGTTGATGCAACGGCTGTTGCTGAGTTATTGTCGAAGAAAAAGCCACCTTTCGATAAGCTTGGGAGCTCTCTCGTTGTTTCTGCTTCATGTGTTTTCCGTGAGGGGAACCAAACAACTCATTTCTTAGCTCTTTATAGTAGGATCAATTGTGTCTCCAAAACTTTTTATGAACCTTATTGACTTGCCCAAGTACATTGTGGGAGTTGTATTAACCGATTTGGCTTTGCCATATTTTCGATATTAATAAAGTTATTGGTGGTGCCGCCCACCTTTAATAAAATAAAATAAAATAATAATAATAATGTTCATGACACTAATTTTTATATGACTCGACGGTTTGTATGTTGCCTTCTATATGTAGCTAGCTTTCCACTTGGTAATTAATTGTCATTAAAGTAAGGAAAAATTCTTGACATTTTATATTATTAATGTTATTAATTGAGTTGCTTGTTCTTGTGAATTAGCGAGAAGCTTGTTTTATAAATTTTTAAACTTTTGTTGCCACTTTGTTTGAGGTTATTTAAATATTATAGTTTGAGTTGAGAATTGATGAATGTGGGGTAGTGCTTTTAAATTGTAAAGTGCATGAGGGAAAACACAGTTCAAGTATAGGAAAATTTGATAGTGAGTAAATTTTGCTTATATTTATGAGGATAATTAAGCTTTTATTGGATGATTCTACTGATCTTGATATGTTTTTGCATACGACATAACTTACGAAAAGAAAAAAAAGCCAAGTTGAAGAAAGATGTGAGAAGTAGTTGGAAAAGGTCTTGGGTGTAACTCATGGGCAAGGCTAGTGCCCAAGGGGGTCTGATGCTAGAAAATTACATGGGCCAGCTGGGAATCCTGATTTATTTGGGACACATGAGCTATGAATTTTGGCAAATTTCCAGAGATATTCGAATTTATTTATTTCCTTATTAAGTAGACAATATTAAGAAATTTTAATAGCTGTTAATTTTTATTTATTTATATTTATTTTCCTAATTAGAGTAGGAAACTTGAAGGTATAAAAGCCAAACTTTTGGTAGCCCTAAGGACTTCTTCTTCTTTTTTCTCTAGATCTGTTATTCATGTTTTCCACCAGACAATGGAATATATTTATTTTGGTTTTTCTTCAAAGAATGTGTAACTAAACTTAAATTCAATTGAAGGGGTAATCAAGTTTTTCAATTTTTTAAGATTTGTGAGATCTAATTAACTCTTTACTTGTTTGCTTTAATTTCAGTATTTGTGTATGTTCTGTAGCTCAATCTTATTATTATTTTGCTAGTTAAGAAATATGGCACATTGCTTGATTAGCTGAATAATGTATAGTCATTCAAAACTTAGAATTCATAATTGTTCTTAAGCTTTTGATACTTGTGAAAATTAGGCGTAGTACTAAGAAGATACATAATCTAATTTATAAATTCCACAATAAAATTTGTTGATTAGAATTAGGTCATTCTAAATCTTAAAGTTATTAGTGGGTTAAATCCTAAAGGGTATCCCTATAGGGTTATTCAATAATAAGAATTAGTTATTGAGCGTCTCTTAACTAATTTATCAAATAAGAAAAGATTGGCTAATGCGAGTGTCTAGATTAGCTAAAACTAATTTACTGAAGGATTAAAATAAATTATTCTTATATCAATCATCAGATATAAAAATTGAAACCAAGATTATTCCCTGCGATTAAAATCATCAACATTTTTATTTTCCAAAGTTAATATGTTGTTGTCTATTTATTTAGTTTTAATTTCAATTTTGAATTTATTTTAATCTTCAATCATAAAACTCCCCATTTAATTTTATTTAGCATACACTTTAGGTTTTCAAGAGAAATTAATTTAAGTAATCAATTCCCCGAGGATTCAACCCCATTCATCATTTTTTCAATTTTATTTTGTCCAAGAATAAGTTTATATTTTTAGTAGATTTGGCACCCATCAATGTCTTAACTATATAATACTATAATCACTATGACCTTTAACATTAGACATAACTCATTTAATCCAACATTATCCTATATATATAGATATAATAACCATCTAATTTCGCACCATAAACAAATAGTTCATATTTCAAATCTCCAAATAATAATAATTATTTTCTTTTCCACTTTAATATTCTCTTGATTTCATTTTCTTTTCTCATTCATTTTCAAATTCTTAAGTATAATTTAACAATATAACTTAATTACTTCTATTACAATTGATATTGACTTTAAACATAAACCGTTTAAATCATGATTAACAAAGATAGCTCCATAGGTCACTGAACTCCATAATCATTTCCTTCTTTAATCTTATAATTCAATTCTATTTTTATTCCCAAAGTTGAATTCCAATAACTTAAACCATAAACACTCTTCATGTATTACAATAATAATTTACATCAAAGAAACCAATTCAATCATCTTCTACACAAATTGCTTCATAAATAATTTCTTCACGATTAATCATATTTTGTCAAAACACTACTTCTTTTAAATAATCAATTTGACTAATAAACTTTTCCAACATCTTCTTTACATACTCTCAATCTAGACTTAACTTTAACTTCACTCAGAGCTTCACTCTCCACTTATAACTATTGCCATATTAGAGACCAGTTCATGTGCCAATACATATGTGTTGTCCCAAGATGGAAACTAAGAGGGAGGGGGTGAATTGGTTGTTTTGAAGAAGTGATGGCAAATTAAAAATTTAAATGTAAACAAATCAAGAGAAGAGTAGAGTAGAGAAGAATAAACACAAAAAGTTTATAGTGATTCAGATTACCTCAATCCTGCATCCACCTGCTTAATAACTTGTTAAGCTTCCACTAATCTTGAATTTTTTACAAGCTTAACTCTAACTTAGTATTTTCACGATCTCTCACCAAAATTTTATAAGATTTGAGAATCTCGTCACAACCCAAATAAGAGTTTTCACAGGCTCACTCTAAAACCTAACGGTTTCAAAGCTTACACTCAAACTTACAATGGTGTTTAATTCTAACACCCAACACTCAAACAACTATGAAAAGAGTTTTGACACAAAGCAAAGAAAGTTGTTGATCTTGACTATTACAAAGCACACACTATTTTGTAAGTGAAGTTTCTTGAGGTATTTATAGCCAATTTTGGTTCAACTTACTAATAATGTTTAAGTGTGTTCCAATTATGTTTGACTAGCTATAATAATTGTAATATATCTGTCATAGGTAGCTATCATCCAAGTATAGTGAATGGTTGCCCAGAAACTTTGGCTGGTCATCTATTGGTTATGGACACTAGCTTCATTTGAAAATTCTCCAATGGTCAAGTGTTAGTGCTCATATAGAAATTTTTGACCGTCATTTGCCAGCCTATGGTTGTCAAAATGGTCGCCCTTCCATATATTAAATTTCCTTCTTTAACGACTATTTCATATGTCATTGATTTATTTGTCAAAAGGAATTACTACTAAAATATGTAAGGTGATGTTGCCCTTCTTCTGAATAGTGGTCAAATTGGTTGACTCGTGTTGAACTTTTGAGTGCACTTCAGAATGTGAACTCTACTACCAATCTTTATGATTCAACTTTAAAATATACCAACGGTAGCGAATAGTCAAGGAGGGTTGCAAGGTTCTGTCATGTGACTAATCTTCATACCATGCCTGTTACCTTGTCCTTTACTGTAAGTGTCAAAATATTTTCCACATGAGATGTGGTCATCCATATAAGTGGATGGTCGCTCATGAACTTTTAATGGCCATCCTTTAGGTCGGACATCTCACACTGAGCACTACTGTGACTCTATTTCTTTTTTCAAACTTCAGGGGCGGTCGTCCAAGGCTTGAGGATGATCGCTATTTATGTCATGTTCTAGTAATATTAATTACTTCATTCTTGCATCAAGAATCTTAAAACCCATATTAAATGAATCATTTAATTCGAGTGTTAAAAATTAAAATTGAGATTATTTGGCTAACAATCTCTCCCTTTTTGACTTTGACAATTAAATTGAATGGAAATGAAAGATAATTAAAAGATAATCAGATTGAATGTAAATGTAAATGAAAATGATAATCTCTCCCTAAACGCATGCTTAATCAGTTTCAAGTTATTCTTAAGATTGTGAACTTTTAATTTAAGGTTTAAGATTATACTTCTTTTAGTGCAATGTTTGGGATTTATTTTAGGTTTATCATTTGATAAATTTTTTATAAGTTCAAATTCTTTCAAATTCTCCATTTATCTTTTGATAAATTTTTTATAAGTTCAAATTCATTCTCCATTCCATTTCAATTAGTTTTCAATTTCCAAATTTCTCCCCCTTTGACAAAGGCAAGAAGAAGAATGTAAAGAATTTCATTCATTAAAAAGAAGAATAAAAGCAAACTATTACAAGTTCATAATAATATTAAAATGAGAACATGCAAAACAACATTCAAAGGAAAATAGTCAGAATCTTCATTCTCTAGTTCTTCTTCCATAGGATCCTTGCCCTTATCAAGAGGTGGTTGCTCACTAGTGTTGGAACTAGCATCCTCTCGAATGGATCCTTCTTCAAAAGGACTTTCTTCATGACCACTTACATTCTAATTTTAGAGATCACTTTGAGGCAATTCCAATTTGCCTTACATCTCATACAAATCATGATGGATGTGGGATAGAAGATCAATTCTTTTGTTGAGCTTCTGAAATCTCTTAGAAACATCCCTTTTGAAGTGAGACAATTATTTTTAAAGGGATTTGATGGCTTTAAGAATGAGTTTGGTGACAGAGATAACTTTTGAGGAAGAAGGATTTTATGGCATTTCCATAGCTACTTCCATGGTTTCACCTTCTTCTTCAATTATGTACCTAGACCTTTTATTGTCTTTATCTACTACACCTTTGCTCCCAAAAAGATACACATATGTTCCACCATTTTTTCTTACACACTCAGCATGCTCTAGGTAGTCCATTATAATAACACATGAAGTGAGGTCAAAAGGATTTCTCAAAGTAGCAAGGTTGATATCATTAAGCATATTCATGCACCTAGCTATTTAAGTGACATGTGAGGAAAGAAAGAAGGTTCCTGACCTTGTTGTGGCATGATGATAGAAGGTATCTATCAAGAATTTTGGTGTGTTAATGGGAATGTTGTGGGTAAAGGCATAAAGAAAAATTAAGTCTCTCTTAGTCACTTTCTCATTTCCATCAACCCTTTGGTGGATTGTATAGGTTATGATCCTATGAAGCATCCAAAGGGTGAGGGATTTAATGTGCCTAGCTTTAGATTCCTTCACAAAAGAGGTTTCAATAGAAATTTCTTTCCAAAAAGTGGAAAGATTTTGGTTAGAGAAGGTTGTAGCATTATTGGTGGTAGCTCCTTCAATTGAAAAACCCCCAAATACTTGCAAAATCCTTTAGGGTCAAGGCAAAATATTGATTAAAGAGCTTAAATCTAATTGCATACCATCCTAAAGTAGAATTTTTACTCTTTTCTATTTGAAGGGACATCAAAAACTCTCTACTAAGGCTTAGATAACCTTCCTCATTCGGATAAACAGACTTTATCCATCCAAGAACATCTAAATACCTATCTATTTCATCTTTTATATTAAGTGCAATAAGCATACCTCCAAAAGGGCTTTTTGTTCCTTCCATTTTCTTTTTTTAAGCATGGTATATATAATATATTCTTTAGGGGTTTGTTGATGGGGTTGGTGAATTTTCTTTCCTCTTCTAGGTTATGGAGGAGAAGGAGGAACATCTACTTATTCTCTAATCATAACCCCAACAGGCTTCTTTCCTTTCCCTGTAGAAGTGATCTTATTCTTTGGTGCCATTATTGATTTACAAAGTAAAGAGAGATGAAGAGAAAAAGGAGTAGGGGATGAAGTGAGAGAGAAGGAGTGGTTTATAGATTTAGAGTGATAAAGAAAGAATAGTAACTGGAATTTGTCTATATTAATAGAGAGGATACATAAAACTAACCATTTTTTTGCTGTTGCAGGGGCGAAAATGTGAAATTTGCCTAATAGCTAATGGTTAAAAAAAATTAAGCAGAGTGTATTAGGTGTGACCACCTTGTGTCCTAAGGACCACCGGTAAATCGTACGACACAACCATTTGTCAAGATGATATGCTCGCGACTTTGTAAGCAACTTGTAACGATCGAGATGATTAAAATTTTTGCTATGCCTGAGCAGTATATGCGATCACTTACAGATAGTTTATCAGAAATACATTAGCCTAAGTAATTCATGACTGTTATATGGTGTAAGGATGACCGTGCAAGATAGAATTATGAAGAAAGTGAGGAATTTTGTACAAGAAAGAGTATTATTGTGTGGACTTGACAAGTTATGTTTAGAATTGATAGTTTTTATGGTTTAAATGTATGATTTCTTGCACAAACACCAATATTTGACAAATATATTGAATTCAGAAAATTATTCATTCAAGTAGCTTCCATTAATCATACCTATATTCTGCTTAATGAAGTTTAATTTGTTCAAAGGTTTTGTAAAGATATCAGCAAGTTGATTTTTAGTATCTATAAATTCCAAAATAATATTTTGATTTTGAATATTGTCTCTTAAGAAATGATGCCTAATATATATATGTTTGGATCCAGAATGTTGAATAGGATTCTTTGATATATTAATGGCACTAGTGTTGTCACATTTTATAGGAATTTGACTAAACGCTTTACTATAATCTAGCAATTGTTGCTTCATCCAAAAAACTTGAGTGCAACAAAAGCAAGCCGCAACATATTCAGCTTCCATGGTAGATAGAGCAACCGACACTTATTTTTTGCTAAACTAAAAAACTAGGCAATCACAAAGGAAGTGGTATGCACTGGTCGTGCTTTTTCTATTCAATAGGCTACCTGCAAAATCCACATCCAAAAATCCTAAAATGTCAAATGATGTATTTCTAGGATACCAAAGTCCTAACTGCAATGTTCCACTTAAGTATTTTAGAATTCTTTTAGTTGCATTCAAATGTGATTCTTTAGAGCATAATTGAAATTTAGAACATAAGCAAACACTATAAATTATATCAGGTCTAGAAGTGGTTAAATAATGTAGGGATCCGATAATACCTCGATATTTCTTCTCATTAACTTTCTTACAACTTTATCTTTGTCCAAGTTCAAGGATGTACTCATAGGAGTTTTACTAGCCTTGCAACCATCCATGCCAAATTTCTTGAGAAGTTCCTTTGTGTATTTGGATTGTTTTATGAAGATACCAACCTTGTATTGCTTAATTTGTAGACCAAGAAAGAATTTGAGTTCACTCATCATGCTCATTTTAAATTCCCTAGTCATACAAGAGGCAAATTCTTCGCACAAAGATTCATTAGTAGCACCAAATATGATGTCATCAACATAAATTTATACAACTGAAATGTGATGCAATTTATTTTTAACGAAAAGCATAGTATCAACTTTATCTTTTACAAAACCTTTTTCCAACAATTAAGCACTGAGTCTATCATACTAAGCTCTTGGAGCTTGTTTCAATCCATATAATGCCTTGGTTAATTTGAAAACATGATTTGAAAATTTATAATCTTCAAAACCTGAAGATTGTTCAACATAAACTTTTTCATCAATATAGCCATTTAGAAAAGCCCTTTTGACATCTATTTGAAAAGTTTAATATTCATATGACATGCAAATGCAAGTAAGATTCTAATTGCTTCTAATCTAGCAATGGGAGCAAATGTCTCATCATAGTCAATACCTTCCTCTTGGTTATAGTTGGCTACCAATATATCTTTGTTTCTAGCAATGAGACCATCTTCATCAAGTTTATTTCTATACACCCATTTACAACCAATAATAGGATGATCCTTGGGTCTAGGAACAAGTTCCCATACTTTGTTTCTCTCAAATTGGTTGAGTTCATCTTGCATGCAAATCACCAAACATTAATCACTAAGAGACTTTTCAATAGTCCTTGGCTAAATTTGAGAAATAAAGGCTACATTAAAATCTAAATATTTAAGTTTAGATCTAGTGGTTACTCCCTTTGAAGTGTCACTAATGATGAGTTCTTTTGGATGATCCTTTTGATAATTCCAATTTTTGGGTAGTTCTTGAGTTTCTTTAGTCTCTTCTTATTCTATAATTTGTTCTAACTCATCACTATTTTCCTTTGGAATATTTTTTTACCTCAAGCTCTTCACATGTACCTATAAAATCATGAAGAAAACTACCTTTCCTATCATCAAGTTTAGAGGATATCAAAAATAATATGCATTAATTCTTCAACTACTAAAGTTTTCCTATTGAATACTCTATATGCTTTACTGGAAGATAAATACTTTAAGAATATACCTCTATCTGATTTGGATGAGAATTTTCTAAGATTGTCCTTGGTATTTATTTAATATGAAGCATTTGCTTCTAAAAACTGTAAGGTATGAAATTTTGGGTTTTCTTCCATTCCATAGCTCATAAGATGCTTTATTCATTAAAGGTCTTTTATAAATTTGATTTGAAATATAACATGTGGTATTAATGACTTTCACCCAAAAGTGAAAAGGTAGATTATACTCATTGAGCATTGTTCTAGCCATTTCTACCAAGATTCTATTTTTCTTTCAACCACACCATTTTGTTGTGGTGTTCTAGAGGTTGAAAAATTATGTGAAATGCCAAGTTCATTGTAAAAATTTTCAAAATTTTCATTTTTAAATTCTTTGCCATGATCACTTCTAATATATGTGATTTATATCCTTTTTCATTTTGAACTCTTTTTGCAAAAATTTTGAAATGATTAAAAGCTTCATTCTTTTGAGCTAAGAAATTTACTTGTGTAAACCTTGAGCAATTATTAACAAGTACAAGTGCATATAACTTGCCTCCTAGACTAGAAAATTTATTAGGATCAAGCAAATCTAAATGTATTAATTCTAGAGATCTACAGGTACTTACAAATTTGTTCTTGGTTTTGAATGGACTCTTATGTTGTTTTCCAAATTGACATGGATCACATATATTATCTTTATTAAATTTCATTTTGGGGAGACCAACTGCAAGTTCTTCTTTGCTTAGACATTGTAATTGATCCATATTAACATGTCCTAATCTTTTATGCTAAATTTCTAAATCCAAGTATCATTACTAATAGTGACCAAACATTCAAAATTATTATTAGAATGTAGGTCAATTTTATAAGTGTTACCAATTATGCTTCCATTGAATACAAGTTCACCGCTAGAATTCATAATTTTGCGTCCTTTATAATTAAAATTGACATTATATCCTTTGTAATACAATTGATTAACATTGAGAAAATTATTTGAATCCATCAACCAACCATACATCATCAATCATGTTCTTACCAAGCATACTAATAGAACCAATGCCTATAATTTTTCCTTTAGTATTATTTCCAAATGTCACTACCTTCTCTCTTATAAGTATGAGTTGTTAAAAAGTTTTGCATTACCTATCATGTGCCTTGAGCATCCACTTCTACAAGCCAAATACTTTCATTGATAATAGACTTTAGGCATACCTACAAGAAAATAAAATTTATCTTCCTTTAGGTACCCAAATGAGCTTAGGTCCTTAGGGGTTAGTTGTAGAAGGATCCTCTAATCTGAGATGAGTCTTCCTAATATGACAAAATGTACTTTTATGTCTCAATTTGATGTATTAATGGCATTGATATAAAGGTTTATTTCTTTGCATCCCCTTATTAAACTTTGAAGAATTAAGTTGACACTCACAAGTATGTATGGAATAAAGTTGTTTATGTGCAAACTTATGCTTGTGTACTTGCCTTGTGTACATGTATGCATACTTTGCTCTTGGAACCTTAGTTCTAAAGCCTAGTGAGCCTTGAGTTCTCTTTTTAGGACTTTTTGGCTTAGAGCGTGCATTTGTATTTTTTACAACTTCAACACTAGATGTTTGAATTGTAGAGGCTTTAACAAATGTTGGTGCATTGGATGTAATAGTAGAAGAGCCATTGAACCCTAAACCATACTTGGAGGAAGGTGAAATTTGAACACTAATCAATGTATCGAAGGCTTCCTTACCTTTATAAATCTATTTCTCCTTTTAAAATGTCATTTGCCTTGAAAATTTTCTCTAAGCTATATGAATTTCTAGACATTTCATCAATTGTTCATTTAATGTTTTTAATTGTAAAGTATAACTTTTTTAAAGAAACAAAGTCCTTTTCTAGCTTATAGCATTTTTCTTTATAGAATTTCATCTTAGAGAAATATTTTTTGACTCTTAGGTTCATATTTTTAACTAAATATCATTTAAAGCATCATCAATATTATCATTATATGCATTTAAGTTCAAGGATTGAGTACCTACCTTATTGGTGTGATCATCATCATCTACAATACCCATGTGTAGACCCTTAATTTTTGACCCAGTCCAATCCGATAGTCCAAAATAATTTTTATGGTATTTTAATTATTTTAATTACTTATAATATTTAATAGCTATTTTTAATAAAAAAATAAAAAAGGTAACAATAAAAAAAGATAAAAATAAATAAATAAAAATCGGCGATGGAAGAATCAGCGACGAAAAATTTTCGTCGCCAAAGATGAATTGGCCACAAGCTAAAATCTACGGCGAATTGGCTTGTGGCCAATTCGCCGCAGGAAATCCTGTGGTGAATTGGCTAGCCCCCGCCCAGCGCCAGTAATCATTTTTTTGCCAGCGCGCACGCGGTTTTGCCAAAACCCTATTCTACTTGGTTTTTTATTTTATTTCCTAAAAGATTTTTATTTTTTTTAGCCAATTAGGATTAGGTTTCTTTTTTTTCTTATAAATACCACATTAAAGACACAGAATTAAGGAGCTGAAATATTTTATTAGACTTTGGACTTTTAGATTTTTTCGGCCAAACAAGAGAACCTTGAAGGAGCAAGAGGCAGTGAGCAAGCAACAACGATCCATCAAAGGTAGCCTACACTATTTTAATTATTGTTCAACTAGAATTCAAAGATTATAGTGGAACCAACAACGGAGGTTTGAATCTCTATTTCTTTGCTCATCTTTACTGTAGCTTCATCATTCAAATTGGATTAATTGTTTAAACGTTCAATAGATGATCAATTGTTCTACTTACCATCAAAACTTTTTACCAAAACCCTAATGCCTTAAAACCCGTAAAATATATTTTTGAAAATTAAAACCCTAATTACACTTTCCTAAAACCACAAAACAATAATCTTTTTTCCAAAACCTTAACCAAATCTATTTTTTTGAGATTCACAGTAGCCTTATTTTTTTTAAGTGTCAAAAGCTTTAGCCCTAATTAATTCTTCTTTCCAAAATCACACAGTAAGCATTATTCTTTTAAAAATAACATTAATTCCTTAAAATCTCATAACCCTATTTTCTAAATCTTAAACCCTAAAAGCCAGTTTTTAAAATTTTCTGGGGCATTGCCCCTTGACCCTGCCCACCAACTGGCTAGTGGGACCGCCGTATGGGCTCATCGAAGGGGTCAATATTTACTTGTGTATTGTAAGTCTTTATGTTTAACTTCCTTTATTATGATTATTCAAAATACAGTAGCTTTATTCAAAATACAAACCTAAACCCTAATTTATTCAAACCATAAATCTTAATTAATTCTATTTTTCAAATCATCATAGTAGCTTGTTCCTTTCAAATATCTAAAGATTTTATTTTATTTTCATAAGCTTCAATCTTATTTACTGAAACCCTAAAATTATATACTTACTATTTTGTTTAAATTAGATGAATGATTTATTTATGATGAATGGTTGTTTACTTTTATTGATTTGCTTTGGTTTTAAAACATTGTACAGGTATGTTTTCATTATTGGATACCTCATTAATTAATTTTCATGTAATTTAAATTATTCTTATATTTTGATATTAATGTAAAGGACACGTTTTTACCTTTTGGTGGGTGTCCTATTTAGTTTTAGACCTTGAACAATGTAAGGACATATTTTCATTCTCAGATGGGTGCCCATTTATTTATTTTGTTTGGACATTACTTTAATTTTAATTAATGGTGCTTTATTTTAATTATTGCATGTCGTATGGATAATATTATTATATTTAAGAATTTTATAATATTAAAGACCTGCAAAGGAGGCCGGTTCCAATAAACCGGACATTGTGGAGGTGCTGGGCCATTTCTCACCTTCCCCACATGTACCTAACTTTTCGAACCCATTAGGTGGTTGAGGATTTCTTAGAAATTGAATCATCCACCCCTTTCTTTTTCTTAGCCCTTCCGAGTGGCGACTCCATTTTTCTCCAGGCTTAGGCCTGTGTTCTCTAAGGCCCCGAGCCTAAACAATGCCGAAATTGTAAGAACCATTCCACCGGGAGTGAGGGTGAAAATCCCCACTCACAGTGGCGACTCCACTGGGGATAAGAGAAGTTGATTTCATTGGTCTTTATATTATTCTATTCTTTCTTATCATGATATTATCCATTGCATCATATTAGATTGTATCATGTGTGTGAGTTAGGATGCTCGTATTACCCGTGTTGTGTTATGTAAGGGATACCATACTTTCACTCAATGTATGGAGATCGAGCATGGCATAACCACTCATAGCCTTATATCTTTTAGTATATACTTGCTATGGAAACCTAAGCCTTTTCAACCCAAAGACTAAAGCTCATATAATTGGCCTATTTACTTTCCTTAGGTTTTTAACCCAAATGCTTGTTGTTTGACTATGGTTAATTTATCTTAGTTTAAATCATTTCTTGTTTGGTTTATTCTTTTTCTAATATGACCTAAGTACATTGTAAGCTCAAAATAAATTTTTCTTTAAAGTCCAAGAGACCAAAGCTATTTTCAAAACTTTTCAAGATGGTCTTTGGACATAAAACTTTTCTAAAAACAAATCAAAAATTCTTTTCTCATGACTTAAATACAAAGCCCAAAATCCATTTTTTCTAAAATTTTTTTACAATGGACTTAGAAACAAAATTATTTTCATAATCATTTCAAAGAGCTTACAAATTATTTAGGTCAATTATGAAAATACTAAAAATCAATTGTGAGCCTAGTTTATACTAAGAATTATTAATCATGGGCTTGTTTTTGGAACGAATCACTAGTTACTTTTTTAAGTGAGAAATCTATTTATAATAAACCTCTTAATTTAGTTTTAATCCAATATAGCATAAAAGCTATTTTAGTTAGTTGAATGGATTAAAATCTAATTAATGGGAAATATCATGTACTGATTTTTATTTTTAAAAATATAACAATTGGTTGAAACGTCGAAGAGAATTTTTTAAAAACAAGATACCCCATGTTGGTATTTTGTTAACCATATTACCTCAGAAAAGAGACTCACCATTCGCGTGTAGAAGTTATAAGGTGGGAAGGAACATCCTATTTATCCTTGTTTTGTTTATTGTTTATGCATACAACATGCATACATAAATGAATTACATGACATATCATTAATCCCTTCTGGCTCACAGCCCTGGATTATGACAGTTCAAAACCTTACAAAAATTCGACCTACGCCGGAGACGAAGAATCTAGCAGTGACTCAATCACTTTCTTACCAAAAGCAATGGAGCCCGAACAAATTCAAAGAATGGTGGATGACGCCCTCAATGCCAAGATGGAAGAAATAAAAGAGGCCCTGGCTGAGACCATGAAGAATCAATTGGCTGCAATTTTAGGGAACAATGTCGAAGCATCTACTAGCACCAAGAAGCCAAAGGACAAAGGGAAGGCTAAGGTTGGTGAAGTGGCTTTTGATGATGACAAGGTAGTCATTGATAATGATGACGACTGGGCTCAATACTTCCAAGATCCTCAAGATAAAAAGGAGCCAAAGGTTGTTGACAAGACAACTTTTGAAAAGACTGAAAATTCTGAAGTTGAGAAGATGATTGCTGACCTAGAAAAGAAATTTGAGAAAAATTAAAAACTGAAGAGATATCCGAGATCGACAAACTATTTGAACAAGATGAGGAGGTCCCTTATAAGTTCAAGATGACTTCCTTCACTAGGTACAATGGTACTGGAAACCCTCATCTCCATGTAAAGCAGTACATCACTACTATGCAGTCTGCTAGAGCCACTAAGGCTCAAACTCTAAGATATTTCATGCTCTCATTAGATCATGTTGTCCAAAATTGGTTCAACACCTTAGAGGAAAGTACTAAAAAAAATTGGGACATGTTGTACAAAGCTTTCATTCAGTAATATGGGTATAATATTGAGCTGGAAGTTACCTTGATGGAGGTGGAAGCCATTAGGCAATGACCAAATGAGAATTTTGTGGACTATGTGAAAATGTGGAGGAATAAGGCTGCTTTGCTCAAGAAAAGGCCTGATGAGTCATATTAGATTAGGATGATTGTGAGAGGGGTGTTGCCTAGTCTTCGTGAAAAGATATCTCACACACTCATTTGGGATTTCAAAGATATTCTCCAAGCTGGTCTACAAATTGAAGAGTGGGAAAGGGAGAAGAACCTCTTTTCGGCAAGAAGGAATGAGAAAGTGAACTACCAGTCGGGTAATTAAAGCACACAAAATGAAGTTGATGTTAATGCAACTGGTCAAGGAAATAAAAGACAATTCTCAGAATTAGGGAAAACTCTATCTTGGGTTTTCCACAAGCTACAGAAGAAAGGATTGTTACAACCATTGGCTCATCGATCGTTACATAATCCTCTGCCACAAAAATTCAATGCCGAGGCCTTCTATCAATTTCATCAAATGCAAGGGAATAAGACAGATAAATGTGCTCATCTAAGGCACGAGATCCAAGATTTGATTGACAGTGGTAAGCTACCCAAGCTGAATAAGCCCAATACCAAAAGAAATCCTCTGCCTAAGTTCAACAGAGTGCCACCACCAGCAACTTTCATGGTAGGAGGAGAATTGGAGGAAGATCTTGTCTTATCCTCCTTTCAAAATGAGAATATTGAAGATGTGAAAGGAGAAGAAGCTTAACTCAACAAACTTCCCTTAGCTTGTTTGTTTTTTTTATTTTATTTTCTTTGTTTGGTGTTTTATGGAACAATTATATTTTTTAAAATTAAGATTGTTTGAATAAATTACTTTCATCAAAATTTTTGTTGGTTTTTGTTCATTTTGGTGCTCAACCAATGAGGAATCTAGCTTGATAATTCATGAATTAATATATTTATGCATCATGACTTGAATGACTTTACTAGGTGAGGAAATTTTTCTATAGCATTGAGCTGTGTATGCTTACTTAGAGAGGGCTCCTGCATAATAACCTTTGTCTAGGTCCTAGTCAGTCTTAGAACATGCTTTGACAAACTTTTGAGGTGAAATTGAACTCTGCTTATTTATGGGAGAGATGATCTAGGCATTGTTTGGTTAGCCAACAACTAGTATCGACCCAATTAAATATCAATCCCTAGTTGTCCCTTTGAGCCTTCATAAAATTTTTGCTTTCTTTTCATTGACTTACAAACCCCAATAACCTACCTTGAGCTGTTGTTACACTTTTGACAAGTCTTATGATCACTAAGGTGAAGAGGCAAGAAGATCAAAGAATGGAATGTATAGCCAAAACCATAAGGATAGTTGATGTTCTCAAAACCATAATGGTAGTTGAAGTTCACCTAATATCTCCAATCTATCAAGATAACATCAGAGTAACAAATGATTTATCTCTGTTAAAGAAGATTTATGTCACTCCACTCATCCATTATTAGAAACCCAAATTGGTATAAACAAGACGACTCTTTTAGAGCTAGAACCAAAAAAAAAGAAAAAAAAAGAAAAAAAGAAAAAAAAGAAAGAAAAGAAAAAGAAAAAAATGAAAAG
This sequence comes from Garcia nutans, assembly GCA_947685225.1. Lineage (NCBI taxonomy): Eukaryota > Viridiplantae > Streptophyta > Magnoliopsida > Malpighiales > Euphorbiaceae > Garcia > Garcia nutans. The sequence continues at coordinate 37,685,981 of CANTUV010000033.1, read as the reverse complement.
AAGAAAAAATGAAAAGAAAATAAAAAAGCTAACCAAGTTCTCTTTTACCTAAAGCAGCAAAAGGCTTCCATAAGGACAATTTAACTTGAATTGATCCAACTCAACCAAAGATTCAATAAAATCGAAAAAAAAAGGAGAAAATTCATCCAATTCTTCAAAGTCTTGTACTTGACAGTCCTACAGGGGAGAATGACAAAATGATAAAATACTCAAAGAAAAGAAAGAGTAAGATAAAGAAAGATAAAGAAAAGAAAAAAGAAAGAAAGAAATGAATATGGGTACCAAACTTTTTGCAAAGGCAAAGACAGTCCCAATCTAGATTCAGGTTAATGCCAAAAAGAAAGAAGAATGTTCAAAGCTCTATCTTATTCTTGCTTCCAACTGTCGGACTAAGAAATTTGTAGTGTGAGGGTTTACCCATTGTGTCACAATGGCTCCAACTTACAAAAGGCCTTCATTTAACCTTTGTCCCTTATAGACCCCATTTCAAGCCTATCAAAGACCTGTTGATCTCTCTTGGTAGGTAGAGTCTATTAGTGGAGATAGTTTCAATAAGCATGCATATGAGATAGACAATATTCAAACTCAATAAGACCTTTGACCAAGTAATATATATGTGCCTATATGTAGTGCAACAATTCTTGCTTAAATAGAAATGATTCCCGAGCTTAGTATGGTAACTAAGGTTGTCATGTTATAGATATGTTAATTTGGAAAATCAAGTCCTGAGGTACATTGACATTGATTTGGCAAAGCCAACATTTGATTTCAAAATAAAAATTAAAAAAATATATGTTTTTGTCACACAAAGCCTTCAAGTTAAGAGAAGTTTGTTGAACCATTGAACCTCAAAGGACACATTGGGCAAAGTAAATGATTATTAGCAAGGTCATGAAGAAGCTACCAATTGACATACTGAATCATAATTTGAAATGGATGTATCTCTGCTACTTAGGGCCTCCATTATTCATGTTTTCAATATCTCAAAGATAAAAGCCATAAATGTGAAGCATCCTGTCATTCCAATGCAAGACCTGAACAAGCATCTGAAAGGAACCAATGAGAACACTTCAGTTGATCATCTCGGTTTGTGAGTCGATAGAACCACTGTAAGTGTTATTCATGCATACATGAGCATATTACATTGCATTTTCTTGTATTGTATGGTCTATTCTTTGTCAAAGTGAATAACAAATACTCTATGAAGCAAAGATGAAGCGGGTATAGAATCAGGGGGGCATGGAGGGCCCATTGCTTGAGGAAGCTCTAGTCATTTTACAAAAGAAATAAGAGATGCATGCTTATGAAAAGAACCAGACAAAATACAAACATCAATCAGAGCTTGCATGAGAAAAATCATTAGTTTGAGCCTACACAAGGGGCAAAGTTTCTCCATTTTAATTTTTGAGTTTATGCGTATACAAAATATTTTCAAACTCACTTTTACATATTTTGGACCATAACCCAAATCACTTTTTGAGTTCAGAACTCACCACTAGGTTCAGAACCCAAATCACTTTTGAGTCCAGAACTCACCATCGGGTCCAGAACCCAAATCACTTTTTGAGTCCAGAACTCACCATCAGGTCCAAAACCCAAATCACTTTTTGAGTCCAGAACTCACCACCAGTTCCTGAACCCAAATCACTTTTGAGTCCAGAACTCACCACCGGGTCCAGAACCCAAATCACTTTTGAGTCCCGAATGCATCTCGGGTCGAGCACCCAAAATTTAATTCGGGTCGAGCATCCAAAATTTAATTTTGGGTCGAGAACACAAATCCAAATCCAATTTAGGATCATAAATTTAGTCTCTGGTCGAGAACCCAATCAAATTCAATCTCGGGTCGAGCACCTAAAATCCAGTTTTGGGTCGAAAATCCAAACCCAAAATCCAATGTCAGGTTGAGAACCCAAATTCAAAATCCAGTTTAGGGTCAAGCACCCAAATCTAGTTTTGGGTTGGGCATCCAACTCCTGTCTCGAGTCCAAGTACCCAATCTAGTTTCGGGTTGAGCATCCAAATTGGGTTTTAGGTCGAGCACCCAACTCCTGTCTTGGGTCCAAGTACCCAATCTAGTTTCGGATCGAGTATCCAAATCCAATTTAGGATCGAGCATCCAAATCCAGTTTAGGATTGAGCATCCAAATCTAGTTTAGGATCGAGCATCCAAATCCAGTTTAGGATTGAGTATCTAAACCTAGTTTAGGATCAAGTATCCCAATCCAGTTTAGGATCGAGTATCCCAATCCAGTTTCGGATCAAGCATCCAAATCCAGTTTAGAATCGAGTATCCAAATGCAGTTTAGGATCGAGTATCCAAACCCAGTTTAGGATCGAGTATCCCAATTCAGTTTCGGATCGAGCATCCAAATCCAGTTTAGGATCGAGTATCCAAATCCAGTTTAGGATCGAGTACCCGATCCAATTTAGGATCAAGTATCCAAATCCAGTTTAGGATCGAGCATTAAAATCCAATTTAGGATCGAGTATACAAATCTAATTTAGGATCGAGTATCCAAATTCTGTTTAGGATCGAGTATCCAAATCCAGTTTTGGGTCGAGCACCCAACTCCTGTCTCAGGTCCAAGTACCCAATCCAATCACAGGTCCAAGTATCCAATCTCGGGTCCAAGTACCCATCCTCATCCAAAATCTATTCAAAGTCATGTTTCTTTTCACTCTTTTCTACTGAAAAGTCTCAGATTATTCAAGTAGGGGGCAAATTGTAGACCCTTAATTTTTGACCCAGTCCAAATCTATAGTCTAAAATAATTTTTGTGGTATTTTAATTATTTTAATTACTTATAATATTTAATAGTTATTTTTAATAAAAATAAAAAAGGGTAACAATAAAAAGAAGATAAAAATAAATAAATAAAAATCAGCGACGAAAGAATCGACAACGAAAAATTTTCATCATAGAAGACGAATTGGCTTGGGCCAATTCGCCGCAGGAAAAACCCGAGGCGAATTGGCCACAAGCCAAAATCTACGGCGAAATGGCCATAGGCCAATTTGTCACAGGAAAATCTTGCGGTGAATTGGCCATAAGCCAATTCGATGTAGGATTGTCCTGCGGCGAATTGGCTAGCCCGCGCCCAGCGCCCGCAGTAATTTTTTTGCCAATACACTTTCGCACGCCCGTCCGGCACACAGTTTTGCCAAAATCCTATTCTACTTGGTTTTTTATTTTATTTCCTAAAAGGTTTTTATTTTTTTTAGCCAATTAGGATTAGGTTTATTATTTTTTCTTATAAATACCACATTAAAGACACAAAATTAAGGAGCTAAAATATTTTATTGGACTTTGGACTTTTGGAATTTTTTCGGCCAAACAAGAGAACCTTAAAGGAGCAAGAGGTAGTGAGCAAGCAACAACAATCCATCAAAGGCAGCCTACACTGTCTTTATTATTATTCAACCAGAATTCAAAGATTGTGGTGGAACCAACAATGGAGGTTTGAATCTCTATTTCTTTGCTCATCTTTACAGTAGCTTCATCATTCAAATTGGATTAATTGTTTAAACGTTCAATAGATGATCAATTATTCTACTTATCATCCAAACTCTATTTGAAAACACTAAAAACTTTTTACCAAAACCTAATGCCTTAATACCCATAAAATATATTTTTAAAAATAAAAACCCTAATTACAGTTTCCTAAAACCACAAAATAATAATCTTTTTTCCAAAACCCTAACCAAATCTATTTTTTTAAGATTCACAGTAGCCTTATTTTTTTAAGTGTAAAAAGATTTAACCCTAATTAATTCTTCTTTCCAAAATCACACAGTAAGCATTATTCTTTTAAAAATAACATTAATTCCTTAAAATCTCATAACCCTATTTTCTAAATCTTAAACCCTAAAATCTTAATTTTCAACACCAAAACCTACAACCCTAAAAGCCAGTTTTCAAAATTTTCTGGGGCGTTGCCCCTTGACTCCGCCCGCTAACTGGCTAGCGGGACCGCCGTATGAGCTCGTCGAAGGGGCCAATATTTATTTGTGTATTGTAAGTCTTTATGTTTAACTTCCTTTATTATGATTATTCAAAATACAGTAGCTTTATTCAAAATAAAAACCTAAATCCTAATTTATTCAAACTATAAATCTTAATTAATTCTATTTTTCAAATTATCACAGTAGCTTGTTCATTTCAAACATCTAAAGATTTTATTTTATTTTCATAAGCTTCAATCTTATTTACTTAAACCCTAAAATTATATACTTATTGTTTTGTTTAAATTAGATGAATGATTTATTTATGATGAATGGTTGTTTATTTTTATTTATTTGCTTTGGTTTCAAAACATTGTAAGAGGTATGTTTCCATTATTGGATACCTCATTAATTAATTTTCATGTAATTTAAATTGTTCTTATATTTTGGAATTAATGTAAAGGATATGTTTCCACCTTTTGGTGGGTGTCCTATTTAGGTTTAGACCTTGAACGATGTAAGGACATGTTTCCATTCTCGGATGGGTGTCCATTTATTTATTTTATTTGGACATTACTTTGATTTTAATATAATGATGCTTTATTTTAATTATTTCATGTAGTATAGATAATATTGTTATAATTAAGAATTTGATGATATTAAAGACCTGCAAAGAAGGCCGATTCCAATGAACCGGGAGTTGTGGGTATGCTGGGCCATTTCTCACCTTCCCTACACGTACCCAACTTTCTGAACCCATTAGGGGGTTAGGGATTCCTTAGAAATTGAGTCATCCACCCCTTTCTTTTTTTCGGCCTGTCCGGGTGGCGACTTTATTTTTCTTCGGGCTTAGGCTCGTGTTCTCTAAGGCCTTGAGCCTAAACAGTGTCAAAGTCGCAAGAACCATTCCACTGGGAGTGGGGGCAAAAATCCCCGCTCACACTATGAAACATAGATTTGTAATTCCTTACTCTTCCTCCTCTTCTTATTCAGTTGAAGAAGCATCATTCCATGTGGCTTTGCGAGATTTTTTCTCTTCCTTATCCCATTTCTTCTTGTTCTTCAATTTAAAGCATTCCATTTTGATGTGACCCATCTTCCCACATTCATAACATTTTATTTAATTCTTCTTTTCTTTTTCTTTGAAAGAGGATTTGGAATGATTACCTTTAATTGTTTGCAATCTCCTTTTTATGTTCCTGTAACACCCTGATACTCCATATAAGTACTATACATATACCTAGTATACATACAATACGTATATAAAGTATAAGAATGTTACTTTTAGTTTCAATTTAAAAACCTTTATCCAGATTCATAAAATTTAACATTAATTTAAAACACATTTACAAAAGTCAGTATTCTTATTTATCAAAACTTCATTCATCCATATGAATATATATTAACTCAAAAATACAATACAATTTAAAATCACACATGTATGCATCACCTTCTAGTTGGTCTCGAGATACACTTACCCTTTTCGTGGCATAACAGCTACACTCCCAGATCATCCGCATAAATACCTGCGCGATTAATTATCCGCGCTAAGCCTGAAAGTTTAGTAGTATAAATAAATATTAAAATATACTTTACAAAATAATCATACCTCATGTTTTTAGCATTATGTTCTATTGTTCGCTTACCCTGTTTTTCCTTTCTCAATGCATTCTTCATATATTTCCCCTAATCTCATAAAATTATACACATATTTACATAGAACATTCACAATACAATACTTACCATTTCTATCTCATATACATATACATATACATCATTTCAACAAATCACCTTTCCATGGCCTATCCAAACCTTCATAAAAAACAATTCTTACAAATTCCACATTCATATACATTGTACGCAACATACTATATTTTCATAAACTCATATTTCAACAAAGCTCCTCAAGCCATATTCACTTTCAATATATCAATACACACATTATGAAATCATACTTCTTAACATTGTATTATTCACAATTCATTAAACATAAATCATATTTTCATCAAAAGCATTCATAGATCTCATTATTCATTTATTTCAAAATTTGGATATCACATTGACAACAAAGACAGACTCGGGCCCAACAGACACTAATATGTTATTCAAAGTTCAGAGTTACTGCTTTGGTTCATAATCACAATAATCAAGCCCGTAGGCATCATATATCAATAACTCTATCCATGGATAGTGTAACAGACCCAGTCTCTTGGACCATCAACTCGACTAACCTCGAGGAGATCCTCAACCCGGCAAGACTGTTACCAATCATATATCTCATAATCATAATTATCATAGTGTAACAGACCCAGTCTCTTGGACCTCAATTCACTCAAATTGAAGAGATCCTCAACCCGGCAAGACTGTTACCTTTTTCACATTTTCTAGGCATGCCACCAAATCCAGAACTCTGAAAATTGAATCAACATATTAGACACAAAATCTTTTCATTTTCATTTCATTCTCAATTGAATTATCATAGCCAATAACAATGGCTTAACATCTCATTTGAATCACTATAGCCAATCACAATGGCTTCATATCTCATTTGAATCATCATAGTCATTAACAATGACCTCACATCATAGTATATCTCAAATCACATTTCAGTTTCATCATTGATATATGCAACATCAATTACATTACTAAACAAACATATCATGAATCAACCATACCATATAGGCATGCTTCAATCATAACATTAAAGTAATTCATCATCAATGATCTCATGATATTCCACATTATACACAACATGCTATTATTCATATGCATCCTCAATCTACATATAGTACAATACAATTTATGAGATTGACAATGCATAAAACCTAACATGGTTCATATCATATCAACGTTATCATCAAATCATATTGATCAATTCAATTCATCACTCAAGTATACATAATCAATGACATTGCACATACTTTTTCATTGATCATTATGTCTTCCACATTTCCTATATTATCATTGATATATTCATACATAACAATTTACCTTATTAAAGAACTTAGAATCCTCCATATACATTTGGTTGGATCATTATTGTTTTAAGTGTGTTTAGGTACAAAAGACATTTGAAGATCCAACAATGTTTGAAGACCAAATAACAAACACATTTGCAAACACCCTCAAGGGACACGGCCAAGCTTGTGGCCGTGTCTCCCAATATAAACATCCAGTAGCCAACACGCCCAAGGGACACGGCCAAGCTTGTGGCCGTGTCACTCAACACCAATTCAAGCAGTAGCAAACACGGGCAATGGACACGGCCAAGCTAGTGGCCGTGTCTCTCAACACAACAATCCAGTACCAGACACGGGCAAGGGACACGGCCGTGTCTCTCAACATAAATCAGACAGTAACAAACACAGGCAAGGGACACGGCCAAGCCAGTGGCCGTGTCTCTCCAAAACTCATCCAACACGGCCAAATTTGCCCTAACTTGGCCGTGTCTCTCATAACTTGGTCGTGTCCTACAATAATTTAAAGACCAAATACTAGAAATTCATCCAAACCAAACCCCAAATCAACATTTCATCATTTTCCTTACAATTATCTCATCTAATCATCACTTAGATGTTAATTTCACACATTTATATACTTCAATCTCTTGTTATCATCCACTTACACACTAACCAAACCAAACATAACCCAAATCCAAAAGAAATCCAACTAAAAAGATAAAAACTTATATATATAAGTATAATCAATAAATTCAACTCAAGAGATGAGTACTTACCTGAATAGCTTGCCAAATCTTCAACTCCACTTGCAAATCTCTTGATATCCTCAATCTTTGGTGTAATTAGAAGCAAAATCATCTTTCTCTCTCTAGCTTCTCTCTCTCTCTCTCTCGTTCACTAAGAAAAAGAAGACGAAGGAGAAGAAGAAGAAAGAAAGATCTCGTTCTTTCTTTCATTCTTATAATAATAATAATAATAATAATAATAATAATAATAATAATAATAATAATAATACAATTAAATCTCCACCACACACCATTTCTTTTGACTTTCTTCTTCCTTTTTCTTTTTGTCCTTATCATCATTATTATCAATCACATATATATATATATATATATCTCACTTTTCCTACTCCCAATTTCTCTCATGTATATGTAATGTATATGTATATGTCTTTTATATTGTAGTTATATTTCCCAAATATACATATACATTAAGTCCAAATAAAACAATAACTCCAAAACTTTTAAGGCATATCTTGGGATATTACAATTCTCTCCCCCTTTAAGTAATTTCGTCCTCGAAATTATCCAGCATAATAACAACTCATTTAAAACAAATCACCATCATATGAAAATAATCGTATTCTTACATTATGATTTCATCAAGTCACATAACTTCTACTCTCCCCCTTAGAAACAATCATCTTCTCTGACTTTCATAATTCATCATTGTATAGATATATATATATATCTTTATATCTTAGTACTTTCTCAACAAAGCAATCAAGATAACTTATTACATTTCCAATGAATTTTATCTTTGTTCTAAAGTCAGATTATCACTTTAACTCTTTATAGATATTCTCTTAACTTTAACCTCAAAAATCATTAATCAATATCTTAGCATTGTTTATTCCACTCTTACCATCACTTTCAAAAAAAACATTTACCAAACATCAATGGATAACTATATCCTTACTCTCATGAGTTTATTTCTCACCATGTATAATTAATATACCTCAATTTATTTATGTTCATTCATAAATCAGAATATTATATCATACACATTACCATTAAATCTTACACTCCCAATACAATTGCACATATTAAATCTCAATGTTGTCTTGCAACTTTAACGAAACCTAGATCAATCGATTTATCCATCACAATATACTAACATTTCAACTTTATTTGATTCAAACCAACAATTAACTTATTGGAATTTATCATTGGATTTTACCATATATACTTATATATAACCTAAGTTCATTAGGTCAAACTTATATTCAAATTCTAATCTTTCCAAATTCATATATTCAATCAATATGAATCATGCTTATACATATACATTTCCTTATTTCAATAATTATATCATTATTTCTTATACTCATTCAAAGTTTATCAATATTGCCAACAACTATAACTTCATAAACGAGCTTTTCCCCCAACCAGGTTGGTAATCCAAGTTGGGTTGCCCAACACATTGGGTCTGCATGGTTCCACAGGAGGCAGATAAGTCCGTTCATTTATCTTTTCACAATTCATTTTTTTCATAATCATTTAGGCATTATACCTTAATATAATTTATTTCTAACATCATTGTCAACAATCATGGTTTCTTATCATATCGAAATAGTATACACATATATCATCAACTATATTGAATATCTCATTACTCAATCGTATCATCTAGACATGTTTCAATTATATCATCAACCATGATGATATCACATTTCATCATTTCTCAAAACACATTAACATCATTTATTATTAAAACATTTATCATAACAAATTACATTACACGTACCTTTTTAATGATCCTCGCCTCTTTCACACTATATAAGTCATAACACTAGTCACATTATATTAACAATATAATCAATTGCAAAACCTTGTTATATTTATTTTGATTACCTTTTTGTCATATTATCCATATCTCAACACATTTCCATAATTTTTCCTTTTTCTCTCTTTACCTTCATAATTTATAACCAAATTCTTAACATAAAATGTTAAGGTACAACTTTATCTACCATAACTTTTAACTATACTTTTCAAACAAAATTTCAGTTTCACCAAATCGGTATTACAATCATATCATCTCAGTTCTAACTCTGAAGATAATAAAACTAACCACTAATCACACTAACCAAGTCATATGACCATAATATATAAACAATCACATTTGGGGTTTGTAAATCAATCTCGTTCTTCTATTATTCGATTTCCAACCTTTACAATTATAATATTAGATTATATCACAAAAATTATATATATATTCTCCAAACTTGTATTACACCAAGAATTAACACATTTTAATTCCATTTCAAAACAGTTTGCTTTTGATTATTTAATCATCATTAACCCAACTCATGTTCAATAATATTATCTTTAACATTTCCTATACCCAACCTTCAATTAGATACAAATCTTACACAAGTTTTATTCATTACTCCATTTCCAATTCATCTCTTCTAAAAATTTTCAAATAACATATTCTTTCCTTACAATTCCTGATGATATGCTTATACATAAAGCATTTCCACACACAAATACCTTGAGTTCCAAAACATCTTATGATAACCTCATTTAATTATTGACATAACAATTTCACTGTTCAATATTACGCAAGTCCATTCTCATTTCTAATACCATTAAACATGTATTGGTATAAAATAATAAACATATTATATACACATTCATAGGTCACGTTCATAATGTGATTCACTTCCTACCTTTCTTACATATAACCATTACATTCATATCAAAAAGTTCATTTCACAAATCCTCTTTATATAAACACATAATTATGCAATTTATTAAATTTCCCTTTTTCATATAGTTTATACAAATTTAATAGTTATCACTTTCCTTTGACTATTATCATTCTCATTTGTTTATCATAACTTAAGTTATTCATTAACTTCAATAAATATATACACTCTACTTATAATATTATTTCACAAGGAGCTTAATCACATTTCCAATGTGATATCTCTCTCACATTTGTTTATAAATATCTTTAACACATCTTTCATAGTCCTTTTCATCCTTTCCAATCAAATTATTTAAAGTAACTCACTTTCTTTTGCTCAATTCCTTTTCTTTACTTTCAAACCAAATTTTCCTACTAACAATCACATCTCCCAATTCCTAATACTTTCATGTGCACTAATATTCATTTCATATATCTCATGTATTAAATACATTAAACTATTAATATATAAATGGTCTTTATCCACATTCCATTAAAACTATAAATCTTCAACTTACTAATTTACTTAAACTTCAATTTATTCATCTCATTCTCTTAATATCAACCTTAAAACATCTTATATGGATATACCACAAAACAACATCAAACATATATGTTTCACAATTACTAAGCTCATTCCAACAATCTAAATATCACATATTACCACCATTTACAGGAGCTTTTACAATATTCAAACATATCACATTTCTAACATTGAAATCACCATGTTTATATTAAAAGAACAATACAAACAACACCAATATCTCTATGTACCTAACCAACATCATCTCTTTTTCCTTTTTAAACAAAACCTTAACTTTACATATCCACACCTTAAATTATCACACTTAATCTATATCAATCAACTCATTCAATATCTCACCGTACTCTTTTCATTAAAAATATATATATATATATCTTTCCATATTACCCATCCAACAATCTTTCCTCTTTCTAAAAATCCAAACATAAAGTTTATTAGAAAGAGGTTCAAATAATAGAGGAAAGATTACATAATTAAATCTAAATTTTGTTTTTAACTCATTCCCAACTTTATTCTTCTAGCCATTTCTTTACATGTCAAACACATATCAATAATCAAACTTTTTACTTATAAATTCCATATCATTTCTTTATATCACAATCACTTTTCAATTATCAACATTTCAAAATTTGCTTTCATATAAAACCTCATTTACACACTATCATTTATCTCATCTCATGTAACTCAAATACATCACAATTCACAATTCACTCAATGCCACGTTCGAGACCAACCTAGATGTGAATGCATATGCATGTCTTACCAATTGCATTTCCAAAATCTTCTTTTCAATTCTTATTTAAACTTTTCAAAAATTTTCTTTTTAATTTCTCTTAGGCCGAGAATCTCGAACCTAAGCTCTGATACAAAAATAATTGTAACACCCTGATACTCCATATAAGTACTATACATATACCTAGTATACATACAATACGTATATAAAGTATAAGAATGTTACTTTTAGTTTCAATTTAAAAACCTTTATCCAGATTCATAAAATTTAACATTAATTTAAAACACATTTACAAAAGTCAGTATTCTTATTTATCAAAACTTCATTCATCCATATGAATATATATTAACTCAAAAATACAATACAATTTAAAATCACACATGTATGCATCACCTTCTAGTTGGTCTCGAGATACACTTACCCTTTTCGTGGCATAACAGCTACACTCCCAGATCATCCGCATAAATACCTGCGCGATTAATTATCCGCGCTAAGCCCGAAAGTTTAGTAGTATAAATAAATATTAAAATATACTTTACAAAATAATCATACCTCATGTTTTTAGCATTATGTTCTATTGTTCGCTTACCCCGTTTTTCCTTTCTCAATGCATTCTTCATATATTTCCCCTAATCTCATAAAATTATACACATATTTACATAGAACATTCACAATACAATACTTACCATTTCTATCTCATATACATATACATATACATCATTTCAACAAATCACCTTTCCATGGCCTATCCAAACCTTCATAAAAACAATTCTTACAAATTCCACATTCATATACATTGTACGCAACATACTATATTTTCATAAACTCATATTTCAACAAAGCTCCTCAAGCCATATTCACTTTCAATATATCAATACACACATTACGAAATCATACTTCTTAACATTGTATTATTCACAATTCATTAAACATAAATCATATTTTCATCAAAAGCATTCATAGATCTCATTATTCATTTATTTCAACATTTGGATATCACATTGACAACAAAGACAGACTCGGGCCCAACAGACACTAATATGTTATTCAAAGTTCAGAGTTACTGCTTTGGTTCATAATCACAATAATCAAGCCCGTAGGCATCATATATCAATAACTCTATCCATGGATAGTGTAACAGACCCAGTCTCTTGGACCATCAACTCGACTAACCTCGAGGAGATCCTCAACCCGGCAAGACTGTTACCAATCATATATCTCATAATCATAATTATCATAGTGTAACAGACCCAGTCTCTTGGACCTCAATTCACTCAAATTGAAGAGATCCTCAACCCGGCAAGACTGTTACCTTTTTCACATTTTCTAGGCATGCCACCAAATCCAGAACTCTGAAAATTGAATCAACATATTAGACAAAAAATCTTTTCATTTTCATTTCATTCTCAATTGAATTATCATAGCCAATAACAATGGCTTAACATCTCATTTGAATCACTATAGCCAATCACAATGGCTTCATATCTCATTTGAATCATCATAGTCATTAACAATGACCTCACATCATAGTATATCTCAAATCACATTTCAGTTTCATCATTGATATATGCAACATCAATTACATTACTAAACAAACATATCATGAATCAACCATACCATATAGGCATGCTTCAATCATAACATTAAAGTAATTCATCATCAATGATCTCATGATATTCCACATTATACACAACATGCTATTATTCATATGCATCCTCAATCTACATATAGTACAATACAATTTATGAGATTGACAATGCATAAAACCTAACATGGTTCATATCATATCAACGTTATCATCAAATCATATTGATCAATTCAATTCATCACTCAAGTATACATAATCAATGACATTGCACATACTTTTTCATTGATCATTATGTCTTCCACATTTCCTATATTATCATTGATATATTCATACATAACAATTTACCTTATTAAAGAACTTAGAATCCTCCATATACATTTGGTTGGATCATTATTGTTTTAAGTGTGTTTAGGTACAAAAGACATTTGAAGATCCAACAATGTTTGAAGACCAAATAACAAACACATTTGCAAACACCCTCAAGGGACACGGCCAAGCTTGTGGCCGTGTCTCCCAATATAAACATCCAGTAGCCAACACGCCCAAGGGACACGGCCAAGCTTGTGGCCGTGTCACTCAACACCAATTCAAGCAGTAGCAAACACGGGCAATGGACACGGCCAAGCCAGTGGCCGTGTCTCTCAACACAACAATCCAGTACCAGACACGGGCAAGGGACACGGCCGTGTCTCTCAACATAAATCAGACAGTAATAAACACAGGCAAGGGACACGACCAAGCCAGTGGCCGTGTCTCTCCAAAACTCATCCAACACGGCCAAATTTGCCCTAACTTGGCCGTGTCTCTCATAACTTGGTCGTGTCCTACAATAATTTAAAGACCAAATACTAGAAATTCATCCAAACCAAACCCCAAATCAACATTTCATCATTTTCCTTACAATTATCTCAACTAATCATCACTTAGATGTTAATTTCACACATTTATATACTTCAATCTCTTGTTATCATCCACTTACACACTAACCAAACCAAACATAACCCAAATCCAAAAGAAATCCAACTAAAAAGATAAAAACTTATATATATAAGTATAATCAATAAATTCAACTCAAGAGATGAGTACTTACCTGAATAGCTTGCCAAATCTTCAACTCCACTTGCAAATCTCTTGATATCCTCAATCTTTGGTGTAATTAGAAGCAAAATCATCTTTCTCTCTCTAGCTTCTCTCTCTCTCTCTCTCGTTCACTAAGAAAAAGAAGACGAAGGAGAAGAAGAAGAAAGAAAGATCTCGTTCTTTCTTTCATTCTTATAATAATAATAATAATAATAATAATAATAATAATAATAATAATAATAATAATAATAATACAATTAAATCTCCACCACACACCATTTCTTTTGACTTTCTTCTTCCTTTTTCTTTTTGTCCTTATCATCATTATTATTAATCACACATATATATATGTATATATATCTCACTTTTCCTACTCCCAATTTCTCTCATGTATATGTAATGTATATGTATATGTCTTTTATATTGTAGTTATATTTCCCAAATATACATATACATTAAGTCCAAATACAACAATAACTCCAAAACTTTTAAGGCATATCTTGGGATATTACAGTTCCAATCATTTACTCTTCTAAATAACATGGCCATTTCTTCATCATCATCACTATCTTCTTCAGTTGAGCTCTCAACTTCTTTGGTGGCTTTGAGAACTATTTCTTTCCTCTTGTCCTTCTTACCTTTATCATCTTCTTTTTCAATGTACAATTCAAAGGTGAGGAGTTTTCCAACTAACTTATCGGTTCTTAATGTACTAAGATCATGAGCTTCTTTAATTGAAGAAACCTTTGATTCAAAGCTCGTCTTGGCTCTAAGTGCTCTCAATATTTTGTTGTTGACATCACGTTGATCATAGACTTTACCATATTTCTTTAAATTATTGACAATGGCAAGTAACTAAATAGTCATTTCGGTGACATTTTTGTTGGCTTCATTTTGAAAAGTTCATACTCATGTACAAGCATTTGGGTCTTGTTGAACCTTACTTGGATGGTACCCTCATGATAGTTCTCAAGAGTTTTCCAAATGCTATGTACACAAATAAGGTATTGAACTCTTCCACCTTCTTTTCTAGATATAGAGTTCACCAAGATGGAGGTTGCCCTATTGTTCTTATAGAGAGCCCTTTCTTAAGTAGCGGTCCATTGTGCTATAGGAAGTGGCACTTGAATACCATCAACTTCATGAGTAGGAGATTTTAACTAAATTTGCACACATTTCCAAAGCTCAATTCCCTCACTATCAAGGAACAATTGCATCTTCTGTTTCCAATAAGAATAATCCATTCCATCAAAGTAAGGTCTAAGATAAGAATTGTGATTTCCATGATATTGAGCTGTAGAGGTAGATGAAGAGGTTGAGGTAGTGGTGTTAGCTAGAGGAGTGGCTGCCATAGTGGATTAAATTTCACAATTAAGCTTCTTCAAATTTTGAGGCTCTGATACCAATTGTTGTCCCAAAATGGCAACCAAGAGGGGTTAATTTGTTATTTTGAAGAAGTGATGGCAAATTAAAAATCTAAATGTAAACAAAGCAAGTGAAGAGTAGAGTAGATAAGAATAAATACAAAGAGTTTATAGTGATTTGGATTACCGCAATCACATGTCCACTTCCTTAACAACTTGTTAGCTTCTACTAATCTTGAGTTTTTTACAAGTTTAACACTAACTTGATGTTTTTACGAGCTCACACTGAACTTTTACAAGGTTTGAGAATCTTCTCACAACCCAAACAAGAGTTTTTCTAGGCTCACTCTAAAACCTAAGTGTTTCAAAGCTCACATTAAAACTTACAATGGTGTTTAATGCTACTACCCAACACTTAAACAAGTACAAAAAGAGTTTTAATGTAAAGAAATGAAAGTTGTTGATCTTGGCTATTACACAACACATACTATTTTGTAAGTGAAGTTTCTTGGGGTGTTTATAGCCAATTTTAGTTCAACTAGCCGTTACTAATAATATTTCTTTGGGCAATAGTCTGTTGATAATGGATGCTCGCTCCATTTGAAAATTCTCCAACGGTCAAGTGTTAGTGCTTAGATAGAAAATTTTGCCCATCATTTGCTAGCCTATGGTTGTTGGGATGGTTGCCCAGAGACCAGGGATGGTCGACCTTTTCATATTTTAAATTTTCTCCTTTAACAATTATTCCACATGTCATTGATTTATTTGTCAAAAGGAATTACCACCAAAATATGAAAGGTGTGATCACCCTTCTTCTGAATAGCGATCGAATTGGTTAACTCCTATTGAACTTCTGAGCGCACTTCATACCGTGAACTCTATTGCCAATCTTTACAATTTTAGCTTTAAAATATATGGACAGTCATGAATAGTCAAGGACGATGGTGAGGTTATGTCATGTGACCATTCTTCATACCGCGCCTATCACCACGTATTTTACTACAAGTGTTGAAATATTCACCACTTAAGGTGCGGTCTTCTACATAAGTGGATGGTCACTCATGACCTTTTAGCAGTCGTCCCTTAGGTCAGACATCTCACCGCAGATACTACTGTGACTCTATTTCTTTTTTGAAACTTCAAGTGCGATCGTCCAAGGCTTGAAGATGATCGTTATTTATGTCATGTTCTCGTAATATTAATTTCTTCATTCCTACATCAAGAATCTTAAAAACTATATTAAATGGATCATTCAATTTGAGTGCTAAAGATCAAAATCGATATTATTTGGCTAACAATATGAATGTATCACACTTTAAAATCACATTTAAAATCCATTCTCTCTCTCTCTCTCTTAAAAATCTACCAAGGTCGAGAACCTCAAACCTAGGCTCTGATGCCAAAATAAATATAAAATCTTTATACCCAGTATACGTAAATACATACACCCCATATATGTAAATAACGGATATAGAATACAAGAACATCACCATCCTTGCCACTAGAAAATTCTTTATAATTTTAATAAAATAGTTTAATCTTTAAAAATCACTTTAATAGATAAAAAAATACGAAGAATAAGTAATTTAAATATTAATATAACATTTATTAATGAAAATCTCTAGGAAAATTTTGTTAGAGTTTTATCTATAATTTGAGTAGTCCCTAAAAAATTCAAATGTTCACAACTTGCAACAAAACTCACACTCCCAAAATATATTCATTCATTCATATCTCCAAATAATTATTTCCATAATCCAAAATCAATAGTATTACATATTCTTTTAAATATACAGATAGTGTCTCAAAAATTTACATTACTTAAACAAACATTAAATTTATAAACAATTTCATATAATCTATAATATATACAAAACATAATGTGTTTATTGAAATAAATAAACTTCAAGAATTTACCAAAGACTTTTGACATAGTCAAGTCAAACAGAGTTCTCCGCCTCTATCCAGTCACCTGAGTGATGGATAATTCGTGCTAAGCTTTTTACCTAGTAGATATACTTTGATAATTATAGAAATTTAAAGAAAATAATGCAACATGCTTAGCCTTTGAAACTCATAAGGTCTCATGCAGAAACATATCAGAACTTATATATTTTTCCTACAAAACAAACCATCATATGACACATTCACATGTATTGGACCCAAATGACCCTATATAATATTCAAGTTCTAGAGATATTATTTTGGATCATTTTGACACCCAGTGTGTAGCCCGAAGGTAAATAGTAATGATGCCTAATGTCTAGGTTGAAGGCAACTAATATAATGGTGATGTCCAGTGTCTAGCCCAAGCCATAATGAAATCGCTAAATATAAAACTCTGAAAATGAATATTGTATAAGGCAACACACATATAACATACATTTCCGTAATTCATTTTCTATCACATTGTCTCATTTACCCATTTTTTTTATAACCATGCGTAGTTGCCTTAATTTAATATAATTCATCACATTTTTAATAGTGTATGTTAAATTTACAATGTGACTACATTACCCAAACACTTTGGGCTATTTTCACATTTTTCTTATTTATCACATATCACTCATTTTAGCTATTTACAATGATTTAACATAATGCATTTACACCATTTCACAATCAACAATATAATACATTTGAAAACCTAAATAATAAAGTAGCTTGGCACACTTTTACAATCAAAGTGTGCTAAGCCAAATTAAATGCAAATGTATTATAATTTATTAAAGTACATACATACCTTAATCCAAGGCAATTCCCAAGCTAAAATTCTCACTCTTCCCTTCACTTTCCAAAATGCTCTTCACTAATTGGTTTGGACAAATAATATCTACTCAACACCTAATCACGCATTTTCAATTTAGATTCTTCATTAGCATCACATTTCTATATACATTAACTAATTGAACTTAATTTAACACAATCCTACAAAATTCTTAATTTTTGCCCTAATCTTCTTTAATTTTTAAAAATCATTCTAATCAATTTCAAATTGAGTTTTAAGCTCATTTCTACCATTAGAATCATACTGTAACATAATTTAAGCAATTAAATTCAGCAAACATCAATTCTTTACAAACTCTCCATAAACCCTAAACACGCTTACCAAATCCACACTTTTCAATCATCTAAACTTAAAATCATTACTTCCATATCAAAATAACACCATAATAATGCATTCTAACTATTATCTCAACTTCCTTCAAAAACTCAATTTACACGTATTCAAATATTTAAGGAAACTTAGAAAAATCTCAAGAATTCTTACCTATTACTTGGAATTCCTTCAAAACTACCCTTAATTCTTGAAAGATCTTGTATTATTTGATGAATTTAAGAAGTAAAACCTCTCCCTTTTCACAGTAGAAATTCGGCCAAATAAAGAGAAGAAGATAAAAATGACTTTTTTTAAATTCTTCTCATTCCTAACCATATATATATATATATACATATAATTAAATAATTAATTAATTATAATCAATTTTTTCTCTCTTCCACACAAATTTAATTTAATTTTAAATTATTTTATTTATTATTATTTTTAACTTTTACTATTTACATTTTGACCTTTTCATTTTTTAGTTACAATTATATTTTAGATATATTTCGCATATAAATTTAATATTTCCTAGATCCAACACTTCACTTAACCCTCCAAATTATTTATTCATTTTTATTTTATCAAAAATTTGGGTGCTACATAATAAGTCTCTTATCACACACCCGATTAAAGGTCAGGAAGTGACCTATTGCCCTAATAGGTTTAGTTGAGGATGAAGTAGGGATGCCTACGGGGGAATCTGGTAGGGCTTCTTAAAAATCCTTACTTATATTGTCTTTTAGCTAGGTATTGGCCAAAGAACATGCTAGTCTAGGTTATGGAGGATAGTGGGTTGACCCAGAGTCTGGGACCTTGAAAATCTGGTGAAATAAGGCATATCTATACTTTTAGGAATATAACTCAACCATTCACACCTCTAGGCAAACCTACCTTAACTCTTCCAAACCCATTTAGGATTAAACAATATATATTCATGCTTCCTTATCCGCTCATTATTTCTCAAGTCAGAGTGTAATATTTTTTTTTATTTTTTTTTATTTTTTAACTAATTTCTTTTTATGCATTGATGCATGCAAACAACATATCATTCATGCAAAATTACACACTATTGAAGAAAAGGCATTAGGTTATGGAGCACAAAAATTTCCCACCAATTGAGTGAATAGTCGAGCTCCTACCACTAGACTTGGATTTGAAAATGGTGAAAATGATATTCCATGAGAGGGATATTGAGATGGTCTGGATATTCCCAACATTGGTGTTAGGAAAATATGAGCTACACAACACGCCCATTAAATTTCTCAACTGGCATCCAGAATTTCCTTTTTTGAATTATTTCTATGTGCTCTCAAAAGATGTTCAAACTCTCCCGAGAGAAGCATTATGTTGCCAATGGTACTTGGCAAAAGTGTATAGGATTGGAATAATGCTAGATAAAGCCTGGTTATTAGAATGCTTTGAGAATTGGGAGTTTGAGCTAGAACACCACTCTTGTTTTTTCTGATGGCTAATGTCATTCATGGATCTTGATTAATGGCTCCTAACTTTGCAAGAAGAAAGCCTGAAGAATTATTGCCTAGCTTTATTCAAGATTCAAGGGGAATATAAGTGGGACAAGCAAGCTGAATTGGCCTACAGAAACACATTTAAGATAGAGGTAGCGAAGGTCTTCAAAGAAAATCCTTTAGTGGAACCATGTTTACGGGTTGTGATTAAAGAAATTCTTTGTGAAGCCAATTAGGTGACAGCTTATAGAGTACCTCCAGGTCTTTTGACTCCTAAAACATATCATTTTGATGGGAGGATTAAATGGAATTGAGTTGACAAATGAAGAACCCCCAGTTGCTGAAGTAATTGAAGAACCACTACATCACGAGGATGAGATCATAAATGAGGAACAACCATCAGAAGATGAAGGGTCCAAAGGAGAGTTACTCCTGGATGGCCAAGAAGCACAATAGAGACCCCCAAATGATGATGCAATAAGGGATGAAGGCTAGAAGAAAGCTTCAGAGACACATAAAATTGGAAAGATGAAAATGTTTCTTTTTGTTTGGATTTTCGGAAAGTCGATCTATGAAATTAATATAATTTAAAGGGATTAATCTTTTGATATTAGAAAAAAATTATTATTTTGATAGGATGTACACTCATTTCTTATCTTATCTAAGTTATAAGACATAGGAGTACATCCCTCATTTTGTAAACTTCCCTCGTGATCAATGACATAATGCCTGTGAGCGGAGATTTTCGCCCCCACTCCCGGTGAAATGATTCTTGCGACTTCGGCACTGTTTATGCTCGGGACCTTAGAGAACATGGACCAAAGTATGGAGAAAATGGAGTCACCACCCGGACGGGCCTGGAAAAAGAAAGGGATGGATGACTCAATTTCTAAGGAATTTCCAACCCCCTAATGGGTTCAAAAAGTTGGGTACTTTTGGGGAAGGTGAGAAATGGCCCAGCACCCCCACAACGCCTGGTTCATTGGAATCGATCTCCTTTACAGGTCTTAATATTATAAAATTCTTAAATATAACAACATTAACCATATTAAACACAATAATTATAATAAAGCATCGATATATTGAAAATCAAAACAATGTCCAAGCAAAACAGATAAATGGACACCTATCCGAAGATGAAAACATGCCTTTACATAATCCATGCCTAAATAGGACACCCACCGAAAGGTAGAAACATGTCCTTTACATTGATTTTAAAATAGAAAAGCAATTTAAATTACATGATATTTAACTAATGAGGTACCCACCAAGTGGAAACATACCTCTTACAACATTTGGAAATCTAAATAAATCGATAAAAGTAAATAACCATTCTTCATAAATAAATCATTCATCAAAGATATTATGTCATATCCCAAAGTTTAGGTAGTCGAGTATTAGGCAAGAAGGACATAAATAAGTGGTCAAATAAAGGCTCGAGATAGTCAAAAATAAAATCGGTGTGCAAAGGAGGCCCGTGAAGTCCACGGGACCTAAAGGTAATTTTTTGAAAGGCCGAGGACCTAAGAGTAATTTTCCAAAAAGTTGTGTCGGTTCTTAATACTGACCCTAACGGATGCCATAAATGTGTTCTCGGGATTAATCGGGTCGTAATGGTGGCGCACGATTTTTTCCGAAAATGCACGATTTTGTAAGTTACGGGCGATTTTCCAACAAGAGCATTTTGGACATTTCCACTGGAGGGGGCAATTTTGTAATTAAATATAACTTTGGGGGCAAAATTTAAAAGAACAAAAAGCCACTTTCAAGTGGCCAAATCCTAGCCATTAAGTCCAAATGGGTTGGACAAATCATGGCCATTGAAAATAAACAAATTAATTAAATGAAAATTAAATTATAAACAACTAATTTTTGTCTTCCAAACACAAGTAAAGGATCAAAAAACACCACCATCACCACTTTTCTTCTTCCTTAGGTCGTGCTCCCCCCTCCCTTCCATTTTCAAGGAGAAAATTTTCAAGTCTAAGCCATTTTTCAAGTGAAATTCAATAGGAAATAAGGTAAGATACCATCCTAAGTCTTATTCTTTCATTAGAATTAGGTATTAGGCTATGTTTAGGAAGATTTGATATTATGTTCATGTTGGGAAAGTATTAGTAAGTTGATGATTATGGTGAAAAATGATAAATTACTTAAAGGAAATGATGAAAATGGTGATTATCAGTAAGAATAAGTAAAGGATTGTTAGAAAATCATAAGGTAGCATCATGTTCATATCTAGGGTTTGTTCTTACATATGTGACGTGTTAAATTCATAGGAAATCAAGGAGATTAGAGAGGAAAGGAAGTGTAATAGACAAGAAGAGCAAGGAAAAGCAAGGTTTGGTACTTTAACTAATTGTTTGTTCATTTTCTTGAAATTTTTCTGTTTTAGAATTAGTGAAATACTGTGACTTGTATGATTTTTAATTAAATATAGAAAAATGTTCTTGAAGTGAATTTTTGATATGTTGTGTGTCCATGCGTCTACAATGACTAAAAAATATTTTGAGTTGAATTCGGAATGGTTATGATTATGGAAAAATTATTTCTGTTAGACCTGCTCTAGGAGGTACCTTGACTGAGACAGCCATGTTTCCGGATTTTTAATAAAATTTAGAAAAATAATCTTCAATTGAATTTTGGATATGTTGTTTTTTAGTGAGTCTAGTATTTGAGAAAAATAATTTGGAACCACATTGATTGAATTTAATTTACAGAATTCACAAAATTCAGAACTGCTGCCAGGATGTAGGGCAACTGGAGCAGTCTGGTTGGGTGAACTACTTGACCAAGCTTTTGTGTCCAGTTTGATCTGAAAATTTTAAAGAATGATTTTAAGATGTAAAACTAAATTCTGTAAAAATTTTAGAGTTTTTAGTCAAGTATATTATTTTATACAATTTTTCAAAATAAGGATCAAGTTGAGTCTAAAACCAGAATTTACTATTCATATGGTCATTTTGCTAATATTCATTTGGTCATTTTTCAAAAGTAATCCAATTGATTCCTTATGCATATAAATGAGCATAATATGTTATTAAAATGACAAAATATGATATTTCACGTTGAAATAATATAAGAAACATAAGTCGATAATTGTATAATGCATATTCGATTAAGAAATGACATGAAAATTTTGGCTCTACTGGGTATCTGGGATAGTACTGAGTAGGGTAAGGGTATGATATATCATACTATATGCAGTACTGCTTTAATATAGGACTTCGGTCCAAGTTATATAGGGTGATGACCCGAGCTATATAGGACTTCGGTCCGAGTTATATAGGGCAATCACCCGAGTTATATAGGACTCCGGTCCGAGGGCTTCGGCCAGAGATTCCACAGGGCTTGGTCCGCAATTTTTTTAGGGTCACAGCTACAAAATATATATACAGTTGTTTCAGTTAGTTCCTTACCATACGTTAGTCTACCAAATTACCTTGTGGAGCGAACTGATAAAATGATAATAACTGAATATATGACATGTATGGATTCTTTTTACTGTGATATTATTTTTCAATACGACTCATTGCTTTTAAAAGTGCATTATGCTTTTATTATTTATTTTTCGTAATTAGTTAAAGTACCCACTAAGCAATGCTTAGCGAGTTTAGTTTCTTCTAAACTCGTAGGCTATTAGCAAAGAGCCCGTAGCGAGCAGAGGAGTCCTGCGATCTGTCGGTCATCAACAAACTTAGGTGGTGCTCTTCATTTTGTATATTGGTATTAGAAACTGGCATGTACTTATTTGAACAATACGAAGAGATAACTTGATGTAGCATGTAAATCTAGTAATGTATAATAACTGTATGGTTTTAAATTGAGTTGGGTTGTGAATATAGAAGTGTGAATTCTTCTTGCAGGATTGTAGTTGAGGTTATAAGGGTAGATTATTGGGAGTGTGCTTGAGTTGAATTGTGAAACAAAATGTTTTTTAAAAATAAGAAAAATCAGTTTTGTCGACACTTGGGACCTAAAATTTTACTGGAGACTCCGTCAAAATTTTTGGAAAATTTTTATAAGGAACATTAAGTAAGCTGACATAACTAGAGCTCGTATCTCGATGTAGCATTCCTCCTCAGCTTATTCATAGGTCGGGAAGGGGTGTTACAATTTGTAGTATCAGAGCATTGGTTTAGTCGAATCTGGGAGATAGGTAGTAAGTAAGTAACTATGTGTGCCATGTAAGATAAAGTAAGGAGAAAGTTATATGATGAATAGGTAGATGTACATGCCAGATAGGAACTGATAATCGAGTTATATGTTGATGAATTAAGCAGATAGCTATTTATGTCAATGTAGGATGTCTCTAGATTCGTGGCAAGCTATGGAACGAAATGTAGAATCGCAAGCATCTGGGTCTGTAGATGCCGGGGAAGCTCATAGACCAGGGTCAACAACAGCTGAAATACCCAGTCCGGAGACTTATCTTAGGCAAATTGCAACAGCTTGTCAGCAAATGGCCAGAAGGGGCCCCGCTGCTGAGGGAGATAGGAAACCCCCGATCGAGAAGTTAAGAAAGTATGGTGCAAAAGAATTTAAGGCTGATCGTGAAGAGGGATTTGAGGAAGAAGAATATTGGTTAGATAGTATCATTAGAGTTCTTGACCAGCTCCAATGCACTCCTGAGGAAAGAGTGGTTTGTGCTACCTCGCTCCTGACAGAGGAGGCGTACATATGGTGGGATACCACGCAGCAGCGGGTTCCACCAGAACAACGAACTTGGGAATTCTTCAAGAGTGAGTTTAAAAAGAGGTATATCACTGATGCATATTTGACTGCAAGACGCAATGAGTTCATTCATTTGAAACAAGGCAGAATGACGGTATCAAAATATGAGAAGGAGTTTACGCGCCTTAGTAAGTATGGAAAGAAGTTAATAGAAACTGAAGCTGAGCGATGCGAGAAATTTTTAGAAGGACTTAATGATGAAATTAAGATACAGCTAGTGGCATTGGATAATACAGAGTTTTCAAAGTTGGTGGTTAAAGCATTGGATGTTGAAAAGGTGCAAGTAAATCTGAGGAATCGTCAACAGAGAATTCAACAGAAAAGAGAGCAAGCACAGAGTGCCCCAGGTAATCATCAGTCTGCTAGCAAGAGAGCTAAGGGTGAAGGATCCTTTATGAGTGTAAAGCAGAATTTAAGACCATCTAAAGGACCTAATTTTCAAGCTACCTCAGTAGCCAGCATGGGAGGAATAAGTAGAGGATCAAGTAAAGGTTCTGGAAGGACTGAATATACACCATACCCCTCGTGTGAGCATTGTGGACGAAAGCATAGGGGAGAATGTTAGTTAGTTACTGGAGCTTGTATACTTTGTGGTGCCACTGATCACCTTAAGAAGGATTGTCCTAGAAATGTGGCAGAGATTTCAAAAGTTCCTGAAAGAACACAAGTAGCAAGCAGCAGCGGTAAAGGTCGAGAAAGAGGAAGAGGCAGAGAAAATGGTAGTAATCAAATAGGAACAAGATCGGAGACAGTAGATCGCCCTGAATCGAGAGCGCCAGCCAGGATATATTACATGAGGGTAGAAGAGAATAAAGCAGAAGAAGGAAATGAAGGTACGTAAGTTTAAAATCAGTGTCTTGAGTTCATATGTGTGTATATGTGACGATTATTAGTTATATTGATGATGTGTAATTACACGTAAGAATCATGCATGAATAAGTAAGTTTCGGGGCGAAACTTAAATTAAGGAAGGTAGAACTGTCACATCCCAAAGTTTAGGTAGTCGAGTATTAGGCAAGAAGGACATAAATAAGTGGTCAAATAGAGGCTCGAGATAGTTAAAAATAAAATCGGTGTGCAAAGGAGGCCCGTGAAGTCGATGGGACCTAAAGGTAATTTTTCGAAAGGCCGAGGACCTAAGAGTAATTTTCTGAAAAGTTGTGTCGGTTCTTAATAGTGACCCTAACGGATGCCATAAATGTGTTTTCGGGATTAATCGGGTCATAATGGTGGCGCACGATTTTTTCCAAAAACGCACGGTTTGTAAGTTAGGGGCGATTTTTCGACAAGGGCATTTTGGACATTTCCACCGGAGGGGGCAATTTTGTAATTAAATATAACTTTGGGGGCAAAATTTAAAAGAACAAAAAGCCACTTTCAAGTGGCCAAATCCTAGCCATTAAGTCCAAATGGGTTGGACAAATCATGGCCATTGAAAATAAACAAATTAATTAAATGAAAATTAAATTATAAACAACTAATTTTTGTCTTCCAAACACAAGTAAAGGATCAAAAAACACCACCATCACCACTTTTCTTCTTCCTTAGGTCGTGCTCCCCCCTCCCTTCCATTTTCAAGGAGAAAATTTTCAAGTCTAAGCCATTTTTCAAGTGAAATTCAATAGGAAATAAGGTAAGATACCATCCTAAGTCTTATTCTTTCATTAGAATTAGGTATTAGGCTATGTTTAGGAAGATTTGATATTATGTTCATGTTGGGAAAGTATTAGTAAGTTGATGATTATGGTGAAAAATGGTAAATTACTTAAAGGAAATGATGAAAATGGTGATTATCAGTAAGAATAAGTAAAGGATTGTTAGAAAATCATAAGGTAGCATCATGTTCATATCTAGGGTTTGTTCTTACATATGTGACATGTTAAATTCATAGGAATTCAAGGAGATTAGAGAGGAAAGGAAGTGTAATAGACAAGAAGAGCAAGGAAAAGCAAGGTTTGGTACTTTAACTAATTGTTTGTTCATTTTCTTGAAATTTTTCTGTTTTAGAATTAGTGAAATACTGTGACTTGTATGATTTTTAATTAAATATAGAAAAATTTTCTTGAATTGAATTTTTTATATGTTGTGGGTCCATGCATCTAGAATGACTAAAAAATATTTTGAGTTGAATTCGGAATGGTTATGATTATGGAAAAATTATTTCTGTTAGACCTGCTCTAGGAGGTACCTTGACTGAGACAGCCATGTTTCCGGATTTTTAATAAAATTTAGAAAAATAATCTTCAATTGAATTTTGGATATGTTGTTTTTTAGTGATTCTAGTATTTGAGAAAAATAATTTGGAACCACATTGATTGAATTTACTTTACAAAATTCTCAAAATTTAGAACTGCTGCCAGGATGCAGGGCAACTGGAGCAGTCTGGTTGGGTGAACTACTTGACCAAGATTTTGTGCCGAGTTTGATCTGAAATTTTAAAGGAATGATTTTAAGATGTAAAAATAAATTCTGTAAAAATTTTAGAGTTTTTAGTTAAGTATATTATTTTATACAATTTTTCAAAATAAGGATCAAGTTGAGTCCAAAACCAGAATTTACTATTTATATGGTCATTTTGCTAATATTCATTTGGTCATTTTTCAAAAGTAATCCAATTGATTCCTTATGCATATAAATGAGCATAATATGTTATTAAAATGATAAAATATGATATTTCACATTGAAATAATATAAGAAACATAAGTCAATAATTGTATAATGCATATTCGATTAAGAAATGGCATGAAATGATAATAACTGAATATATGACATGTATGAATTGTTTTTACTGTGA
Organism: Garcia nutans; assembly: GCA_947685225.1. NCBI lineage: Eukaryota > Viridiplantae > Streptophyta > Magnoliopsida > Malpighiales > Euphorbiaceae > Garcia > Garcia nutans. The sequence goes on along the minus strand of CANTUV010000033.1, from coordinate 37,658,196 downwards.
TATTATTTTTCAATACGACTCATTGCTTTTAAAAGTGCATTATGCTTTTATTATTTATTTTCCGTAATTAGTTAAAGTACCCACTAAGCAATGCTTAGCGAGTTATTATTTCTTCTCTTTGCAAAACGACTGGAGCTTCCACAAGCGAGTAGGCTTTCCATGCCCCCTTGATTCAATATCTTTTTTTGATTCTTTACTTCGCAGGATGTTTTCTGTTCATTTTGACAAAGAATAGACAATACAAGACAAGAAAGCGCGATGTGATATGCTCATGTATGCATGATATGCATGAATAATACTTACAGTCGTTCCATCGACTCACAGATCGAGGTGATCAGCAGAAGTGTTCTCATTGGTTCCGTTTTGATGCTTGTTCAAGTCTTGCATTGGAATGATCGAAAGCTTTTGCATTTGTGGCTTTTATCTTCAAGATGTTGAAAACACGAGTGGTGGAGACCCTAAGTAGCAGAGTTAGGGATTCATCTATTTCGAACTATGTTTCAGCATGTCAGTTGATAGCTTGTTCATGACCTTGCCAATAATCATTTCCTTTGCCCAATATGTCCTTTGGAGGTTCAACATACTTCCCTTAACTTGAAGGCTTTGTATGGCAAAACATTTATTTTATTTTTTTTTATTTTTATTTTGAAATCAAATGTTGGCTTTGCCAAATTAATGTCAATATACCTCAGGACTTGATTTTTCAAATTAACATATCTATAACATGACAACCCTAGTTACTATACTAAACTCGGGAATCATTTCTATTTAAGCAAGAATTTTTGCACTTCAGATAGGCACATACACATTGCTTAGCTAAAGGTCTCATTGAGTTTAAATATTGTCTATCTCATATGTATGCTCATCCAAACTATCTCCACTAATAGACTCTACCTACCAAGAGAGATCAACAGGTCTTTGATAGACTTGAAATGGGGTCTATAAGGGACACAGGTTTAAGTGAAAGCCATTTTAAGATTGGAGCTGGTGTGACACAATGGACAAACCCTCACACTACAAAATTTCTTGTTGGAACTTTAGATAATTGGGAGCAATCCTTCTAGACTCCAAATTCCTTCTATCTTCTTGGCATTAATCTGGATCTTGATTATGACAGTCTTTGCCCTTGCAAAAAGTTTGGTACCCAAATTCGTTTCTTTTCTTCTTCTCCCTTTTCTTTCTTTTTATTTTTCTTACTCTTCCCTTTTCTTTCTCTTTATTTTCCTTACTCTTCCCTTTCTTTGAGCATTTTATCATTTTGTCCTTCTTTCTTGTAGGACTATCAAGTAAAAAACTTTCAAGAATTGGATGGTCTTCCTCCTTTTTTTTCTCCAATTTTGATTGAATCTTCGGTTGGGTTGGACCAATTCAAGTAAAAATGTCTTTATAAACCAAATGGAAGCCTTTTGTTGTCTTAGGTAAAAGAGAACTCCATTGGCTTTTTAAAACGCATTTTTAGGATTTATCTATCTCTTTTTTTTCCTCTTCTTTTTTACTTTTACTTTTTTTGTTTATTTTTTTTTCTCTTTTTTTTTGGTTCTAGCTCAAATAGAGTTGTCTTGTTTATACCAACTTGGGTTTCCAATAATGGATGAGTGGAGTGGTATAAATCTTCTTTAATAGGGATACATCATTTGTTACTCTAATGCTGTCTTGATATATTAGAGGTATTAGGAAAACTTCAACTACCCTTATGGTCTTGAGAACTTCAACTACCCTTATGGTCTTGAAAACATCAACTCCAACAATCCTCATGATCTTGACTAACCATTGCTTTCTTTGATCTTCTTGCCTCTTCATCTTAGTGATCATAAGACATGTCAAAAGTATCACAACAACTCAAGGTAGGTTATTGGGGTTTGTAAGCCAATGAAAAGAAAGCTAAAATGTTATGAAGGCTCAAAGGGACAACTAGGGATTGATATTTAATTGGGTGGATACTAGTTGTTGGCTAACCAAACAATGCCTAGATCATCTCTCCCTTAAATAAGTAGAGTTCAATTTCCCCTCGAAAGTTTGTCAAAGGATGTTCTAAGACTGACTAGGACCTAGACAAAGGTAAATATGCAAGAGCCCTCTCTAAGTAAGCATACACAACTCAATGCTATAGAGTAATTCCCTCACCTAGTAAAGCCATTCAAGTCATGATGCATAAATATATTAATTCATGAATTATCAAGCTAGATTCCTCATTGATTGAGCATCAAAATGAACAAAGACCAACAAAAATTTTGAAGAAAGTAATTTATTTTAAACAAATTTAAATTTGAAAAACACAATAGTTCCAAAATATTAAAGAAAGTAAAATTGAAAAGCAACATTCAAGTTAAGGAAGGTTCGTTGAGTTTAAGCATCTTTCCTTTCACCTCTTCAATGTTTCCATCTTGAAAAGATGATAAAACAAAATCTTCTTTCAATCCTTTTCCCACCATTAAGGTTGCCAGTGGAGGTACTCTATTGAATCTCGGTAATGGATTGTCTTTGGTGTTGGGCTTATCTGGCTTGGGTAGCTTACCACTATCAATCAAATCTTGGATCTCATGCCTTAGACGAGCACATTTATCTGTTTCATGCCCTCGTATTTGATGAAATTGACAGAAGGCCTCGGCATTGAAGTTTGGTGGCAGTGGATTATATAACAGTCAAGGAGCTAATGGTTGTAACAACCCTTTCTTTTGCATCTTGCTAAAAACCCAAGATAGAGGTTTCCCCAATTCTGAGAATTGTCGTTTATTTCCTTGACCAGTCGCATTAACATCAACTTGTTTTTGCGTGCTTTGATTGTTAGGCTAATAATTCCCTTTCTCATTCCTTCTTATTGAAAAGCGATTTTTCTCCCTTTCCCACTCTTCAATTTGTAGACCAGCTTGGAGAAGATCTTCAAAATCCCTTATAAGGGTGTGAGACATCCTTTCATGGAGACTAGGCAACACCCCTCTCACAATCATTCTTATTTGATCTAATTCATCAGGCCTCTTCTTGAGCAAAGCGGCCTTGTTTCTCCATCTCTTCACATAGTCCACAAAATTTTCATTTGGCCTTTGCCTAATGGACTCCACTTCCATTAAGGTAACTTCCATCTTGACATTATACCTATATTGTTGGATGAAGGCTTTGTAAAGCAGATCCCAACTCTTTTGTGTTCCATCATCTAAGGTATTAAACCAATTTTGGACAACAGGATCCAATGAGAGCATGAAGTATCTTAGAGTTTGAGCCTTAGTAGCTCGGGCAGACTGAATGGCAGTGATATACTGCTTCACATGGAGATGAGGATTTTCGGTTCCATCAAACTTTGTGAATGATGGCATCTTGAACTTGTACAGGACTTCTTCATCTAGTTCAAATAATTTGTCAACTTCGGACATTTTCTCGGTTTTTAGTTTCTCCTCAAATTTCTTTTCTAAATCAGCAATCATCTTTTCAACATCAGAAGTTTCGGTCTTCTCCATAGTTGATCTTTCAACAATCTTCGGTTCTTTCTTCTTATCTTGAGGATCTTGGTAATATTGAGCCCAATCATCATCATAATCAATGATCACCTTTTCATCATCAAAAACTACTTCACCAACTTTGGTCTTCCCTTTGTCCTTTGGCTTCTTAGTTCTAGCAGATGCCTCGGCATGATTTTCTAAGATTGCAGTCAATTGGTTCTTCATGGTCTCAGCTAGGGCCTCTTTTATTTCTTCCATCTTGGTGTTGAGGCCATCGTCCACCATTCTTTGAATTTTTTCGGGATCCATTATTTTTGGTGAGCAAGTGATTGAGTTGTTGCTAGATATTTCATCTTCGGCGTAGGTCAGATTGTCGTAAGCTTTTGAACTATCGTAATCCAGGTCTGTGAGACAGAAATGATTAATGATATGAGATGCAAATGTATGCATGTATGCACAAACAATCAACGAAAAAAGATAATTAGGACGTTCCTTCCAACCTTATAACATCCACACACGAATGGCAAGTCTATTTTCCTAGGTATATGGTTAACAAAATACCAACATTGGGTACCTTATTTTTGAATATTTTCCTCGGACGTTTCAATCAATAGTTATATTTTCAAAAATGGAAATCAACTTATGATAATTCCCATTAAGTAGGTTTTAATCCATTTAACCAGCTAATGTAACTTTTATGCTAAATTGGATTAAAATGAAATTAAGAGGTTTCTTATAAATAGATTTCTCACTTGAAAAAGTAACTAATGATTCATGCCAAAAACAAGCCCATAGTTAATTATTCTTAATATAAACTAGGCTCATAATTGATTTTTGGCATTTCTTAATTGACCTAAATAATTTGCAAGCTCTTTGTAAGAAAAGGTTGGATGAAAATAATTTTGTTTCTAAGCCCATTGTAAAAATAATTTAGAAAAAATGGATTTTGGGCTTAGTATTTGGGCCATGAGCAAAAGAATTTTTGATTTGTTTTTAGAAAAAATTTTATGTCCAAAGACCATTTTTAAAATGTTTTGAAAACAGCTTTGGTCTTTTGGATTTAGAGAAAATTTTATTTTGAGCTTACAATGTACTTAGGTCATATTAGAAAAAGAGCAAACCAAATAAGCCATGATTTAAGCCAAGACGAATTAACCATAGTCAAACAACATGCATTTGGGGTAAAACCTAAGGAAAGTAACTAGGCCAATTACATGAGCTTTAGTCTTTGGGTAAAAAGGCTTAGGTTCTCATAGCAACTATATACCAAATGGTACGAGGCTATGAGTGGTTATGCTATGTTCGATCTCCATACCTTGAGTGAAAGTATGGTATCCCTTACATAATAAAACACGGGTAACACGGGCTTCCTAACTCATGCACACAATGCAATATAATATGATGCAATGGATAATATCATTATCAAAAAGAATAGTATAATATAAAGACCAACGGAATCAACTTCTCTTATCCCCAGTGGAGTCGCCACTGTAAGCTAGGATTTTCGCCCCCACTCTTAGTGGAATGGTTCTTGCGACTTCGGCACTGTTTAGGCTCGGGGCCTTAGAGAACACAGACCTAAGTCCGGAGAAAATGGAGTCGCCACCCGGACGGGCTAGGAAAAAGAAAGGGATGGATGACTCAATTCCTAAGGAATCCCCAACCCCCTAATGGGTTCAGAAAGTTAGGTACGTGTGGGGAAGGTGAGAAATGGCCCAGCACCCCCACAACGCCCGGTTCATTGGAACCGGCCTCCTTTACTGGTCTTAATATTATAAAATTCTTAAATATAACAACATTAACCATATTACACATAATAATTAAAATAAAGCATCGATATATTGAAAATCAAAACAATGTCCAAGCAAAATAAATAAATGGACACCCATCCGAAGATGGAAACATGCCCTTACATAATCCATGCCTAAGTAGGACACCAACCGAAAGGTAGAAATATGTCCTTTACATTGATTCTAAAATAGAAAAGAAATTTAAATTACATGATATTTAACTAATGAGGTACCCACCAAGTGGAAACATACCTCTTGCAACATTTGGAAATCTAAATAAATCGATAAAAGTAAATAACCATTCATTATAAATAAAATCATTCATCAAAAATATTAAACATCAATAGAATGTAAACATCCATCCTTGATAAACTAAATAAATCAAGCATTGAAAATAAATTAAAGTATACAATACACTACATAATCAAATACAAAATTAAATAAAGCAAGTAAAGATTCAAATTAGGGCTACTATTTTTTATTTAATATTCTTTATTTAGTGTTTATGGTTTTAGAATTTATTGGTTTAAGTTACTGTAAGTTTTAAGGGAATTAAAATGGATTAAGGTTTTATGATTTAGGGATTGATAAGGTTCTTTAATTAACTAAATTAGGGTTTGAGGTGTAAAATAATGAAATTTGGATTTGAATACTTTAGAACATTAGATTTATGATTATTAGCTACTTACTGTGTTTGAATTTTAATACTTAGGTTTATAAGGTTTTAAGGTTTAAAGAATTAGAGTTTAGAAAAAATTTGGGTTTAAGGTTTTTAGGGAATTAGGGTTTAAGAAAACTAGGGTTTAGAATAATTAGTTTGAGGTTACTGTCTTGGTTTTAAATTTGAATTAGGGTTTTTAGTGTTTTCGAAGAATGTATTAGATTTTATAATTTGGCAAAAAAATTTATAATTTTATGAAGCTTTATGAAAATAAACAAATCGATTTAAGGTTTTTAAAAACAGAAAAGATATTTTTTAGGGTTTTTGGAAAGAAACAGATTCAATTTAGGGTTTTGAAAAACTGAAAAACAAATTAGGGTTTTGGTAAATTTTGAAACGATTTATGGTTTTAAAAAGTTAGAAAGTAGATTAGGGTTTTAAGATTTTGAAGAAACATAAATTTTTAATCTTGAGTGATAAAGCTACTGTAAAGAAAAATAAGTAAAGAAATTCATACCTTCGTTTGTTGGTTCCACCAAAAATCATTTCTGGAATGAACAAGAACAAAGACAAGCTTTGCTGCCTTTGATGAATTAAATTGCTTATTTGCTTCTCTCAAAAAGTCCGATTGATTTCACTGCCAGAAGGAATTCTAAAAATTCGATTTCCTTTCAATGTTTTCCTTCTAAAATCCGTTCCCCTTAATTTCCTTCCTCCTCTGTGTTGTTTTTTAGTCCTTATTTATAGAAGATTTTTATCATTAGTCTTAGTTGCTCACAGAATCTAATATTAATTAAGAAAAGGAAACCGAAACTGAATTGAATTTGGTTTTGAAAAAATTTGCGTCGGAAAAATTTTGCTAGCGAAAAAACTTCTGCAGAAAAATTACGCTGGCGAAAAAGCTGCCGCAGGGGGTAGCGGGCTGCGGTGGGCGAAATTGCCTGTGGGCCATTTCACCGCCCCCCTTTTCGGCTACGAAATTTTTCATCGCCGATTTTTATTTTTATTTATTTATTATTTATTATTTATTATTATTTATTAATAAAAATTAAATACTAAAGCAAATATTATTTAATTAAGATAACAAAAATTATTTTGGACTAATTAAAATATATTAGACCGGACTGGGTAAAAAATTAAGGATCTACAATGCTCTTTTTATAAATATTGTGTAATTTTACATGATGTTATAATTCTGCATCATATAGCATTGTAATTTTTGGCATAACATCCACCATTTGTCATAAACATATTTGAACGTCATTAGAATGATTTATTAAATGACTAATAAACATGTTTTATTCTTTTTTCAATTGTAATAGGAACACTCCCACACTCTTGTGGCCATCCAAAATGAATTACCATAATAGGTTTTTTTAGATATATTTGAAGCAAAGGCCATGGAAGAATCAGAGTTAGCCCAGAAGATAAAAGGAGATTGTGTTCTGATAGGAGTGGTGATCTAGCTTCCAACATTAGGAAAGTTAAACTTCCAACAAAATGACTCGAGGGATTTAAAGGGAATTTGGGAAAGTTTAAGACCACAACAAAGGATCTAATTTAACAAGTAGTTTGGGTTGATTGCTTACCTAATGTACATCCCCGTATTCTTGATTGATTGCTAAAGGTCATGCTAAATTGCTGGGACCCATGCTATCGGTGTTTCACCTTTGAACAATTGGACTTGACACCTACAATAGAAGGACATTAAGCCATATGTACACGATAAGACGGCACTAGGTAGAAGACAACCGACCAAGATTATAGGTATGCATGCAAGTATGATAGAAGAATGGGAAAAAATCTAAAATCTAAGGTATTCAAGTGGAATCCTTATTAGAATTTGTGAAAGGTAATCTGCATCGATAGGAAAGATTCTAGGTTTTGGCTTTACTCATTTATGCAGTGGTCCTATTTCTGAGATAATTAAACTTCATAGATCCCAAAGTGATCATGTCTTTACTAGTGTAATAAGAGAAACTAATACAGCCATTAGTATATTAGAAGAAATAGTGAAGTCTTTGAACCATTGTAGGAAGCAAGGAAGTGGACGATTCACAAGTTGTACTATTTTGTTGAGTATGTGGGCTATAACACATTTTAGATGCCCTCATCAATTAAAGTTTCCTATTATTGAGTATGAGTTAGGATACAATGCTATAAAAAACCATTTGGCAAAATTTGGGTGTGCAGAATGGCCTAAGACAATCCCAAGTAAAAAGCAATGGTTAAGATTTCTACATCATATGAAAGAAGAAGATATTTCTTAGTTAGCCTTTTGGAAGGATAGACAACCATTATTATTCAGTAATGGTAACCTACCATAGGTTCCTTTAATCAGAATATGATGGGTCACCATATATGCATACGCAATGGTAAGAAGACAGTTGGGATCTGCACAATTCATTCCTCAAACAATAGGGTTAGACTGCATACATTTTGATTATGAGGATGAGAAGACATCTGCCAAGCTTTGTAAAGTCTTAGACATATGGAAAAATTTGAGGAATATATGATTCAGAACTTTTAGAGATTTAGTGCCTCAGGATTACTTGGAATGGCACCAAAAATGAGAAAAAAGGGTTTGTCCCTCCAGCAGTAATGATGTGTAAAGGACCTTCTACATCAAGTAAGCATATTCTTGTTAATGGGCCCATCAGTAAAGAAACACCTCCCACAGCTAATAAAGACATAAGTTATTGGATTTGAAAAGAAAAAGGACTTTGGAGTTGCGAAAAGAAAATGAAAAACTTAAATATGAAATAGCAGAAGTCCAAATGCAGTTGAAAGAGTCCAACACAATGAAAAGAAAGAAAAAAGCCCTATAAGCAGAAAAAAGATCTTTTGAACTAGAAAAGGAAAATAATATGTTATAAGGAGAAATGTGTTGACTTCAAGAGCAGCTAGATGGGGTATAAAGAAAGGGAAAGAAACATAAAGAAAGAGATAAAGGCCCTAGTTGAAGAATCATGCCAGCAATAAACTAGTATCCAAGATTTGATTTGGGAAATCCAAGCATATCGAGACAAGACTAATCAATCGACTGCTTCCATGAAATAAATCTGGGTAGAGAAGAACGACTTGGTAGCTCACATGATGGCATACAAGGAAGATTGCATCTTTTACCAAGAAAATTTTACAAGAGTATGCATACAATTCGACCATCTTACCAAAGAGTTGAGGGCATTAGCTCAACAAGCAAGCTGCATGGCTCAAGAGGTAAATAAAATGAAGTTAATTTACATGTCGGTGGGTCCACATGGACAGGAGCTCTATGATTTGCTGAAAAGATGTATCATAAGCTTTCCTATTATAGACGGTTCAAATGAGGGTCACAAAGAGTCAATAGGATTTGATTCCTTTTGTAACTTGATAAACAAAATATTTATGTTTCTTGATATGTTGTAGGATAATTAATTATTTATGTTATTTTTCATATTTTACATAACATGAATTTACATGTTTGCTGCATCATGGTTTCATTAAAAAATGTTAAATAAAAATGTTTCCTAATGCAAAATGAAAATAACGTCATCAACATAGCCTGACTTCCAAAGAACAAATCTGACTTAACCAATTGTTATAGAACTCAATCAAAGACTAGGGTCATGGAAGACCAAGCCCAAGAAGAAATAAGGAGAGATATTGACCAAATAAAAGGATAGGTTAGAAGAAATTTTAGAATGAAGAATCAATTGGCACAACTCATGGAATTACTCAAAGGTAAGAACACCGTAGAAATTATGCCAAATATCTTAGGATCAGGAACCCCGATAGCCCATTCTTTTATAGGTACCATAGGGGATCTTATATATCCACCAAGTTTTATCCCACCATATAAGCCAGTGGAAGGGGGACCAAGCAGTAGAACCCATCCAGCTGAAAATATCTACGTTTCCCAACCTTTTTAAGGAATACCATAAGGGGCACAAGTGGGTGGACCTTAGACCAATCTTAGACCACCTGCTAATCCTGAAGAACCTATAGTAATACTGGACTTAGATGACCCAAAGGTACAAAGTAGTTTTAGAAGGGGTTAATAGATACTGATGCATCCCAATTGTGCTTGGTACTAGAAGTGGTCATACCCTTAAAATTCAAGGCCTTACACTTTGAAAATATGATGGTTTATCTTGTCCTCAAAGTCATCTAATAATGTTTTGTAGTAGAATGGCAGCTTACATTAGTAATGAGAAATTATTGATTCAATATGCATATTGACCGAACTCATATATGAAAATGGAAAAATCTAGTAGATGCTTTCATGAAGAAATATAAATATAACATAGATATGGCACCTAGCAGGGATGATATGAGAGTTATGAAAAAGAAAAATGATGAAAATTTTAAGGAATATGCACAAAGATTGAGAGATAAAACACCACAAGTTAGTCATCCTCTCACAGATAAAGAGATGATATCTAATTTCTTAGACATGCTAGGACATCCATTTTACAACATGTTGCTAGTGTGAGCACCTGGTTCATCCACACTCAATGTTTTAAAGTCTCAGCACTGCAAGGTCATTGATCTCAAGGATCCAATAAGCAAGACTTATGTGAAATGGAGTAGCCACCTGGTAAGACCGAGAAATAATAGGGGGTAGCATTCTCTAGATTCCTTTTTTGAGAATTCCCTAACCCTCGCTTGAACCTGAGTTTGGGAAGTTAGGTACACATGAGAATAACTTAGATGAGAATCCTTATTATTCACATATGTCTAATTTAAAGTACTGGACTCCTCTATGATTCATGCATTAGTAAAGATTATTTAGGATATCAGACGAGGATGAATATATACAAGATAAATAACAAATAGAATAAATATATACATATCATGATGCACGTGATGCGTGATTGTACAAAAAATTCTTATAAGCACCCACTGAAGTGGAAATATACTCTTTACAACAATGAATCTAAAAAGAGGAATAATTATGTTACATAGCTTTGCAAATCCTATACATTATTTTAGAGAGAATTACATCATTTCCTATATACAATGAAGCTAAAAAGAGATATAAAATTGAATGCATGCTAGGTGATTGCTTTATGTTATGGATTGAGTAAGTACAATAGTAATAATGAAGCATCAGGAGACAAAAAATTAAAAGAAAAAAAGAAAAAAAAGTTATGGTAATATCAAACTCGATAATTATTGAATTATCAAATTCGAAAATAACCTGCAAGATCAGACAACTCGAAAAAAAAAAACCAATACGTACAGAACTAAGTGATAATATCAAATTTGATATTGTTCATCTAGGTATGTTTTATTATTTATAGGTCATTTATTCAAAGATTCAACTTGGAGTTAATAAATCTTAATTCTTGGATGAGAGTTTTCTAGTTCCATGAAGTTAGATAATTATGATTCTCAATGAACTGTGTATGTGGAATTGAATGATGCAATATAAACATAAATCATGACGTTAAATGATGTATTTTTAAGGATAAAGATTGGAAGCTTAAGAAACTTACTGCTACTGGATGAAAGTCACAACCAACTTCCTGTGGTTACCAAGTACTCTTGATTTTACTTTGAGTAATAAAATTGTTGCTGGAGCTAGGCTACTTTTATAGAAGCAATGCAAGATCAGAGGATTAGAATGTTTAAAAAGAATATTTCTAGACTCTCTCACTTTTGTCTCCCACCAAAAAAAAAAAGCAAATGTATTCTTTTCTCTAAAAAGGTTGGTAGCAAACAAAAAAGGTCTTCTCAAATGGAGCTAGATGCTCCCTTTTATAGGCAATGGTAAGAACTATTCAGAGAAACTATCAAGTTTGAAACTCTCCAAAAGTGGCTCAAGAACTTAACATCATGATAAAAAATATTGTCAAAGGTATAACATGCAAACATACAACATCCCTAAAGAATAACTATATTTGTTACACCATTAGTTTTATGACAAGCTATTTATGAGCAGGGATTTTTGTCCCTACTCCCGTGTGGAATGGTTCTTGCGACTTCGGCTCTGTTAGGCTCAGGGCCTTAGAGAACACGGGCCTAAGCCAGGAGAAAATAGAGTCGCCACCCAAACTAGCCGAAAAAGAAAAAGAAAGGGGTGGATGACTCAATTCCTAAGGAATCCCCAACTCCCTAATGGGTTCGAAAAGTTGGATACTTGTGGAGAAGGTGAGAAATGGCCCAGCACCCCCACAATGCCCGGTTCATTGGAATCGGTCTCCTTTTCAAGTCTTAATATTATAAAATTTTTAAATATAATGATATTATCTATACTACATACAATAATTAAAATAAATAACTATTATATTAAAATCAAAGCAATGTTCAAACAAAATAAATAAATGGACACCCATCCGAGAATGAAAATATGTCCTTACATTGTCCAATGTCTAAAACTAAATAGAACACCCACTAAAAGGTGAAAATGTATCATTTACATTAATCCCAAAATATAAAAATAATGAAAATTACATGAAAATTAATTAATAAGGTACACAATCATGGAAACATACCTCTTACAATTTTAATAAACAAATAATAATTGAAAAATATTCATCCATGATAAATTAAATAAACCAAACATCAAAATTAAATAAATCAATAATCAAAATATATAATAAACTATATAATCAAATCTAAAATTAAATAAAGCAATAAATATATAAATTTAGGGTTTACATCTTAAATTAAGGCTTTTAGAATTTTAATAACTTAATTAGGATTTAAAATAAAGGAAGTTAAACACAAAGACTTATAATACACAAATAAATATTGACCTTCGATGAGCCCATATGGCAGCCCCGCTAACCGGTTAGTGGGCGGGGGTTAAGGGGGCAGCGCCCCTTGTGGGGTCAATTAGGGTTTTAGTGTTGAAAATTAAGATTTAGAAAATAGGATTTTGGTATTTTTATGAAAATAACATTATCATATTTGTTTTTGAAAGGATAATAGCTACTGTGGAGATTTTGGAATGTAGATTCAATTAGGGTTTTATGATTTTAAATGAATTTGAGTTGGGACTTTTATGAAAAAAGAATTAAAGTTTTGAAATTAAAACACCTACTATGATAATATTAACAAAGTGAGGCTACTGTGACTTTTTTTAAAAAATTAGAAAATATTATCCATTGGTTTTTATTGAATTATTGCATAAGTTTTTAGAGTTATAATTCATCAATTTTAATGAATCAATGGCTAATGGATGAAGATTATTTTTTATGAACAAAATTAGATAAACATACCTACGTTTGAAGGCTCCACCAAAATCGTTGGATGAAAATTTTGGAGTAGCTAACACCAAGACAATCACCAGTTGCTTGTGCCTTGATTATTGTCTTTTGCTAAAAATCTTCTTGCTAAAAATTGCAAAAGTTTTAGAGTCCCCTTTCTGCCAAGGAAAAACTCTAATAACCAAAATAAAAAGTCTCTCTCTGCCTCTAAAAGTTTTCCCGTCTAAAAAATTCCAAAGTCTAAAAAATTCTCCAGTCCGAATAATTGCCAAGGTCCCCCTTCTATGTGTTTTTGCTGTGCTATTTATAAGAGAAAAAAAATAAAAACCTAATACTAATTAGTTAAGAAAATAAAATTGTATAGGAAATAAAATTAAAACCGAGATTAATAAGGTTTCGTGGAAAAACTGCATGTGGGTCCGAGCGAGATTGGAATGTTGGACGCTACTGCTCGAGGATCGGGCATGCGAGACTACGCTGGGCTGGCGAGCAATGAGGATCTAGCTGCTGGGGCAAGCTTGATGTGCAGGTTGCGCTAGGTGAAAACTGCGTGCTGGAGCGAGCTACTATTGGGCAAGCAACAAATCGCCACAGGCTTGGGCCTGTGGCGAATTGGCTGCCAATAGCCAATTGCTGTTTGCCGCGCGGCAGCACTGCCGCTCGTCGCTCGCCATCCGTCTAATTTTTATTTTTATTTTTTATTTTATTACTTATTTTAATAATATAATATTTAATATAGAAAAAGAAAAAAATTATAAATATTTATTTTTAATAATAAAAAAGCTTGATGTGCAGGCTGCGCTAGGTGAAAATTGCATGCTGGAGCGAGCTACTATTGGGCAAGCAACAATTCGCCGCAGGCTTGGGCCTGTGGCGAATTGGCTGCCAGCAGCCAATTGCTGTTTGCCGCGCAGCAGCACTGCCTCTCGTAGCTCTCCATCCGTCTAATTTTATTTTTATTTTTTATTTTATTTTTATTATTAAAAATAAATATTTATAATTTTTTTCTTTTTCTATATTAAATATTATATTATTAAAATAAGTAATAAATATTAAAATAAATAAAAAATACTATAAAAATTATTTTCAAACTATTTTAAAATATCGGATTGGACTTAATAAAAAATTAAGGGTCTACACTATAAAATATGTCATTTTACTTAATTTATCCACAACAACAAATATGCCATCTCTACCTTTCTTTATCAAGGCTCATTAGGCACAGGTGGAGGTGTATACAATAAATAAGGCATATACTTAGACTTAGCTTGCTTACATGCAATGCATTTAAAATAAATTCTCTCAACATTCCTATGCATCTATGCAAATAAAAATGCTCAAAAAGTATGTCCAATGTCTTATGTGCACTAAAATGACCCATCAATCCCCCCCACTATGTGACTCACATAAAAGTAATTCTTTCAATGAACATGTAGGTACAAATAATAGATTTCCATGAAATTAAAACCATCATGTCTTTAAAACTTTTGAAATGCAGCATGTTCACAAGCAATATATACATTATCGAAATCTAGATATGTAGCATACATATCCTTAAGTTGCTTAAATCCTAACAACTTAGAACTAAGTGTAGTGATTAAAGCATACCTCCTAAATGATGCATCAGAAACAACATTATCCTTGCCCTGCTTGTAGTGGATCACATAAGTAAATGCCTCAATGAATTCAACCCATTTTACATGCCTCTTATTCAGCTTCCCTTGCCCTTTTAGGTGCTTAAGTGACTCATGGTTGATATGGATCACAAACTCCTTTGGAAGGAAGTAATGTTGCCACATGTCTAGTGCTCTCACTAAGGCTTACAATTCTTATCATAGGTAAAGTACTTCAATTGAGCTCCATTTAACAAATCGCTGAAATATGTTATGGGACATCTTTCCTATATCAACATAGCACATATACCAATCTAGAAGCATCTTATTCAAGTTCAAAAGTTTTATCAAAGTCAAGCAAACATAATATAGGAGCAGAACACAACTTATCTTTCAAAGTATTAAATGTCCTATTTTCTTTGTCTTCCCACTTAAACCCAACATCCTTTTTTATTATTTCAGTCAAAGGAGTTGCAATAGATGAGAAATATTTCACAAACCTTCTATAAAAACTAGTTAACCCATGAAAACTCCTCACCTCAAAAGCACTCTTAGGTGTTGGCTATTCCCAAATAGCTTTCACCTTCTTAGCATCTACCCCAACCCTTCTCATCACTCACATCAAAGCCCAAGAAAATAAGTTTATCAATATAAAAGGTGAATTTCTTTAAATTAGCATACAATCGTTCTTTCCTTAGAACCTCTAGAACTAGCCTAACATGCCAGATATACTCATTTAGAGACTTGTTGCATATGAGGATGTCATCAAAATACACAATAACAAATTTTCCAAGGAAATTATGAAAAACATGGTTCATTAATCTCATAAATGTACTAGGTTCATTAGTCAAATCAAAAGCTATAACCATCCACTCATATAAACCATATATTATTTTTAATGCAGTTTTCTACTTATTACCCAGTTTCATCCTAATAATAAGATATCAATTAATTTTAGTGAAAATGCATGCACCATAGAACTCATCTAGCATGTCATCTAATCTAGGAATAGGATGGTGATACTTTACAATAATTTTGTTAACTGCATAAAAATCCACACACATCCTCTATGTCCCATCTTTCTTGGGTTCCACAATAATGATGCAACACATGGGCTAAGGCTCTCTCTCACATGCCCCTTTTTCCAATAGCTCATATACCTGCATTTGATGTTCCTTTGTCTACTCTAAATTACTTCTATAGGGTGGCCTATTTGGGATCACTACTCGATGTACAAAATCTATTTGGTGATTAACACCTCTTAAGGGTGGAAGTCCCTTTGGCATCTCTTCAGGAAATACATCATGAAATTCCAATAATAAAGAGACAAAAAACTAGCCAAATTTAGGTTAAGGTTAGTCATAACCAATAAACTCTCCTTGAACCTTATTACTATGGGTGATTTTTTGCCTATATCAACACTCTTAAGTTCTCTCTTTTACAATGAAACTTTCCTTCTTTTCACTCTTATTTTCATTGTTCTTATTGTTCTCTCATGCACATCTCTCTTTCTTTTCCTCACTTGTGCAATCACTCTTCTTGGTTTTCTAATAATTAGTTCTAGACTAATAATTAGCCTTCCCCTGAGTGATGTATCTTTCCTCTTCTCTTTCAACTTCCTCTAACTGTATACCCAAGTCAAACAAATCTTGGAAGTTCTTGATGAGCATAGAGCTCATCTTCTTCTTCAAATGAGATCCCTTGATTAGCATTCTAATATGGTCTCTTTCAGATGCTCTTTCTCTGACTAAAGCAACCTTTCCTCTCCATCTCTTTATATAATCAGAGAAGTTTTTGTTCTATTTTTCTCTCAAAGATTTCAACTCAATCAATGGGTCTTCCATGTCAGTATTCTACCTTAATTGTTTGATAAAAGAGCTATAAAGCATCTTCCAATTTTCTTTAGTTTTTGCACTCAAAGTTTTATACCAATGTATGGCATTCCTAGTCAAGGATAATCTAAACCACTTCAATATCTACTCATTAGAGACCTGGGAGGTCTTTATAATAGTCACATATTAAATCGGGTGAATTTTTAGATCCCCGGTGCCATCAAACTTGGGGATATTAGGGAGTTTGAACTTAAGTGGTAGGATCTCATCTTCCATGAATATTTTATTAAGTTCAGTCATCATCTGTCTTAGTGGATTATTGTTGATACTTCTTCTCTACGCTCTCCATTCTTCTTAAGGCCTTCACTTTTGGCATGGACTTGTCCAGTTCGATCATAATTCTCTTCTAAGTCATCATATATATCATCTTCATCATATTCATCATATTCTTTAATGACAACCTTCTTTCCTTTTCTCTTACTATTTCCAATTGATCCTTCAGATTGATTATTTGATGCCCTCAGGTTTTGTATCATTTTCATCAAAATAGCCATTTGATTTTTTTTTTATCTTGGACATCTTAGAGCCCATCATGTCCATGTTAAGAGTTTTGGTTATCTCCTTATCCATGGTAGACGTAGTGTAGCCTATTGACTTATCTGTGGAAGTTGTATCCCTAAAGATGCTATCATCTATGGCCTCAATGCTTTTCTGATCCAGGTTTGCAAGTCATAAAATTGATGAAATGCTATGTATGATGAATTTTTATGGATACATGAATGACAGATATATTTACAAACACATATCAAAGGATAGTGAGCTATATAAACGGATATATACATTTTTATGGATCTTGCACTCTTATTGTAACACCCATATCCCTATATGCGTACCATACATATACCCCATATATATACAACATACATACAAAGTATAAGAATGTCACGTTACAGTGTTGTTTAAACCCTTACCTTAATTCCACACCAATTAAATATTTAATTAAAGAATATTTTAAATTATCAAATCTCATATTTAATAAGTAACATTTTCAAAATCATTAAACTTTTCATTTGATTATAATTATACATTGTCTTTCCAAAATTCACTTATATACATATACATATGATCAAAATACAACATAAAAAAATTGTACATGCATGCACCACCTTCTACTTGGTCTTGAAAACATTCTTACTCTTCTCGTGGTAAATTGTAACACCCCTTCCCGGCCTACATGTGTAAGCCGAGTAGAGGTGCCACACTATCCTAATGTTGCTACCAATTTTACTTAGTCAAATTTTAGTTCCGATTTTACAGAAATTTTGCCAGAGGTTCGCCTAGAAATTTGGGTCCTAAGTGTCGACAAAACTGATTTTTCTTATTTTTGAAAAAAAAATATTTTATTTCACAATTCAACTCAAGCACACTCCCAATAATCCACCCTTATAACCTCAACTACAATCCTGCAAGAAAAGTTCACACTTCTATATCATTTCTCAAGATTACATATCATTTGCTAAGTTTCATTACCATACCACTGTTTATTCTCTTGTTACATACACCATAATACTTAATATGTTAACAAACCTTTACAATAGATATAACGTACATGCCATACTACTATTTTATGTCAAAAGTCCTATCCTAATCACCGTCGAGCTGATGCGAGCCGCTGCAGAAATGCTGATCTTCTATACACTACCTGCGAGTTAGACATATAACTTGCTGAGCAACTTATTGCCCAGTGGGTACTTTAACCATTGCCATACAATGTCTACTCGATATCACATATAAAAGTAGAATACTGCATAATTAAACTATTTTCATACAATCATCATATTTATATTTTCTAATTAAGTTAAGATTCACATTCTGTATGTAAACAACATGTAATATAACTTCATTATAATTACGAGTTAATCTGCTCCACTAGGTAATTATGAATACACCGATCTCGAAATGAGGCCTCATATAGAGTTACGCGTGGTCTTGACCTCACACGAATAATTGTCAAGGTCTTGGTCTCACACGATATAGAATAACTGCGTGGTCTTGGTCTCACACGACTAGTTGCCATGATCTTGACCTCACACGATATAACCGCGCGCGCGTAAGTAATATCTCGACCGAAGCCGTTAAGACAGTACTGCCGGTAGGATGGCATGCCAAACCCCCATTCTAGACTGGTTTTACCCATTTACCAAGTAGAGCATATATAACATTTCATATATACCAATTCACTTCGTATATATACCACATATTCTCCATGTATATACAATATATATTTACACAAATATCACATATACTCACATATGTATCATATGTATTCACATATTTCCATCTTAATTTATTCTTCATATCATAATTAAACTCAATACTAAAAATAAAATGATAAAACACCCACACCAAGTTTTTGACCAAGTTAATAATGAAAAATTTCCATATGAACAATAAACTCTGGTTCTTGACCCAACTTGATCCTTGTTTTAGAAATTTTGTATAAAATAATCCACTTGGCTAAAAACTCTAAAATTTTTACAGAATTTATTTTTTCATCTTAAAATCATTCCTTTAAAATTTCAGATCAAACTGGACACAAAATCTTGGTCAAGTAGTTCACCCAACAAGACTGCTCCAGTTGCCCTGCATCCTGGCAGCAGTTCTGAATTTTATAAATTCCGTAAATTAAATTCAATCAATGTGGTTCCAAATTATTTTTCTCAAATACTAGACTTATTAAAAAACAACATATCCAAAATTAAACTCAATATAATTTTTCTATATTTAATTAAAAATCATACAAGTCACAGCATTTTACTAATTGTAAAACAGAAAAATTTCAAAAGGAGTTCAATGGTTAAAGTACCAAACCTTGCTCTTTTAACTCCCTTTTACTTTTCCTTCTTCTCCTTCCTTAATCTTTGTTTTTCCTTCAAGATATTCAGAAGCACAATCTTAAATATAAACCTTAGAAATTTAAAATAATAAGTTATCCTCCATTTCTTTTCAACCGAAACCCTAATCCAACCTTATTAAACTTTATACATCTTGATTCTTCCATTTAATCAATTAATCTCATCACTTACTTAAAATTTTTTTTCCAATTCCACATAAAGACTCTAATCTCCAATCTCCCAATAAATATATAAATACCTAAAATTGATACTAAAATTACAGTCTACATACTTGAAAACCTTAAAAACTTACCTTAAAAATCAAATTTGGAGAAACTTGGAAGTCCTTTGGTGTTTCCCTTTGTTGGCCGAATTTTTCAAGTGGAAAAGAGAGAAATTGGTTCTTCATATCACATATATTTATATACAAAGGAAATGATGATCACCTCAGGCGTTGGTTAACCTCTTAAGACCACTTGTCCACTTTTTCTCTTTCTTCATTTATTACACATTTATTACACATGCTAAATGCTTTCTTTTGATTGGCCAACATTAGATTTTTATTAGTTTTCTTTTCCTTTACTTCTTTCCACTTGTCCCTCTTCCCATTAGATCTCATAAAGTTGTCCCGGGTTACTCATCCGGTCCCGACACGAAACCGGGCCCACTTTACGTTCCGGCGATTAATCGATCATATCTTTTAAACCGTATAGTTCCACGAGTCAAACTACATATAGTTTTGATCCTCTCGACCTCTACTTTCTATTTATAAAGTCTATTTTAGGTTTCCAAGTCATTTGGAAAAATTACCAATAAACCCTCGACTTTTTATTAAATTCCCTTTAGGTCCTATTTTTGCTCGAGTTTTCTCCGGCTCCGTTTCTACTGACGATCATTTCATATTTAACCCCTCGACATCCTCTACATACTCATATGCTTATTTTCTACTTTGGATTCATGTATAAATCTTAATAAAAATGACCAAAATGCCCCTAGTCTACATGTCTTCATTTCTCTTTAACGGGGCATTTTCTGGAAAAACCATTACGCGTAGTTGTGACCCGATTTTTCTCTACTTTCCATTTTTAGAATATGTTATGTGCACTATTAAGAACATCCAGTACGACTTTTGGAAATTACTCTTAGGTCCTTAGCCTTTTGAAAATTTACCTTTAGGTCCTGTCGACTTCACGGGTCTCCTTTGCACACCGATTTTTGTTTTTGACTATCTCGAGCCTCTATTTGACCACTTATTTATGTCCTTCTGGCCTAATACTCGACTACCTAAACTTTGGGATGTGACAGCACAACTGTTTTACTTTCATATCAACAATCTACTCACCGGCGCGATTCACACAACTGCTCTAAGCTCAAAAGCTTAGTGGTACATATAAACAACATATACATATATTAAAAAAAATCACACTCATAACACTAATATTAGTTACATCATATTCTTTGTATTTTCTTTATTATTACTAGCTTTACATTTATAGTTAAATATATATATTTATATGTCACCCACAATTCATAATATCATTCTTGTCTATCACAAACTCATATCATGGTTTCCATCAACCATCATCATATATAATGCCAATGTGCCTCACATTCACATTTTAGTGCACAAATTGCACTTCTCACATCTTTAACAAATATCACATCCACATTTTACATTACGTGATTATCATAACAATAACACATATTTTCTAAAGCCAAGACCGCGCCTTGCACAAGACACAAAACAATTATCAATACACATTTCATGGCTTTCCAATCTTTATATAACATTATCACTTGTTATAATTATATAGCTCACTCACATTGCACAACCCTTCATGCATATATTTCACATTAAATTGCTAATACTATAGTACAACTCATATATAAAATATTTCACTATCAGCATGGCATGTTTTATACCAAGATATTAATAATATCAATCTGTATATCCCAATTATACAGCTCAAATCTTTTCTTTCCTTCACAACTGATAACACTTAATTTAATACTCCATACTTTGGAGTTTCTCATTAACTAAGATTATGTTAAGTTTCCAAACTAATAATAATATCATATTCATTATTCATTTATAATTCAAACTTAATATCCAACGTCATTTCTCATTTCATATTTTCATCATGCAATCATGAGCCACACTCACCATATGGCTCATCAACATACCAACATTTTGCCTAATCAACATATTTTATCAATATTTATTCACTTTATAATCATATATACATTTTTAATTCAATATATATAAAGATATAGCTATGCAAGCCATGAATCATAGATGAAAGAAAAGGAAAAGAACTATTTTGGGCAAAATTCTTTAATTCACACGCCAAAAGACATGGGCGTGTCACTGACTGTATCATTTATCCACTTTATAGAAGCTTTGACATGCCAGTGACATGGGTGTGTCACTGACCATATCATTTATTCACTTTACAGAAGCTTTGACATGCCCAGTGACATGGACGTGTCAATGTCCCTGTCATTTATATTGAAAAACATCTACGACATGCCCAGTGATATGGGCGTGTCACTGCGTCTGTCAGGCTAAATTTCTGGGTATAAAATCTGAACTGAAGTACGAATTAGGCACCCAATAGCCATACACATGGCATCTCAAAATCACTTTTTCATACTATGTTTATCAACAAAACACACACCTATCAACTTAGAATGATGCAAACCAAAATCAAGAGCATAATCCAAGTATGTAGTTACTCAAGATTATATGTACAAATCAAGGAGATTATATGTACAAACCTTAGTTAATCGGAGCTTACTCTTCTTCTTTTGATCCCCCCTAGCCTAAACACAAAATCATAACACTAATCATCATATAATTCATTCATATAATCATCCATATATCAATTCACTTCATTCACAACTCATTTCTACAAAACCCTTACTCTTTTCCTGAATTCCAACTGCCCACCATCATCCTCAACATCTAACCATATTCACTTCATCTATACATTAATCCAACATATATATATACTCCACATACATATTTATCATCTTATTCAATTAATAATCACTTTCTCTCACGAATCATATCACACACACACACACACACACATATATATATATATATACTTAAAATTCATAAGAATCAGCTCAAGGAAAAGAACACTTACTTGAATTCTTTGTCAAATCTTCAATATCTACCTTCAAATCTCTTAAAACTCTTATGAATTTGATGTGTACGTGAACAAAATAAAGCTCTTCTCTCTCTGTCTCTCAATTCCCACGTTCAAAGAGGAAGAAGAAGAAAGAAGGCTCTTTTCTTTAAATTTCCATCCTTATCTTTATTATACATATAAAATAATATAACCAAATTTCTACCTAAATTTTCCACCAATAATCTTCTTCCTTCTTTTAACTTTCATTTCTCCTTTCTCTTGTCATATTATTATTATTATTATTATTATTATTATTATTATTATTATTATTATTATTATTATTATTAATTAATTAATTAAAAGCAACTTTCCCTTCACCAATATATACCTCATGTATATGTGGTGCATATCTTAGATATATGTAGATGTCTTATATATTCTAGTTATATCTCACATATATTTCAAATACAAATATTAAATATATAACATCCATCATATACATCCATCTCATATTTTCTCTACCTATTACACCAATATACTCTTCCATAACTATTATTCTAAAGTACATCAAAAATTGGGGTATTACACTTATTACTACCGCACACATTAAGTGAGTCTCTATCTTAGGTTTTATGGCCAATAGAACATACCATCTGAGGTTATTCTATTTCACAGAACATTAAAGTCTCTTTGAAAACTTCCAATTTGTACACCTCATTTTGAAGATAAGTTTCCTTAATGATACTTCTATGAACCAAACAAGGATAATTTCATCTTATGTAGAAAATGACCTTTGATTAGCTCCTTCAAAGATAGATTATTACACCATCCAGTATATAATACCCTTATAACTTATATACATACAATACATACACCATGTATATGTAGAGTATGCATATAGAATATAAAAATGTCACAACAAACAACCTTGGAAATTGACATAGTTAATATCAAAATAATTATATTATTGTAAGATAAATTTAACTGGTAAATCATATATATTTTATATTCAATACAATGTAATTAATAGAAAAACCTCTGGAAAAAATTCACTAGAGTTTTATCTATAATCTCAATAAATCCAAAATCATCAAACACTTCCCAAAACAATATTCTTTTTAAATTTACACTCCCAAAATAATATTCTTTTTAAATTCCACCAAAGTTCCAACATTACTCCAAAATCACTATTTCATTAATTTACATCAAAATATCTCATTATTAAATAAAAACAATACCATTATAAGTATATATATATATATATAACATTTCCCAAAACAAGATTAATTTACATGTGATCTTTGTACTATACAAAAAACCAAAATGCATTATATTAGAAGTTGTACATGTATGAAATTTTCGGCATGGTTGGTCTTGTGGCAAAACAAAAACTTCAATCCCCACCTCACTATAGACAGCTCTGCTCTGCAGGCCTCTCACCTGTGCGATATATATAACTATGCTAAGCATATAACTTAGTGGTACACATTTTAACAATAATGCACTTTTATATCTAAAAACTCTTTCTTAATATGAAATATGAAATATTCATACAAAATCTTTGTTACCTCATAATCCATACATATGCAACACATGCATGCACACACATTAAGCCCAATAATCCCTATACAATTTCCACGTCCAATCTCAAGACCTAGCCCTGCTTAGGCCTTTTATCATTCTCGAGCTCTAGACCTAGCTCTGCTCAGGACTAACAACATATGCATAACCAAGCTCAATATTATTGGACAAGTAATTGTATAGGGTTATAAACACACAATATCTTTTTACATTTCCACATTTTTCCAAGTGATCACCCTTTTATAATCACTTTACAATTTATCACAATTTGGCTATTTTCCACATTTTCTTTTTCATTACTTAGCCACATTCCCATTGTGACCCATTTCCCCATTTTATTTCATTTTCACATTTTTATATTAATTTCTCATATTGTCACATCACATTTGGCATAATATGCATTTCACACAATATGTACATAACAATTACATTAGTCGTAATATAATGGCCCAATATCTCACATTTTGTGTTTTTCACCCATTTTTACATAAAAAAAATATACTTATCACATGAGAATCAATATTTAAAGTGTCATAACATATTCACAAAATCACAATGTGTTATGCCAATTCAATTGCAATTATAACATAAGTTATCAAAGTATGTACTAACCTCATTCCACTTCTCAAACCTTACTTTGATGAAACTCTAAGCTCATTCACTGGATCTATTTTGGGGTAATCACACATAACACAAAAAACAAACAATATTATTCATTTAGAATCATTCACATATAAATTTTATACAAATTAATCACTAATTACTCAATTTCCAACAAAACCCTAATTTCTCCCCTTACTAATTTATCCAAACTTCAACTACCCATAATCATTTCCATCACCAAACAATAAATTAATTACATATGCATCAATATAACATTAAAACAACTCATTTCTATAATTATTGAAACCTCTTTCAAAAACCCTAATTTCAAATAACCTACCCATAACTAACTTCACCAAAACCTACTTGTTGTCTCAAGATGGCAACCAAGAGGGAGAGCAAATTGGTTGTTTTGAAGAAATGATGGTAAATTAAAATTTTAAGATCAATAATAAAGCAAGCAAAAGGTATAGTAGAGAAGAATGAACATAAGAGATTTATAGTGGTTCAGATCAAATTAATCCTACATACACTCCCCAACTTCAAGTTGAGAATTTCACTAACCTTGGATTTTTAAAAGCTCAATCCTAACTTGATGTTTTAACAAGCTCGCACAAAATTTTTACATAGTTTGAGTAACTTCCTCACAACCCAACAAGAGTTTTTCCAGGCTCACTCTAAAAACTAAGTGTTTCAAAGCTTACACTCAAACTTACAATGGTATTTAATTCTCTCACCTAATACTCAATAATACAAATAGAAATTTTGATGCAAAGAAATGAAAGCTGTTAATCTTAGCTATTAGAATCACAATTCCAAGAAAATGAGGTTTCTTATTGTAGTTATAGCCTCCAAATCTTAATATAGCCATTTGAGGTGGGTTCCAATATGTTTGAAGTTTGTCTCCTACTTTAATTATTGTCTGGAGTAATTTCATGGTTAGACCATCCATTTTTCAATCATACCATGGAAAGTATGGTCATACCACTAGTGTGGCCCGGTCAGACTTAATGGAGTATGCTCAAAGCTTTAGGGTACTTTGAATTATGAAACTCTCTGGATGTTTTTATGTTTTTCTTCTTTATAAAAGTCTGGTCGGACTGGAAGGAGGTCTGTTAGGACTTCTTATGGTACTCTGAGAATTCGAGAGTACTCTTGGATGTGAAACATCTTAAAGTTTTTACTAATTTTTAGCCAAAGTCTGGTCGAACTAGGTTTTGGTCTCTATCGAATTCAAGTATATGTAATTCATCTTTTTGGACATTTGTCCTATATTGGCTTCAGCTCTTCTAGCTGATTGATCTTCTGTCTTTTGCATCTTCATTCTTTTGATAGTTCTAATGTTCCATTCTTTTTGTTCTTCCTTTTACACTTTTGCAAAAAATTTAGCTATTTTTTAGCTAGCCCTCATATATTCTCCTTGCCCCCTGTGTGGAAAATATTTGAAAGTGAGTTTGAAAATATTTTGTACACGCATAAACTCAAAAATTAAAAGGAGAAACTTTGCCCCCTGCATAGGCTCAAACCGATGATTTTTCTCATGCATGCTCATATTGATGTTTGTGTTGTCTAGTTCTTCACACAAGCATGTATTTCTTCTTTTGCAAAATGACTGGAGCTTCCTCAAGCAATGGGCTTTCTATGCCCCCTGATTCAATATCTTCTTTTGATTCTTTACTTCATATGGTATTTATTGTTCACTTTGACCAATAATAGGAATACAAGACAACAAAATGCAGTGTGATATACTCATATATGCATGGTATGCATATATAATACTTACAATGGTTCTATCGACTCACAGACCGAGCTGCCCAGCTGAAGTATTCTCATTAGTTCCTTCCAGATGCTCGTTTAGGTCTTGCATTGGAATGACAGAAGGCTTCGCAATTATGGCTTTTATCTTTGAGATGTTGAAAACATGAGTGGTAAGGCCCAAGCAGCAGAGATACATCCATTTCAAACTAGGATTCACATTCCAGTTGGTAACTTTTCACAACCTTGCAAATAATCATTTACTTTGTCCAATGTGTCTTTCGAGATTCAATGGTTCAACATACTTCCCTTAACTTAAAGGCTTTGTATAACAAAAACACACATTTTTTTATTTATTTTATATTTTTTAAATCTTATGTTGACTTTGTCAAATCAATGTGATTGTACCTCGGGACTCGATTTTTCAAATTAACATATCTATAACATGGCAACCCTAATAACCATACTAAACTCGGGAATCATTTCTATTTAAGAAAGAATTGTTGCACTTTAGATAGGCACGTACACATTACTTGGCCAAAGGTCTCATTGAGTTTGAATATTGTCTATCTCATATGCATGCTTATTCAAACTATCTCCACTAATAGATTCTACCTACCAAGAGGGATCAACAGGTCTTTAATAGGATTGAAACGGGATTTATAAGGGACACGGTTTAAATGAAGGCTATTTGTAATTTAGAGCCGTTGTGACACTATGGGCAAACCCTCACACTATAATTTTCTTGTTTAGATAGTTGGAAACATGAAAAAATAGAGCTTTTAACATTCTTCTTTCTTTTTGACATGAATCTGGATCATGATTAGGATAGTCTTTGCCTTTGCAAAAAGTTTGGTACCCACATTTTATCAATTCATCTTTTTTCTCTGTAGGATTGTCAAGTATAGGACTTTCAAAAACTAGATGGTCTTTCTCCTTTTTCTCTGATTTTGATTTAATCTTTGGTTGGGTTGGACCAATTCAAGTCAAACTGTCCTTATAAACCAAATGAAAGTCTTTTGCTGCTTTAAGTAAAAGAGAACTCGGTTGGATTTCTGAACCATTTTGGATTTTTTTTTCTTTTATTTTCTTTTTTTCCTCTCTTTTTTCCTTTTCCTTTCTTTTCTTTTTCCTTTTTTTCTTTTTTTTATTGGGTCTTAATTCTAGAAGAATTGCCTTGACTAAAGATGAGTGGAGTAGAGTGAGTCTACTTCAATGAGGATAAATTATTTGTTGTTCTGATGTCACCTTAATAAATTGGAGATATTAGGTCTAGCATTAGGTGAACTTTAACTACCCTTATGGTTTTGAGAATATCAACTATCCTTACGGTCTTACCTATGCATTCCTTTCTTTTTGATCTTCTTACCTCTTCACCTTAGTAATCATAAGACTTATCAAAAGTATCACAATAGCTCAGGGTAGGTTATCAGGCTTATAAGTCAATAAAGAGAAAGTTAAAATCTTATGAAGGCTCAAAGGGACAACTAGGGATTGCTATTTAATTGGGTGGATACTAGTTATTGGCTAACCAAACAATGCCTAGATCATCTCTCCCTTAAATAAGCAGAGTTTAATTTTATCTCGAAAGTTTGTCAAAGTATGTTCTAAGACTGGCTAGGTCCTAGACAAAGGTCATTATGTAAGAGCCCTCTCTAAGTAAGCATACATGACTCAATGCTATAGAACAATTTCCTCACCAAGTAAAGTCATTCGAATTATAATGCATAGATATACTAATTCATGAATTATCAAGCTAGACTCGTCATTGGTTGAGCACTAAAATGAACAAAGACCAACAAAAATTTGATGAAAGTAATTTATTCAAACAACTTTAAATTTGAAAAACATAACTGTTCCAATTAAATATTAAAGAAAGAAAAATAAATAGAGCAACACTCCAAGCTAAGGGAAGTTTGTTGAATAAAATTTCTCCTTATTCCACATCTTTAATATTCCCGTCTTGAAAAGAGGATAAGATAAAATCTTCCTCCAATCCTCTTCCTACCATGAAGGTTGCCGGTGGAGGTACTATTCCAAATTTAGGCAAAAGATTATTCTTGGTATTGGGCTTATCCGGCTTAGGTAGCTTACCACTGTCGATTAGATCTTGGATCTCATGCTTCAATCGGATACATCTATCGGTCTCATGTCCTTGAGTCTGATGAAATTGACAAAAAGCCTTAGTGTCAAATTTTGGGGGTAAAGGATTTGGCAAAGGTTGAGGGGTAATGGTTGTAATAGTCCCTCCTTTTGTAGTTTATTAAAAACCCAAGATAGAGGTTTCCCCAACTCTGAGAACTATTTTTTATTTCCTAGACTAGTCGCACTAACATCAACTTCCTTTTGCATACTTGGATTGCCTGATGAGTAGTTCCCTTTCTCATTTCTTCTTACTGAATAGCAATTCTTCTCCCTTTTCCATTTTTCAATTTGCAGACCAGCTTGGAGAAGATCTTTGAAATCCTGGATGAGTGTATGAGACATCCTTTCATGAAGACAAGGCAACACCCCTCTCACATTCATCCTTATTTGATCGGATTCATCGGGCCTCTTCCTGAGCAATGCAACCTTATTCCTCCACCATTTCACATAGTCCATAAAATTCTCATTTGGCCTTTGTCTAATGGGCTCTACTTCCATTAAGGTAACTTTCAGCTCGACATTATACCGATATTATTGAATGAAAGCCTTGTATAATGAATCTCAGTTCTTTTGAGTGCTATCCACTAAGGTGTTGAACAAATTATGGACAACAGGGTCCAATGAAAGCATGAAGTACCTTAGAGTTTGAGCCTTAGTAGCTCTAACAGACTGCATGGTAGTGATGTACTGCTTCAGATGGAGATGAGAATTTTCAGTTCTATTAAACTTTGCAAAGGATGTGTGAGCGGGGATTTTCGCCCCCACTCTCGGTGGAATGGTTCTTGCTACTTCGGCACTGTTTAGGCTCGGGGCCTTAGAGAACACGAACCTAAGCCCGGAGAAAATGGAGTCGCCACCCGGATTGGCCGGGAAAAAAAAGGGGTGGATGACTCGATTCCTAAGGAATTTTCAACCCCCTAATGGGTTCAGAAAGTTGGGTACGTGTGAAAAAGGTGAGAAACAGCCCAGCACCCCCACAATGCCCGGTTTATTAGAACCGGCCTCCTTTGCAGGTCTTAATATTATAAAATTCTTAAGTATAACAATATTATTCATATTACATGCAACAATTAAAATAAAGCATCATTATATTAAAATCAAAGCAATGTCCACACAAAATAAATAAATGGACACCCATCCGAGGATGGAAACATATCCTTACATCGCCCATGTCTAAAACTAAATGGGCACCCATTGAAAGGTGGAAACGTATCCTTTATATTGGTCCAAAAACTTTAAAATAATTTAAATTACATAATATTTAACTAATGAGGTACCCACAAAGTGGAAACATACCTCTTAATATTTAAGAACTAAGGCAAATAAAAGAATATTTGATTATCTAATTATAAATAAAAGCAAACTGTTCATAAAATAAAATAAACCATTCATCATTAACATATAAAAAATTACATAATCAAATAAATAAAATTAGAATTCAATCCATTAAATAAACAAAGTTAAGGTTTAAGATTTAGGATTTAAGAAAATAGGGTTCTGGGATTTAAAGTTTTAGAGTTTTCGATTTTATTTATGGCTTTAGGCTATTGGGGGTACTAGATGTTATTTTTATGATTTCTAAATTTTAGTTTTGAAGAATTCAGGTTTTGGCATTTAGAATTAGTGTTTTAAAGAATTAGGGTTCGGGAAAAGTATTTAAGGTTTTTGTCAAAACATGATTATTATAAAACTCTAAGACTATTTTAACATGGATTTTTAATAAATATTTATATGTAATATAACTACTGAACATTTAAAACATTATTTGAATAATTTAATACTATAGTGATTTAATGGAATAGGCTAATGTGATGATAATAAATAATAATTGATCAAGGTTTTAACTAAATAAGTTAGGGTTTAATTTAAATTAGAATCAGGGTTTCTAAGAAAACTATCACTATCATATTCAATTTTGAAAGAGGAGGCTATTGTGAAAATTTTGGAAAATTGATTTGATTAGGGTCTTTAAGAAAACAGATTATTATAATTTTTAGAAAAGTGTAATTAGGGTTTGTGATTTCAAAAATATGTGTTACGGGCATTAAGGCATTAGGATTTTGGAAAAACTCTTTCTAGGGTTTTTAAATAAAGTTTGGATAATAAGCATAACCATTAATCAA
The DNA here is from genome assembly GCA_947685225.1 of Garcia nutans. Taxonomy (NCBI): domain Eukaryota; kingdom Viridiplantae; phylum Streptophyta; class Magnoliopsida; order Malpighiales; family Euphorbiaceae; genus Garcia; species Garcia nutans. The sequence continues at coordinate 37,627,432 of CANTUV010000033.1, read as the reverse complement.
GTAACAAAAATATGCATGCTTGAACAATTTATCAAATTATATAATGAAGTTACTGTGAGTATAAACAAAGAAATAAATATTCAAACCTCCGTTGTTGGTTCCACCACAATCTTTGAATTTTGTTTGAACAATAATAAAGACAGTGTAGGCTGCCTTTGATGGATTGGTGTTGCTTCCTCATTGCCTCTTGCTTCTTCAAGTTTTTCTTTTGGCCGAAAGAATTCAAGAGTCTGAAGTCTGGTTAACAATTTCAGTTCAAGAAGTTCCTCCTTTTTCTTTTTCTGTGTTTTAATGTGGTATTTATAGAAAAAAATAAAAAACTTACTTCTAATTGTTGCAGGAAATAAAAACCATTTAGGAAAAGAAAAAAAAACAAATAGAATTGGGTTTCAAAAAAAACTGTGCTGGCAAAAATTGCTGCAGGCTATGGGCGGGCCAGCTACGAGAATCTGCAAGAATTGCATGCGAGCTGCAGGTGCAAGCTAGCCAATTCACTGTAAAAATTTCCTGAGGTGAATTGGCTTGTGGCCAATTCATTTTTGGTGACAAAAATTTTTCGTCGCCGATTCTTCCGTCGTCAATTTTTATTTATTTATTTTTATCTTTTTTTACTGTTACCTTTTTTATTTTTATTAAAAATAAATATTGTAACTAATAAATATTAAAATAAAAATTATTCAATTAAAATACCACAAAAATTATTTTGGACTGTTTTAAAAAATATTGGACTGAAATGGGTCAAAAATTAAGGGTCTACAGTTTGCCCCCTGCTTGAGCGATCTGAGACTATGGCAAAAGAGAGCGAAAAACAATGTGATTTTTTACTGGCTTTAGAGCCATACTGGACTCTATACCTAAGGTTGGTTTATGTTCTGGACCCGAGCTAAGTTCTGGACTTAAGAGTAATTTAGGTTCTGGACCTAAGCTAAGTTCTGGACTTAAGAGTAATTTAGGTTCTGGACTTAAGAGAAATTTGGGTTCTGGACCCGAGCTAAGTTATGGACTTAAGAGAAATTTGGATTTTGATCCCAAGCTAAGTTCTGGACTTAAGGGTAATTTACTTACCTGCAAAAAAATGATTGTAGTCAGTAGGATACTAAAGAAATTTGCAAAAAAATTAGCTACTTTTTCTATATCTATATCCTCTTGACCTCTGCGTGTAAAAATATTTTAAAAGTGCAAAAATATTTGTATACATGCAAATATCTGAATAAATGAATTGAATAATTGAGTTTACTATTTAGTCACTGTGTAGTCATTATTCATTAACTATTCATTTATTATTTGTCAATAGTAATATTTACTTTTTTTCACGAGAATACTATTTTTTTTCTTTTTATTTTTGTCTTTTTCCTTTGCAATTTTTCTATATAAACCTCGGCTCATTTCTACCACATTCATCCAAACTCACATATTTTGATAGAAACCAGACTTACATATTTTGATAGATAAATCAGAGAGTTTAGCATAGAGTTTAGGAGAAAATGCATGTTTCGAGATCAGGACCCCAATCCAATGTTGAGTTATTGGAATTTATCTGACGGTATGAAAATGAAACTGTAAGTCTGCTAGCTGGAATGCAACTTCATTGTAGTTCAAGTCAAAAAACTAAGGTAACAATGCAATTTAATATTTTAACAGCACAAATATGTATATATTTTTTATTTTTGTTTTTGTTTTTTTTTAAGATTTAGGAAAATAAACTAATTAAATGAATATATTTAAGAATTTATTAGACAAATATATAGATAGATTAAAATAGAACATAACAAATAAATTTAGTCTATAAATCAATGATATTGGTATGATGATATATTTACCTTGTGTTAACTTACCTGACTCCGTGTTAGCGCGATCATTGTGTTATCCGGGGCAGAGGATGTGTCTATAAAGCCCGACAATGGTATGATGTAGCACCTTCTCAGATAAAACGGATTGTCCAAGATTGCAGTTTTGAAAGCTTTATCTTGCAATTACTATCTGAGGAGTGTCCGATAGACAGGAGTGTGGTTCAAGCATTGTAAGAGTGGTGGATGGACACAACCCATACTTTTCACTTACCTATAGGAGAGATGACCATTGGCCAAGTCGATTATACAACCATAACTGGTATCCGGTACTATAGCCTTCCGGTCCCTCTTACCAATGATATTTTGTCATTCAAAGAAGTCCAATAGTTAACAATTCTGAAACCATCATTAAAAGGGCCTTTCAAGATAAAATTGAGCCGATTTAGAGTTATTGGATGAACTATGAAGGATGTGTTAGTAGGGAAACAACCAAACAATATGTTCGAGGATTTTTACTGTATTTGCTTGGGTTGACCATTTTATGCAACACCGAATCTGCCATCCATTTGTCGGTGTTAAGGACCCTTATTGATATGAGTATGGTACCACTTTACGGCTGGGGTGAAGCTGGCCTTGCCTGTCTATATCATGGACTAGACAAGATTTGTAGAAATAAGAAGTCTTTTATTGGTTTCACGGTGGTTGTCGAGGTACTCTTCTTCTATCATTGTCGATTCCATTCTTATTCTTGCATGAATTTGATTTTCATTATTATTGTAGGTATAGGCATATGAGTATAACCTTATGAGGGTGTCTGGCATTTCCTGAGAGAGAGTTGGGTATCTGAGATTAAATTTTTGGTTGTTCGATTGTGCAGCAGATCCCGGCTCTCACCATTTGCACACCCAGCACTATCTCTTGAGTTACTTATCCTGGGGTCAGGTAAGATAGTATTAGTATACTTTAAAATTTATATAAAAGTTTACTTACCTTATGTCATTTTGTAGGCCAATTTGGCTTGGTGGAACACAGAAGAGCAGACGAACTGGACTTCTACCATGAATGCTGCATTGCTTTTTCAGCATACCCGCCGAGTCATTGTCGGCCCTGTGTCTAGTGGCTGGTTTCTCGGGGAGAGAGTGTATGAGTGGTTCCTTGGTCTTGATCGATGGAGGATCCCAATGAGTTTCCCGGAGTATACTTTAAATATCACATCAATGCCAGAGAATGCATGGTGGTTAGCTCGGCATGGTTATGATATTAAAATCTTTCTCTATCCACCGGGTGCATCTTATACCCAGTTTATTCGAGAAGGACTCCTGAACTTTGATGTATCTCCTGCTGGTGTATGGGAGATTCCTGAGGAAAATGAGGATAGAGATGAAGAGGAGTATCACGGAGAGGGAAGAGGGTCTGTCCCGCATCCCGGGGCTAGCAGCTCTCAGGTAAACTTTTATCATTTTTCCATTGCAATTGCTTCTTTCTTAACATGTTTTGACTTTTTAATGATTGTTGCAGGCTGCTAGCTCATTTGGTCGTGAGGCTAGACCTTCCTTTACCACTCCTCCATTTTCTCATTCTAATCAACCGAAGAACTCGTCTCATCCACAGGGTATTGATATGAATTACCTGGTAGGTTTTCTTATTCCATGATAATTTATGCTGCATGTATGCATGATTATGTATGTTCTTACTCTTTCCCTTCTGACTCACAGTGGATTCTTGAGGAACAAAACAAGAATCTTCAAGAAGAGTTAGCTGCTAGTCATCAATAGATTGCCCATTTTGAAAAATTGTATCATTAGTCAGAGCAAGATTTTTGAGACTTTCGGTTTCAGGGGGTGAGAGATCCTGGTGCTTCGTAATCTAGGGGACCCCAAGCTGATGTCCATGAGATCCTTTCCTCTACTTCAGATGAGGACCGTTACAGATCTGAATTACAAAGTAATAGAGATTCAGGTGCTCCCGCTTCGGGCGGACTTGGGATAGATTATATGCCTCCTCCTTCAATAGGCGATGACTTCTTCAGGGCTTTGTTTGATCATGATCCACCTCCTCCTCCTCAATGATCTATTATTGTAATAATTGAGAAAATATTGTAAAAATAATGATAAAAATAATAATAATGATGATATATAATTTGTACTTTTGCTGTAACTTTTGACTTTTAAAATTTTTTTACTTTTTATTATCATCATTATTATTTCTATGCTACAATTATTGGCCTTTCATCTTCACATTCAAAATTTCCACAATAGCACTGATTCATAAAACAGAAGGCAACATGGCAACTAAAAACCATTTCATCACTAATTTTCTATCCTTGCGCGACTCGATCTCATACAATTCCCTGTAAACTTCGGTATGGCCAATCATCCTATATAAATCTTCTTTCCCTATATTGATTTCCAAGACTCAACAAAAGATACAAATGCTATTTCAACTTTCAAAGCCCGAAGTTCTATAGTTGATGAGAGGTGAGAAAATTCTACTTGGTCCCGTAATTGACTTTTGCATTTCATTCTTTTGATAGTTCTAATGTTCTATTCTTTTTTATTCTTTCGTTTGAAAAAAAAATTCAACTACTTTTTAGCTGGCCAATTCATATCTTCTCTTTGCCCCCCTATGTGGCAAAATATTAGAAGCGAGTCTTAAAATGTTTTGTACATGCATAAACTCAAAAAATTAAAAGGAGAAACTTTGCCCCCTGTGTAGGCTCAAACCCATGATTTTTTCTATACGGCTTTGGTTGATGTTTGTAGATTATCTAGTTCTTTGAACAAGCATGCATTTCTTCTTTCTTTTGCAAAATTATTGGATCTTCCTCACGCAATGGGCTTTCCATGCCCCTTGATTTCATATCCACTTCATCTTTGCTGCATAGAGTATTTGTTGTTCACTTTGACAAAGAATAGACAATACAATACAAGAAAATGCAATGTGAAATGCTCATGTGTGCATGATATGCATGAATAACACTTACAGTGGTTCTATCGACTCACAGACCAAGATGATCAGCTAAAGTATTCTCATTGCCTCCTTCCAGATGCCCGTTCAGGTCTTGCTTTGGAATGACAAAATGCTTCACATTTATGGCTTTTATCATTGAGATATTAAAAATATGAGTGGTGGAGACCCCAAGCTGTAGAGTCAGGGATACATCTATTTCAAACAATGTTTCAACATGTCAGTTGGTAGCTTTTCATGACATTGCCAGTAATCATTTCCTTTGTCCAATGTGTCCTTCGAGGTTCGATAGGTCAACATACTCCCCTTAACTTGAATTTTTTTTCAATTTTGAATTTTGATTTTGAAATCAAATGTTAGCTTTGTTAACATTTCAAATGTTAACTTGAATTTTGATTTTAATGTTAATTTACCTCAGGACTTGACTTCCCAAATTAACATATCTATAACATAACAACCCTAGTTATCGTACTAAAATAAGGAATCATTTCTATTTAAGCAAGAATTGTTGCACTTCATATAGGCATATACACATTACTTGGCCAAGGGTCTCATTGAGTTTGAATATTGTCTATCTCATATGCATGTGTAGGCCCTTAATTTTTGACCCGCTCTGATCCAATATATTTTAATTAGTCCAAAATAATTTTTGTGTTGTCCAATATATTTTATTTGGTCCAAAATAATTTTTGTTATCTTAATTAAATAATTTTTGCTTTAGTATCTAATTTTTATTAATAAAAAATAAAAATAAAAAAATCGGCGATGAAAAAATCATTGCCGAAAACCAGTGCGCGGGACGATGGCCATGGGCCATTTTGCCGCAGGAGTTTCCTGCGGGTGAAATGGCCAGCAGGCCGGTCCTTGCCCCATGTCGCAGCCAACTGCGGCAATTTTTTTCACCAGTGCAATTTTTCTGCAGCAGTTTTTTTCACCAGTGAAATTTTTTTGACGCAAATTTTTCGAAACCTAATGCAATTAGGTTTCGGTTACCTTTTCTTAATGAATATTATGTTCCGTGAATGATTAGGAATGAACCATAAAACTTCTATAAATAAGGACTGAACAACACAGAAAAATCAAGGAGAAATAATCAAGAAAATCAGACAGAAGCTTGGAGGAAAAATTGGATCCGAAACTAAGTAGGTAAGAGGTGAATCAATCTGATTTTTTGAGAGAGCAAAAAAACAATTCAAGAAATTTGCTTATCTTTGATTTGGTTCATCCAAGAAGTAATTTTGGTGTAACCTACGAAAGAAGGTTTGAATTCTTAATTTCTTTATATTTTTTCACAGTAGCATAAACTATCCAATTGTGTCTTTTAATTCAAAAACCCTAGAACTTTAATTTAGTTTTTCTAAAGTTTAAAAACCTTATTTCATTGCTGTGTTTTCAAAAAAAAACTTACAATTGTTATTTTTGCTTCATCAAAATCTTAAAACCCTAATTTAACATGTTTCTTTTCAAAACCATAATTTAAATTCTGTTTCTTTCTAAAAACCTTAACAAATATCTTTTCTATTTATGTAAACTTTAAATCGTTTGTTTATTTTCATAAAACTTCATAAAATTATCAATTGATTTTCAAACCCTAAAAACCTCATGCATTCACCGAAACCCTAATTCAACTTTAAAACTAAACAATAAACCTTAAACTCCTTTAAAACCTTAAATCCTAATTTTTTTCTAAACCCTAATCCTTTAGAACTTTAAAAACAATATAAACCCCAAATGTTTAATTTTACACAGTAAGCATGAAACCATAATTCAATGAATAACCGTGAACCATAAATCTAAGTATTTTAAAGTGTCCAAACCCTAGTTTCATGATTTCACCATTCAAAACTGATTTGGCTAATCAAAGAACTTCATCAACCTTTTAAAACATAAAACCTTAATCTATTTTAATTCCTTTAAAAACTCACAGTAGCCTAATTCTACAAATTCCAAAACCCTAAACACATGAAATAAAGAACCCTAAATGGAAACAGTAGCCATAATTTAGATTTTTATTTGTCTTATTTCAATTATATATTTGATTATGCTTTGATTTATTTTATACGCTTTAATTTATTTAAGCTCAATGCTTGGTTTATTTAATTTATCATGGATGGATGTTTACTTTCTATTGATGTTTAATACCTTTGATGAATGATTTATTTATGATGAATGGTTATTTACTTTTATCAATTTATTTAGATTTCCAAATGTTGTAAGAGGTATGTTTCCACTTGGTGGGTGCCTCATTAGTTAAATATTATGTAATTTAAATTGCTTTCCTATTTTAAAACCAATGTAAAGGACATGTTTCTACCTTTTGGTGGGTGTCCTATTTAGGCATGGATTATGTAAGGGCATGTTTCCATCTTCGGATGGGTGTCCATTTATTTTTTTTGCTTGGACATTGCTTTGATTTTAATATAATGATGCTTTCTTTTAACTGTTGTGTGTAATATGGATAATATTATTATATTTAAGAATTTTATAATATTAAGACCTGTAAAGGAGGCTGATTCCAATGAACCGGGCGTTGTGTGGGTGCTGGGCCATTTCTCACCTTCCCTACACGTACCCAACTTTTCGAACACATTAGGGGGTTAGAGATTCCTTAGGAATCGAGTCATCCACCTCTTTCTTTTTCCTGGCCTGTCCGAGTGGCGACTCTATTTTCTTCGAACTTAGGTCCGTGTTCTCTAAGGCCCCGAGCCTAAACAGTGCCGAAGTCGCAATAACCATTCCACCGGGAGTGGGGGAAAAATGCCCGCTCACAATGGCGACTCCATGGGGGATAAGAAGTTGATTTTGTTGGCATTTATATTATTCTATTCTTTCTTATAATGATATTATCCATTGCATCATCTTAGATTACATCGTGTGCGTGACTTAGGATACCCGTGTTACCCGTGTTGTGTTCTGTAAGGGATACCATACTTTCGCTCAAGGTATGGAGATAGAGCATGGCATAACCACTCATAGCCTCATACCATTTGGTATATACTTGCTATGGAAACCTAAGCCTTTTAACCTGAAGACTAAAGCTCATGTAATTGGTCTAGTTACTTTCCTTAGGTTTTACCCCAAATGCATGTTGTTTGACTATGGTTCATTTATCTTGGCTTAAATCATGGCTTATTTGGTTTGTGTAATATCCTCATGTATGCCCTATAAGTTTTGATTATGTTGTTATTGTTGTTGTTGTTGTTGGTTTAAAATGTGATTGTATGTATGTGTTGTGTGATAAAAAAAAAGAAGAGAGAATGTTCATGTGTTTTTTGAAAGAAAAGTGATGTGTAGAGAAGATGTATATGTAGTGTATATGGCAATATATATAGCATATATATTGGTCAAAGGGAGAGTCAAGGTGTTGGATATAGTGGAAGAAGATATTTAGTTATTGTTATTGAAATTACTATAAAGGGCATGCTAAATAAAAGGAAGTGTAATTATGTTTAAGAGGGCATTTTGGTAATTCTTCTTTTGGAAATTGTGTGGTGGAGGTTAAAAGAGGATTTGACTTTTGTTTGATCAATTTCTTTTCTTCTTTTCACTTGTGGCCGGCCAACTTAGAGAGCAAGAGAGAAAACAAGAGTTGATGATATTTGAAGCTCAAATTGAAGAAGTTTTCAAGTGGTTAAGTGGAAATCCAAGAAGATTCATTATTTTTGGTAAGTCTCTCTTGATTCTCTTAGTTTATTTAAGTTGGTTGTGAGTTTGGTTGTGGATTTTTGATGGTAGGGTTGTGTTGATTATTATATGTTGGATTTAATTGGTTGTGGTGTTGGTTTTGGATTTGAAGATGATAAGTTAAGAGTGATATTGGTTTTAGGGTTTTGGAAATGGTAAGTTATAAATTATATTGTGATATTTTGGATTAGGTTTTGGAAGAAGGTGATTTGCTCTAATTGGAGAAGTGAAGAATTCTTGGAGAAAAGAAAGTGTTTAGAGTTGTATAATTGGTGCTAAAGGTAAGTACAAACTATATGGTTACAAACATGCATATGTTGTTTAATCTTAAAACACTTTTGTTTGTAAATGTGATAAGGTATCAAATGTATTGTTAATGAATGTTGGTGATGAAAATATTGTGATGAGCATGTAAAATAATTGCTAATGATGTTGATTATGTCCATTTGAACGAGGTTATGTTGTGTACAATATGTTTTAAGTTAACCAAAAGAAATTTGGCTACATTTAGGGTTTATGCATGAGAGACACGTAATTTGGGGCGGTCGCTATTATTCATGTGCGGTCGCGACTTAGGTCGGGCTTTTGGCCGCGAAACCTACTGTAATAAGGTTTCATCTTTTGATTGTGAAGTGCGGTCGCGACTTAGGTCGGGCTTCTGACCGCGAAACCTATTGTAATAAGGTTTCATCTTGTAATTGTATGGAGCGGTCGTATTCAGGTGAGGCGCGACCGCTAGAAAGGTTCTGTTCACCTTATTGGAAGTAACCTAATCCTGCAACAAGATTCTCAAATACATGTTAAATAGATCATCCATTTGAGTTGTCAAGGATCAAAATAGAGATCATTTGTCTAACATCATTGTTGAATCATGAAATGTGAGATGATATGGAATTGATAATGCATATGATATTACATGAACAAGGTTATGTATTGTGTATTGTGAGGCTTGTGAATGGTGATGTGTATTATGAATAATGTACTTTGAAATGTGATACCAATAATGCTATATGCACAATATGAATTGAGATATGAAATGCTATAAAGTCATTGTGATTGGCTATGATGGTTCAATTGAAAGAAATGAGGCATGTTTGCCTAGTTGATGATGAGATTTGAAAATGAAATGTAAATGAATTGTGTGGCTAATGTGTTATTCCATTTTCAGAGTATGTTATTGGTGGCATGCCTAATGATAGTAACAATATCTTGAAGTTAGGTTGGATTGAATCCTTGAAGCCTAATTGAGATGTTACAACCCTTGAAGCTAGGTTGGGTTGGTTCTTGAAGCCAAGTTGGGTTGAAGCTTAGCATGCTTTGCTCCCCTTGAAGCTTGGTTGAACCTAATCCTTGAAGCCTAGTTGGGTATATGATATTGATAAATGTGATAACAAAACCAAAACATTAACTCTGAAAATTGAATGGCATATTAGTGTGTCTTGGGCCCAATGCTTGTCTTTGTTTGGTGTTGTTCATGAATGGTTTAATGAGTAACTAATGAGGTATATGAAAAGATGTTGAAATGTGATATGTCTACTTATATTGGATTATGAAATGTAATGGTATGTTGTTTGCTTTGCATATATGATGTTACATGTATAATATGGATTGATAATTAACATTGCATTGCACTAAAGCATAACATAAGCATGATTTGTCTTACTAAGCCGTTGGCTTAGCGCGATAGTGTTTAACCGCGCAGGTAACAGAGTTGAACCTGAGAGTTCTTCGAGACCTAGTGAGAGTAGACATTGAAGGGTTTATTCTTGGATTTAAAGATCAGAGAAGAGCTGCCAATCATGTATAAATTCTTTATGTTTTGTAAAGTATTGTGTATAATGTAAATATATGTATATTTATAGATATGGACTTAAATGTTTTCATATATGTAAATATTTTATAAATTCCGCTGCATATTAAGTAAATGTATTTATATCTATTTTGCTTTATATTACAAGTAATTACTTATTTTTCTCTAATGTATAATGAGAAAGCTTATAGTATCATTTAAAATGTTTTGAATGTTAATAAAAATCCGTGGCATTCCTATATTCGATACATGTATACTACATTGTGGTGTATGTAGTGTGTATGTATTGGGTGTGGGGGTGTTACAGTTTGTCCTTTTTATAATATGACCTAAGTATATTGTAAGCTCAAATAAATTTTTCTTTAAAGTCCAAAAGACCAAAGCTATTTTCAATACTTTTCAAGATGGTCTTTGGACATAAAACTTTTCTAAGCCCAAAATCCATTTTTTCTAGGATCTTTTTACAATGGGCTTAGAAATAAAATTATTTTCAAAGAGCTTGCAAAAATATTTAGGTCAATTAAGAAATACCAAAAATCAATTGTGGGCCTAGTTTACACTGAGAATAAATTAACCAAGGGCTTGTTTTTGGCATGAATTAGTAGTTACCTTTTTCAAGTGAGAAATCTATCTATAATAAACCTCTTAATTTAGTTTTAATCCAATATAGCATAAAAGCTACTGTAGTTGGTTGGATGGATTAAAACCTAATTAATGGGAATTATCATGGATGGATTTCCATTTTCGAAAATATAACTATTGGTTAAAACGTTCGAGGGAATTATTCAAAAACAAGATACCCCTTGTTGGTATTTTGTTAACCATATACCTAGGAAAAGAGACTCGCCATTCATGTGTGGATGTTATAAGGTTGGAAGGAACGTCCTAATTATCTTTCTTTATTGATTGTTCATGCATACATTCATATTGCATACATTTGCATCTCATATCATTGATCCTCTCTGGCTCACAGCCCTGGATTATGAAAGTTCAAAAGCTTACGACAATTTGATCTACGCCGGAGATGAAGTATCTAGCAACGACTCAATCACTTGCTCACCAAAAGTAATGGAGCCCGAACAAATTCAAAGAATGGTGGATGAAGCCCTCAATGCCAAAATGGAAGAAATAAAAGAGGCCCTAGCTGAGACCATGAAGAACCAATTGACTGCAATCTTAGGAAACAATGCCGAAGCATCTGCTAGCACCAAGAAAGTTAAGGGGAAGGCTAAAATTGATGAAGTAGCTTTTGATGATGATAAGATAATTATTGATGATGATGATTGGGCTTAATACTACCAAGATCCTCAAGACAAGAAGGAGCCGAAGGTTGTTGAGAAGGAAACTATTGAAAAGACCGAGACATCTGATGTTGAGAAGATGATTGCTGATTTAGAAAAGAAATTTTAGAAGAAACTGAAAACCGAAGAAATGTCCAAAGTCAACAAACTATTTGAGCTAGATGAAGAAGTTCCGTACAAGTTCAAGATGCCATCTTTTGAAAAATGTTTAATGGAACCGAAAATCCTCATCTCCATGTGAAGAATATATCACTGCTATGCAGTCTGCTCGAGCTACTAAGGCTCAAACTCTAAGGTACTTCATGCTCTCATTGGATTCTGCTGTCCAAAATTGGTTCAATACCTTAGATGATGGAACACAAAAGAATTGGGATTTGCTATACATGGCCTTCATCCAGCAATATGGGTATAATGTCTAGTTGGAAGTTACCTTAATGGAAGTTGAGTCCATTAGGCAACGACCAAATGAGAATTTTGTGGAATATATGAAACAATGGAGAAATAAGGCCGCTTTGCTCAAGAAAAGGCCGATGAATCCGATCAAATAAGGATGATCGTGAGAGGCATTCTACGCAATCTTCGTGAAAGGATGTCTCACACCCTTATAAGGGATTTTAAAGATCTTCTCCAAGCTGGTCTACAAATTGAAGAGTGGGAAAGGGAGAAGAATCTCTTTTCAATTAAAAGGAATGAGAAAGGGAACTACCAGTCGGGCAATCAAAGCACACAAAAAGAAGTTGATGTTAATGCCACTAGTCAAGGAGGAATGAGCATTTTTCAGAATTGGGGAAACCTCTATCTTGGGTTTTTAGCAAGCTACAAAAGAAAGGGCTATTACAACCGTTAGCTCCTCGACCTTTGCCTAGTCCATTACCCCTAAAATTTGATACTAAGGCTTTTTGTCAATTTCATCAGACTCAAGGACATGAGACTGATAGACGTACCCGATTGAAGCATGAGATCCAAGATCTAATCGATAGTGGTAAGCTACCAGAGCCGGACAAGCCCAATACCAAGAACAATCCTTTGCCTAAGTTTGGAAGAGTACCTTCACCGGTAACCTTCATGGTAGGAAAAGGATTGGAATAAGATTTTGTTTTATCCTCTTTTCAAGATGGAAATATTGAAGATATGAAAGGAAAAGAAGCTTAAACTCAACGAACTTTCCTTAGCTTGAATGTTGCTTTTCGATTTTACTTTCTTTAATATTTAATTTGAACAATTATGTTTCTCAAGTTTGTTTGAATAAATTACTTTCATCAAAATCTTGTTGGTCTTTATTCAGTTTGGTGCTCAACCAAAGAGGAATTTAGCTTGATGTTTATAAATTAATGTGTCTAGGCATCATAACTTGAATGTACTAGGTGAGGGAATTGCTCTATAGCATTGAGTTGTGTATGCTTACTTAGAGAGGGCTCCTGCATAATTACCTTTGTCTAGATCCTAGTCAGTCTTAGAACATGCTTTGACAAACTTTTGAGGCGAAATTGAACTCTGCTTATTTAAGAGAGAAATGTCTAGGCATTGTTTGGTTAGCCAACAACTAGTATCCACCCAATTAAATATCAATCCCTAGTTATCCCTTTGAGCCTTAATAAAATTTTAGCTTTCTTTTCATTGGCATATAACCCCAACAACCTGCCCTGAGCTATTGTGATACTTTTGGTAAGTCTTATGATCATTAAGATGAAGAGGCAAGAAGATTAAAGAAAATAATGATTAGTCTAGATCATGAGGATAGGTGAAGTTCTCAAGACCATAAAGATAGTTAAAGTTCTCAAAACCATAAGGGTGGTTGAAGTTCTCAATACCATAAGGGTAGTTGAAGTTTTTCTAATATCTCCAATATATCAACATCAACATCAGAGTAACAAATGATTTATCCCTATTAAAGAAGATGTATGTTACTTATCCATTATTGGAAGCCCAAGTTGGTACAAACAAGACAACTCTTTTAGAGCTAGAACCAAAAAAAAAGAGAAAAAAAAAGAGAAAAGAAAAATAAAACCTAAAAAGGTGGTTCAAAAAGCCAACTGAGTTCTCTTTTACCTAAGACAACAAAAGGCTTCCATTTGGACAGTTTGACTTGAATTGGTCCAACCCGACCAAAGATTCAATCAAAATTGGAGAAAAAAGGAGAAAGACCATCCAGTTCTTGAAAGTTCTGTACTTGATAGTCCTACAAGAAAGAAGGACAAAATGATAAAAGAAAGGGAAGAGTAAGGAAAGAGAAAGAAAAGGGAAGAGTAAGAAAAATAAAAAGAAAGAAAATGAAGAAGAAGAAAAGAAACGAATTTGGGAACCAAACTTTTTGCAAGGGTAAAAACTGTCCTAATCAAGATCCAGATTAATACCAAGAAGATAGAAGGAATTTGGAGTCTAACAAGATTGCTCCCAGCTACCTAAAGTTCAAACAAGAAATTTGTAGTGTGAAGGTTTGCCCATTGTGTCACATCAGCTCCAACTTACAAATGGCCTTCATTTAAACCCGTGTCCTTTATAGACCCCATTTCAAGCCTATTAAAGACCTGTTGATCTCTCTTGGTAGGTAGAGTCTATTAGTGGAGATAGTTTGGATAAGCATGCATATGAGATAGACAATATTTAAACTCAAATGAGACCTTTGGTCAAGTAATGTGTATGTGCCTATCTGAAGTGCAATAGTTCTTGCTTAAATAAAAATGATTCCCGAGTTTAGTACGGTAACTAGGGTTGTCATGTTATAGATATGTTAATTTGGAAAAATCAAGTCCTGGTAACATTAACATTAATTTGGCAAAGCCAACATTCAATTTCAAAATTAAAATTCAAAAATTAAAATTCAAAAAAAAGAAAAAAAAAAGAGTTTTGTCATACAAAGCCTTTAAGTTAAGGGAAGTATGTTGAACCTCCAAAGGATACATTTGGCAAAGGGAATGATTACTGGCAAGGTTATAAAGAAGCTACCAACTAACATGCTGAATCATAGTTTGAAATAGATGAATCCCTAACTCTATTGCTTGGGGTCTCCATTATTCATGTTTTCAACATCTTGAAGATAAAAGCCAAATACAAAGCTTTCGATCATTCCAATGCAAGACTTGAACGGGCATCTGAAAGAAATTCGTGAGAGTACTTCTACTGATCACCTTGGCCTGTGAGTCAATGAAACCGCTGTGAGTATTATCATGCATGTCATGCATACATGAGCATATCACATCACACTTTCTTATCTTTTATTGTCTATTCTTTATCAAAGTGAACAACAAACACTCTGTGAAGTAAAGAATCAAAAGAAGATGTCAAATTAGGTGGGCATGGAAAGCCCATTGCTTGAGAAAGCTCCAGTAATTTTGCAAAGAGAAGAAATGCATGCTTATGCAAAGAACTAGATAAGAAAAACATCAATCAAAGCTTGCATGAAAGAAAAAATCCTTGGGGGGCAAGGAGAGGATACAAGGTCCAATTAAAAATAGCTGAATTTTTGCAAATAGGAAGAACAAAAGAATGGAACTTTAGAACTCTCAAAAGAATGAAGATGCAAATGACAAAAGATCAATCCAGCTAAAAGAGCTAAAGCCAGGGTGAAGACCCGAACTCAAAGGATGAAGATCCATTTGCAAGGGTAAAGACCTGATCTCAAAGGATGAAGATCCACTTACAAGGGTGAAGACCCGATCCCCAAGGATGAAGATCTGCTTACAAGGGTGAAGACCCAATCTCAAAGGATGAAGAACTACTTACAAGGGTGAAGACCCGATCTCCAAGGATGAAGATCCATTTTCAAGGGTGAAGGCTCGATCTCAAAGGATGAAGATCCATTTTCAAGGGTACTGATCTCAAAGGATGAAGATCCATTTTCAAGGGTAAAGACCTGATCTCAAAGGATGAAGATCCATTTGCAAGGATGAAGACTCGATCTCAAAGGATAAAGATCCACTTACAAGGGTGAAGACCCGATCTCCAAGGATGAAGATCCATTATCAAGGGTGAAGGCCCGATCTCAAAGGATGAAGATCCATTTTCAAGGGTAAAGACCTGATCTCAAAGGATGAAGATCCATTTGCAAGGGTGAAGACCCGATCTCAATGGATGAAGATCCATTTTCAAGGGCGAAGACCCAATCTCCAAGGATGAAGATCCATTTGCAAGGGTGAAGACCTGATCTCTAAGGATGAAGATCCAGTTCAAAGGATGAAGATCCATTTTCAAGGGTGAAGACCCGGTCTCAAAGGATGAAGATCCATTTTGAGGGTGAAAAACCACAATGCATAGAATAACTGGAGCAGTCAGACTTCTCAAATGATAAAAGGTCAGTCAAACTCAGCCTCGGGTCTAAGCACCCAAATTAAATTCAATATCGGGTCTAGAACCAAAATTACCCTTAGGTCCAGAACCTAGAATCTTTTCTAAGTCCAGAACTTAGCTCGGGTCCAGAACCCAAATTTTGATTAGGTCCAGAACCTAGAATCTCTTCTAAGTCTAGAACTTAGCTCGGGTCCAGAACCCAAATTCAATCCAAGCTTGGGTCAAAGTACCCAATCTCGGGTCCAACTACCCAATCTCTGGTCCAAGCACACAATTCTAGTTCAATATCGGGTCCAAGCACCCAAATTCAATTAAGTCTCAGGTCCAATTACCCATTCTTGGGTCCAAACACCCATTCTCGAGTCCAAGTACCCAAATCAAATAAATTTCGGGTCCAAGTACCCAAATCAAATCAATCTCGGGTCCAAGCACCCATTATCGGGTCCAAGTACCCAAATCAAATCTAATCTCGGGTCCAAGTACCCAAATCAAATCAATCTCGGGTCCAAGCACCCAATCTCGGATCCAAGTACCCAAATCAATTCAAGCTTGGGTCCAAGTACCCAATCTCGGGTCCAAGCACCCATTCTCGGGTCCAAGTACCCAAATCAATTCAAGCTCGGGTCCAAGTACCCAATCTCGGGTTCAAGTACCCAAATCAATTCAAGCTTGGGTCCAAGTATCCAATCTCGGGTCCAAGCACCCATTCTCTGGTCCAAGTACCCAAATCAATTCAAGCTCAGGTCCAAGTACCTAATCTCGGGTCTAAGCACCCATTTTCGGGTCTAAGTACCCAAATCAAATGTACCCAATCTCGGGTCCAAATACCCAAATCAAATCAATCTCGGATCCACGTACCCAATCTCGGGTCCAAGTACCCAAATCAAATTCAATCTCCGGTCCAAGTACCCAATCTCTGGTCCAAGTACCCAAATTAAGTCCAGAACTCAAACCGGGTCCAGAACCCAAAAACAAATTCAAATAACCATCTCATAAAAAATTAAGTCTTGTTGCTTTTCACTCTCTAAAGTCTCAGATCGTTCAAGTAGGGGGCAAACTGTAGACCCTTAATTTTTGACCCGGTCCGGTCCAATATATTTTAATTAGTCCAAAATAATTTTTGTGTTGTCCAATATATTTTAATTGATCCAAAATAATTTTTGTTATCTTAATTAAATAATTTTTTCTTTAGTATCTAATTTTTATTAATAAAAAATAATAATAATAAAATAATAATAAAAGTAAAAAATCGGCGACAAAAAAATCGTCAACTAAAACTAGCTCGCGGGACAATGGTCGTGGGCCATTTCGCCCGCAGGAGTTTCCTATGGGTAAAATGGCAAAGGAAAATCCTGCAAATGAAATGGCCCACGCCATTTCTCCAGCAAAAAAATCCTACAAGCGAAATTGCCCGCAGACCGGTCCTCGCCCCCTACCACAACCAACTGCGGCAATTTTTTTTGCCAGCATAATTTTTTCGCAGCAATTTTTTTTTCCAGCAAAATTTTTCCGACGCAAATTTTCTGAAACCTAATGCAATTAGGTTTCAGATTCCTTTTCTTAATGAATATTATGTTCCGTGAATGATTAGGAATGAACCATAAAACTTCTATAAATAAGGACTAAACAACATAGAAAAATCAAGGAGAAATAATCAAGAAAATCGGACATAAGCTTGGAGGAAAAATTGGATCCGAAACTAAGTAGGAAAGAGGTGAATCAATCTGATTTTTTGAGAGAGCAGAAAAACAATTCAAGCAATTCAAAGGCAAAAAAGCTTGTCTTTGATTTGGTTCATCCAAGAAGCAATTTTTGTGTAACATACGAAAGAAGGTTTGAATTCTTAATTTCTTTATATTTTTTCACAGTAGCATAAACTATCCAATTGTGTCTTTTAATTCAAAAACCCTAGAACTTTAATTTAGTTTTTCTAAAGTTTAAAAACCATATTTCGTTGCTGTGTTTTCAAAAAAAAACTTACAATTGTTATTTTTGCTTCATCAAAATCTTAAAACCCTAATTTAACATGTTTCTTTTCAAAACCATAATTTAAATTCTGTTTCTTTCTAGAAACCTAACAAATATCTTTTCTATTTATGTAAACTTTAAATCGTTTGTTTATTTTCATAAAACTTCATAAAATTATCAAATTGATTTTCAAACCCTAAAAACCTCATGCATTCACCGAAACCCTAATTCAACTTTAAAACTAAACAATAAACCTTAAACTCCTTTAAAACCTTAAATCCTAATTTTTTTTTCTAAACCCTAATCCTTTAGAACTTTAAAAACAATATAAACCCCAAATGTTTAATTTTATAGAGTAAGCACGAAACCATAATTCAATGAATAACCGTAAACCATAAATCTAAGTATTTTAAAGTGTCCAAACCCTAGTTTCATGATTTCACCATTCAAACACTGATTTGGTTAATCAAAGAACTTCATCAACCTTTTAAAACATAAAACATTAATCTATTTTAATTCCTTTAAAAACTCACAGTAGCCTAATTCTACAAATTCCAAAACCCTAAACACATGAAATAAAGAACCCTAAATGGAAACAGTAGCCATAATTTAGATTTTTATTTGTCTTATTTCAATTCTATATTTGATTATGCTTTAATTTATTTTATACGCTTTAATTTATTTCAGCTCAATGCTTGGTTTATTTAATTTATCATGGATGGATGTTTACTTTCTATTGATAATTAATACCTTTGATGAATGATTTATTTATGATGAATGGTTATTTACTTTTATCAATTTATTTAGATTTTCAAATGTTGTAAGAGGTATGTTTCCACTTGGTGGGTGCCTCATTAGTTAAATATCATGTAATTTAAATTACTCTTCTATTTTAGAACCAATGTAAAGGACATATTTCTACCTTTCGGTGGGTGTCCTATTTAGGCATAGATTATGTAAGGGCGTGTTTCCATCTTCGGATGGGTGTCCATTTATTTGTTTTGCTTGGACATTGCTTTGATTTTAATATAATGATGCTTTCTTTTAACTATTGTGTGTAATATAGATAATATTATTATATTTAAGAATTTTATAATATTAAGACCTGTAAAGGAGGCTGGTTCTAATGAACCGGGCATTGTGGGGGTGCTGGGCCATTTCTCACCTTCCCTACATGTACCCAACTTTTCGAACCCATTAGGTGGTTGGGGATTCCTTAGGAATTGAGTCATCCACCCCTTTCTTTTTCCCGGCCCGTCAGGGTGGCGACTCCATTTTCTCCAAACTTAGGTTCATATTCTCTAAGGCCCCAAGCCTAAACAGTGCCGAAGTCGCAAGAACCATTCCTCCGGGAGTGGGGGAGAAAATCCCGCTCACAGCATGCTTATTCAATCTATCTCCACTAATAGACTCTTCCTACCAAGAGAGATCAATAGGTCTTTGATAGGCTTGAAATGAGGTCTATAAGGGACATGATTAAATGAAGGCCATTAGTCAATTAGAGCCGTTGTGACACTATTGGCAAACCTTCACACGATAAACTGCTTGTTAGAACTTTTGACAGTTGGGAGTATGAAAAGATAGAGCTTTGAGTATTCTCCCATCTTCTTGGCATTAATCTAGATCTTGATTGGTATAGTCTTTGTGTAGACCCTTCATTTTGGCCCAATTTGATATGATCCTGATTAAAGGATGCCAAAATAAATTCGATCTGATTTATAACTTCTAATAAGTCGATTAGAAACTTTTAATAAGTTTTAAAAACCCTAATTCCAAAACCCTAGTTTCAAAAACTCTAATTTCAAAAACCCTAATTCCAAAACCCTAATTACGAAACTCTAGTTTCTAAAACCCTAGTTTCCAAAACCCTAAGTTCCAAAACCCTAAGTTCCAAAAACCCTAAATTCTTTAAAACCCTAAACTTATACTTTTTATTAATTTTTTTAATTTTATATTTGATTATATAGTTTATTATATGTTTTGATGGTTGATTTATTTAATTTCAATGCTTGGTTTATTAAATTTATTATGGATGGATATTTTCTTTATTATTATGATTATTATTTGTTTATTTTAGTATTAAAATTGTAAGAGGTATGTTTCCATTATTGGGTACCTCATTAATTAATTTTCATGTAATTTAAATTACTATTATATTTTGGACCAATGTAAAGGACATGTTTTCACCTTTAGGTGGGTGTCCTATATAGTTTTAGACATGAATGATGTAAGGACATGTTTCCATCCTCGAATGGGTGTCCATTTATTTGCTTTGTCTAGATATTTTTTTGATTTTAATATAACGATGCTTTATTTTAATTATTGCATATAGTATGGATAATATTGTTATATTTAAGAATTTTATAATATTAAGACTTGCAAAGGAGGCCAGTTCTAATGAACCGGATGTTGTGGGGGTGCTAGGCCATTTCTCACCTTCCCCACACGTACCCAACTTTCAAACCCATTAAGGGATTGGGGATTCCTTAGGAATCGAGTAATCCACCCCTTTCTTTTTCACAGCCCGTCTAGGTGGCTACTCCATTTTCTCTGGGCTTAGGCCCGTGTTTTCTACTGCCCCGAGCCTAAAAAGTGCTGAAGTCACAAGAACCATTCCATTGGGAGTGGGGGCAAAAATCCCCACTCACACTTTGCCCTTGCAAAAAGTTTGGTACCCAAATTCATTTCTTTTCTTCTTTTCCCTTTTTTCTCTTTATTTTTCTTACTCTTCCCTTTCTTTGAGCATTTTATCATTTTGTCCTTCTCTATAGGATTGTTAAGTATAGGACTTTCAAAAACTAGATGGTCTTTTCCCTTTTTCTCTGATTTTGATTGAATCTTTGGTTGGGTTGGACCAATTCATGTCAAACTGTCCTTATAACCCAAACGGAAGCCTTTTGCTGCTTTAGATAAAAGAGAACTCGGTTGGCTTTCTGAACCATTTTGGGTTTTATTTTCTTTTCTTTTTTTTTAGTTCTAGCTCTAAAAGAGTTGTCTTGTTTGTACCAATTTTTGTTTCTAATAATGCATGAGAGGAGTGGCATAAATCAACAAGGATAAATCATTTGTTACTCTGATGTTATTTTGATAGATTGGAGATATTAGATGAACTTTAACTACCCTTATGGTCTTGAGAACATCAACTATCCTTACGGTCTTGGCTATGCATTCCATTCTTTGATCTTCTTGCCTCTTCAACTTAGTGATCGTAAGACTTGTCAAAAGTGTAACAATAGCTCAGGGTAGGTTGTTGGGCTTATAAGTCAATGAAGAGAAAGCTAAAATTTTATGTAGGCTCAAAGGGACAACTACGGATTAATATTTAATTGGGTGGATACTAGTTATTAGTACGTCAAACAATGCCTAGATCATCTTTCCCGTAAACAAGAAAAGTTCAATTTCACCTTGAAAGTTTGTCAAAGCATGTTCTAAGACTAACTAGGACCTAGACAAAGGTAATTATGCAGGAGCCCTCTCTAAGTAAGCATACACAACTCAATGCTATAGAGCAATTCCCTCACCTAGTAAAGTCATTCAAGTCATGATGCATATATATATATACATTCATGAATTATTAAGCTAGATTCCTCATTGGTTGAGCACCAAAATGAACAAAGACCATGAAAATTTTGATTAAAATAATTTATTCAAACAAACATAATTTGGAAAACATAATTGTTCCAAATAAGTACTAAAGAAAGAAACATAAAATAAAAAGAGCAACACTTCAAGCTAAGGGAGATTCGCTGAGTTGGAGTAAAAAAAATTTCATTTATTTAGACATATTAAGGGCAAGGATTTTTTTTTTATCATCAAGGATCATTGCTTCATCATTTATTGTAACACCCCTTCCCGGCCTATGAATAAGCCGAGGAGGAATGCTACATTGGGATACGAGCTCTGGTTATGTCAGCTTACTTAATGTTCCTTATAAAAATTTTCCAAAAATTTTGACGGAGTCTCCCTTAAAATTCTAGGTCCCAAGTGTTGACAAAACTGATTTTTCTTATTTTTGAAAAACATTTTGTTTCACAATTCAACTCAAGCACACTCCCAATAATCCACCCTTATAACCTCAACTACAAATCTGCAAGAAGAATTCACACTTCTATATTCACAACCCAACTCAATTTAAAACCATACAGTTATTATACATTACTAGATTTACATGCTACATCAAGTTATCTCTTTGTATTGTTTAAATAAGTACATGCCAGTTTCTAATACCAAAATACAAAATGAAGAGCACCACCTAAGTTTGTTGATGACCGACAGATCGCAGGACTCCTCTGCTCGCTACTAGCTCCTTGCTAATAGCCTACGAGTTTAGAAGAAACTAAACTCGCTAAGCATTGCTTAGTGGGTACTTTAACTAATTACGAAAAATAATTCATAAAAGCATAATGCACTTTTAAAAGCAATGAGTCATATTGAAAAATAATATCACAGTAAAAACAATCCATACATGTCATATATTCAATTATTATCATTTTATCAGTTCGCTCCACAAGGTAATTTGGTAGACTAACGTATGGTAAGGAACTAACTGAAATAACTGTATATGTATTCTGTGGCTGTGGCCCTAAAAAAATTGCGGACCAAGCCCTGTGGAATCTGTGGCCGAAGCCCTCGGACTGGAGTCCTATATAACTCGGGCGATTCCCTATATAACTCGGACCGAAGTCCTATATAGCTCGGGTTGTCACCCTATATCTGAAGTCCTATACTAAAGCAGCACTGCATATAGTATGATATATCATACTCTTACCCTACTCAGTACTATCCCAGATACCCAGTGGAGCCAAAATTTTCATGCCATTTCTTAATCGAATATGCATTATACAATTATCGACTTATGTTTCTTATATTATTTCAACATGAAATATCATATTTTGTCATTTTAATAACATATTATGCTCATTTATATGCATAAGGAATCAATTGGATTACTTTTGAAAAATGACCAAATGAATATTAGCAAAATGACCATATGAATAGTAAATTTTGGTTTTGGACTCAACTTGATCCTTATTTTGAAAATTTGTATAAAATAATCTACTTGACTAAAACTCTAAA
This sequence comes from Garcia nutans, assembly GCA_947685225.1. Taxonomy (NCBI): domain Eukaryota; kingdom Viridiplantae; phylum Streptophyta; class Magnoliopsida; order Malpighiales; family Euphorbiaceae; genus Garcia; species Garcia nutans. Next base: position 37,604,549 of record CANTUV010000033.1, on the reverse strand, counting down.
ATTTTTTTACAAAATTTAGTTTTACATCTTAAAATCATTCCTTTAAAATTTTAGATCAAACTGGACACAAAATCTTGGTCAAGTAGTTCACCCAACTAGACTACTCCAGTTGCCCTGCATCCTAGCAGCAGTTCTGAATTTTTTTTGAATTCCTTAAATTAAATTCAATCAATGTGGTTCCAAATTATTTTTCTCAAATACTAAACTCACTAAAAAACAACATATCCAAAATTCAATTGGATATTATTTTTCTAAATTTTATTAAAAATCCGGAAACATAGCTGTCTCAGTCAAGGTACCTCCTAGAGCAGGTCTAATAGAAATAATTTTTCCATAATCATAACCATTCCGAATTCAACTCAAATTATTTTTCAGTCATTCTAGACGCATTGAGGCACAACATATCAAAAATTCACTTCAAGAACATTTTTCTATATTTAATTACAAATCATACAAGTCACAGCATTTCACTAATTCTAAAACAGAAAATTTTCAAGAAAATGAACAAACAATTAGTTAAAGTACCAAACCTTGCTATTTCTTAGTCCTTTATCTATATCACTTCCTTTCCTTACTTGTCTCCTTGATTTCCTATGAAATTTAACATCACATATACAAAGGTAAGAACCCTAGGTATAGACATAGTCTTATCTTATGATTTTTCTAATGGTTGCTAGCTTATTTTCACCATTAAACACCATTATTTCTTTCATCAAATCCTTCAAATAATTATTTCTTGAATTTTCTCCAAATCTAGCTACATGAACCCTAATTTCAATCTCTTAAATTAACCATTAATCCATGAAACTAAAACTAGAGATAGGTTTCTCTTACCTTATAATCTTGTTTGTCACCAAAATCTTCAACCAAAAGCCTTAAACTTTGGAAAAATCACCTCCTTCTTCCTTCTCTTATGGTTTGGACGAGTTCACCATGTAAGAGAGGGCTTTTATTTTCTTTCCTTAGATTATTTTGATCCAAATGGGAGCCATAAGTGGTGAAAATATATTGGTATAGATGTTGACTTCCAATTGGTACACCTTATAGCAAAAATGACCACTTTTAATTGGTCCACTTCCCTTCTTCTTTTATCTATTTATTTGGCAAGCCATTAGGCTTCCTTTTATTCATATTTTGACCCCCTCAACTTTTTTGTGCTGTAATTTTATAGTCTAGGGTGTGAAAATACCAAAATACCATCCAGCGATTAATCGATTGTAACTTTTAAACCGTGCGTTTCCGGGAAAAATTGAAACCCACGGTTATGACCCGATTAATCCCGATAAAACATTTATGGCATCCGTTAGGGTCACTATTAAGAACCAATACAACTTTTTAGAAAATTACTCTTAGGTCCTCGGCCTTTCGAAAAATTACCTTTAGGTCCCGTCGACTTCACGGGCCTCCTTTGCACACCGATTTTGTTTTTGACTATCTCGAGCCTCTATTTGACCACTTATTTATGTCCTTCTTGCCTAATACTCAACTACCTAAACTCTGGGATGTGACAGGTCTACCTCCCTTAATTTAAGTTTCGCCCCGAAACTTACTTATTCATGCATGATTCTTACGTGTAATTACACATCATCAATATAACTAATAATCGTCACATATACACACATATGTACTCAAGACACTGATTTTAAACTTACGTACCTTCATTTCCTTCTTCTGCTTTATTCTCTTCTGCCCTCATGTAATATATCCTGGCTGGCGCTCTCGATTCAGGGTGATCTACTGTCTCCGATCTTGTTCCTATTTGATTACTACCATTTTCTCTGCCTCTTCCTCTTTCTCGACCTTTACCGCTGCTACTTGCTACTTGTGTTCTTTCAGGAACTTTTGAAATCTCTGCCACATTTTTAGGACAATCCTTCTTAAGGTGATCAGTGGCACCACAAAGTATACAAGCTCCAGTAACTAGCCAACATTCTCCCCTATGCTTTCGTCCACAATGCTCACACGAGGGGTATGGTGTATATTCAGTCCTTCCAGAACCTTTACTTGATCCTCTGCTTATTCCTCTCGTGCTAGCTACTGAGGTAGCTTGAAAATTATATCCTTTAGATGGTCTTAAATTCTGCTTTACACTCATAAAGGATCCTTCACCCTTAGTTCTCTTGCTAGCAGACTGATGATTACCTGGGGCACTCTATGCTTGCTCTCTTTTCTGTTGAATTCTCTATTGACGATTCCTCAGATTTACTTGCACCTTTTCAACATCCAATGCTTTAGCCACCAACTTTGAAAACTCTGTATTATCCAATGCCACTAGCTGTATCTTAATTTCATCATTAAGTCCTTCTAAAAATTTCTCGCATCGCTCAGCTTCAGTTTCTATTAACTTCTTTCCATACTTACTAAGGCGCGTAAACTCCTTCTCATATTCTGATACCGTCATTCTGCCTTGTTTCAAATGAATGAACTCATTGCGCCTTGCAGTCAAATATGCATCAGTGATATACCTCTTTTTAAACTCACTCTTGAAGAATTCCCAAGTTTGTTATTCTGGTGGAACCCGCTGCTGCGTGGTATCCCACCATATGTAGGCCTCCTTTGTCAGGAGCAAGGTAGCACAAACCACTCTTTCCTCTGGAGTGCATTGGAGCTAGTCAAGAACTCTAACGATACTATCTAACCAATATTCTGCTTCCTCAGATCCCTCTTCACAACCAGCCTTAAATTCCTTTGTACCATACTTTCTTAACTTCTCGATCGGGGGTTTCCTATCTCCCTCAGCAGCAGGGCCCCTTCCGGCCATTTGCTGAAAAGCTGTTGCAATCTGCCTAAGATAAGTCTCCGGACCGGGTATTTCAGCTGCTGCTGACCCTGGTCTATGAGCTTCCCCGGCATTTGTAGACCCAGATGCTTGCGATTCTACGTTTCGTTCCATAGCTTGCCACGAATCTAGAGACATCCTACATTGACATAAATAGCTATCTGCTTAATTCATCAACATATAACTCGATTATCAATTCCTATCTGGCATGTACATCTACCTATTCATCATATAACTTTCTCCTTACTTTATCTTATATGGCACACATAGTTACTTATTTACTACCTATCTCTTAGAATCGACTAAACCAATGCTCTGATACCACAAATTGTAACACCCCTTCCCGACCTATGAATAAGCTGAGGAGGTATGCTACATCGGGATACGAGCTCTGGTTATGTCAACTTACTTAATGTTCCTTATAAAAATTTTTCAAAAATTTTGAGGGAGTCTCCCTTAAAATTCTAGGTCTCAAGTGTTGACAAAACTTATTTTTCTTATTTTTGAAAAATATTTTGTTTCACAATTCAACTCAAGCACACTCCCAATAATCCACCCTTATAACCTCAGCTACAATCCTGCAAGAAGAATTCACACTTCTATATTCACAACCCAACTCAATTTAAAACCATACAGTTATTATACATTACTAGATTTACATGCTACATCAAGTTATCTCTTTGTATTGTTCAAATAAGTACATGCCAGTTTCTAATACCAAAATACAAAATGAAGAGCACCACCTAAGTTTGTTGATGACCGACATATCGCAGAACTCCTCTGCTCGCTACTGGCTCCTTGCTAATAGCCTATGAGTTTAGAAGAAACTAAACTTGCTAAGCATTGCTTAGTGGGTACTTTAACTAATTACGGAAAATAATTCATAAAAGCATAATGCACTTTTAAAAGCAATGAGTCGTATTGAAAAATAATATCATAGTAAAAACAATCCATACATGTCATATATTCAGTTATTATCATTTTATCAGTTCGCTCCACAAGGTAATTCGGTAGACTAACGTATGGTAAGGAACTAACTGAAACAGCTATATATATATTCTGTGGTTGTGGCCCTAAAAAAAATTGCGGACCAAGCCCTGTGGAATCTGTGGCCGAAGCCCTCGGACCAGAGTCCTATATAACTCGGGCGATTGCCCTATATAACTCGAACCGAAGTCCTATATAGCTCGGGTCATCACCCTATATAACTCAGACCGAACTCCTATATTAAAGCAGCACTGCATATAGTATGATATATCATACCCTTACTCTACTCAGTACTATCCCAGATACCCAGTGGAGCCAAAATTTTCATGTCATTTCTTAATCGAATATGCATTATACAATTATCGACTTATGTTTCTTATATTATTTCAACTTGAAATATCATATTTTGTCATTTTAATAACATATTATGCTCATTTATATGCATAAGGAATCAATTGGATTACTTTTGAAAAATGACCAAATGAATATTAGCAAAATGACCATATTAATAGTAAATTCTGGTTTTGGACTCAACTTGATCCTTATTTTGAAAAATTGTATAAAATAATCTACTTGACTAAAAACTCTAAAATTTTTTTAAAAAATTTAGTTTTACATCTTAAAATCATTCCTTTAAAATTTCAGATCAAACTGGACACAAAATCTTGGTCAAGTAGTTCACCCAACCAGACTACTCTAGTTGCCCTGCATCCTGGCAGCAGTTCTGAATTTTTTTGAATTTCGTAAATTAAATTCAATCAATGTGATTCCAAATTATTTTTCTAAAATAATAGACTCACTAGAAAACAACATATCCAAAATTCAATTGGATATTATTTTTTCTAAATTTTATTTAAAATCCGGAAACATAGTTATCTCAGTCAAGGTACCTCCTAGAGCAAGTATAACAGAAATAATTTTTCCATAATCATAACCATGCTGAATTCAACTCAAAATATTTTTAAGTCATTTTAGACGCATTGAGGCACAACATATCAAAAATTCACTTCAAGAACATTTTTCTATATTTAATTACAAATCATACAATTCACAGCATTTCACTAATTCTAAAACAGAAAATTTTCAAGAAAATGAACAAATAATTAGTTAAAGTACCAAACCTTGCTATTTCTTAGTCCTTTATCTATATCACTTCCTTTCCTTCCTTGTCTCCTTGATTTCCTATGAAATTTAACATCACATATACAAAGGTAAGAACCCTAGGTATAGACATAGTCTTATCTTATGATTTTTCTAATGGTTGCTAGCTTATTTTCACCATTAAACACCATTATTTCTTTCATCAAATCCTTCAAATAATTATTTCTTGAATTTTCTCCAAATCTAGCTACATGAACCCTAATTTCAATCTCTTAAATTAACCATTAATCCATGAAACTAAAACTAGAGATAGGTTTCTCTTACCTTATATTCTTGTTTGTCACCAAAATCTTCAACCAAAAGCCTTAAACTTTGGAAAAATCACCTCCTTCTTCCTTCTCATATGGTTTGGACGAGTTCACCATGTAAGAGAGGGCTTTTATTTTCTTTCCTTATCTTATTTTGATCCAAATGGCAGCCATAAGTGGTGAAAATATGTTGGTATGGATGTTGACTTCCAATTGGTACACCTTATAGCAAAAATGGCCACTTTTAATTGGTCCACTTGCCTTCTTCTTTTATCTATTTATTTGGCAAGCCATTAGGCTTCCTTTTATTCATATTTTGACCCCCTCAACTTTTTTGTGCTGTAATTTTATAGTCTAGGGTGTGAAAATACCAAAATACCCTCCAGCGATTAATCGATTGTAACTTTTAAACCGTGCGTTTCCGGAAAAAATTGAAACCCACGATTATGACCCGATTAATCCCGAAAACACATTTATGGCATCTGTTAGGGTCACTATTAAGAATCGGCACAACTTTTCAGAAAATTACTCTTAGGTCCTTGGCCTTTCAAAAAATTACCTTTAGGTCCCGTCGACTTCACGGGCCTCCTTTGCACACTGATTTTGTTTTTGACTATCTCGAGCCTCTATTTGACCACTTATTTATGTCATTCTTGCCTAATACTCGACTACCTAAACTTTGGGATGTGATATTTATAGTTAGTCCAAGCACATCATCTTAAGCAGCTTCTCTATCCATATCATCACAAGATGACAAGATAAGACTCTTCATGAAGGTTGTAAGCGGTGGCACCCTTCCAAATTTGGGCAGAGGATTATTCTTAGTGTTATGCTTATCAGGCTTAGGCAGCTTTCCTTTATCAATTAAATTCTAGATCTCATACCTCAACTTCATACAGTTGTCTATTTTGTGTCCAAGCCTTTGATGGAATTGGAAAAATGCCTTAGTATCAAAGTTACGTGGAAGAGGATTAGGCAAAGGACGAGGAATCAAGGGTTGTAACAATCCCTTCTTTTGTAGCTTATTGAGAACCCAAGACAGCGGCTTCCCTAATTCTGAAAACTGCCTCATTCCTCCTTAACCAGTGGCATTAACATCAGCTTCCTTTTATGTATTTTAATTATTAAGCTGATAATTTTATTTTGCAGAAAAATGGTTCTTCTCTCTTTCCCTTTGACTTTGCCCACTAGGGTGGTAGCCGCCCTTATTGCTCCATTTAGACAACACATAGTTTGGCCGGTCTCATAGAATAGGGATTGATCCCTCATTTTTTATTTGATCTCTATTAGTGAACATGTTCTCCGTGGATGCTGCCTTTCCCTTCTTTCTTATGTCAATATGAGATGCCTCATTAGCATTGTTGATGAGCTCCAGAATTTCAATCAACTGAGTCTTCATAATTTTAACCAATTGATCTCGTAGCTCGGGCATCCTAGCTTTGACAACTTCATCAACTATGTCCTTTAACTAGTTTGCATCCATCCTTCCAATGAAGCACTTGAATAAAAAATCAATGTTATAGGTGGTTCGTTTTATACTCTTGAATTACCGTACTCTATATCTGTGAGCTAGAAAGGATTAATGATATGTCATGTGATGCATGTATGCATGTATGCACAAACAACAAATAAACAAGGATAAATCAGACGTTCCTTCCAACCTTATAATATCCACACACGAACGGCGAGTCTCTTTTCTTAGGTAATATGGTTAACAAAATACCAACATGGGGTATCTTATTTTCGAATAATTTCCTCAGACGTTTTAACCAATAGTTATATTTTAAAAATGAAAATCAGTTCATGATAATTCCCATTAATTAGGCTTTAATCCATCCAATCAACTAAAGCAGCTTTTATGCTATATTGAATTAAAACTAAACTAAGAGGTTTATTATAAAATGATTTCTCACTTAAAAAAGTAACTAGTGATTCATGCTAAAAATAAGCCCATGATTAATAACTCTTAGTATAAACTAGGCTCACAATTAATTTTTGGTATTTCCATAATTGACCTAAATAATTTGTGAGCTCCTTGTAAGAAAAGGTTGGATGAAATGCAAAAATAATTTTGTTTGAAAAAACTCATTGTAAAAATATTTTTAGAAAAAATGAATTTTGACTTTGCATTTGAGTCTCGAGAAAAGAATTTTTGATTTGTTTTTTAGAAAATTTTTATGTCAAAAGATCATCTTGAAAAGTTTTAAAAATAGCTTTGGCCTTTTGGACTTTAAAGAAAAATTTATTTTGAGCTTACAATGTACTTAGGTCATATTAGAAAAGGAACAAACCAAATAAGTCATGATTTAAGCCAAGATAAATTAACCATAGTCAAAGAACAAGCATTTGGGGTAAAAACATAAGTAGCTAGGCCAATTACATGAGCTTTAGTCTTTGGGTTAAAAGGCTTGGGTTCCCATAGCAAGTATATACCAAAAGGTACAAGGCTATGAGTGGTTATGCCATGCTCGATCTCCATACCTTGAGTGAAAGTATGGTATCCCTTATATAACATAATACAGGTAACATGGGTGTCCTAACTCGCGCACGCGATGCAAACTAAATGATGCAATGGATAATATCATGATAAGAAAGAATGGAATAATATAAAGACCAACGAAATCAACTTCTCTTATCCCCAGTAGAGTCGCCACTGTGAGCGGAGATTTTTGCCCTCACTCCCAGTGGAATGGTCTTGCGACTTCGGCATTGTTTAGGCTCAGGCCCTTAGAGAACACGGGCCTAAGCCAAGAGAAAATGGAGTTGCCACCCGAATGGTCTGAGAAAAAAAAAGGCGTGGATGACTCGATATCTAAAGAATCCCCAACCCTCTAATGGGTTCAAAAAGTTGGGTACGTGTGGAAAAGGTGAGAAACAGGCCAACACCCCCACAACACCCGATTTATTGGAACCGGCCTCCTTTGCAGGTCTTAATATTATAAAATTCTTAAGTATAATAATATTATCCATATTACATGCAAAAATTAAAATAAAGCATCATTATATTAAAATCAAAGCAATGTCCAAACAAAACATTATTATACTTAAGTATAATAATATTATCCATATTTGATTAATGGTTATGCTTATTATCCAAACTTTAGGATTTTGGAAAAACTCTTTCTAGGGTTTTTAAATAAAGTTTGGATAATAAGCATAACCATTAATCAAGTAACAAAAATATGCATGCTTGAACAATTTATCAAATTGTATAATGAAGTTACTGTAAATATAATCAAAGAAATAAATATTCAAACCTCCGTTGTTAGGTCCACCACAATCTTTGAATTCTGGTTGAACAATAATAAAGACAGTGTAGGCTACCTTTGATGGATTGGTGTTGCTTTCTCACTACCTCTTGCTTCTTCAAGGTTTTCTTTTGGCAGAAAGAATTCAAGAGTCCCAAGTCCGGTTAACAATTTCAGTTCAAGAAGCTCCTCCTTTTTCTTTTTCTGTGTTTTAATGTGGTATTTATAGGAAAAATAAAAAACCTACTTCTAATTGTCTCAGGAAATAAAAACCATTTAGGAAAAGAAATAAAAACCAAATAGAATTGGGTCAAAAAAAACTTCGCTGGCGAAACTTGCTGCGGGCTACGGGTGGGCTAGCTATGAGAATCTGCGAGAATTGTGTGCGAACTGTGGGTGCATGCCAGCCAATTCAACACAGGAATTTCCTGTGGTGAATTGGCAATTCCTGCAGTGAATTGGCCTAAGCCAATTCATCTTCGACGATGAAAATTTTTCGTCGCCGATTTTTATTTATTTATTTATTTATCTTTTTTTACTGTTACCTTTTTTATTTTTATTAAAAATAAATATTGTAAGTAATGAATATTAAAATAAATATTATTTAATTAAAATACCACAAAATTTATTTTGGACTATTTTAAAAAATATTGGACTGGCTGGGTCAAAAATTAAGGGTCTACGGGATGGAATCTTGAACTTGTATTGAACCTCTTCATCTAGTTCGAACAACTTGTTAACTTCAGACATCTCCTCGGTTTTCAGCTTCTTTTCAAATTTCTTTTTCAGGTTAATAATTAACTTCTCAATATCTGAAGTTTCAGTTTTCTCTACAGCTGATCTTTCAACAACCTTCAGCTCCTTCTTCTTGTCTTGAGGATCTCGGAAGTATTGAGCCCAGTCGTCGTCATCATCAACGACTACCTTGTCATCATCAAAAGCCACTTCACCAACCTTAGTCTTCCCTTTGTCCTTCAAATTTTTGGTGCTAGCAGATGCCTCTGCATTGTTCCCCAAAATTACAGCCAATTGGTTCTTCATGGTCTCAGCTAAGGCCTCCTTTAGCTCTTCCATTTTGGCAATTGAGGGCGTCGTCCACCATTCTTTGAATTTGTTCAGGCTCCTTTGCTTTTGGTGAGAAAGTATTTATTTGTTCTTATAATCACATGTAGTATGGATAATATTGTATTAATTAAGAATTTTATAATATTAAGACCTAAAAAAGGAGGCCGGTTTTAATGAAAACAAAACAAACAAGTAAGCACCCATCCATGGATAGAAACATGCCTTTACAATTGTCCAATGTCTAAAGGAAAATAAATAAAATAGGATACCCACCAATTGGTGGAAAAGTGTCCTTTACATTTATCTGAAAATTAAAAAAATTAAATTACATGATGCTCATAACATGAAGTACCCAAAATATAAAAATATACCTCTTATAATTTCTTAAAACCAAAACAAATCAATAAAAATAACCAACCATTCATCATAAATAAATCATTCATCGAAGATATAAATCCAAGATATAAATAAATCATTAATCAAAATATATAATAAATATTCATTTAATAATGAAGCAAATAAAGATGCAAGTTTAGGTTTATATATCAACTTAGAGTTTCTTAAATATTATTTAGGGTTTTGGGCAAAAATTATGTAATTAGGGTTTTTAGGAAAAAATAACTTAGGGTTCGGTGTTTATAAAAAATAATGTTTTGTGGCTTAAGGTTTCACATGAATTAGGGTTTAGTTTTTGTGAAAAATTAATCAAAGATTTTAAGGATTAAACAACCATAAGATAAATAACCATAGAAAAGCTACTTCGAATATTTTTTCTTAGTTTTAAAAGCTATTGTGAAGTTTTTCATAAAATTTTTAATGTGATTGTGAGTAATAGGTTGGCTAAATAACCATAAGATAAAAACAAATAAACAATTCGTGCAAAATAAGTTTAATGGTTTTAAAGGTTATGAACAAAATAATAATATACACTCCATGTAAGTTAACATATATTGTTTAAGCAGAAGTTGCATACTGTGATTTTAGTTAAATTAAGAATGAACTTTTTCAATGTTTAAAACAATCAAAACACATAGTATTTATTTAATTTAAAGAATATCGTCATTTTTTGGCTCCATAAAAATTGTTTAAACGAGAATTCTGGATGAGCTTTGGCAAAGACAGTGTGTGTACTGCCTTTGTAGAGTTGGTGTGTTGTTTGTCTTCCTCGTCCAAACTTGTTGTTGCTCTTTGCTTAGGGTTTTTGTTGATGGATACTCAATTTGCCAAAGTTTCAACAGCCAATCCCAAAAGCCAAAAGTCCAAAGATCCGATCCTTCTTTAGGTTTTTAAAACCTGTATTTATAATCACTCTATAAAAGTTTTCCTATTTAAGAATGGTTTATTCTAATGCATGTCAAATTCACGGGTTCGACACAAACCGAGACCATATCGAATTACAAATACTTGAATTTGATATAGAATGAGTTTGTCTCGAATTTAAATTACTTAATTTCGACAAAAACTGAGCCCATGTCAAAGTAGGTATCCGGATTTGACATGGAATTGAAAAAAATAACTGCCCATATCGAATTAGAAGAGCCCCATTTCGATATGGGGCTGTCCCATATCAAATTGGGGCTCCCCCAATTTGATATGGGTCTTCCCCATGTCGAATTGGATGCCCTAATTTGACATGGGACACCCCTACTACCAAAACCATCCGGATTAAGTGAAAAAGCAACCAAACCTTCGAATCAAACCCGTTTTAGGGTTTAGTGCACCGGTGTTGTGTAAAAACCAACCAAATCTTCTAAAACAAACCTAATTAGGATTATAAAAGTTTAATTAGCTTATTTTAGGTCTTATTGCAAAATGTTAGTCCAATCAAAGGTTTAGAATTAGCACCGGACTAGCCAGGGCCAAAATCAAGGGGTCTACATATTGTTCCTTGAGGTCTAGTGGATTATGTTCTTGGAAATTCCATTTGGAAAGACTCTTTCATTTCATCTACAATCCTAGAATTTTTCTTTTATTGAGCCCTAGCCCTTTTGTACCTAAAAGGTACACATATGTGCCATCATCATCCCATATGCATTTTACATGCTTGAGATAGCCAATGTTTATTGACTTAGTTGTTGGATTAAGAGATTAGTAAGAGTGTCTTTGTTTGTTAGAGATAATGCACCTATATACTTGGCAATTTGTGTGATTTGGGATGAAAGGAGAATCAAACATGCTTTGGTCTTTCTAATATGAAGGAAGGTGTCAATTAGAAACTTCCCTGTTTGAATGGCTTGGCCTCTGATAAGGCAAAAGAGGAAGAGGAGATCTTTTGTGTCACTTTTTCATTGCTTTCTCCTCTAGCACTTATTGTGTAGGTAATAATCCTATGCAATACCCAATAAGTTAAGGTACTAAGGTTTTTAGCATTTGATTGCTTGTGAAGTGCGATTTTAATAGAAATTTCTCTCAAAAGCTCAATTGAACTTTGGGAGTAAGAATGGGATTGGAGATGTAACAAATTCCATCAATTTGAAAACCCCAAATGGAGGAGAATTCTTCTAGGATAAGTCCATACTCTTGGTTAAACAACCTAAATTATATCCCATAATATCCTAAAGGTTTTGTGCTCTTTTTACCAACAATCAAAGTAGAGAGAAATTCTTTTATCAAGGATTCCCACCCAAGATCATTATGGTCAAGAAAAATAATTTTTTTCCAACCTAGGTTACTAAGACATGCCCTAATGTCATTTTCAATATGTAGGGATTCAAGAGTTAAAGTAGAGAAGAGATAATTCGTAGACCCTTAATTTTGGCCATAAAAGAGTCTGATCCTAATTAATAGAGGCCAAGCTAAATTTGGTCTGACTTTAAAGGCTTAAACCTAGATTAAAGCCCTAAATTAGGTCAGTCCAATTTTAAAAGGGTCAAAGTAAGATGGTTCAATTTGTTTTAAAGCCCTAAATTTAGTCTTAACCAATGTTAATAGATCAAATTAGGTTTAATTTGATTTTAAAAGACAAAACCCAGCCGGACTGGGCTAGAAACCCAAATTCATGGCTAGTTGGCTTAGCCAATTTTCCATGAGGCTGACCTTGACTTCTAATTGCTTTCGGATTAGCATGAGGAGTTGGAAATTTAGGGTTTTAATTAAACCTTCTTAACTTAGTGATTGGATATAAATACAAGCCACGAGGGAAGATTGAAGAGGAGAGGCAATAGAACATTTAGCAAATTAAAAAAAAAAACGAAGAGCAAGATATAGGAAACAGAGAGATTAAAAAAGCAAAAAAGCATTCAATATATAGAAATCAAAAGATACAACCAACACACATAAACAAAGGGAGGCAGTAGAAATTGTCTTCAGATTACTTCGCTCGACCAAGACCAAAGTGGACTCAGGCAGTAAGGTAGAGAGCTTGGTTCAACGCATTCAACTTGGTGGAGCTAACAAATGAAGGTTTGGTTTTGATATTTAATTCGTTTAAATTTACAACAATTACTCTAATTCTTTAAACAATATTATTCCATCCAGTAGCTTGTCCAAACAATAATTAAGCATTCATGTGTCTCAAATCTCTAGTAGCTTGGCATTTGTTTCATCTAATGATTCTAACTTTTATTATATGATTTATCCCTAATCCACATATTAAAATCCTAACTTTGTTTCTAAAACCCTAATTCTATTAAAAAAAACCTTAATTTGTAATTAAAACCTTAGTTTTCAGTTACAAACCCTAATTTTGCATGTTTAAAACTAATTTCATCAACAAAACCCTAATTCCATGATAAACCTACTTTAAAAATTATTTACCTTTCGAGGGCGCTGCTCCCTTGGCCCCTGCCTGCTAACCGACTAGCGGGACCGTTATAGGTGCAGCCCCCTATATTTCATTTAAGGGGTTAATGTTAAGATCTGCTCATGGATTGCACTTTTTTGTAATTTTATTTTATTTAAGTCCTAATTTATTATTATTTAATTATTATGTGCATTATTATTATTTATTTGTCTATGGATTGTAATTTCTTATTATTTTAAGTTTCAAGGATGTAAAAGACATATTTCCACTATGTGGATGTTTTATTTGTTAAGCTTAATGTAATTTAATTTATTTTAAATTTTGGGATTAATGTAAGGAACATGTTTTCACCAAATGGTGAGTGTCCTATTTTACTTAGTTTTAGACATTGGACATTATTGTAAGGGCATGGTCGATCTTGTATGGGTGCCCATTTTATTGGTTTGTTTGAACTTTCTTAATTTTAATATAATGAATATTTCTTTATTTCCATTGCATGTAGTATGGATGGTATGATAATAAGTTAAAGAATTTAATAATATATAAACCTAAAAAGGAGGCTAGTTTTAATGAACCGAGTACTATAAGGTGCTGGGTCATTCTCACCTTTCCCATGAGTACCCAACTTTTCGAACCCAATAAGGAATTGGAGATTCCTCAGGAATTGAGTCATCCACCCTTTTCTTTTTCCCGGCCTATCCTGATGGCGACTCTATTTTCTCAGAGTTTAGGCTCGCATTCTCTAGGGCCCTAAACCTAACAGTGTCGTAGTAGCAAGAAATATTCTACCGAGAGTGGGGACGAAAATCCTCGTTCACTTGATTTGGTTCAATAACTTTATCTTTGATTATTGCATACCTTTTTCTGTCATCATCATCTTTAAATTTTATCTTGTGACTTCTTCTTGGCACTTCTTCTTAATGGGATGAGGCAGAAATCCCTTTGCCTTTCTCACTTCTTGAAGCTTTCCTTTTGTGTTCTTTAGGTGCCATGGAATATTGCTTAAGTTTTAGAGAAAAATAGAGTGATTTGAGTGATTGGGTGTTTAAAGTTTGATTAAATGTTGTAAAGTCTGATATTAGGGGTATTTATTATGTTTTTGTTCAAAATTAGTCAGTTATAACTGTTGGAGGAATTTAATGCATGTTTGAAAAGTTTTCAACGGTTATAAATTTTTGAATTCAGACGTAATGTTCGGTCAGACCTCACATGGTCCTATGGTAATTTATGAAAAATTGTAAAAGTATGGTCAGACTTTATTATAGGCTAATCGAAATTTCAACTTTGCACATAACGGTTAGAAAATTTTGAATTATTCAGGTTGGACCAAATAAGGTATGATCGGACCTTTCAGTAAACGTGTAGTCAACAATTTTAAGATGAAGTATGGTGGAACCAAATCTGAGTCCAAATGGGAAATTAGATTTTTTTTTTTATAATTTTTGGGATGCTTTAAAGTAAATAGAATGTGGATTTCAATTTGTGAACTAAATGGATGATCAAAATAGCTATAAATGAAGAACTAGGGCATGAGAAAATGAAATTACTTGCGTTTCTAATTCTGGTATAGTTTTTTTTTACAACTAAGACGAGCATACAAATCAATCAACAAGTTGTAAGGTCTATTTAATGAAGAACTAAGGCATGAGAAAATGAATTCACTTGCGTTTCTAATTCTAGTATAGTTTTTTTTTACCATTAAGACAAGAATACAAATCAATCAACAAGTTGTAAGGTCAGTTTAATGTAGTTCCATTTATTATCCTGATGTGTTGTTTTATGAAATTTAATCTTTCTTCATTTAAGGGTTTTATGAATATATCAGCAAGTTATCTTTGAGTATCTATAAATTCTAAAATAATATTGTGATTTTGAATATTGTCTCATAAGAAATGATGCCTAACATTCATATGTTTTGACCTAGAATGTCAAATGAAATTTTTGGATAGATTAATGGCACTAGTGTTATCACGCTTAGTGGGAATGTGGTCAATTACTTTACCATAATCTAGCAATTGTTGTTTCATCTAAAGGACTTGAGTGTAACAAAAGTAAGCCGCTACATATTCGGCTTCTACGGTAGATAGAACAACTGACACTTGTTTCTTGCTAAACCAATAAAGTAGGCAATCACTAAGAAAATGACATGCACCGGTCATGCTCTTTCTATCTAATAAGCTACCGGGAAAATCCGCATTCGAAAAGCCTAAAATGTCAAATAATGAATTTATAGGATACTAAAGTCCTAAATGCAATGTTCCACTTAAGTATTTCAAAATTCTTTTAGTGACATTTAAATGTGATTCTTTAGGGCATGATTGAAATCTACCACACAAAAAAATACTATACATTATATCGGGTCTAGAGGCAATTAAGTAAAGTAGGGATCCGATAATATCTCGATATTTCTTCTCATCTACTTTCTTACCCAATTCATCTTTGTCTAATTTTAAGGATGTACTCATTGGAGTCTTGCTTGCTTTGTAACCATCCATGCCACACTTCTTGAGGAGTTTCTTTGTGTATTTTGATTGGTTGATGAAGATTTCATCCTTGCATTGCTTAATTTGTAGACCAAGAAAGAATTTGATTCACCCATTATACTTATCTCAAATTTTCTAGTCATACAAGAAGCAAGCTCTTGGCACAAAGATTCATTAGTGGCACAAAATACAATGTCATCAACATAAACTTGTACAATTAAAATGTTATGCATTTTCTTTTTAAAAAGAGAGTTGTATCAACTTTACCTTTTGAAAAGCCATTTTCTAGCAAGTAAGCACTAAGTCTATCATACCATTCTGTTAGAGCTTGTTTCAATCCATATAGTGCCTTAGTTAATTTAAAGATATGGTTTGGAAGTTTATAGTCTTCAAAACCAGGAGGTTATTCAACATAAACTTCTTCATTAATGAATGCATTTAAAAATTTACTTTTGACATCCATCTGAAAATTTTTAAAATCATATGACATGCAAAAGCAAGTAAAATTCTAATTGCTTCTAATATAGCTACAGGGGTAAATGTCTCATCATAATCAATGCCTTCCTCTTGGTTATAGTCTTCGGCTACCAATAGAGCTTTATTTCGAGTGATGAGACCATATTCATCAAGCTTCTTCCTATACACCCATTTACAACCAATAATTGGATGATCCTTGGGTCCAAGAATAAGTTTTCACACTTTCTTTCTTTCAAATTGATTGAGCTCATCTTACATTGCAATCAGCCAACATTCATCACTAAGAGCCTCCTCAATAGTCCTTGGCTTAATTTGAGAAACAAAAGCCACATTAGCATCTAAATGCTTAACTTTCCATCTAGTAGTCACTCCCTTTGAAGTATCAGCGATGACAAGTTCTTTAGATAATCCTTCCTATATTGTCATTCTTTGGGTAGTTTTTGAGTATCTTCTGCCTTGGTCTCTCCTTGTTCTACTATTTAATTTAGCTCATCATTGTTTTCCTTTTGGAACATTATTTATTTCAAGCTCTTCAAATGTACCTATAAAATCATCAAGAACACTACCTTTCCCATGATCAAGTTTAAAGGATTCATGAAAGATAACATTCATTGATTCTTTAACTGCTAGAGTTTTCCTATTAAATACTCTATATGCTTTACTAGAAAATGAATATCCTAAGAACACACCTTCATCTGATTGGATGAGAATTTTCCAAGGTTCTCCTTGGTATTTAATATGAAGCATTTGCATCCAAATACTCTAAGGTATGAAATTTTGGATTTTTTTTCCATTCCATAGCTGCTAAGATGTTTTATTCATTCAAAGTCTTTTGAAAACTCAATTTGAAATATAACATGCAGTATTAACGGCTTTCACCCAAAAGTAAGAAGGTAAATTATACTCATATAACATTGTTCTAGCCATTTGTACCAATGTTCTATTTTTCCTTTTAACCATCCCATTTTGTTGTAGTATTCTAAGTGCTAAAATATTATGTGAAATGCTAAGTTCATTGCAAAAGTTTTCAAAGTTCTTATTTTCAAATTCTTTGCCATGATCACTTCTAATAAAAGTGATCACATAGTTTTTTTCATTTTGAACTCTTTTTGCAAAAATTTTGAAATGGTTAAAAGCTTCATTTTTTGAGCTAAGAAATTGACCCAAGTAAACCTAGAGTAGCCATCAACAAGATAAATGCATATAACTTGCCTCCTAGACTAGCAACTATATTTGGACCAAATTATTTATTTTGAAAGTACTCTTATGTTGTTTCCCAAATTGACAAGGTTCACATAGTTTATCTTCATTAAATTTCATTTTGGTGAGTCAATCAATAAGTAATTCTTTACTTTGACATTGTGATTGATCCATATTAGCATATCGTAATCTTTTATGCCAAAGCCAAGCATCATTATTAATAGTAACTAAGCATTCAAAGGCATTATTAGAGTGTAGGTCAATTTTATAGGTGTTACCAATTCTACCTCCTTTGAATGTAAGCTCACCATTTGAAAAAGTAATTTTACATCCCTTAGAGTTAAAATTGACATTGTACTCTCTATCACACAATTGACTAATACTAAGCAAATTATGTTTCAATCTATCAACTAGCCACACATCATCATTCAAATTCTTACCAAGCATACCAATAGAATCAATGCCTATAATTTTTCCTTTAGCATTATTTCAAAATATCATACTACCTTCTTGCTTGTAAGTAAGAGTTATGAAAAGTTTTGTATTACTGATCATGTGCCTTGAGCATCCACTATCTATAAGCCAAAAACTTTCATTGATAGTAGACTTTAGGCATACCTATAAAATAATAAAATTTATCTTCTTTTAGATACCTAAATAAACTTAAGTCCTTGGGGTCAGTTGTAGAAGGATTCTCTAATTTAAAGTAAGCCTTCCTAATGTAATAAAATGTACTTTATGACCAAATTTCATGCAGTAATGGCATTGATATAAGGGTTTATTTCTTCACATTCCCTTTTTATTTAACTTTGAAAAATTAAGTTGACAGTCACAAGTATATATGGGATAAAATTGTTTATGTGCAAACTTATGGTTGTGTTCTTGCCTTGTGAACGTGCATGCATAATTTGCTCTTGGAACTTAGTTTTAGAGCCTAGTGAGCCTTGAGTAGTATTTTTGGGACTCTTGGGCTTAGTGTATGCATTTGTGTTCTTTACAACTTCAACACTAAATATTTGAGTTGTAGAAGCTTTAACAAATTTTGATACATTGGATGTAGTAGTAGAGGAGACATGGAACCCTAAGCCATATTTTAAGGAAGGTGACCTTTGACTATTAATCAATATGTCTAAGGTTTCTTTTCTTTTGTGAATCAATGTGGCAAAGGTTTTTTTTTCTTTTGTGAAATTTTGAGATAGATTCTTTTAGTTCATTTATTTCATCTTTCAAATTTTTGTTTTTTATTGATTACCTTTTCTAAGCTATGTGAGTTTTTAGACATTTCATCAATGGATTTCAACAATTGTTCATTTGAGGTCTTTAATTCTAAGGTGAAATTTTTCAAAGAAACAAAGTCCTTTACTTGCTTAGAGCATTTTTCTTTATAGACTTCATCTTAGAGAAATATTTTTGGACTCTTAGTTTCATATGCTTAACTAAATTACTATCATCTAAAGCATCAACAACATTATCACCATATGCTTTTAAGTTCAAGGATTGAGTACTTATCTCATTAGTGTGATCATCATCATCTCCAATAGCCATGAGACAAAGATTTGCAATCCCTTGCTCTTCCTCTTCTTCTTCACTTGAAGAGTCATTATCTCATGTGGCTTTAAGAGATTTCTTCTTTTCCTTATCCCATTTCTTCTTGTTCTTCAATTTAAAATAATTTGTTTTAATGTGACCTGTCTTGCCACATTCATAGTGTAACATCTAAAATTTTTTAAAAATAAAATTAAATAAATTAAATAAATGATTTAAATAGAAAAATGAAAGGATTTTAAGTGAAAAAGTGAAGTGTATATGTGATATATATTAAATCTATATAGCATATATAAAAGTCAACATTTTTAAATGGAAAAGTCAAAAAGTCAAAAGTCAAGTGGCATAATTGTAAATATATTTTGAAAAATTAAAATTATTTAAATAAATTAAAAATAAATTATTTTTGGTTGGAATAGGTAAATTGTGATTTTTTTAAATAAATAAATAATTAATTAATTAAAAATATAATAAAATAATATATATATGGTCATTTTTAAAGTGGAAAGAAAGAGAAAATCTAAAGTTGTCTTCTTCTTCTTCTTCTTCTTCTTCTTCTTCTTCTTCCTTAGGAGGCCGAACCTCCATGGTTACCCAATCCAAGTTTTTCTTCCTCCAAGCTTCAATAATTGAAAGGTTTTTAAGATTCAAGTGGGATTTTGGTGATTTCCTCTTGAAATAGTAAGTTTCCAACTTATTTATTTTGATTTTCATAAAGATTTGAGTATGTTGATTTTGGATTTTTGGAGTAGCATGGTTTAATGGCTTTAATGAGTTTGTATGAAGTTATTTTGATTAGTTATCAATGATTTTTAAGTTGGATTGAATAAATGGTAAAGTTTTGAGTTGAGTTTGATTGAAGAGAGAGAATTTGGGGTTATGGAATATTTGGACTTTTGAAATCCTATATTTTAATTGTGTAAATTAATTCCAAATGTGTTGTTTTGATTCATAAATAATGATTATAAAGTCAAATGATGGATTTGGTTAAGTTTGATTAGAGATTGGATAAGGTAGTGTTGAATTTAGGGTTTTAAAAGGGAATTTTCAAAGAATTGTTGATTGTTTGATTTTAATATTTAAAACATGTTATTTAATGAGATAAGTGATGAAAATAAGCTTGGATTAGTAATTAGAATGAGTTGGAATGAAGAACCTTAATTGGTGAAGGTTATGGCATTTTAGGGTTTTATTTAAAGCATATGTGTTCATTTAGTTTAAATGATTAAAACATGTTCTTATATGTTTTTAATAATATAAATAAACTTAAAACACCAATTTAAATGGATTAAAATGGATTTTCAAAGTTAAAGTAAGATTAGGCTAAATTTTGAGAATTTGTATGAGTGTTGTTTAATTAGGGTTTAACGTTGAAAATGCCTTAAAATGTGATATTAAATTATTATATTTGATCACATTTTGTATAGGCATTAAGAAGAAGTAGATTTCCTAACCCTAGTATTGAAGGCAAGTTGGAAGTGAAGGTTGGAGGGTGATTTTTAGCTTGTATTTGAGTGCTTATTGAGGTATGTACA
This sequence comes from Garcia nutans, assembly GCA_947685225.1. Classification (NCBI taxonomy): domain Eukaryota; kingdom Viridiplantae; phylum Streptophyta; class Magnoliopsida; order Malpighiales; family Euphorbiaceae; genus Garcia; species Garcia nutans. The sequence goes on along the minus strand of CANTUV010000033.1, from coordinate 37,584,079 downwards.
GGCTTTTGATAAATGGGATATGATTGCATTACATTTGGCCTAACACATTTTGGATGAAAAATGTGTTAAGCTACTTGGTAGTTTGAACATTTATAAACATTGTGTTATAACATGTAACTTGTTATGTATGCAATATGTGCATTATGAAAGCCATTGATAATGGCTAAAATGAATAAAAATATGAATTATGTGCATTATGTGAAAATGACCCAAAAATATTTGGGTAATGTACTTTTACGTGAAATGACATACATTGTGATGAAAGAATGAGATATGATGAATTGACATTGATATGAATGAGAAAAATGAGAAAATGAGACAATGTGATGAGAAAAATGAAAAAATGAGACAATGTGATAAGAAAAATTAATTATGGAAAATATGTATTATTTGTGTACCTAGTATGTTATTCAATGTTTAGAGTTTTGTGTTTGGCGGCATGTCTATGAGGTTATCCTCATTATTTTTCTTCGGGCTAGACGCTATGCGTCACTGTTATATGATTTGCTTTCAGGGCTAAAAACTGAGTGTCAATATGGAACATAATAGTAACTCTGGAATTTGAATGATATATTAGTTTATTTGGGCCCATATTTGTGTATGTGCTAATGTAAATTATAAAATGTTTAAAGATAATGTTTTAAATGGAATTGTATGTAACATTGTGACATCACATACAAAGGCATTATGTATTAGCATTGTATTAAAGTTTTATTATTATCAAAGTTTGTACCGCTACGCTTTTAGCTTAGCATGATTGTAATTCATCCCGCAGGTGATAGGGGTCATCGGGTTGGTCTGGAGAGTTTTTCTAGGCCAGGTTGGGTCTAGATATGAGGTTACTTGTTGAGTTGATTTTGGTACATCAAGATCATAGCCATTTGACATCATGTATATATTTTATATTATAGTATATTTTGTTATTTTGTATATTATGGTTATGATTTTGAGTACATTGTAAATTATAAAGAATATTTCGGATAAATTGTGTAATGTGGGATTTTATTGTGTTTTGATATATATATATATATATGCATATATATAAATGTTTTGAGAAAATATGGACAAATTGAGAAGTTGAGGTAGATATGTGTGATTTGTTTTATTAGGAGTGTTTTTATACAAGTTGTATTTTGTTGAATTTTGAGATTATCCAAATTACAGATAAAACTCTACCGAATTTTTTTCAGAGATTTTTATGTAAAATGCTTATTTTATAAGCTATAATTAATAAAAAAATATATTTTATTTACTATTTAAATACACATTTTTAAGTATTTTGGATTTCAAATTGGAAATATAAAAATTTTTATTAAATCGGATTGTGACATTTTTATACTGTATATGTGTATTTTACATATACTGGGTATATGTATTATACATATATAAGGTATAAAGGTGTTACACATAGCACTTTATTTCATTCTTCTTCTCTTTATCTTTGGAAGAGAATTTAGAAGGATTGCCTTGCATTCTCCTCTTTCTTTTCCATTCACTTACTATTCTAGATAGCATGGTCATTTCTTCATCATCATCACTATCTTCTTCACTTAAACTCTTAACTTCTTTAGTGGCTTTGAGAGCTATTGTTTTCCTCCTATCTTTCTCACCTTTATCATCTTCATTTTCAGTATGTAATTCAAAGGTGAGGAGTTTTCCGTCTAACTCATCGGTTCTTAGTGTGCTAAGATCATGAGCTTCTTCAATTGAAGAAACTTTGGATTAAAAGTTCTTTTTAGCTCCAAGTGCTCTCAATATTTTGCTATTGGCATCACCTTGATCATAGACTTTTCCACATTTTTTTAAGTCATTGACAATAGCAAGTAACTGATTTGTTATTTCAGTGACATTTTCATTTGGCTTCATTTTGAAAAGTTCATACTCATGCACAAGCATTTGAGGCTTGGTGAACCTCACTTATGTAATTCCCTCATGATAATTCTCAAGAGTTATCTAAATGCTATATGCACAAGTGAGATGTTGAACTCTTTCAACTTCTTCTCTAGTCATAGAGTTCACCAAAATAGAGGATGCTCTATTATTTTTGTATAGAGCCCTTTCTTGAGCTTCCAACCATTGTTCTCTAGGAAGAGGCACTTGAGCACCATCAACTTCATGGGTAGGAGGTTTCCACTGACTTTGCACATATTTTCAAAGCTCAATTACCTCACTGTCTAAAACAAATACATCTTATATTTCTAACAAGAATAATCTATTCCATTGAAGTAGAGTATAAGATAAGAGTTGAGATTTCCATGAGATTGAGCTATGGAGGTAGATGAAGAGGTTGAAGTAATGGAGCTAGATGGAGGAGTGGCTGCTATTGTAGTTCAAATTTCACAATTAAGCTTCTTCAAATTTTGAGGCTCTGATACCAATTCTTATCCCAAGATGAAAACTAAGAGGGGGGTGAATTGGCTATTTTGAAGAAGTGATGGTAAATTAAAATTTTAAGATAAAAAATAAAGCAAGAAAAGAGTAAAGTAGAGAAGAATGAACACCAAAGATTTATAGTAGTTTAAATCAAATCAATCCTACATCCACTTCCCAACTTTAAGTTGAGAATTTCACTACTCTTGGATTTTTACAAGCTCAATCCTAATTTGGTGTTTTAACAAGCTCACACCAAACTTTTACAAGGTTTGAGTAACTTTCTCAAAACCCAACAAGAGTTTTCCTAAACTCACTCTAAAACCTAAGTGTTTCAAAGCTCACACTCAAACTTACAATAGTATTTAATGCTCACACCTAACACTCAAAGAAATACAAATAGAAATTTTGAAACAAAGAAATAAAAGTTGTTAATATTGGCTATTTTCAAGAAAAAATCAGGTTTCTTATGGTATTTATAGCCTTCAAGTCTTGACATAGTCGTTTAGGTGGGTGCCAACATGTTTGAAGTTTGCCAACATGTTTGAAGTTTGTCTCCCACTTTAATTATTGTCTGGAGAAATTTCATAGTCAGACCATCCATTTCCCGGTCATACCATGGAGCGTATGGTCATACCATCTATGGTCCGGTCGGACTTTTTAATTTTTTTACAATAATTTTTCAACAGCTAGTACACGTGGCTTCCATTAATTTGGTGTAGAAATAATGGTCATGAATTCAAAAGAATTATGAAAGGTCTGGTCGGCCTCCTGTGTGGTCTAGTCGAACTTCATAGAGTATGCTCAAAACTTGTGAGTACTTTGGATCGTGAAACTCTCTGGATATTTTTATGATTTTCTTCTTTGCAAAAGTTCGGTCAAACTTCTTCTAGTACTATGAGAATTTGAGAGTACTCTTAGATGTGAAACTCATTGAAAATTTTTACCAATTTTTCAGCCAAATGTTCAATCGAACTAGGGTTTGGCCCAAGCAGACTTTTAGTGGTCCGATGAGATTTTGAGAGTACTTCTCCCCCCGTGACTCTTTCTGTAAGAACTTTGCTCCAAGTCATACACTGGTCCAATCGGGCTAATAACTTCCTGTAAAAAATTATCTTGATACAAATATTAGTTATATTCAATTTAATTGCCCAACATCAAAATTGGATTGATTAAGCCAAGGATTTTGGCTAACACTGCTCATATCAAATTTTTCAACCATAAAATCATAAAATTTACATTAAAATAATATTAAATCATCCCATTACAATAATTATTACCACCTAGATTAAAACCCTAATTTTTACATACTCATCCCATAACCTTAATTTCATCAATTATATCCATTTTAACCAATCAACCAAAAAATCATCATTTATTCATCATTTTAACTTCATTACTACCAATTTTAACAATTTAAACATACATTCTCTCTCTAACCCTATCTTATATAATCATAAAATTAAAGAAAACAAAGTTTAAATCATAGGAAACTTATTTGATTCTTGCTAAATATTCAAAATCGCCTCTTAACCCTTGAAAATCTTATGAAATTTGGTGTAAATCATGAAGTAAAAATCCCTCTTGTCCCTCTCTAAAATTTGGGGCCCATAGAAGAAGAAGGAAGAAGATGACACTTTTTTATTTTCTCTCTCCATTTCCATCCATATATATTATTTAATTATTTTTTCCTATTTTTTCATCTACACATTTTTCTTCTTCCTTTTTTCCTATTTTTTCATCTACACATATTTCTTCTTCCTTTGACTTTATTTTTTTATTATTTATTTATTTATTTATTATCTTCCAAATACTATTTGTATATTTAATATATATGTTATGTATATCTTAATGTATATGTATATGTCATGTATATATACATCTTAATATATATGTATATGTCATGTGTACTTTTTATATATATTATGTATATCTTTACTTATATGTATATATCATGTTTATGTTAAGTATATAATATGTATCCAATATTTATAATAAGTATATATATATACCATATATACACTATGTATATCTTGTGTATACATTAGGTATATACTACTCATATATCTCTCCCAACACTCTAATTAACCTCCATATACTTATTTAATTTGTCTAAAATCATGGATATTATATAGTAGGATACCAATCAAATAGAAATTTTTAGTATAAAGGCCAAGGCTCCCACAGTAAGATATACTTTAAGGTACAAGATATATAAGTGGTTATGCAATGCTCATTCTAACACACACACACATCATGCAACTACTTTAATACTAGGTTTAAAATTTTAAATAGTTAATAACAAAATAATATATGAATCAATGAAATCAACTTCTTAAATGTCCCTAATGGAGTCGCCACTGTGAGCGCTAGTCTAAGATACTCCCAATGTTGTTTTGCAACCTCAGTATTGTTTGGTTCTTAACCTTAGAGATCCAACAGGCTAAGGTCCATTAGAATGGAGTTGCCACCCAGTAAAGACTAGGAAATAATAAGAGATAGCATACTTTTGATTCCACGTGGAACCTTTAACCCCCTATTGGGTTTAAAAAGTTAGGTATGCATGAGAACAATAAATAGGTATCCTATCACCCTTATACACCCAGTTTATTGAAACTGACCTCCTCTATAATTCATGTAATATTAAATTGGAGATATTCAGAATGTTAAATACTAAATGGTTTTATAAGATAGATAATAAATATATATATACACACACACACAAAACACACATCATATAGCCATGATGATACCTATTATGCATAAGTGCAGAAATAATAGATACGTACCCAAGAGAAGTGGAAACATGTCAATATAATCCTTCAAAATAAATATAAGTATAGGGAACTAAATAAATAAATTACACAACTGAATAATCCTATTGCATCTTTATCTAAAAAAAGGAAAATTGTTTTAAGAGCTTATATACATTGGATCTATAAAAATGCAACATGTATTTATGAATGTAAAGATGTGCCATGATAGAATAAAATAAATAAATAAATATGAAAGTAATTAATTAGCCAAATACATTTCTAGCCCCTTGAACTTATAGTGTTTAGTCATTTTGCCCCTTGAACTTTTCTTTTAACAACTTTACCCCTTATATTTGTCCTTTTTTTACTAACATATTTTTATGCTAACGAATATTGGTCACTTTATGCCTTGCATTTGCATATTTTGTACCAAATAAATACATTAGTGGCTGGCATGACTCAGAGAGTTTATGTTTATAAGTTAAGAAAAACATAAGTTTAGGGGGTTATATAGTTAAATTGAAAGTTTAAAGAGTAAACTGACTAAACGCTATAAGTTTAGAGGAGCTACATATGTATTTAGCCTAATTAATTTAAATATAACAAAATTATAATAGCAATAACAACAACAACAACAACAACAACAACAACAACAACAACAATAATAATAATAATAATAATAATAACAACAGGAACAACAACGACAACAATAATAATAATAATGAGAACTATTGAAAAATAAAGAAAAACATGTCAAAAGAAAACTATCAAATTCAATAATAATGAACAACTAAATCCAATGGTGATAATACCAAATAGAAGGTTTCTTGTACAGATTATACAGAACTTACATATATCATATTCTTTCAATCTATTCGATATTAAAAATACTGATGCCGATAATAAGTGTAACATCCATAATTTTAATATACATAAAAATAATTAATACAAGTAAATAATTAAATATGTTAGAAGAGGTATACATAATATATATACATAAAATATACACATAATATACACACATGCATATATATTTATTTAAGTTAAAAAAAGTAAAAGTAGAAAAGAATTTATGGTTGGGATTTAAAGAAATTAAAATATTTAATATTTAATTAATTATATATAAGGATGAGAATGAAAGAGGAAAATTTTTTTAAAAAAATCCTTCATCTTCTTTCTACTTCACCTTCCATGGCCGATTTTCTCATGTAAGTAAGGGGAGGAATTCTTTTTCATAAACACTCAAAATTTCACTAAAAATCTAAGGAATTCAAGTAGATTTTGAAGATTAATCACGGATTCAAGTAAGAAGCTCATTTTTCTTTGATTTTTAGATTATGTAATTATATGGTTAGAGAGAGAAGTTGATTTATATTGAAAAAGAGGATAGTCATGAAGTAATTATGATGTGCATATGTTGAATTTGAGATTAAATGGTTGAAGTAAGCTTGAATCATGAAACTACAGTTTATGGAATTTTTAAACTTAGGGTTTTTAATGGGGTTTTGGTTAAAATTAGTATAATTAAGGATTATTTTGAGTAATTCAAGTATGAATATGTCTTTAATTGAAGAATTGAACTCTTGTTGGTTTAGGAGTTGTTAAGCCAAATTGGTTCAAGAGGTAAAGCTTAGTGTTTCTTGAAATTGAAGCTTAGGAAGTGTTATTGGATTGATTTTGGAGCTAAGTAAGGTTTGTACATACTTTGAAAATATTTAATTAATATGTTTATGTTTTGGCATAAGCTATATTAGAACTTTTAAATAGTTGTTGCTTTTCTTTTAAATGAAATTATTTATAAAATCTATGCATTTTAACAAAAATGTGATTTGAGTTTAAAAACTATTATGTTATGTTGGATTTGTAACATTCTAAAGAGGTACATTATTGTCATAGAAATAATGTGCAATGTGAATGTGACCATGGAATATGATGATTATTGAGAAATATGGAAATTGATGAAATACGAAAGTTTGATGTGTTATTGTTGTGAGTGGTTGCCCTGCACATGTTCATGTTTCGGGATATTAAATTTCGCACTGTTAAGTTGGCATGCCAATGATACATCATTACGTTATATATGCCTTCAGATGAGATACACTGGTATCACATATATTTTTACACCTTTGGATGAGATAAACTTATATCATGACACTTCTATGTCAAGGAGACGTTATTTATACACCTTCAGATGAGATATACTGGTATAATACGATACTCAGTCTCTGATGTCTAGACCTTTGGGTTATGAGAAGCCGATTCAATGTTTATAGGACTTAAACATTGAGTAGGGATTTGTTTGAGTATATGTGTTCTAATCATGGTATGTTTTACAAGTTATGAGTCAGTAAATTATTAATGTGTATTGCATCTATTATTGGTGAACATAATTTATATTGTAAAAGAAATTTTTGCTTTAATTATATTATGTTTTCAAAGCATGTACCACTAGGCTATATAGTTTAGCGCAATTTAATTTTATCACACAGGTGACAGAGTCACTGAGAGAGGAAGCCCTGATAGATCCGAGCAGGTCTAAAATTTGAGACTGTTATTGGAGCTAAGCTTCTTACCACGAAACCAATCTTGCTAGTGTTGCATTACATGTATAGTTTTGCTTCTATCACAATTTGATTTTGTACATTATAATCATTAAATATATATATATGTCTTAATCAAATAAGGTTTTGTAATGTTATGTATATATATCTATGATGTACATTATTTCTAGTTGTTAAAACTTGAATGTGAATTGGAGTAGTAGAGGATTTTGAGAAATTGAAATTTTGGGAGTGCTTTTTCCGTAGGTTGTGTATTTTGAAATTTTGGTTTTATTGAATTTATAAATAGAACTCTGGCAAAATTTTCGCATAAATTTTTTATATAATTTAATCAAAGCTATATTTTAAATAGTTTTATTTAATTGCTAATTATGTAAACTTACAATATTTAAATCTTTGAAAAGCTTTTATCTTTGTACTAAGATTTTAAGTGAGTGATCCTATAGTTGACTTCTGTAGCACTCTTGTATTCTATATATGTATTTTATATAGGACATAAAAGTGTTATAATAAGGATGTCAAATTGATAATTTTTTATATCGTTCCTGCATCTTTAAGTCTATTTCATTTATTCCTTTACCTTGGAACATGTTATGATCCCGTGATATGTTAATTCTAAATGTCCTAGTTCAATTTGTGTTATGGAGTTATATCTAGATTCCAAAAACTGATTTTAATGATTTTGTTAAAGAATAATGTCAAGTTCGACTTTAATACTATCAAACTCAATAATATTCTTGTAACCAAAAGAAAATAGCTCTCTTGATTTAATTTTTAAAATTTACACTTTAAAGCTTCAAACTCATGATTGCTTATACATGAATTGTCACATCCCAAAGTTTAGGTAGTCGAGTATTAGGCAAGAAGGACATAAATAAATGGTCAAATAGAGGCTCGAGATAGTCAAAAACAAAATCGGTGTGCAAAGGAGGCCCGTGAAGTCGACGGGACCTAAAGGTAATTTTTCGAAAGGCCAGGACCTAAGAGTAATTTTTTGAAAAGTTGTGTCGGTTCTTAATAGTGGCCCTAACGGATGCCATAAATGTGTTCTCGGGATTAATCGGGTCGTAATGGTGGCGCATGATTTTTCCCGAAAATGCACGGTTTGTAAGTTACGGGCGATTTTCCGACAAGGACATTTTGGACATTTTCACCGGAGGGGCAATTTTGTAATTAAATATAACTTTGGGGCAAAATTTAAAAGAGCAAAAAGCCACTTTCAAATGGCCAAATCCTATCCATTAAGTCCAAATGGGTTGGACAAATCATGGCCATTGAAAAAAAATATAAATTAATTAAATGGAAATTTAATTTATAAACAACTACTTTTGGTCTTCCAAACACAAGTAAGGATCAAAAAGACACCACCATCACCACTTTTCTTCTTCCTTAGGTCGTGCTCCCCCCCTCCCCCCCCCCCCCCCCCCCCCCCCTCCTCTTCCATTTTCAAGGAGAAATTTTTCAAGTCTAAGCCATTTTTCAAGTGAAATTCAATAGGAAATAAGGTAAGATATCATCCTAAGTCTTATTCTTTCATTAGAATTAGGTATTAGGCTATGTTTAGGAAGATTTGATATGATATTATATTCATGTTGGGAAAGTATTAGTAAGTTGATGATTATGGTGAAAAATGATAAACTACTTAAAGGAAATGATGAAAATGGTGATTATTAGTAAGAATAAGTAAAGGATTGTTAGAAAATCATAAGGTAGCATCATGTTCATATCTAGGGTTTGTTCTTACATATGTGACATGTTAAATTCATAGGAAATCAAGGAGATTAGAGAGGAAATGAAGTGAAATAGACAAGAAGAGCAAGGAAAAGCAAGGTTTGGTACTTTAACTAATTGTTTGTTCATTTTCTTAAAATTTTTCTATTTTAGAATTAGTGAAATGTTGTGACTTGTATAATTTTTAATTAAATATAGAAACATATTCTTGAAGTGAATTTTTAATATGTTGTGCCTCAATGCGCCTAGAATGACTGAAAAATATTTTGAGTTGAATTCGGAATGGTTATGATTATGGAAAAATTATTTTTGTTAGACCTGCTCTAGGAGGTACCTTGACTAAGACAGCCATGTTTCTGGATTTTTAATAAAATTTAGAAAAATAAAATTCAATTGAATTTTGGATATGTTGTTTTTTAGTGATTCTAGTATTTAATAAAAATAATTTTGAACCACATTGATTGAATTTAATTTACGGAATTCACAAAATTCAGAACTACTGCCAGGATGCAGGGCAACTGAAGCAGTCTGGTTAGGTGAACTACTTGACCAAGATTTTGTATCCAGTTTGATCTAAAATTTTAAAGGAATGATTTTAAGATATAAAAATAAATTCTGTAAAAATTTTAGAGTTTTTAGTGAAGTAGATTATTTTATACAATTTTTCAAAATAAGGATCAAGTTGAGTCCAAAACCAGAATTTACTATTCATATGGTCATTTTGCTAATATTCATTTGGTCATTTTTCAAAAGTAATCCAATTGATTCCTTATGCATATAAATGAGCATAATATGTTATTAAAATGACAAAATATGATATTTCACGTTGAAATAATATAAGAAACATAAGTCGATAATTGTATAATGCATATTCGATTAAGAAATGGCATGAAAATTTTGGCTCCACTGGGTATCTGGGATAGTACTGAGTAGGGTAAGGGTATGATATATCATACTATATGCAGTGCTGCTTTAATATAGGACTTCGGTCCGAGTTATATAGGGTGACGACCCGAGCTATATAGGACTTCGGTCCGAGTTATATAGGGCAATCGCTCGAGTTATATAGGACTCCGGTCCGAGGGCTTCGGCCACAGATTCCACAGGGCTTGGTCCGCAATTTTTTAGGGCCACAACCACAGAATATATATACAGTTGTTTCAGTTAGTTCCTTACCATACGTTAGTCTACCAAATTACCTTGTGGAGCGAACTGATAAAATGATAATAACTGAATATATGACATGTATGGATTGTTTTTACTGTGATATTATTTTTCAATACGACTCATTGCTTTTAAAAGTGCATTATGCTTTTATTATTTATTTTTCGTAATTAGTTAAAGTACCCACTAAGCAATGCTTAGAGAGTTTAGTTCTTCTAAACTCGTAGGTTATTAGCAAGGAGTCAGTAGCGAGCAGAGGAGTCCTGCGATCTGTCGGTCATCAACAAACTTAGGTGGTGCTCTTCATTTTGTATTTTGGTATTAGAAACTGGCATGTACTTATTTGAACAATACAAAGAGATAACTTGATGTAGCATGTAAATCTAGTAATGTATAATAACTGTATGGTTTTAAATTGAGTTGGGTTGTGAATATAGAAGTGTGAATTCTTCTTGCAGGATTGTAGTTGAGGTTATAAGGGTGGATTATTGGGAGTGTGCTTGAGTTGAATTGTAAAACAAAATATTTTTCAAAAATAAGAAAAATCAGTTTTGTCGACACTTAGGACCTAGAATTTTAAGGGAGACTCCGTCAAAATTTTTGGAAAATTTTTATAAGGAACATTAAGTAAGCTGACATAACCAGAGCTCGTATCCCGATGTAGCATTCCTCCTCGGCTTATTCATAGGTCGGGAAGGGGTGTTACATGAATGCCTGATGAACAAACTATGTGAACACTTAAAAATCCTATAATCATTTGTCATGTTTAGAAACTAAGATTTCTTCATGTTCTTTCAAACTTTCTTTCATTTTAATTATTTAATCCTAAGTTTGTTAGTTCTATTTTAGTTATCTTAGTTTAGGTCTTGTAATATTTCATATGTAACATTTCAGATCAAATAAGCAAGTCCATAAGCATTGAAGAGAAGGAAATATACCTTCCAAGATGTTCTTTGCCTATTTTCAAAACTTAAGTCCAAGGGATTTTAATTTGCAGAATTCTTGTATTGTGATTATCACCTCTTATTTTGACTGGCTGGTTTTGGAAACTAGGTTGTCATTCCCTTAATTGGTGTTTTTGTTGCCTTTTTGCTTCTCGGAAGCTACTAATTACGATCCCCATAAAGGTACCATGCACTTGCCTTTTATAAGCAAAAGACAGTTGCTTCTAAGGTGAAATTGTCGAACACAATGGAGTTAAATATCGAGTTCGACAATTATACCTCAATTCATCAATCCTGTCGCTTTTAATTGTTGATAATCCTAAGAAATTATTGAATTCAACAAGAAAACTATCAAATTAGACAATTTCCCTCATGATTGCATGAAGTGGCGAAAATAAGTGGTTTAAACCTCCCAAGAATCAAGCCATAGTAGCTTCTCTCTCCTCTTCAATGTTTGCTCCAATCATTGTCATCTCCATCTCCTTGTGATAATCTTCTATTGACATTGCAGTTCCTAGTGTAGCTTATTGTAGTAGTAGGATGGCACAAATCTCCACCTCATGGCAGTCGTCATTTTTGCCCAAGTCATTATAAGTTTCAATTGGTCCCATTATATAGATGCATAATCAGTGAACTCAGCTACTGACAACTTCACCTTCTTTCTCTTTGAGTAGTATGACAATCAAAGATAAGCTCCACCTTCCTTCCCCACTTTAGGTATGCCTTAGCATCATTCCTTCCTACAAATGTTGGAATCTTCATTTTTATGGAATTACGTTGTTGTCTCTCTTTTCTAGCCTTCTATCTCCTCTTAGCCTTCTATCTCTTCCTGGCCTAACTTTTGAAGATTGGACATCATCCTTATCTTCATCAAATTCATCATACACCTTTATATCTTCATCACCATATGTCTGTTGCCTAATTTCCCTCTGTCTAATTGATAGAGTGTCAAAATGGGTCATGATACTTGAACACAACATTCAAAATATGTAACATTAGAGGGTTAGGGTTGACCTTTAATGAGTTAGTGTTAGAAACGGGTCAACCCATTTATGACACGACTTTAAATGAGTTGTGTAGCGGGTTGACATATTAATTTGTTATAACTCATTTAATTAAAACGATTTAGTTTTAATACAACTCAAAGCTATGTCATTTTATTATTATTTGCTCTAAGAAAATAAAAATAAAAATTATATATTTATTATATTATTGTAATTCAATTATTGTATAATATATTATTATTTTATTTTAAAATAGTTTATTTAAATTTTTAATTATTCATATTAAAATTTTATTAATTTCATCTAATTACTAAATTATTTTTAATTATTTTATTAATTTAATTATTAATTAATTTAAATTTAATTCTTTATGAATTTTTAAAATCATTTTTTAGTCAAATGTTAAAAATTAAATAATTTTTATGAATCAAATAATTTAGTATCTTATTGTGAGCGGAAATTTTTGCCCCCACTCCCAGTAGAATAGTTCTTGCGACTTCGGCACTGTTTAGGCTCGGGGCCTTAGAGAACACGGACCTAAGTCCGAAGAAAATGGAGTCGCCACCCGGACAGGCCGGGAAAAAGAAAGGGGTGGATGACTCGATTTCTAAGGAATCCCCAACCCCCTAATGGGTTCGAAAAGTTAGGTACCTATGGGGAAGGTGAGAAATGGCCCAGCACCCCCACAACGCCCGGTTCATTGGAACCGGCCTCCTTTATAGGTCTTAATATTATAAAATTCTTAAATATAACAATATTATCCATATTACACACAATAATTAAAATAAAGCATCGATATATTGAAAATCAAAAAATAATGTACAAGCAAAACAAATAAATGGACACCCATCCGAAGATGGAAACATGCCCTTACATAATCCATGCCTAAATAGGACATCCACCGAAAGGTAGAAACATGTCCTTTACATTGGTAGTAAAATAAAAAAGCAATTTAAATTACATGATATTTAACTAATGAGGTACCCACCAAGTGGAAACATGCCTCTTACAATATTTGGAAATCTAAATAAATCGATAAAAGTAAATAACCATTCATCATAAATAAATCATTCATAAAAGATATTAAACATTAATAGAACGTAAACATCCATCCATGATAAACTAAATAAATCAAGTATTGAACTTAAATAAATCAACAGAGTTTTAAAAATAAATTAAAGCATATAATAGACTACATAATCAAATATAAAATTAAATAAAGCAAATACAACAACAACAACAACAACAACAACTAAGCCTTAATCCCAAACAAGTTGGGGTCGGCTGTATGGATTCTCAACAAAATAAGCTCAAAAGACACCAAAAAAGATACTCCAGCCTTAGGCCCCTTCCAAGACACGGATTTTATGTCTCCATTCAAGTCTGTCATTAATCAAATCCGCATCAAGATCTAAGGCACGTAAGTCTCTTGCTATCACCTCCTTCCACACAGTTCTAGGTCTGCCACGACCTCTAGCCCCCTCAATCAACAAATTCGCACACTTACAAACCACAGCATTAGGAGGTCTTCTTAAAACATGCCCATACCATCTAAGTCTTCCTTCCCTCACCTTATCTCCGACGTCCGCTACTTGGACTTTTTGTCGAATATGAACATTCTTAATTTTGTCCATTCTGGTATGTCCACACATCCATCTTAGCATCCTCATTTCTGCCACACTCATCTTATGCAAATGTTGTCCCGTTGGTGCCCAACACTCACTACCATAGAGCATCGCAGGTCTAACAACCGTCCTATAGAATTTACCTTTCACTTTCAGAGGTATTTTCTTATCACATAGAACCTCAGTCGCACCCTTCCACTTCAACCACCCTACCTGTATTCTGTGAGCCACATCTTCATCTATACGACCATCATTCTGGAACACCGAACCCAAATATTTGAAGTGCTTGGTTTTAGGAACCAAAACTCCATCCAACTTAACCTCATGTTCCTGCTTCTTCCTTAGACTAAACTCACAGTGCATATATTCCGTTTTACTCCTACTTAACTTAAAACCCTTGTCCTCGAGGGTTTTTCTCCACACTTCCAACTTACAGTTTACACCAGCACTAGTCTCATCAATTAAAATAATGTCATCAGCAAACAACATACACCAAGGAACATCATCTTGTATGCTTCTGGTTAGCTCGTCCATAACCAAGGTAAATAAATATGGACTCATGGCTGAACCTTGATGCAATCCGGTAGTAATAGGGAAAGCCTCAGTGTCTCCACCAGGTGTTTTCACACTAGTGGATGCATTCTCATACATGTCCTTGATGATGTTGATATATTTGCCGTTGACTCCTTTCCTCTTCAAAACCCACCATAACACTTCTCTTGGTACTTTATCATAGGCTTTCTCCAAGTCAATAAATACCATGTGGAGATCTTTCTTCTTCTCTTGATACAATTCCATTAGTCTTCTTAGAAGAGAAATAGCCTCCATGGTAGATCTCCCTGGCATAAACCCAAACTGATTCTCCGAAACTCTTGTAAGCTTCCTCAATCTGTGTTCAATAATCCTTTCCCATAATTTCATAGTATGGCTCATAAGTTTGATACCCCGATAATTTGTACAGCATTGAATGTCTCCCTTATTTTTATATATGGGTACCATGATACTCTTCCTCCAGGCATTCGGCATCTTACGTCCTTTCACAATAGCATTAAAGAGTTTAGTTAACCAGGCAACTCCTACCTCTCCAAGGTTCTTCCAAACCTCTATAGGAATACCATCCGAGCCACAAGCTTTACCAACTTTCATATACTTCAAGGAAAGATTCAAATAAAGATTCAAATTAGGGTTACTGTTTTTATTTAAGATTTTTTATTTAATGTGTTTAGGATTTTGGAATTTATGGGTTTAAGTTACTGTGAGTTTTAAAGGAATTGAAATGGATTAAAATTTTATAATTTAAGAGGTTGATAAAGTTCTTTGATTAACCAAATTAGTGTTTGAGGAGTGAAATCATGAAATTAGGGTTTGGACAGTTTAAAACATTAGGTTTATGATTATTAGCTACTGAATTATTATTTTTAGGCTTACTATATTTGAATTTTAATATTTAGGTTTATAAGGTTTTAAGGTTTCAAGGATTAGGGTTTAGAAAAATTAGGGTTTAAGGTTAACTAATTTGGGGTTACTGTCTTGGTTTTGAAAGTTGAATTAGGGCTTTTAGTGTTTCGGAGAATTTATTTGATTTTAGAGTTTGAGAAAACAATTTATAAAGCTTTATGTGATTTTTATAAGCTGTATAAAAATAAACAAAATGATTTAAGGTTTATAGAAATAGAAAAGATATTTTTTAGGGTTTTTGGAAAGAAAAAGATTCAATTTAGGGTTTTGGAAAATTGGAAGGCATATTAGGGTTTTAAGATTTTGAAGAAACAAAAATAATAATTTTAATATTTTTGAAAAACAAAGAGACAAATTAAGGCTTTTAAGCGTTAGAAAAGGTAAATTAATGTTCTAGGGTTTTTTGAATCAAAAGAAACAAAAACAACAATTTTTAATCTTAAGTGATGAAGCTACTGTAAATTAATGAAACAAATAAAGAAATTCTTACCTTCGTTTGTTGGCTCCACCAAAAATCACTTCTTGGATGAACAAGAACAAAGATAAGCTTTGCTGCCTTTGATGGATTGAATTGCTTGTTTGCTCTCTCAAAAGTCCGATTGATTTCACTGCCAAAGGTTTCTCCTAATACGATCGATTCCAAGTTCTCCCTCTCTAATTTTTCCCCCCTCTGTGTTGTTTTTTAGTCCTTATTTATAGAAGATTTTTATGATTAATCTTAGTTGTTCACGGAATCTAATATTAATTAAGAAAAAAAACCGAAACCGAATTGAATTTGGTTTTGAAAAAATTTGCATTGGAAAAATTTTGCTGGCAAAAAAAAAACTGCTGCGGAAAAATTTCGCTGGCAAAAAAGTTGCCGCAGGAGCCTGCGAGTTGTTGCCGGCGAAATGGCCCTGGACATTTTTCCGCCACCCTTTTCGGCGATGAAATTTTTCGTCACCGATTTTTATTTTTATTTTTATTTATTTGTTTATTATTATTATTTTTATTTTTTATTAATAAAAATTAAATACTAAAGCAAATATTATTTAATTAAGATTACAAAAATTGTTTTGGACTAATTAAAATATATTGGACAATACAAAAATTATTTTAGACTAATTAAAATATATTGGACCGGACTGGGTCAAAAATTAAGAGTCTACAGTTTGCCCCCTGCTTGAATGATTTGACACTTTAGTGAAAGAAAGTGAAAAGCAATAAGACTTAATTTTTCAGATGGTTGAGGTTTTGGGTTCTGGACCCAGTTCGAGTTCTGGACTCAAGGATAATTTTAGGTTCTGGACCTAAGTGTAATTTTAGGTTCTGGACCTAATGAAAATTTGGGTTCTGGAACCGAGCTAAGTTCTGGACTTAGAAAAGATTCTAGGTTCTAGACTTAAGGATAATTTGGGTTTTGGACCCGAGCTAAGTTCTGGACTTAGAAGAGATTCTAGATTCTAAACCTAAGGGTAATTTGGGTTCTGGACCCGAGCTAAGTTCTGGACTTACAAAAGATTCTATGTTCTGGACCTAAGAAAAATTTTAGTTCTGGACCCGAGCTAAGTTCTAAACTTAGAAGAGATTATAGGTTCTGAACCTAAGGGTAATTTGGGTTCTGGACCCGAGCTAAGTTCTGGACTTAGAAGAGATTCTAGGTTCTAGACCTAAGAAAAATTTGGGTTCTAGGCCCGAGCTAAGTTCTGGACTTAGAAGAGATTCTAGGTTCTAGACTTAAGGAAAATTTGGGTTCTGGACCCGAGCTAAGTTCTGGACTTAGAAGAGATTCTAAGTTCTGGACCCGAGCTAAATTCTGGACTTAGAAGAGATTCTAGGTTCTGGACCCAAGGAAAATTTGGGTTCTGGACCCGAGCTAAGTTCTGGACTTAGAAAAGATTCTAGGTTCTGGACCTAAGGATAATTTGGGTTCTGGACCCAAGCTAAGTTCTAGACTTAAAAGAGATTCTAGGTTCTGGACCTAAGGAGAATTTGGGTTCTAGACCCGAGCTAAGTTCTGGACTTAGAAAAGATTCTAGGTTCTGGACCTAAGAAAAATTTGAGTTTTGGACCCGGGCTAATAAAGATTTAATTATCCGCAAAAAATAATTTTTTGGGTTCAAAAAGTTTGACTAATTTTTATGCACATGTCTTCTCCTTGCCCCCTGCTTGTAAAAATATTTATATACACGCAAGTATTTGAATGATTAAATTGAATATTTGAATTTACTGTTTATTTACTATGTAGTCACTGTTCATGCACTATTTACTATTTATAAATAGTAATTTACTATTCATAAATAGTAGTAGATAGTATTTTTACTATTGAAAATAGTAATTTACTATTCGTCAATAGTAATTTACTATTCATCAATAGTAAGTTTACTATTCATGAACAGTAAACTTACTTTTGAATTTTTTTTTCCTTGTTGTTTCTCTATATAAACCAACGAATTCCTTCATTTTATTCACAGTAAAATCTATAATTTCTATAATTCTCTCAAATTCTTTTAAATTTAGCGCATAGTTTTCAAAAAAATGCATGCTTCAAGGTCAGGAACTCATTCTAATGCTGAGTTATTAGAGTTTATTCGGCATCATGAAGATGGAAAAATAGATCTACTAGCCGGGATGCCACTTCATCGTAGTTCAAACCAAAAGAGCGCGGTACTTTTTTTCCCTTTCTTTTTTGTTATTTATTTATTTGTTCATTTTTTTTCTTCTTTTTCTTTGTCTTTTTCTTATTTATTTTTGTTTGATATTTTTATTTTATTATTATATTTTTTATATTTTTTTATTATTATTTATATATTTTTTCTGTTATTATTATTTTTTATTATTTTTGATTTTTGATTTATGTTTTTATATTATGCTCTTTTATTATTATTGTGTTTGCATTTATTTATATATATATATATTAATATTATTATCTTTTTTAGAAAATTTAGGAAAAATATGTTAATTTAAGCAGATAAGATAATATGTACTTACCTGGTATTAACTTACCTGGCTCTGTGTTAGCATGATCGTTGCGTTGTTCGGGCCGGAGGGTGTATCTACAAAGCTCAATAATGGTACGATGTAGTGCCTTCTCGGGTAAGGCAAATTATTCGAGATTGCGGCTTTGAGAGCTTCATCTTACAATTGCCATCCGAGGAGTATCAAATAGACCGGAGCATAGTCCAGGCACTTGCAGAATGATGGTTGGACACAACTCATACTTTTCACTTGCCCATTGGAGAGATGACAATTGGTCCGGTTCATTTTACTGCTATAATCGGATTTCGATATGATGGTGTTCTGGTTCCTCTGACCAATGATATTTTGACATTTGAAGAAATTCAGCAATTAATTGGTATGGAACCATCATATAAAGGGCCTTTTAAGATAAACATCAGGCCAATTCATAGTTATTGGATGAACTACGAAGGACGGGTTCACAGAGACAAGGCCTAACAGTATGCTCGAGGATTTTTGTTATATTTGTTTGGGTCGACTATCTTATGCAGCACTGAATCCTCCATCCATTTGTCAGTATTGAAGGCCCTTTCTTATTTTAGGACAGAACCATCTTCTGGCTGGGGTAAAGTTGATCTCGCCTGTCTTTACCATGGTCTTGATAAAATTTGTCAAAATAAGAAATCTTTTGTAGGCTTGATGGCGGTTGTCGAGGTATTCTTCTTCTACCAATGTCAATTCCATTCCTTTCTTGTATGAATTTGATCTTTACTATTATTGTAGGTATGGGCATATGAACACAACCTCGTGAGGGTACTCGGTATTTTTTGAGAGAGAATCGGGTATCTGATATTAAATTTCTGGTTATCCGATCGTGTGGACGTTCCCGGCTCTCACCATGTTCATACTCATCGCTTTGTATTGAGCTGCTTAACCTGGGACCAGGTAAAATTGCATTAGTATGCTTTAAATTTTATGTAAAAGTTTACTTACCTTAAGTTATTTTGCAGGTGAATTTGGCCTAGTGGAACCCAGAAGAGCGGACAAACAGGTCTCCCTTCATGAAGGCTGTGCTATCTTTCCAACATACTCGCTGAGTCATCGCTGGCCCAATGTCTAGTGGCTGGTTTCTTGGAGAGAGAGTTTATGAGTGGTTTCTTGGTCCAGAGCAGTGGAGGGTTCCAATGCATTGCCCAGAATATACTTTAAATATTATGTCAATGCCGGAGGATGCATGGTGGTTGGCTCGATACGGTTATGGTGTTGAGGCATTTCTCCATCTACCAGGTGCATGTTATGCCCATTTTATTCAAAGAAGGCTCTTGAACTTTGATGTATCTCCTGTTGGTGTACGAGAAATTCCCGAAGAAAATGAGGGTAGAGATGAAGAGGAACATCATGGAGATGTAGGAGAGTTTGTTCCACATCTCGAGGCTAGTACTTCTCAGGTAAAACTTTACCATTTTTCCCTTGCAACTGCTTCTTTCTTTTTTTGATTCTTTAATTATTGTTGTAAGCTGTTAGCTCATTTGATCATGAGGCTGGACCTTCTTTTACTACCCCTTTGTTTGCTCATTCTAGCCCCCCAGATATGCCATCTCATCCGCAGGGCATTGATATGAATTATCTGGTGAGTTTTCTTATTTCATGGTAATTTATGCTATATGTATGCGTGATTATGTATGCTCTTACCTTTTTCCTTTCTGGCTCACAGCGGATGCTTGAAGAATAAAATAGAAAACTTCAAGAAGAGTTGGCTACAAGTCATCAATAGGCTTCTCATTTTGAAAATTTATATCATCAATCCGAAAAAAATTTCTATGACTTTCGATTTCAGGGGATGAGGGATCTTGGCACTTCTTCATCAAGAGGCCCCCAGACTGATGACCATGAGATCCTTTCGTCCACTTTCGATGAAGACCATGATAGATCGGAACTCCAAGGTAATAGGGATTTTAGTGCTCCTGCTTCTTGTGATCCCGGGATGAGTAATTTGCCCCCTCCTCCAACAGGCAACGACTTTTTTAGGGCTTTATTTGATGACCTACCACCACCTTCTTAATAATGTATAACTTGTATCAATTGTATGAACATTGTACAATAAGCATAAAAATAATAATACATAATTTCTGCCTTTACTGTAACTAACTTCTTCTTCTTCTTCTTTTACTGCGCCACAATTATTATACTTTCTTTTCTATCACATCATAAATATTGCATCACAATTTCCTTTTCATAATTCATAGCCACATCACTTTGCTAAAACAAAATGCAATGCGGTAAAGAAAATTTGTTGCTAATTCTTTTCCTTATGCCATACGGTCTCACCCTTTCCCATCACCTTTTCCTTATCAATTTTGGAAAGGCTTGTTTCTTCTATATAAATCACCTTTTATGCCTAATTTAATACATAAGCCAAAATACTTTCCATTTTAACTTTAAAACTCCTTTAACAATTTTAATTTTTCTTCATTCATCCACCATGATCGAACTTCATTTAAAGAAGATAAAAATTATATTTAAGAATATGGATGCCATTCACTGGAAACAAATTTCATGGTCAAAACTTGATATTTTAAAGTATTTTCAAATTGTTAAATTAGGCCACTCCTTTTTACATGCCATGGCTTCCTTTTGGAATGTGGATTCTAGGACATTTAAAATTAATGGCTTTGAAAAATGTCCCTTGATCGAAGAATTTGAGGCAATTCTCGGATATCCAAATAATCAACAAATCGCGTTACCCGCATTGGTTTCCAAAACTCAACAGAAGATGTAGATGTTATTTCAAATTCCAAAACCTAAAGTTCTTCAGTTGATGAGAGGTAAAAAAATTCTACTTGTTCCCTTGATTGATTTTTGTCTCTCTCATTTGGCTCCTACTAAGGCATGGGGATGCATGCTCTGTCTTTGCTTTCTTGGCCAATTCTTGCTTGTTTCTTCTAACGGTGATATTGATCCACAGGTATTGGATATTATGGAGCAAATGGAAGGAGGCTTGTCGCCGGTACCTGTGATCTTAGCTGAGACTTTAGTTGGGTTAGACCAGCTTAAATCAAGATTAACAAAGAGACTGACCGGGAGTCCGTTGCTGCTTCAGGTAATTAAATAAACTGCCCTTTCGGGTTTTCAATTTAGGTTTTCTTTTTTTTCCTTCTTCTTTTCTTTATTGCTCTAATTTTTGCCTAGTCCGCCCATGTGGGTTTTCGGAACTAGCGAGCTGTCCTAATTTTTTTCTAAGCTGCCCTTAAGAGTTTTCAACTTAGCGGACCTCTTTTTTATTATATATATTTTTTATTGCTCTAATTTTTTCCTAGTCTACCCATGTGGGTTTTCAGAACTAGCAAGCTATCCTAATTTTTGCCTAAGCTGCCCTTGCGGCTTTTCAACTTAGCGGACTCTTTTTTTTAATTTAATTCTTTCTTCACAGATTTAGCTTCAGGAGCGTCTTTGTTTGCTTGATACTCCATCCATGGATTTTGCCAGATATCTGCCATGTCATTATTTTGCTAGGAAACTACTCCATCCTGCTTCTTCATATGCTAACTGGGTTGACTGGATCCACTCATGCGCTGAAGTCAATATCCGTTGGTTGGTACCTTGGTGGAAGATTTCTCGTATCACCATGCGGACATACTTGATGTATGTTCCCCTTGCTGCTCTTCATCAAGGTACATGCTATGATTCTCGCAATTCTGACTTTACTCCCAATTTAGATATGCCTTGCTTGACTGAAGCCTACTTGGATTGGCTAAGGCAAAGCTGGCCTGCATGTTATATTTATCGACTGCCATAGATTTTACATTTGTCAATTCATAAAGTGTATTATTAGGATGAAAAATAATTAAAGCAATAAAAGATGCTTCTTTTCCATTTAAAATTTGTCATCACCTTTTGCTATTGTGTTTATTTATTTCATCCATATCTGGTCAAATACTTATAACAGTGCACATAGAACAATTTTAACATTAATTCTATTTTATTAAATTGGGAAACAACTAGACATAAAGCCAGCATACACAAGATCACTCTTGTTGCCAACTAGCCCTTTCGAGTTTTCTAATTGACGATTTTCTCTCATTTAGTCCTAATTGTTTCCTAGCCCGCCCTTTCAGATTTTCAGAACTAGCGGACTGCTCTAACTTTTGTCTAGGCCGCCCTTTTTGGGTTTTCAACCTAGAGAGCTTTTTTTATATATCATACATAAAACCTCTTCAACCTGTCAATGTTCACTGACTCACCAAACTCGTTCCCGTCCATGTTTGATAACTTCACCGCACCTTTATTCATGACTTGTTTCACGAC
Source organism: Garcia nutans (assembly GCA_947685225.1). Lineage (NCBI taxonomy): Eukaryota > Viridiplantae > Streptophyta > Magnoliopsida > Malpighiales > Euphorbiaceae > Garcia > Garcia nutans. Next base: position 37,561,224 of record CANTUV010000033.1, on the reverse strand, counting down.
ATATGACCCTTCCCAGCTAGGCCTGAACTTTCCTCTTGGATCAGATACATTAGGCATACATTGCTTCAACATCAAATCTCTTACTCTGAGTTTTCTTATTTTAACCCTTCTATTGTAGGCACAAGCTATCTTCTTTTCATACAGTTGGTGATGATACAGTGCCTTTAACCTTCTTTCTTCTAGTAAAGCTAACTGTGTGTATCTGCTCGCTACCCATTCCATTTCTGGCAGTTCAGCTTCCAAGACTACTCTTAATGAGTTGATCTCAATTTCAATTGGCAACACTGCTTCCATCCCATAAACCAAAGAGAATGGTGTCATTCCAGTAGGTGTTCGCACACTTGTCCTATATCCCCATAAAGTAAAAGGAAGCATCTTTGACCAATCCCTGTAAGTCTTGGTCATCTTGGACAGAATTTGCTTAATTGTCTTGTTTGTTGCTTCTACTGTACCATTAGCCTTTGGTCTATAAGAAGAGGATCTATGATGATGGATTCGGTACTTTGAGAATAAATCCTTAACTGCTCCTTGAAATTGTACCCCATTGTCTGATATCACACTGTGCGGGACTCCGTACCGGCAGATGAGGTTCTTTTCAATAAATCTATCCATTTGACTTACACCCAGTTTGTTGAAGGATTCGGCTTCGACCCATTTTGAAAAATAATCTGCTGCTACCACAATGAAACGGTGACCGTTTGAAGCTATCGGATGTATCTCTCCTATAATGTCGATACCCCAAGTGGCAAATGGCCAGGGTGAAGACATAGAATGCAATTCCTCAGGAGGCCTGTGATTCAAATTACCATACATTTGACATTGTTGGCACTTCTTTACAAACTCAATACAATCTTTCTCCATGGTTAACCAGTAATAACCCTATCAAATAATCTTCTTAACTAGGGCCAAACCACTCATATGCGGTCCGCAACTTTCCGCATATATTTCTGACATGATACGCTCAACTTTAGGCTTTCTTAAACATCTCAAATGCACCCCCATTAGGCCATCTTCGATATAACTCTCCATGGAATGTGATGTATTGCAATGACCACCGCCTTATGGCTCTTCTTTCTTTCTTTGTTGGCCCCGGCGGGTATTTTCTTTCTTCCAAAAATTGCCTTATAGTGTCATACCACACATCATGGTCTGTATCAGTTTCCATGATTGTTTCATATTCATAGCAAGGAGTTGATGAACTGGTCAAAATCAGAGGCTTAAGAAATAAACTGACAGGATTTTCCCATACCGAAGCCACTGTGGCTAGGGCATCAGCCATCTGATTTTCTTCTCTTGATAGGTGTATAAACCTACACTCCTTAAAGTTCTTCTTCATCATGGTCAAGTAATGGTGGTATGGTTTTAATTTTTCTTCTTTCAACTCCCACTCTCCATTTACTTGGGACACTTCTAGCAATGAATCGCCAAAAACTTTTACCTTATCCACCTTCATAATCATTAGAGTTTCTAAACCAAAAATACAAGCTTCGTATTCCACCATATTATTGGTTGCCCTAAATTTTAACTTTTTGGCTAAAGGGATAAGTTTCCCTTCGAGCGATTCTAGTATAACTCCCAAACCTGCTCCTTTTCTGTTTACTGCTCCATTAAAATATATTTTCCACCCTTGTACTTCAATTGCCTCTAAATGTTCATCCAAAAATTCCAAGATTACCTCTTCGCTATCTGGTAATGGTTGTTGGGCTAGGAATTCTGCCACCGCTCTACCTTTGATTATTTTCCTGGTTACATACTCAATCTCAAATTCTTCTAATATTATCAACCATCGACCATATTTCCCAATCAAAGTGGGTGTCTCCCTTAAGTACTTCATTGGATCTAACCTGGAAATTGCTTGCACATTATACGATTGAAAGTAGTGTCGCAACTTCTTAGAAGACCAAACCACGGCTATACAGGTCTTTTCAATGATATTATACTTAATTTCATAAGGTAGGAGCTTTCTACTCAAATAGTAAACTGCATGCTCAATCCCTAACTCATCTGCTTGGGCTAGCATGGCTCATATTGACTCTTCTTCTACTGCTAAGTATAGTAATAGGGGTTTGCCAGGTTTAGGTGGTTTTAAAATAGGTGGATTCAACAAATACTCTTTTATTCGCTCAAAGGCCTTTTAACATTCTCATTCCATATGACCGGCTGATTCTTTTTAAGTAATTTGAAGATAGGCTCACAAATTATTGTGAGTTTTACTATGAACCTGCTAATGTATTGTAATTCACCAATGAATCCCCGAACTTCTCTTTCCATCTTTAGGGCTGCCATATCCCTGATTGCTTTAACTTTGTCAAGATCAATCTCAATGTCATTCAGACCAATCACATGTCCTAATACTTTACCTGAGGTAACACCGAATACACACTTCTTCGGGTTTAATCTTAGCTTATATTTCAAAGCTCTATCAGAGAATAATTCTAAGTTTTGGAAGTGTTGTTCCCTTGTATCCGATTTAACCATCATATCATCAACATATACTTCAACTTCTTTGTGCATCATATCATGAAATAGTGTGGTGGCCACCTTTGATAAGTTGCTCCAGCATTCTTTAAGCCGAACGGCATCACCCTATAACAAAATATACCCCATGTAGTAATGAAAGCAGTTTTGGTTTTATCCTCTTGGGTCATTAACACTTGATTGTGTCCAGAAAATCCATCTACAAACGAGTGTAGCACGCTAGAGGTTGCACTATCAATAAGGACATCTATATGGGGTAAAGGAAAATCATCTTTAGGGGAAGCCTTGTTCAAATCTCTATAGTCCACACAGACCCTTATTCTTCCATCTTTCTTTGGCACGGGTACTATGTTGGCTAGCCAATCTGGATATTCTATCACTTCAAGGAACTTCACTTGTATTTGTTTGGTGACCTCTTCTTTAACCAATTCAGCCCACTCAGGTCTTAATCGCCTAAGATTTTGTTCGACAGGTTTTCATGTGAGTGTAAGTAGGAATATGATGCTCGGCTATGTCTCGATCTATTCCAGGCATATCCTCATAAGACCAAGCAAACACTTCTTCATACTTTTTGAATATTTTTCAAATCTCTCTCTCTCTCTCTCTCCTCAGGAGTAAGGTCGGATGCTATGCTAATGTTTTTAGGATTTTCGATTGTTCCTAAATTTAATGATTGTGTGTTAATAGAATTAATATTAAAGATGCTCATGTAACTGTTATTTGAATGTATGCAACCATCAGGAGAAACATCACACAAGTAAGCAAAATTAGACTTTATTGCATTCATTTTGGAAAAGAAAACATCATCATTCTCATACAAAGCAGACAAATTAAAATCAAAATCAAGATCATTATTCTCAAAATCAAAAGGCAGGATGTCTTCAAACTTTTCTTCGACTAGGGCAGCAATCTCCTCCGAAGTCTTCTCGGCTTTCAGGACAACTTCTTTCTTCTCTTCTGGATTGGATTCTTTGTTGGCTGATAGGGTGAGCTCTTTCTTCACTTGGTCCACTAGCTCAGCCACATCTGCAAAAATTTTAAAATCCGGGATCAACTTTCCCATGAACATGATTGGCTCGGGCTTTCCTTGGAGTGGTCCCATATCTGTAGCTTTGACAAAGATCTCTTCAAGTGGTAGTAAGCTCATCTTCTCACTCTTCTTTGGTTGGACATCGTTGTTTTCATCATATCCCAACCCTTTCTTGGAAGTTTGAGTTCTAAAGACTGGCTGCCTTGTCAAACCAGCCTTACCCTTTCCAAGACCAGCTCCGGGAAGGTAGTTCATGTTCTTCATCATATTCAAGACTTTGGAGTCCACTACTTCTTTATCATAATTTGCAGCTACTTGAAAACTGTTGAGAGGTCTCTCAATCATTAGAGTGTTAGCAATCTCATTATCTTCAGCTTCGATGACCACTGTCTCATCTCCGTTAGGGAACTTGATCTTTTGATGAAGGGTGGAAGGAACTCCACCAAGAGGATGAAACCATGGTCGCCCCAAGAGTAAGGCGAAGGTAACCGGTATGTCTAAAATAACAAATTCAACAATAGATTCAATTGGACCAACCTTGACAGCAGCTTTGAAAGTCCCTTCGGCGTGTCTCTTAGTGTTGTCATAAGCCCGAATTGTTACCTCGGTCAGGTTTAGATCTCTTGTTGACATGGCTAGCTTTGGTAATATCTTAAGTGGATAAACATTTATGGCAGACCCATCATTGACAATTACACATGGAGTCCTCTTCCCCTTGACTTCTATTTTGATAAAGAGAGGGCAAATGTGATCTCTCCCCTCCTCTGGTAAGTCCGTATTCGAAAAAGAAAGTGCTCCCATATTAACTTCACTCTTCTCTTAAACCTCTTCACATTTCATTACCCCTCCAATTTTTATGAAGTTGATCAGCTCTTTCAGTATTATGGAGGTAGAAATTGGCATGCTAGCTAAGGCTTTGGCCATAGTTTCTCGGTGCTTTTTAGAAGTAGCTAACAAGTCCCAAATGCTAACACTTGCTTGGGTTCTTTTCAATTGCTTGAGCATAGCATCATCTTCCTCTTCTTTATTTCCTACTTCAACTTCCTTACCCTTATTAGTTTCTACCTCCTTAGGTGGTGGCCTTGCATAAGGCTTACCGGATCTAGTATTCATTACTTCATCTTCTTCGGGCTCGGACCAAGTCCACTCCTCCTTCTTGGATACAAGATCATCATCACTATCGCTTGAATCCCAAAACCCATTGACAACACAAATTGTTACTTCTTTACCCACCATAGCTTGTTTAATTTTGCCAAATGCCTCTTCTTCTTTGGTTGCTTCTCCACCCACATCTTAAAAAGAAGACATGACAAACTCTTCATGCAAACCTCCTCCAATCATGAAGGTTGCCGGTGGTGGTACTCTATTGAACTTTGGTAATGGGTTGTCTTTGGTGTTTGGCTTGTTGGGCTCGGGCAGCTTCCCATTATCGATTAGATTTTGGATCTCATGTCTCAACCTCACACATCTATCTGTTTCGTGCCCTTGCATTTGGTGAAATTGACAAAATGCTTTAGTGTCAAAATTAGGTGGGAGAGGGTTAGGCAAAGGACGAGGATTTAAGGGTTGTAGCAATCCCTTTCTTTGAAGCTTATTGAGAACCCAAGACATCGGCTTCCCTAATTCCAAAAACTATCTCCTTGTTCCTTGGTTAGTAGCGTTAACACCGACTGCCTTTTGCATGCTTTGGCTACCAAATTGATAGTTCCCTTTCTCGTTCCTTCTTGTTAAAAAATGGTTCTTCTCTCTTTCCTATTCTTCAATTTGCAAACCCGCTTGGAGAAGATCTTTGAAATCATGGATGAGTGTATGAGACATTCTCTCACGAAGACTAGGCAACACCCCTCTCACAATCATCCTTATTTGATTGGATTCATCGGGCCTCTTCTTGAGCAAAGCGGCCTTGTTTCTCCATCTCTTCACATTATCTACAAAATTCTCATTCGACCTTTGCCTAATGGACTCCACTTCCATTAAGGTAACGTCCATCTCGACATTATATCCATGTTGTTGGATGAAGGCTTTGTAAAGCAAATCCCAATTCTTTTGTGTTCCATCATCTAAGGTATTGAACCAATTTTGGACAACAGGGTCCAATGAGAGCATGAAGTACCTTAGAGTTTGAGCCTTAGTAGCTCGAGCAGACTTCTTAGCAGTGATATACTGCTTCAGATGGAGATGAGGATTTCCGGTTCCATCAAACTTCGAGAAAGATAGCATCTTGAACTTGTACGGGACTTCTTCATCTAGCTCAAATAATTTGTCAACTTCGGACATTTCCTCAGTTTTCAGTTTCTTCTCAAATTTCTTTTCTAAATCAACAATCATCTTTTCAACATTAGAAGTTTCAGTCTTCTCCATAGTTGATCTTTCAGCAATCTTCGGTTCTTTTTTCTTTTCTTAAACATCTTGGTAGTATTGAGCCCAATCATCATCATTCAATGATCACCTTTTCATCATCAAAAACCACTTCACCAACTTTGGTCTTCCCTTTGTCCCTTGGCTTCTTAGTGCTAGCAGATGCTTCGACATGATTTTCTAAAATTGCAGTCGATTGGTTCTTCATGGTCTCAGCTAGGGCCTCTTGTATTTCTTCCATCTTGGCATTGAGGGCTTCATCTACCATTCTTTGAATTTGTTCGGGCTCCATTATTTTTGGTGAGCAAGTGATTGAGTCATTGCTAGATACTTCATCTCCGGCGTAGGTCAAATTGTCGTAAGCTTTTTAACTGTCATAATCCAGGGCTGTGAGCCAGAAAGGATTAATGATATGAGATGCATGTATGCACAAACAATAGACAAACAAGGACAAATAGGACGTTCCTTCCAACTTTATAACATCAGCACATGAATGGCGAGTCTCTTTTCCTAGGTATATGGTTAACAAAATACCAACATGGGGTACCTTGCTTTCTAATAATTCCCTCAGACGTATCAACCAATAGTTATATTTTTAAAAACGAAAATCAATCCATAATAATTCCCATCAATTGGGTTTTAATCCATTTATTCAACCAAAGTAGCTTTTATGCTATATTGGATTAAAACTAAATTAAGAGGTTTATTATAGATAGATTTCTCACTTGAAAAAGTAACTAATGATTCATGCCAAAAACAAGCCCATGATTAATTACTCTTAGTATAAACTAGGCTCACAATTGATTTTTGGTATTTCGTAATTGACTTAAATAATTTGCAAGCTCTTTGTAAGAAAAGGTTGGATGAAAATAATTTTTTTTCTAAGCCCATTGTAAAAAGATTTTAGGAAAAATGAATTTTGGGCTTAGTATTTGGGCGATGAGCAAAAGAATTTTTTATTTGTTTTTAGAAAAGTTTTATGTCCAATGACCATTTTGAAAAGTTTTGAAAATAGTTTTGGTCCTTTGGACTTTAAAGAAAATATTTATTTTGAGCTCACAAGATATTTAGGTCATATTAGAAAAAGAACAAACCAAATAAGCCATGATTTAAGCCAAGATAAATTAACCATAGTCAAACAACATACATTTGGGGTAAAACCTAAGGAAAGTAACTAGGCCAATTACATGAACTTTAGTCTTTGGGTTAAAAAGGCTTAGGTTCTCATAGCAAGTATATACCAAATGGTACGAGGCTATGAGTGGTTATACCAGGCTCGATATCCATACCTTGAGTGAAAGTATGGTATCCCTTACATAACACAACACGGGTAATACGGCCATCCTAACTCACGCACACAATGCAATCTAATATGATGCAATGGATAATATCATTATAAGAAAGAATAGAATAATATAAAGACCAACGGAATCAACTTCTCTTATCCCCAATGGAGTCGCCACTGTGAGAGGGATTTCCGCCCCCACTCCCGGTGGAATGATTCTTGTGACTTCGGCACTATTTAGGCTCGGGGCCTTAGAGAACACAGACCTAAGTCTGGATAAAATGGAGTCGCCACCCGGACCGGCGGGAAAAAAGAAAGGGGTGGATGACTCGATTCCTAAGGAATCTCCAACCCCCTAATGGGTTTGAAAAGTTGGGTACGTGTGGGGAAGGTGAGAAATGGCCCAGCACCCCCACAACGCCCGGTTCATTGGAACCGGCCTCCTTTATAGGTTTTAATATTATAAAATTCTTAAATATAATAATATTATCCATATTACACACAATAATTAAAATAAAGCATCGATATATGGAAAATCAAAATAATGTCCAAGCAAAATAAATAAATAGACACCCATCCGAAGATGGAAACATGCCCTTACATAATCCATGCCTAAATAGGACACCCACCAAAAGGTAGAAACATGTCCTTTACATTGGTTCTAAAATAGAAAAGCAATTTAAATTACATGATATTTAACTAATAAGGTACCCACCAAGTGGAAACATACCTCTTACAATATTTGGAAATCTAAATAAATCGATAAAAGTAAATAACCATTCATCATAAATAAATCATTCATCAAAGATATTAAACATCAATAGAATGTAAACATCCATCCATGATAAACTAAATAAATCAAGTATTGAACTTAAATAAATCAACAAAGCATTAAAAATAAATTAAAGCATATAATAGACTACATAATCAAATATAAAATTAAATAAAGCAAATAAAGATTCAAATTAGGGTTACTGTTTCTATTTAAGATTCTTTATTTAATATGTTTAGGATTTTGGAATTTATGGGTTTAAGTTACTATAAGTTTTAAAGGAATTGAAATGGATTAAAATTTTATAATTTAAGAGGTTGATAAAGTTCTTTGATTAACCAAATTAGTGTTTGAGGAGTGAAATCATGAAATTAGGGTTTGGATACTTTAAAACATTAGGTTTATGATTATTAGCTACTGAATTATTATTTTTAGGCTTACTATATTTGAATTTTAATATTTAGGTTTATAAGGTTTTAAGGTTTCAAGGATTAGGGTTTAAGGTTAACTAATTTGGGGTTACTGTCTTGGTTTTGAAAGTTGAATTAGGGCTTTTATTGTTTCGAAGAATGTATTTGATTTTAGAGTTTGAGAAAATAATTTATAAAGCTTTATGTGATTTTTAGAAGCTGTATAAAAATAAACAAAATGAGTTAAGGTTTATAGAAATAGAAAAGATATTTTTTAGAGTTTTTGGAAAGAAAAAGATTCAATTTAGGGTTTTGGAAAATTGGAAGGCATATTAGGGTTTTAAGATTTTGAAGAAACAAAAACAACAATTTTAAGATTTTTGAAAAACAAAGAGACGAATTAAGGTTTTTAAGCTTTAAAAAAGGTAAATTAATGTTTTAGGGTTTTTTGAATAAAAAAAAACAGAAACAACAATTTTTAATCTTGAGTGATGAAGCTACTGTAAATTAATGAAACAAAATAAAGAAACTCATACCTTCGTTTGTTGGTTCCACCAAAAATCACTTTTTGGATGAACAAGAACAAAGATAAGCTTTGCTGCCTTTGATGGATTGAATTGCTTGTTTGCTCTCTCAAAAGTCTGATTGATTTTACTGCTAAAGGTTTCTCCTAATGCGATCGATTCCAAGTTCTCCCTCTCCAATTTTTTCCCCCCTCTGTGTTATTTTTTAGTCCTTATTTATAAAAATTTTTTATGATTAATCTTAGTTGCTCACGGAATCTAATATTAATTAAGAAAAGGAAACCGAAACCGAATTGAATTTGATTTCTGAAAAATTTACATCGAAAAAATTTCGCTAGCGAAAAAAACCTGCTGCGAAAAAATTTTCCGGGCAAAAAAGTTGCCACAGGAGCCTGCGAGCTGGGGCGGGCGAAATTGCTTGCGGGCCATTTTGCCTCCCCCCTTTTCGGCGACGAAATTTTTCGTCGCCGATTTTTATTTTATTTTTATTTATTTTTTTTATTATTTTTTTATTAATAAAAATTAAAGACTAAAACAAATATTATTTAATTAAGATAACAAAAATTATTTTGGACTAATTAAAATATATTGGACCGGACTGGGACAAAAATTAAGGGTTTACACTTATATTTTATATCAAATAACTTATTTTAATTTAGAACTTAGAATAGAATTTACAAAAAGAAAATAGAATAGAAAATTTAAAAAAAAATTAAAAAATTTTATTGCAAAATTTGTATTGACAAATATACATCATCTTCTTACCAATGTTTCTTTATTACTAAATTCTAATACTAAATATAATACGCATTCATCATTTATTTCAAATTAATTGTGTCATATATTTTATTTTTTATTTATTTTAAGAGAATTTTTTAATACATTTATATTTAAAATTATTTTAATCAAAAGTTTATTATATGAATAATTTTTTAGTTGCTTATTTAAGAATATAAAATTATTTTAGATTAAAAATATTATATGAGTTAAACGGGTCATGTCAGATTGTGTGACCCGCATATTAGGGCTACGCATGAATCCTGAGATCTCTGAACCAATCTGAATAACCGGACTGAAAATATCCAAAATAGAAAAGTTTTATTGACTTTTGACTTTTTTTCAAATTAAAGTTTACCGAATTTTATAATATGAAACAGTTATAGATCTTAGGTTATATCCGCACCGAGAACTGTTCCGAACCGTCCTGAACCGAATAACCAAAATAATAACCATTTTTTTATATCTTTTTGCTTTAGTTTTTTAATATAGAGGATATAGTTCATGAAATAACCTTTAAAGATTAGTATATTAAAAACAATTTGATTGATACTAATCATATATAATTCATGAAACATCGTTATACTTGTTATATACTCAATAGAATTTACATTTATTTATGAAAACTAATCAATTTCATTACTAGTTTGAAAAAATATTTAAATCTTTTATGAATTAAATTTTTATATTTTTATAATATACTTGTACTATATAAAAATTTTAGATGATAAAATTTCATTTAAAAAAATTGGTTAATGAAATTTAGTACCGAATTGCAGAATCGAGTTGTCCCAAAACTTATGGAGCAATACAATGCGGAGATTTTTATATATGAAATAGTTTTGAATATTTTATTTTTAAAATCCTATATTTTTGAAACAATTTTGAAGATTTTTGAATATCTAGATTAGACCGAACCATGCTTGCCCTACCGCATATAACACATTTAAATAAATGTGTTATATGTGTCGTATTCATGTAACATGTTTAATTTCATGTCTCATTTGTATCAATGTGATTAATAAATGGGTTGTGTTTATGTTGACCTTAATCGTGTCATTAAAGTATATCAACCCGACATGAACACAACCCTTCAACATGTTTTGACATCCCTATTAATTAATGTAACTCCTAATTGTTATGATTGCTCAACCACCTTAATTTCATTTCTTAAATTCATCATATTTATTATGAACTTCTCAAAATGCTTTTGCAAAGCTTTTAATATGAAAACTACACCTTTCAGTCTCATTTCGCCACTCTTGCTTGCGTCTTCAAACATGATGTGAAAGATTATAAAAAAAAAGGTTGGAAACATCCTCACACACTTCCTCATGTATTTACAGTCAATAATATGTCACTCTACTCATGTTTCACTCAAAATCAGGCTTTTACCCTCTTAGATGCTCACACTTTTTTGCCTTTTAACTCACTTGTTCCCTTCTTGAAGTTGCACTTCAAAATTGAAAAATAACCAATCAAGTTTGTCACAAGTAGCAATTTATAGAAATAACAAGGAAAGTCCTAACAAGAAAAAAAATGGGAGCACCAATTTCTAGAAGTAAGTGATAATTTATTTTAAGAAAGTAAAAATACATAGATGAATGAACGTATGTTTGTGAGTGCAAATCGTAAGAGTAACCAAAATGCAAAAGTTGTCCTTATATGTATGGTACAAGTAAAAAGAATCATGTAACAATAAATGAAACTATGAATGCAATAAATATGACAAGGCAAAAAAGCTAAAATAAAGAATTTCGGCTTTACCTGAGTAGGAGCTGAAACAAACCCTAAACCTTTTGTAACATCCACAATTCCAGACATAATTAAATATTTATATGAAGGATAGTTAGTGTGTTGGGAGAGGTATATGTGTAATATATACCTAATATATATGCTAGATATACATAAATTATACATTGGATATACATGGTGTATATAAGGTACATACCTAATATATATTTACTATAAACATGGGTTACATATTATATACCTAAAATTTACATGATATATACATATGCATAAAGATATACAAAACATATATAAAAAGTATACATTATATATAAATATATATATATATAATTATAGGTGGAAGATGATGAAAATAATAATAATAATAATAATAAAGAAAATAAAAGTCAAAAGAAGAAACAAAATATATGGATGGGAATTTAAGAGAGAAATAATTAAATAAAAAATAAATTAATAAATATGGATGGGAAAGGAAGAAGAAAATAAAAAGAAACCATCATCTTTTTCTTTCACCATGGGATGCCAAAATTTTTAAAGAGAGAGAGAGAGAGGGATTTTTGCTTCTTCAAACACTTAAAATTTTACAAGAATTTCAAGGAAATCATGTTGGTTATGAAGAAAAATCAAGAATTTAAGTAAGTAGTTTCTTCCTTAAGCTTATTTCTTGAATTTTTTATGATTTTGTATGATTGAGTTAGTTAGAGAAAGTTGATTTAAATTGTTAAAATTGATAGTAATGGAGTTAACAAAGTGGATATATGATGATTTGAATATCAATTGGTTGAGATGTGCATAATTGATGAAATTAGGGTTGTGGGATGAATGTGTATAATTATGATTTTCAATATGAGCGTTTAATTATAATTATTTTAATGGATTGATTTAATGTTATGATTTTAAGGTTGCAAGTAGATTTTGGTGAAGTTAGGATTTTAGAGTTAGTTATGTGAAATCAGGGTTTTTGTTGGAGGTAGCTATAATTATTAAAATAGGTTGTTTTTGAGGCGATTTGGTTGAGTAAATAATGATTTTATGTTTGGATGATGGAGAAGATTTGGTTATAGTGAAGTTTGGGAAAAGGTAGTAAGTGGTAAAATTAGAGTTCTGCTAGTATTTTGATAGAAATTGTATAAATAATGATAGTTTGACATAAATTAAACATGGAAATGATTTTAAATTAAACAATGGCTATTGTTATTAGATTATGTGTGTTTAGGTCAAGGTAGCCCAAAAGAAGATAATTAGGGTTTTGGTGAAGGAAAGAAGTGGAAAGGGAATTTGACTAATTTGGAGCTAAGAAAAGGTTAGTACATATTTTGATAAATATTAATTTAGTAACATTGTAGTTCGCATAACACATTGTGACTTTGTGAAAGTGTTATGTCATTTTCATTTTGGTTTTGATAGGACATGTGCATTGTACAATTAAGAGTGTGATTAATGCATGAAGTATGAAAAGATGAGCCATTATAGAGTAGTTAATGTAATTGTTATGTACTTAATGTGTAAATGTGAATTATGCTAAATATGATTGGAAAATATGAGAAATGAGTAATATGACTAGTAATGTGAAGGAAATTGTGGGAAAAGAGAAAATATGAAAATGAGATGAAAGTGTGAAATGAAAAGTGTTATTGTGTTTTAACCCTATACAATTACTTGTCAAGAAAGTTTATGTTGGTAATGCATATGTTGATAGACCTGAACAGAGTTAGGTCTTGAAATTGAGATTGATGAAAGACCTAAGCAGGGCTAGGTCTTGAAACTAGACATGGTAAATGAGGATGTGTTGTGTGTGTATAGTCATGTGATAATAAAGGTCTTGTATAAATATTACATATTACATTACGAGAAAGAGCATTGAGATATATATGTGTATTGTCATCAAAATTTATGCCACTAAACTATATATTTAGCACTGTTATATATAACGTGCAAGTGGTAGGATTACATATCAGAGAGGGTTCAGACTATGGATGCTATTGGAGAATAAGTGTGCCATGAGACTAACTTGGAAGGTGTTGCATACATGTATAATTTTTTCATTATGTACTGTGGTTTTTGTACATCGGAAACACATCATCTGTATATTAATGGATTTTGGATATGTTATGTACATATATAATTAATTAATATGAGAAATGTTTTAATGTGAAATCTTGGGTTGTAAATTAAGGAAGAAGGAAGTTTGGGGTGAAAGATGATTTTGGGAGTGTCGATTTCTTATGCAAATTATGTTGGTTTGATTTTGGGATTTATTAAAATTACAGATAAAACTCTGATGAATTTTTTCTAGAGATTTTCTCTTTTAAATTTATATTATACACGAAATTGCAAAGTATATTTTTACATAACTCTTATGTAAATATTTATGAGATTATTTTTAAATCTTTTATTAAAATATGTATTACTACGAGTATTTATTGCAATATTTTTATATTCTTTATGTGTATTCTACATATACAGGGTATATATATTATACTTATATATGGTATAATAGTATTATATCTTTATATATCAAACTTACTTACATTAATTAGTAAGATGAGATAAAATGTAAATATGGAAGGAAATTGATTAAAACTAAAAAAAAAAACCCTAGACTGTTTTGGAGACAAACTTAATAGTTTCAAAAAATGCATAAAAAATTTTAGATGGCCCATTTTCCCTTATTTTGAAAAATTTAGTGCTCATGATAGGTTGTTATAAGAAAGCTTGTAACTCATGTAGGGCTCGAAAATCAGTTTCTGAATTTGTATTATGCATTCCGTAACTCTGGCATAATGAAAAGTTATGGCCTCTTAAAGTTAACCCTTTCACAACCAAATCTGACACTTTAATTTTTAACCCTAATTTCAATTCAAAAGGTCTCCTTCAACCCTAGTTTCAATCCAGCAGCTGCTAAATTTTTTTTATTTTTTTTTGTTTTTGTCATGTTTTTCTCTTTTTTGTTTTCTTTTCTTTTTTTAATGCAAACAAAAGCCTTGATTACAAAACAAACATAAATTTCAGACACGAATTAAATGAAATGAAAGAAAAGAAAAAAATGGATTAACACAAAAATGAAGTAAACGAAATGAAAACACCAAAACACACAGAACACAAAAATGTACAAAAGCACAGAAATAAACAACTGATCATTCAAAAGCTCTAATAACAATTGATGTAGAACCGCAAGATTATAAGAACCCTGAACCCCAATACACAAATTCCAAATATCATGAACCCTAGTTGATTGTTTGTCCTACTAAACCCTTAATAAGCATGCAACTAGAAACATAGATAATCGGACAGAAAAAGAAGAATTAGAATAAACACAACGAGTGCTACTTAGATAAGTTGATTTTAATTCTTGATACAACAACAAGAAGAAGAATCCCTCTCTTGAAGACAATTCAATTAAGCCAAAGGAAAGTTAATAATATTGATCAAAACTATTATCTTATGATCCTAAAATAGATATAAATACCTCAACCCTGATTAGGATTACAAGGTGGCTTTTGACTTGCTTATTACAGCGTCAAACCTTAATAAAATAAAACAAAGTTCAATTTAAACATAAACCAAATAAGGCCCTTACTTTTTAAATAAATATAACTATTGAGCCTCAAATACACAATCAAATAATAGACCCATATTTGGGGGGATTAACTAAATAGTGATAGTGCTTTCAAGACCTCCACTAGAAGGGCAGCATCTGGAGGAGTGATAAGAGACGATAAAGGAGATTGGGTCACAGGGTTTACTATGAATATTAGTTCATGTACAATCACGCAGGCTAAACTTTGGGGAGTATATAATGGGTTATGTCTTGCATGACAGAAAGGAATAAAGAAGCTTAAAATAGAAGTAGATAGTAGAAGCGTAGTCCATATTCTGAATGTGTCACATGATCAACCTGGAACAAGCCGCGTCATTGTCCACAAAATTAGAGAGCTGATAAGAAGATATTGGGAGATTGAAATTTATTACATTTATAGAGAAGCCAATCATCTTGCTGACTACCTTGCATCGCTAGCCATTACATACTTTCTCTTGGAGATCATGAACTTATAGAGCCTACTGACGAAGCCAGAAGATTGTTACATCATGATCTACTGGTATAGCTTACCTGAGAAGTATAGTCATAAATCCATGAGGAACCCTCTCTCTTGTAACAAAAAAAATAATAATAGACTCACATGCCTGAATTAAATTCATGGGTTATTCCTCTTTATATTCTTCATAGTTGGCCTATTCTTGGCATTAAAAGTTTATCCATCAAGCCTTTCTTCCAACGAACTGACTCATAAAGTTTTGGAAAGCATATTTTAGCTTTTTCGCATGTGATCTCATAATTGACCCACTTGGTAAAAGGAGCCTCATGCCATGCTGGCCAATCTCGCTTGTATCACTAACTTTACTTGCATCAATAATATTTTTTATATTAAATACTTGGTTTAAATGTTTTATTGTTATACATTATTGAAGGTTGTTTTATTATTGAATCTAATCAAACTATATGAGAAAAAATAGATACATAAATATGGATACATGTTGTATAAGATGTGAGTGCACAATAGTACTTTGATAGCGGTACATTCACGATGATTTTAAACCATTGCAATTATTAGTTTTAAAAAATAAATTTTGAGATGATTTTAAACCATTATAATAACCAATTTCGGAAAATAATTAAATTTTTTAAGAGTTATGGATCATCATAAAAATAATAATATGAAAAATAAAATGGATTTCATTTTAGTTTTAAATCATTGTAAAATAACAATTCAAAAAATAAAATATTTGTTGCAAAAATTTTGAACCATTGCAAAATAAAATATTTGTTGCAAAAATTATGGCGGTTTTGGAACCATCACAAAAATATTTACAATAAAAATTATCTATGTTTTATCAATCATCGCAAATTTTTCAAAGTAAAAATTAATTTAATTATTGTGATGTAAGTTAAACAAAATTTAAAAATAATTATAAATGATCGTAATATACTTCTCACCCCAAATTAATAGTCATACTTTATTTTTTATTTATCCTATATTATAGCTTATTTACCGTTTTAATAAGTTAGTTAATATGTTAAATTTTTATTATATCTATATTTAATACTATTTATTAAAAATATTTAATAAATATATCACGAACTAAAACAAAAATATAATATGAAAAATATAAATAAAAATAACTATTTTTTTTTAATTTTTATAAAATAAAAAGTGTATCAATTGATTTGAGATGGAGGAAATTTCATTTTGCAATAGTTATTCCTATAGTTTGCTAAAACAATCATCGCAAAATAACCTACCAATGCCTTAATCAAAGTCAATTTTTCTAACTATCAGTGAAGGTATTTAGTGACGCAATGGTAGTGAAATATTTTTTATAACCATTACGATATTTTTCTTTATCTCAAATTAATAAACATATTTTTCTGTTTCAGTTATCTCAAATCATAACTTATATATCATTTTAATAATATGTTAAATTACTATTATATGCTACTTATTAAAAATAGTAATAAAGATATCCCATATTAAAATAAAGAGATAATATAAAAATACAAGTAAATTTTTATTTTTAATAAAAAAAATTATTTTTAATTTTTAAAAAAGAGAAAGTATGATAATCAATTTTGAATAAATGAAGTATGTTTATATATGTAAACATACTGCGTCTGCGTAGGTATAGAAAAAACATGCATTTTAATTTTTTTTTTATTCAATTTTAACGAGATCCAAAAATTACTAATTAGTCTACTCTAGCTAAAAAGATAATGAAATTGGACAAATGCTCTTTGACTGGTCGTTGATGTCTGGAAAGACAGTTAGGGTCCTCCACAGCTACGCTGCTTACAAAAGTTGCAGATTCTCCCGCCAATTTTGGTCGCGGGACCCTCACTCTTTAATCAACACAAGGCTACTTTGCTTCTCACGTGCCCATTAATCATGATTACCAGCTTTCTTACTTTAATTATTATATAATTAATTATAATTAATTTGTTTGAAACCTTTTAAAATAAATTTGGAGTTATAATGTCAATTAAAAGTTTTGTATTTCATTATTAATGTTTTGAGTCTTATTAATGGAATAAATCCCCACCCTAATAAAAACAATTAAATTAAATCATAACCTGTCCAATATTTTATAATATAATATGTGTTTTTTTAAGTATTAATTTGCTTTCATATTAAAAAAAAATTTAGAACATTTGAAAAAAAAAAGAAGCTATTTTTTGCTTGACTTTTGAGAGCGACGATGAAAATGGCATAATTTTTTTTAACAAGTTGAATATGAAAAAATTATTATAATATAATATAGCCCAGTACTATAATCCAATAATAAAATCTCACCCATTATTGATTTTTTGCATTCTTATATTTCACCATATATTAAGTTTATTTATCTTCTTATTTACTAAAATTCAATTATTGAAATCAAATTACAAATAAAAAATTTTATTTTATTCATGAATAATCTAAATTCCATATAGATGGTTTTCTTTTAATTGAATTGAAAAAAATTTCATATTAATTAGTAAATAAAAAATAAATTATTTAATTAAATTGACGTATATATACAACAATATAAAATGATAAAATAAAAAATAAATATAAAAAGCAACAAGAAAAATAGGCACCTTACCTTTTTTACTAAATTTATTTTTCTTTCCTGTATTTATTCAAGTTTATACGGTGAAAAGACTGAAGGCAATAGATTTGGACCCCAGCACACAGCATCACCATCGTTATCTAAAGAATTAATTTCTCACCGCCCAAACTAATTGCTTTAAATCCTAGCCATTAGTTTCCTTTAATTCATTTGATTTCAACACTTGTCTTAATATAATTGGCTCGTCCACTCCTAATTTCTGAATGTATTTCTAATTATAATTAGGATTTGGTGTGGACCAAACTATTTGTCGTATATATAATCTCTCACAAATTAGAGTGTTATAAAAACAAGTTAGAGTTAATTCAATTTTAGAATAATTTTATTTAAATATAATTAATTTTTAGAAATTAAAATTATAGAAATTTAAAATTTAAAATCCTTAAATAAAATTTCATTTAAAAAATAAACATATTAAGTGTGTATTTATATATGATTAATTTTATAAAATTTATTGTGCTGAATATTTAAAATTATTTTATCCATTTAAAAATCTATTTCAATGTTTCATGCAAGATATTAAGTTTTAAAAGTATTATCAATTTTTAATTTATGACTACATTTCAATATATTTATAATAGAAATATAAATGATTAACTGAATCTCAATTTTTTAAAGAAATATTGGACAAATATAAATTTTTTATATATACAATTAAAAACGAAAAATAATTTCTTTTTATATTATAAAATTTAAATGTATAATCAAATAATTAGATTTAAAATGGGAAATATGATAAAATCTCAGTTTTACTTTTAATTATAAGTTAAAACTATATTATTCAATTTATTTAAAAAAAACCTCTAACTTAACATTTTCTATAACTAAATTTTTTATCTATGTGATCGAAAAATAAAATTGATCATAAAAGTTTTAATATTTAATTGGTACAAATAAAAAAATAGATTAAAAAATAATAAATAAAAATTTTTTAATAATAAAAATTTTTAAAAATTAATTTTATAATGTAGGCGACTCTTTAAACAATATTTTAACATGTAGATATAATTTTTTTTTATTAAAAAAAAAGTGACAAAAGGCATACATTACTTGTAACAAAATGATATTGCCCGTCCAGATCAATTGACAATATTGCCCCAGGCATCTCAACATGAAGAATCAGTTAGGAGCAGGACCCTACATATTACTTTTGGTAAGCTTATAATTTTTTTTTATTTATTAAAAAATATTAATTACAAAATATTAAGATTGTATATTAATTATTAAAATAATTAATATTTATCATAATATATAATTTTTATATTTATATTTTAAAATTAATACTTTTAAGTTTTATGTTATAGTAAAAAAATTAATAGATTAAATTATTTTATAATTTAATAAAATTTAATAAATTAATAACTAAAGTATAGTTGAGTTTAAGATTTTAAACACACAAAGGTATAATATAGTTTGAAAGCTAATGGTATAATTTTTATGATTGAGAATTAAAGTATTGATTTACAAATAAATTTTAAGTATTCAAACTATAATTTTCAAAAAATTAGAACTCAAATACATATTAAGATACTTGTCATAAAGAAATATTACATTTTTACCTTCTATAAAAAGAAAAATCTCAAGTACTTATCATAAATATACTTTTTACCGTCTAAAAATATTGGCTAGATTGTGAAAGAAAATTGTTGATCTAAAGGTTGCTTGTGATAAAGATTTATTATATTTTCCAAAATTTCGTGTTAAATGGATTGCATGAATTAACTAATTATTTTCGTTCTTTTAATTATATTATTATTTGCTCTAACCATTTTTTATCAATTAATTATGCTGTCTCGTGTTATGCTAAAATGTTCCATAATTATTTATATAAAGAAAATTAAATTGTTTTAGAAAATAAAATAATGTTACATTAATTGAAAATTGAAAAATAAATTGATGGTAAATTAATATTATTTATTTTGTGTTAATTGAATAACTTTGATATATTTTAAAAAAAACATTGGATAAAATATTCTGCGTAAAAAATAATATTTTTTATATATTGTTATCTCAACCAATTAATGTAACACCATTATATCACATATATGTATAATATATATATTCAGTATATATAAAATACGCATATACTATATAAAAATATTAAAACCCGATTTAATATAAATTTTCACATTTCAAATTTAAAATCTCAAATATTTAAAAATGTATATTTAAATAATAGATAAAATATTTATTATTAACTATTTTGGAAACACAACATGCACCAAAAACACTCCTAATATATAATACATCTCATATTTCCCCAATATTTCTCAATTTCTCTATATTTTCTTAAACCATTTATACATATACATATGTATTTATCAAAGCATATATAAAACTCACATTATAAAATTTATCTTTATACTTTATATTATATACTTCAAAAACATAACATAATATGCATAATATCAAAATATACTATATATATATATACATATACTGATAGTGTCTCTGATCTTGATGCACCAAAAATCAACTATACAATCAACTCAAATCTAGACTCAACCTGATCTAGAAGAATTTTCCGACTCAACTGGATCACCCCTGTCACCTGCGCGATGAGTTACAATCACGTTAAACTAAAAGCTTAACGGTATAAATTTAATAACAATAAAATTTAAATACAATGTCAATGCATAATGTATTTGTATGTCATGTCATAATGCAGTATTCAATTCAATTTTACATAATTTTTCATTTTTTTATAATTCACATAAAACACATACACAAGCATAGACCCAAATAAACTAATACAAATCTCAGAGTTACTGTTTTGGTCTAAATTGATATTAAGTGTCTAGCCCCGAAGACAAATCAAAGTAATGCTCAAAAGCTAGCTCCAAAGACAAATCATATTATAGTGACGCATAGCGTCTAACTCCGAAGACAAATAATGAAGATAACCTCACAGGTATGCCGCCAAATACAGAACTCTGAAAAATTGTATAACATACTAAGCACACAAATAATTCATATTTTTCATATTCAACTTTTTCTCATTTTTTTCATAATCAACTAGGCCTATTACCTCATTTCTCATTATCAATTAGGCATGTTATCTCATTTTTCTCATTTTATCCACCATGTATCATTTTTTTTTTTTTACTTTGCATCATTTTCATTTTTATTTTTTTTTCTCATTCATATCAATATCATTTTATTTTAATTCATCATATTTCATTACAATATATCACATTTCACATCAAAAATAATTACCCAAATATTTTGGATTATTTTCACATAATTCACATATTTTATTTTTTATATAATTTAGCCATTGACAGTGGCTTTTCACAATGCATATGATGCATACATGACAAATTACATGTTATACCATAATGTTCATGAATATTCAATACATCAAGTACCTTAACATATTTTTCTAACCAAAATTTGTTAAGCCCGAATTTATAACAACATAACCAATTCATTAAAAGTTTATACTTACCTCTTTAAGTTCCGAGCTCAAAATCTCCCACCAACCTACTTTTTTAAGTTGCACTTCAACACCAAGGTTGGGCAAATCACATTTTCTTAATGCCTATACCAAATGTGATTAAAAGTGATTAAAAATACCCATTCAATATCACATTTTAAGGCATTCTCAACATCAAACCTTAATTAAACATCACTCTAAACAAAATTCTAAAATTTAGCATTACCTCATTTTAACTTTGAAAAACCATTATAATCCATTTTAAATTAGTGTTTTAAGTTTATTTATATCATTACAACCATATTTTAATATGTTTAAACTAATTACATTAATTAGATACGTGCTTTCGTACAAAATTCTAAAATGGCATAATATTCACCATTGAAAGTTCTTCATTCTAACTCAATCCAATTATTAATCCAAGCTTATTTTCATCACTAATATCATTAAACAACATACTTTAAACATTAAAATTAAGTAATTCACCATTATTTGAAAATTTCCTTTTCAAAACCCTAAATCAACGCTATATATTCCAAACTTTAACCAAACATAATCAAATCTATCATTTGACTTTAAAAATTCTTATTTATGCATCAAAATAATACATTTAGAATCAAATTGTATAATTAAATCACATGATTTCATAAATCCAAAAGTTACATAACCCTAAATTCTCTCTCTTCACCAAACTTCACTCAACCTCAACAATTTCTTCAATCAAACATTAAAATTATTATTAACTAAGCAAAATAACTTTATACACACCAATTCCAACAATTAAATCATACTACTTCAATAATTCAAATCGCACATATTTTTAATTTTCATGTAAACTCAAAGAAATAAGTTAGAAACTTACTTATTCAAGTGGAAAATACCAAATCTTCACTTGAAAGCATGGAAATCCTTTAATTTTGAAAGCTTGAAACCTTGAGTTTGGACATCCATGGAATTTGGCCTTGAAGAAGAAGGAAGAAGAAGAAGAAGATGATAAACTTTAAATTTTCTTTTTCCTTCCACTTTCTTTTTTAACCTTATATATATATATATATATAATTTTATTAATTTTAATTAATTAATTAATAAAAATAATAATTTTTCTCTTCCATACAAAAATAAATCATTTTAAATTTATTTTTATAAATTTTAATTTTAAAGTATATTTACAAAAATACCATTGGACCTTTAACTTTTCTTTTAAAAGAGTTAACTTTTATATACTTTATGTATATTTTATATATATTTTGCATATATATTCCATTTTCTCACTTAAAATTATTTAATTTTTAATTTAAATTATTTATTTAATTTATCTAATTTAATTTTAATTTAATTTATTTAATTTTTAAAAAATTAGGGATGTTACAATTGGTATACGCATCAAGATAAGCAAAATTTATTTTTACCGAGATTAGTGATTTAACTCTTTTTTGCCTAATGTGTTTTCAAAAAATAAAATAAAAATCTCTTTTGAGCCAATGTGTGTTTTTTTAGTCAAGTAAAATATTAGACTAAGAATTAATGAAGTTTCAAAATTTTTTTATTTTAAAAGTATTACATTTTAATACATGAAAATGTTTCAATTCTTTAAACCCCTTTTCCCCTGAAAAACAAGTCAAAAAGAATATTATGGAAAAGTTGTGTATTATAATTAGAAAAATACCAACGTCAACTAAAAGTTACATGCTTGAGAAAAGCCTTAAATTAGTGTAAAATGAGATATAATTGAAAAGAATTTAGGAAGAAAGGTGAGATATTAAGAATTATAACATTATATATAACTCTTTCTATTAGCTAAATGCAAGCAGTTTAGCATTTAGGGGGTGAGCATGGTTTGGTTCAATTCGAATATTTAAAAACTTTCAAAATTGTTTTAAAAGTTGAGAATTTAAAAAATGCAAGATTTAAAACCGTTCTATATATAAAAATCTCCTTATTGTATTGTTTCATAATTTTTGAGACAATAAGACTCGGGAATTCAATACTTTTGATACTAAATTTTATTAATTAAAATATTTTAAAAATAAAATTTTTATCAACTAAAATTTTTATATAATAAAAGTATATTATAAAAGATAAAAATTTAATTCATAAAATATTTAGATTTTTCAATATTTTTCAAATTAATACAAAATTCATTAGTTTTTATTAAAAAAAAAAGTAATTTTACATGTGGTTAAACACTAATAAAAAAATATGATGATATAACTTTTAATACAAATTGAAAATCTAAATTTAAATTTTAACTTGTATAATCTATATATATTTATCTTCTTTTTAATGACTTTATCTGTATATTTTTTACTTTTAAGAATTAAGCCTTAATAGAAATATTTTTAACTATAAATAAATATTATTTTTATAATAATTATTGAATATGTAACAACTTAATTATATATGATTAATATTAATTTAATTATTTTTAATATATTAATCTTTAAGGGTTATTTCATATACTATATTATCTATATTGATAAAACTAAATTAAAAATATGTAAATAAATTCGGTTATTATTTCGGTTATTCAATACGGTATAATTTGATTTGATACGGTTCTTGATCCGGGTATAGGTTAATATTCAGAATCGTTCCATATTATAAAAAATCGGTATGGTTCGATTAGAAAAAGTTAAAAAGTCAATGAATCTTTTCGATTATGAATATTTTGGTTTGGATATTCGAATCGATTTAAATATCTCCAAGATCCATGCTCAGCCCTATTAGCATTATATGTTCATACCCATAATTGTATTCATTTTACTCATTATTATTTCTATGTATTTTAACTTAATATAACATTCTTTTTTATGAATTTTTAAATTTTATTTTCATTATTTTTATTTATTTCGCCTATGAAATATGATTTTTTAATTTTAATATATTAATTATGATATTTATAAATAAATAAATATTGTTCATGAGTTTATAAAATATTTTTCTAATATTTTTATCAATTCATAGAAAAATCGAATAATTCTTCTTTAAATTTAATGTGATTAAGAAAAAAATTTCTAGTAATTATAATTCATTGATAAAAATATGTGAATTTTGAAATGTCATGTACTTAAAATGTATAACTTTTATCAGCTTAAAAAAATTGACTTTGAATCCTATGGAGTTGTGTATAGAATTTATAAATTTTATACATAATAATAATGTAGCATTTTTTTACCTTCATTTTGATTAATGGGATTAATTTTTCAATATTTCATTACATTTTTAAGGCAATATAAAGCTAGGTTTCCCTTTATAATTGCACAAACTTTTTCAATTGCAAATCCAAAATCAACAAAATTATTGCCTTTATAATATATCTTCTCTTTCTTCTTCTCTTCTATCAATGGAGCAAGCAATTTGTTTTAAAAATCCGTACATAATTTATCCTCCACTTGTAAATATGAAGATTTGTTTCAATTATTTGCAGAGGAACAATTCTATGAGGCTAACAACGTAAAATAAATCAAGTCATGTTGATTATATAAAAAAAAAAAAGAAACGTATGCATATCTTTTTTTCTCAATAAAAATTAAATTTATTTTGAATAATTTATGGGCACTAATATTATATTTCTTATTAAAAGAATATAATTTCATTATCTCTTATATACATATATATATATTCCCATATTATAGATTACATAAATATATATTTTTTCATAAAATATCTCATTCATCTACTAAATAAAATTTAAAAAAAATGTAAAATCAACCAAAATAAATATTTATCACATAACATATATTAAAAATATATTCAATTATCAAATTTAAAATCATATATTTGAAATTACTATATAATTACGGGTAGTTAAAAATCATCCAAATATACCTAAAAATTTGCTAATAATCGATTAATAAATATATTGCTATAATATTAATAATTATTAAACTAATTTATTTTAATTTTTAAAAGCAACATAAATTGAAAGTAAAAGATTAAAACTTAAAAAAAATGAATAAAATGCTCTAAATTAAAATGGGACTCATAGCTCGAAAGGTCATAAATGTCAATTAGTACACGTCAGGCGCCCATTAAAAAAAAGCGGAAGTGGACAGATAAAAAAAATGCCAACTCTCTCTTTCAGAAACTGTAATAAGAAAAGGGAAATCGCAATTCGATATATCTCAGAAATTTGTAAGTAAAATTTGTTCGATTCTTTTATTTATTTAATTTTATAATCATTATACATCTCAATCTTCTAATCTTTGTTAACATGATCCAGACGTAAATTAATCTCAGTTTTTTTTTTTCAAATTAAAATTTCTTAATTTATGTTTTATTTTGTTTATATTCTTTTTCTTTTGGAGTTGTTTGTTCCAGTTTAATTTCTTAGGTCTAATCTTGTAAAAAAAAAAATAATTTCTTAGGTCTAATTGAATGAATTAAAATTAATGGAATTCTGATGTTAGTTATTTTTTTTAATTATTCTGTAACATTTTATGATTTTGATTGCGTATGCTCAAAGCTTTGTTTGGTTGCTGGGAAAATGTCGGAAAAGAAAAAAAGGACAGATTCAAGTGTTATTGTTAATCTGGCATTTCGTTTCTGCCATTTTCATGGATGTTATTATACCTAATTTAATCTGCCTTTTTTTATGTTAATTTTTTCTCTCATAATTTTTTAAAGGATCCGAATAATGATCAATCTGACATTCTAACGCTGGATTGAATTTCTTTGTGCGTATGATTGTGTTTCAGTGAATCCTTTGTAATTGCGTGCGATTTAATTTTGACCAATGAAAAATGATGCTTTCTTGCCTTTAAAATTATTCAATTATATATATAATATTGAATTCTAGTGTTAATTAATGTGGGTTTTTAATGAAGGTATAAACTGATTGAGTTGATGAAATAGAAGGGATCTGTATAAATTTTAAGGATTATGGCTTGTAGAGGATGCTTGGAGTGCATACTGAAGCTCCTCAACTTCTTGATGACCCTTGTGGGTCTGGCCATGGTTGGTTATGGGATCTACTTGTTTGTTGAGTATAAAAAAGCAGCTGATAATGAGTCATTGGCACCTTTGAGTGGTAATTCGGACTTGATACAGCTTGGTCGTCCAATGCTCATGGCCTTATCTCTTTCAGAAAGTATCTTTGATAAGCTGCCAAGGGCTTGGTATGTTTCCTTAATTTGTTTATCTGTAATTATTTGTTCTTTCTTGATTTTAGATTTTTGCTAGCTTAGTGGTGGAGCTTGCTTTCATTATTCAAAACTTATTATATGATTTATAAATGTAAAACATGGGCGCTTTGGTTATTACATAAGCAGATGCTGGACGGTGTAGTTAAGCTCTTTTGTACAGTTTAGAGTATGTTGGTGCATTTCCTAGGCCTCTCCATTAAGGGGCTAGATATGAAGTGACGTAGGAATGGAGAATCTATTTTATATTTATACATATCTCTAACTTGCTCTTCAATTTGCCTTTATTTCTGATCCATTTTATATTGGTAAGCATTTCATTTCATTTGAGGGACGTACAGAAACATTTGCTTTGATGGATTGAGGGAGAGTAATTTAAAATGATTTGGCCAAAAAAAGAAAAAAGAAAAAAGAAAGGTGGATACTGTTTGTTATAAGCAGTTGAGAATCAAGAATCTGTCTTTTCACTTGGATATTGACATAAACTGGGGATGAAATTTTGGGGAGTGGTGACTAGAGTCATATGTAGGGTAGAACAAAATGTGGGATTTCAATGTCTGGTAGAACAAAATGTGGGATTTCAATGTCTAGTAGGAATAGCTGTGATGTGGGGTTGCAGAAGCATATTAGAAAGCATTTGGATGATTTCTTTGCTTGTATTTCTTTGAGATGGTTCATTGATCCTCTTTATGTTTTCGATATGATTCTTATGTAGAAATTTAGCTCTTTAAGAATTGTCTTGCATTTTCTAACGGTTTTAGAAAGGATGTTTTATCTAGCAATTGCTGTGAATGTCACAAGCAATCAGAGTGTTATGTGTTTTTGGACTGAATTTCCATGATTAATGGTTGGAGACAATCTTTCATTTGATTAAAACCATTGTGATGTGAAGTCAATTTAGGGGTGGAGATGAAGATTAGGTGGTATTGACAAAGAAAGTGATTTAATGGAAAACTTAAGATAATTCGGTGCACAAATGCTCCCGCAATATGTGGGGCCCAGGGAAGATTCGGACCTATTGGGTCCTTGTACGTAGCCTTTTCTTGCCATTGTGAGAGGCTTTTTACGACTCGAACCTGTGATCTCAAGTCACACGGCGGCAATGCTTACCGTTGCACCAAGGTTTCCCTTTATTTATTGGAAAATCTATTTGGAAGAAGTAAGTTCCTTCCGAAGTAGCTTCTTTGTTTGGGAAGCTGCAGAGACAAAACTTCTTTGACTACAGCCAAGTTGGTGGAGAGGGAAAATAACTAATAATAAGATTTTTTCTGTGTGAAAAAGCTGGTGGTAGTTTCTTACTCACATGCTTCCACAACATGATTAGGCAGCTCTTCGGGGTTTGGTGTGTGCTGCTTCAGGGATAAAAAATGTTTATGCAGAGAATTCTGTAATGAAGCTCAAGGTTAAGGTTTTCTGTTAGAGCTAAACTTAAAGTATGCTCCTTCGGCTATTTGGTAGATATCTTAGAAAGAGGAATTGAAAACTTTTGAAAATCTAGAAAAAATACTTTTGAAGTGAAAAGAGAATGCTTCATATTCTTTAGTTCTGGGGTACATTATATTTCTCTTTTTGATTGTTTTTAATTTTTAAAATTTTGCTTACTCCATCTACTATGAAGAAATTTACGATGCATATTTCTAGTTGCATATGGGAGAACATTTTTGTCGTGATCTTATTAGTCTTTGTTTATGTATGAAGTGAACTTTGAATAGTTTATGGTGCATGTTCGTAGTCTACACGAGTGATGCCTCTGTGTTGTGATCCTATTTGTTTGTTTTCATAAATGGAGTGAACCCTTTTCTAAAAGAAAAAAAAAATTCAAGCTATTTGATGTTTGCATAGTTCTCTTTTATTTTTAATTTTTTTTAAAGAAAGGCCATTCTTCAATTTTCAAATAATAGAGTAGCAATAACTTTGTAGTCTTGAATGGTACTGCTAGCATTTGAACAAGAAGTTTGGTAATGAATTCTCCTTTTTTGGGTAACAAGAATAAAAACTATTAGCACATGCTGTTTATCCATAAAGAGAGTTATTGAAGACAATAACTGTTCCTTTTCTTCAGTCTTATTGTTTTAAGAGTAATAGGCTTCTCTTTTCATCGTCTAACTCATAAAAATTGCAAGCTTGGTAATCAGAAAACCCAACTTCAATTTTTCGTTATGTAGATTTCATCTATATTGAGATCTTGTTGACTTTATGCTTGATATGAGATACAATCCTTAGGCTAAGATACCAAATTACGGGTTACAAGGATAATTTTCTTTTTGAAGGTGAAGTATGCAACTGAATGTGGGAATCAAATGTGGATTGAAGAAATAAGAGTTCTGAAGAAAGGGGAAGATGAAGTCTAGGCTATCGCTTAGGTTTCCTAAGTAATCACGCCTAGGAAATCGCTTCCTCTCAAACATGCTCGACAACTGATGAAATCTTTGCATTGTTCTCTTTATTAAAATTTATTGACATGTATTTACAAAATAGGCCCTTGAACTCTGTGAATGGTATATATTCAGTATGAGGAACTTATTCAATGTACAGAGTATTTTAACATTTGCAATGCATGATATCAGTATTTTTTATTCATGTTTTTGTTAGATTTTCTTTTTAAATTTAGCATGTTTTATTAGTATTAGCTGGATGGAATCTAGACTTAGAAATTTATTGATAAATTTGGGGTTGTGATGAAATTAGGAAAGAATTAGATAGACATTTGGCTTTCAATCAAATTTGGTAATTATATTAGGATTTTATGACTGGGATAACAATGAGTTATGACCCTTCTTGCTTCTGATGAAAGATTTTTATTTTCAGTTGGATTTCTTGATATTGCTAAATTGAGTTGTTTTAGCCGGTCCCAAGCCCGGATAAAGGAGGAGGGTTGCGGTAGGTTGGCGGCCAGTGTAAAAATTTTGCCAAACTTTCTATGGATTCTCAAAACTATCATTATACCGTTGGGACGTGCTCACCTAGGCACGCGCTACATCGGCACCCGGGTGTAGTGTTAAATGAGCAAGGGGTTCCATCACATCGACGCCTGGGTGTGGTGGAGTATGAGCAAAGGTTCCCATGCCATGGACGGGTATGGGTAAAGAAGTTAGTCCCGCCATATCAGCGCCCGGATGTGGTGTCAGACAGGAAAGGGCTACCGCATTATGGACGAATGCGGCTAAAGAAGCAAGTCCAAGGGAGCCGATTAAGATTAGGTAGTTGGAATATTGGCACTCTGACTGGGAAGTCTATAGAGCTTGTGGATACTTTGAAAAGAAGGAAGGTTAGTATTGCTTGTTTGCAGGAAACCAGGTGGAAGGGAAATAAAGCAAAAGAGATTGGTAACTCAGGATATAAGCTGTGGTATTGTGGCTTGGATAACAATAGGAATGGTGTGGGCATTATTATTGAGCCTACGCTTAAAGACAAGGTGGTGGAAGTGAAGAGAAAAGGAGACAGGATTATCTCTTTGAGGCTTGTTTTGGGAGATGACACTATTAATGTTATTAGTGCTTATGCTCCCCAAGTAGGTTTGGACGGAGCATCCAAGGTTCAGTTCTGGGAAGATATGGATGATATCATGCAAGGTATTCCGGATAATCAGCAAATCTTCATTGGTGGGGACCTTAACGGGCATGTTGGTAAGGACAGTAATGGTTATGACAGGGTCCATGGGGGTTATGGTTTTGGCAACAGGAATGAGGAGGGAAAGAGCATTTTGGATTTTGCGGTGGCTTATGATCTAGTGCTGGCGAATACCTGCTTTGAAAAGAGGGGGTCACACTTGATTACCTTTAAGAGTGGACGAACCCAAAGTCAAATAGACTTCATACTTACTCGAAGACGGGACAAAAGTAAGTGTAAGGATTGCAAGGTCATTCCGGGTGAAGCATTGACGGCGCAACATCGTATTGTGGTTTTAGATGTTAAGAATAAAAGTAGCTGGAGGAATGATAAGAAAATATTGGAACCAAGGATAAGATGGTGGAAATTGAAAGACCTAGCTCAAGGTACCTTTAAGGAGGAGTTACTAAAGGAAGAAATTTGGAACCTTGAGGCTAGTGCAGAGGACTTGTGGACAAAAATGGAAGGTGACATTAAGAAAGCAGGTAGTAAATTGCTTGGGATCTCTAAAGGGGCAGGGCCTCGACCGCACGATGCATGGTGGTGGGATGAGGAGGTTCAAAAGGCTATTAAGGCTAAGAGGGAATGGTATAAAAAGTTACCGAATGCGGTTAATAGCGAGGCCTTTGAGGAATATAAGAGGGCTAAGAAAGAGGCAAAGAAGGCTGTTAGTGTAGCTCGTGGCAGAGCCTTAGAAGGGATTTATCAAAAGTTAGGTACTAAAGAGGGAGAAATGGGCATTTATAAGATTGCAAGGATGAGAGAAAGGAAAAGCAGAGATTTAAGCCAAGTCAAATGTATAAAGGACGAAGATCAACGGGTGTTGACAGGAGATGTTGAGATTAAGGAGAGGTGGAAGGCTTATTTTGAGCAGTTATTCAACCCTGAACATGAACAAGATTTTCAAGGTCTTCATGCAACAAATGATTATATCAGCTGGTCTAGGAGGATCTTGCATAGTGAAGTAAGAGAAGCCTTGAAGTATATGAAAGTTGGTAAAGCTTGTGGCCCGGATGGTATTCCTATAGAGGTTTGGAAGAACCTTGGAGAGGTAGGAGTTGCCTGGTTAACTAAACTCTTTAATGCTATTGTGAAAGGACGTAAGATGCCAAATGCCTGGAGGAAGAGTATCATGGTACCCATATATAAAAATAAGGGAGACATTCAATGCTGTACAAATTATCGGGGTATCAAACTTATGAGCCATACTATGAAATTATGGGAAAGGATTATTGAACACAGATTGAGGAAGCTTACAATAGTTTCGGAGAATCAGTTTGGGTTTATGCCAGGGAGATCTACCATGGAGGCTATTTCTCTTCTAAGAAGACTAATGGAATTGTATCAAGAGAAGAAGAAAGATCTTCACATGGTATTTATTGACTTGGAGAAAGCCTATGATAGAGTACCAAGAGAAGTGTTATGGTGGGTTTTGAAGAGGAAAGGAGTCAACGGCAAATATATCAACATCATCAAGGACATGTATGAGAATGCATCCACTAGTGTGAAAACACCTGGTGGAGACACTGATGCTTTCCCTATTACTACCGGATTGCATCAAGGTTCGGCCATGAGTCCATATTTATTTACCCTGGTTATGGACGAGCTAACCAGAAGCATACAAGACGATGTTCCTTGGTGTATGTTGTTTGCTGATGACATTATTTTAATTGATGAGACTAGTGCTGGTGTAAACCGTAAGTTGGAAGTGTGGAGAAAAACCCTCGAGGACAAGGGTTTTAAGTTAAGTAGAAGTAAAACGGAATATATGCACTGTGAGTTCAGTCTAAGGAAGAAGCAGGAACATGAGGTTAAGTTGGATGGAGTTTTGGTTCCTAAAACCAAGCACTTCAAATATTTGGGTTCGGTGTTCCAGAATGATGGCCGTATAGATGAAGATGTGGCTCACAGATTACAGGTAGGGTGGTTGAAGTGGAAGGGTGCGACTGGGGTTCTATGTGATAAGAAAATACCTCTGAAAGTGAAAGGTAAATTCTATAGGACGGTTGTTAGACCTGCGATGCTCTATGGTAGTGAGTGTTGGGCACCAACGGGACAACAATTGCATAAGATGAGTGTGGCAGAAATGAGGATGCTAAGATGGATGTGTGGACATACCAGACTGGACAAAATTAAGAATGTTCATATTCGACAAAAAGTCCAAGTAGCGGACGTCGGAGATAAGGTGAGGGAAGGAAGACTTAAATGGTATGGGCATGTTTTAAGAAGACCTCCTAATGCTGCGGTTCGTAAGTGTGAGAATTTGTTGATTGAGGGGGCTAGAGGTCGTGGCAGACCTAGAACTGTGTGGAAGGAGGTGATAGCAAGAGACTTACGTGCCTTAGATCTTGATGCGGATTTGATTAATGACAGACTTGAATGGAGACGTAAAATCCGTGTCTTGGAAGGGGCCTAAGGCTGGAGTATCTTTTTTGGTGTCTTTTGAGCTTATTTTGTTGAGAATCCATACAGCCGACCCCAACTTGTTTGGGATTAAGGCTTAGTTGTTGTTGTTGTTGTTGTTGTTGCTAAATTGAGTTGTTTTCATTGGGGAAAAATGTTCAAGCTTCAATTAATATTGGTGAATTCAAAAGTTTTGAGTCTTCGAAATTTGTTGTTTACATGAAGGGATGCATGGGAAAAATGTCATCCCTCGTTACAAGTCTTGAAGTGAACCAGTTATATCACTTATTACTACTTTATGTGAAACTGTATGGCTTATAAATTTACTAAAGGAATTATAAAGGAAAATTTGCTGATTCTTAACTAACTTCAATATTGTGTTATTTAATTTTCTAGTGTACTTGAGCTACCAAATTCTAATTTTTATCATTTTCTTGGCAGGTTCATATACTTGTTTATTGGTGTAGGCGTGGTTCTTTTCGTCATCTCTTGTTTTGGTTGTATTGGATCTGTAACAAGGAATGGATGCTGCTTAAGTTGTGTATCCTAATTATATATTTCATCCTAGAACTTATCAGAACTAATATTCGTATACCTGTTTATACACCACAGCCATTTTATGTGTCATTGATGCTGACCTACTGAGTTATGCTGTATGAGATGTCCTGTTTACCATTTAATGCTCTTTCAGTCCCTCAAAGAGTGTCTTTTTATTCATATTTATCTTAATATGCATGTGCTATAGCAAACTTGGCATAAAGATATTCCCCAACTAACCAAGATTTAAGTTTTAATGTGCATCATTTTGCATGAAAGAGGCACTACGATATGATAATCTATGATAATCTGTGTCAATATGTTAATTTCTAAACTAATGGAAGGGATACTACTTTTGGGATTGAGGAAATATTTAGTGCATTTTGCATGTATATGCTTCCTATCTATTAAGCTTATTAAACTGGTTTCCTTAAGCCCACATAGTATTCAGTATTGGTTATTTTGTTGATACTGGTGGAATTGGGATTTGCAGCCTTCATTTTCTTTGATAAAAGTTGGAAAGAGGTGAGTTTTTTATTTACCCCCTCTAAATTCCATTTTACCTTTAATTTATTTTTTAAATTCAACTCTGAAAGTTTTATATGGTATATTTTCATTAGAAATTGTTCTATAATTTTGTTTTTCAGGAAATTCCAACTGACAAAACCGGAGTTTTTGACAGCATATATGATTTTCTGAAAGATAACTGGAAAATTGTGAAATGGGTTGCTCTTGGAGTTGTTGTATTGGAGGTAAGCACAAAGTAATATCTGACTGAGTGATTGCATATCCTGTTTACAAGCTTCAAATTTTGTGAAGCCAAAAAGGAAATAGATAGATAAGGAATAAGGATGTCTAAATTAAATATGTACCTTTTGTCATGACTCATTGGCTGCGTGTCAAAACATCTTTTCATCTCTGCAATTAAGTACGAAAGCTTGTCTGAGCAAAAGCGTGGTTTACAACATTTTGCAAAAAATACAAAATAATTTATTGCAAAAGCATGGTTTACAACATTTTGCAAAAAATACAAAATAATTTATTTCAAGGTTGTCAATTTCAGTTTTGAATTGAATGAAAACAATTTGTGAAAGGAAAGAAAATGATAAAGAAAGGATTGTGAATAGGGAAGTTTGAGAATCTAATATGGCATTAAGTTCTTGAAGCTTTCATGGAATTTACTCCAGAGTTCTAATTCTACTAGGAAGTCGTCTTGTAATATTGCATGTGAGTCATTAAATATTCAGTTTTCCTTCTTGAAAATTCCTTTAGACATAGTTGACTTCTTAACCAATGAAACTCTCTTGAAAATTCATATTTTTGTTTGAATAGAAAGTGTTTGGCTTAGTATTAATGGTCTATATGTGGAAAAGACAAACTGAATGTCCATTTGTCATAAAATATTCTCTTTGTAAAAGCGGCACTTATTTTAAGGCAGGTAAGATCTCATAGTTTGTATTTAGAGGTGGAAAATTGTGCTGAATGAGTATGGAGAAACTTCCATCTCAAATGAAAACCTGTCGTTATACCTCTGCCCCTTTTTCTCCCTGTTATTACTCATTCTTGTATATCTGAGGTAAATTTAACTTCAAAGCTCATGCAATTCAGATTGTCGCATCACCTTATCGAATATTTTTCAACATAGAAGGTATAACTCGAATATATGTGATTTGCCTTTTGAATTATAGATAACATGATTTTGGCTATCAAGTCTTTTAAGGAGAAAAGTTGAAAGTTGTCATACATTTATGTAAATAATGATTAAATAGAAGATTGATAATGTTGTTGCTTTCTAAGTTGCAAAACACTTCCAGGTACTCTCTTCTAGCTAAAAAAATGGGGTGATTAATGAATAATCAAGTTGTGAATGAAGACATGTGATATGCACCGTTTAATAGTATCAACTCAGAAGTTATGTTTGGTAGTAGACATAAAGCACCTTTTGGCTTTGAAGGGACTAAGGTAGTTTAGTATTGCAGGTTGAAATTGAAATGATTGTTCCGGATGCTGCATGATAACTCCGGGAGAAATAGTTTTTCTTATTTATTTATAAAGCATCAATATGCAGAGTTGTAAATTGAGAGAGTAGATGCCTTCAATTATGGCAGAATCAATTGCTTTTTTAATCTATAGCTCATTCAAATAATTTTAAAGACTCTATCCATTTGTTCTCATAATGGAAACAATATAGATTTACAGCCTGATTGTCTGGAGGCTAGTTGGATCTTAATCCAATGTAAATGATCCTTGTTGTGTCTGATCAAGATTTGTAGTTTTTGGCTTGATTCGAACTTGTGTGATGTTGGGTTTGATTTTGATTGATTTTAGAAAATGGTTCAATTAGTTATATTGTCCTTGTATGATATGGCTAGTAGCAAGAAGTGAGGAGATGGTGTGATTAGGTGCCTAATCTGTTTCTTGCATAATTGTCAAGGCATTTGGTTACCAAATGGAAGTGAATGAATCAGTTTTAATTTGAATAGCTTTTAGTGAATTGTGGAAACATAAATGACGTCTTGCATTGTTTGCTTAATTCAGCAACATATGGTAATTACTGACTTGAGACTGTATCTTTTATCTGTGATTTTGGTCTGCTCTAAACTTTGAATATCTGATCAAAGAATTGCATCATTCTCATGCTCAAATAAATCATTTACAATGAATCAACATGCAATTGCAGGCTCTACTATTTGTGTTAGCCCTGATAGTTAGGACAGCAAACAAGCCAGTATATTATGATAGTGATGATGAGCTTATTGCTCCAAGACAACCTATTCGGCAGCCCTTGATCAACAGGCAACCAGGTCCTGCAACAGGTGTACCTGTTGCTGGCGCCCTTGATCAGCGTCCTAGCAGAAATGATGCTTGGAGTACCCGGATGAGGGAGAAGGTATGGAATGTTTTGAGCTCGGTTTTGTGAAATTTGATATTGTTATAACTCCAATAATTTTTGATGATTTCTGTGAATTTTTTTTAAACTCTTATGTTCTTGACTAATATTCTTTTCCCCACCTGCAGTTTAGGAAATTTATTTTGCAATGTGATTTGCTTTTTAATTTTTGTTTATTCCTGCATATTTATAATTATTCTGGCATTAAAATGGAGATGCATCATTGTTATTTTTTTTTTTAACTCAAAACAACTCAATTAAGTCTTAATCTCAAGTTAGTTGGGATCGACCATATGGATTCGCTTTTTCCGCTTTAAGCGATTATGGCTAGATTTTCGGAGAGAGATAATATTATAAGATTATTTGAAACTAGTTTTTTATGTTAATTTAGGCTTATTACTGCCCTTCTTAGTGATATCATTGTTATTTTTTAACTGCAAAATTTCTTCCAGGTTGCATTTTAGGTTGCCTCAGTATCGATTAGATGGTGGTCTGTATTTTATTGCTCTAGTTATAAATTCTGCGCATACATCATAAGACAACAATTTGCATCTTATGCAAGTGTAGTCAATCAAGTTCTTGAATAGCAAAAATGAGAGGATATTCTCAAGCTATTATTTGCTGCATTGTTAGATCGTGCATATTTGATTACTTAATCACAGTTCCATTTGTTATTCCTTTTTATTATCCTAGGGGCCAAGTTTTGGCTCTGCACTCTACAAACAGCTACAATTTGAAAGATAACTCTTGGAACTCTTTTCAGTAACATATTACAATTACACTTTATAGCCTCCTACTAGTTAGGAAATTAGATGGCAGCTTATTTTTGTGGCATTTAGTTCCTAATTACACTGCTTCCTTTTACTGCATGAAAACCAGTATGGACTTGATACTTCTGAGTTCTCGTACAACCCGTCCGAGTCACACAGGTTACAGCAAGTATCTGCACAGCCTGCAGAAGAACGGAGCCGATGCACAATCATGTGATAGCATTGTGGGTTATGCAGGATTTGTTTCTAACTTTGTAAGGACCGATTCATTTGTACAAGGGTGTGAGAGTTTTTGTTGTGTGTGTACAATAGACATTATTCAGGGGTTTTACATATCCCACCCTTCCGTTACTTGTTATCTTCTGAAAAAGAACCTTCTTTCTGTATGTTTTTCCATTAGTATTCAAAAGAACTGTTTTGTTTTTGATATCATGTTTTCTTTCTTTTCTGGTAATTGATTAATCGTTATATCTGTTCATCTATAATTTGGCAAGATTTTTCCGAGTATTACATGGAAATATTTGAATAAAATTAGAAAATCAAAATTGAAAAATTTATTGAGAA
The DNA here is from genome assembly GCA_947685225.1 of Garcia nutans. Classification (NCBI taxonomy): domain Eukaryota; kingdom Viridiplantae; phylum Streptophyta; class Magnoliopsida; order Malpighiales; family Euphorbiaceae; genus Garcia; species Garcia nutans. The sequence continues at coordinate 37,523,822 of CANTUV010000033.1, read as the reverse complement.
AATTATGTTCTGTCACTTTTAATTTATATATATTTTTAAAAAGACAACTGTTTTAACATATCTTTAAAGTGGAATGTAGATATATATTATATTTAGATATATATTAAAATAGTAGGTATTCTTATTTTTTTGAATTTTATAATAATTTTAAATAAATAATTATTTATTTATAGCTATAAATAAAGAAACTAAATTAAAATATATATTAATAAATCTAAGTAAATAATTTATAATTATTAAATTATAAAACTGAAAATATTTGTGTTCATCTCTTGAAAATTCACTACCATTCTTTTATTTTAAACTATTCATCATATATTTTTTTTATATTTTATAATTAAATAATAATCAATTATAATTAATATAAAATAGTATATTATAATTCTATTCAGTTAGCTAAAAAAAAGAAAAAGAAAAAAAATTTATCCATAACTAATCTATTTAGTTATTTAGTTGTTCTAAATTATACTTTTAAAAAAATATATTATTTTTTGTGATGGTAAAATAAAAATAAATGAAAAAGTAATAAACTAAATAAAATGTAAAAAAAATTTCAAAAATAAAAATAAAAATATAAAAAATTCGATTTAATACTAGTGCAATTATGATTTATTAATAGTTAAACAACAATATTGTCAACGCCAATATTTTAATTTTGCATCCCATATAAATTCGGCAAAACTCCTACGGAGCAAATCCATACTGAAATCGCAGCAAGATAGACAAATCATTTTTTCGACATTGAAATTGCAAGATGCTCGGTGGTTATTTGCAAAGTCAAATGCCTAACAATACCGAAAAGGTTATCTCAAATAAAAATAAAAAGAATTTTTTCATATATTTCGAGCAACATAATTTTATATATTTAATCATGTTAAAAATAATAGTTAACGGATTACGACTTTAATTATTAGTTTTGCTTTTTTTTTTATTAGTATTAATATATTGAATAAATGTATTCATTATATATCCTAAGATTTAGTTTTTTATATTTTTCAAATATTAAATAATAAAAATAGATATATTATCATGATAAATTTATATTTTTTTTATAATAAGGACATAAAATTAAAAATCAACATCAACAAAAAAAAATCAAAGAGTTTTGAATTTATTATTTATTGTGATAAATTTAATATTTCATACAATTTAATTTGAAATTTAATATAATTATTTTAATTTAGTATAAAAATTATTTTATATTATTAGATAATAACTAATCATTATCAATATTAAATGTGATATTTTAATCTTATTTAGTCTTTTCAAATAGATATTTATAATAATTAATCATATATTATAATAATAAATAATAATTTTAATATTTTATTATATTTAAAAAATGAGAGTGAAACACGTGGTATAATATTATGTTAGTATTATCTGTTTTAATATTATATATATAAATATAAATTAGGTTTATATCTCTTAAAAAAAGGATATTTTTGAAATTTAAAATTAAAAAGTGATTTTTAAAAAAAATAAATATATTTTTGAAGATATTTTTAAAACAAATCCCAAACTTTTTAAATGACGTGTGATTTTTGAGCTAATAATTTAGTTCTTTTTATTTTTTTTAAATGATTGTCTAGATTCTAGACAATTAAATTAAACCAGTCACATGTCTAGTTTCATAAAATCAATTACGAGATATAAATAATATATAAAATAGGTAAATAACTATAACATAAGATATTTTATATTGTATATATATATATATATAAAATGTGATAATTTACTTTTCATTTATTTTTTAATTTTGATCAATAAATTTTTTTATATAAAATATTTTATCTTCATATATTAATAATTTATCAGATATATACTTTTTTATTTTCACATATATTAACAGTTTCAATTAAAAATTTATTAAAAATTATTAATTTATTAAAAATTTATTATTCATATAATATTTTATCTTCATATAATAATAATTTATTTAAAATATTTATTAATAATTTATTAAATATATAACATTTGATCTTTATATATTAATATTTTCAGCTATTAAATTTATATTTATAATTTATTAAATATATGAATTTTTTATTTTCATGTATTAATGATTCTAAATATTAATAATTTATTAAATATATTATTTTTTTATTTATAGATTAATACATTAAGTTAAAAATATTTTTAATAATTTATTAAATACATGATCTTTTATATTCATATTCTAATGAGTTTTTTTACTAAATATAATAAATATTATTTTTTTACATTATGCATATATGTATTTTATGACACCAAATAATACTTTCATAGGTACATATTAAATATTGATTAGGATTTAGGAATGTCAAATATTATATTTTTATTGTTTAATTTTTTAAATTTCTAAAACATATAAATTAATTATTATTATAAATAAATTATTTAATTTATAATTAATTTATTATGAATGTTGAGAGTTTTATATTTTTTAAGTTTTTAAATTTCTAAAAAAATATAAATATATTAACGTGTAATTAATTTATAGAAGATTAAAAGTCATAAATATAATTTATTAATTTTTAATTTTTAAATTTTAAAAAATTTAAAATTAATTAAAAAAAGAAAAAAAAATGTGAATTAGCATTTTTTTTTTAAATTTGATGGTGTGTGTGTATATATATATTAGGAATGTTAAAAATTATATATTTTATTATTTAATTTTTTAAAAATCCCAATTTTTAAAAATGATTGTGTGATTTTAGAACCAATCTTTTAGTTCTTTTCATTTTAAAGGATTGTCTAGCTTCAAGACATTTAAATTAAATGGCAAATTAGATTTGTTACCTCTCCTTCTTATTCTATCCTAATAAATGGTGAACAATGCGGAAATTTCTCGCCGTCTAGAGGACTCTTTCTATGCACATAAGGATTGATTGGCTTACTGAATGAGGCAGGGAGAAATGTGGTAATTTATGAGGTTAAATTTTGCAATGGCGCTCCTATAATCTCCCATCTTTATGTTTACAGATGATTGTATCATCTTCATGAGAGCTTCAATGCAGGAAGCAAACATTGTTCAATTATTACTCGACAAATATGATAGTTTATCTAGCCAAAAGGTAAATATGCAGAAGTCAAAGATTTGCTTCAGAAGAAATGTATGAGAAGGAGACCAAAATATTATTGTCAGCTCATTAGGAGTTAGGAAGGTAACAAACCATGCTCTCTACTTAGGCATGCCAACGGCGGTGGGTCGATTGAGGAAGGATATTTTTAACAAGTTAAAAGATTGCTTATGGACTAAAATGAATGAGTGGAAGAAAAACTTTTATCTAGGGCGGGGAAAAATATTCTGATTAAATTGGTGGCATTGACTATCCCAAATTATGTGATGCAATATTTCAAATACTAATTGGTGTTTGTCATGAGTTGTAAAGTATTATTAGTAAATTCTGGTTGAGTCAAAAATTTCATAGTAGGTACTTACACTTATGCAAGAGGGAGAAGCTATGCAAACCAAAGGAGGATGGGGGATTGGGATTTTGAGACTTTGAATGTTTTAACAATACCTTACTAGCCAAGCAAGGGTGGTGTTTAATTACAAAACCAAAGTCTCCTGTGGTAAGACTTTTAAAAGCTAAATACCCCAATTGCGACTTCATGCATGCTGAATTGGGATCTTCACCAAGCTTCACATGGCAAAGTATTTTACATGGTAGAGAGGTTCTCATATAGGGAACTCGAATGAGAATTGGTGATAGAAAGTCTCCTTGGATATGGATGGATAGGTGGATTATGGAACCGACATGTTTTAGAATAATTACCCACCCAAATGAGATGTCAATTCAAGCAAAAGTTGCAGAACTTCTAGATGTAGAAAATATGTGTTGGAATTGGGAGATGATTAATGAGATGCTCCTACCTATAGATGTTAAGAGAATATTGAAGATCCAACTGGAAAATTGTAAAGATAAAGACCAATTAATATGGCACTATCAATCCTCTGGAGATTATTTTGTTAAAAACAGATATAGATTGAGTTTTAATTTTGTATATTCTCAGTTACAAGCTCCGTCTTTAAGCTTGGATTGGTCTCAATTCTGGAGCAAGTTATGGAAAATAAATGCCATACCCTATATCATAAATTTCCTATGGCGAACATCCTTAAATATTTTGCCTACAAGGTCCGTCCTCAAAAGAAGAATGCAACATATTAGTGATTCATTCTTTTTTTTTTTTTGCAGCTCAAATGGATCAATACTTCACCTTTGTCGAGATTATCCAAGTTTCAAAGATATTTGGCGAGCTATCTCCTTATCATAAGTGAAGAAGATCCTGCCCTGCCGCCTTCGCTCTCGTTTGGGCACCGAGAATCCCTTGCTTTTGGCTACGGTCTTTTTTTTTTTTTGCACTTTTCCCTCAAAACTACTATACTAATTCATAAACACTACTGGAATGGTACAACACGACAGCAATACCATAACAGATATTCTTATCGATAAGAGAGAGCGAGACTAACCCACCTAAGAGAGAGAACGCAAGTCGGATAAGTAGAAAATACTGGGGTTAACAAAAAAAATTTAGGTAAAGCTGGATCTAAATGTTGGCTAGGTAAGCGTCCTGCCAAGAAGGAGTAGCTTTTGATAACACAATTCGGTTAGAGGGCAACCTACATCTGCGGAAAGGGAGGAGTTAGGAACAAATAGGAAAAGTTATAAGATGAGATTGATTTGCAAATATTATGAGAGAGTGTTCAAAAGATCATTTAGCAAAGGTGGGTACGATCTGTTATTTTATCTAGCAACAAAGAAATAAAGGTCTTTTTAAAAGAGAAGTAATTAATCTCCAAAAAATAATTATCCTGTCAAACGCATGTGAGACGAAATAACAAAATTTTTAGACTGCAGCACAACAGAACACTCCAAATCTAAGTTACAGATCATCCAATAATTCATGGTCTCCACCTCCAGAAGGCAAAATAAAGATGAATGTTAATGCAGGTATGTTGAGCATAAATCAGATTGGGTTAGGGGTCATTTTTCGGGATACAAATGGAGAAGTATTGGCCTGTTCCCACAAATCAGATCATGGTTCTTGGGGCCCTTTAATTGTTGAAGCATAGGCTTTAATCTATGGATTGGAGTTGGCACCTGAACTCTCTTTCCACTCAATTATTGCTGAGTCTGATTGCAAAAGTCTTATTGACCATCTCCAATCAAAATTTTCTCCTAGGAGTGAATTGGGTCTAATGTCATTATGTGTCTCGGCTATTCAAAGGTTTTTCTTGGTCTTTTGCTATTAGAGATTATAATAGAGTAGCACACAAATTAGCTAAATTGAATTTTTTTTATTTTTTATTTTTATCTTGTAATGAATTGGTCTAGATTGAGGAAGTTCCTCAAGAAATCTGTGACCATGTTTGATGATTTATTTTCTCTCTTATAATGAAAACTCTATTACTTATCAAATAAATAAATAAATGACTGTTTAAAATATCCCTCATTTGCTGTACAAAATTAAAAAATTTCAAATCAAGAAATTTTAAATTTAAAAAATAAATCAAAGTAGTTTTTATTTGATAGTTCATATTAGATTTTATGGATTATATTTTGATTTTTTTGTTACAAATTTATGTATAAATAAGTCATTTTCATATAAATAAATTGAATATTTCTTAAGCTCTCTTAAAAAATTAACAATGGTATTAGAGCTTCATTAATCTTTAAGAGACTTATGATGTCTCTACAAAAATACCCATAGCCATACAAATTATATCCATGTTTATGGTTATAACCATAATCACAAATCATGATCACAAACACAACCAAACCCCAAAATCATAATCATAATCATGATCATAAACACATAACCAAGCCGACAATAAAATATAAAAATGATGAAGACTGCCATATCTATAAACTGCAATAAAATAAAAAAATGATGAAGACTGATATATCTATAAACTATAACAAAATACAAAAATAATGAAGATCAATATATTCATAAACTGTAATGTAAAAATGATGAAGTGATTGGCAAGTTTATAAACTGCAATAAAATGAAAAGAAATTGAAGGGACCTAAAATATATCTTTAATTTGCTAAAATTTTATGATGCAATTTAATGAGATTTTATTTATTTATTTATAAACAAAAAAAACTAAAAGATTTTTTATGTTTAAATAAAAGTGTCGTCACCAAGAATGAGGTTGATAAGATAAAGAAAATCAAGTTTAGAGAAGAACTTCAAATTTGCAGGAAACGATACAAGGAAGAGTGTTGAAAATATCTCTCATTTACTGCACAAAATCAATAAGGACTCATTTGCTATACAAAATCAATAAAGATCAAATTAATAAATTTTAAATTTAAAAGATAAATTAAAGTTGTTTTTATTTGATAGTTTATATCAGATTTTATGGATTATGTTTTAATTTTTTATTACAAATTTAATATAAATAAGCCGTTTTTATAGAAATAAATTGAGCCATTTCTTAAGCTCTCTTAAAAAATTAACAATGACAAAGCAAATTAAGAAGAACAACTCAACAGGCATGATTTCATGTCCAAGAAAGAGAAAAAGATAAAGAAGATATGGTATAAATATAATTGTTAGCTTTTAATATCGAGCGTATCGTTTGTTAACAAAGACAAGCTCAATTTTTTTTTAGCAGAAATAAGATATTAGCAGTAATATGAAACTCACAGAATAATCCTTTCTTTACTTAGGTGTGGGAGTCCAGATGAAAAAACAACACCATGAAAATAATAACCATAAACTCTCAACAATACAAGACTCAAAACTTGAAGATGGAAACCCCTTACAGACAGATGGCCTAAAACAAAGAGAGGCCTGCACTGATGGTTCGGACAATAGCACAAAACCATCGCAAACAACACATACAAATCCCAATTAACCTCAGATAATATAGAAAGTAAGGGGAAAGGAGGCCAAACCAGTTGAACTCAGGACTCATAGGACAGTGTGAGCTGAAAGGAGAAGGAGAGGACCTCCAAGGATCAGTTGAAGAATAGAGATTCCGACCAGTAAAGCAACTGGGGAAGAGAACAACAAGCCTTGGCTTGTAAAAATCCAAAGAAGAATGAAAGTTCTTCTAAAGATAAAATCACCACCGAAAATCTTGATTCCCACCACCATCTCCAGCAGATCAGAAGAACTCTGAAGATGCTCCACCTACCAAAATGAACTTCTAGGGTGCAAAGGTTTACCAAGAGTGAAAGGGTGAAAAGGCCAAGAAGGCTAGATCTAAAAAAGAACCAAAAAAACCATGAAACTGAAGAAAACAAACTGAAAAAAACATAAAGATCAGGAGGTCTAGGGCTTCGCCAATGACTGCCCTAGACCTAGTTCGAAACCACAGTAGCGGCGCTGTAAGCGAGAGAAAAAAGGAGAGCTAATCCCTTTTCAAAGCAATATCTGAATATTGATCTGAATTCTAACTTGAGACAAGCTCAATTCAAACCTTGATTTTTAATTTGAAGTTAGCATTGAATTTTAATCTGTTTTTAGAGTTAAGAGAAATTATGTGATATTTGTTTAAAAATATATACTATAATTTTTCCAGGCGAATCTCATCATTTTTTAAATTATAAAATATAAAAGATATATTATTTTTCATTTGAATTGTTATTTCAAGTATGATGCATATTTCGAATAATGTTTATATTATATAATTTGTTTAGAGTTAAAAGAATTTTTTTTGAAATTTTTGCAAAATTCCTAGAAAATAAAAATATAAAATTCATCAATTTTTTAAAAAATTTTAAATTTTTTATTTTTTATCAATTTGCAAAATTACCATATTTTTATAATATATACAAATTTTATTATGAGTTTATTATACACAATTACACATGATAACTTCTTTAAGTTTATTGTAATTGATTATCTACTTTTATAAAATGACCAAAAACTCCTGATAAAAAATGTAAATTTTTTTAAAAATAATTGATAAAGAGCATATTTTTTTTTAATTAATCCAAATTAGTTCAAAATTTATGGACCGTTAAACTGAGTTAATGATTGTTGATGTAGCAACGTGAAACTGATTCAATAAAAATATTAGACTTCTAATGGTCGAATTAAACATTTCTCCTATTTTTATATGAAGAAAAATTACTATTACACACTTAGTTTTAACATAATTAACATTTTAGTCTCAATAATTTTCAAATTAATCCAGTTATAAATTAATTTTAATGAAAAATAAAAATACTATAACTAAAATCTATATAAATTAAAATATTAAAATATAATAAAAAATTATCTCTACAAATATGATTAAAATTTTAATTATACAATTAAAAAATTATTGTAAACTTATATTATAAATTATCATGACCCTTTACTATATTATTATGAATAATATTAAAAATTTCATCCAACCGATATACTCTTACCAAAATTTGATTAACAATTCTTGTGTACTATATGAATGTCTAAATATACTTAATTTTTATATATTGTATTATTTTTTTATTTAAATATATGTTTAACTTTATAACTATTTTATTTGAATATTTTAATAATCTACATAAGATTTTTTAATCTTATGTAATAATCTATAAAAATATTTCTTGTACAAATTATATTTTTTGAATCTATATTTTTTAAAAAAATATAAATTTAAGATTTTAAAATATTACTTTTTACCACAATATTCATTAAAAGAATGAATCAATCTTTTAGCTTTTCTCAATAATAAATAAAGATTCTGTAGAATTTGGTACATTAAAATATTAAAAGAGATGTGTCAATTTTACTTTTGGTCCACAATAATATAAGAAAAACACATAATTTTAATATTATAAGTTTAAAGACAATAAATTTATAATATTTGATAAAATAAATTTATTTTACTTACAAATATACTTTTAGTAAAGTTTTTACTATTTTTATACTAATTTATAAAGGAGTCATAATATTTTAATTTTTTATAAAATGAGTTCATAATAGTATTTCTTTAATTGTAGTAATTAATATTTTAATCCTATTCATAGAGTTATAAATTTTTTATTATATTTTAATTTACAATTTTTAATTATATTAATTTTTATTTTTCATTGACAGTAGTTTAGAAATTAAACCGGCTAATATGAAATAATAATAATGTTATAGTTAGGTGCATAATAATAATTTTTCTTTATATAAAATTATAACAAAAGCTCAATTTAGATCTTGCTTGAGCCTGCCTTGCATATTAATTTCCGTTGGTTCTTGGTTTTGGTAAGATTTTCTTCTTCAAGTAGTAACACTTTGCATTTGCAGGCAACTAAAGGTTGTGGTAACATCATTCTGTCCATTGGTTGATGATTTTAGGAGTATTCTTTTCGGTACCCTATCAAGAGTACAAAGTTCTTCACTATTGCTTTTAAGCCTGTCCTTTAGAGCTTAAGGAACTTGACTCCATTGGATCTGATACTATCACAGTATCTAACTAGAGATCATCCTAATATACAAGGTTCGTCTTGATCCCAAGTTTAAATTTTGAGAATTTTCTTTATCTTTTAACCCACAAAGAACTTGATAAACAACTATGAACACTGTTAAGATAAGAGAGGAAAGAAAGAAAGAAAGAATAAGGTAAATTTTATAGTGGTTTGGAGCAATTGATTTCCCCTACACCCACTCTCCCAAAATCACTACTTGGGGTATTATTAAATTTAATGGAATACCACTAACACAATTATATTAGCTTGAATTTAGGAATTTCTACCTTTTGCTAGTTAGGATTTTGGAATTCCATTTTTATAACCTTAGGTGTAACATCCAAATTTTTACTAAAATATAACTAAATAAATAATTTAGAAGGTTAATTAAGGTGATGGAAGATAGAAAATATAAAATGTATAAGTAAAATATATGTTGAATATAAATAACATATAAAGTCAAATGATAAATAGTAAAAGATTAAAAAGTTAAAAAATTAAAAATAAAATTAATTTTGAATGGAAGAAGAAAAATTAAAATTTTTAAATAAATAAATAAATTAGTTTATTTGGTAATAAAATTACTTATATTTATAATTATTTATCTATAAAAGTATATTTTAAGATTTTAAATATTTTATCATAATTATTGGAAATCTTTCAAATGTCAAGGATGGTAACATTCTTATATATTGTATGCATATTTTACATATACATGATTATGTATTATATATATAGAGTATAAGAATGCTACATTTATTTTGGTATCAGAGCCTATGTTTGAAATTATCTATATAAGTAGGTTTCTAAGTGAGAGATATGAGATTTTAAATTGTCATACATGCATATGCACTAGTATATGATGTGGCAATTTTTACTATTATAACAAATATAGGTTGATATAACATTTAAGATGCACCAGTTTGCTAAGAAAAGTATAGAGAGTGTTGTACTCAGGCCAGACCAGCAGCTCAAGAGGGAGTTGTTGGAGTTAGTGCTGATGTTTATGGGGAGGTATCAATATCAGCCAGACCAGCAGCTCAAGAGGCTTCGCCAGTTTGGCTATAACATATGGCGGAGTTGCTTCCTCAGGCCCTGGTACAATAGCAATAACAAACTAAAAAGTATGACAAGCTTAGAAAATATGGGGCTACGAACTTTGTGTGCATTGTTGATCCAGCCGAGGTAGAGTAGTGGCTAGACAGAGTTCAGAGGGTATTTATCTAGTTGTAGGCCACTGTAGAAGAGAAGTTTGACTATAACTTGTCTCTTCTGCAGGAGGGAACCTATAACTGGTGGAAGACTGATCCTCACAGGTTAGCTTATCCATTGGTGTTGTCGTATAGGGATTTCTTGTGAGAGTTTGAGAAGACATATACCCCGTGGGAGTATAAAGATGCCAAGAAGAAGAAATTTCTGAGTTTGAAGTAGGGCACAAAGACAGTTACAGAATATGAGAAAGACTTCCTTTGACTAAGTATGTTGGGGATTTATTGTCTGATGAGACAGATAGATGCCGAAGGTTTGAGGCCATCTATTATGTGCTAAGTGGCTACAATATAGTATGAAGATTTCTCTAGGTTGGTATCTATTGAACGGAGCATGGAAAAGGCCTATGGGTTTGTAGCTGTAGCTAGAGTAGAGAGTAGAGACATGAGACCTCAGACTAAGGCAAGGTATTCATCATCAAAGAGAAGTCGAGGAGGTTTTTCACAGAGATATGGTAGAGGCCAGGGGCAACCTGGCAGATCATCTCAATAGCAGAGGCAGAGGCCTGCAGTCTCAGTGGCTAGCACTCTGACTCCAGCATCACAGAGACTTACTTCACCCACCTATGCTATGTGTGGCAGGACATATTGGGGTGTTTATTGGAGGATCAGTACACTAGCTTATTTTAGGCACGGCTTCCGAACCACATTATCAAAGATTATCTAGAGTCGCCAGAGGTCAATCAGATAGAGATTAAGGTGTCTAGACCCAGTGGCAGTGGGGGTCGAGCTAGTGGAGGTGGTAGACTAAGATCCAGTCATAGGGGAGGATCCACAGCTGGAATAGGTAGGAGGAGGCTGGGTCATCGTAGAGGGTGTATATAATGCAGTGGTGTGAGCGAAAATTTTTAGCCCCACTCCCGTGTAGAATGGTTCTTGTAACTTTGGCACTGTTAGGCTCAAGGCCTTAGAAAATACGGGCTTAAACTCGGAGAAAATAAAGTTGCCACCCGAACGGACCGAAAAAAGAAAGGGGTAGATGACTCGATTCCTAAGAAATTTTCAACCCCCTATTGGGTTTGAAAAGTTGGGTATGCGTGGGGAAGGTGAGAATGATCCAACACTCCCACAATACTCGGTTTATTAGAACTGACTTCCTTTTTAGGTCTAAATATTATAAAATTCTTAACTTATTATAATATTATCCATACTACATGCGACAATTAAAATAAAATCTCATTGTATTAAAATCAAAGTAATGTTTAAAATAAAATAATAAATGGGCACCCACACAAGGTGAAAATATACCCTTACAACTAAATCTAATGTCTAAAATTAAATAAATAGGACACCCACCAAAAAGTGAAAACGTATCCTTTTATATTATTCTAAAATTTTTAAACGATAAATTAAATTACATGATAAAAATCGAGGCATCCACGAAGTAGAAATATGCCTTTTACAATCTTAAAATCTAAATAAACAATTAATTAAATTATTCAAGAATTTAAAACGAAACATCAAACATAAAAATGCAATAAAACATCCATCAAGACATAAATATGAATTAACAATCAATCCTACATTCAAATGTCATATTAAATAATTAATATACAAACTAGGGTTTTTAACTTATGAATTAGGATTTTAAGAAGATATGATTAATGTTTTAGGATTTCATGAAAATACAATTAGGGTTTTGGTTTTTAGGAAAAAAGAGTTACTGTCTTGGGTTGAGGAAACAAAGTTTAGGGTTTTAAGGTTTATATAAAAATAAACTAGGGTTTAGGTTTTTTGTAGAAAAACATGATTAGAGTTTCAAAGCTTAAGAAATTGGTTTTAGGGTTTAGGATTTAAAAACTATCCTCGAGACTTTTGGTATTTAAAAACTCATCTTAGGGTTTTGGCATTTAAAATTATTTTAGAGTTTTGATATTAAAAGGTTGATTTTAGGATTTTATTATTAAAGGCTTTTTTGGATTTTAAAGTTTAAAGGGATCTAGCTATTGGATCATTTAGGGTTTTAAAAATTATTTTGACTACTGTGGTATTAAACTTTGATTTAAACAGGTTGTCTTGAAAACCAATTAATTAGTTTAATATAGTTTGATGAACAACAAACACATGAAGCAATTAATATCAGTATAAATCATGTTTAACTATATGGATTATTGGATCTTTAACTAAGGTTACTGAATGTTCATAATAATGTAAACAAAAGCGAAACAATGAAATATGAATAAAAATAGAACAATAAAATAAGATGAATGAATTACTGTAAGCTTAAAATAAATTAGATAAATGACTGCAAACCTCCGTCGTTGGTTCCACCAATACTTCATATTGATTGATCTTATAAAATCTTGGTTGAACAAGATGAAGACATATGTATAGTACTGCCTTTGGATTTGATGGTTTGGTGTTTCTTCTCACTATTCATTCAAGCTGCTAGGGTTTTGTTTGCTGTTTTGGTTACTGCTTCCTTGATAGTTGTTGTTTGTTGTCGTCCCTTGCCGCATGTTGTCCTTCTCTATTTATAAGAGAATTTTAGGTTAAACTTTGCAAATCCATCTTAGTTTCCTGATCAGCTATGATTTTATTTGACACATATCGACATAAAATAATTTGACTTCGTGATAAAACGAGACCATGTCGAACTAAATTCAAAGCCAAAACAAAACCATATCGAAGTGGGGGATTCCCAGTTCGATATGGGTGTCCATATCGAACTGGTTTGTCTTAGTTCGATATGGACAGTTTGATATGGGTGTCCATATCGAACTAGTTTGTCCCAGTACGATATGGACAAGGTCCATATCGAACTAGGCAGGCCTATTCGACTAAAATGGCTTTAAGACTATTTATTTTAGGTTTTAAAACCCAATTTCGGACCGTTTCAAGGTTTAAAAGTAACTTTTGGACCGTTTCAAGGTTTAAAAGCAGCTTTCGGACCGTTTCAAAGTTTTAAAAACTAAACCAGACTCATTTGGGCCTTATAAAAATTGGACTAATCAAAATAAAGGCTTAAAATAGGTTTAAGCCATTAAAAAATAGACTGATAAGTATTTAGGTCATCTTTAATTAGGATCGAACTAGCTTAGGGCCAAAATCAAGGGTTTACAAATGGCAGCTGAGTGCTTTTGATATTGTAACTGGTACATTTTCTCTATTTGGTATTTCAGTACATACATTGATAGACCTTGGATTGACACATTCATACATTAGTGCATCCATCCTGCCTGTGAGTAATGTGCATTCAGAGTCCCTAGGGTTTGATGTGTTGGTTACTAATCATTTAGGGCACAGTGTAGTAGTTAGTAGAGTATACCGACATAGCACTATTTATGGTTCATGATGAGGAGTTTCTCGATTACTTGATTGAGATGCCCTTTAGGGATTATGATCTTATTTTGGATATGTATTGGCTATCCAGGCATTAGGCGGTGGTAGAATATTAACAGAAACATGTTACCTTGAGGACATGTGATGGGAAAGATATAGTGGTATCAAGTGAGCATAGACACCTCTCATCTATGTTTGTTTAAACTATTTTAGCTAGGAAGATTATCTAGAAGGGGTGTGAAGCTTACTTAGCACATGTAGATACTAGGGCTAAGAGGTCTAAGCTTGATAACATTCCTATAGTGGCAGAGTTTCCTAATGTGTTCCCAGATGCGTTGCTAGGGCTACCACTAGTTTGAGAGGTGGAGTTTGGTATCAATGTGATACCGAGTACCACTCTTATCTCTATTACCTCTTGTCGAATGGCACTTATAGAATTGAAAGAGTTGAAGATACAGTTGTAGGAGTTGTTAAGGTAATTCGGGATCGTTTGAAAGCAGCTTCAGATCGACAAAAATCTTATTTTGATTTTAAGAGGAAAAAGATAGAGTTCAATGTAGATGACAAAATGTTATAGAAGAATCATTCTACCGAGAAGGCGACATGGGAGAGAGAGCAGACTATGTGAAGCTAGTATCCTCAACTCTTCTAGAGTTGATATAATGTAATTTCAATGACAAAATTATTTAAGGGGGAGTGAGTTGTAACATCCAAATTTTTACTAAAATATAACTAAATAATAATGTAGAAGGTTAATTAAGGTGATGGAAGATAGAAAATATAAAATGTATATGTAAATAGAAAGTATAAAATGTATACGTAAAATATATGTTGAATATGCATAACATGTAAAGTCAAATGGTAAATAGTAAAAGTTAAAGGTCAAACAGTAAAAGTTAAAAGTTAAAAAAATTAAAAGTAAAATTAATTTTGAATGGAAGAAGGAAAATTAGAATTTTTAATTAAATAATTAAATAAATAATATTAAAAATCTAAAATTCATGTTCATATTCTTCTTCCTCTCTCCTTAGGGTGGCTGAATTTCTCCTTGGGCAAAAGGGAAATATTTACTTCCTTTTTACTTCAAATTCTTCAAGTTTCTCAAGAGTTTAAGGGGAATTTTGAAGTTTCTTCAATCAAAGGTAGTGAGTGGAACCAAATTGCATAGTTTAAGAGGTGAAGGGCACTTTGAAAAGTGAAAGGAAGAGTATGATTTTAGCTTGGGAATTTGTCTTGGATAAAGGTATGTAAATACTTTGATGAGTTATAACACATTTGCTTTTAATTTAGCTTAGCACATTATTGATATAAAAAATATGCCACACTGCTTTGTAATTGAGTTTTCAAATGTATTTCATTGTTAGTTGTGAAAAGATGTTAAATGCATTAAGTGCATTATGTTAAGCCATTGTAAGTGGCTAAAATACATAATATATGACAATTGAGAAAAACGTGAAAAATACCCAAAGTATATGAGTAGTAAAGTCACATTGTAGAAGTGACATATGATGTTAAAAATGTGATAAGTTATGGATAAATTAAGGAAATTATGCATGGATATGGAAAAGAAAAAAGTAAATGAAACAATGTGATGGAAAATCAATTATGGAATGTATATAATATATGTTTTGCCTTATATAATATCATATTCTAGAGTGTTGTGTTTGGTGATTTGAATATGGCATCCTATAATTTATTTTTAGGCTAGACTCTGGGCATTACTATTTTACGATCTGCCTTCAGACTAGATATTGAGTGTCAAAATGGTTCAAAATAATATCTCTGGAATCTGAATATTATATAGGATCATTTGGGCCCAATGCATGTGTATGTGACAAATATTGATTTTATAAGAAAATATATAAATTTCAATATATATTTGCATCCCACATTGTGTAATCCAAAGTAAAAGCATTTTGCATTGTTCTTTAAATTTTCTTTCATTATCAAAGTATGTATCGCTTGACAAAAAATTTTAGCGCGATTCGTATATCATGCAGGTAATAGAGTTGAGACAGAGAGCCCTGCTAGACTTGACCAGGTCTAGGGTTATTAGGATTTACTAGAAGATTTTGCTACTACCACAAGACTAGAGCCAGTTATTGACATGTAAATATTTATTTTGTGAAACATTATATATTATATACATCATATAATTATATGTGAATATGTGAATTTGATGTAAATTCTAAAGTGTTTGGTAAAATGTTATAAACTTGGAACATTTTATATGTTCATATACATTTCAATGTTTTAGGAGAATTTTGGAGAAATGGGTTATTTAAATATTTTGGGAGTGTGAATTCCTATTACAAGTTGTGTCGTATTTTTGGAAAATGTTCAAAATACAGACAAACTCCGGTAATTTTTCTTGGAGATTTTTTTTAAAATCAGTTTATTTGGTAATTAAATTACTTATGTTTATAATTATTTATCTATTAAAGTATATTTTAAGGTTTTAAATATTTTATCATAATTATGGGAAATCTTTCAAATGTCAAGGATGGTGACATTCTTATATCTTGTATGCATATTTTATATATACAAAATATATGAATTATAAGTATATAGAGTATAAGGGTGCTACATTTGACATTTTTAATTCATTTTTAATTTTTTTAACTTTTGCTATTTAACTTTTGACTTTTACTATTTATCATTTGACTTTATATGTTACTTATATTCAACATATATTTTGCATATATATTTTATATTTGCTATCTTCTATCACCTTAATTAACCTTCTATATTATTTATTTAGTTTTATTTTAGTAAAAATTTGGATGTTACATTATGCACAAGTATAAAATTGAGAGCTAGAGCCTTTCAAGACTTCTTATAATTACAAGCTCTCGAGATAAGTAGATTAAGCACTCAAATTCTTTACAATAATTTTCTCAACTAGAGTGTAAAAGGAATATTAGTGAAAACACCAAGAAAATGCAAAGATTTTTGGAGGTTGTTTGAAACTCTTTTGAGTGCTAAAAAGGCTTAGAAGTGCTTGAGTCCTCCCCCTTTTATAGACTTCAGCTAGTAACCTTGAAAATTCACTTTTTTGAGCTTTCTTGTAGAATAGCTGGTCCCTCTAAAGCTTGATAATTCAAATTTTCCAACATGTTATAGGTATTTAGCGGAATGAATGGTCATCCAATGTGCTTTTGTTTGGTCTTACTCTAGAATGGTTGTGCCATTTGGAACAATTGTGATGGCTGTGAATGCCCTTTTGGTAAAGCATATACACGAGCATGCCATAGCAAGAACAACTGTTACAATACCTACTATTTGAATATGAGCATCGTTTGATCATATTAGAACATCATAACATTGTCATAATGGTCATTTCTCTTTTGTTAGCTGAAATATATTAATATAATCTTTCCAACCTTCAAGTTAATAGCTTGTGTTATGATCACTTAATTTTAGTCATTATAAAATCATTTTACACGTAGAGACAACATATTTGAATAAAGAAAATATGAAATTTATGGAATTTATTAAAAATTTCATATAATTAGAAATCCAAAATTTTAATTATATTGATTTATTCAACTTCTTTTATTTGGCATGAGAATTGAATCCATAAATTTTTAAATAATTTTTTATATTTCTTCAAATCAATGAAGGACTCTAAGTGGATCTTAAATGTGAGATATGGAAGATATTTGGAATGAAAAATAATTTTACATTATTTTATTACCCAAACGATAAAATTTAACTAATTAAATTTATAAATTGTTTAAATTCTCTCATTCAAAATCTATCAATCTAATTATTGCTGATGCGAGTGCAATCGACCAACATATTTAATTTTGTTTAATTTTATTTACGTATCTTAGGTGAGACAAAAATTAACAACATTTCAATAAATTGTAGTTTACTTAAAAAATATTTTTTAAAACTCAAAATAAATACAAAATCACAAAGTCTTTTCTATTCTTTTGTTCCTTTAAAGTAATTTTAAATTATTTTCTTTTTATGATAAAAGTTAATATAATTTTTACATAATAATTTGAAAGAAAAGAATTGTCAGTTGATTTTTTATTTACGTAACTTTTTGAGTGGCTATCTAATTTGCCTGAATTTGAAAATATATTTTTTTTAGTTTTGTCATAAGAGAAGAAGTTTTCACCTCATAAATTATTGCAATGATTTAAATAATTTTCGTTTGAAAAAGAAATGAAATTATCATTAATCAAAGAAATAACTAACAAAAAAATCTTGTAAAACTAAGCTTATATGTGAACCGAAGGGTATGGCTCCCACTCTTAGCAACTTCGACACTGCTTAGAGTATAGCCCTTGGAGATTATAGGTCTAAATATTGAGAAAGGAGTCAACACATAGAAGACAGAGAAAAAAGGGTTGAAGACTCACATCTTGGAATCCTCAGCCCCTGCTAAATTTAGAAAGATGAGTATGCATAGAAAAGATAGGAGATGACCCAACACCCTATATGCTTGGTTCACTAGAACAACATCTTCTTAGATTCTAGTAGTATTTCATAATTAATTTGTAACACCATTAAACTCAATATATATACAATGCATATACCTTGTATATATAAAGTTTGTAAATAATATAAAAATGTCATAACAATTAATCGTAGAAAACTTATATTCTTGATACAAAGAACATTTACACCTTTTAGAGACCAATTTAGTAAGTAAATAAATATATATTTAGTAATTCAATAAATCTTTATAATAAAATCTCTGAAATAAATTTACTAGAGTTTTATTTGTAATTTTATAAAATTCTAAATAGTCAAAACACGACCTGCATAAATAATTTTACACTCCTAAATATTTATAAACACAATCTCCAACAACTCTCCCATACTTCTAAAAAATTTATAAATATTTATCATTATATATATATTCAAAGATTCCCAAACAAAACTAACGTACATTGCAAATTTACACATTTAAAACAAGAATGCTTATTAAAAATATTCATGTGCACATAACATTTTTCCAAAATATGCTTAATATACATATGCAAAACTATGCAAAATGTTCACATTTGGTTATTACATTACTCAAATCTAGTATTTTCAAACAACCTTGTACATGATGTGCAACATTACTGGTTTGGTCTTGTGGCACATTCAACCTCCAAGTCTTAATCATAGTATGAGTTTCTCAATGCACACTATCGCGCTAAACTTAAGAGCTTAGTGGTATAAACTTTGATACATAAAAAATTTAAATACCAATGTATATTTATTATCACATGTTATCATTTAGTATCATTGCTATTTTATATTCACTATCTCATCATATATATATCACACCTCACAACACATACGTTGATTTATAAATTATTTAATATCACTATATTATAAATTCATTTAGTACTCATCTACTCATTCTTTGACTCAAATAGTTATTAAGTAACATTTCCACATATTACTCATTAATTCATCATGTATATATAAATATCTAATCTCGCAAACACACACACATATTGGGTCATTGCATCACATTCACCATCACATAATTATCATAGACTTACCACAATAGCACATGTTGGGCTCAACAATCCTCTACATAATTATCAAGTTCCAGAATAATTGACTCGATCTAATCAGAACATCAATTTCATGACCAAACTTTTCTCAGGTTAAGGCCTAGCTCTATTCAGGCTTATATTCAAACTCAGACTCAAGATCTAGCCATGCTCAGGTTAAGTCATTCCCAGGACCTAGCTCTGATAAGGTCTATCAATATATACAATACCAATATCAATTTTTTTGAACATGTAATTGTGCAGAGCCAACATACACACATTTATCACATTATACATTTTCCATCTCTTTAATCAATTCGTTTATCAAATTATTCATAGTTTCCATATTTCCATACATTTTCCATATTTGCACATATATTTTTCATATTTTTCATTTATTTTTCTATTTTTCATCATTAATATCACTTTCCATATTTCTCATTCATATCATTCCTTCTCTTTATTTATCAAGTGATCAACTCTTTCATGATCACTTTCACATTTCAACACGTTTTCCTCTTTCTCATCTTATTTACCATTTTCTCATATTTTCCATATTATTTAATAATTACATACTTATTTATTAATTATATACACAATCATTCTTCACATTTTATTTATTCTCTACCACATTACATAATCATGAATGTGACTCATTTTCGCATATTAACACATACCTCAAATACATCCAAACATCATACATTCACACAACTATGCAATAATGGATAGATTATATGAGTAACCATATTTCAATATATTATTTATGATCTTATCATTTTCCATAACCCTTTTCTAATCACACATACATATGCTCAATTATACAATTTTCACTCTTTATTATCATATATCATTCTTATTACATTATCTGTCTTTTACATAATTTCCAATCTAATATAACATAACCACACAAACACACTTATATATATAATTTTACCTTAAAGGAACATCAACATTCCTTTAAAGTATGCCATAATGGATTATTCCAAACATGCACATTGAATTAAAATTTAAGTATAGTATGTACTAACCTCTAATCACCTTTCAATTTTAACTTCACCTTTTGCCCATTAATACTTTGATTTCACAAATTCATTTTACTCATTCCTAAATCAAATAACAAGTAAAAATAACCCATTTGCAACACATTCCAAACCATTTAAATCAATTATACACCAATTATACCTATTCTTCTCAAAATTGTTCCAAAAATTCTAATTACCCTTATTGCTTCATTCAAACTCCTATAAAACCCATTCATTTCATTTATCCAGCCATAAAATCATCACATACTCATCAAAACAACATCAAAGCAATTCATTTTAACAATTATAGGAACCTTATTCAAAACTCTAATTTTTCACATATTCCACTAATAATCCTAACTTCACCAAACTCAATCATTTCCCACAACTAACCTTGAAATCACTATGTACATGCCACAATAACTTCAAAATAACCCATTTTATAAATTGTAGCCATCTCCAATTCATACACTAAATTCACATATTCTTAATTTAAAAGAAAATCTACTAAACTTGAAATATTACATACCTAATCCTTGATTTATCTTCAAAATCTCCTTAATTCCTTTGGATTCTCCACGAAATTTGATGGATTTGATGAAGCAAAATCCTCTCTCCAACCCTCAAAATTTATCCAAAAATGGTGGTGAAAAAGAAGATGAAGATACTTTTATGTTTTTTACTTTTCTTCTTTCTTTCTAACCACACATATATATAATTATTAAATAATTATATAATTAATTAAATATTAGATATTTTAGGTTTTTCTATCCAAAATTACATTTTTAATCTTCTTTTACTTTTATTATTATTAATATTATTATATTTAATTTTAACTTTTTACTTTTTACCTCATTTTGCCCTTTAGTGCAAAATGTATATATCATATATATATTATGTATACATTATGTATACAATATATATATTTTTGTGTTTATCATGTTTATACCTTGTATTTCTTTCTTCCAACATATCCAATTAATTTCTCATATTAATTATTCCAATATATACCAAAAATATGGATGTTACATGATTATCAATACATTATTTAAAATAAACATAACAATCTCATGATAGTGTAAAATGGAAACAATATACATCATGCTAAATTTGTGAATACATCTACATATGAATGAAAAGAGGCACTCACTTATATAAAAATATGCCTTTATAGCCCAAGAATAGCCATAAAAACAAATTAAACTGAAAAGAAAAATACATAAAAATTACAATACAAAGAGCTTACTATATTTAATCGAAGAAAGACAAAAGTAATAGAAGAACAAGACAAGCACAAAACACATTAGAAAAATAATCAGAGTAAACTGAATAGAGGGATTAGAGCATTATACCTCCATTGTCTGTTCCTTTATTTTTTAAAAGAGAAATTATAGAAGGGAGGTCTACCAAGGATCTGCCTTTTGCCCCTTTTGGGTTTCTTCTTCTTTGTTAGAAATGGAGATGAGAGTAAGTAATAAGGTTTTTTTTTTATTCTTCCTCTTCTAGAGGAAAGAAGGAAAGCGTCGATGTTATTATAGCTTTTTTCTCTACTATAGCAGTAGGCTACTATAGAGACCCCACACGTGAACCTTAAGCTCTGAATATTGTCTCTCAAAGTGTATTTTTGTCTCCTCTCTTGCTGTCATAAAAATCCCCAAAAGATCCCCTTTTTCAATACATAATAGTTCTATTTATAGAGGGCTACTAACGGAGCTTCTTTAGGAAATAAAAGTATTTGGTGTGGTATTAAAGCTCGTGGCGTGAAGATGTAGAAGAAGACATGACAAGACCTCGTTTTACATCCTTTTGAACTCACACCATAGGGAGTGAGGTGTGCCCAGTGGCGGACCCAACACATCAACCAGAGGGGGCAAAATTCAGTTGCCGGTCGCGGGTCATCTCTCCTCTGTCTTCTTCCCCCTTCCCTTGTCTGCAAATACCATGGAAGAGATCTCTCCTCTCCTCTTCTCTCTTCCCTCTTCTCTCCTCTCCTCTCCTCTATGATTCTGTCTTCTTTCACTATAGACGTTGGCGAGGGGGGTCGTTTGCCCCCCATGATCCCCTAGGTCCGTCCCTGGGTGTGCCAATCCCTCTGGCGACCACGCGACAAAGAGTGGCGTGTAGCCATAAGGACCGGCGTAAGCTCTTCAAGCTTATGTCACCCTTATATTTTTTTTGGGCCGAGCCCTTTAAGGGCTAAATTAACATATAATAAGCCATAATAGGTTGTTTTCTAGATTGTCTTCAGATTGCTTGAGCTAGGGAAAAACTATGATGTTTACATTATCATATTGCTGAAAAGGTGATTCATAAAAAGCTTATAAAAAAAATCTAATGTTTGCGTCTTCCCAAAGCATGTGCTAAGTTATGAAAATTTTGCAAATGTTAGGTCTAATTATTAAAGATCTAAATTTATGCCTTTAATCTAATTTTGTTAAGAATTTCTAATTTTATTCCTAATTTATAATTCAGTTATAATTATATTCAATAAAAATTAAAAAAAAATTAAAATTAAAGAAAATATATTCATAATTAAAATAAAATAGTTACTCGTAATGGATTTTGTACAAAAAATATCCTAAAAATAAAAATATATTAAAAACTATTTACTTTTTTTTTCCCAAAATACATATTTATGAATTCCTAATTTCAAAATTTTTTATTAATATACATATTGTGTATTGAAGATATATATCTATTATACATCTTGTAAATCGAAAGTACACATATAACATATGTCACTACAATAAAAGCAGTCTATGCTAACACAAATTTGCCAACGCTTTATAAGATTTTATAATTGTCAAAAATTTCCTATGCCAAAATAAAACGTTGGCAAAATTACCAACGTTTATCCAATAGTAATGGCAAAGTAATGAATAATAATAAATTTTTCGACGTTATTTATTAAGCATCAACATTTTTAAATAAATTAACTATGCTTTTTTTTTCTGTGTTGGTTTTTTTAAAAATAATTTACCAATACTTTTTAAAATGTGTAGTTATATTCTTAACCAATCCCAATACAATATTGCCAATGCTTTTAAGATTTTATAAGTATCAAAAGTTTTATACGCTAAAATGAAGTATTGATAAAATTACCGACATTTATCGAATAGCGTTGGCAAAATAATGAATATCAAAATATTTCCCAATGTTATTTATTAGGCATCATTATTTAAAAAAAATTATAGCAACATTTTTTTTTTGTGTTGGCTTTTTAATAACTTATCTACCCCTTTTAAAATATATAGTTATATTTTTTACTAATCCCAACACAATCTAACCAATGCTTTTATAAAGCATTTGAAAGATTTTATAAGTGTCAAAAAATTTCTATACTAACATAAATTATTAGAAAAATTATTGATTTTTATCTAATATCGTTGGAAAAATAATGAATAACAATATATTTTTCGAAATTATTTATTAAGCATCGATATTTTTAAATAAATTACTAATATTTTTTATTGGCTTTTTCATAATTTACCTACATTTTTTAAATTGTCTAGTTATATTTTTTATCAATACTTTTTTTAAGTGTTGGAATAGTTTAATAAATTATTAACCATTTAATTTTATGTTAGTAATATTTTTAATATATTATGATATTAATAGAAATAATATTATTAATATATTTTAATTATATAATATAATATAGAATATATACATGCGTATCAAATAGAAATAAATAATTAAATAATAAGTGTGTTTAATTATAATAATATTAATTTCCTTCAAAAAAAATTATAATAATATTAATAGTATATAATATTAAATTAATAAAACATAATTTAAAATTAAATAATATTAATATATATAAATAAATAATGAAATACATAGCAATATATAATGAATGGAGTATTAATTTTAACCTAGAAAGAATAAGAAAAGAGAAAGAACACGTTGTGAAGGAAATACCTGCAACAAGCGCGCATCAACCTTGATCACCATCATCGGCACCAGCCTCGCCTCTCTTCACTCTCATTCTCGGTTGACCATAAAGGAGGGTCTCTCTCTCTCTCTTCGAAGTTTCAGGTAAGCTCGCTTATTATTTTTAGTTTTTTTTTGTTTATTTGAGCTTTGAAATTAAGGGTTTTGAGTTGCTTTTGATTGATTTACATTCAATTTTATTTTTGTTTCTTCTTGTCAGTTTTACTTTTTATTGATTAGATTTTGTCTTTGTACTATTGATTTTGTTTTTTATTTAATTAAGCTTTGTCTTTGGTAAACACATTGTTTTAATATTGTGATACGAAATTGGGTTAGAAATTTGATAGCCAATAGTGTTGATTTTTTATTATTTGATGGAGTATAAAATACTCACCAAAATATTTGTTGCCATTAGTTTGAATATGGTTTTCATATTTTGAGTGTTTTTAAGTTGGGGTTTTCAATCTTGTGTTCATGGGTTATGCCCTTTCTTCACTTATATATTGTGTTGTGAGAAATATTTAGAATAGTTGTGGTTGATTAATATTTGAGAAATGGGAACCTTATAAAAATAAATTGGAAGAGAAAACAAGTAATGAAGTTAGTATAGCTAAATATTTCAAGAATAGAATGTAAATACCTGTATATAAATGAATTTAATTGACAGCCATTAAGGTTAAACGACAAAAAATAATGGGAAGCTGAGATTTGACAATTGGTTGTTAAATTTTATAGGAAAATAAAGAAATTAAACTTTTATCTACATTGGTTCGTTAAAAGATTTTCTGCGTGATTGTTGGAACAAAAATTTCTAACTCTTAAAAACTATGAAGTTTGAATGAGCAGAGATATGTAAAAGGAACTTGCACTAAGGAGGTTGCAGTGTTAACTACTGAATCTGTAAAGCAAAAATTGTACAGACCAGGTCGGATATTCTAAATAAACTAATATGAAATCATAGCACAAGGAGCAGCAAAATAAAGAAAAAAAATTATTTACAACTGGTGTGAATTCTTGAGCAAATCTTTCCCTTTTCCCTAAATGCTGCCACTTTTTGTCTGTAAACCTCTTTTCTTATAACAAATTAACTATGTACTAGAAAATTATGGTTAATTTATTAGAAAATTAGCTATTAATACACATTTAGATCATTAATTAACTATCTGGACGAACAAAGTAATTGTTCATGAACACAAGCCATTTTTTGTCTACTTGCAAATAATAAGTCGCCCACAAGAAGAAGGGATTTATTATTTTAAGCAAGTTATTTCTCTATAAATAACATGTTATATAACATTTCACCAACAATGAGTTTAGTGTTTTACTATCCTAGTCTCAACACAGATTGCAATTTTATAACTTTGGAAGAATCCTATGGATATGTAAACCAATATCTATATTTTAATTAATAAAAAGTCTCTTGAATATTGATTTAGTAGAGGGGGATATAAAAAAAGGGTTAATTTCAAAAAAGGATTCATTTGACTGATACTTTTTGCAGGTTGACTAGATATTAGCTCCTGCAACTCTACATACATCAAGGTTCAGCTTGATATCCACTCCACATATCAGTCACCGATTCAGTGTGATATCCACACCATAGAGCAATCACCGGTTTAATCAGAGTTGTAACTCGTTCTAATCTCCAGTCACCTAACTCCAGCGAGGAAGATCAATCACCAACCTCCAATGAGGAAGTTCTCTGTAATGATGAAGAACCTGAAGTCCCAATAGAAAACCCCGAAGAAGTAGTCCATGGTGATTTGGATGTAACAAGTCACTAATTTATAACTTATCTTTACGAGAGACTCTCTTTTATTAATTATATATTATATAAAATAGTTGCTTTTAGTTTTTGATCTATTTGATGTTTCTTTTAGATAACCAAGGTAATGTATCAAAGAAAATAGGTTCAACACGTGGTAAAGATGTGTGCAGTTTACCAGAAGGTCATAAAATTATAATTCACCTTAATCAAATGGCTCAACCAATAAAGAAAAGAGGAGGACTATTAGGCAGATTTTTTGGGTACACTAGCGAGAAAATAGGAGTTATGCCCAATCAATTATTTTTACCAGAGGAAAGTACCTGAAATTTTAAAGTTAAGCATTTAGGAAATAACTTGTGTAAGTATATCTGAGAACTATGATTAAAATAAAATAAGAACAATATGCTTTCTAATTAAGAAATGAATATACTAGATATAATGCTTTCTAATGAATTTTGTTATAATATTTGTGTAGAGCAAATTTCTATTTTCAAATGATCCTAGGTAAAGAAATGGGTATTAGATTTAATTTGCAAAAAGTGGAAAGAGTATAAGCACATTCTAAAATGCAAATACTTTTTGCCCGTACACACAATGGAAGAGATAATAAAAAATACTTCTCCTAGAATTAGATCAAGTGCACAATGGAATGCACTTGTAGATTTTGGTTCACCTGTGAGTGCAAGGTATAAAAAATGTTAAACTGTTAAGTTTCTAACTGAAATATTGTAATATGTAATATGATTATTATATATGTAGATTTGTTTTGAACGAGAAAAGGTTGCAAGGTCTTATCAGCATACTCCACATACATCACGGTCTAAAAGTTTTGCAAGAAATAGAGATAAATATGTAAGCTAATAATTTTTTATTTTGTATTTATTACATATAATTAGTAGTTATGCTGTAAACACACTTCATATAAGGATGATTTATAATTTACGCTAATAGGAAGAGGAAAATGAAAAAGAGCTTGTGCTAATTAAGTTTTTCTCTATTACACACAAGCGCAAGGATGAAACTTTTATTAATGACATCTCACAACAACTTGTGGTATGTGCTTTATTATGCATTGCAATCACTAGTTTTGTGCATTACTATTATTTTTGAATATTCTATATTTTTGTATTATATTTGTAAGATTTTGCAATCACTTGTGTTGTTGAACACATGTTTACTTTAGAATCTTCAAACACTATAGAAATTAAGCAAGAAGTATATGATGAAATTTTGGGATTAGATAAGTATGGTAGATTATGGGGTTATGGACTTGGAGTGACATCAAAGCAACTTTCTAAATGTCAATCCAATGTGGGATCAAGTGATAGAGAGAAAGTTGAATTTTTGAAGGGGAAATTTGATGATATGTAAAAAGAATATGAACACTTCAAGAAAGATCATGAGGAGAGATATAAACACTTGAAGAAACATCATGAGGATATGAAGAAAGATAATGATAGGATGGTGCAATATATTTCTAACATGGGAAAAAAGAAAGTAAAATGACTGAAATATTAAAGAGGTTGGTTTCATCTCAAATAGTAGAAGTGACAAACGTGGAGAAATCTATTTCTTTACAAGATCAACAAAACTTTGGCTTATCCACATCTCAAATATGCATTTAAATCAATCTCTAGCCTTGTTATAGTGATGCAACACATTTTTAATGAAACATGTGAAGTCTGTTTTGAATTAGCCCTTGTATAATATTAAAATTTGTGATTTTGCTTCTTGTATTATAATATTTGCATTAGTAAAATTTTTATTTGGGGATTTCTAGTGTTTGGAGTTATATTTTTAGTTGGTATGTGCAATTATATTATTGATGCAGCTTTGCTAGTGATTATGAGTGTTACCTATTGTATTTATAAATTTATGCTTGTTTCATCAACCCCTATCCTTATGGAAATTAAGTACTTTGAAGTTGAGTCAGTAAGCTATTCGATAAAGCTTGATAGCAGTAATTATAGGGGAAAAAGAAAAACAACAAACTTACATTCTATGGTGAACAATTATGGATTGCCTTGCCATCCCTTTATACTTACTTTGTGTTGTGTTTTATACTAGAAAAGAAAAAAACAAAAGTTGATTTACTACTACCACTTTATTTATTATGTTTGTGTTTTTTTTTTCTATGTTTTCTGTTGGGTGGAGGTTAATAAATTAGGCATGTTGTTAGCTACCTTTTACCTTATTCTTTTAGACTGTAAGTGCATAGATCATTCAGAAGTAATATAATACTAAGTAGAGGATTGTTCCCATGAGGAAGGTGATTCTAAGTACCAAACAATTAAATTTGCTATTATTTGGTTGAAAGAAATTGATTTAGCTATAAATTAATTAAGAATGAAATGCTTAAGTTAAATTCCATGATGATTAACTTAGAGAATGCCACCTCAATTAATTTACTATGAATTTTTTAGAGTATTGATTTAATTTAAGTTCTTCCTTGATTAATGGTCGGATTTTCCTAATTTAAGTTTTAATATTTCTCAAGCACTAAAATTAATATTGAATTTAATCTTACGTCTACTTTCGTGATCATAATAAGTTAAATCAATTTATTGAGCATTATGAGAATCTTATATTAACATCTTAAGTATTTACTTTATTTCTAAGTGAAAACTTAACTTAAGATTATTACTTTTTTGGACTAATATTAAGCTTCCACTTTTGTTTCATCATATAACATCTCAATTCAATTGATTATTGGCCAAGTAATTAAAGTATTAAGATTATAGATAACAAATTAATCAAAAGATAAACTTAATTAAAGCAAATAAACATTAATCATTCCATAGTAATATTAATATAAAGGTCCAACCTAAATAAAAGTTTAGCTACTCATACTTGAAATTAAAGCAAGAAAATAATTAAAGATAATAATTGAAAGCATTGAAAATTAAAGAACAAGAAATATCAAACTTTAATTCTTCTTTAGGTTGAAGAAGAACTCCAATTGGAACTTGAATCTCTTCTTGAAACTAAACTTTACTCTTTCTCTCCAAAGAAGTTATAACTCTAAAATGAAGTTGATTTTATGGATGGATGAAGATTAATTCATTGATCATATAATGGATGATTGAATACCCCTCAAGCTTTGAGAATACTTGCTTATATAGAGATTTGAAGGCTTGCTTTTGATAGTGGAGAAACTATTTTAACTCATTCCCTTAACACATGGATTATTTTGCTCTTTAAATCTGGTTACCAAACTCCTTTTTACTTCCACTGAATTGGCTTTTAATGCTATGGTCGTGGCCTAGTGGGAATGTGCTGTCTTGTCATCTTTTTGATTACTTTTTGTCTCCTATTGGCGTGTCCTTTTGGATGTCATGACTGTGGCTTTGATCTACCTTCTGTGACTCTGTTCTTTTCTTTTTAGACAACAAGCATTTCTATCTCACGGTTGTGTCTTATTGATTACCACGGTCGTGGGGTTTGCAAATGATTATGGAATTTCATCTTCTTTTGTTCATTTTTTAGGCAGTAATGTTTTCATTACCATGGCCGTGGCTTATACAAATGCCATGGTCATAGGTTTGATTTGTCTTCTGGATTTTTTTTGTTTTTATTTTGGCATATTGAATTCAAATTTTAGGGTTGTGGTGACCAATAGCCACGGGTGTGACATTCTTATTTATTTATTTTTCTTACATTTTCATATGATTTTCAGTTAAAATCTTGTATCTTGATCTTCCATGCTAAAATGAGGGGAATCCTAACTTTCATCAAAGTAAATTTATCAAATTCAATTGAAAATAATTTAAAATAACGTTAGAATAACCCAAAATATTAGTCAAGATTCAATCCTATCACATGTAGGTATATTTAGAGTTTTGAGGTTGCATAGAAATATGAATGGATGTGGAGTTAGATTAAAAGTGTTTCAATTGGTGCGGTGGCTTTTATGGTTAAAGTTCATAAAAATTTTAGGTTATTACATGGAAATGGCTAAAGTAGGTTGTTGTCATTATTTTATAATAGTTTATTAATCAAAATTTTCTGTAATATTTTATTATTGATTTTGAATGCAATTTGAGTAACTATTATGTTATATTATTTATTTCACTATTTCTTGTTCAAATAAAAATATGCTCTTCTTACATGATTCTTAATCCTACATATGTTAATAAATTTTAGCCTTGTACTTCTAAAAGAAAAACATCATCAAATGAGCGATTCTAGTTTCATACAATAAATCTTCCTTGTGAATGAAGACTAAAAACAGAACCATACCATATAATGTAAGGTATTATATTAATGTTCTTGCTCAATTATTTTTATAAGTTTTTCAATTGATTTAGTATAATTTGTTTCTTTTACTTAAATTATGATTTTTCTAGGCATGATTTCTTTAAACTAACATTTTATATTTTTATTTTTTTTATAGGTTGATGGAGCTTTATAGATATTACATTAGACAATAAAATTTGAAATTACTTGGACTAAGTAAAGGAACATAAGATATTTTTTTTAGTTGATGTTTATGTGACATCTTGATATTTTTTTTTACTTTATTTTCACTAATCAAATGAATTTTATTTGATAATTTGACAGTTTAAGATAATAAATTTATGTTTTCTAATGAATTGATATTATAATTATTGTGTATTTGTAAAATCTTTAATTTCATTGTTTATGATTATGCGGAAGAAAAAAAAACACAGTAATATTATGATTTTTTTAATAGACAGTAATATTATGATTAATTTGAAATATTAAGAACATAGACATCTAAAATAAATATTGATGAAATTTAAAATATAACTATGTTTTAAATAGCATATTAATACCATGACATTTTAAAATGTATTGTTAATAATTTACTGACCTTTTCATTATGTTATTAAATTAGTAACATATTTATTTGTGTTGTTAAATTATATTTATTGATGTTTTTATAAGTATTGTTAATAATTTTATTTACCAACACTTTCAATGTGTGCAAATACTTACCAATGTTTTAAATTTACGTTGCTAAATAATAATTTTCAACGCCAATAAATGTGTCGGTAGTATAATTTACCAGCATTTCTTTTTCTATTGCTAATAATTGTCTACACTTGAACATTGCGTTGTAAAATAAAAATTCAACATGCAAATTAAAAGTGTTGGCAGGATAATTTTACCAACGTTCTATATACATCATAAAATTTACGGATGCTTAAATATTGTGTAGCAAAAATATCATTCCCGACGCAAAGAAAAGCATCGAGAAAAAATTTACCCATACAAATTTTTGCATTTTCAATATTTAAAGGATGATGCTGCATTTAAAAATGTTTTTTGTGACAGACATTTCTATGTGGGTAAAGAATTTAGCAATGTTTTTTTGCGTTGATAAATATTTTTTTTTTCTTTGGCGTAGACCTAGTTTAAAATTTAAAAAAACATTTAAAATTTTCTAAAAATTGTTTGGTGTTTTTTTAAAAATAATATATCATGTAAATTTCTCGTAACTGTATCAATTTTTTAAAATTTTTTTATACCATAGTTTTCACGTTAAAAAAAAACAATTTTTTGATCTCCCTTTCAATATAAGAATGCAACTCTTTTTCTTTCTACTCTATAACTCTCATCTATATCTATGTGTGCGTTTCTCTTTTCTAGTTTCAAAAATCTAATAAAAATAATGTTAATTCATAATTTCTAAAAGGAATGAAGTTTAGAAAGGGATATTGAAGAGATAAAAAGAAAAAAATATATACTTTATTTCAATTATAAATATAATATTACTTTTAAATTTTATTTTGATTAATGTATCTCACTTGGGTATAATTATAATTCAATTTAAAAATTGGAATAAAATTAAAAAAGTTTCAGACAAAATTGAAAAAACAAACAAAAGTTTTGAATTGTTTTGATCAGTTAAGCCATCATAATTAACTATTATCAACAAATCTAATGTTTATGGAAATTCTAGGAAATATATTATTAATTAACATTCCAATATTTTTTCCCATTGCTTAAAGTTTATAAATTGGTATTAGGTATGTAATACATAGTAAGTGGATGCCATTATCAATATCATCTTAATTATGCTTAGTTTATCACTAATCTATTTCAGCTTCTCTGTGGTCCAAACAAGCTATAGATAGAAAGTTAATTGCATTTTATTCTTTTCCACATACATACACACACACACATATATAATTAGTTTTTAGTAAAGTAGTACCTATTTGATTGAGGAAAAGAAAGAAATTTTATTTATAAAATTTTTCAATTTTAGTATAAAAAATAATTTACTTTAATAAAATAATAGGTGAATATTGATCCATAACATCACTTTGTTTTGGCCAATCATCCATAACATCACTTGATAATGCTATAGTGGACTAGTGGTCTTAGAAAATAAGTAAATGACATTGCTAACTTGTGATTGTTATGAGACAAACCGCCATGACAACACCTACAATTCTGTCAATTTCTAATTGTTTTTGGTCTTTTTCTACACAGAGAAAAAAAAAAGAGGTTTTATTGTGAATTTATATTGCTTTGGATAAAGTTGATAAGTATTTTAATGATTAATTATATCTTTTTTTTTCTTTTAAGAGATTTCCATTTTTGCTATTTGAGCCAACTTTAGGAATATAAAATGCTAAAACCCATTAATAATAGATAAAATGGTTGTCAATTTATATTATTGGAGAGGGTGTTTCGATGGAAGAGTATTATTAAATATTAACCTACTTGGCTTCATAAAATATTAACCCACTTTATTATTTATTCTAATTCTCTTTTTCAAGTAAAAAAAATAAGATATGATTATTATTCTAATTCTCTTTTTTCAAGTACAAAAAAGATATGATTATTACTAAAAGAAACCACTCGTAATTAAGTTGATTTAAACAAATGAAAATTGATTAATAATTTGGAGCCATATAGTGATGATTATTAAGTATAAACATTTTAAATTTATGATTATCATAAATTTAGTATATCATATATATGTTCATCATTAAGTATATCATATAATACGTTTATCATAATATAAAAATTTTCATATTCACATATAAATTGACATAGTATTAAAAAATTTCATATTTAAATATTATAATATTTTATAATAAGATATGACTAATATATTAACATATTTTTAAATTGATTCAAAAGTTTGTTGATCATAATGAATTACCAAAATATTAATTTTTAATTCTATTACTTTAAATAAAAAGAAAATTTTGGAAAATAATTGAAATTATTAATTATATAAAAAGAATAGTTGAAATTTTATTATTCGTTAATTTTTTTGTATAGAAAGAAAAATTATAAATTTCCCTTAAAATAATATGGGTAAATATAAAAATAGTAAAATAACAAATAAATATATTAGAAATTAAACTTAGTACAATAAGAATATCTTTAAGTAGGTTAAAAACATTTTGTTTACTTATATTAGATGTATTCTCTACCTTTTAGCCTTCAATATTCCACTTAAAAAGTGGATAAAAGATCTATTAAAAATAAAGTCAAATAATATAAAACTCTAAATATAAATATAATTAATGGCATATTCATTTTATATTATTTTCAAGATAATTAAATTTATATTGTCAATTTAAAAGTTAAAATAAAAAAGTAAAAAAATTTGAAAATCACTATTTTAATAATTATGATTCACAAAATTCATTAAAAGTTAAAATAAAAATTTATAAGTCACTCTTATTGAATATATGACTTGTAGCATTTTAATGGTAGTAACAGCAACAACAATAATAGTTCATGAGTTAAAAAAAATAAATAATCAATTAAAGATAAAATATAAGAACTCATGAGTTAAAAGGGGAAGCAAAATTAGTTAATCAATTAATAGGTTTCAAATAGTATATTTTTATATATATAAAAAAAAGAGTTAATAACATCCTAAAATTTAATTATTTTTATAAGAAAAAAAAAAGAAATAACACTTTATTAATTTAATTAAAATATCAATGACAGGATAATATTTTTTTAAGAATAAATTATTTATTATTATTGGTATTGAAATTTTTATATAATTTATCAATACATATATTAATCTAAAATTAATAAATTATTTATAATATACAGATTAAAGGAATAAAATTAATAAATTATTTATAATCTAATTTATAGCTATACTTTTTCTTAATTAAGTCGAGAATTGGTTGATCGAAAAAATATCAAAATTTTAATTTTAATTTTATTGTTTTGATCAAAATGAAAAAAAAACAATTGAAATTAGTACTTTAAATATACTTGTTAATTTTTTTAGAGAGAAAAAATGTTATAAAATTATCAGAAAATAACTTAATTAGTGATCATAACTTAAATAAAAATAATTCAATAACTTAATAAGTGATCATAATTAATCATTTTTTATCTTTACTAGCAAGTCTCAAAAAGGAAAGCAGTCTTCATTTAGCGGTGGTGACGAATGTGATGGATGTAGCAATAAATTAAAGAATAAAAATATATATTTATGGTGGTATATGAGAAGAAAGTGCATTTTAAAAATTGAGTTGAAGTATATTTGTTTTATGGTTTGGAGGCAGATATTTATTTATCCAAAATTTGTAATATGTTGCTTTAGTGTATTACAATTCCTTCATGGGACCATTGACGTAGGTCTATTAATTCATTAGGTTGAGAATAATGAAGATTACAAGTAATCCTTTAAATCTAGTCTATAAATTCAAATAAAAATTAAATAATAACTATTGTAATAAATCTCTGTGTAATTATTTGTTGTTCTTTAAAGTTTATTCGTTGAACTATGCTTGTAATTTCTTTATCAATAATGGAAAATTTGTTGCTTCCATGAATATCGGAAACAAATAAATAAATAAAAAGAAATACAAGGAAAGAAAAAGGATAAAATTAAAATTTCAAAAAAAGTATGATTTTTTTTAGATATTTACTATCACAAGAAATATTATTTTTCATGGCTCTTTTAATATATATATATATAACTTATTTAAATAAGTTATATATATAACTTATTGCTATTTGAAATCTTAAACATCAATTTAAAAGAAAAATTTTATAAGAAAATTTGACCAATGACCACCATTTGGCTCGGATAGTCACCGATACCTCGATTCGCATGCCTCTTCGATCACTAGGACACATTTTTTTAGACTTTCAGACAGCTTTAGAGAGATTTAGACACCATTTCTAATATTTTAGAGACTTTTTTTATAATTTTTAGCTAAAATATATTGTTTTTATTTTAAATATCCATTTTCCATCAAATCAAGGCCATTAAATCCTTTCTTGTGCACATTCTAGACTTTCAGACAGCTTCAAGAATCCTTAATCGACCAAGCTTTCTTCAAGTCTTCAAGCTTCAAGAATCCTTAATCGACCAAGCTTTCTTGAAGTCTTCAAGCTGTTAGGTGGAATTAAGGTCTAGAATGTGCACAAGAAAGGTATGTATTTTAAAACCTTTTTTTCCTTTTGCACAAGTAGATTATTGTTTTTCTTAAATAAACCTAGAATCCAGTTTAGGTTTGCATGATATTTTAGTCTTAATTTTATTTCAATGTAGAAAAATATTTAGATTAAAATTATAATTCTCTAAAAAAAACCTATAATCAGACTTAGGTTTAATTTAGTTTTGATATTTAAAATTAACCTAAAAATCAAACTAAGGTTAGTAATCTTTCTAAAATTGACCTAAAATTGAACTTAGGTTAAATTAATATTTTCTTAAATAAACCTAGATCAAAATTAGGTTTAATTGTATTTCTAAAGTTAACCTAAATCAGTAATTAGGTTAAAATTAGATTTTATCTTAAGTTAACCTAGAAATAGACTTAAGTTAAATTCCTTTTTTAAAATTAAACCTTAAATCAGAATTAGGTTTAGTCATATTAGTTTTCATTAAAATTAAACCTTAAATCAGAATTAGGTTTATTCATATTATGTTTCATTAAAATTAAACTTTAAATCAAAGTTAGGTCTAATCATATTATTTTTCATTAAAATTAAACATTAAATCAAAATTATGTTTAATCATATTGTTTTTCATTAAAATTAAACTTTAAATAAAAACTAGGTTTAATCATATTGTTTTTCATTAAAATAGACCTAGAATCATACTTAGGTTTAATCTATTAGCAATCAAGGAATAATTTTGAACTTAGCCTAAAAGCATATTTTGGTAAACACATTTGAATATTGAATGTCACATAAAATTGGAATTAGCATTCAAACCATCATATCTCAAACCTAAAAATAATTTTAGGTTCATAATCAATTCTAAAAACTTAGAAACAGAATTAGATTTACACCAAAGCCTTAGGTCAACTAAAACCATAACTTTAGGTCAACTAGGATCCTAAACTTAAGTTACCAAATATACGTACCTACCTTTTTCTCCACTTTCACAAGTGGATTCAAGCTATTTAAGCTCTGATTCCTATTCACAAAGATATGTTGGCTTGCTTGGAATCTAAATCCAAGTGATCAAGCCCAACAAACCTAACAAACTTAGGTTTATTTCCCTTGTTGTGTTTATATCATTTTGGTATTTATTTTATAACTTACATATGTGTTGTTCTTATTTTGTGTTTCGCTGTGGAATATGTGCCTACACTAATACCCATAAAGGTTAGAGTTATGATCCTCTCATTTGGATTTTGAAATGTAAACTCTAAGTTACTTTGTTTATTTTCCTTTAAGTATTTTATGGATGTCTTGCATTATAATTATCCATACATTTTATAATTGTTATTCATAATATAAATGTCATTCATGAAATTAATGTTGTAAATCATTATTTAAATAAGAGCTAAGCTTATTTACTTAAAGTTAAAACCTAGTATCAAGTTAATCATTTGGATCTACCAGTGTCATTTTCTAAAATTGGAGTCACAAGAAGTTTTATTTTATAATTTTCTCTCTTAAATAAAAAATTACAGTGGTGGCTTATCAAACTCATGCTTACCAAACTGAATAAAGATCGAACGAAAAAATTTTGTGTGAAACTAAACCCAAATGAGCATTTTGCTTCCTTTGCGGATTGGATTGGTACTTGAGAGAGAGCTCACACCTATAGATGTACTTTTTGATTCGTTAATAAAAATTTATATTGCATTAAAAAAGAATATCTTTAAGTAGGTTAAAAAATCTTTTTGTTGATATTTGGATGTATTCTCTATCTTCTAGCTTTTGATATTCCACTTAAAAATGGATTAAAAATCTATTAAAAATAAAATAAAATAAAATAAAAATAATATAATTAATAGCATATTCATTTTAGATTATTTTCAAGATAATTAAATTTTTATTGCCAATTTAAAAGTTAAAATAAAATAGTAAAAAAATAAAATTCTAAAAATTCACTATTTTAAAAATTATGACTTATAAAGTTCATTAAAAGTTAAAATAAAAATAAAAAATAAAAAATTTAAAAGTCACTCTTATTGAATGTGTGACTTGTAGCATTTTAATTGTAGTAGTAGTCTTAGTAGTAATAGTAATAATGGCTCATAAGTTAAAAAGAAAATTAAATTAATTAATCAAATAATAAGTTTCAGCCAATATATTTTCGTAGAAAAAGATAAAAAGAAAATGAGAGGAAGTATCATACAATTTATTTAAGAAAAGAAAGAAAAATCATTTTATTAATTTTATTAAAATATCAATAATGGAATAATATTTTTAAGAATAAATTATTTATTATTGTTGTTGTTATTAAAATTTTTATATAGTTTATCAATACATACATTAATCTAAAATAAATAATTTATTTATAATATAAAAATTTGTTGGCCTTATGGATTGCACCTAGGGGGGGGGGGGGGTCCTATTTAGTATGCAATGGGAAATTAAAAAATTTGATAAGAAATAAAAAAGAAGTTTGAGGGAAGAAGAATAAACAGTAAGATTTATTGTGGTTCGAGTGTTAACTAACCCTAAATCCACTCTCCAACCTTAATTGAATATTTTACTAATCTTAGAGTTTTGCAAGCTCACTCTTAACTTGGTGTTTAAAGTTCACAATGAACTTTTTATTTTGTGAGCTAACATAAAACTTAAACAAGAGTTTTCCTAAGGCTAACTCTCAAATTCTTAATAAGTATTTTTCCCAAAAGCTAACACTCAAACATTTTTATAAGAGTTTTGTTTTAGGCTAATTCTCAACCCAAGTGTTTAAGGCTCAAACTCAACCTTGCAATAGTATTTTAAAGCTAACACTCAACCTTACATGAAGAATAAAAAGGTAAAGACTAAAGAATTAAAATTACAAGAGTTTGGACACTATACGCACATTCTTCATCACTTGGAGTCTTATTTGAGGTTATATTTATAGGCCTTAAAGCAATTTTGCCCGTTGGTGAAGTAGGTAGAAAAGTCCAACTCTAACAGCCATAAAATCTTTTTAAATTTCTATGTCAGACAGTTATTGCGGTCGTGCACTTCATATTTTGAATGACTACTTGACAAGTGACATCTTTTGGTTAGTTCTTCAACTATCTGTTGAAGCCCACCAATGGCTATATGAATCTCATAGTCGCGCTCATCTCAACAGCAGTCACGATCTTCATATTGCTGTCAAATTCTTCACCATGATGGCTTCTGGAGTCAAGTTTTATGTATGTCGTAGTCATGCCTACTTGAGCTCACTGTTAGATGGAACACTTCGCTTCAAGAAAGTCACTGTTATGTCCACTGTGATCTTTATTGTGTGTTTTATGTTCTGGTAGTAGGCGCGGGGGCCTTGGGTACGGTTGCAAGATGAGTTATGAATAGTTATGTAAATAGTGCATATTTTTAGAGTAGTAGTCGTGAAGCCCTTGGGTGCGGTTGCTATCTTTGTTTCGTAGTTGTGACAACTTTGGGTGCAGCCGTGAGATCCTTCTTAGAGATCGCTACACCTAGTTTAGAGACCATTACAGACAAGTTTTTCAACACAACTAAAAACTTCTAATTTCTTGCATTTCAGCTCATTCTAAGTTATTTTCCTGCCATATAGATACTCAATGAAGCCATTAGAACATCTACATTTGTTTGCCAAGATTAAAATCAAGATTTACCTAAACCTAGGTCAACAATCTCCCCCTTTTTTTATTTTGACAATCAAATTGAATTTGAAATAAAAATAATCAAATAAACGATTAACATAAAAATATGCAGTAATTCCCTCATAATTAAAAAACATATGAAATCATAAAAGCTTTAAAATTAAGCTCCCCCTGTCAAAATGAAAGATTGCAAAAGATGATTTTAAATTCATCACATTCTCTCCCCCTTTGACAAAATTCAAAAAGTGGGGTGGAAAGACGAGATGCAGTCCTATAATTAAATAGAGAGTATAAAAATGAGGAAACTATCAAGATCAAAATCAATATTGGTGATTAAGTTTATATAGGAAATTAAAATAAATAGAAATAGTCAATAACCATTTAAAAAGTGAATCAAGGATATTTTTAAAATAAAATTAAGACAAATCTTAGTTGTATACTTAGTTAAAAAAAATTAAAAAAATCAATTATTATAAAACATCAGATGTTGAAAATTACTCCCCCTCAATTAATGATCTGCCCTTTAAGAGATGAGAACTTGGAAACAATTATCCACATAATTCTAAATGAGTTAAATTTTCTTCTCTTTGGTGAAGTCACATTAAAAGGATTAAAAATATATAATGCAAATAAAATCAACATTGAAAATAAAGATTAACTTAATCATCAATAAACTTAAGATGTAAGCCAAATAATTGAATTAATCACAAAATGAATTTTCAATACAAATGCCAAACATAACAAAACAAAAGAAATTATAACTAAAGGACATGAAAAATAAAATGATGTAAGGCAAAAATTGTACCAATTTTCAATGTCAATTGCCTTACTATTGGCATTGTTGAGCTTGGTTTGATGAAGTGCTCATCCTCCTCCATCTTCATGCCATTTGCCCTTGTCAACTAGGGGGTCCTCCAAAGCTTCATCACTTGAGGACTTGAATTTCTTCTTCTTGGCTTTCCCCCTTTTTTTCTTCTTGTAGGAGTTGCAATAGGATGGCGAAGGAGATTTTTCTTTCTTTCTTCTCTTCATGATCTCCTTTACCCTTCTTGAAAGGATTAACAACTCCTCTTTTTCATCTCCACTAGAAGAGTCACTTGCACTCTCACTTTCATATTGGTCTTGCACTCTCACTTTCATATTGTTCTCTAGTAGAGGTTTTGAGAGCTTGCATCTTCTTCTTCTCCTCCTCTTCTTACTCTTCTTGAATCTTTATTTTCATCTCATGTGTGAGTAACTTCCTAATGAGGACATTCGTTGGAAGCGTGCTTAAATCATGTACTTCCTCAATGGATGCTACTCTAGATTCAAAGTCCTTCTTTGGAAGAGCTCTAAGGATTTTGCTGTTAATGTCTTCCAAAGGTAGACTTTGCCGAATTTCTTCAAATTATTGACAATGGCAAGAAGTCGGTTGGTCATCTCTGTGACATCTTTATAGGGCTTCATTTGGAAGAGCTCATACTCAAGTATAAGCATTTAGACCTTCATGGATTTTACTTGATTGCTACCTTCATGATAATTCTCCAAGGTCTTCCAAATGCTATAGGCATTTGAGCATCCAAGAACTCTTCCACATTCTTCCCTTGACAATGAGCTTAAGAGAATGTAAGCAACCTTTTTGTCTCTCCCATTGTTTCTTCTTTGTTCTTCATTCCACTCTTCCTATAGAATTTCTTTTTCCACACCATCAACCACTCTTGTAGGAGGCTTTCACTCTTTTTCAATATAGATCCATAAGTTTGAAGGACCACTATCAAAGTCGAGCTTCATCTTGTACTTCCAAATAGAGCATTTAAAGCCTTCAAAAAATGGTTGAAGACCATTTTCCCATTCATTTGCCATCCTCGATCTTCAATCATATAATGAAGCTTGAATGTGATTGTTTGGCTTTGATATCAATTGTTGGCCCTATGGATGGAACCAAGAAGGGGAGTTGAATTGGTGCTATTGGATATGCAATGGGAAATTAAAAATTTTGCTAAGAAATAACAAGGAGTTTGAGGGAAGAAGAATAAACACTAAGATTTATAGCGGTTTCTGGTGTTAACTAACCCTACATCCACTCTCCAATCTTAATTGGGTATTTCACTAATATTGGAGTTTTGCAAGCTCACTCCCAATTTGATGTTTAAAGCTTACACCGAAAAACCTAAATAACATTTTTTCTAAAGCTAGCTCTCAAACACTTAACAATTGTTTTTTTTCAAAGGCTAACACTTAAACCTTTTATAAGAGTTTTATCCTAGGCTAACTCTCAATCCTAGTATTTAAGGCTCATACTAAATCTTACAATAGTATTTTAAGACTCACACTCAACCTTACAATAGTTTTTAAGGCTAACACTCAACCTTATAATAGTTTTTTAAGGCTAACACTCAACCTTACATGAAGAATAAAAGGGTTAAGGCTCAAGAATTAAAATTACAAGAGTTTGGACACCATAAGCACATTCTTCATCATTTGGAGTCTTTTTTGAGGTTCTATTTATAGTCCTCAAAGTAATTCTGCCCATTAGTGAAGTAGATAGAAAATTCCAACTCCAACAATAACAAAATATTCTTAGATTTTTGTGTTAGACAGTTGTCGCATTCACAAGAGGCTCTTTTGCGGTCGCGCACACCATATATCTAATGGCTACTTGACACGTGGCATGCTTCAGTTGGTTCTTCAACTATCCGTTGAAGCTCGTCGATGGCTATATGAATCTCGCAATCGCTCTCATATAAGTAATAGTCGTGATCTTTATGTTGCAATCAAAT
Organism: Garcia nutans; assembly: GCA_947685225.1. Classification (NCBI taxonomy): domain Eukaryota; kingdom Viridiplantae; phylum Streptophyta; class Magnoliopsida; order Malpighiales; family Euphorbiaceae; genus Garcia; species Garcia nutans. Next base: position 37,481,905 of record CANTUV010000033.1, on the reverse strand, counting down.
TCTTCACTGTGATGGCTTCTGGAGCCAGGTCTTATGGCCTACTTGAGCTCATGGTTGGACAGGACACTTCACTTCAAGAAAGCCACTGCTACATCCACCACGATCTCTACTGTGTGTTTTTGTGTTCTAGTAGTGGTCATGGGGCCTTGGGTGCTATCGCAAGATGAGTTATGAATAGTAACATGAACAGTGCATATTTTCATAATAGTGGTCGCGACTCCCCTTGAGTGCAGTCGCTATCTTTGTTTCGTGGTTACAACAACTTTGGTTGCAGTCGCGAGATCCTCCTTACAAACCATTACACCCTGTTTAGAGATTATTATAGATAAGTTTTTCAGCACAACTTAGAACTTTAAGTTTCTTGCATTTCAGTTCATTCTAAGTTATTTGCATATGATATAGACACTCATTGAAGCCATTAAAACACTTCAATTTATTTGCTAAGATCAAAATCAAGATCAGCCTAAGCCTAGATCAATAAAATTCAATAACTAAAATTAATAAATTATTTATAATCTAATGTATAGACTTTTTTGAATTAATTTGAGAACTGGTTGATTGCAAGAACATCAAAATATTATTTTTAATTTTATTTTTTTTGATCAAAATGAAAAAATAAGAAAAAATTGAAATTAGTATCTTTTTTATTAATTACTTGTGGGAGAGGGAAGACACCGACACTCGAACTTGAGATCTAATTAAGCGAAAGCAATACACGCTCCTAGCTATTTTTATGAAAAAAAAAATGTTAATTGTACTTTTTGATATATTTAGAGACAATTAAATTATTGATATTGTAAATATAAAGAAGATAGAGAAAGATAAATATTCTTTCTTTATTTTAAATTATTTCTCATACACCACCCATAATAAGTATATATAGTGGTGTAAGTAGACTTTAAATAATAATAAAAAATTATAATTATCATGAAGTTAATCTTAATCTGAATATAATAAAGTTAATCATAATCTTGATAAGATAAAATTAATCCAATTAAGTAGTCATCTAGATATTTCTATATTTTCTAATAGTGGAAAGAATTTTTTTTTTATTTTTTATTTCTTAATTTTTCAATTTTTAACTATTTTTCAAATAAAAAATAAAAATAAATGACAAAAAAAATGAAAAAGAGTGTATAAAAATCAAAGTGGAAAACAAAATTCCGCATTTTTTTAAAGAACGTGTTTTCCATTTAAAAAATAATTAAAATTAATTTTCTAAAATTTAACTATTGATTAATAAATATAAAAAATTAATTTCTAATTTTTAAACAGAATTTTTTTTAATTAAATAAAAAATTTTATTTTCTATTTATTTAGATTTTTTTTAAAAACAAGAATTATTTTCTATCACTAAATAACCCCTTACTGTCATAAGAAACATTATTCTTTGTGGCTCTTTTAATATATATATATATATATATTATGGATATAGATATAGATATAAATAATGTATTTAAATAATTTCAATCACCAATTATAAATATATGATAAATTATTCTTATTTGAAATCTTCAACGTCAATTTAAAAATAAATAAAGGAAAATTTTAAAAGAAAGTTTGAGATTAATTATTTATTAATAAGTTGAACCAATAATTGAATTGAACGATAATAAATAAATTAAATTTGAAAATTTGTATAACTTAGTAAATATAAAAGATTAAAGAAATACAATATATAAATAGTAAATAAGCTATATATATATATATATATATATTGTAGCGGGCTGTGGACACCGCCATTTTAGAATGTATCATGTGGTTGGATTGTGACTTAAAAAAGTTTGGAAGGCAAGAACTATCTTTTACTTATGAAAAATAGAATCCAAGTTTTTAACTGTATTAAAATTCTTTTTAATTAAAAAAAATTGAATCTAAATTTATTATAAATTAAATTAGAAAAATTGCTAAACTTACCGTTATAAATAAATTTCCACCTTAATGGGCATTCGTGTGCATAATTTATGTCTTAATTGCTTATTTTTATTTTTTTTATTATATTATTTATTGAATTGCCATCAACTTAATTTTGCTATGCTTTTTTTTTAATTTTATATTTATTGGTTCATAGAGCTTTGAATTTAATATACTCCAACCCTTTATATAGAATGGGTACATATTCCCTTTGAGCATCAATTTTTTTTTTCTTTCATCATATTGAAAATCATACCCATCAAAACTTAATTTTAAGTGTAGTTTTTTAATTTATTATTAGTTTCAGTACGATTACTAAACTTCAATTTTTATCAATAAAATTATTCAATTTTCATTTCAAAAAGATCAAATTTACTATATTTTATTTTAGAGGAAATTATCGTTAGATTTGATAAAATTCCAATGAGCTTTGTAAAATGATAACCAAAGTAAAAGTGAAACACAATATCCTTCCTCAAAATAAACAAAAAAAATCTCAATATAGTTAATTATTGGTTGTTACTCTGATAATTATATCTTTTAATAAGAGTTCTTTTTTTTGTTAATTAGGTTTTAGATAATGTTTCTAAATTTATAATCTCACAATTATTTTAAATAAGGTTTTTATCTTTTTATATTGCTATTTTAATTGGTTAATAAATAATTTTGACAGGGTTTGTTTTATAAAGAAAAGTTCATGATGTAAAAAGCAACAGGATATTATCCTACTATAATATTAAAAGCAAAAGGGTGTTCTCTGAAAGAATATGTAAACGTTATACAAAGTAATTTTCTTGTTTTGGCTTCACAAAAAAAGTTTTTTAAAAAAATCAAATTTCTTATTCAATGTTTTGACAAATTTATGCAAGAATATAATTCAGTTTCAATTGTTGTGTTATGAAATATTTTAGCACTGAAATCTGTTACTTTCATGAAAAGACCTTCCACGAAAAAAAAAACGTATTTGAATGGGGAATTTTAAAATGCATGACATTAAAAATCTTTTATTTTATTTTTATGAATTTATTTAATTTCACTTGTTTATTATGAAAATAAAATTCATAAAGTTGAAGGACATTTTTTATAATAAAAATAATTTATCAAATTTCTTAATAAAAAAAACTTTGTGAAATTAAGTCAAATATAAGGCTGCAAAGTTAACACTTAAAAAGGAGATGGACGGGGCAAAGTTTTCAAGACTTTGATGGTGATGTTGAGCCGCATAATTAGAGATTCTATGTTCATTCACTTCCAAGTCATCTAACGCTTATCCTCTAATTCTTTGATGAACTAAGACACCTTTTTGCAGGGTAATTTTCAACTTTTAGAAATGGTACAAGAGAAAAAAAGGATTTTTGCTTTGTTGAAAAGGGAAGCCATTTTATGTACTTTTCATAAGAATCATGAGAAAATTTGCGTCAATAAGCATTTTTATACAAAGTTCTGTGTATGCAAAGGGGACTAATGCTATTATTTTCCCAGAGAAAGTCGGTAATGTGCTATTGACTAAACCAAATGAAAGAGATAGAAAAGAAAGATATACACTATTCTTATTTTAAATACAAGCTGTTTATATTCTTGTCTTCTGACAAATATTCTCTATCTTGTTCTCCGATCAAGTTTGAGTCATCTCTCGACATTCCTATCAACAATAAATCTAGTTTTACTTTCTTTTACTTCCTGCCGATCTTGAAAGACAGTAACCTAGAGGTAAATTGGAACAAAATAAATCTAGCTGACAAAGATGACAATGTACCATATGTGGATGATACCAAAAACACAAAGGCAGTTGTAATGGAAGTGTTGTCTCATTGAATATTTTCTCCCTGACAAGCATATTAATATCCAAGCGATGAAAAATACATTGGACTCCATTTGGAGACCGGTTAAAGGAATTTGAATAAAAGATTTAGCTGATAATTTATTTATTTTCTAGTTCTTTTATAAATTGGATCTGAATAGGGTGATTAAAAATGAGCAATAGACTTTTGACAACAACATTTTGATCTTTCATAAAATGGAAGTAGGAGACTAGTCTCATCAGATTCCATTGCATATAGTTGATTATAGGTTAGGATTATTCACAATTTGCCATTGGGATGGCAGAGAAGATTGGAATTCAAATTGGCAATCAAATAGGCCATTACTTAGAATCTGACCATAGTGATTTCAATGATGTATGGAGAAATTTCATGATGATTATACTAGCTATGGATGTTTGTAAGCCATTGAAAAGGCAGATTAAATTAAAGAAAGTAGGAGGTGATAATATGTGAGTGAATTTTAGATATGAACACCTCTCTGTGTTTTGTTTTTACTATGGAATGCTTGGTTAATTTGAGAAATTCAGCACAAAACCATGAGGTTGGTATGGAGAATATTGGAAACCCTTTAGACTATGGATTTGAGCACAAAATTGATGATAAGAGAACAAAAGTGGAGCATGGTGGTTAAGCAAATTGCCATCGGACATGGAGCATAATAAAAATGAATGAGAGACAACCTCTAGAAATGCAAAGAATGAAGCAAATAAATCAACCTCGAGTCAAGTAAGATTTGTCCACTTGAATGGTGGCCTGATCAATGGTGAGGAGAATTGGGGTAAAGGAGGAAATCAAGGGGTTCAAAATATGAAAAGTGAGATGACACCAAAAATGATAAGAAATAAGGATCTCATGATGGAAGAGTCAACGATTGATGACTTAGTTATAATAGAGATGAAATAACAATGGACGGTGGATATAGAGGATTCTAATGATAGCTGTGAATTTTGAGCCAAAAAAATGAGCTGTAAATTTTGGGCCAAAGAATGAAGTAAGCCCATATTTTTCAACTAATAGAAAAATGCTATAGGCAAGCTTTGCTATGCATGCTTGCCAATTGTCATGGGCTAGGCAACCCATGCATAGTTTATGAGTTAAAGGAAAAGATAACGCTAGCTGGTATTTTTGGATGGAAGTGACGGTAGATCTAAAAAAGATGAACTAAGTAAAATGACAATTGTGTTTTAAAGGATTGTTTATTGTTGAAAGGAAGAGACATGGCATAGTTTAGCTATCCTTTGGGAAGAAAAATAATCATTGAGTACATTGAGTTATTTTTATTCATATATAAACAACATGATGAAAATCAATGGGATGAAGGAATGGCGCATTATAGGTTTCTATGAAAACCTAGTTCGAAATAGAAGATCAGAATCATAGGATTTACTTCAAAATGAAAAAAAGATAAATCTAGGCTCTCATAGTACCTGATGGTAGATTTCAACAAGTTGTTATACAATCAAATGAAAGGGAAGGATTAAACACTCAGATAAGTTGATTTAGGATTTTGCTGATGTTGTAAAAGAACCTTATACATGGTAGAGGGGTTGTGAGCGGGGATTTTTGCCCCCACTCCCGGTGGAATGGTTCTTGCGACTTCGGCACTGTTTAGGCTCGGGGCCTTAGAGAACACGGACCTAAGTCCGGAAAAAATGGAGTCGCCACCCAGACGGGCTGGGAAAAATGAAAGGTGTGGATGACTTGATTCCTAAGGAATCTCCAACCCCTTAATGAGTTCAAAAAGTTGGGTACATATGGGGAATGTGAGAAATGACCCAGCACCCCCACAACGCCCGGTTCATTGGAACCGGCCTCCTTTACAGGTCTTAATATTATAAAATTCTTAAATATAACAACATTATCCATATTACACACAATAATTAATTGAAAGCATCAATATATTTAAAATTAAAGTAAGGTCCAAGCAAAATAAATAAATGGACACACATTCGAAGATGGAAACATGTCCTTACATCACATACCTAAATAGGACACCCATCGAAAGGTAGAAATATGTCCTTTACTTAGGTTCTAAAATAGAAAAGCAAATTAAATTACATGATATTTAACTAATGAGGTATCCAACAAGTGGAAACATACCTCTTACAACATTTGGAAATCTAAATAAATTGATAAAAGTAAATAACTATTCAAAATAAATAAATCATTCATCAAAGGTATTAAATATCAATAGAAAGTAAACATCCATCCATGATAAATAAAATAAACCAAGCATTGAACTTAAATAAATTAAAGCATATAAAATAAATCAAAACATATCAAATATAGAATTGAATAAGACAAATAAAATTCTAAATTATAGCTACTGTTTCCATTTAGGGTTCTTTATTTCATGTGTTGGGGTTTTGGAATTCATAAAATTAGGCTACTGTGACTTTTATGGAATTAAAATAAATTAAGGTTTTATTTTTTAAAAGGTTGGTAAGGCTTTTTGATTAACCAAATTAAGATTTGAATGATAAAATCATGAAACTAAGGTTTTGGACACTTTAAAATACTTTTGATTTATGATTTTCGGTTATTGCATTGTGTTTTTAAGCTACTATGTAAAGTTGAAATATTTGTGTTTATATGATTTTTAAGGTTTTAAAGGATTATGGTTTATAAAAAATTAGAGTTTAAGGCTTTAAAGGGGTTAGGGTTTTACTATTTTAGGTTTGGAGTTGAGTTAGGGTTTAGTATTTTAAAATTAGGGTTTCGGTGGATGCATGAAGTTTTTTAGGGTTTGAAAATCAATTTGATACTTTTATGGAGTTTTATGAAAATAAACAAATGATTTAAAGTTTTAAACCTTAGAAAAGCTAAATTAAAGATTATGGGATTTTTTTTTCTTTGATAAATTAAGCTACTGTAAATAAAAAAAATAAGAATTTAGAATTCAAACCTTCTTTCATGGGGTTGCACCAAAATTGATTCTTGGATCAACAAAAACAAAGGCAGTTGATACCATTGATGAAATGCTTGAATTATTTTTCAGCTCTCTCGCAAAATCAGCTTAGTTCCACTGCTTTCCTTCACAGATTCGGTTTCAACTTTGTTTCCAATTTCCTCCCTAATTTCTCCTCTCTTCTTTTCCCTCTCTCTGCCTCCTTATTTATAGAAATTTTTTCATGATTTTCCTAGTTACTCACGGCATACCATATTTAATAAGAAAATGAAAAGAAAAATTTGAGCCGAAAAATTTCGCTGGTGAAAAAAAAACTGCTGCGGAAAAATTGCGCTGGCGAAAAAAATTGCCGTAGGAAAAATTACGCTGGCAAAAAAGCTGCCGCAGCTGCGGGCTAGATGGGCCTGCGGGAGAAATGCCCATGGGCCCGCTGAATCGTCGCCGATTTTTATTTTTATTTTTTTGTTTATTTTTATTTTTTATTAATAAAAATTAGATACTAAAGAAAAAATTATTTAATTAAGATAAAAAATTATTTTGGACTAAATAAAATATATTGTACCGGACTGGGTAAAAAATTAAGGGTCTATAGGGGCCATGGATATGAGGCTTGGGCAGATGAGTGTTTTTTATAGGGCTTTGAGTTTGCATGCTTGGCTGAATCAATTCAAAGGAGTAACAGTTTTGAATCTGGATGTAAATAAGTTCAAGTCATTCAACTTTATTCTGAAAATTCCTAAGTCCATGGTGCTAAGAAGGAGATGATTTAAGTTTGAAGATTCATGGACTAAGGTTCCAAAGTGTGGTAAAATTACATAGAGGCTTGGAGGACCTATGATACTGATAATATTGAAAAATTAAGTTGGCTAAGTGTGGAGAAACCCTTGCTTAGTGAGGTAATAAAAGGACGAGTCGAGAGGGAGGATTACAATTTGCAGGAAGAAATTAATAGAGTATAAAAGATGCAGTAATCAAGAATATGCACAATTACTATTGGACACCAGAAGGGAATTAGAAGACTTATTGAAACAAGAGAAGGTCAAATAGTTTTGGTTAAAGGAGGGGATTAAAACTCTAAATACTTTTACAACTCCATTAAAAGTAGATAAAAACACAACCAATTCACACTTTTGAAGGGTGGAGATGAAATTTTCAAAGCATGGAGCCAAGGACCAGAAGAAACCATTGTAGAGTATTACACAAAGCTATTTACATCAGTGGAAACTCTGTATAACCCAATCATTGAGTTGCTTAGTTCAGTAGAAGGGTCTCAAATAGATACAATAAGTTACTCCTACAAGCATTCACACTAGATGTGTAAGACCCGTAGGATCATTAGAATTATTTTAACAAGGTGTATGAATGATAAATAGTATTGTACGAATGATATGCAAGTTATAAACCTAATATATACACAATATATACATAGTATATAGATATATACATAAAATATACCTAACATATATATTTTCATAAAAGACAAAAAGTAAATAGGAAAAGTCAAAAGTTAAAAGGGTAAAAAGGTAAAATGTTAAAAAATAATAAATAAAATAAATTAAAATTAAAATAATTTTAGATAATGAAAGATAATGAAAAAGTGTGATATATAATTAATTAATTAATATATAAATATATGGCTAGGATAGAAGAAAGAATAAACAAGTAAAAAATATCACTTTTCTACATTTACATCTTCATCATACCCGTATCCCACCTTCAACACTAACATTTCATCTTCTTTCTTCATTCTCTACATGAAAAACTATGACTCCTTTGAAAGTAATTCAAGATTTTGATAAGATTTAGTTAGATTATGCATGATTTCTCAAGGAAATCATTAAAGAACCAAAGACATTGGGAAAAGAGGTAGGAAGAGCAGCTTTAAAAGAGGTTAGTACTTGTACATTTCATAATTTATTATTATTCATTTGATTCTTTATGCTTATAAAAGTTTATTGAACTCTGATATTTGAATTGATTGTGATAGATTTGATCACTTGAGTTATTTGAGAAAAAAAATGAATATAGAGTTAAATGAGGAAAGAATTGAGTATGGGTTAATTTATAGTTGTGATTATGTGTGTTAGTGAGGGTTTAAACTTAAAATTATGCTTAAATGAACTTTTGAATTATTAAAGACTTGGTTTAGGGTTATGGACAATTTAGAATTATGAGATAGATATGTGCAAATTAGAGTTTTGATATGGATGATCATAATTTTTGTAATGGGTTGATTTGATGTTGTTTTAATGTATAGGTGATAATTTTATGGTCGGTTGTTGAACATGAGTGACTGTGGATGAAGTTGGGAGTTTATGAGTATGTTATGTAAAATAAGAGTTTTTAATGATGATGCTGATAATTGTCAAAATGAATTGTTTTAATGTTGTTTTGATGTAAATAAAATGAATTTGTGGTTGAATGATGAAATAAATAGGTTGAGTAGTAGTTTAAAAGAAGTAATGGTGAAAATAGGATTTTGGTGAAATTTGATGTAGAATTGATGTAATTGGTATTTGAATGATTAAAGTGCGTTTAAATAAGTTGATAATACTATATTGGAACATATAATGTGGTTTAGGATAGAGTAAAGGGGAGTTATAAAATTAAAGAATTGAAGGACATTGGTGGAAGTTTGAGTTAGAGGATGGAATAGGCTTGAGAATTGACAAATTGAGGTTAGTAAATATTTAAATGATTTGAGATTTTATTAAATATGTTTTGACATATGCATATGTTGTCTTTGAAATGTGGATATTCACATAACCTATGCAATGTGGTATAGTTACGTGATAAATGTCACATTGGGTATTTGCTTAATATAAAATTAATGCTTATGCATTAAGTGTATGAGGCCTGAGAGATAAGCCAGTGTAGAATGGCTATTGCAATGATTATGTATATAATGTTTAAATTATGAAAAATGCTAAAAGTGATTAGGAAAGATGAGAAATGAATAATAAGTAATGTGAAGAATATGTGTGGAAAAATATCTAAATAGTGGAAATTGTAAAAAGAAATTAATAATGTGAGTGGGAAATATGAAAAACGGTAAACTATGATTAAAATTGTGAGAGATGGCTAAATATATGAAAAAAGTTAAGATTGTGAAAAATGATGAAATGTAACATGTAATGTGATGTGTAACATGTGTATGTTTGTGTAAATGTGAAAAATATGAAATGTGAATGAGAATACGAGAAATGGTTATGGAAAAGTTGGAAATGTGATGTGAAAATGATCATAGCATGGTATGATCACTTGGAAATGGAAAATGTATATGAAATGAGGGAATTGAAAAAAGTGATGTAAAAGTTTTGAAAATTAAATAATGAAAGGATTGGTTATGCTAAAGTAATAAAGTATATGTGTGTGTGTGATCCTTGTATAGTATCTTGCTCCAGATAATTACTTTTGGTGCTATTTATATTATTTGCCTTCAGGCTATACACTGGGCGTCACTTATGATATGATGTGCCTTCGGGTTAGACATTGGATATCACTGATATTTGCCTTCAGGGCTAGACACAGAGGCGTCAACAGGAGACGGATGTGATATTTAGATTCCTGGTGTCGTGATAGACCATAACAATGTCTCTAGAACCATAATATTGTATAGGGTTATGTGGGCTCAATGTGTGTGTTTGTAATATGCTTATGTGTATATATGTGTTGTATTGTCGACAATGGTATATGATGAATTTGTTGTGACATGAAAAAGTATGTGAGATGAACTGATGAAAAATGTTGAATAAAGTATGGAGATGGATTGTGACTAAATTATGAGATATTGTGTGTTTGACATTCCTATACAATTACTTGTCCACAAAGAGCTAAGATTGATAATGCACGTGCTGATAGACCTGAGCAGAGCTGGGTCTAGAGATTGAGATAACCCAAGAAGAGTTGGGTCATTGAATTGATATTGTGTATTCTGAACTTGGTAATTATATAGGGGAATTGAGCTAATGAGTATGTGAATGTGTATGTATTTGTGAATTTGGTGATATATTTATACATGATGTGTGTAATAGAAGTTAAAAGAAATTTTGTAAAAATATTGTAAAGCTATAACATGAGAAAAAACATATTAAATGTGTGTGTAATCTGTATTGTTATTTTTAAATATGCATCACTAAACCATAGGCTTAGCGGATAGTGTGAATCGTGCAGGTAAAAGAATTGCAGTGCATAGAGATTTCAGACTGTGTTTGATTTTTGAAGAGTAGGAGTGCTACGAAACTAGACCAGTTTAGGAGGTGTAACATACATGTATTGTATTTTATTTTGTAATCATGCACAATGAGTATGTAAAACTTTAAATATGTTACATGTATATTAAAAGTATTTTAAAGATATTATGTATGTATATGTAACTAAAGATGGGTATTATTTTTATAAAAAAAAATAAGTTTTAGATGTGAATTAATGTGAATGTATTTTAAAAAGTTGAAGAGTTTATACTTTGTTTTTATTGCGTTCTTATATTCTATATGTGTATAGTATGTAACACCCTCATACTCTATATAAGTACTATACATATACCTAATATACATACAATACGTATATAGAGTGTAAGAATGTCACAAATAGTTTTAATTTAAAAATCCTTATCCAAATTCAAACAATACTACCTTTAGATTTTAATAACATTTAGTAAACCATTATACATATGAATATATTATAGTGAATAATATAACATAATTAAACTACACATGTATGCATCACCTTCTAGTTGGTCTCAGAACACTCTTACCCTTCTCGTGGCATAACCGCTTGACTTCCAGATCAACCGCATAATTACCTGCGCGATCACACAACCGCGCTAAGCCCGAGAGCTTAGTAATATAAATAATTCATATAAACATACAATAGAGAAAATCATATTTTCATGTCAACTTGTTATGTCATTATTTTCTTATCATGTTTTCCTATTTTGATTATGCTTTTCATACATACTACTACTATTGCTTTATTTGTATACATATTTATACGTTTCATTTCAACAATTTACAATTCAATGACTTATCAAAACTTTCGTGAAGCAATATTCACCATTTCCATATCCATATACAATTAACACATCATATGATATTTTCATAAACTCATCATTTAACATAGCTTCTCAAACTATATTCATCTTCAATAATTTACTTATATATTGTATACATTTCATTCCATGATTATCCTCATATTTCTCATACCATTATAATTCATTCCATAGTTATCACTATATACCACATAACATTATATTTCCTTCCATAGTTCACATTAAAACAAAAGACAAACATATATCTCATTATCATTTATTCCATGATTCAAGAATTATATATATATATATATATATACAATCACAAGCATGGGCCCAAAAACACTAATATGCCATTCCACTTTCAGAGTTAATGTTTTGGTTTAATTATCACATTTATTATTATCCCAACTAGGCTTCAAGGATTAAGGTTCAACCAAGCTTCAAGGGGAACAAAGCATGCTAAGTATCAACCCAACTTGGCTTAAAGAACCAATCCAACCTAGCTTCAAGGGTTGTAACATCTCAATTAGGCTTCAAGGTCTTGACCCAACCAAGCTTCAAGGGGAGTAAAACATGTTAAACTTCAACCCAACTAGGCTTCAAGGAATCAAACCAACCTAACTTCAAGAGATTGTTACTATTAGGCATGCCACCAACAACAAAACTCTGAAAATGAATAACATATTAGACACACAATTCATTTATGATTTCACTATCAATTTCATTTTCAATTGAATCATCATAACCAATCACAATGGCTTCATATTTCATTTAGATCATCATAGCCAATCACAATGGCTTCATATTTCATTTAGATCATCATAGCCAATCACAATGGCTTCATATTTCATTTAGATCATCATAGCCAATCACAATGGCTTCATATTTCATTTTATTTAAATTCATATCATAGCATTTCATCTTTCAAATACACAATCATTTATCTCATATATTACACATTTCATATATCATCATTACCAATCACAAAGACATCACATTTCATTTAGTCTCCATTCACATTAGAATACTTCATTACTTAAATATTCATAATCAAGCACATTAAACATTCATCAAGAATGATCATCATTGATATACACATATATAATTTACCTTATTCTTAGATTTGGAATCCTCAACATACATTTGTTTCACATATATTTGAAGTGCAGATATAATAATACCTTTAGAGGATCCAACAAGACAAGTATAATCAAGAATAAGAATCATTAACTAACAAATTTGAGGGACACGGCCAACATCATTTGAGGGACACGGCCAAGCTTGTGGCCGTGTCTCTCAACCACAATTGGCAGTAGTGAACACGGGCATGCGACACGGCCGTGTCTCTCAACACAAATTCAGACAGTAGGTAACACGGACAAGGGACACGACCTCTCCACAAAAATCAGGCAGTAACAAACACAGGCAGAGGACACGGCTGAGACTGTGACCGTGTCTCTCCCAAAATCAATTCAACACATCCAATTTTCCTTGACTTGGCCGTGTCTCTCCTTGTTTTTGGCCGTGTCACTCATGAATTTAAACCCCAAACATTTACAAATCTTCTTTAGTTGCACTCAAACACTCCATACACATCATAACATCATTCCAATGAATTTGATCAACATCACTAACACTTATTTTACATACACAACCATATTTACATTACCAAAACACATCAACAACACCTTTGATTCCTTAACACATTTACAAATGAATATGTGTTAAGTTTCAACATCATGTAAATATATGAATTTAGATAATTTACTTACCTTAAGAACCATTCTCAAATCTATTCACTTTACCTTCCAAGAGCTCTTCACCACCTAAACTAGAGCAATCCATTTCCTTCACAACCTAATTCAAATCAAATAATAAGATACTTGAATTCCAATACAAATATTCAATTATCAAACTCATATAATTTATATTTTCAACTTCCTTAAACACAAACATACATCACTCCTATATCAATTACTCAAATCCCCAATTCATTAACACTAAACCCTTATTCAATAATCTCAACAATTCATCATCATCCTCACAAATAACCACATCAAATCCAAACTCAAACCATAGAAATCAATGCAAAGGAATGAATACTTACTTGGTTATTTACCAAATCTTGAATAAAAATCTTCAATTCTCTCAAAATCACCATCTCTCTCTCTCTCTCTCTCTCTCTCTCTCTCTCTCTCTCTCTCTCTCTCTCTCTCTCTCGACCAAGAAAAAGAAGCAGCAGAAGAAGAAGAAAGAAAGTTCTTGCTTCTTCCGTTCTTATCTCTTATATATATATAATAATAATAATAATAATAATAATAATAACAATAACAATAATAATAATAATAATAATAATAATAATAATAACAATACTAATACTTTAAATCTCCACCACATATTCTTTCTTTGACTTTCTTCTTCTCTTTTCTTTTTGTCCTTATTATTATTATTATTAATTAATTATACAAATATATATATATATACAATTCACTTTCCCTACACCATATTATATCCCATGTATATATGATGTATATGTATATGTCTTATATATATAATCTTTATATTTCCCATATATACATATACATTAAATCCGAATACAACAATAACTCCAAAACTCTTAGGGTCTATTCCGGGATATTACATAGTATGTATATGGAGTATATATTTTGTTCATATATAGAGTATAAGGGTGTTACAAGATGACATTAAGAAGGCAGTATTCTCCATGCACACAGATAAATCACCTAGGCCCAGTGGCAAGAATCTAGGTTTCTACCTAAGTACTGAGATATTATTAGGGGTAAGGTTGTTGAAGCATATCCAAAATACTTGAATAAAGGGTCAATTAGTAAGTCTAAACATAATTCAATTGGTCCTGATAACAAAATAGACAAAATCAAAATCCATGGTTGATTTGCATCCTATAGTCTTGTGCAATGTCTTATACAAGGCCATTTCTAAAGCTATTTCAAACATAATGAATATTATTCTCCCAAAGACCGTGTCTGAAGAGCAAAGGCATTTATTTAGAAGATTAAACGCTAGCAACAATTTGTTAGAATTTGAAGTCAGTTATTTTCTAAGAAGAAATAGATAAGGAAAGGAGTTTTATGCATCTTTAAAATTGGACATGAGTATCTTGAGAATTGTGACGAAGAAATCAAGCATTCATGATTAATGGATAAGTCTAGTTATGAGTTGTGTTACATATATTCAGTACACAATTTTGCTGAAAGTTTTGAATTAAGGTCAAAATTGTTGAAAAGAGGGTTGAGACTAGGGTTGTGCACGTGTTGAGTTTGATCGGATTTGGAGTATTTTCCAAATCGACTGAACCCAATCTCTTAGGGAGAAAATTAAACCAAGCTCAACCAAATTTAAGTATTTTTCAATCGACCTATACCATACTCGAGTGTGGTTGGGTACGGTCGGGTAAAAATAGATTAAAAGAACTTAAATAAAAATCTAATGATTAAGAACCCGAATTGAAAATCCCAACTCTAAAAGCACCTAATAAAAATTATATAAAATAAAATAAAAATTCAATCAGAATCCAAATTAAATATGAATAGAAAATAAAATCATAAAATAATAAATTAATATAATAGACTTAGATCTCTTTTAAATTAAAAAAAAAGTAAAATCTCAAACAAAACTAAAATAAAATAAAAAACTCTCTATCTTTATTAATCAAAGTTTTTTAACCAAAAATCATAAACAAAACAACAACAAAATGAAAAAAATCACTAAATTAGAAACCCCAACAATCCAACATAAATGCAAAAAGTTTATAAGTCTTATGAACATTAGACATGCAACATAACAAAAATATGGAAAACTTCACTCTCTTGTCATTTCCCTTCCCATATAAAGAAAAGCATAAAAAGAAAGTACTTGAGAGATCCATATTTTAGATTAGTCCACTTTTAAATGAACCTACCAAGGAATAAAAGAAGAAATTAAATGAGTAGTGCCGATGGAGAAAGAATATGAGAGAGAGAGAGAGAGTTGAAAGAAATGAGAGAGAAATATGAAATGAAAATGAAATAGGCAGTGCCTGTGGTGTTAGGGTTAAAAGTTTAGATGTTTATATACTCTTCAAAAATGGTGTCATTTCACAAAATTTAATTCCCCACCCGACTAACTAACCATGAAATTTTTAGTAAAAGTAATCCACTACCACCCGATATTGTAACGTGAACCGATCGAATCCATTAAAAATGCTTTGGTATGACCTAGTTTAGTCAGTTAATATTATTTTTCACAGCCCTAATTAAGGCAAGACTACCCTCTCTCCCCATATCTATTTATCCAATGTGCAAAGGGATTAGCAACTTTGTTGAAGAGTTTTGAACAACAAGAAAAAATCTATAGGTGCAAAATATCTAAGAATGCACCATCAATATTACACGTGCTACTATTTACTAATGTTTTAAAGCCACTATGGAAAGAGTTTGGATTAAAAAGGTGTTGGAGTTGTATGAAAAAGTCTCTAATTAGATTATAAAAGTATTCCATTTCTTTTAGCACTAACATGAAGGAAGAGCAAGCTTATCTAGTTTTTTTTTTTTTTTGTATTGTTGGGTATCCATAAAACTTATAATCATTGAAAGTATCTTGGTCAACCCTCAATAGTAGGAAGGAACAAATCATAGGTCTTCTGATTTTTAAAAGAGCATATCGAAAATCTCATGGCAGGATGGAAGACTAAATTTTATCAAAAGCATGGAAAGAGATATTACTAAAAATTGTGGCTCAGGTACTACCAATGTACTCCATGAATGTCTTTCTTATTCCTAGGTTAATTTGTGATAAGTTAGAAAGGAACATGAATAATTTTTGGTAGGGGTAAAAGTACAGGACAAAGGTGAATAAATTGGATAAGGTTGGAGAGGCTTTATGAGAGAAGAACCAAAGGTGGCTAGGATTAAAAAGGTTTTGAGAGTTTAAGATTCAAATAGATCAGAGAGTTTAATTTTCCCTCTTATAAAAAAAAAGGGAAGAGACTTATGATTAATCCCGAGTCTCTTGTAGTTGGACTACTTAAGGTCAGATATTACCCTAACTCAAATTTTCTTTAGGCAACTCTTGGGGCCTGGAGAAGTATCATGGATATCTAAGAGCTATTGAGAATGAGCTACTACTGGAGAGTATGGGATGAAAGTAAGATAAATATTTGGTCTAACCCTTGGCCCCCTAATGATAATAATCCTTGTGCCTTTACTGTCAAACCAACAGAAATAGGGATGGAAAGGGCGGATGAATTAATAAGAGAAGATGTAAGACAGAGGAATTTGTGCATGAGGTTTTCAATGACAGAGGCGTGGCATTAATTAATATTACATGTGGGCTCCAGAAGGATTGTTGATGCCTGGTATTAGAAATTTAGTTGAAGGGGAGAATATTATGTGAAGAATGCTTATTAGCAACTGACACATCAACAAAATTCTTAGAATGTTATAGGAGTTAGCTTTAATTGGAAGACCTTTTGGGCATTGAAGCTGCCCCTAAAGGTGAAGAATACAATATGGAAGGCATATTATAATTGGTTACCGATAATGGTTGAGTTATATAAGAAACAATTGGTAGTTAATCTTCAGTGTCGTATTTTTCAAGTGAATAACCATATTTTGATGTGTTGTGCTTTACTTAGCGCGGTTGGAATCTAATCCCTTTGGGGAGTACTGACACTCGATGGGTAGATTTACAGATATGTTGAAATTTTTGCTAACTTAGAATAACAAGGATGCTGTTGAAATTGCAATAATGGTAATGAAGAATATTTGGAATGAAAGAAATGGAGTTGTTTAGAGAGAATCAAAAGACAACCTCTTGAAGTAGTTTAGTTTGCTAAGGAGTCTTTAAACTAGTGGCAATTAGCATAGGTTTAAGATGGCAATAGTGGAGGAGTTGGTTAGGTAGCTTCTCAAGCAAAATGGAAAGTGTCACTAGAGGGAATGTTTATTGATGGAGCCATTTTTGCAATAGAGGGAAAGTTGGGATATTGATGCTTATTGTGAGACAACAATATTATACTAGTAACAATAAGGAGTGTATTGTTCAATGAATGTGATGATAAGCCATTAAATTATGGCTTATGTTAAAGATATGTATAAATTATGAAAATAGTGTAAAATTATGAAAAGTGCATTGAAAATGAAAAACATGATAAGAATATGTAATGAGGAAAAAGATATATATATATATATGAGCGAATGTGTTGGTTATGTGATTATATGTATTGAATATGTGTGATTGTGATGTTGTAACACAAGTATATGTGAGTTTGTGATGTTGAAAAATGTGATAAAAATGAAATACGCGATGGTGATCACAGTGTTGTGTGGTCATGAGATGATTAGAATTCTTGAAAAGGAATGTATGAAATGTGAATTATGAAAAATGATGTGATGAATGATGAGAATATGTTGAAAGACTTGAGCATAAATAAGTCTTGATGTATGAGAAATGTGAAAAATGTGATGTGTACTCTGCATAATGTTTCAGAAAATTGATATTGGCATATATGATGAGAAGCACAAGCAGAGCTGGGCCATGACCTGAGTAGAGCTGGGTCATATATATGATATGATTATATTGGTCAAGACACTGGGTGTCACAGGTAGAAGTACACCTTCAGCGAGACACTAAGTGTCACAGATATGAGATATAGTCCAAATCAATTTATTTTGGAACTTGATAATTATGTAGAAAGTAGTTGGGCCCAACGCGTAAGTCATGTGATGTGATGTTAAGTTTAGTATAGTATTGATAACATTGTAATTAAATGATGAAATGATGAATTAAACGAGAATATTGAGTGTTTGATTGATTATAGAATTATGGTAATGATGTGACGAGTCGAGTTTGTATTGTGATGTGATGATGATTTATTGAATGTATGTATGTAAGGTTTTGTAATAATTGTATATGAACCATGTTATGATGTTATTGTGTGATATATATATGGAAAAAGAAAAAAATTGGTGAAATAATTGTGAAAATATCATAAGAAAAAAGAAGAAGGTAGAGGTATGCATTATAGTTATTTAAATTGATTGTTTTATGTTAGTATGTACCACTAAGTATTATACTTAGCGCAGTTATGTAAATTGCGCAGGTGATAGTTGAGCAAATCGAGGTGTGTTTGAGATAAATATTAGAGTTTGTGGGGGGTACGAGACCAACTGTGCCAAGGTTACATATATGCATTCATTGATATTTCTATTGAAATGAATATTGGGAAAAAAATGTTATAAAAGTTAGTAAATGGAGTTATAATGTGACAATATGAGGTTTTAATAATATTATGCTTATATATGATATTTTTGGATAAACAAATGATTTTACAAATGTTTGTTGCAACACATTGATATTTTATATATGTACTCTATATATATGAGGTACACGTAATGTACATATATAGAATATAAGGGTGAAATAGTTTTAGAGATTGGAGATGATACTTCTGAAGTGTCTCTTTCCTAGGAGTCCATTGATGATGTTTGTGTGTTGCCACTTGTTATCAATCATTAGAATCAAATCCCAAAATTTTATTACTTGTACATACTAGCTAAGGCTAGTACAAAATAGTACAAAATCAAATAAAATATTAATCTCCCCGGTTTGTATGGATTATAACTTATTACACCGTTTCAAAATCCTAAATTACTGTAAGCCTTTTCCATTTTATTATTGAAAAATTATAATAATAATATATAGTATATATAAGAGAAATGTTAATTAAAGTCACTTTAGAGAGTGATTGTTCAACAATCTCCCTTTTATTAGTTAGAAAATATTAATTATAATATCTCTCTTAATAAATGAACTTATAACAAATATTTTCTAACAAATAAGAGGGAGATCGTTGAATAATCACTTTTTAAAATGGCTGCAATTAATATTCTTCTAATATATAATTGTACAAATATCCATATTAGAAGTCCCCAAAACAAAAGGCCCAAAAATCTTTTCTCTTCTGCCGCTTTTTCCCCTCTTCTACAACCTCTCTTTTTCTAAACCTAGATTTGATCTAGGGCTAAAAAGCCTCTTTTATTAAAATTTTTACCTTGTTTTAAGTGGGATTAAAAAAAAGACCATATTTTTGTTTTTAGTGAAGTCTCAGACTTCTCTACTCTTAAGCCCCAACAGTAGGTTGAATGAGTTATTTTTTATGAAAGCAAAATTGATAGAAGCAGACTCATCTTCTTTTCAGTTTTTGGGGTTGTAAACCTTTGCACATATTTAAGTCTTTTTAAAAGATCTCAAGAGAGAGTTGTTCTTTCCATTCTTATTTTATTTTCTTCAAGTTAGAAGACTAATGGAACCTTAGCCATTGTTCTAGCTCTTTTAATCCTTTTCACTCATTGACAAGATTTATCTTCTCTATTTATTATCTGCTAGTTAATTGGCCAATTTATTTTTTATTATTTTCTTGTTTTTGTATATTAAGAGGCAGGACAATGCAAATATTTTGAACATGATCAATCAGACTAAGTTAAGATGGATTCAGTTGGTTTAAAAATGAACTACTGATTGATTCAGTTTTGGTAATAAAAAAACATTAGTCATGTATATACGATTAATCGGGTTTGAGTAATTTTTTTTTGCTTAAACCCGATTGACTTTTTATAATTATATATAAATATATATTATATATATTAAACAACCTCATTTTATTTTATTTTATTTTATCACTTAATTTGACCTAATATGACTTGACCGAATTTGATAACATTAAATAAAGTGATACCAATTATAAAAGTCTAACATTACACTCTAATCCATTTAAAATTTACTCAACCCGACCAAACTCAAAACTAATTTAGGTTAATTAAAAAGATAAAAAATTTGATCAATGTTGGTTTGATAGGTTTAATATTTAATCTAGTTCGGTCGAAAAAGAAAACCCTCATTCAATTTGATTTTTTAAAAGCATTTATCTAATAAATTTTTTAGTAATAATAAAATCAAAGAATAAAGTTAGAAAAAATATTAACCTCAAGATTTTTATTTATTATTATTTAAACAAAATAAATTAATAGAAGACATAAAAATGTTACATATACAATTAATTATCAAAGAAGAAATTTTTAATGGGGGTATGAGTTTCTGCTCATTTAAGTAAGACTTTAAATTCAGTTGAGCCTCGAATATATCTTAAAAGAAAATTTTAATATAAATTGAATTCGATTCGATTTAAAATAAAAAAATCAATAAAAATGAAATATATTAAATCAAAAAATAGTTTTTAGAAAAAAAAAATAAAGAAGAAAGTGTTGAAAATGTAGAAAAATGTGGATATATGAACGGTGGCATCGATTGTAGTTGAGCTAGTGTCACGCTGGATTCAACTACAAAATTTGTAATGCCATATTTGCCCCCACCACACATCCATCTACAGTATAGCTACAGTACAGAAAAGAGTTTTTGACAAAAAAATATAATAAAATTTAAAAATAATTTTAAATGTATCATATTTATTAAAATATCAGAATTAATAAAATATTTATTAAAATATTAGATTTTTATTAATTTATAAAGAATTTATAATAAATTTATAAATCTCAAACAATTTATAATAAAATTATTATGAATTTATAATAAAATAATTAAAATATTTTTATAAAAAAATAAAAAATTTTAAAAATATGACGGAGGATATATTTTTTTTATAAAAAATCTTCACAATTCCCACAGCCCATAATAAAAAAAAAATCATGAACAGTCACATAATTAATAACAATTATTATTCTTCCCATGGCTACAAAAATCTTGCCTTCCTTTTTTCTCTCTTTTGTTTTCCTTTTAGGTCTTACTATAATTTTGTGGCTCACATTTAAATGTCTATATTCTTGTTCTAAACTTCTATGACGTGATCTGCCTGCTTCTCAAAACATTTATTTTATTATTTTTCAATATTTAGTAAAATAACATAGAAAAGGCAAAATTATTTTGAATGGAATGAAGTCTTATCTTTAAAAAAAATATAGTCGTAAAATTAAAGTTAGTTAGATAAAGTGAAAGAATATCACAAGAATTCTACGTGACAAGAAAATATCATTTAAATTAAAAAAAAATTAATATATTATAATACGGCTTACTATAATGTATGGTAATAAATATTAAATAATAAAAAAATAATACATGAGTAAGATGTATATTATAAAAATAAAAAAGTTAAAATAAATATATGAACACATTATAATAAATAAAATTTACAATGAGTATATTAGAAAAAAATAAAAATAACTTCTGTCGAGGATAATATAAGAGAACATATATTAAAGTGATTTAACTATGTAAAACCAAGACATGATGATATATTGATTAGAAAAATTGAACATGTTAAATATAAATATGGCTAGGAGAGATAGAGATAGACATAAATTAATTTGGATAAAAATAATTTAGAATAATCTTACGACTTTATATTTTCTGAATATATAAATTTAAATCGTGCTGAGTAGAAAAAAAGTGTTCGTATAGTCGACTCTAATTAATTTAAGATTAAAATTTTATTGGGTTGAATATTATTTTTCAACATTAGGAAAATTGACACGAGGTAAAAAAAATTTTAATATTTCACTTTAATGAGAGAAGTCTTGGATTTGTGATCATTTAATATTTTTTTTTTTGAGAAAATTGAATATTTATGAATTATGATGGTACTCTGACTCTCCCCATCCTTACAAAGTCTGAATGATAGATGCTATTTTGTATGAATATCGAATAAATAATTTGCATATGAATGCATGAATCAAATGTAGTTGGCAAAATTTGATTCAATCTAATCCTTATTTTTATAATATTATTCATATTTTATATTGTATTGAAGTACTTTTCAAAATACATTTTCATATTCAAGTAAAGATTTTACTAGAAGAAGGTATAGGTATTCTTTTTTTTTAACTCCAACCATGAATTAAATTATGTCTATCTTCCATGACCGATCCAGGCAGTCAGCCGACTCAGATGTCATGAGCAGTCAGCCGACTCAGACGTCATGAACATTCATTTTCTTTCTATATTATAAATTTATAAGTGCTAATTTTTTTTATTTAAATAAATATTTAAAAATATATTTTTGAAGATATAAATTAAATATACATAAGTTCTTTTTTTTTTAAAATTCATATTAAGAAATAATTTAATTTTGATAAATTTACAAATTTATTCTAAAGTATTCTATCTAGATTGAAATTTAAATATAAAAAAATAATCAATGAGTTGGCTTTCATAGGGCTAAGCATGGAATGGAACAATATGGATATTGGAATATCTTCCAAATTGAATTGAATGTTAGATATTTTTAAAATGTCATTTTTATAATCGAATCAAATTTTTTTAAAAAAAAATTCTTATTATATTGTTTCGAATTTCTGGAGTAATTCAATTTAGAAATTTAGTTCTTATTGTTTGGTTTTAGTTCTATTTCGATTTTGAGATTAGGAGATTTAGCTCTAATTTTTAAATTTTAATAAAATATTATTTAATTATTTTAGCAATAGCAAACAATTAATATTAATTTTATAGTCTAAAATACACGTAAGAAAATTATTATAAATATCCAATATTTAATATTCATAATAAAACAAAATAATATCAAAATATCTAATATCTAACATTAAATTATTATAAATTCCAACATTAAATTAGATTTGCGTTGTGAGTGTTATATTTAGGTTAAAACTTAAAAGTAATAATGTTAAGATGTCCAAAACCGCATCGTTTTGAAAATATAAAAAAATTAAAATTAATGCATTTTGACTTTTGAATATATCTATATATATATATATTACATTTAGTTATTATCATTTATTTTTAAATTAAATTATTTTGATTAGTAATAAATTAATAATTATATATCTAATTATTACTTTAATTACATAAAATATAAATATTATTTATATTTTTTTATTCATATATATATATTTCATTTTGTAAATTAGAAAATAATTACTTAATTGTATTTTTTATTGAGTTATTTTTAAGTTAATATTTATGAATGAAAATAAAATTATTTTTATATTTTAGAAATGAATATTATAGAAATATTTTAGTGAGATTTGTATATTTAATTAATAAAATAAAAAATAAAAAAAAATTAAGATATATGAATGTATATATGTAATATGAAAGAAACGCCAAAGTGAAAATATTATATATTATTACATAAAAAAAATAATTCTAATATATCTTATAAAATTTTAATAGTTTATCATACTAATATCTATATTAGTATTTGTATTATTCACATTATTTTTAAATTCATTCATAGTTTATTTGTCTTTATTATTACTAGTACTATTAATTATTATTGATCTTGTACTCATCATTTTTATTAAAAATTATTAATATTATTATAAAGAATTACTTAGCAGTAATTATTTATATAATTATATTGAATACTGATTTAATTTTAAAATATTTAATTAATAATTTATTGACAATTAAAGTTTTTTAAATTTAATTTATATTTTATTAATTTAATAAAATTATAAAACATATAAATTAATATCAATTAGGTAATAATTTGAAAATTATATGTAATCATTAATTATATCTCTATTTCTATTTTACTTTATTTTTTTAGTTAAATTAGAAATTACTTTAATTTGATTATATATACAATATTAAATATTAAGTAATAAATTAATATATTAAAATATAATATTTTAATAATAAATCGGCTATCATTTCATCTATTTAATTTGGTACTGTTTAATTTAATTTAGTATGATTTTCGGCTGAAATATAACATAATTTATAAAATCACTTTATATTATAAAAATTAGTATAATTCGATTAACAAAAATTTAGGAGTGAATAAAATTTTTCGATTATGAATATTTTTAGTTTGATCATTTAGATTGTTTTGATGGTTGCTTAGTCTTAGTTAGATATCAAAATTTAAGTTTCAATCAAAGTCAATTTTATTAAAAAAATTAAGATAACTCAAATAAATTTTAATTGAGCTAATAGTTTAATAATTAAATATTTTATAATATAAAAGAATAAAAAATTTTAAATTTTAGCAATTAATCTTTAGTTCTCATTCCATAAAAAATATTTTTTTATTTACACAAGCTAGATGAATTCGGATTTTAGTGAATATATTATATGAGTAACTTTTACCTCCTAATATCATCCTAAAATAGAAGAAAATATTATTTTCCTGAAAAAATAGAAGAAAATATTATTGAAAATTGCGTTTAGGTATGATTTAAAGAAAAAAAATTATTATAATATTATATAATGATGTCATAGGGATTTTTTTATATATAAATTGTGACAAGAATAACAATTAAAACTATCCAGTGGTCTGACGACTTTTCGTTAGTTTTTTCCCTTAGTCGCTACATTAAACTCATTTGATTTTTTTTATTCCTATAATAATAATTATTAGTTGTTCGGTAGCTGATAATTAGTCAAATGATAGTGGTTTATAAAAACTCTAATTTAAACTTTTTAAAATAAAATAATATTTAAATAAAAAAATAAACATTAATTCTGAGTCTTAACTGTAGTACATAACAGAAATAATAAATAATAATATTATTTGGTAATATTTACTAATAATAATCTATTATTAATAGAAAAACCAAATGGGATAGAAGGGAATAAGAGTATTTGGCTTAGCTTATAACCTGACATATAAAATATTAATTAAATTAATAATATATGATATATGCGGTATATACAAATATAAATTTTATAAACAATATAATAAAGTAGTTTAAAATAAATTTAAACACAATAATTTTTTTGATAATTTAAAAATTTTAATATGCTTAAAAAACTTAAATTTATTTTGCAGAATGATTATTAGTAATAATTTTTTATTTGCAAAGATACAAATTATATAAAAGAAAATCAGAAGATCAGGATGATAGGATTTTTAACAGGTTTTTTGATTCAGCTTAAGCTTATGGACCAATTGTGACGGATTTTTTTCATTCGGTCTAGGGATCGATTTTTGATTTTTCCGGTTGAACCGGCTGGGTTTGGTATGGCAACCATGATGGGACGAAAACACAGAATAGTTGGACTCTGAACACTTGAAATTTTGCAATATGAGGAAGAGAGCATCATCATCTTCACATATAGTGCGCTGACCCATCTTTTGTGGTCCCTTTGTGTACCCATTTGAGGGTCATTTTTCATGCACATTCATGCAAGTATTTATCAATTTTTTAGCAGAAAATCTGTGTAATTATATATATTAATTAATGTAATTAATCATGCATTATAAAGATTAAAGAAAATCAAGATACACCGACCTACCAATGGCTGCTGTTGCCCAGCTGTCCATTGATGTAATCAAATAATTAATTACTTGCTAATTAGTGATTACTCATTTGACTTAAACTTCTATATTTTTATGTCACCCCATGATTTCTTTATTAGGTTTGTTACAATTGTTTGAGGTTCAGGCTGGGTTTTTGTAAGGGTGGGGTCTATTGCAAATCTTGGCAGTGATGCTGTGTCCGGGTTTGTTTATTTATCTCTTCATTTAGCTTTTTTTTTGTCTTTGCACTCTTAATTTATACCTGCTAGTCTTTAATCATTAATTTTAAAAGTTTGGCTTGTGCATAGTCCAGAGTAAATTTGTTTTCTAGATTTGCTTAGGCAATGCCCCACTCTAATTGGCTCAAATTTTTTATGTGATTAAGAGTCAGTAATTCTTATAATAGTAAAAGCCCAGTTGATATTTTTAATCTTTTTCTGTAATGAGGATCTGGGTTGATTCAATTTCAAGTTTTTTTTTCTTTAAATGCAAATTTGTTGGTTTATGCCAATGGCTTACTTTTTTGTTTTTTTTTTGGCTGAAAGAAATAGCAGTTGCATCAGTTGATTTTTACGCCAGTATAGGAAGGAGTAGGTTGGTTGTTCATATGAAAGTGACCATTTTGATTTTCATGGAAATCGGAAAAGGATTTTATTGAATTTTCAATGATATCATGCTAGACTATTTTTGGATCAGAAATTGAGACGTGCGAGGAGGACCATTTAGTTTTTCCTTATTGCAAGTTGAGGTTGTATAAGAGGGTTTGATGTCCATGCTTTTTCTGTCCTTTCTATTTGGTCTTTAACATGAATCTTCTTTGTATTTGGCTTGGCATCAGAAAACCAGCACACCATTGGAGTTTCTTTCCCCTTTTTATGTCTTTATATATACATATTTTTAAATTGGTTCAAATCTAAACCTCTTGTTTAAGTGCTAATCTCCTTGACAGGTGACAATCCGATGACTGCCTGCTTTTGAAGGATTTGTACTGCTGTACAATTACTGATACAACTTCCATTTTTGAACCTCTGAGTTCAAGACAATGAGGACCAGAAGAGGAAGGCGTTCTGAGGCATGCTTTGATTCTGCTCTTTGTATTGCTTTTGCTTAATTTCTAGTACTATTTATGGCTTCTTGATGCTTATTTTGGAGAATTGCATTTGTTTGCAGGCGTTTTGGCCTTCACATGTCATGAAGAAATGGTTGAACATAAAGCCCAAGGTGTATGATTTTAGTGAAGATGAATACACTGAAACCGAGAGCGAAGATGATGGTATGGCTGTACCATGTTTACCATAATTAATTTATTTCTAATACTTTCTGTGCTTATCATGTTTTCTACTATATTTATACAGCTTGCTCTCTTAAAGATGAAAGGGCTAATTTGGGTGAGGGTCCAGCTCAAGGGACACAAGGGAGCCGATCTTCATTCCCAAGTCAAATTTCAGGCAATTATTTTTTACATCCATTGTTACAGTTCAAAAGCATATTTTGTCTCAAAAACTCAAAAAAGTCTATCACTAGATTATTTTTCCCTTCACTAGCGGTTCCTTTGTTATTTACATTCTTTTACTTCTCCGCAACACCTCTCTCTCTCTGAACCTGTGATTGGCAATTCAATTTCTTGATTCTTGGAGGGATGCCAATTTTGGCCTGAATCTGTTAAAACATCATGATATTACTGATCTTATGTTCCATGTGAAAACTTTGCTTTGAGGAGAAGAGAATTTGAAAGTTTTAATAACCATACTCTTCAGGTCTATTTAATAGTTAAGGCAGTTTTTAACAATCATCTTGATAAATTTGAAAGATCATCTTCTGCTCTCATCTGTAAGTTTATGGATCTCAAATATCATTTTGATTTTGGGGTTTTTGATGTGCAGATGCACCTTCTAAGGGTTATAAAGTAAGACACAGGCGTGGAAAATCTGAAACTCTTCGTGCCCAGTACATAAATACTAAGGATGTGAGGTTTGGCTGTAGTCCTACAAATCCGTGAAATCATAGCCTAAAGTTACTTGTGTGCTGATTCTGGAGTAAAATTATTGAATATTTTGGTTGTTTGTAGGGTGACAGTTGGCACATGGAATGTTGCTGGAAGACTTCCATTTGAGGATCTCGAGATCGATGACTGGCTTTGTACAGAAGAACCAGCAGATATGTACATTATTGGGTTAGTATTTTGTTACTCTGTACGTTTAAATAATATTTTTTAAAAAATTATATGCATATATCCTGTGGTTACTCTTTTTTTTTTTTAAAAAAAAAAAAGAAAGAAAAAAACTGTGTCAGTATTTTGTTAATATTTTATAAAATTATGTGCACACAGCCTGTGGATTTACTGCTCTTTTTTTTTTTTTAATCTGTCTCTTCTGTGTCTGCATCTGATGATTTGCTTGGCCTTCTTGTCTTTCCTGTGTGTGATTACTTGTGCATGCTTTTTATCTCTCTGATGTGATGTTTATAGAATCTTGAGCTTTGGTGATATTTCAACCAAGATGAAGTAGGAACTTTTACTCAACCATTGGAGATGATGTATTCAGAACATGACAAAATGAGGTCTAAAGGTAGGATCTTTCAAACCTAGATAGAGATTGTTGAGACTCTCTAGTGATCTCAAGCTATCATAGTTATATTTGTTAGGTATTTATTGATCAATCCTTGTTAGAGTGTTGAACTATTTAAGTTTTGAACTTGTTCCCTTTGATATTCAGTTGTCACCTAACCTTTCGAAAATCTCATATCAATTGATGGAGAGTAACCTTAGGTTCACAAATGGTTGAGACCCATAAGTCATAACCATCCTAGTGGCACTTTGGCTATAATTTTTTTCTGGTAGAGATAAGCATCAATCACAGGATGTATAACGCAGGTAATATATGTTGGAAGCTCATGGTCTGAACACTAAC
The DNA here is from genome assembly GCA_947685225.1 of Garcia nutans. Taxonomy (NCBI): domain Eukaryota; kingdom Viridiplantae; phylum Streptophyta; class Magnoliopsida; order Malpighiales; family Euphorbiaceae; genus Garcia; species Garcia nutans. The sequence goes on along the minus strand of CANTUV010000033.1, from coordinate 37,453,026 downwards.
CACCCAAATGTTCTCGTATATATATTGGAAGCTCAATATGTCAGAATTTTTAAATTTTTGTACATTCTTTGTCTAAGGTGTTTATAATTTGCAACAATTCAAATTGTTCCTTAAGTGCATTACTGTTTTATATGGCCCCTCTGTCTCTCTGCCTAGCATCACCTTTTCAGTTGCAAAGAAACTTTTGACTGGTAATAGTTTCATTCATATTTTTTAATACAGTTTCCAGGAGGTAGTGCCTTTGAATGCTGGAAATGTATTTGGAGCAGAAAGTACCAGACCAATTCCAAAATGGGAGTCAATCATTAGAAGAACCTTGAACAAATCTTTACAACCTGAGAGCAAACACAAATGTTATAGTGCTCCACCCTCTCCAGCACTAAGGACTTCTTCTGTTGCTGATGAACTTGCAGATGAGGTTGATGCTCTGCCATTAGAGATTATCAGCAATGAATTTGCAGAAACTGCTGTTGGGTTTGACTTTGAAAGACATGAAATTAGTAGAGTAATCAGCATTGAAAAAAATTTACAGTTAAAGAGAATTTATGGGATTGACTGTGACAGTAGATTAGACTGGCCTGAACATCCCTTAGATGCAAACCCACAAGTTATCTCTTCCAATTCCATGCTGCGGAGAGTATTTAGCAGTTCTGCAAAGATGGGCTTTGATTGGACAGAGAATCCTTTAACATTTTGTCCTCAAAATGTTGCAATACATGGCAACCGACTGAGAAGATCTCACCACAGCTTTGGCAACCTTGGATCCATTTGGGTACAACAGCAAGAAAAGCCTGAAGTTCCTGGAGTTCCTGAAGGTCCCGAAGTTCTAGATTCTTTCTCTGCTGCATCTGATGAATCATTTGAAGAGGGAGATGATGACACTTTCTCAGAAGTACCATGGGAACAACATAACAATGGATTCATGATAGATAATGGGAAATCAAGTTCCCGGTATGTACGTATTGTTAGCAAGCAAATGGTTGGTATATATGTATCAATTTGGGTGCGAAAGAGGTTAAGAAGACATATAAACAACTTGAAGGTCTCTCCAGTTGGAGTTGGTCTAATGGGCTACATGGGAAACAAGGTAGTGCCTTACTTCAACAGCACTTTTGCAAAGATATTACATTTCTCAATATAATAAAATTTTAAGTGGAAATGGTGGTATTAACTTGAGTAAATAAATAGTGAATCCCAAAATGGAAAAAGAAAAATGATAAAATAATGTTATAATTGTATGACATATCTAGCATATTTGTACAGTGCATATGCTAGGTTGCTTCATCATATAGAATGTGCATTACTCTTATTTTAATGTTGAGAAAATATTGTACAAGTTATCCTCTATATAGTAATGTGAGATTAGAGATAACTGACAGGCTTGCCTTTCATCATTATGCAGGGTTCTGTTTCTGTTAGCATGTCTATTTTCCAATCAAGGATGTGCTTTGTTTGTTCTCATCTGACCTCAGGTCAAAAAGATGGGGCTGGACAAAGGCGTAATGCTGATGTCTACGAAATTGTACGACGTACCCGATTTTCATCTGCCATCGACATTGATCAACCACAAACAATTCCATCTCATGAGTAAGCAAACTTTGGAAATTAAGTTTCAATGTTCATAATAAACAAATTCTTCAACAAGGCTTTATTGTGTTTGCAGCTATATGCTTATTCAATTCAACTCAAAATTTTGTCAGAACTTGTGTCCTGTTTAGAGATTCGTAATAGCCCTTCTAATACTCTCTTGAATTGTCTTTTTATATATGCTTGAGATATGTTCACCAGCTTCATCCCCATTTTGAAGGTCTAATATTGCTCATGTTTTTGTCAAATGGATAGGAAGAGTCCTTGACAAATATAACTGCATCTCTGTGTTTTTATATTTCCTCAGGCATTCAATGTTAATCATAGATGTATGCCTAAAAAGTAGAGAACTACCGAGCCATACTAAATTTTTGTCAACAATTACAAAAAGTTCAAATGCAGACACAACACATTTGACCTACTAGAAAGGAAATGGCATATATGAGATGTTTACCCATAAAACTCCCAAGGATTATATTGGTGATGATTAAAATGTTATGATTTACTGATCATGTTCAGATGCTTTGCTAGTAATTATAACTTTTTCTTCCCTCTTCTTGAATGTCTTATTTACTGATATATGTGAATTTGTGATTGGCTGCTTTCTGCATGCAGTCAGATATTCTGGTTTGGGGATTTGAATTATCGTCTCAATATGTTGGACGCAGAGATAAGGAAACTTGTTGCTCTGAAGCAATGGGATGAACTTATTAACAGTGATCAGGTGAGATTCAGAATTCTATAGACTGCTCTTCAAGCCCTCTTAATCTTTGGCTGAATTTTTTGTTCTGATGAACAAAGCAATTCACTTGACCTTCGGAGGTAACAGTTAGAAATTATTGTATTTTTAAGGCATGTCGGCTTCATTAGAAATTAAAAAGGATAGAATTCATTTGTTTTTGGGTTCCTGGGAGGGTGCATGTTAGTGTAACTATTTGCCCTTTTCTATAATTGATACTGCCATTTGTCATCTTCTAAACAAGTTCATACATGATCTTCTACGTCAGCTAGGCAAAGAGCTCTGCAGTGGCCATGTATTTGATGGGTGGAGAGAAGGGGTGATAAACTTTCCTCCTACTTACAAGTACGAGATAAATACTGACAGATACGTTGGGGAGAAGCCAAGAGAGGGGGAAAAGAAGCGATCTCCAGCATGGTAAGCACGCCTATCATTGTAAAAAGAAAAGGATTAAAAGAATCTGGTTTTGGGGAAAAGACTTTGAGAGGAAGAAACATAGAAATAGAAATTTGGCACGCCTTGAAGTTCTTGGTAAACTAATAATAACTTGACATAATATGTCCAGGTGTGATCGAATACTTTGGTTAGGCAAAGGTATAAAACAACTTTCTTACAAGCGGGCAGAGTTAATGCTCTCAGATCATCGGCCGGTTAGCTCTATGTTCTTGGTTGAGGTTGAAGTTCTAGATCATCGGAAGCTGCAAAAAGCTCTCAATGCCAGTAGTGCAGTAGTACATCCAGCAATTTTCCTAGATGATGAAGATGCGGAATGAAACCTTATCAAATACAATATAAGCAACCTTTTAGATATCACAGTGGCTATATAAGTCTAATTCATATTGAGCTATAACTGTTAGGTAACTCATAACAGTAAATGCTGAAATATGCAAGTTCATAGTTTCAACACTTTGAATACATTAACTACTGTTTAATTGGTTATTAAGAGCAAGTTGAGCTTGCCATTGCACACTTCTAAATCACATGTATTTGTCTTTCAAACAGGGAATTGCAGATCACTTAACAAAGGTAGAAGTATTGGTATCTTTTTTGATCAATAACCCTTGGCATGCTGTTCTGAAACACACCAATAATGAGAGGTCAGTATTCAAGAAACATGCAAAAGCCTGCTTGCTGTCTTGCTTTATTGAGATGAAAGCAGTAATAGGAAATCATTTGTAAAATCTTGAGCTATACTATATTTCATATTTTAATCAATCATAGTACAGATAGAGAAGTGTGTGGGTTTTGCTTGCTACAAATGAATGTACGGACCTTATATGGTTGATTTTTTTTCTTTTACTAGAGAACCTCTAAGTAATTATGTTCTCCGTTTGGTTCATGGGTCATATATTCTGTACATTAAACTGTAACTATTTTAGGGTTTATTTTTTTATTTTACCCTTTTTTTGGTGTTTCTTCTCATTTTGATTTTTGAAGTCATTGAAAGTATATAACTTTTTTTAACTATTCCATTCTCTATATATAAATACAAGTCACTATTTACCTGCATATATTTAGCTTGTATTTCTTAGTTTCCTTTATAATAAGGAAAATCTGACATTAACAGCATTCAATTATCAATATCAAGCTAATGAAGTTATGGTAAGACTTCACATTTATAGACATGCACCAACTATATCATATTAAATTGCCCAAATTTAGCTTAACATTTTCAATATGCAACACTGATACTTGTTATTTAAAGGAAACATGATATCTGCCTTTTCACGTCAGTGCATTGAAAAGGGATTTTTAGGATTTGAACGATAAATCTCTGCTGTTTTGATATAGATATTTGAATATTGAGTGATTATTGAGTTAGAATTACAACAAGAAATGGCAAATTGAAATTACAATTGCATATTAATAACATTAATGAATGATATAAGGAGAAATTGCAATTTTATTCTTAATGTATATGCGTAGAAACACATTGATAAACAAATTTTTGGCGCTATCACACATCTAACTCATAGGCCTATTTATAAGTAGCCATTTTGTTAATGTTCTTTTTTTTTTGTTAGTTCTTTCTTATTTGAAAAAGAAAATGAGAAAGACAAGCTAAATATATACAAGCAAATAGTGTTTTGCTACCTCTATGCATCAGGCATACAATTGTACCATCTCCTCGTGAAATATATAAGTTATTTTTTTTTAATTTTATTAAAAAAAAAAGGAAAAAAGGACTCCATTTTCATCTTGTGCTGTGATCATCTATTTATATACTAGCCTCCTTTCTTTTCAGTTGATATATCTTCCTCAAATTTATTGGGCTGTTGGGCATTGTCTAGTGGCATAGGTCAAAAGCACAATAATGATTATAATCAAAAGCCTATAAATTAAAAATCTAATTTGCTAATCAGCTTTCTAAAGAGGAAACCATATGTTATACAATCAGGGCGAAGCCAGGTTTTAAAATAAAGGGGGTGAAATTTTTTTTTTTGTAAATTTTAATTTTTCAGTAATTATTTATCTCTCATTTTGTTTTAATAGTATTTTATAAATTTATTAATAATATATTTTTATTATTAAAAAATTAATTAATAAAAAAATATTAATATATATGTACAAAATTTTAAATTTATAAAATTTTTCAAAAAAAAAAATAAAATAAAGAGAAAAAAATTAAATAATGAATATAATTTCTTAAAAAATAATTAAAATAATAAGTTTTTTAATTCATCAAATGTGTTCAAATTAATTTAGTTAAAAAATTTATCCCTTTCTTTTTTTTGTATTTGAATATTATCAATATTTTGTCAAATAAATAAATTTATTGTATTTTTTGTTTACTTTTTGTAAAAATTAAAAAAAAAGAGGGGCAATTTAAAATTTTTTTTAAAATATTATATGTATATATATAAATTTTCAAAAAGCTGCCCTCCCCCCCCCCCCCCCCCCCCCCCCTTCTCTTCGATATACCTTCGCCTATGTATACAATAATTCTTAAACCTAATACGTTAATTAGCTTTCTAAAGACGAAACCATGCATTCTTATACCATAATGGATAAATTACTATTTCAAGTTTGATTTAATCAGCTAGATATCTCACCTTTTTCTTTTTTGAAAAACAAAAAAAATTTAGTCTTAATTCCATCAATAAATTAGTCATTCTGTCGCCTTAACTCTTTTTAAAAGTTTATAGAAAGAAATCAAAATGACTCTATGGTTATTTTTTTTTATCTCAGTCGCAAAAATTGAAAATTATCAAAAAATATTATAACACATATTTCTTTCTCTGAAATTAAAAAAAAAAATAGAATGGATAAAGAAAATGCAAGAAGATGCAAACTACTTTAGGCAATGTTACTTTTCAATTAAAAGAAAAAAAAATTGAAAAGCGCATAATCAGGAGTTGAAGGTCACCTGGTGCTTGAAGGGCTGCTGCTGGATGGTGGATTGCAGCTAGCTAAGGCTTGTGGGAACTACGAGCTAGCTTTAAAGGCTACATGGGTCATCATTTTGGTGAATGGGTGAGCTTTTTGCAAAAAACAAGAGGCCATCATCATCACGTGATTTTCTTGGCTATGGTATAGATATTTGTGAATTAAAAATGAAATGTTTGAAGCAAAACTTTATATGGATCCAAAATAAATTTACATTATGATAAAAATAAAAAAATAAAATTACATTAAAGCTTTAATGTGATAAAGCTATTTAAAGAAGAAAAAGTGTGATCTTTTTTGCCAAAAAAAAGTGTAATCTATTTCTTTTTTCTAACCTAGAAGCCGGTCACCATCTTCATTGCTAATGCATCTGTCATGACACCTATTGTGGAAGAGGCCTATAATAGAGGTTTGGAGACTGAGCTAGGGGCGTTGCAAGGTCCAAAAATGCAGATTAATGAGTTGGCAGAGAAGAGTTAGCTGAGTAGATTAATATTGACAATTGTCAACACTAGATTGGAGCAAGTTAAATTAATGACTTGTTTATGAGCTAGTTGAGTAATAGAATAAATAAATATTATTATATTTTGTTGCAGAATTACATGCATAGGGGATTATAATTGTATACAAGAGTAACAAACTCATGATTACAGTATAATCAGAATTACAATCATTCTACCAATTATTATCTTCTATTTCTTTCTCTCTTTCCTTCTTCTTCTTCTTTCTGCAATCTTCTCTGCTGTAATTTCTTCTTCTTCTTCTTCTTCTTCTTCTTCTTCTTCTTCTTTCTCTATTTTTAGTTAGGAACCTGTCAACGTCCTCTCTAGTTTCACTTTCATCTTCATCTTCAAGTCAGCCTCTCCACCATCATCTTTAAGCTAGCCTCTAACCATTAGCATAATCGTCATTCCATCCTGTTCGCCATCATCATCATTGCAAACCCACATTGTTTACTAAGTGTAAGATTTGTCCTTGTTCTTCTTCTGACGGTGACTATTTTTGTCTAAATGAAACAAATACCTAGAAGAGAGATTGATGAATTTGACCCTCATTAAGAATTTATTTTAAAATACGAGGATCATTGTTATTATGATGTCAAAGCGAGGTTTTTATAGTTTTTTCGGAGATAGGATTCTTGCTATTTTTGATTACCTAATGGATACCTTAGGCCTATTAGTTGTTCAAGCATGTTAATGAACTTAATGACAATGTACATGTTAATGAATGTGGTTTTCCATTTTATCATTTTTGTCTAATTGCTAATGACCCTTATTTAACTATTGAAAAATCTTAATTTTCCCTTTAAAATACTTACATTAATTGAAGAAAATAGAGAGAAAAACATAGTGAGAGAGAGAGAGAGAGAGAGTTTGCCGTTCAAAGTTCATTATCTTCATTCATATAAGGATGATACATATTCATGTGATGTATTTAGGGGTGAAGTATGAAGAGGTTGGATGTATAGGGTTGTATTCAGGGGCTTTTACTTACAAGTGTTGTAACACCCCCATATCTAATGCACACACACTACAACCCCATCAATGTAGCATAAGTGCACCAAACACAGGAATGCTACGGTTTTTCTTCAACATTCAAAACATTTTAAATGATGCCATTATCTTTATCAATATACATTATAGATAGTAAGTAATCAATTGGTAATATAAACAAAATAGATATATAAATACATTTAAGTAGTACACAGCGGAAGTTACAAAATATTTACATATAGGAAACATTTGAATACATATTTACCATTATACATATATTTACATTATAACCAAAACTTTACAAAATACAAAAGAGTTATACATGATTGGCAAATCTCCTTTGATCTTTAAGTTCCCAAAATCAACACTTCAATGTCTACTCTCACTCGGTCTCGAAGAGCTCTCAGGTTCGATTCTAACAGTTCTATCACCTGCGCGATTAAACACTATCGCGCTAAGCCAAGGGCTTAGTAAGATAAAACATGCTAATGATATGCCTTAGTGCAATGCAATGCCATACATGTTATTTATAAAGACAACAACATAAATGAAAAGCTAACATCATCTCTTTACATCTCACAAATCATAATCATATAAGCATAATCACATATTATAATCATATAAGCATACCACAATTCAACATCTTTCCACACCCGTCATGAGTTAATCAAATTATCATTCATGACTCACATTAACCAAAGACAAGCATGGGCCCAAGACACACTAATATGCAATTCAATTTTCAGAGTTAATGTTTTGGTTCTATCATCACATTTATCAATATCACAAACCCAACTAGGCTTCAAGGATTAAGTTCAACCAAGCTTCAAGGGGAGCAAAGCATGCTAAGCTTTAACCCAACTTGGCTTCAAGAACTAACCCAACCTAGCTTCAAGGGTGGTAACATCTCAATTAGGCTTCAAGGATTCAATCCAACCTAACTTCAAGAGATTGTTACACTCATTAGGCATGCCACCAACAACAAACTCTGAAAATGAAATAACACATTAGCCACACAATTCATTTAGATTTCATTCTCAATTCTCATTAACATTTAGGCAATCATGCCTCATTTATCTCCATTGAATCACCTTAGCCAATAACAATGGCTTCACATTTCATTTCACAATATAACACTTCATTATTCAAGTGTATATTTATCTCATCCATGATCACATTATATTTCACATAGCATCATTCATAAGTATCAACATTTCATTCCACATTACTCATGAAACACATTACCATTCACAATGCATAACATAACCTTGTTCAATCTCAACAATGCAAGAACAATTTATATTATTCATAGCTTTAGGATCATCTACAAGTGTTTGATTAAGTCATTCCTTGGTTTAAGTATGTTTCAAATGTTTATGTTTAGGTTTAGAGACCAAACTACCTTTGAAGAATCCAAACCATGCAAAAAGAACCAAGAAATCAAACATTACTCAACTCATTTAAGGGACACGCCCAGCTCACTTGAAGGACACGCCCAACCCACTTGAGGAACACGCCCGTGTCTCTAAAAATAAAAGAGACAGTAGCCAACACAATTAAATGACACGGCCGTGTCTCTTCATTGCCTTTGGCCGTGTCACCCAAAACCAAAACCAACCCTTTCTCAAATGCACTCAAACACAATATTCATCATATAACTTGTATCAAATAGACATAATCAATGTTCTAAACACATATTCATCACAAGAATTACTTCACAACACTTTAATATAACAATTAAACACAACCCATTTCAACACACTAAAGTCACCATCCTTCTCCACCTTTCAAAATCAACATTTACCACTTCCAACAACAACACCTATTTCAACTATTAACTTAAAACCAATTTAACACTTGAGAACAACTCACAAACACATCTCATCATCAAATCATCAAACCCTAATTAACTTCCATTACCCCTTCAAAAGAATGAAAGAAATCAAAGGAAAGATCTTACCATATTCACAACCAAACCAACATCAATTCCATCTTTTAAACTTTAAATCAATTCTAACACTTACAAACACATATCAAACACACCAAGTCATCACATCAACAAATCACAAATCACCCTAGTCATAACTTCACAATTTACCAAGAAAATCAAGAGATTCCTTACCTTATATGAAGAAATTCCACAAATCTTTCACCAAATCTCTCAATTCCTTCATCAATTTGAGTATATCATCAAGAACACTTCTCTTTCCCTTTTGTTAATGGAGAGCCGGCCACTTCATGAAAGAGAGAAGAAATGATGAAGAAACAAAGTCAAATTTTGCTTTAAATCTCCACCAAGTGATTTAATCCAAGCAATTACCAAAATGCCCTCAAACATATAACTAACCTTTTGTCTTATATAAGCCCATATATGTAATTACACACTCAACACAAAAATATCTTCTTCCACTAACCAACACCTTGACTCTCCCTTTGACCCATTTATATGTTATATATATCATCATATACACAACATATACCATTCTCTCTAAACCCTATTTTCTTACCAAAACACAAATACACAAGCATTCTCCTCCCAATTTCTTTTCTTATCACATCATATACATTCAATCCAATTTATAATAATAACAACAACAACAATATGCAAACTTCTAGGGCATAAATGAGGATATTACAATTCTCCCCCTCTAAAAAGAAATTTCGTCCTCGAAATTACCTGATATCAACTCTGAAACAACTGAGGATATTGCTCTCGCATGGTTTGCTCACTTTCCCAAGTTGCTTCTTCCTTTCTATGATTCTTCCACAAAATTTTCACCAATGGTACTCTTTTGTTCCTCAACTCTTTCACATCACGTGTCAAGATAGCAACTGGTTCCTCTTCAAACGTCAAATCAGGATTTACTTCAATTGACTCAATCGGCAACACATGAGATGGATCCGACCTGTACCTCCTCAACATAGAAACATGAAATACGTTATGAATCCGATCCAACTCAGGTGGCAAAGCAAGCCGATAAGCAACTGGCCCAACTCTTTCCAAAACTTCATATGGTCCAATGAAACGAGGACTCAATTTTCCTTTCCGACCAAACCTCAAAATCTTCTTCCAGGGAGATACTTTCAAAAATACCTTATCTCCCACATCAAACTCTATATCTCTCCTCTTTAGATCCGCATAAGACTTCTGTCGGTCTGAAGCTGCTTTCAATCTGCCTCGAATTAATTTCACTTTCTCTTCAGTTTCTTGAATCAAATCAGGACCAATCATCTTGCTATCACCCAGTTCACTCCAACATAGAGGTGTCCTACACCGTCTGCCATACAATGCCTCGAATGGGGCCATACCAATGCTAGATTGGTGACTGTTATTGTAAGCAAACTCCACAAGTGGTAAGAATCTATCCCAACTTCCAGAGAAGTCAATGACACAGCATCTCAACATGTCCTCAACAATCTGTATCACCCTCTCTGACTGACCATCCGTCTGTGGATGAAAAGCAGTACTGAAGTGCAGTCGAGAACCCAAAGCACTATGCAAGCTCTTCCAAAACCTTGAAGTAAACCTGGGATCTCGATTAGACACTAAAGAAGTTGGAACACCATGCAATTTCACAATCTCATGGATATACAGCTCAGCTAACCTCTCCAAAGAGTAATCCATCCGAACCGAAAGGAAATGAGCTGTCTTAGTCAATCTATCCACAATCACCCATATGGCATCATGCTTCCTTTGTGTCAATGGCAAACCAGACACAAAATCCATCGTCACTCTATCCCACTTCCACTCAGGCACTGACAAAGGTTGAAGCAACCCAGTTGGAACTTGATGCTCTGCTTTAACCTTCTGACAAGTGAGGCATTTCGATACAAACTCAGCAATGTCTCTCTTCAACCCAATCCACCAGTAATGTTGTTTCAAATCATGATACATTTTGGTATTGCCCGGATGCATAGCAAATGCTGACTGATGTGCTTCTTCTAAAATGATCCTTTTCAAATCAGCATCATCCGGCACACACAATCGACTCTTAAACCAGAGACTTCCATCATCTCTCACAACAAAATCTCTACTCTTTCCACTCTGACAATCTGATACGATCTTCTGAATCTTCTCATTAACCCACTGAGCCTCTTTAATCTGATTCAACAAAACTGGTTTCACATTCAATTGTGCCAACAATGCACCATCATCACAAGGTACAAAACTAGCATACAATGCTCTCAACTCAACAAGCAACGAGAGCGAGTAAACAGTCAAACCTGCTAAAGACTTCCGACTCAAGGCATCAGCAACAACATTTGCTTTACCTGGATGATAATCAATCAAACAGTCGTAGTCTTTAATCAATTCCAACCATCTCCTTTGTCGAAGATTAAGCTCTTTCTGGACACCCAAATACTTCAAGCTTTTGTGATCAGTGTATATAAAACATTTCTCCCCAAACAGATAATGGCGCCAAATCTTCAGTGCAAACACAATGGCTGCCAATTCCAAATCATGGGTCGGATAGTTAAGCTCATGCGGTTTCAACTGATGAGATGCATAAGCTATAACTTTACCTTCCTGCATAAGAACACACCCCAAACCACTATGCGAAGCATCACTGAAAATCACATATGGTTTGCCTTCTATAGGTAAAGTTAGAACAGGCGCTTGAGTCAACATTTCTCTCAACTGCTCAAAGCTAGCCTGACACTGATCAGTCCACACAAATCTCACTCCCTTACAAAGCAATCTGGTGAGTGGAGTAGCTATCAAAGAAAACCCTTTCACAAACCTCCGGTAATAGCCTGCCAAACCCAGAAAACTTCTAACCTCTGTCACTGATTTAGGTGGACTCCAATTCAATATAGCTTCAACTTTGCTCGGATCAACTCTAATGCCTTCTGCTGAAACAATATGTCCGAGAAAAGCTACTTGATCCAACCAGAACTCACACTTCGACAATTTGGCAAACAACTGCTTCTCTCTCAAAATCTGCAACACAATCCGCAGATGCTTATCATGTTCCTCTTCATTCCGTGAATACACCAGTATATCATCAATAAACACTACCACAAACTGATCCAAATAGGGCCTAAACACCCTATTCATCAAATCCATAAAAGCTGCCGGTGCATTCGTCAGACCAAAAGGCATAACTAAAAACTCATAATGTCCATACCTGGTCCGAAAAGCTGTTTTAGGAACATCTTCTGCTTTGACTCTCAACTGATGGTACCCAGATCTCAGATCAATTTTGGAGAACACTGCTGCTCCCTTCAATTGATCAAAGAGATCATCGATTCTAGGCAAAGGATATTTATTCTTAATTGTCACCTTGTTCAATTGCCTATAGTCGATACACAACCTCATAGTACCATCTTTCTTCTTCACAAATAGCACAGGAGCTCCCCAAGGAGAAACACTGGGGCGAATAAATCCTTTGTCCAACAACTCCTGCAATTGCACTTTCAACTCCCTCAATTCTGCTGGTGCCATTCTATAAGGAGTAATGGAGATAGGAGTGGTACCAGGCAACAACTCAATACCAAACTCCACCTCTCTCTCAGGAGGCAATCCCGGCAACTCCTCTGGAAAAACATCAGGGAACTCTGCAACTGTGGCAATGCTGTCAATAGGAGAACCTCTTACTCTAGTATCTATCACATGAGCAAGATAGGCTTCACATCCTTTCCTAATCAACCTCCTGGCTGCAACAGCTGAAACAAATAAGGATGCTAACTGTTCCTGCTCATTAGATACTATCACCTCTCTACCATCACCAGTTCTCAAGGTCACAACTTTCTTTTTACAATCTACCACAGCTCCATGTCTCGCTAACCAATCCATGCCTAAAATCACATCATATTCTTTAAATGGCATCTCAATCAAGTCTCCAAGAAACTCCTCACCCTGCACCACTACAGCACTATTACGGTGCACTCTACTCACAATCACACTATGCCCTAACGGATTTGTCACCAAAACATCAAATCCTAGGGACTCAGCATGCACATCAAATACAGGCAAAACAGATGCACTAATATAAGAATGGGTGGAACCCGGATCAATCAAAGCAAGTACTGGGGTATTAAATAAAGAAAAAGTACCAGCTATGACTGCCGATGCATCAGGCTGCCTCTGCATAACATACATCCTCTGGGAAGAACCAACCTCCTCTGGTCTACTCTCCCTGGATGTAGCACCACCTCTAGAACTGTACCCCGGTCTACCTCCCCGGCTGACACCTCTGCCTCCTCGGCCTCCCCTCGCACTAGGTCGAGAAGCTGCTGAATCAACTGGCATCCACTCTTGCCTCTCAGGGCAATCTCTCACAAAGTGATCAGGTGACCCACACCTGAAACATACCCCTGCAACACCAGCCTTCCAATAAGGACCACCATGTGGCCTACCACAATGGATGCAGATGGGTAAGGTGGATCTCTGAATCATAGGAGTCGGAGCACTTGCCACTGAAGCTGCAGGTCTAAATCTCTGCCTCTGTAACTGCACTGACCTACCCGCTGGTCTCTGGCTCCTACTACTCCGAGGAACAAAACTTCCTCTACCCCTCTTCGCAGAAGAAGACCCTGCCTCGAACTGGGGCCTTCTCACCCTAACCTCTTCTTCTGAAGCAACTGCAATAACTTGAGCTCGCTCTACACTTCGAGCTGCTGCCACAAGCTGTGAGAAATCCTGATATCTGGATCCAGCCACTAAGCACATGATCGAAGGCCTCAATCCCTCCTGAAACCTCCGGCATCTATCAATCTCATCAGCAATGATACCCCCAGCATACTGACTCAGTCGAATAAACTCAACTTCATATTCAGTAACAGTCTTGCTGTCTTGCTTCAAGCTCAAGAACTCCATCTTCTTCATGTCCTTATACTCCCTAGGAGTATACTTCAACTCAAATTCCCTCAGAAAATCAGTGTAAGACAGTGTGGGAGGATCATCCATAGAATGTGGCACTGTCTTCCACCAGTCGTAGGCGTCCTTTTGTAGCAAAGATCTTGCATAGTCAAACTTCTCCTCTGAAGTGGCTTGCAACTGCACAAATACCCTCTGCACTCTGTCAAGCCACTGCTCTGCTACAGTTGGGTCAGTAGTACCAAGGAAATCCTCCGCTCCATACTTCCTTAGTTTATCATAGTGCCTCACTGGTACTGAAGGCTGAGGGGATGGTGGCTGTGGTTGCACAGGTGCTTGTCTCATAGCTTCCAACATATGCCTAAACCAAGCTGGCGGAACCTCCTCCCCAGCTGATCTACCCGACACCGAAGCAGGTGCCTCCTCAACACTCTCAACTCTAGCTCCCTCAGCAGGAGCAATACTCTCGGCACTACCCTCAATCGACTGACGTGAGTGAGAATCCATCACAACCTAAGTCTGCAAACACAACATACTACATCTTATTAAAGATCAGAGGTTGCCAATCCCAAACATATATTGTTATTCAAAAACCACTTTTTAAAATCAAAATAGTCTTTTTCTTACATTCTACCTAGGTTGAGAATCTCAAACCTAGGCTCTGATACCAAAACAATTGTAACACCCCCATATCTAATGCACACACACTACAACCCCATCAATGTAGCATAAGTGCACCAAACACAGGAATGCTACGGTTTTTCTTCAACATTCAAAACATTTTAAATGATGCCATTATCTTTATCAATATACATTATAGATAGTAAGTAATCAATTGGTAATATAAACAAAATAGATATATAAATACATTTAAGTAGTACACAGCGGAAGTTACAAAATATTTACATATAGGAAACATTTGAATACATATTTACCATTATACATATATTTACATTATAACCAAAACTTTACAAAATACAAAAGAGTTATACATGATTGGAAAATCTCCTCTGATCTTTAAGTTCCCAAAATCAACACTTCAATGTCTACTCTCACTCGGTCTCGAAGAGCTCTCAGGTTCGATTCTAACAGTTCTATCACCTGCGCGATTAAACACTATCGCGCTAAGCCAAGGGCTTAGTAAGATAAAACATGCTAATGATATGCCTTAGTGCAATGCAATGCCATACATGTTATTTATAAAGACAACAACATAAATGAAAAGCTAACATCATCTCTTTACATCTCACAAATCATAATCATATAAGCATAATCACATATTATAATCATATAAGCATACCACAATTCAACATCTTTCCACACCCGTCATGAGTTAATCAAATTATCATTCATGACTCACATTAACCAAAGACAAGCATGGGCCCAAGACACACTAATATGCAATTCAATTTTCAGAGTTAATGTTTTGGTTCTATCATCACATTTATCAATATCACAAACCCAACTAGGCTTCAAGGATTAAGTTCAACCAAGCTTCAAGGGGAGCAAAGCATGCTAAGCTTCAACCCAACTTGGCTTCAAGAACTAACCCAACCTAGCTTCAAGGGTGGTAACATCTCAATTAGGCTTCAAGGATTCAATCCAACCTAACTTCAAGAGATTGTTACACTCATTAGGCATGCCACCAACAACAAAATCTGAAAATGGAATAACACAT
Organism: Garcia nutans; assembly: GCA_947685225.1. Taxonomy (NCBI): domain Eukaryota; kingdom Viridiplantae; phylum Streptophyta; class Magnoliopsida; order Malpighiales; family Euphorbiaceae; genus Garcia; species Garcia nutans. Next base: position 37,437,322 of record CANTUV010000033.1, on the reverse strand, counting down.
TAGCCACACAATTCATTTAGATTTCATTCTCAATTCTCATTAACATTTAGGCAATCATGCCTCATTTATCTCCATTGAATCACCTTAGCCAATAACAATGGCTTCACATTTCATTTCACAATATAACACTTCATTATTCAAGTGTATATTTATCTCATCCATGATCACATTATATTTCACATAGCATCATTCATAAGTATCAACATTTCATTCCACATTACTCATGAAACACATTACCATTCACAATGCATAACATAACCTTGTTCAATCTCAACAATGCAAGAACAATTTATATTATTCATAGCTTTAGGATCATCTACAAGTGTTTGATTAAGTCATTCCTTGGTTTAAGTATGTTTCAAATGTTTATGTTTAGGTTTAGAGACCAAACTACCTTTGAAGAATCCAAACCATGCAAAAAGAACCAAGAAATCAAACATTACTCAACTCATTTAAGGGACACGCCCAGCTCACTTGAAGGACACGCCCAACCCACTTGAGAAACACGCCCGTGTCTCTAAAAATAAAAGAGACAGTAGCCAACACAATTAAATGACACGGCCGTGTCTCTTCATTGCCTTTGGCCGTGTCACCCAAAACCAAAACCAACCCTTTCTCAAATGCACTCAAACACAATATTCATCATATAACTTGTATCAAATAGACATAATCAATGTTCTAAACACATATTCATCACAAGAATTACTTCACAACACTTTAATATAACAATTAAACACAACCCATTTCAACACACTAAAGTCACCATCCTTCTCCACCTTTCAAAATCAACATTTACCACTTCCAACAACAACACCTATTTCAACTATTAACTTAAAACCAATTTAACACTTGAGAACAACTCACAAACACATCTCATCATCAAATCATCAAACCCTAATTAACTTCCATTACCCCTTCAAAAGAATGAAAGAAATCAAAGGAAAGATCTTACCATATTCACAACCAAACCACCATCAATTCCATCTTTTAAACTTTAAATCAATTCTAACACTTACAAACACATATCAAACACACCAAGTCATCACATCAACAAATCACAAATCACCCTAGTCATAACTTCACAATTTACCAAGAAAATCAAGAGATTCCTTACCTTATATGAAGAAATTCCACAAATCATTCACCAAATCTCTCAATTCCTTCATCAATTTGAGTATATCATCAAGAACACTTCTCTTTCCCTTTTGTTAATGGAGAGCCGGCCACTTCATGAAAGAGAGAAGAAATGATGAAGAAACAAAGTCAAATTTTGCTTTAAATCTCCACCAAGTGATTTAATCCAAGCAATTACCAAAATGCCCTCAAACATATAACTAACCTTTTGTCTTATATAAGCCCATATATGTAATTACACACTCAACACAAAAATATCTTCTTCCACTAACCAACACCTTGACTCTCCCTTTGACCCATTTATATGTTATATATATCATCATATACACAACATATACCATTCTCTCTAAACCCTATTTTCTTACCAAAACACAAATACACAAGCATTCTCCTCCCAATTTCTTTTCTTATCACATCATATACATTCAATCCAATTTATAATAATAACAACAACAACAATATGCAAACTTCTAGGGCATAAATGAGGATATTACAAGTGTTTCTTTGTTACTATAGGTTGTGGTGTATGGGGCTATTGGAATTGAAGAGGTTGGAGTCTTGTTCTTGTTGTTGAGCTATTGTGTAGGTGGCTGATGGTAGCGGTAGCATGGGTGAAGTGTGAAGGTAGGGCTCTGGTAGGGATGCTGGCATATTTTGTTTACTGGAAATAAGCCACAAAATATGCCGGTGTGATCTGGATGTGATGACAGCGTACTAGATGCTTATGATGTTTTGTGATGTAATGAGGCACTATATAACTGGTTTTGTAGTATACTAGATAGGAACCTGGTTGTAATGTCACATGTTGGGTGCTGATGCTATGCTATGCTGGATTGAGACTTTCCCGTATAGTTAGTGTGTGTTGCCATTGTCTCCTGTTTTGCTGATAGCTAAGGGATTGGAATTAATAGGTTTTAGTCATGGGTTGGAATGTATGTGGCATATATTGTTATTACTATAGGTTGGATGTATGGGGCTATTGGAATTGAAGAATTTGGATTCCTATTATTGTTGAGTTACTGTGTAAGTGGCTGATGGTAGTAGTAGCATGGGTGAAAGTGTGAAGGCAAGGCTCTGGCAGGGATGCTGGCATATTTTGTTTACTGGAAATATGCTAGTGTGATCTGGTTATGATGACAACATACTGGATGCCTATGGTGTTCTGTGATGTGATGATGCATTGTATAGTTGGTTTTATGGTATACTGGTTGGGGACCTAGCTATGATATCAGTATATTGGGTGCTGGTCCAATGCTATTGTCATACCTCAATTTTAGAAGTGTGATGGTCCTATGGTCCAGGTATGCTTAAGGCTACCATGTATCATATAAAACTCAACTAATTAATACATTCATACATATTGGTTAATTGCTCTAATGGATTAAAATTTTATTTAATAACTTTTATTTTTTACTTATAATTTTATGATATATTATTACAAATTTATTTTGATATTATATATCTTATACATTTATTATTTACATTATAGTTTATCTCTACATCTTACTAAACCATTCATAATAGTACTACGGAGTAACTAGACTATAGTTCAAATTTAACACTTTAATTGCATATAGCAATCATTACTAATTACATTATTCTCAGGCTTCTTGTTGAAAGGAAGAAATCAAGAAGCTCATGGACCTGAATCACCTCTACCTGAAATCACATAGATAATTAGCTGAGCCATCAACTCAGTGAAATTATAGTGCCACAAGGTAGGATGCACAACAAAAATATTTGAAGGTTCAAGAATAATAATAACATAAGTGGCTGCACAATAAATATATAAAAATAAAATTCAATCCACAAGAAAGACTCATAATAATTGGACCAATATCACAAAATTAAATTATATAATATGACAGATAATACATAATAATAGCACCAAAGAAAATATATTAATATTCTAGTGTTATCACACATCACACACACCTAGGGCATTAGCTACTACCCTTTTATCATAAATCTCTATGTGTATATAGCATGATGGTATAACCCCTATCAAGTTGAAATTTTGTCATATTGGCTAATCAAATAGCTTGATATGATTACATAGGCCAAGATGCCACATTGGTTTTATAATTCACAAACACATGAACACAATTATCAATGGTATTAAATGGTTCACAATTTATCAAAACTTTCATGGCAACAAAAGAATGGATGAACAATATAACTCACCTTGAACTTGCAAATTTGACTCCTCTAAGTCATTGAAAATAGCTAGTTGGTTTGGTGACAATACTCGACCTACATTCACATCCACACATAAATCGCATATTTAGGTTTATTTTTAATTTATTATTTGTCATTTTTTTCTTTAGTTGATCATTAGACACCTATGCCCTATTTTAACATCTTAATATGTCTCAAAATATATTTTGTAATTAAGAATTCAGATATCACAAAATTATATTACAATAGAGCTATGCAATTAAGTAAGTTCTAAATATGTGCAATATGCCTATATAAATGTATTGGCTTCCTCCAGTCATTTGATTTACTTATTTATTAAATTAGTATTTAGACTTTTGGGAATATCAAATAAACATATTAAACTTTATGTTCATCAATTATATGCTTATATTTATAATTAGATTGAATATATTTTATTATGCTCAATTCATCTTCAAGTCAACAAAACACCTAAATTTCAGCTTTTGAATAGTTATATTCATTTAATTGCATATTAATTTTCTCAAATTCATTTATCCTGAAATTTCTCCAAGATGTTTCCAACATCCTATATGACTTCCATGTAAATTTTCATGAATTATAGTATTCATTTATATAGGTAAATAATTTAAATACAGTAGCAAAAGTTTCAGTGATATTCATTCAGGCTGTTAAAATGAGCAGCTTGTATTCACTTAGTTGCTTACTATTTTCCCTCATCATTTTAGCTTGCCCTTTTGCCACAACCTTTCCAACATTCAAATGCAACTTTTTGAAAATTTTTATGAATATTAAAGCTCGTTTGAATATTGAAATAAATAAAACACAATAGCTAAATTATTAAGAATTCAAGCTGTTCAATTTAAACATATTTAGGGATTTGGGTTTCTAGCTTCTTCCTTACAATTTCTTTCAATCCAAATACCATCATCCTAAATACTTAATTAATATATATAAATGATAAGTTTTAGCTTAGATTCAATAAATAATATATTTAAAGTTAGAAAATTAAATTAAAATATTAAGGTTTAGAATTTTTAGATTTCTTACCTTTAGGAATTCCTTTTACTTTCTTTGCTTTTATATCACTTTGTTGCTTTAATTTTTTGCTCTGGATCACTTCTAGATATAAGAAACTAGTTCATAAATAGTTTTATGGCTACTGAAAAAGAGAGAAAGTCATGATAGAAATGGAGGATTTTTTATAGAAATGAGAAAAGAAAAAGAACTTAAAATAAGAACAAAGTTATTGTCATCTTTTTTAATCATAATTTGTCTAAGCTCTCTTCCTATTCAAGGGAGACGAGTCACCCACGTAATTTGGTAGAAAAATGATTGAGAATTATGTGAGTAAATTATCCATTTTTCCCTTCAAGTCTTACATAATTTATTTGTTAATTTGAATGACTTTTTTTGTCATTTTATACCTTAACTTGCTACCTACATCATTCTTTAAAATTATTTTAACTTCTAATTTCAAATTTAAATTTATCTCATATAGTTTTTAACGTTTGTTATTATTTTAAAGTATTATTAATTAAGTTAAGGTGCATTTCAAATTTAATACCCTAAGATTTTTATACATACAAGTTACTGTAGCTAAAGTGTTTTAGAATTTCTATTTCTATCACCTTAATACCTTGTAAATTTCTCTTCTTTATATTTCAGTGGTTCATTCATCACTCTAGTACGTCATTTTATTTTTTAATACTTTTATTCAATATAATTTCTTTACAACTTACAATTAGTTATTTTAATTTACGGTCGTTATGAATTGTAGAGTTCTCAATTCAAGCACGTTAAAGTTTTTTTCTTATTACTTTGGCACATTAAAATTTTATTTCAATTAAGATTTTTCTACTTTATTGATTTAATTTGCATAATGTTTAGGCCACTAGACTTGTATTTTATCTAAGGTATTACATTCTCTCTCCCTAATTAAAATTCATCCTCAATTTTTTTTTAAAATAGTTACCCATTAAAAAGATGAGAATATTTATCTAACATCTTTGACTCAATCTTCCAAGTGTATTCTTCTACTGATTGACTTTGCATGATACTTTTACCGTATAAATATCCTTATTTTTAATCCTTCTAACTTGCCTATCAAGTATAGCTATCGGTACTTCTTGATAAGTCAAATATTGCTGTAAATCCACTGGTGGAGCTTGTAAAATATGTGATGGATCATGATCATATTTTTGAACTATCGAAATATGGAACACTGGATGCACTTGTTCCATGTTTGGTGGTAGTGCCAAATAGTAGGAAACTAATCCCACTCTTTCTAAAATCTCAAATGGACCAATGTGCCTTGGTGAGAGCTTTCATTTCTTATCAAATCTTATGATTCCCTTCATTGGTGACACCTTTAGGAATACATGTTCGCCAATACTTAATTGAACATCTTTTCTTTTAGGATCTGCATAGCTCTTCTGGCGGGTGAAGGCTGTCTTCAATCGTTCTTGAATTAATGGTACTTTCTCTATGGTTTCTTAAATTAGTTCTGGACTTTCTATAAGTCTTTCACCAACTTCATTCTAGCATATGGGAGATCTAGACTTCCTTTCATACAATGATTCATAGGGTGCTATATGTATAGTTGAATGGTAGTTATTATTATAGACAAACTCAATTAGTGGTAAATGCTTGTCCCAAGTACCTCTAAAATCCAAAATTTACATTCTTAGCATATCTTCTAATGTTTGGATAGTTCTCTATGTTTGTCCATCTGTATGCAGATGAAATGCAGTACTGAAATCTAACTTTGTTCCTAATACCTTTTGTAACTGCTGCTAAAATCTGGAGGTGAATTGTGTTCCTTTATAAAAAATGATGGAAATAGGCACTCCATGTAGACTTACTAGCTTATCTAAATATAGTTGTGCATATTAGGATACAGAATAAGTAGTCTTTACAGGCAGAAAATGAGTAGATTTTGTCAACCTATCAATAAACTTCTATATAGAATCATAACTCCTAGATATTTTAGGTAGTCTCACCACAAAATCTATAGTAATCCTCTTCTATTTTTATTCTGGCAATGGTAGTTGTTGTAATAGCCCAGATAACTTCTGATATTCAAATTTCACTTGTTGACATGTTAGACATTTTGTTATAAATTCTGTAATATCCTCCTTCATACTAGTCCATAAATAAACCTCTTTCAAATCATGATACATTTTGGAAGTTCCAGGATGAGCATTGTAGTTTGCATTATGAGCCTCCCTCATTATCTATTCGTTTAGATTACTTGTTGTTGGTACACAAAATTGATTACCATTTCAATACATCTTCTTCCACCGCAAATTCAAAGGTTTTGCATGAAGCAATGTCTTTTTTTATCTTCACCAATTGTGGGTCTTCATCTTGTAGTATCTTAATTCGATCAATCAATAATGGTTTGATAGTAAAAAATGCTATCAATACCCCATTATCTAATAAATCAAATTCGATCCCCATACCATATAAATTTTGAACCTCCTTTACTTATGGTCGTCGTTATATCTGAATGTGTGCTAAACTATCTAGAGATTTCCTGCTTAAAGCATTTGCTATTACATTAGTTTTGCCTGTATGATATAAAATCTCATAATCATAGTCCTTAAGTAACTCCATCCATCTACGTTGCCAAAGATTTAGGTCTCTTTGCTGAAAGATATATTTGAGAGTCTTGTGATCTATAAAGATTTCACATTTTTCACAATATAAGTAGTGTCTCCATATCTTCAAAGCAAATACCACTGCTACCATTTCAAAATCATGAGTAGGATAATTAACCTCATACTTTCTTAATTGTCTAGAAGCATAAGCAATCACTCTATCATTCGGCATCAAAACACAACCAAGTCCCATTCTAGATGCATCAAAATATACTGTAAATTTGCCTCCTTAAGTTGGAAGTGCAAGAATAGGTGCATACGCCAAACATTCCTTTAATCTACAGAAGCTTTTCTCGCACCTATTGTCCCAATCAAACTTTACCCCTTTATGGAGTAATCTAGTAATTAGTGTAGCTATCTTATAAATGTCTTTTACAAATCTCATATAATAACCGGTCAATCCCAAAAAAGTTCTTATTTCAGCAACATTTGTTTGTTTAGGCAATTAACTACTGCTTCAATTTTCTTAGGATCCACTTATACTCCTTCACTGGTGATCACATGTCCTAAGAAAGATACTTTCTCTTGCCAAAATTCATACTTAGATAATTTAGCAAATAACTTGTTCTCCCTCAAAGTTTGTAATGCTATCCTTAAGTGCTCTTCATGTTTAGTCTGGCTCATGGAGTAAATCAGTATATCATTTATAAAATAACCACAAATTTATCTAAGTATGACTTAAAAATCTGATTCATCATATCCATAAATATTGCAGGTGCATTAGTGAGATCAAAAGATAGTACCAAAAACTCATAATGATGATATCTAGTTTTAGGTACATCTTCCTTCTTGATTCTCAACTGATGGTATCCAGAATGAAGATCTATTTTAGAAAAATATCTTGCTCCTTGTAGTTGATAAAAAAAAATCATCAATTCTAAGAAAATGATATTTATTCTTTATAGTCATCTATTCAACTGTCTGTTTCTACACACATTCGAAGTGAACCATCTTTCTTCTTAGTAAATAGATTTGGTGCACCCCAAGATGAACTATTAGGTCTAATAAAGCCTTTATATAGAAGATCTTACAATTATGCCTTCAACTCCTTCAACTCTATTGGAGCCATTCGGTAAGGATGAATAGAAATAGGTGTTGTACTAGGTAGCACCTCTACTGAACTTTATTTCTCTTTCTGCAGGAAAAGCAGTTAGATCATTAGGGAATACATCAGGAAACTCTCATACTATAGATATTTGATTAAAACTAGGGAATGCAACATTAGTGTCTCTGACCTGGGCTAAATACCCTACACATCCCTTTCTTAATAATCTTTTAGCACTAGTTATTGAGATCGCACTATTTAACACTCCATTTCTATCCCCTTAAAATTCAAAAAATTCCCCTAAAGGACTATGAAATATCACCTTTTTACTATTACAATCTAAAGTGGCAAAATATTTAGACAACCAATCCATTCCAAAGATATCATCAAACTCTAACACTAGTAATTCTATTAATCAGCTTCAAGAGTTTTATTATCTATCACAACCTCACAAGAAGGGTGCACATTTTTAACAATAATTTCTTCCTCTAAAGGGGTAAACACTGAGGGGAATATCAAGCAATTTAGAAGGTAGTATCAAGCAATTTAGAAAGTACATATAATTTAGAAGTAAAATAGGTAGATACAAAAGAATGATTTGCTCCAGAATCAAACAACATCCTTCCTTTAATAGATTGGATGGAAATGATACATGTAATAGTTGAATTTGATACTTGTACCTACTGAGGTAATAAGGTATACACTCTCCCTCTACCTCTACTTGATGATGGCTAAACTATAGATCTCTTTGTAACATTGCCTCTTCCAGAACTTTTTCCAACACCATTAGATCTAGAGCCTCTTTCTATTTGCACCATTGTCTAGGATGTTTAAGGCCTTGTTTCAGTTGTAGTAAAAGGAAAATCTTTTATCATATGATCTCTTTTCCTACATTTAAGGCATTCCCTAATCTGTCCATAACATTGACCTCTGTGCATCTTCCCATAGGTCTGACATGGAGTACAGATAAGAGGCCTTTGAATAGTAATACTAGGAAATCCAGTAGTAATAGTCCTAGATTATCTTCCAGTAGGTGGCCTAGATGTAGATCCAACTGATGTGCTAGGCAAATTAGCTCGGGGCATAGATTGTGATTATTGTCTAGCTCTAATATCCTTACTTCTTCCCTACCTCTTTGTTTTATAAAACTCTCAGTTCTAGCCTTTTTCTGTTACCGGATTGCCCGGGCTTCCATCTCTCTATTTTCTATTATTCTTACCTTATCCATCAATTTGGAATAAGAATCATAGCCATAAGTATCCAAAATCGTATACAGTGAATTAACCAATCCTTATCTAAACCAATGTATTCTTACTACTTCATTTGGTACTAGAGTAGGTACATACTTACTCAACTGATTAAATCATCTTGCATATTCAGATATTGTCATACCTAGAGTTTGCACTAGCCTTTCAAACTTCAATGCCTTGGCTTGCCTAACATTTTCAGGTAAAAACTATTGTATTACTATCTCTGCAAATTGCTTTCAAGTTAAAAGAGCATTTCCCTTCAATAATCCAATCATAACTCTTTTATACCATTCCTTCACATCACTTCTCATCCAATATCTTGCAAATTGTTTTTTTGTCTGGACAATGAAGTATTTGAGGTTTTTATTCCATTTCCTCTAAAAACTCTGTAGGGTCTTCCTCTTCCCCATTATAAATAGGAGGCTTAAGCTTCAAAAATCCTGCTAATAATTTTCTTTCTTCATCTAGTTCTATCTGTGATGGTAGAGGTGGAGGAACTTGGACTTCAAGGATAAGAATTGTTGTTATGTTGTCTTTGTTGTATCATCATTTCTGTCATTAACTCATAATTTTTCTATAATTGTTCAAGTCTTTCCATCACCCTAGCTATTCTATCTTCAGCTGTTTACAGAGATTCCTCAAAAGGAATAGCTCCCTCAAATCTAATTACTGTAGGTCTTCTTTGGGTTTCCATATCTAAACTATAAGAGAGAAAAAAAAATATTCAGTTAGCACACGAATTAATGCAGATCTTGATAATAATGAAAACAATACATGACAGAATAATCCTAAGCTCCGTAGTATTCTTAGACATTTATGCTTATGAACCTTTAACCTATATATTATTATAAACCTAGGCTTTGATACCACTTCTGTCGCACTCCAATTTCAGAATTGTGACGGTCCTAGGGTCTAGGTAGGCTTAAGTCCATCAGACACCATAAAGAACTCAACTAATTAATGTATTTATTCATATTGATTAATTACTCTAGTGGATTAAAATTTTATTTAGTAACTTTTTGTTATTTACTCATAATTTTATGATATATTATTACATATTTATTTTGATATTATATATCTCATACATTTATTATTTAAATTATAGTTTATCTCTACACCTTACTAAACCATTCATAATAGTACTATGGAGCAACTAGAGTATAGTTCAAATTTAACATTTTAATTGTATATAACAGTCATTATACTAATTATATTATTCTCAGGTTTCTTGTTAAAAGGAAGAAATTAAGAATCTCATGGACCTGAATCACCTCTACTCGAAATCACATAGACAATTGAGTGAGTCATTAACTCAGTGAAATTATAGTGCCACAAGGGTAGGATGCACAACAAAAATAATTCAAGGTTCAAGAATTATAATAACATAAGGTTACTACACAATAAAAGCATAATAATAAAATTCAATCCACAAGAAAGATCTATAATAATTGGACAAATATCACAAATTCAAATCATATAATATGATAGATAACACATAGCAATAGCACTAAAGAAAATATATTATTATTCTAGTGCTATCATACATCACACACACATAGGGTATTAGTAATTATCTTTTTATCACAAATCTCTATGTATACATAGCCTAATGGTATAACCCGTATCAAATTGGGATTCTGTTATATTGGCTAATCAAATTGCTTGGTATGATCACATAAGCCAAGAGGCCATATTGGTTTCACAATTCACAAACACAAGAACACAATTATCAATGGTATCAAATGGTTCACAATTTATTAAAAATTTCATGGCAATAAAGGAAGGGATGGACACTATAACTCACATTGAGCTTGCAAATTTAACTCCTCTAAGTCATTGATAATAACTAGTTGGTTTGGTGACAATACTCGACCTACATTCACATCCGCATATAAATTGCATATTTAGATTTATTTTTAATTTATTATTTGTCATTTTTGCTTTAGTTGTTCATTAGGCACCTATGTCTTGTTTTAACATCTTAATACAACAACAAAGTTTTAATCCCAAGTTAATTAGGGTCGGCTATATGAATTCTTCTTTTCCATTCCATTTGATTTAGGGTTATCTCTTCTGGTAAATATAATACAATAAGATCATTTTGGATTACTTTTGTCCAAGTTAGCTTAGGTCTACCCTAACCTCTGTTAGCTATTTTAACTTTAATTTATTCTATTTTTCTAACCAATGCATCATTAGATCTTCGTTTCATATGTCCAAACCATTGTAATCTATGTTCTCTAATCTTATCCTTTATAGGTGCTACCCTCACTTTTTCTCTAGTATGTCCATTCTAGTATGTCCACACATCTATCTTATCATTCTCATTTCTGCAACATACATCTTACTCATGTGTTGTTCTTTCACTGTCCAACACTCACTATCATACATCACTGCAGGTCATATAGTAGTGTAGTAAATTTTTTTTTAATTTAACTGACATCTTTCGGTCACATAACACTCCTATAGCATCCCTCCACTTCATCCAACCAACTTTAATCCTATGACTTACATCTTCTTCACATCCTCCATCCTCTTGAATAATAGAGCCAAGGTACTTAAAATAGGTACTACGAGGTACTTGCACCCTACCTAAAACAACTTCACTCCCTTCTCCACTCGCATTAGTAAACCTACAATGAATATACTCAATCTTAGTTCTACTAAGCTTAAAGCTTTTTGCTTTCAAAGTACTTCTCAAAACTCCAACTTTTGGTTCACTTCTGCTTAAGTCTCAACTATTAATACAATATCATCTGCAAACATCATACACCAAGGGATATCATCATGTATATGTCTTGTTAGCTCATCCATGTCTAAGAAAAATAGATAAGGGGATAAAAGTTAAACCTTAATGTAACCCAATAGAAACAGAAAAATCTCTAGAATCTCCTCCAATAGTACGGACTCTAGTGATAACACCATCATACATATCTTTTAAGACTTGAATATATCTTATAGATATATTCCTAAGCTCCAAGACCTATCATAAAACTTCCCTAGGAACTCTATCATAGGCATTTTCTAAGTCAATGAAAACTATATGCAAATCTTTCTTCATATCTCTATACTTTTTCATCAAATCTCTAATAAGAAAGATAGCTTCCATTGTTGATCATCCATGCATAAAACTAAACTAATTTGGGGAGATACAAGTGTCCAACCGTAAATGGTGTTCCATAACTCTCTCCCACAATTTAATGGCGTGGCTCATAAGCTTTATAGCTCTGTAATTTGAATAATTTTGAATATCTCTTTTATTTTTAAAAATAGATATCAGACTATTTTGCCTTCATTCATCATGTATTTTTTTATACTTAGGATCTTATTAAACAAAGTCGTCAACCAAGCAACTCCTACATCTCCCAAACATTTTCACACCTCAATGGGTATTCCATCTAGTCCACAGGCTCTACCGATTTTCAGTTTCTTCAAAGTTTCTTTTACTTCAAAAAATCTAATATGTCTATTATAATTCATATTTTTCTCGGTGATGTTATCTAAACCTTCAATGTTTTCACTACGGTTTCCATTAAGGAGATTCTCAAAATAACTTCTTCATCTTTTCTTGATATCCTCTTTTTGAACTAAAACTTTATTTTCTTCGTCTTTGATGCACTTGACATGGTTTAAATCTCGACATCTCTTTTTTCTTATTTTAGCCAATTTATGAATAGCTTTTTCTCCTTCATTTGTTCTAAGTTTCTCATACAAACTTGATTGAGTGAAATTATGATCAATATTTTTTATAATTCTAACCATAATTTTAATCGTTTTACTATTGAATTTGATGGATTTTATGTACTTGAGTTAGAATTATAATAATCATGCTTGGAAAGCCAAGATTCAAAGTTTCTAATAATTAGAGGTGCAAAATTGAAGAAAGGCAAGCAAAAATGAAGAAAATACAAATGTCACGCCCATAGCCCTTCAAGGCAATGACCCTAGGATTTAAATTAAGTCTGCCACAATAAAAAGATGAAATTATAGAAGCCAAACGGATCCCACGACTGTGGCATTGAAAGGCCACGGCCATGGGATTGATTTCTCTACTGCTCAAGCTAAGAAAAAGAAGAAAATTAAAAGTTGGCAGCCTCCACTCATATGCCACAACTGTGGCTTACCTTGTCTACTATTTACAACTGTAAAGTGCTTAAACCATTAAATCCAACTTAGGCCACGACCGTGGGGCTGAAATTCATGACCTTGAGTAGAAAATATGCAAAGTGGTGAACCAAACAAGATGTGGCCTAACCTTTTTCAGTTTTTTTCCATTAATGAAGCTTCCAAACACTCTATTTAAACATACTTCCTCTAAGGTTTCAAGATATGAAAAATTTACAAGAATTAAATTAGATTCATTTAATAAATAAATATAGTTTAGAGTTTTCTCAAGAAGGAGAGTGAAATTCTGGTTCAAAAAGAAATTCAAGTTCCAAGTCAAGTTCTTCTTTAAAGAAATAGAGTTTGATATTTCTCATTCTTTAAATTATGTTTTTTATTACTTTCTTTTATAATTGCAATATTTTTATTTCAATAATGAATAACTAATCCTCTTTAGGGTTGGTCCCTTTCATTGAATTTATCATGGAGTTATAAATGCTTATTTGAATTAATTTAGTTTATCCTTAAATTATCTTGTTATATTTATTCTTAATGCTTTAATTATCTGGCCAATAATTAATTGAATTGAGATATTATGTGATGGAGTGAGAGTGGAAGCATAACATTAGTCCATAGAGGTAACAATCTTAAGAAAGTATTTCACTTAGAGATAAGGTTAAACACTTAAGAGGTTGATTCAAAATTCTCACAAAACCTAATGAATTAGTTTAATTACTTGTGATCACGAGAGTAGACACAAGGATTAAATTGATATTAGTTCTAGTACTTGAGAGAGACTTGAGTTTAATTTAAGAGAATTTAACCATTAATTAAAGGAAAACTAAATTAAATCAATACTTTAGAGAATCCATGATAAATTAATAAAGGTGACTAAACCCTAAGTTTTATATCATTAGATTTAATTTAAAGTAATTTATTTTGTTTAATCATAAATCAAATTTTATCATATAAATAATAATTAGTTTTAATTGATCAGTACTTAGAAAAAAACTTCCTCGTATGAATGATACTTTACTTATCATTATATTACTTGTTAACGATCTATGCACTTGCAAATAGTTAGGCTGAGTCCACAAGTTTTGGCACCGTTGTCGGGAAAGCGATCATTCTAATATTGATAATATTAAATTAGTGTTGTTTGGATTTTTACTTTTCTGCATTAATTTCGTAATTTTTGATTTATATGCGAAGAAATCCTAACTCGAAGCTTGAACCATATAATCCAGAAATTGAGCGGTTTTGTAGGAATAATAAAAAGGAAAGAAAAGAGAAGCAAAAAGTGGAAGAAATTATAGTAGAAATTCATAAAATCGACAATCTACTAGATTTTTTTGAGAAAGAACCAACCATGAGAGATCCACAAAATATGATACTTAAGCAATATGCTATGCCACCTGCTCAGCCAACATCTAGCATATTCAAACCACCAGTGCAGGCCAACACTTTTGATCTTAAACCAACGCTTATCAATCTGATTAAACAATCAGTTTTTCATGGTTTTCCATATGAGGATGCATATGCTCACATCTCTAATTTTTTAAAAATATGTGATACTTTTAAAATTAATAGTATATCTGATGATGCTATTCGTTTGCGACTTTTTTTCATTTTCTTTAAGGGATCAAGCAAAGGATTGGCTCACTTCTAAAGCACCCGGTATATTCACTACATGGGATCAATTAGCCGCTGCTTTCCTAACAAAATATTTCTCACCTGCAAAAACTGCTAAATTGAGAAATGATATCACAAGCTTTGTTCAACAAGATGGTGAAAGTTTATATGAAGCTAGGGAACATTTCAAAAATTTATAAAGAAAATGTCCTCACTATGGAGTCCCCGAATGGTTATTGATTCAAACTTTTTATAATGGCCTTCATTTAAGTATCAAAGGCACAATAGATGCAGCAGTTGAATGTGCAATAATGAACAAAGCTCCTTCTAAAGTAATCAATTTGATTGAAGAAATGGCAGCAAACAACTATCATTGGACTTCAAAATGTAATGTTCATAAAAAAGTTACTGGTTTACACGAAATTGATACTTTTTCTTTGCTTGCAGCCAAGGTAGATACAATAGCAAAGAAATTGGAGCATGACAACCTTACTTCATCCCTAACTTGTGAAGGATGTGGAGAAAATTATAACACAGCCGACTGCAGAATTATAGAGCAAGTTCAGTTTTTGGGCAACCAGAATAGAGGATCAACTTTTCCTCAAGGAAACACATACAACCAAACATGGAGAAATCATCCCAACTTATCGTGGAACCCCAAGCAATCAAAAAGCACCTTATCAACCACCATACATCAAAAATCAAAATCAAGAATTCCATCCTCTAAAAAAGCCGTCATATGAAGTTGCATTGGAGAAATTCATTGGTGAAACATCAGAGAGATTTGATAGAATTGAAAAGCAACATGAAAAGCTTGAGCAACAAATTGAACTTCTCTCAACTCAGAATTGGAATCTTAAGACACAGATTGGTTAGATTGTAAGTTCTCTCCATAATCGGAATCAAGGAGCACTTCCTAGCCAAAAGAAAATCAATCCAAGAGAGCATTGCAAAGTTGTGATCTTAAGAAGTGGTTTACAACTTGAAGACCCTTTATCAATCCAAACTCCAAAATTGGTAAAGGAGAAAGAAAAAGAAGAAGAAGAAGTTAAAGAGAAGGGAGCACCAAAAGAAATTTTAAAAATTTATGAGCCTCAAATCCCTTTTGCTCAAAGACTGAGGAAATAAAAATTAGATAAGCAATATGAAAAATTTTTAGAAGTATTTAAACAACTTCACATAAATATTCTTTTTGCAGATGCGCTTGCTCAGATGCCCATGTATGTGAAGTTCTTAAAGGATTTGCTATTTAATAAAAGAAAGTTAGAAGAAAAATGTAAAGATCGCACTTACAGAAGAATGCAGTGCGATTATTCAAAATAAACTTCCTTCGAAGTTAAAAGACCTAGGGAGTTTTTCTATTCCGTGTACTATTGGTGAAATAGATTTTAATAAAGCTTTATGTTATCTAGTGCAAGTGCAAGTCGAATGCCTAGTTCCATTTGTAGGAAACTTAGTTTCACTCAACTTCAACCAACAAGAATATCCCTTCAGTTGGTGGATCGTTCAATAAAATATCTAGTGGGAATAGTGGAGGACGTCTTGGTGAAAGTAGATAAGCTCTATATTCCAATAGACTTCGTAATTCTAGAAATGGATGAAGATGTGAAAATTCCACTTATATTAGGAAGACCATTTCTTGCTACAGCTGGGGCTATGATTGATGTTCGTGGAGGAAAACTCACCTTGCTAGTAGGAGAGGAAAAGTGGAGTTTAATTTAATTAAAGCTGTCAGGCATCCTGCATTTATTAATGATTATTTTCTGGGTGATGTTATTGATGAGTGTGTACGACAATTTTGTGAGAAAAACATTAAGAATCCTTTAGAAAATTGTCTTGTACAAATTCCAACCCCGGAAGATGAAAATAAAGAAGTAGCCACTTATGCTTTGTCTTTAGAGATAACTCCATGAATGTACATGCAAAAATTTGAAACAATTGACAAAGGTAAGGCCTTACCCCCTCCTTCTATTGAAAAAGCTCTAGGATTGGAATTGAAAAATTTATTATTGGACGGAACAGCTTGAAGGGAAGAATAGAAAAGTGGTACTTCTAAGTGGCTAAATTGTAGGAAACAACTGCATATTGTCTTAAATGTTAAAGTTTTCTGTTGCAAAATGACAAATTACTAGGCACCGATATTGAAGGGAAAATCTACTAGAAATCAGAAATACAGTTTCTAATCTCTCTCAAAAATTATTGCTACCACTGAATTTTTTTTGATAATGGACAGGTGACTTCCTCTTTTTTACTGTTCTAACAGTAGGAAAAAAAGAAAGTCAAGACTTTGAACCAATTTGCAGTCATTAATGTCAAATATGGACCGAATTCGATACAACTACAAATAGAGATTTGCATTTTTAGAGCTCAAAAACGAATAACCACCAATCAACATTCGATAAATTGATCATGAGAAAATATCAGCGGATTAACTCAATTGCAAACACAAAACTAAATTTGATCAATGATTTGGTCAAGGAATCTGAGTATCCATAAGAAAACAAGAATTCCCAATACAAAAAATAATCTAAAAAAAATGAAAACTTTAGTGGAATAGGATTATCCCCTTCCAAACTTATAAAATTAGGAAGTCCTCATTTATTAATAAAAAACAGTTCTACTTTGAACGAAAACATCATATTATATACTATAGAAACATGCTAGTGAATTACAAATTACATATACTGTGGCCTCACATTAGAATTCATTTCAAATTCATCTTCCACATGGATTCATTATTTCTGAAAACACAATCTCTGTTCTAATATTGCTACTGCTCCTTTCAGTCTCTGTTCTCACATTGCTGGTACTCCTTCCCCAAGACTAACTGTTCTTGAATCAGGCTTTGGTCCATCTGAAAATGAAAATAGATCATCATCATGATCAGAGGAAGTCACCTCTTTACAATGCACAGATGAGTCTTTCTGCTTTTCTCTGACAATATCACTGCCATTATCATTTTCCTCGGCAAATTCTTGAAGCTGCAACGCAAATTCAAGGTTCCACAACACATCTCCCATCTTTGGCCTTTCAATTGCTTTGTCACGCACGCAACTTTCAGCTATCTCCCCAAACTTGTTTAAAGAGACAGTTGTTATATCACCCTTCAACCGTGAGTCAATGATCTGATTAAGGGTTTCTCTTTTATAACAATTTCTTGCCCATTCAACCAAGTTCACTTGTTCCTTAGGCAGGCTTGAGATGATCGGTGGCCGGCCACATAGTACTTCGAACAGCACCACACCAAATGAATAGACATCTGATTTTTCTGTGAGTTGTTGCCTGCGATAGTATTCAGGGTCAAGATACCCTAAACTACCTCTAACAACAGTAGTGACATGGGTTTGGCCTTCACCAGTAGGACCTGTTTTTGATAAGCCAAAATCAGAAACCTTGGCTACCCAGTTTTTGTCCAATAGTATGTTTGAGGACTTAACATCACGGTGGATGATTGTGTGCTTTGAACCTGTGTGAAGATAATGCAATCCTCTTGCAGCACCAATACATATTTGTAGTCTTTGCTTCCAAGGGAGAGGAGGGATGTTTGTCCTGTACAGATGATCTTGAAGTGTCCCATTTGGCATGTTCTCATATACAAGGAGCATTTCACCTTGATCATCACAGTATCCAATCAAAGACACAAGATGAAGGTGGCGGAGCTTAGACAACATTTCAATCTCTGTACGAAACTCACGAATCCCCTGTTTTGATGATGAATCTAGCCTTTTTATTGCAACTGGGCTGAATCTATTGTGCATATTGCCCTTATAGACAGTACCGAAACCCCCAACACCAATAATATTTTCATCTTTGAAATTTCTCGTGGCTGCTTTGATCTCAACCATTGTAAATTGATGACAAAGATTAGTTGGTAGTGATATAGCAAAATCAGAGGTGGACTCGGTCTCAGATGTGTAAGATAATGGGAACCCGTTCCAGAACCCCTTGGACCTCCTAGTATCTTTTGCTTTCCATTTTCTTTGGTAGATAAAGAAAAGTAAAGCGAGACAGAAAGCGAACAGTACTGCACCTATCACAACCCCTAAGATAGCTATAACTGGAGACCTTTTACTGTTTCTCTTCTTCTGTAAGTTTGAATATTGTTCTGGTGATGGAGAAACCGTAATTGGTTCTGGATTAGATCCAGCTAGACTACCATCAGAATTATTCAACTTGAATATCTCTAAACCATTCAAAATTGCATCATTATAAGATGAGAAATCACCATTGGGGTGCAGAGCCAGCCACAACTCCTGCTTGCTCTGGCTTCCTTTTGGGACGAAAACGACATAGTCTTTGTATACTGGAATGCTATTGCCCCCACTCCAGTGTATAACATCTGCATCTTCTTCAGCTGTCATATTATTGATGAATATGTAAAACACTCGTGGATTTTCCTTGGTGATCTGCTCTTCAGTCTCACAGAAATGGAGCCTGAGAAGATAATTGAACCCAGAATCAACAGAAAAGTGCCAGGTGAGATTGTAATTCTTGTTTACAAGATCATTTGGACCCATTGTGCGCTTTCTAATGTATACTTCTTTTGGTGCAACATATTCTGGTGTGTCCTTACTGTATTTTATCGTGACATTTTTGGGTATTATATGCACATATCCAAATGCACCTCCGAATATATACTTGGTATCATCAGACCATGACCGGAACATTCCTGTATCGTTTCTACTGTCTATATCTCCACCACCAACATTAAGGCGGCAAACAGTTTCGAGAGAGGTGGTGTTGTCAAAATAGAATAAATTGTTGTTGTTGTTTACAAACGGATAACCAGGGTTCATATCTTTTGTGTACAGATTGGTTGGCATGGAAACTATTTCTATCGCATTAATGAAAGCAAAAGAGCTTGGAGATGGAATAAAAGTCAAATTAATCACTTCTAGGTTGTCCCAAACAGTGACTATGAATTCCTTCACGAAGTGTGCAGCTGATGGCTGCATTGCAGAAGCAGTTAAGTATGCGCTGAAGTTGTTTAAAAGAGTGTAACCATTAGCGGTGACAGTGAAGAAGGAAGATGGTATATTGAGGCCAGGGTAAGTAGCTGGATAGAAGTAGAGGCGGATAAATTTCGGTCCCATGGAGACAGGAAATGTGCAAGTGAAATTGGAGCGAATTATTCGAGCTGACATAAAGGGTCCTGAAGGAACAGAAGGGTCTTGTTGGGAGGCTTTTGAGGCAGAAGCCATTTCAGAATATGGTGGACAGTATTTGGGATGAGCATCACTAATCCAGTTTCGACCATCCAATTGAACTTCATTTGATGCTCCACTATCAAGAAGTATTTCATCTGTGGGTGTGTATGGCGGCGGCCGGTCTTGGGTTGCTGTGATGGAAAGCATGAGATTGAGGAGGAGAAGGATGTAGAGGACGGTGGTGTCCATTATGGTGTTTTCCTTGGTTCAAGCTGAAAATTGAGACAATAATTTTTAATTTTTCGAAGAGTTACATAATGAAAGAATAAAAAAAAATGACCTTCAATTTTTAACAAGTCTCAAATAATCAAATTTGGACGACAAGGTGATTGAGGCTCATTTGGTTCTATTCTGTTTACTTTGAATCAGACTTTTACTTGGCCAACAACTTTCAATTGGGTGGGTCCAATAATTTAATGGGTTGCGTTAACGGGGGGGTGGGGGGACATTGTAAATTGTTAAAATTTTCATGTCATTATGAATTACCTTTAATAATGTTAAATTCTCATGAAAATTAAATAAAAAATTTTAAAAATATTTAGAAAAATATTAATATAAATATTTTTATTAAATAAAAATAATTTTAAAATAATTTTAATAAACATTTTTAATGATATTTTCATATTAATTGGATATATAAAACTATGTACACACTAAATGAATAATTTTTTTTTTCATTTTTAAGTTATTCTTAATAATTAAATAGAATTTACTTAATCTTAAAAAATGATAAATACTGTATGACTAATTTCGTAATCTACGTATATGGTTCATATCTACTATTTTAGTTAATATGATGGAAATTTTTTAAAAGTTAAGACTGAAAATTATTTGAATATTTAATTTATATTTTTCTTTATAAACTAAAATTTTTATAATTCAATTTGCAAATAAGCTTTCATTTATTTTAAAATTTTAAATAATAGTTTTTATATATTCTTATAGCATGTTATTTCACAGAGATATTGAGTGTTAATTAAATATAATATTTTAAAAAATAATTAATCTAAGAAAAAAAATAATTAATACAATAAATCAATCTCTTTATTTAATAAATTAAAATTAATACTTTAAATCGACACAGAGAAATTAACTTTATTGATGTGATGAGTATCAGTGATTTACCATTTCAATAAGAGAAGTAGTTAATAAAATAAAATAAATTTTCTTGTTTAATGATTTCTAAAGAGTATCCTTGTGTCATTTTTTTAACATTATCCTATAGCGACTTTGGAAGGACTATTTTGCATTGACTTGGTATTATTATTATTTTTTTGTAACAAAGTTTTTTTCTTTTGTCATATAAAACTTTAGCCATTCAATTTCTCATCTTATCTTTTACTGATAACGACGAATATCTAATTTAAACCCGGTATTATTATGGTGTGTAGATTAAATTGATTATTAAATTTTTTTATTAAATTAGATTTTTTTTAAATTAGATTTTTTTTATTGAATCCATTAATTGAACTAACGATAGAGTTTAATTTGAATCTTAATAATATATGGGTGAAAATTAATTTTTTTATAATTTATTAATATTAATATAATATTTTTAAAAATTATTTATTAATTAATAAATTTTTAATATTAATAATTCATAATATTAAATAAATAATTTTATAATATCATAATTTATAATAATTATAATAAAAAATTAATAAATTAATAATTTTTAATATTAAAAAATTTTAATTTATTTTTTGAATAATTTAAATATTTTAAAAATTATTTAATTATTATAATCTATAATATTTTTAAAAAATAATAATTTAATAATTTTTATAATTTAATTATTTGTGATAAAAAAATTAAAATACTGATTATCAAAAATTTAAAATTTTTAATTAATTTTTAAAACTGAAAAATTATTTCATGAGTTAAATTAAATTAGATAATAAATATATAAAAAATTATATGTATAGTTATTTTTAGTCAAATTATAGGAGAGACTGTTTAATTATTTTTTTTATTTTTTATTTTTTTTACTTCTAGTATTTATAGTTTTGACTCTCCTCTAAAATTATGGAATTGATAATTATAATTTAAAGCTTATGGAGGCTATTAATGGAGGTGAAGAAATTAATTATTTTTATTTATTTTATTAATTTTATCTAGTGTAATTATCTTTGAGTAAATAAGTCATAGATCTTTAAGCCATGATTTTTTTATTTTTAATCTATTGGATTTTTTTAAGAAAATAATTTTTAAAGTCTTCTAAAAATATAAAATATAAAAATTAAAGAAAATTACAAAAAATAAATTGGAAAATTTTTTAATATTTTAAATTACTAAATTATTAATTTTTTGTTAAAATTATAAATAAAATTATGTATTATAAAATTATTTATTTAATATTATGAATTATTAATATTAAAAATTTATTTATTAAAAATTTATTTATTAATAAATAATTTTAATAAATATTATATTATATTAATATAAATTATGAAAAGTTTAATTTGGATTCTTATATTTAACTAAGGTCCAAATTAGACCATGTCGTTAGTTTAGTTAACAATTCCATAAAAAAAGTTCTAATTTAACCCATATTTGAAAAAAAAAATTATTTTAGTTCAAAAAAATTTTAAAGACCAATTTGGTCTTTTTACTATAGTACATGGTCCAAAATTGGACATTTATCCTTAAAAATAATGAAATTAAAGTAAAACAAATAGAAAAGAATTCATGAAGTCATTAAAATAAAGTTTTTAGAGGGTAAAATGTGAAAAGAAGGAGAAAATATGAGCACATAATTTATATAATTGGGGTTGGGAGGTCCAAAAATTAAAAGAAAAATATGGTATAAAATTTAAAAAAAAATTGAAGGATAGTTTTAGTTAGAGGTGTCCATGGTTTAGAAGTTGTTGGTTTAGATTTAAGAAATTTTTGAATTTGAACTGAACCTTCAATAGAATAATTTAAGAGTGATTCTAAAATTTCCAATTTAATTTGAGTCTCAATTTGAAGATGGTGTAGCATATGGTTCAATGGGATGGTTCCAAAAGGTTCACGAAGATAGTTTTGGAATAGTTCAACAACAATTTTAATGCAATTCAAGATTTGGAAAAGAATTTATAAATGATTTTAATTAAAGACAAAAAAATTATTTAAATTAAGGTTAAAAATATAGAAATTATTTTAATAAAAAAAACATTGAAGAATATAGATTGCAGAGAGTATTAAAGAGTAAATTAAAAATATACATTATAGAAAATAGTTGATAGAAAAATGTAGGATAAATTAAGATAAATTGATGTGAAATATATTTATAGAAAAAATTATAGATGTATTTATAATTTGTAATAGGAGAAATTATTAAGTATTTCTATTTATCAGTGTGCTAAATAGGGGAAATTAATTAAAGAATATATATATTCATATATTGATATATAAGAATATATAAACTCTTATATTGATATATAAGAGTGTATATGTTAATTGGTATAAATTTTTTCATTAAAAAATAAAGAATATATTAAAGAATATAGATTGTAAAGGGTATTGGAATGTAAGTTAAGAAATATACATTATAAAAAATATTAGTCAAATATTCATGAATCGAGAGAAATTAAATAAGTATTTTGAGGTATAAGTATTGTATATACTTAATGTATACTTAATATATATATATATTATATGTATATTTCGTATGTTGGTTATATATATATATATATCTTATATACTTGATATGTATGATATATATATGGTATACTTGTTGTGTACATATGATACACATGATATATATATTAATATATGGGTAAATATATATATATATATATTAAATATACATTACATATATATAATATATATACATTATATAAATATGTTCATAAGAGTATATGTAATATATAAGTAACATATATATGACATATACATATACATAAAATATATGTAATATATAAACGATTATTTATGGATGGAAATATGGGAAGATGAAAAATTAATAAATAAATAAATAAAAAGAAAAGAAAAGAAAAGAAAGTCAAAGTAAGAAAGAAATACTTGGTGGACATTAAAAATTATTTAAATAAAAATAAATTAAATAAATTTAAAATAAAATAATTTTTGACATTGGAAGATGATGAAAATGTGAAAATTTATTAAATATTAATTAAATGATTATATATAATTGGAAAGAAGAAGGAAAATAAAAAAATAAAATTCATTTATAGATAGGAAGAAGATTATAAATATCTTAATATTATATTATTTAATTAATGATATGAATGGATGAGAAAAAGAAAGAAGTAAAAATTAAAAAGAAAACTGTTATCTTCCTCTTTGTAACACCCTTATATCCTATATGTATATAATATATATATTCAATATATGTAAAATACGCATATAAAATATAAAAATGTCACGACCCGATTTCATAAAAATTTTTACTTTTTCAATTTAAAATCTTAAATATTTTAAAATGTAATTTTAAACAACCAATAAAATACTTATTATAAATTATAGGTTCTAAAATAAGTATTTTTCATAAAAATCTTTGGAAAAAATTTATCAGAATTTTATCTGTAATTTAGACATTCCTAAATTATCAACAAAACACAACATGCATCAGAAACACTCCTAAATTCTCAAATTCTTCACATTTCTCAAAATATTTAAATATATACATATATTTATATTAAAACACATGTAAAACCCCACATTACATAATTTATCCAAACATTCTTTATAATTTTTAATTTATTTTCAAAAAACATAATCATAAAATACATCATAACAAATTGTATTATAATATAATATATATATATGTATGATGGTAAAATGGCTCTGATCTTGACGTAGCAAAAATAACTCAACAAGCAACTTCAATCTAGATCCGACCTAGTCTAGTAGAACTCTTCGGCTCTACCGGATTGTCCCTGTCACCTGCGCGATAAATTACAATCGCGATAAGCTAAAAGCCTAGTGGTATAAACTTTGATAACAAATAAACTTAAATACAATACCAATGCTTAATACTTTTATGCTATGTCACAATGAGGCATCCAAGCTTATTTTTAAACATATTATTTCGTCATTTAATAATTCACATAAGAACAAACACAATCATGGGCCCAAAAGATCTAATATATTATTCAAATTTTAGAGTTACTATTTTGGTCCATATTGATATCCAGTGTCTAGCCCGAAGGCAAGTGACACCTAGCATCTAGCCTGAAGGCAAATCATAGTGATACCCAGCATCTAGTCGGAAGGCAAGTGACGTTCAATATCTAACCCGAAGGCAAATCAAATAGTTACTCAAAAGCTAGCCCCGAAGGTAAATAATGAGCATAGCCTCCAAACACAAAATTCTAAAAATTGAATAGCATACTAGATGCATAATTATTTCATATTTTCCATCATCAATTTTTTTTTTCATTTTCTCATAATCAAGCTAGGCACATTGTCTCATTTCTTATTATCAATTAGGCACATTGCCTCTTTTCTCATTTTTCTCATTCATATCAATATTATTTTCTTTCAATTTATCACATTTCATCATATCTCAGTATATCATTACAATATCTCATATTTTGCATTAAAACACATTACCCAAATAATTCACATAATTCACATATAAGTCACATTTTATGCAATCTAGTCATTCTCAATAGCTTTTTACAATGTCTTTAATGCATACACAACAAACCACATTATCCAAACACTTTAGGTCATTTTCACATATTGCACATATTTTACTTTTTACTCAATTTAACCATTATCAATGGCTTTTCACAATGCATATAATGCATTTTTGACAAATCACATAACATAGCACAATATTCATGCATATTCAATGCATCAAGTAACTTAACACATTTTTTAACCAAAATGTGTTAAGCCCAAATGTCATGCAAACATACCCAATTTATTCAAAGTTTTTACTTATCTCTAAAAACAACCAAATGCAAGTCGCAAAACTAACACCAACATTCTCTTTCAATTTGCCCTTCAACACTTAGATTAGACAAATCAATTCTATTCAATTGCTATACCAAATGTGATTATAAATAATCATTTAATATTACATTCTAAGGCATTACAAGTATCAAACCTTAATTAAACATTACTCTAATCAAAATCTCAAAATATAGCATTTTCTTACTTTAACTTAGAAAAACCATATTAAACTATTCAAATTGGTGTTAGAAAAATCATATTAAACTATTCAAATTGGCGTTCTAAGTTTATTTATATCATTATAAATATATTTTAACATGTTTAAATCAATTACATTAATTAAACACATGCTTTTATTCAAAATTCTAAAATGGCATAACCTTCGCCATTGAAGGTTTTCCATTCCAACTCATCCCAATTATTAATCCAAGCTTATTTCTATCACTACTATCATTAAACAACATGCTTTAAATATTAAAATCAAACAATTCACCATTCTTTAAAAATTCCCTTTTTTAAAACCCTAAATCAACATTACCATTCTCAAACTCTATCCAAACTTAATTAAATTCATCATTTTACTTTAAAATCATTGTTTATACATCAAAACAACACATTTAGAATTAAATTATGTAATTAAATCACATGATTGGACAAATTTAAATTTTCCATAATCCTAAATTCTCTCTTCAATCAATTCATCTCAAACTTAATCATTTCTTCAATCTAACTTAAAAATCACTGTATAATCATCATTTTAACATCATTTCTATTTGTTTAAACAATTTAAAATCACTTTCTCTCTCTAGCCATCTTACACATAAACTTAAAATCAATTAAAACAAACTTAAAAGAAATATTACTTGCTTCTTGATTTTTCTTTAAAATTTTCTTAAAGTCCTCTTGAATTTTCAATGAATTTGATGTATAATATGAAACAAAACCCAAGCTCTTACTTCCTTCAATGTCACGTCCAAAAGAAAAAGAAGAAGAAGAAGAAGAAATATCTTTTTTCCCATTTAATTCCCATCTTTATCACTTATGTATAATAATTATTTATTTATTTACTTTAAATCTCCACCAAACACTTTTCTTTGACTTTTCTCTTTTTCTTTTATTTTTATTTTATTTATCATCATCATCATCCACTTTTTCAACACCAAATTATACCTCACATATATGTAATGTATATTTTATGTATATGTATATGTCGTATATATGTTACTTATATTTTACATATACCATTATATATATATTTATGTGATGTATATACTATGTATATGTAATTTATATTTAATATATTTAAATACTCATATGCACATATAATGTGTATCTCATATACACATCCAACATACCTTATATGTATTATATATATATATATTATATTTTATTATATTTTTAATTATTTATTTATTTAATAAAAATCATAAATTACATCTTCCATTCTTAAATAATTTATTTTTAAATTATTTAAATAATTTTAATTTCTAAAGCATATTTATAAAAATGCCATTAGACTTTGACTTTTGACTTTTTTAAAAAAATTGACTTTTGTTGACTTTGTATATGTTATGTATATTTTGCATATATATTACATATACATTCCATTTTTGCACTTAAAATCCTTCCATTTTTCCTTTAAAACCATTTATATAATTTATCTAATTAAATTTTAATTTATTTTATTAAAATTTTAAAAATTTTGGATGTTACACTCTTCTTCCTTGAGAAAATGAGCCACCATAGCCAAGAGAGAAAAAAAAATTATTCTTTCATCATCCAACCTAAATTTTCTAAAGAAATGAAAGAAATTAAAGAGATTTTGAAGAAAAATGAAGAAAACAAGTAAGTAACTTTTCTAAAGCTTGTAGTTTTGAATATGTATGACTATGCTTGTTATAGCTAGAAAGAGAAAATATGTTTAATTGCTAAAATAGATAGTAATAATGTTAAAATGATGAATAAATGATGATTTAGTGGTTGGTTGATTGAAAGTAACATAGTTGATGAAATTAGGATTTGGTAATGAATATGTGTAATTAGGGTTTCTAATATGGATGATTATAATTATGGTAATTAATGAATTTAGTATTGTTTTAATATATATAATATATATATATAGAGATTTTATGGTTGAAATTTTAATATGGATAAGTTGGGATGAAGTTAGGGTTATGGACATGTTATGTGAAATTTGAGTTTTTGTAGGAGATTTCAATAATTGCTAAAATGATTTATAATGATATTATCACTACAAGAATTTACCAATTTAGAAATCGAAAATAGAAACGGAAAAAAATTCCATTTTTGATTAGAAACAAAATTGAAACGGAAAAAAGAACAAATAAAAATTGAACAGCTTTGAAACGAACTAGAAACGACTTAAAAACAGATTTTTAGAACACAAAATTTCCATTTATACTTTGTTTCTAGAATATGCACAAAAAAAATTGGCGCTAACTTTAGAAACAAAATAGAATGGATTAGAAATGAAATATTTGAAACTGATAATGGTCTGTTTCTGACATTGAGAGAGTAAATTAGAGCTTGAGTTTATTTTGGCGGGTGTTATAGGCAGAAAATTAATTTTAATATTTTGCCGGTGTTAGAAATTGATTTGTCTATTTCTCAAGTTAGGGCCATAGAAACGAATGGATATTTCATTTTTAATTTTCAGTGGTATAAAAACCAACGAGATTTTTTTTCTGAGTCCATTTTTAATTTTGTAATGGTATAAAAACCCTAAATCATTTTGTTTTTGTTCTCTCAAACATCACAATTTTCTCTTACTCTCACTCTCTCTTTCTCATCTCTCTCTGCTATACCGTAATTTCTTTATCATTTCTCTCATTTCTCACTCTCTCATTCTAATTTCTTTATCGTCCTCTCACCATGACCATCACTGCCATCATCTCATTGTTGTGCCGTCAACCCTAACAAGTTGGTTTCCCCCTCTATCTCCGCGTTTTGCATTTCGGGGTTTTAAAGTTTGCTTTTGATTGATTCTTTTTACTTCTTCTCAGTTGATTTTGGTTGTGCTTTTACAGATTCTAATCAACACTCAAAACTCTTGACAATTATTTTTGTTTTTCCTTTAATTTTTAGAACAAAAAATTTTCCTCTCTTTGATTTTTGATTTTTTTTTAATTTTGACTTGGAATTTGTGTTTCTTCTATTTTTGGGTTTTGATTTCAGTTGCTTGGTATATACTATGATGTTACTGGCGATGATATTAGTGGGTTTTTTATTTGGCTTTTATATTTCTTGAATTTTTTTTATATGATTTGGGTTTTATATTTCATGCGTTTTTATTTGGGTTGCAACAAAATTAATTACTGGGCTATGATTTGGGATTGTATACTATAATTTTACTGTGTTTTGGTTTGGCTGCTGTTTTTCTTCAATTTTTTTTCATTTAATTTTGGGTTTTGTATTTCATGGGATTTATATGGGTTGCAAATGGCTAATTGCTTGAATGATGTTTTGTAATTAATTGGAGGGCACATCAGAGGTTGAGGCATTTGATTATTAAGTGAGTCGTGGATGGAGCCTTGTTAGTGTGTTTCTTTAGGTTTTGTATTCGGTGTTGTTAGGATATCTTTCGATCTTTTTTAGCTAATTTTTTTAGTTGAAATTTCTTAATATTTGCTATGTTAAATTATCCGTTGGTTAGGATTAGGATGTGATTCTTTGATCTATTGATTTGTAGAATCCTTAAATTTTTGCATTTTGGTGAATAGTTGGTGACGTCATTTTGGTTTGAATTCTTTGCGTGATTCGTGAATTGTGATAATGCTGCTTGATATTTTAAGATGTTGGATTGTTTGTGTTTTGCTGATATTTTTATCCTCATTGGTCACAATGTTTCTTCTTTGTTGGAATGCTAAATCTACTCAATGTGTCCATATTTGGCTATTTGTTTGTTATGGCTATTGAGTAATAACACTGTTTTGTTTACCTTGCCTCACCTTGGTGAATGACCTGCTCATTTATTGTTTGTTATGGTTTCATTTTTATAGTATTTATTTGCATTAATTAGCAAAATTTCAGTGTTTTTGTTTGATTGAAAATAAGATGAAAATTATATAATAAGTATGGTACATATATATAATAGAAAGATTCTTATGAATTTCTAATAGCTATATATGAATATTGATGGTAGTTGTGTGGTGGTCTAGTGTGTGTGTATGTATGTGTATGTGTGGATGTATATATATAATCCGTTTAAATTTTTCATGCACCTATGTTTTATTTGATTACCCTGCAGGTTGCAGCCAGTTATAATTTCAATCAATGTTGAACCTTCACTTTATATTTTTCTTTTACCTTGTATAGTTTTGTTTAGAATCCTAAACCATACAAGGGGTTTTTCAATCTTTTAATTTTTGCATGGGCATATGTCTTGACCATATCAAAATATAGGCAGTACACATATGAAATTCACCTTTGGTACTAAATAATTTTATCAAACAAGAAAAAATTGTAGGTTGTTAAAAAAAAGCATCAGACATTATCTATTGAGTCAAAATTGACCAATTTCTTGATATAGCATTAAGAGACAATTTTGAATATATAAATTGAGGATAAAATGTTTGTTTTTAGATTTAGATAAAATTTAATATCAATTAATGTTTAAATTTAGAGAAATTTATGTATGTATAATTTAAGGATAAAATGTGCAGTTTTAGATTAATGCATAAATTGATTCCAGAGGTGACTAATTATAAAAAAGAAAGCATAAAAGCATAGGACATGATTTAGTTAAGATTAAATCTTTAATTCTTTTAGTTCTTTCTTTGATGGAGTTCTAAGTAAGAAGTGACAGTAACTCTTATCCTTTTGAGATCAATTCTTGATTTCAATATATATGTTCCAGTTCTTTTAGTTTTGTCTTTGGATAATGAGTTTGTTGCCAACCATAATAGGTGAAATTGATAATCAATATATATGTCCCAGCTCTGTTTTATAGATCATTAAGACTTTGATTTCAAATACAATGAATGGATGTTACAAAAACAATCTAAATCTAGTAGCTAGCTGATTTAAGTATCAAAAATCACATATCTCTTACTTTTGGTTTGGGAAAATTACAAGAGGATAGCACTATATATTCTTATTACTTCTAATCCACCATATTTATTATCACAAACAAGGAATTAGTTGCATTCTATCTCATTTAGTCTTATTTTGAAAATATTTAAAATTTAAATCAATCAATATATAGCTAGGTATGGTAAAGATCCTTTCAAATTCTTATAGGGGTTTGATAGAGCTATGGCAGCTAAAATTGGTTTTCAAGAATGTTGAGGTTCTCTTTTGGAAAATGCTTGTTTAGGTCTTAGTTACTTCTTTTATTTTTGTTAATTATTTGTTTGCCTTTTTAGTATTATTTGTTTGCTTATAAGAGTTTGAATCTATTATTTGTTTGTTTTCTTAATAAAAAAATAATTTAATAAAAAAAACTAATTTCATTTCATAATTAATTTGGTCTATAGTTGCTTCTACTGCTGCCACTGTTATTGAAGTTTACAACCCTTTGTTTTGTTGTTGTTGCTGCTACATTTGTTGCACTTTTATTACCAGGTATGTTGTTGCTACTGTCTATTATTGAATTGATGGTTTGCTAATTTGTTATTTGATTTATTTGTGAATTAATGTGTTGATTTGTTAAAATCAATTTATCAATTAAAATATAAATTTATTCTTTTTTGTATGTGTTTATATATTTTATAATAGGTATATATATTTTTCATATAATTTATTAATTATATGAAATTTAAATGAAATTTTTTTGAATTAATAAATATTAATGAATAAATATAACTACATTGGTAAACTACTATACTATACATTATTCCTAAACAACAGTGTAATTAAATAATTTTTATTCAACATTTACCATATAGTATAAGCTATACTTTTAACATTTAAGAAATATAAATATAATTAATAATTTATTATTAAGTATTATATAGCATCAACAACGCTAATATTAACAGAGCCATTAGTAACTAATAGTATATAGTAATTTTATTCAAATGAAATAGGATATTTTATATATTTGTGGTGTTATAATTTAATCACTGATAGTGTTAGTATTTTAGGAAAAAAATAATATTTTATGGTGTTCTATATGTTGGGTTAGTGTGAACCTTGAGGAAAAGAGTGAAGTTCTATACTTTTATTAAAATTTTGCAATTATCATTATGTGTATAAAAGAAGCTAAAAAAAAGAGTATGTAATGCTTGATAAGTTGTAGTTTGTGAAATGATGTGTCAAACTAATGTGAATTACAGAAGGATAGCTTTTATTTTTCATTTATAACCTTATCCTTAGCTTATCCACAATTCCTAATTTTATTTCAAAAAATTTAATTTGAGGCTCTAACATTATTTGAAAAGAATCTACATTGAATGGAGGAAATTATTATATTGCAAGGAAACTTTAAAGTTTACCAGATATATTTGCTAGAATTTTGTGCTGCAATATTTAAAAACTAAATTGCATAAAATTTTTCATTATAATTTCAATTAATTTGATGATGATATTGATGATTTACAAAGTGGTAAGGAATAGAGATGATACCTCACATGTATATGTTAAAGATTCTTTCTTTCCTAAAGTTATCAATCACATCAATATTATTCAATGTTATATATAAATTTTTAAGAAATTTAACAGTCAAAATATTTTATTAATGTGGCATGTTGTACATAATATTTCGATGAAATAATTTATATATTTCAACTAAATGTGTCGTATTCATCTTGTAACAATTTCTTTTCCTATATATATTTATAAAATTTCACAAGTATGAGAAGAGGGAAGAATTTCGACACAGATGATAGAGGTAAATTTGGCCGAGGCACTCCTGTTTTATCTGTTATATTTTGTATATTTTTTATCCTCCTGACGATGGTACTTCTAATCGAGACATTGTGGATGATGATACTTCTAATTTGTAGTACTAGTATGCTTTGATTTTTTTTATTATATTTTGTATATCGATTGTTATGTCGATATATTTGACATAACTAACAATTATATTCTTGTTATTTAATTTCCTTAATTTTCAAGTTTTTACTTACATTCTTAAACCAAAAAAAAATTATATGTAATATTATAAACATGTAAATAAAATATAAATATCAATGAAACAAAAATATTACAGTTATTATAAAGATATAAATGAAATATAAATATCAACATATTAAAAATACAAATAAATTAATTAAAAAAAGAAATCAAAATATAGAAATAGAAATTTTTTTTCCTAAATTACTAAAAATGCTAGAATTTGCAATGGATAATCCGTTAAAATAGAAATGGACTCTTTAGTTTAAAACTAATTTTACAATGGATGATCTGTTTAAGATAGGAATTGACATAGTCTGTTTTAGACAAAAACAGATATTTTTATTTCTAAATTGAGAAATTTATTATTCATTGATTTGAATTTAGAAACAGAATTTTCGTTTTTTAATTGAAATGGATTCTCGTCCATTTCTTTTTAAAACAAATTATTCCATTTTTGTTTCAAACCGATCTTCAGTTTTCATAACGGATAGAAACAAACAAATTATCTGTTTCTATTAGAAATAGAAAATCCGTTTCAAATCCATTTCCAAATTAGAAATGGATTGCTCTTTTTGTTTCTATTAAATTTGCAAAGAGCATTTGCCAAATGAAATTGTTTCGTTTCTAAATTCATGTAGAAACAGATTTTTTGATTTTAGAAATGAAATTTTCCGTTTCTAAATTGCTTATTTTTTGTAGTGTATATTGATATATAAATGATGATTCTATGATAAAATGGTGAAAATAAATTTAAAATGTTAAAGTTTAAATAAGTTAGTAAGTGAAGAAAATTAGGATTTTTGGAAGAACATTATTTAAAGACTTGATGTTAATTGAATTATATTATTTATATCATGTTATAATATAACTTTAATAATAGAAATAAACTTAGAATACCAATTAGAATTGGTTAAAATGAAGTTCTAGAATTAAAGAATGTTGGGGCAAAAATGTAAAAGTTGAAAGAATTGATGCTAAATTAGTGTTTTATGGTTAAAACACCTGAAAATATGATTCTAATGTGTTTTATACAACTACATTTGGATTATGTGTGGAGTAGAATTAAGTTATCCATACCTAGTAGTGAATGACACTTGAGGAAAGTGAAGAGAAATGTGTGCATTTAGCTTGGAAGTGATATTTTTAAGGTTAGTACATACTTTGATTGTAATATGTTAAAATACTTTATTTGGCATATTGCATTGTGTGTGAGAATATTGATTATGCTACTTTGATGTTTGAATTCACATGAAAAGTGCATAGATATATGTTTAAAGGTATGAAATACATAATGTATGATTAAATGAGCCATTTTAAGATGATTAAAAGTATTGAAAAATATGTTTATGAAAAAATTGAATTATGCCTACTATATAACATAATTCAGCCACATTAAGGTTGTGGCAAAAAATTGATAAAAATGGTGAAAAAGTATGGAAACCTTAGAAATGATGAAAAAAGTGCAAAAATAATGAAAATGGACATAATTGTAAAAGTATTAGAAGAGTGTGAAAACGTATATAATATGTGTGAAACCTTATATAATATTATTTTTCAGAGTATTATGTTTGGTGTTATACGATATGCATATGATTGCCTTCGGGCTAAATACTGGGCGTCACTATTATTTGTCTTCGGGCCAGACATTGGTGTCAAAAATGGTCCAAAACAATATCTTTATAACTTGAATATTATATAGGGTCATTTGGGCCAATGTGAATGTGACATATGATGGTTTAAGATAATAAAATGCATAAAATTTAAAGTGTAGTTGCATATCATATTGTGATTTACGAAAGAAAAATATTTTACATTATTATCTTTAAATTTTCACTATTATCAAAATATGTACCACTAGGCAAAAAACTTAGCTTGAATTGTCCATCGCGCAGGTGACAAAATAAAGACGGAGAACTCTAATTGACCTAACTAGATCTGGAGTCTTTGGATAATTCTTGAAGTTTATCAAGTTGTCATCAAACTAGAGGTCATTGCATAGCATGTAGATATTTATTTATTTTAATAAACATATTATATTTTGTATATATTATGGATCTTATTAAATTGTTATAAATTTAGTGTAAGTAATGTGAATTTTCAAAATATTATCTATGTAATGAAATGAACATGTGATACCATTGATGTTGGATTATGGAAATATTTATTTGGAGATGTAAATGAGTCAATATATTTTGGGAGTGTGAACTTTTAGTGCATATTGTGTATGTTTGAATTTTGGAATTATTCAAATTTTAGACAAAACTCTGACGAATTTTTTTTAGAGATTTTTTTTATAAAATATGTGTTTTAATAATTTAAACTATTAATGAATATTAATATATAATTATTAAAGTACATTTTATGATATAAAATAATTTTTTTTAAATTAAAAAAATTTGTAATGACGAAAACTGTAACATTCTTGTATTCTATATATGTAATTTACATATATCGAATATATATATTATATGTATATAAGGTATAAGGGTATTATAA
The DNA here is from genome assembly GCA_947685225.1 of Garcia nutans. Taxonomy (NCBI): domain Eukaryota; kingdom Viridiplantae; phylum Streptophyta; class Magnoliopsida; order Malpighiales; family Euphorbiaceae; genus Garcia; species Garcia nutans. Next base: position 37,401,633 of record CANTUV010000033.1, on the reverse strand, counting down.
ATAGAGAGAAAAATATAAAAAAAATTGAGATAAATTATGGAATATATTTACAAGTGAAATTATAAATATATTTATAATTTATAAATAGGAGAAATTATTAATTTCGTTTATTTGTAGGAGTGCTAAATATATAAGATAAATTATTAAGGAATGTACATATTAATTAATGTATAAGAGTGTATATATTAATTGAAATTAATTTTTTTAAAATAAATAAAAATATTAAAGAATATAAATTGTAGAGAACATTAGAAAATAAATTAATTAAAGAATATATATTATAGAAAATATTAAAGAGAAAAATGTAGGAAGATAAATTGTGGAATATAGTTACAAGAAAAACTATAAATATATTTATAATTTATATTTTTTAAATAGGTAAAATTATTAATTTCTCATATTTATAGGTGTGATAAATAGAAGAAACTATTTAAGTGCGTATATATGTATAATTTTTTTAATTTTAAAAATAATAATAATTAATAAAAGATATAACTTGGTTTGAACTGCAAATTTTAATCGGTTCAAATTACTCGTTACATTTATGGTTAAAAATGATTGATTTCAAGGTTTATGTGAACCTAAATCAAGTTTCATACAAAAACTTAATTTTGTATTCGAGATTATTTTTTTAATTTTCTTTTAAAAATGTGTTTGATAATATCATTAAATTTTAAATTTTTTAACTAAATAAAAACTATTTTCATATTAAATAGGAATTTGTAAAATATGATTTTGAGTATTTTGATTTTTTTATAAGATATGTTATATCAATAAAACACTTTTTTCAATATAAGATATTTTATATGTATAAAACTTTTTTTCCTATTTTTAAAGTCAGTTTTTAATGTTTATTATTTTTTAAAAAATTAATTTCTTTTTGATAATTAAAAGTTTAATAATTATAGTATAGTTATTAAAAATATAAAACTAATTTTTAAAAAATATGAAACAAAAATTTAAAAATATTTTTTTATTTAAAAAATAAAAAAAATAAGAAATTTACAACCTAAAAGAGCATGCACTTATATTATAATTTATTTACAATTTCAGTTTTGACTAGTTTTAAGCGATTTTGACCAATTCAATTTTAATTTGAAATCAAATCATGGCCATTCAGTTTTAACATTAATTGTGTTTAATAATGGCTAAGAACCTAGTTATAAGTTTATGAAAATACAGAAAAAGATTAGAGGAAATTACCCTATGCATGCAAATTTTTTTTTCTGTTTTTATAAATACTGTACGTGATAATTTTTTTCATTTTTATTTTTTAACGGTGTATTTTTTATTTTTTAATATTTTTTTGATTTTGGTTTTTTATCTATTATATTTTATCTATTATATTTTATTTAAATTCTTTTAATGTTATATTTTTAATATACACATAAAAAATTAAACATATGCACAATATATATATAATATACACTCAACAATATAAACTACATTTACATATCTACAATACATCTACAACACATCAACAATACAACTATAATAATTTTACAACGCATCTATATAATTATTTTAATTTTTGATTAATTTAATTATTTATTTTTAAAATATTCATACAATATTCACACAACATTCAATAATTTTTCAATAAAATACACATAACTTAAATAATAAAAATATAATATACACATAACATCTATAATACATCTACAATATATCTACAACACATCTACTATATATCTATATAATAAAATTATGTATATTTTTCTTTATTTTTTATGTGTATAATATGTAAAAGTTATTCAAAAACAAATTAAATAATTTTTATTAATATATTTTTGCATTTCTTATTATTTTTTATTTTTTTTAGTGTTACTTATTTTTTATAATTAAAATTAAATTTTTTCTTTTTATAAAACTTATGATTTTTACATGATGAAAAATAATTTAAAATATTAATTTTTATTATTTATTAGAATATTTTTATTTTAATATTGAGTAAAAAAATAAAATTTTGGATTGAAATATTAATTTTAGTGAAGAAATAGGTATTTTTTAAAAAATAATTTTATTTTATTGAAAAATAAGGTATTTTTAAAATTTTACACTAATTTTTGTATAAAAAGTGTAAATATTTTTATTTTTAGTATTTTTATAATAAAAATTATCTTTTAGGGCAGTTGTAAACATCCCAAAAGATTATGAGTAGAGTAGATCAAATTTTATATTTTTTTAAAAATTATTTAGTTTTTTAATTAATTAGTTTAATTGTGAATTGCAAAAAAAAAAAATAAAATAAAATAAAAAAGTTACTCTCATGTTTGATACAATGTGTTTGTAATGAGATAAAATATGTGAAATGAGTCACATTGTAGATGTGACTCATGATTATTGTGAAGTGAGGGTTAAATGGTAATGAATATGTGCAATATGTTTTGAATGTGTAAATGAAAATGATTATGTTTGAGATATGTGATAAATCGTGTGGAATTGGGTCACATTGTGAATATGACTCATATTTTTTTTATTGTGAATGTGAAATGGGTATGAAAAAGAGAAAATGTGTTTATTGTGTAATATGAAATGATTATGAAAGGTTGTTGTTGGTATAGTTGAGTTAACTTGCCAATAGTAGGTCATGGTGAATATTGTGCCTTCGGACGAGACACACTAGTATCGGGTGTATTTATGCTGAGGAGATAGCCTTCGGGTAATGATAGACACTTTGTCTCTAGTGTCGAGAGAGAGCAGCCTTCGGGTGATTTTAGTGACACTTGCCCTCGGTGTCAAAAGAGGTGGCCTACGGGTGATGATTTGACACTAGCCTTAATCTCAATAGAGGTGACCTACGGGTGATGATTTGGCACTAGCCTCAGTGTCTATAAGGGTGACCTTTGGGTGATTGATGTAGAACTTGCCCCGGTGTCGAGGTGAATTAAATTGGGTTAGTGCAGAAATTGGTTGGGCCCAACATGTGCGTATGTGTGTATGAGAATGTGTGCATGTATAAGCTGTTGAGGTGTTTTGTGTTAAGGAAATATCTTTTGGAAATATCTGATGCGTTATGTAGTGGTCTTTATATGTTGATAAGTATTTATTTTTATATTTTTAATTGTTTATTGTTATTATGATATGTACCACTAAGCTTTCAAGCTTAGCGCGATTGAATGTATCGCGCAAGTAATAGAAGTGCAGAGCATGATTTTCGAGACTGTCTTTGAAGGTAGAGTTTTGTCACTAGACTAGTAAAATTGGTGTTTCATAGTTCATGCCATGAAAATGAATTTTGTTCAAAGTACTTTATGGATATGTACATAATAATAATTTGTATATAAGTATACCTGATTATGGTATTATAGTTTGGTAAATATAGTTAAGTTATGTAATATATATATTTTTGTGAAATATTTGATGAGGTTGAATGAAGTATTGGAGTTGTGGATTTAGGAAATATTATGAGTGTTTATTTCTATGCAGGGTGAGATTTTGACAAATTGGGATTTATTAGAATTACATACAAAACTCTGGCAAATTTTTCCCAGAGAATTTTCTTTTATAATCTATAAATTATTTTTAAAATTCAAGTAAGGGTTTCTAAATATAATTATTGTAGTATCCTTATGTTCTGAATAAATATTTTATGTATTTGTATACGTATTATATATATCTAGGGTATAAGAGTGTTACATAACATAAATCGACAGAAAATAGAATGACAGACCAGGCAGTTTAAGTCGAAGCATTGAGGATGAGGCATCATATCCGGGCAAGAACAAGGAGCAATTTAAGAAGATTGACTAGTAGCTTGCAACAAAAATAAAAGAGAGTCAGCACAAATTTACGAGTGAATAATCCTAACGAACAACATGTTAGAACTTCACTTGAGAAGTACCAGCCCCGGGATGATCACAAGGATGAGAAATAGGTTCTCTTCCGTCTCCTTCATATTCTTCCTCATCACTATTTTCTTCTTCTTCTTCTCCTCTTTCTTCCTTCTCGAGAACTCCCTAGACGCCAACAAGAGACACATCAAAGTTCAAGAGCTGTGCCCGAATAAATTAGACATATGGCACAATTGGTGGGCAGAGATAAGTTTCAACATCGTAACCATTCTGAGCAAGTTGCCACCAATTATTTGGCATTGATGTAATGTTCAAAGTATATGCTAGACTATTCATCAAAACCCTCCATTGCTTGGGACCAAGGAACCGGTCACACACTATCTTCCCAAGAAATCAACCACTAGACACAGGATCAACAATGACTCGACGGGAGTGCTGGTAAGGTAGTGCAACATTCAGGAAAGGAGTCCAATTCACCCACTTCTTAGCTTTCCACCAAGCCAAGTTGACCTACAAGGTTACAAAAAGTAAGTGAACTTTTACATAAATTTTCAAGGCATACTAACACTATTTTACCTGGCCTAAGGTTAAGCGACTCAAATGATAGTGCTAGGAGTGCACATGATGAGAGCCGAGAACCATTGTATGATCAGATAACCAAAAATTCAACCTCGGATACCCGACTCTCTCTCAAGAAATACTAGGCAGCCTCATGAGATTGTGCTCATAAGCCCATACATGTAATGGCAATCAAATTCATGCGAGTACCTAGATTGAATTGACAATGGTGGAAAATAGTACCTCGGCACTAATTGTAAATCCAATAAAATATTTTGTGTTCCTATAAATCTTGTCAAAACCATGATACATATAAGAAATGCCAGCTTCACACTAGCCATAAAGCTACAAGAGATCCATATTAGCAAGGGTCCTTAACACTGATAAATAGATTGCAGATTCGGTAGTGTATAAAATGGTCGACCCCAGCAAGTATAGCAAAAATCCTCAAGCACATTGGTCGGCCATTTCTCCAAGAACCCATCAGGCATAATTCATCCAATAATTTCGAATTGATTTAATTTTTATCTTGAACAGCTCTTTTAATGACTGGTCCATACCTATTAATTGTTGAATCTTGTCATGTGTCAGGATATCATTAGTAAAAGGGATCAGAATGCCATGGTATCGATGACAAGTTATAGCAATAAAATCAACTGGCCCAATGGTCATTTCTCCCACAGGGAGGTGGAAAGTTTGGGTAGTGCTCATCCATCGTTCCGATAGCCCTTGAGCCACACTATTATCTATCTGGCATTCTTCAAATGGTAACTGTAGAACAAAGGTTTCTATGAGCGGGAATTTTCACCCCCACTCCCACTTATAATAGTCCCAAAACATAAAATAAATTACATTTAACCTAATTAATTGAGATACCCACAAAATGGAAACATACCTTGAAACTAACATAAACCGATAGTAAATAATAAAGAAAACATTCATCCATTCATTATAAACCAAATAAATCAACCATCACAAATTAAATAAATCATCCATCAAGACATATAATAAATCACATAATCAAATCTAGAGTTTAATCCAAAATAAATTATTAAATAATTAAATGTATAAAAATTAATGTTTACATCTTGAATTAGGGCTTATAGAATTGATTTAGGGTTTTCTAGGGTTTTAGAAAAACAAGGTTAAGGTCTTTAGAAAAATAGGGTTTTTTGAGATTAAGAAATGTGTGAGCGGAAATTTTCACTCTCACTCCCGGTGGAATAGTTCTTGCGACTTTAGCACTGTTTAGGCTCAGGGCCTTAGAGAACACGAGCCTAAGCCCAAAGAAAATGGAGTCACTACCTGGACGGGCTGAAAAAATAGAAAGAGATGAATGACTCAATTTTTAAGAAATCCCCAACCCCCTAATGGGTTCATAAAGTTGGGTATGTATGGGGAATGTGAGAAATGGCCAAACACCACCACAACGCCCGGTTCATTGGAATGAGCCTCCTTTTCAAGTCTCAATATTATAAAATTCTTAATTAATACAATATTATCCATACTACATGCGATTAATAGAATAAATAAATACTTTATTAAAAATCATGGCAAGGTCCAAACAAAACAAACAAATGGATACCCATCCAAGGATGAAAACATGTCCTTACATCATCCAATGTCTAAAACTAAATAGGACACCCACCAAAAGGTGGAAACGTGTCATTTACATTAATCCCAAAACTAGAACATAAATTAAATTACATGATGCTTAATATATGAGGTGCCCAAAATAAGAAAACATACCTCTTACAATGTTTTGAAACCAAAGCAAATCAATAAAAACAACCAACCAATCACTCATCATAAATAAGTCATTCATTGAAGACATAAATTGAAGATATAAATAAATCATTAATCAAACTATATAATAAATACTGACTTAATAATGAAATAAATATAGATGCAAATTTAGGTTTATATATCAACTTAGGGTTTCCTAAATAACATTTAGGATTTTGAAATTTATATCTAAAAGCTAGGGTTTTGGAATCTTAAAGAACTAATATTATTGTTAGGTTTATTATTTTTTAGAAAAATTATGCTACTGTGTGATTAAAATTAGACTTTAAGATTTAAGTAAATAAGGTAAAAACCAATGAAAATAAGATTGAAACTTAAATATTAAAAAAAATAGCTGCTGTGATGATTAAAATAACAAAATAGCAACTATAAAATTTTCTTTTAAACAAAAACTAATTGATGGCTACTGTGTTCTTTAAAAGAAATAAACAACTCTGTCCATTGATGTTCATAATTATGGGATTGTTATATGAGTTTTGAGAGTTATAATTCATCAATTTTAATTGATCAATAATGAATGGATGAAGATAATTTTTGATAAATAAAATTAGATATAAATACCTATGTTCGAAGGCTCCACCAAAATTATTGAATAAAAATTTAGGATGAGCTAATACCAAAATAGTCACTGCTTTCTTGCTTGCTACCTTAATCTTCTTGCTAAAAGTTGATATGATTTTATGGTTCTTTTGCTTCTACCGAAAAGTTACTTTTAAAAAAACTCCAAAAGTCTGTCCCCTAAAAAAAGAAGTCCCAAAATGGTCTCCTCTGTAATTATTTTAATGTGGTATTTATAAGAAAAAATAAAAAACCTAATACTAATTGGTTAAGGAAATAAAATTATTTAGGAAATAAAACTTTAAAACCGAGTAAAAAAAGGTTTTGGCAAAATCGGTAGCACGCGAATGGGCCTGCGGGAGGCGAGGGATTGCTGCGCGAGGCGCTTGGGTGAGCCCCAATTCACCACAGGCAATGCCTGCGGCGAATTGGCCTGTAGCAGGCCGATTGGCTGCCACCGCTTGGCGTGCACCGATTCGACCGTCCGATTTTTTATTTTCTATTCTTTATCATTTTTAGATGTATATATTTTTATTTTTACTATTAAAAATATTATATTTAAAATATTTATAATTAATTACATTATTATTAAAATAATAAAATAAATAATAATAAATGTTATTTTATTATAATAAATAGTATATTTAAAAAACAAATAATACATATTATTAAATTAAAATAAATATTATATAATTAAAATAAATAATAAATATTAAAATACTATAAAAATTATTTGGGACTGTTTTAAAATATTTGGACTGGACTTGGTAAAAAATTAAGAGTCTACAGTTTGCCCCCTGCTTGAACGATTTGAGACTACAGTAAAAGAGAGTGAAAAGCAATATGATTTTTGATCGGATTTTATAGTTAGACGGGACTCCGTACCTGAGATTGGTTTGAGTTATGGACTAAAAAATAATTTAGATTTTGGACCTGAGGTGAGTTCAAGACTTAAAAATAATTTAGATTTTGGACTCGAGGTGAGTTCTGGACTCAAAAATAATTTGGATTCTAGACTTGAGATGAGTTCTGAACTCAAAAATAATTTGAATTTCGGACCCGATATGAGTTTTAGACTAAAAAATAATTTAGATTCTGGACCCGAGGTGAGTTTTGGACTAAAAAATAATTTGGACTAAAAAATAATTTGGGTTCTGGACCCGAGGTGAGTTCTGGACTCAAAAATAATTTGAATTCTGGAACCGAGGTGAGTTTTGGACTAAAAATAATTTGGGTTCTGGACCGAGATGAGTTTTGGACTAAAAAATAATTTGGGTTTTAGACCCGAGGCGAGTTCTAGACTCAAAAATAATTTGAATTATCTGCAAAAAATAATTATAGTCAGTAGGACATTAATAAAAAAAATTTACAAAAAATTTAGCTATTTTTTATTATACCCATGCTCTCTTGCTTCCAGCGTGGAAAAATATTATAAGAGTGAAAAAAATATTTTTAGACACTCAAATAGTTGAATAATTGAATTGAATAATTGATTTTACTATTTAAATACTATTTGAATACTGTTCATTTAGTATTTATTAACTGTTTACCAATAGTGATTTTAACTCTTTCTTTTTGTTCACAGATTTACTATTGATTTTTTTTTTGTTTTTCTCTCGTTCTTTGCCTATATAAACCCATTTCATCATTCATTTTTCATCATCTCTTATCATAAACCATTATATGCTTATATATATATATTTAACATTCTGAGTGAGCGGAGAGTTGAGCAAAAAAATGGAGAGAGTACATGATTCGAGATCTAGACCCCGATCCAATGCCGAGTTGCTAGAATTTGTTGGACGACATGAAAATGGAACTGTCGATCTACTAGCTGGAATGCCCCTTCATCGCAGTTCAAGTCAAAGGACTAGGGTAAGCAATTTTAATATTTAACAGTACAAATATGTATTCATCATTTTATGTTATTTTAATTTAATATTATTAATTAAGATAATTTTTTTATATTCAAAAATAAATTAACTGATGGACAATTAATAAAAATAAATTTAAATAGAAAGTAATGAGTAATATTAAGTTATGAAATAGTAATATTAGTGAGATGATATACTTATCTCGTGTTGGCCTACCTAATTCGGTGCTAGCATGATTGTTGTATTATCCGGGGCGGTGGGTGTGTCTATACAGCCTGGTAATGGTACGATGTAGCACCTTCTCGAATAAAACATATCGTCCGAGAGTGCAATTTTGAAAGATTCATTCTGCAATTACTATCTGAGGAGCGTCTGATAGACAGGAGTGTAGTTCAAGCATTGTCGGAGTGGTGGATGGATACAACCCATACTTTTCACCTACCTGTGGGAGAGATGACTATTGGCCCAGTCGATTTTACAGCTATAACTGGTATTCGGCACTATGGTCTTCTGGTCCCTCTTACCAATGATATCCTAACACACGAGAAAATTCAACAATTAATTGGTATGGAACCATCACTAAAAAGGGCCCTTTAAGATAAAAATTGAGCCAATTCAGAGTTATTGGATGAGCTATGATGGATGGGTTCATAGAGAAATAGCCGACCAATATGCTCGAGGATTTTTGATGTATCTGCTTGGGTCGACTATTTTCTTTAGCACCGAATTCGCCATTCATTTATCGGTGTTGAGGGCCCTTCCCAATATGGTCCTAGTGCCGCTTTATGGTTGGGGTGAAGCTGGCCTTACCTGTCTCTATCATGGCCTAGACAAGGTTTGCAGGAATAAGAAATCTTTTATTGGCTTCATGGTGATCGTCGAGGTACTCTCTCCCATCATTGTCAATTCCATTCATATACATGTATGAATTTGATTCTCATTGCTATTACAGGTATGGGCATACGAGCACAATCATGTGAGGGTGCTTGATATTTTTCGAGAGAGAGTCAGGTATCCCAGGTTAAATCTTTGGCTGTTTGATCGAGCAGCAGTTCCCGGCTCTCACCATGTGCATACCCAGCGCTATCACTTGAGTTGCCTAACCAGGGACTAGGTAAAATAATGATAGCATTCTTTAAATTTGGCTTGGTGGTATGCTGCAAAGTGGGTGAACTGGACTCCTTCCATGAATACTGCACTGCCTTGCCAGCATACCCGCCGAATCATTGATTTACCTTTAGCATTATTTTCAAAAATAACATTACCTCCATGCTTGTAAGTGAGAGTTATAAAAAGCTTTGCATTTTTCGTCATATGCCTTGAGCATTTACTATCCATAAGCCAAATGCTTTCATTGATAGTAGATTTTAGTCATACCTACAAAATAATAATATTCATCTTCTTTTAAGTACCCAAATGAAGTTGGGTCCTTGGGAGTTAGTAGTATAGGGATCTTCTAGCTTGAGATGAGCCTTCCTAATATAGTAAAATGTGTTCTTATGTCCAAATTTCATACAATATGCGCATTGATACAAGGTTCTATATCTATGCATTTTCCTATTGACATTCAAAGGACCATGAACACAATTGCAAGTATGTGTTGAATGAGCTTGTTTTTATGCATATTTATGTTTATTTACATGCCTTGTATATTTGAATGCATGGTTTGCTCTTGGAATTTTAGTTCTAGAGCCTTGTGAACCTAATGTAATCTTTTTTGGATTTTTAGAATAAGTTTATGCATTAGTATTATTTACAACTTCAATACTAGATGTTTGAGTTGTAGATGCTTTTACAAATATTGGTGCATTGGATGTGGTGTTCGATGAGCCATTAATCCTAAACCATGTTTCAAGGAGGGAGACCTTTGGTTATCTATCAATGTGTCTAATGCCTCTTTTCCCTTATGAAATTTTGAAATTGATTATTTTAGTTCTTTTAGTTCATCCTTCAAAATTTTATTTTCCTTAATTGTATTTTCTAAGCTATGTGAATTTTTATTCATTTCATCAATTGATTTCAACAATTATTCATTTGAGGTCTTTAATTCTAATGTAGAAAATTTTTAAGCTCACAAAATCCTTTTCTAGCATAGAGCTTTTATCATTATAAAATTTCATCTTAGAAAAATATTTTTCTACTCTACGATTCATATGTTCAATTAAATCACTATCATCTAAAGCATCATTGTCATTGTCATCATATGCAATTAAGTACAAGGATTGAGTACTTACCTCACTGGAGTCATTTTCATCCTCAATAGCCATGAGACATAGATTGGCAATTCCTTCCTCCTCATCCTCTTCTTCTTCTTCACTTGAGGAAGAATCATCCCATGTAGCTTTGAGTGATTTCTTCTTTTCCTTATCCCACTTCTTTTGTTTTTCAACTTGAAGCAATCCGATTTAATGTGACAAGATTCGCCACATTCATAACATTTCACATTCAACCATTCCTTCTCTTTGAAAGCAATGCCATTTCTTCTTCATCATCACTATCTTCATTACTTGAACTCTCAACTTCTTTAATAGCCTTGAGAGCTATTGCTTTCCTCTTCTCTTTCTCACCTTGTTCTTCTTCCTTTGCATTGTGTAATTCAAAAGTGAGTATCTTTCCCACAAGTTCATCAGTTCTTAAGGTGCTATGGTCATGAGCTTATTCAATAGAAGAAACGTTTGGCTCAAAGCTCTTTCTTTCTCTACAAGCCCTCAAGATTTTGCTATTGAAATCACCTTGAATATATACCTTGTCATATTTCTTTAATTCATTGACAATGGCAAGAAAATGGTTCATCATGTCAGTTGCATTTTCATTTGGCTTCATCTTGAATAATTCATATTCATGTACATGCATTTGCTTCTTGGTGAACCTCATTTAGGTAGTACCCTCATGATAGTTCTTAAGAGTTTTCCAAATGCAATGAGCACAAGTGAGATATTGGACTCTCCCACCTTCTTCTCTTGATATTGAATTCATCAAGATAGAAGCCGCTCTATTATTCTTGAATAGATCTTTATCATTAGCACTTGTCCACTATGATTTAAGAAGAGGAACTTGGACACCTTCAACTTTATCAGTAGGTGATTTCCCCTCATTCTCAACAAAATCCCATAACTCAATTCCTTCACTATCTAGAAACAAATACATCTTGTGTTTCCAATAGGAATAATCCGTTCAATCGAAATTGGGTCTAAGGAATTAGATTAGGTTTCCATGTGTAGAGGTGTTTATTGGTGGAATGATTTCCATTTTAGATCAAATTTCACAATTAAGTTTAAGAAATTTATAAGCTCTGATACCAATTATTGTCCCAAGATAGCAACCAAGAGGGGGGTGAATTGGTTGATTTGAAAAGTGATGATAAGTTCAAAATTCAAAAGCAAGAAATGTAGAAGATGTAGAAGAAGATTGAGTAAAGTATAAAAGAAGGAACATAAAGATTTATAGTGGTTTGGATTTACCTTAATCCTACATCCACTTCCTTAACAAATTATTAAGGTTCTACTAGCTTTAAGTTTTTACAAGCTCAACTCTAACTTGGTATTGAGATCAATCCTCACAACACGTACAAGAGTTTTCCCAGGCTCAATTTGACAACCAAAGTATTTCCAAGCTCATACTCAAACTTTTGATGGTGTTTAATGCTCACACCCAACATTTTAACAATTCAAATGTTAATTGTAGAAAATAAAAATGAAAGTATATTGCTTAGGCCTTTTAAATAAAAAATTTCCTTGAACAAGATGTTTCTTGGGGTATTTATAGCCAATTTGGTCTAACTAGTCGTTATAAGTCATGTGATGCATTTTAGTATGCTAGTCCTTGTGATAACAAGAAGTTTTCTCATAGAGCAGTCATCCTAGCATAGGGAATGGTCACCCTAGGATGTTGGGTGGTCATTTGTTGCACAAGGACGGACGCTTCATTTGAAAATTCTTTCAATGGTTAAATGTAAGTGCTCTGCTGATGGAATCTTGCCCATCTTGTGGCTGTCGGGACGGTTGCCCAAGGTCAGGGGATGATCACTCTTTTTGAATTTGAAAGCTACTTTACAACGGTCATTCCACATGGCACTTCATCATTTGACAAAGTAATTTTCTGCCAAAATATGAAAGGTGTGGTCGCGCTGAAACTAAAATAGCGGTCGGATTGGGTGTCTCGCATCTAACTTATAGGCGTACCCAAGACTGCGAACACTACTGCCAATCCTTGTGATTTTCTCTTTAAAAGTATGGACGGTCGCCTTTGGGAAGGGATGGTAGCTATAATATATAGAGAGACTGCTCCTTAGACCGCGCTTGTCACTGCGTTCCCTATTGTGAATATTGGAGTTTTGGTCACTTGAGGTGCAATCATCCTAATTCATGGACGGATATGAATGGTGCTGTCACGGTTGCTTCTAAGGTCGAGACTCTTACTGCGAATGCTATAATGACTGAATTTGTTATTTAAAGCTTTAAGGGCGGCCGCCCTTTTGCCTAGGGTGACTGTACTTTTTTCCTTGTTCTGGCTATATTTGAGCTACTTATTCCTGCATCAAGTAACTTAAAGACATGTTAAATACGTTATTCACTTTGAGTGCTAAAGATCAAAATTGAGATTATTTGGCTAACAAAATTCTCCCATGGTGTAAGGGATTGAGAAACCCCTTGGATCTTTCAATTTTAATTGAGTTTTTTTTTATGATAATGCTGTATTTGGCTGTCAAGTTCAATGTCTCATTTTCTTCAAGTCTTCTTTTCTTAGTTAAAATTTCCTTCAAAAACATGACATAACTTGGCATTTGGGCTAAAGCTTCAGTAAATGGGATATGGATCCATAATTGTTGTAGACCCTTAATTTTGGCACTAAGCTAGTTCGATCCCAATTAACAACGCCAAGCTATATTTGATCCAATTTCAAAAAGCTTAGACCTAGTTTATAGCTTTTAAATAGGTCAATTAGGTTTTGCAATGCCTAAAAATAAGCTAGTTCAATTTATAAAGGTTTAAACATGGTTTATAGCTTTTGTAAGTCTGTTCGGTTCTGTAAGGTCTAAAAATAAAATAAGTTGGTTTGATTTTAAAGCTCTAAACCTAGTCCAATTTATAATTTAATTAATTAAAATAGATTTGGTTTAATTTTAAAATATAAAATTGAGTCGCACCAGACCAAAAAGTAAAACCATGTTGGCACTAAACAATTTACCATGAAGCAGTTGGCCTTTGCCAATTCGCCATGGTGGGGTGACTATGGCGAATTGGCAATTCCCAATTCACCATGGATGGCTTGCCATGGCGAATTGGCAATTCCTAATTCACCATGGTCCACTAATCTGGCCCTGATTATGTTCAATAATTCCTTAATTAAGGTGAATTTTGTTTGGACCATCGGATTAAGTATTAGGCTTTTTGTTTTAAACCTAATGGTGCCTATAAATAACAAGGTTTAAAATTAAAAATATGCATCAACAATTATCAAGAATGGAATCAACAATTAGTACGGTTTAGCAAAAGCAACAAAGAAGCAAGAAGGAAGGCAGGCTCTGGCCAAAGAACTAAGATTGGTGTAGGCGAACTAAAAGCTTGAATCAATATATACAACTTTGGTGGAAACAACAGCGGAGGTTTGGCTTCAATCATTAAATTTATTAAAATTTATAGTAGCTTCACCCATTTATTTACAACTTGTTTAAATATATAGTAGGTGTGTTTCCTTTAAAAAATATTAATTAATGATTTAGGGAATTGTTTTAATCAGTAGTTAACTTAATCTTGATTTCATGAAGAGTCTTAATTATTTGTTTAAATCCAGTGAACCTCAATCTAATCCTAAAATACTAAAACCCTAGACATTCAGTAAATCCTAATCTATACCTAAAATACCAAAACCTAGTTTTTTCAAAACCTAATCTAGAACCTTAAATCTCTTAAACTTTAATTCATAAAACTAAGACTCCAAAACCCTAAAACCGTAACCCAATAACCTGATTCCCATATTCAATCCAAGACCTCAAATCCTACATACCCAGTAGCCATCATAAACCTTAGCCAATCACCAACTTTAAAACCCTAAATCAAAATACCAAAACCCTAATTTCCTTAAAACTTAAACTTTTTAATTCTAGAAGCATAAAACCAATTTCTAAAAATCTAAAAACCTAAATTTTATCCAGTACCCCTAATTCCCAAAACCCTATCCAGTAACCAAAACATACCTTCCAACATATCAAAACCTAATCCCAAAAATCCTAATTTCTAACCAAAGCAACAATTTACTCCTAAAGTTACATTTTAACCCTAATTGTCATCTTACAACCTTAAAGCCATTTCTTAATCCAAAAAATCCCTATTTTTCTAAGGACCTTAACCTTGTTTTTCTAAAACCCTAGAAAACCCTAAATTAATTCCGTAAGCCCTAATTCAAGATGTAAACACTAATTTTTATACATTTAATATTTCATTTAGGATTAAACTCTAGATTTGGTTATGTGATTTATTATATGTCTTGATGGATGATTTATTTGACTTGTGATGGTTAAATTATTTGGTTTATGATGAATTGATAAATGTTTTTATTATTATTTATTATTGGTTTATGTTAGTTTCAAGAGTTGTAAGAGCTATGTTTCCACTTTATGGGTACCTTAATCAATTAGGTTAAATGTAATTTATTTTAGATTTTAGGACATTGTAAGGGACATGTTTCCACCTATGGTGGGTATCCCATTTTATTTATCTTGTTTTTCTTTTGGACATTGGACAATTGTAAAAGCATGTTTCCATCAATGGATGGGTGCCTATTCATTATTTTGTTTGGACTTATTTTGATTTTAATACAATAATTCTTTATTTTAATGTTCTCACGTAGTATGTGTAATTTTATAATAATTAAAAATTTAATAATATTTATACCTGAAAAGGAGGTCGGTTCCAATGAACAGGGCACTGTGGGGGTTCTGGTTTGTTCTCACATTCCCCATGCGTATCCAACTTTTCAAACCCATTAAGGGGTTGGGGATTCCTTAGGAATCGATTTATCCACCCCTTTCTTTTCCTAGCCCATTCGGGTGGCGACTCCATTTTCTCCAGGTTTAGGCTCGTGTTCTCTAAGGCCCTGAGCCTAATAGTGCCGAAGTCGCAAGAACCATTCCACATGAGAGTGGGGGCGAAAATCTCCGCTCTCAGTGGCGACTCCACTAAGGATAAGAGAAGTTAATTCCATTGGTCTTTATATTATTTTATTCTCTCTTATTATGATATTATCCATTGCATCATTTAGATTATATTGTTTGCTCGTGTAACCCGTATTATGTTATGTAAGGGATATCATACTTTCACTCAAGGTATGGAGATCAAGCATAGCATAACCATTTATAGTCTTGCACCTTTTGGTATATACATGCTATGGGAATCTAAACTTTTCAACCCAGAGACTAAAGCTTATATAATTGGCCTAGTTAATATCCTTAGGTTTTTATCCAAATACTTGTTGTTTGACTATGACTGATATATCTTGGTTTGAACCATGGCTTATTTGGTTTGCTTTTTTCTAATATGACCTAACTATATTATAAGCCCAAAATAATTTTTATGCTTTTAAGCTCAAAAGACCAAAATTATTTTCAAAATTTCTCAAGGTAGTCTTTAAACCTTTTCTAAGATGAGTTAAAAGTTCTTTTTACCTCATAACCCTAATACAAAACCCAAAATTCATTTTTTAAAAAAACAAACCATTTTATAATGGGCTTTGAAATAAAATCACTTTTTCACCTTTTCTTAAATGGGCTTACAACTAGTTAGGTCAATTATGGAATACTTAAAATCAATTGTGGGCCTAGTTTACACTAAGACTTATTAATCATGGGCTTGTTTGAAGCATGAATCAATAGTTCCTTTTCCAAATAAGAAGTCTATTTATGATAAATATTTTAATTTAGTTTTAATCCAATATAGCATAAAAGCTATCATTTTTATTGGACTAATGGATTAAGGATTAATTGGTGAGAATTATCATAGATTGACTTCTAAGTTTGAAATTACAACTATTGGTCAAAACATCTGAGATTTAAAATAAGATACCCCATGTTGGTATTTTATTGGCCATATACCTAGGAAAAAAGACTCGTCATTTGTGTGTGGAAGTTATAAGGTTGGAAGGTTCATTCCCACTATGTTGATTTTTTTTAGTTAGTTTGTTTATTTATTGTGCATCCATGCATACATGCATACATTACATTCCATATCATTGATCCGTTTTGGCTCAGAGCCCTAGAGTACATTAGTTCAAGAGCCTAAGACAATCCGACCTACACCGTGATGTAGAATCCAACAATGATTCAATTAGCTTCTCACCAAAAGCAATGGATCCGGAGCAAGTTCAGAATATGATAGATGATGCAATCAAGTCTAAAATGAAATAATTAAAGGGGGCCATAGCTGAGACCATGAAAACCAATTGGCTGCACTTTTGACAAACACTGCTGAAGTATGTGCTAGAACTAAGAAACCAAAAGACAAGGGAGAGAATAAGGTTGGTGAAGTAGTTAATGATGATGATAGGGTAGTAGTGGATGATGATGATGAATAGGCTCAGTATTTCCAAGATCCTCAAGATAAGAAGGAGCCAAAGGAGGTGGAGAAGTCAACAGTAGAAAAGATTGAAACTTTCGATGTGGAGAAGATGATTGCTGATTTGGAGAAGAAATTTGAAAAGAAGCTGAAAACTGAAGAGATGTCGGAGGTGGACAAACTATTTGAGCAAGATGAGGAAGTCCCGTATAAGTTCAAGATGCCTTCCTTTGCCAAATTTGATGGAACTGGGAATCCTCATCTCCATATGAAGCAATACATCACTGCTATGTAGTCTATCCAAGCTACTAAGGCTCAAACTCTAAGATACTTTATGCTTTTGTTGGATTCTGTTGTGTAGAATTGGTTTAACACCTTAGAGCATAGTACACAAAAGAGCTAGAATTCTTTGTACAAAGCCTTCATCCAACAATATGGGTACAATGCCGAGTTAGAGGTTACTTTGATGGAAGTTGAGTCGATAAGGTAGAAACAAAATGAAAACTTTGTTGATTATGTGAAAAGGTGGAGAAACAAAAAGCATTGTTTAATAAGAGGCCAGATGAATCAAATCATATTAGGATGGTTGTGAGAGGAGTGCTACCTAATCTTCATGAGAGGGTGTGCTACACACTTATCTGAGATTTCAAGGATCTTCTCCAAGCTGGCTTGCAAATTGAAGAGTGAGAAAGGGAGAAGAATCATTTTTCTGCAAGAAAAAATAAAAAAGGGAGCTATCAGTATGGTAATCAAATTACACAAAAGACAATCTAAGTAAATGCAACTGGCCAAGGAGGTAGAAGACAATTTTTAAAATTAAGAAAACTATTGTCCTAGGTTTTCAATAAGCTACAGAAGAGAAGGCTGTTACAATTATTGACTCCGTGCCCGCTGCCAAATCATCTGCCACCTAATTTTGATTCCAAGGCATTTGCCAATTTCATCAGATGCAAGGGCACGAGACAGACAAATATTTAAGATTAAGGCATGAGATCCAGAATTTGATTTATAGTGGGAAGTTGCCCAAACCTAACAAGCTTAGTATAAAGGACAACCCATTGCCAAGGTTCAACAGTGTGCCACCACCGGCAACTTTCATGATTGGGGGTGGTTTAAATGAGAAATTTTTCATGTCCTCTTTCTAAGATGTGGGTAATGAGGCCATCAAAGAAGAAGTGGTGTTTAGCAAGATGAAGTAAGCTATGATTGAGAAGGAAGTAGCTATTTATGTTGTGAGTGAGTTTTGTGACTCGACTAATAGTGATGATAATTTTGAGCCAAAGAAGGAAGAGTAGACCTGGTCCGAGCCCAAATAAGATGAAGTAATAAACACTCATTCTTGTAAACCTTATGCAAGGCCACCACCAAAAGAAGTGAAAGCTAATAAGGGAAAGGATGTTGAAACTAAGAATAAGGAAGAAGAAGACAATGTTGTTCTTAAGAAATTAAAAAGAACTCAAGCTAGCATTAGCATATGAGATTTACTAGTTACGTCCAAGAAACACTGAAAAACTATGGCCAAAGCTATGGCTTACTTTTATAACTCCAGAGGAGCTGGTTAATTTTGTGAAAATTGAAGGAGTGATGAAGTGCGAGGATGATCAATGTGGGAATGGTGTCATTCTTAGATGCTGATTTGCTAGAAGAGGGAAGAGATCATATCCGTCTGCTTTTCATCATGGTAGAAGTCAAGGGGAAAAGAACTCAATGTGTGATGGTTGATGATGGATTCGCCATAAATGTCTGCCCATTCAAAATCTTGCTAAAGCTTGTTATGTCAATAAGGGATCTAAGCCCAATCGAGGTGACGATTAGGGCTTATGATAACACTAAGAGGCATGCCGAGGGAACCTTCAAAGCTGTTGTTAAGGTTGGTCACATTGAATCAATGGTAGAGTTCGTAGTCTTGGCTATACCTGACACTTTTGCACTACTATTGGGATGACCTTAGTTTCATCCTCTTGGTACATTTCCTTCTACACTCCATCAAAAGATCAAGTTTCCAAATGGGGATGAGACTATGGTTATCGAGGCTGAGGATAATGAAGTGGTGAATGCCCTAATGATTGAAAGGCCTCTCAATGGGTTCCAAATACCTGTTATTTTTTATGATGAGATGGTAGATCCCAAAGTCCTGACTATGATGAAGAATATGAACTACTTACTAGGTGCTGGCCTCGAAAAAGGTAAGGCAGGTGTGACAAAGCTTCCAGATTTCTAGACTCAAACTTTCAAGAAAGGATTAGGATATGATGAAGCTAGTAAAGATGCTCTACCAAAGAAGAATGAGAAGATGAGCTTTCCTCCACTTGAAGAGATTTTTTTCAAAGCTCCAAACATAGGACCACTCTAAGGAAAGCCCAAGCCAATCATGTTCATAAGGAAGCTGATTCTAGGTTTTGAGATCTTTACTGATGTTGTTGATGTTCGAGAAAAAGCTTGTCCTGCCAACTGACAATGAGCCTAGCCTAAAAAAGAAGAAGGAAGCTATCCTAAAAATTTAGAAGACTCTAGAGGAGATTGCTGCTCTAGTTGAAGAACAATGACTTTGGTTTTGATTTTAATTTGTTTTCTTTGTATAAAGATGATGATGCTTTCTTTTCTAAAATGAATGCAATAAAGTCTGCTTTTGCTTACTTGTGTGATATTTTTCCTGATGGTTGCATACATTCAAGTAGTGAATACATGAGCATTTTTAATATTAACTTTGTTAATACACAATCATTAAATTTGGGAACAACTGACAATCCTAAAAACATCATCATAACATCTGACCTTACTCCTGAAGAGAGAGAGAGAGAGATTTAAAAAAATATTTAAGAAATACGAAGAAGTCTTTGCTTGGTCTTATGAAGATATGCCCGAAATTGATCAAGACATAGCGAGCACATGATTCCTACCTGCACTCATATGAAACCTATCAAGCAAAAGCTTAGATGGTTAAGGCTGGAATGGGTAGAATTGATTAAAGAAGAAGTCACTAAGCAGATACAAGTGAAATTTCTTAAAGTGATAGATTACCCTGACTAGTTAACAAAAATAGTTCCTGTGCCAAAGAAAGACAAAAGAATTAGGGTTTCTATGGATTACAGAAACTTGAATAAGGCTTCCCCTAAGGATGATTTTCCTTTACCCATATAGATGTCCTTATTGATATTGTAGCCTCTAGTGTGCTACACTCATTCATAGATAGATTTTTTGGATACAATAAGGTGTTAATGGCCCAAGATGATAAAGCTAAAATTGACTTTATCACTACGTAGGGTATATTTTGTTATAGGGTGATGCCATTTTGGTTAAAGAATACCAGAGCAACCTACCAAATGATGACCACCACCTTATTCCATGACATGATGCATAAGGAAGTCAAGGTCTATGTTGATGATGTGATGGTGAAGTCGGATACAAGAGAACAACATTTACAAAACTTAGAGTTATTCTTTAAGAGAGCTGTAAAGTATAAGCTAAGGTTGAATCCTAAGAAGTGTGTGCTTGGGTTTACTTCAGGCAAGTTGTTGGGACACGTGTTGGTCCAAATAGCATTGAGATTGACCCTGACAATGTTAAAGAAATTAGGGATATGCCAGCCCCTAAAATGGAAAAAAGTTTGGGGCTTTATTGGCCTGTTACAGTACATTAGCAGGCTCATAGCAAAGTTCTCCACAATCTGTGAACCTATCTTTAAATTGCTTAAAAAGAACAAAAGCCATTCAAGTGGAATGATGAGTGTCAAAAACCTTTGAGTGTATAAAAGAATATTTACTAAATCGACACATTTCAAAGCCACCTAAACTTGGAAAACCTTTATTACTATACTTAGCAATAGAAGAAGAGTTGTTAGGAGCAATGCTAGCCCAAGTAGATGAATCAGGAGTTAAATATGCAATTTACTATTTGAGTAGAAAGCTCCTACCTTATGAAATTAAGTATAGTATCATTGAAAAGACATGTATAGTCATGGTTTGGTTGTCTAAGAAGTTGCGGCATTACTTTTAGTCTTATAGTATGCAAGCAATTTTTAGGATGGATCTGTGAAATATTTAAGGGAAGCACCCTAGTTGATTGGGAAATATGGCAGGTGGTTGATAATTTTATAAGAATTCAAAATTGAGTATATAACCAGGAAAACCATCAAAGGAAGAGCAGTAGAAAAATTCTTGGCTTAGCAACTATTACCTAATGATGAAGAGGTGATTTTTGAATTTCCCAATGAACATTTACAGGCCATAGAAGTACATAGTTCGAAGATGTATTTTGACGAAGCAGTGAATAGAAAGGGAGCAGGTTTGGGAGTGATATTGGAATCGCCTGAAGGAGACTCATCCCATTAGCTAAGAAATTGAAATTTAGGGCAACCAACAATACAGTGGAGTATGAAGCTTGTATTTTTTTTAGAAACCCTAATGATCATAAAGGTGGATAAAGTGCAGGTCTTTAGTAACTCTTTGCTAGTGGTATCCCAAGTAAATGGAGAGTGGGAATTGAAAGAAGAAAAGTTAAAACCGTATCATGATTATTTAACCATGATGAAGAAGAATTTCAAGGAGTGCAGGTTTGTACACCTACCAGGAGAAGAGAACCAGATGGCCGTTACCCTGGCCACATTGCATTTGTTATGGGAAGGTGATGTTAAGTTGTTTCTTAAGCCTCTAGTTTTGACAAGCTCATCGACTCCTTGTTATGAGTATGAGACATTCATGGAAACTAATACGGACCATGATGCATGGTATGACACTATAAAGGAATTTTTGGAAAGTAGAAAATACCCATAAGATGTGACAAAGGAAGAGAGAAGAGCTATAAGGTGATAGTTCTTGCAATACATCACCTTTCATGGGGAGTTGTATCGAAGATGGCCTGATAGAGTGCATTTAAGATGCTTAAGAAAATATAAGGTTGAGCAGATCATGTCAGAAATACATGCCAAAAGTTATGGACCCCACATGAATAGGTTAGCCTTAGTTTAAAAGATAATTCGACAGGGTTACTATTGGCTAACTATGGAAAGAGGCTGTATTGACTTTGTAAGAAAATTTTAGTAGTACTAGATGTATGGTAACTTAAATCACATGTCTCTTGAAGAGTTGCATTCTGTGTCTTCACCTTGGCTGTTTACACCCGATAGCTTCAAATGGTCACTGATTCATTATAGTAACAGTGGATTATTTTTCAAAATGGGTTGAAGCCAAGTCTTTTAATAAGTTGGGGCAAAGGCAAATGGCTATATTTATCGAGAAGAATCTCATTTACAAATATGAGGTCCCACACAGTGTGATATCAAATAACATGGTACAGTTTTAAGTACCAGATCTATCATCACTGATTTTTCCCTTATAGACCAAAGGCTAATGGTGCAGTGAAAGCAACAAATAAGACAATTAAGCAGATCCTATCTAAGATTGCCAAGACATATAGGGACTGGTCTAAAATAGTTCCTTTTGCTTTATGGGGGTATAGGACTAGTGTGCAAACCCGACTGGAATGATGTCATTTTCCTTGGTTTAAGGGATGGAAGTAGTGTTGCCAATTGAGATTGAGATTAAGTCATTAAAAGTAGTCCTAGAAGCCAAATTGCCTAAACTAGAATCGATAGCAAGTAGATATGCACAGTAAGCCTCGTTAGAAGAAAGAAGGTTATATGCTTTATATCATCATCAACTGTATCAAAGAAAGATAGCTCAGGCTTACAATAGAAGGGCTAGGATCAGAAAGTTTAAAGTCGACGACTTTGTGTTGAAGCGGTGCAAGCCTAATGTCTCTGATCCAAGAGAAAAATTTAGACCTGGCTGGGAAGGGCCATATGTTGTGAAGCAAGTCATGGGTAAAGGTGCAGTCAAGTTATCAGACATGGACAAGAACAAGTTTAGTGAGCCAGTAAATATTGACAAATTAAAGAGAATTTATGTTTAAAAAAAAGAGAGCTTGTTAGAGAAGTCTGCTAGTTCTAAAAATCCAAAAGGGCGGGCTAGGCAACAAGTAAAGCTAACTAAGAGAAAATTGTCAATTAGAAAACCCGAAAGGGTTGGTTGGCGACAGAAGTGATAATGTGTGTGCTGGTTTTATGTTTTTGGTTGTTCCCCAATTTAATAAAATAAAGTTAATCTTAAAATTGTTCTATGTGTAATATTTTGAATGATCTGACCATTAGGTAAAATAAATACCACAATAGCAAAAAGTGAAGATAATTTTTTTTAAAAAAAGAAAGAAAACATATTTTATTGTCATTATTGTTCATCCTAACACTAATTTTTTCTAAAAATTAACAAATGTAAAATCTATGGCGGACGATGAGTGTAGCGTGCAGGCTAGCTTTGCTTCAGTCGATCCAAGAAGGCTTCAGTTAGATGGGGCATGTCCAAATCAAGAGTGAACTCAAAACATCAAGGCTCAGCTCCATACTGGCGGTCAAGACGATGAAGATCATAACATGTACCCTAACAGAGAGCAGCAAGAGGAACATACATCAAATACTTCTAAATGGTGACATGGGTAATCTTCCACTAAGGTACCAACCAATGGGTATAAACTACAGCTTGCGAATGGGTCCAGTCAATCCAGTCAGCATAAGAATAAGTAGGACGATGTAGTTTTCTGACAGAATGATGTCAGGGCAAATATTTGATAAAATCCGTAGGCGGGGTGTCGAGTAAGCAAAGGTACTCCTATAACCAGATCTGTAAGGAAGAAGAGTTAAAAAAAAAAAAGAAGTCTGCGAGGTTGAAAACCCATAAGGGAGGCCTAGGCAAAAATTAGGATAGCTCGCTAGTCCCAAAAACCCGCAAGGGCGGGCTAGGCAAAAATTACAGCAATAAAAAAAGCCTAAATTGAAAACCCAAAATGGCAATTTAGGTAATGTGAGCAGGGATTTTCACCCCCACTCCTGGTGGAATAGTTCTTACGACTTCAGCACTATTAGGCTCAGGGCCTTAGAGAACACGGGCCTAGGCCCGGAGAAAATGGAGTCACCACTCGGACGGGCCGGGAAAAAGAAAGAGGTGAATGACTCGATTCCTAAGGAATTCCCAATCCCCTATTGGGTTTGAAAATTTGGAAACGCGTGGGGAAGGTGAGAAATGGCTCAGCACCCCCACAACGCCCGGTTCATTAGAACTGGACTCCTTTTCAAGTCTTAATATTATAAATTTCTTAATTAATACAATATTATCCATACTACATGCAACGATAAGAATAAATAAATACTTTATTAAAAATCATAGCAATGTTCAAATAAAATAAATAAATGGACACCCATCCGAAGATGGAAACATGTTCTTACATCGTTCGATATTCAAAAATAAATAGGACACCCACTGAAAGCTAGAAATATGTCCTTTACATTAATTTCAAAATATAAAAATAATTTAAATTACATGAAAATTAATTAATGAGGTACCTAGTCATGGAAACATACGTCTTACAATTTTAATAAACAAATAATAATCCAGAAAATATTCATCCATGATAAACAAATTAAATATTGAAATTAAATAAATCAATCATCAAAATATATAATAAACTACGTAATAAAATCTAAAACTAAATAAACCAATAAATGTATAAGTTTAGGATTTACATCTTAAATTAAGATTTTTAGAATTTTAATAACTAAATTAGAATTTAAAATAAAGAAAGTTAAGCACAAAGACTTATAAAATACAAATAAATATTGATCCCTTTGACGAGCCCATACGACCCCAGAAAATTTTGAAAACTGGTCATTAGGGTTGTAGGTTTTGGTGTTGAAAATTAAGATTTTAGGATTTTATAAGCAAGTAACTAGAATATTAAGGTTTGGGAAATAATGATTCAAAGCTTTGGATTTTAATTACTGGATTAGTCAATTAATGAATATTCAATATAAAGGAAATAGCATGGCTACTAGATGGACAATCAGATTGATTTTTATTTTATTTTATAAAATATGTAATTAAGGTTTTGGTAATTAAATTCATGTGATCAAAATAATAAATAATACAATTGATCAATGTATTTAACTAAAAACTCATCAATTGCATACTTAAACAATTGATCAAATCAAATAATGAAGCTACTATAAATATGAACAAGTTAATATAAAAACTCAAACCTCTGTTATTGGTTCCACCATAATTTAATTCTGGTTGAACAATAGCAAAGACAGTGTGTGCTAACTTTCATGGATTGTTTGTCTCAAGCTTTTGATCTCTTTCTTCCTCTTTGTCTCTCGTTGCTCTTTGTTGTCTAAGTCTTCCGAAATTCCAAGTTAAAAGTCCCTGCCGTTTCAATTCAAAAAATTAAAAAATCCTAAAGTCATGCCTCTAAAGAAAATAAAAAAAGACCCTCCCACGTCTCTTAAAACCTGTATTTATAAAGTGATCTTAGGTTTAAACAGACACATATCGAATTAGTCAATTTATTCGACACAAACCGAGTCCATATCGAACTAGTAAACCTTTTATTCGTTGAAAACTAACTCCATGTCAAACTCAAGTAATTCTAAATTTTTTGGCTAAAGATGATTCTAGCCTCAGAGTTGGAGTTGGTTTGGGTTCTAAACCTGGATTAATTTGGGTTCTGGACCCGAAAAGAGTTCTAGACTCAAAAGTGATTTGGGTTCTAGACCCGAGGTGAGTTCTGGACTAAAAAATAGTTTGGGTTCTGGACCCAAATGAGTTCTGGACTCAAAAATAGTTTGGTTTCTAGACCCGGGGTGAGTTCTGAACTAAAAAATGATTTGAGTTCTCTACCTAAGGTGAGTTCTGGACTAAAAAATGATTTGGGTTCTGGACCCGAATGAGTTTTGGACTAAAAAATGATTTGGGTTATGGACCCGAATGAGTTCTGGACTCAAAAATGATTTGAGTTCTGGACCCGAATGAGTTCTAGACTCAAGAATGGTTTGGATTCTAAACTCGAATGATTTTTGGACTCAAGAATGATTTGGGTTCTAGACCCGAATGAGTTCTGAACTCAAGAATGATTTGGGTTCTGAAACCGGGGTGAATTCTGGACTAAAAAATGATTTGGGTTTTGGATCTGAGATTGAATTGGATTTAGGTGCTTGGACCCGAGGTTGAATTTGATTTGGGTACTTGGACTCGAGACTGGGTACTTAGACCTGAGATTGAATTTGATTTAGGTACTTGGACTCAAGACTGGATACTTAGACTCAAGACTAAATTTTATTTGGGTACTTGGACCTGGGACTGAATTTTGATTCAGGCACTTAGACCCAAGACTGGGTACTTGAACCTGAGACTGAGTACTTATATCCAAGATTGAATTTTAATTTAGGTATTTGGATCCGAGACTAAATTTGATTTGGGTACTTGGACCCAAGACTGAATTTTGGACTGATCTTTTATCAATTGAGAATTCTGGTTGTTCCATTCTTTAATGGATTGTGGATCTTCACCCTTAAAATGGATATTCAACCTTTGACTTTGGGTCTTTACTCTTGAAAATGAATCTTTATCCTTGGGGATCCGGTCTTTACCCTTGAAAATAGATCTTCATCCTTTGTGATTGGGTCTTTACCCTTGAACAGGGATCTTCATCAATTGTGATCGGGTCTTCACCCTTGAAAATAGATCTTCATCCTTAGTCATCGGGTCTTCACTCTTAAAAATGAATCTTCATCCTTAGAGATTAGGTCTTCACCCTTCAAATTGGATATACCTTGGATCTTCATCCTTGGTCATCAAGTCTTCACCCTTAAAAATGGATCTTCATCCTTAGAGATTGGGTCTTCACCCTTGAAACTGAATCTTTATCCTTTTGACTTCGGGTCTTCACCCTTTAAATTGGATCTTCATCCTTTTGACTTCGGGTCTTCATCCTTTAAATAGAATCTTCATCCTTTTGACTTTTGTCCTATATTGGCCTCAACTCGTCTAGCTGGATTGATATTTTATCTTTTGCATCTTCATTCTTTTGAGAGTTCTAATTTTTTTTTTCATTCTCTTTGTTCTTCCTTTGCACTTTTGCAAAAAAATTAGCTATTTTTTAGCTAGCCCTCATATCTTCTCCTTTCCTTCTACGTGGAAAAATATTTAAAAGTGAGTTTGAAAATATTTTGTAAACGTATAGACTCAAAAATTGAAAAAGAGACTTTTCCCCCTGTGTAGGCTCAAACCAATGATTTTTCCAATACAGGTTCATATTGATGTTTGTGTTGTCTAGTTCTTCGCATAAGCATGCATTTATTCTTTTGCAAAATGACTGGAGCTTTCTCAAGCAATGGGCTTTCCGTGCCCCCTGATTCCATGTAGTATTGTTGTTTATTTTTGTCAAAGAAAAATGCAGTGTGGTATGCTCATGTATGCATGAATAATACTTACAGTGGTTCCATTGATCCCAGACTGAGGTGATCAGCTGAAGTGCTTTCATTGGTTCTTCCCAGATGCTTGTTCAAGTCTTACATTGGAATAGCAGAAGGCTTCGCATTTGTGGATTTTATCTTCAAGATGTTGAAAATATGAGTAGTGGAGGCCCAAGCAGCAAAGTCAGAGATACATCCATTTCAAACTATGATTTAGTATTCTAGTTGGTAGCTTTTTCATAACCTTGCCAATAATCATTTACCTTTCCCTAATGTGTCTTTCGAGGTTCGATGGTTCAACATACTTCCCTTAACTTGAAGGTTTGGTACTCTTTTTTTCTTTTTTTTTGAATTTTAAATTTTGATTTTGAAATCAAATGTTGGCTTTGCCAAATCAATGTCAATTTACCTCAGGACTCAATTTTCCAAATTAACATATCTATAACATGACAACCCTAGCTACTGTACTAAACTCGGGAATCATTTCTATTTGAGCAAGAACTGTTACACTTCAGATAGCACATACACATTACTTAGCCAAAGGTTTCATTGAGTTTAAATATTATCTATCTCATATGCATGCTTAGTCAAACTATCTTCACTAATAGACTCTACCTACCAAGAGAGATCAACGGGTCTTTAATAGGCTTGAAATGGGATCTATAAGTGACATGGGTTAAATGAAGGCCATTTGTAAGTTGGAGCCATTGTGACACTATGGGCAAATCCTTACACTACAAATTTCTTGTTTAGACAGTTGGAAGTATGAAAAGATAAAACTTTAACCATTCTCCTTTCTTCTTGACATGAATCTAAATATTGATTAGAACAGTCTTTTCCTTTACAAAAAGTTTGGTACCCATATTTCTTTTCTTTTCTTCTTTTCCCTTTCTCTTTCTCTTTCCTTTTTTTTTTTCTTACATTTTATCATTTTGTCCTTCTTCCCTGTAGGACTATCAAGTACAAGACTCTCAAGAACTAGATGACCTTTCTTCTATCTCTAATTTTGGTTGAATTTCTGGTTGGGTTGGACCAATTTAAGTCGAACTGTCTTTGCCTTCTACTGCTTTTGGTAAAGGGAAAACTCGGTTGGCTTTTCTAAACTACCTTTTATATTTTATTTTATTTTTTTTCTTTTTTTCTTCTTCTTTTTTTCTTCTTCTTCTTTTTTTTTTCATTTCTTCTTTTTTTCTTTGTTCTTCTCTTTTCTCTTTTTTCCTATTTGTTTTCTTTCTTCCTTTTTTCCATGGTGTTGGGTCCTAGCTCCAAAAGAATTGACTCGCTTGCACCATTCTATACTTCTGTTTATGGATGAGTGGAGTAGAGTGAGATAAGGATAAATCACTTGTCATCATTTTAATGAATCAGAGATATCAGGTCTAATATTAGGTGAACTTCAACTACCATTATGATCTTGACTATGCATTCATTTCTTTTATCTTCTCACATCTTCACCTTAGTGATCATTAGATTTGTCATAGAAGTCACAATAGCTAGGGCAGGATATTGGGTTTACCAGCCAATGAAGAGTAGGCTAAAATTTATGAAAGCTCAAAGGGACAACTAGGGATTGACATCTAATTGGGTGGATTCTAGTTGTTGGCTTACCAAATAATGCCTAGATCATCTCTCCTTTAAATAAATAGAGTTCAATTTTGCCTCGAAAGTTCGTCAAAGCATGTTCTAAGACTGACTAGGACCTAAACACTCATAATTATGTAGGAGCCCTCTCTAAGTTAGCATTCATAATTCAATGTTGTAGAACAATTCCCTTACCTAGTAAAGTCATTCGAATTATAATGCATAGATATGCTAATTTATAAATATCAAGCTAGATTCATCATCGGTTAAGCACCATAATGAACAAAGACCATGAAAAATTTGATGAAAATAATTTATTCAAACAAACATAATTTGAAAAACATAATTATTCCAATTAAATATTAAAGAAAAAAAATAAATAGAGCAACACTCCAAGCTAAGGGAAGTTTGTTGAATAAAATTTTTCCTCATTCTGCATCTTTGACATTCCAGTCTTGAAAGACAAAATCTTCCTCCACTCCTCCTCCTACTATGAAGGTTGCTGGCGGAGGTACTCTTTCAAATTTAGGCAAAGGATTGCTCTTAGTATTGGGCTTATCAGGCTCAGGCAACTTTTCACTATTAATTAAATTCTAGATCTCATGCCTCAACTTCATACAGTTGTCCATTTCATGTCCAGGACTTTGATGGAATTGGAAAAATACCTTAGTATCAAAGTTAGGTGGAAGAGGATTAGGCAAAGGATGAGGAGTCAAGGGTTGTACCAATCCCTTCTTTTGTAGCTTATTGAGAACTCAAGATGGTGACTTCCCCAATTTCAAAAACTGCCTCATTCCTCCTTAACCAGTGGCATTAACATCAATTTCCTTTTGTGTACTTTGATTGCTAGGCTGATAATTTCATTTTGCAGAAAAATGGTTCTTGTCTCTTTCCCACTCTTCTATTTGCAATCCCGCTTGGAGAAGATCTCTGAAATCCCTTATAAGGGTGTGAGATAGCCTCTCACAGAGATTGGGCAGGACGCCTCTGACTATCATCCAGATTTGGTCCAACTCATCAGGCCTCCTTTTGAGAAGTGTAGCCCTATTTCTCTATCTTCTCACATAGTCCACAAAATTCTCATTTGGTCTTTGCCTAATGGTTTCCACCTCCATCAAGGTAACTTTCAGCTTGACATTATACCCATACTGTTGAATGAAAGCCTTGTACAACAAATCCCATCTCTTTTGAGTGTCATCCTCTAAGGTGTTGAACCAGTTTTGGACAACAGGGTCCAATGAGAGCATAAAGTACCTTAGAGTTTGAGCCTTAGTAGCTCGGGCAGACTGCATAGCAATGATGTACTGCTTAACATGCAAGTGAGGATTTCTTGTACCATTGTACCTAGCGAAGGAAGGCATTTTGAACTTATAAGGGACGTCCTCATCTTGTTCGAACAACTTGTCTATTTCTGACATCTCCTCAGTTTTTAGCTTCTTCTCAAATTTCTTCTCCAAATTAGTAATCTATTTCTGAGCGTCTAAAGTTTCAGTCTTTTCCATGGATGATCTTTCAACAACCTTCGGATCCTTCTTGTCTTGAGGATCTTGAAAGTATTGAGCCCAGTCATCATCATCATCAATGACTAATTTGTCATCTTCAAAGGCTACTTCACCGACCTTAGCCTTCCCCTTGTCCTTTGGCTTCTTGGTGCTAGCAGATGCTTCGACATTGTTACCCAAAAATGTGGCCAATTGGTTCTTTATAGTCTCAGCTAGGGCCTCCTTTAGTTCTTCCATTTTAGCATTGAGGGTGTCATCCACCATTCTTTGAATTTTTTCGGTCTCTATTATTCTTGGTGAGAAGGTAATTGATTCGATGCTAGATTCTATGTCACTGGCGTAGGTAGGGTTGTCATACGCTCTTGAGCTACTATACTCCAGGTCTTTGAGCCAAAAAGAATTAATAATATGTTATGCAATACGTGTATGCATGTATGCACAAACAATAAACAAACAAAGATAATTAGAACGTTCCTTCCAATCTTAGAATCTATTTACCAATAATTATAAATTATGCCAAAATTTATTCAACAAATTTTTACCAATTCCTCCTACATAAAATCAAATAAATAATTTCTAACTCTTAAAAATTACAATCAATTCTAAGTTTAAACTTTCATAAGCAAACCAATAAGCTTATATCGATATACTTACATTAAGTTTCATTCAATTAAATACTAATCTTTCTTTTTCAAATTAGTCTTTTCCACTTCAAGTTTCGTTTAATAACACTTATCGTTTCTTTTAATAATATTGCAACATTCACTAATCATATACACTTATTATCTACTCATATCATTTATCAATAATTTTCTCCAATTTCCCATCTTCTTAAAATTTGCGAACTAATAGAGTAACCCTTCTTCAATATCTTATAACAATCTTCCCTCAGCTAATTCACTACAATATTATACTCACTTATTGAATCAAACAGTTAATATCTAAATTTTCCAAATTACCATCAAATTCAAACCCCCAGTTTCCATTAATCTCAATATTGAACTTTTTTGTCTCAAAATTGCTTTTTTTTTCTTTCAAACTATTTCAAATCAATGACTATTCATCATTTTATCATCCTCCCTACCTTAATTATCAAATTTACCTCTTCCTTAAAATGTTGTAATACTATATTCATCACAAATAATTAATATCGATCCCTCCTCTAGCTATACATCCATTTTGTACATCCAATTACATATATCAATATATATATTTTTTCTGAATTCTTTCCCACTTCTAAGTCTTATCACCAATTAAATCGGCCACACAATAATCTTAGTACCTTTTCACTAATGATTATAAACATTCTCAAAATTTCCTTAACATATCATTATTAATTCCATCCATTTAAATCAAATTAATAATATTTAATATACCAACATATTTATTAAATTCAATTTTAAATTTCCACGAACAAATCAACCAGATATAATCCAATACATTCACATTAAATTCCATTAAATTAAATATCACTCTTCACCTACCTCCAATTCTCATTCAATGACATTTTTCTTTCTCTTTCCTCCAATTCTTTGCTTATACATATCTTAACTATATAATACTATAACCGATATTACATTTAACTTTAGACATAACACATTTAAACTAACATTATCTCATGTATATATATATAATAGTTATCTAACTTTGTATACATTCCTGCCCATAAGCAAATAATTCATGCTTCCATTCTCTAAATAATGATTAGATATATATATATATATATTCCACTTTAATCTTCCTTCAATTACATTTTCCTTTTTCTTATATTTTTAGATTCTTGAATAGGTATACCTTAACAATATAATTTAATAATTTCCACTACAATCAATATCAATTTTAAATTTATTCCATTTAAACCATAATTAACAAATAGTTCATCATTCCTTTTTCTAACTTATATACCTTAAACAACCATTTAGCTCCAGAAGCACATTCCACCCCAAATCGATTAATTTATACTCCAAATATAATTCAAATCATGTATAAACCAAGTTAAATAGTTTTATTTTCTTATTTATAAAATCTTTCACAACCCCAAAATATTAAGGGTTGTTAAATACCCTTAATATCACAACCATAATTAAATATTAAAGTATTACTTTATAAAATAAAATTGTCACTTAACGTAAAGTTCCTCTATAACTAAAATCATCTCTTACACTTCAAATAAACATTTACTCCCCCAAATTTATGTGCCCTAGATGCCGTCTCAACTTATGTTTGTAACAACATACACGTATTGCCACATCAAAAACCAGTTTAAAAGCCAATGCATATGCATATATAACAATTTAAATCACATTTAAAATTCCTTTTTTCTCTCTTAAAAACCCACCTAGGTCGATAACCTCAAACCTAGACTCTGATATCAAAATAAATATAACACTTTTATACCCTCATATACATACAATTATACACCCAATATATATAAAATAAATGTATAGAATATAAGAATGTCATAGTCTCAGACTTTTCAAAATTTTAATAATTACAATAATAAAATTTAAATTCCTAGAATATACCTTAATAGATAAATAATATATACATAAGTAATTTAAATACTAGAAATACAAGTTTTAAAGGAAAATCTCTGGAAAAGATTTTACACTCCCAAATAAAATCAAATATCAATTTCTCCATTACCTCTTAAATTATACAACCATATATAAATATATAATATTTTTCAATTTTACAATGTTTAGCCTAAAAATCATTACAATTTACAACCTTTACATGTATACAAACATTTTGTACATAATTATATAATGATTTGCATAAGAAAATATTTATGTCTGCAATTGGCTCTGGTCCTATGGAAACCTATCCAAAACATCTAGTAAAATCCAAAAACCTTAGACCTGGTCTAGTTTACAAGGCTCTCGGTCTTAACCCAATTACCTGTGCCATTAACAAATCACGCTAAGCTTTTCACCTAGTGGTACATACTTTGATAGTAGTAAAAATTTAATGACAAAAATGCAAAAAGAATTTCTTTTTAAAATTCATGATATGGCATGCAATCTCATGTATCAACTCACACACTTAACCCTTTTAATCATTAACATTTCACATTTGCATTTATTGGGCCCAAATGACATGATATAATATTCAAGTTTCATAATTATTTTTTTAGTCTATTTTGACACCCAATGTCTAGCCCGATGGCAATACAAGTGACGCCCAGCGTCTAGCTTGAAGGCAAATCATATAATGGTGACATCCAATGTCTAGCCCGAAGCCAAATCAAGTATTAGTGACATCCAGCGTCTAGCCCGAAGGTAATCATAGGCATGCCGCCAAACACAATACTTTGGAGCATAATATTATATAAGGCAACACACATATAATATATATTTTCATAATCCATTTTTCATCACATTGTCTCATTTATTGCATAATATTCATTTTAGTCATATTTCCATACTTTTCTGCTATAAACATCAAATGGTTTGCCACATTATCAATGAGGCTAAATTGTGCCTTAAAATTGACATAATTATATTTTTTTCACAAGCATATATAATAATGCTACTAGCCACCTTAGAATGGCTTAATCATTCATACATAATGCATTTTTACACTTTATAAAGCAAAACAATGCACTTATCATATGGTTATCAATACCAAAGCAGCTTAGCACATTCCAAAAATTACAATATGCTAAGCTAATGCAAATGCCACTTAAACATATAGAATCAAAGTATGTACAAACCTTAGATTTCACCACATAAAGCACAATTCCTCACTACCGCCTCAATGTGTACTTCACCACTAGGGTTGGATAATTATAATCTACTCAATAACTACTCAAAATGTGACTGTATAATATATTAGAATCACTTTTTAAGGTATTTTAACCATTAACTAACAATTAAACACATATCCTTTAAGTTCTCAAATTTTGGCCCTAATTCTCTTTAATTTTGAAACAATATTCCAATCAATTGCAAATGACATTCTAAGTTCATTTTCATCATTAAAATTATTTTATAACATGATTTAAATAATGTTATCCAATAAACCCTAATTCTTTAACAAAACTCTTCCAAAACCCTAAATTTACTACTAACCCATCCAAACTTCATCTAAACTCAAACAAATCAACTATCTAAATATAAAATCTTTGTATCCTCATCAAAATAACTTCATCCATACCCATATAACAAATTAAACAACACCCCATCAAAATTTCACATTTCACATAATAAAAATTTAAGGAAACTTCAAATTTTGAAGAAAATAGTTACTAACTAGTTGGAAAACAACCAAAACTTCTATTAATTTTTGAAAATCCTTCTAAAAAGTGGTGTTTGGATGAAACAAATATCTTTTTTGAGTTATTCTTCTCTTCAAATTTCAACCATATATATATATATAATATTTAATTATTTCAATTAATTAATTATTTATTTATTTTAAAAACCCCAATTTTCATCATCCATTGAAATATAATTTCATTTTAAATTATTTTATTATTATTATTATTTTATTATTTAATTAATATTTTATAAATATCTACATTCCCATCATTTTCTTCTATCAAAATTACTTTTAATTTTAATTTATTTTATTCATTTCTATTTAGTATCTTATTATTATTTTTACTTTTTTACTTTTATCCCTTTGGCTTTTATCATTTCACCCTTGCTACTATCTAACTTTTGTCTTCTAGTAAATTTTTATACTTTAAGTATATTCTCATATACCCACATATAGATTTTATATTTTTTCATTCTCCCATCATCTTAATTAACCTTCTACTTTATTTATTTAATTTTTATTTTAATAAAATTAGGTTTGTTATAAATAAATCAACCAATCTCT
Source organism: Garcia nutans (assembly GCA_947685225.1). Taxonomy (NCBI): domain Eukaryota; kingdom Viridiplantae; phylum Streptophyta; class Magnoliopsida; order Malpighiales; family Euphorbiaceae; genus Garcia; species Garcia nutans. The sequence goes on along the minus strand of CANTUV010000033.1, from coordinate 37,366,284 downwards.
TTTGAGACGACCCTACTCATCACTATTTACAAGTTATATTTTAAGAGTAGGAAATTTTTTTATTTTTGTTGGATTTGGCACCCACCACCATGCCAATGGATAGGTAGAAGCATCTAACAAGATCCTTATCAGAATCATAAAGAAAAGAAGTGCAATAGTGATTTCTCCACATGCCCTAATATATGGCCATGATGTTGTCCTACCTCTTGAGGTAATGGTTTCTTTATTAAGGATTGCTAAACAAAATAGTCTAACACTGGAGCAATATATCAAGGCAATGATTTTGGAGTTGGAGAATGTGGAAGAAAAAAGGCTACAAACTAGGAATTACATGATTTCATAAAACAAAAATAAAGGTAGCAAGAGTATATGATAAGAGAATGAGGAAAAGAAAAGTTTGAAGAAGGGGATATTGTATAGAAAGTGTGTTGGGAATTGAACATGTAAAGGTAGCCAAAAATATAACAAAAAATAAAAATTTCCAAATCTTAAGATAATCCCATATTGATTAAAAATGAATTAAAATAAGAACATATAGGATTAGTCATTATACATTAGAGTTCTTCACAATTCTTCTCTCTCTTTTTTTTAATATTTATTAGATTTGATGCCCACCACCACGCCAATGGATTGATAGAAGCATCTAACAAAATCCTCATCAGAATCTTGAAGAAAAGAAGTGCAATAGTGATTTCTCCATATGCCCTAACATATGGCCATGATGTTGTCCTACCTCTTAAGGTAATGGTTCCTTTATTGAGGTTTGCTAAACAAAATGGTCTAACACTAGAGTAATATATCAAGGCAATGATTGTGGAGTTGGAGAATGTGGAAGAAAAAGGCTATAGACTCTGAATTACATTATTTCAGAAAAGAAAAGGAAAGGTAGCAAGAGTATACAATAAGAGAATGAGGAAAAAAAAAGTTTGAAGAAGGGGATATTGTATAGAAAGTGTGTTGGGAATTGAACATGCAAAGATAGCCAAAAATACAATAAAAATAAAAATTTCCAAATCTTAAGATAATCCCATATTGATTAAAACTGAATTAAAATAAGAACATACAAGGTTTAGTCATTATACATTAGAGGTCTTCACAATTCTTCTTCTTCTCTTCTTATTGGGTTATCACAAAACACAACAACCCAAAATATGATTTTCTCTAATAGTATCCATAAAAGTAAATAATTAATCTCTAGTCCAAGTGGAGTCGCCACTGTGAGCGGGGATTTTTGCCTCACTCCCAAGTGGAATGGTTCTTGTGACTTCAGTACTGTTAGGCTCAGGGCCTTAAAGAATATGGGCCTAAACCAGGAGAAATAGAGTCTCCAGATGGGCTGGGAAAAAGAAAGAGGTGGATGACTCAATTCCTAAGGAATCTCCAACCCCTTATTGGCTTCAGAAAGTTGGGTGCACATGGGGAAGATGAGAAATGACCTAGCACTCCCAAAATGCCCGATTTATTAAAACCGACCTCCTTTTCAAGTCTAAATATTATTAAATTCTTAAGCATTATAATATTATCGATATTACATGCATCCATAAAAATAAAGAATACTATATTATAAATCAACCAAATTAAATAAAATGGGCACCCATAGAAAGATGAAAACATGCCTTTATAAATGTCCAAATGCCCACAAAGAAAATAAATAAAATAAGACACTCACCAAAAGGTGGAAATGTATCCCTTAAAATTATCCCAAAGCCTTTAAATAAATTAAACTATATAAAAAAAATAAATTAAATAAATAAGGCACCCACAAGTGGAAACATGCCTTTTACATCATTAAAATCAAAATAAACATAGTTCAATTAAATTCTGGGCACTATTTTCTCCTACTAGGTGTCTTGTTATCTAGCTTCATGAATAGAGCTAGAATGTTCTTTCATCATTTGGCAGAATTCTTGATCTTTTCTTTTTGTAAAAACTCAAAATCATTTTTTTGTCCCTTTTTCCCTTTGGAATATCAAGTATCAAGAATTTTAAGATTGCGGACTTGGAGTTGTGTTGGATAAAATGAAAGATGGTCTTTCTCTTATTTCTCTTATTATATTTGCATCTTTGGTTGAGCTAGACCAATTCAAGTTAATATGTCCTCGTAAACTAAGTGGAAGTCTTCTGTTGCTTTAGGTAAAAGGAACTCTATTGGCTTTCTAAACTGCCCTTTGGGTTTTATTTTTTTTTCTCTTTTTTATTTTATTTTATTTTTCCTTTTTTATATTTTTTTCCTTTTTTGTTGTTATTTTTTTGTTTCTTTTTTTTTTTGTCCTATTTTTAAGAAAGTTGTCTTTTTTGCACCATTTTATGCTTCTGACTATGGATGAGTAGATTAGAATGAGTCTAATTAGAGTGAGTCTGCTTCGGTGAGGAAGGACCATTCGGTGCCTTGATAGATCTGAGATATTAAGTCAAATTCAGATAAACTTCAACTATCTTTTTGGTTTTGACTGTACATTCTTTTCTTTAATCTTCTTTTCACTTTATTCTTTAGTTATCATCAGACTTGTCATAAGTATCACAACAACTCAGGGTAGGTTGTGGGGGTTTACAGTCCAATAAAAGCAAGATAAAAGTTTCATGAAGGCTCAAAGTGACAAACTAGGGATTAATATTTAATAGGGTGGATACTAGTTGCTGGCTTTGTCAAACAATGCCTAGATCATTTTTCTCTTAAATAAGAAGAGTTCAATTTCACCTCGAATGTTCATCAAAGCATGTTTCAAGATTGACTAGGACCTATACACTCAAAATTATGCAGGAGCTCTCTCTAAGTAAGCATACACTGTCCAAAGCTACAAAGTAATTTTCTCTTCTAGTAATGTCATTCTAATATAAATACACTAGTTTATGAATATGAAGATAGACTCATTATTTAGATCATATTTGTACTAGTTTTTAGTATGATTTTTATGTGTTTTTAGTTAATGTTTTGATTGATTTTTGTTTTAAGTTTGTTTAAAGTGTTTGTTTTAGGTTTAAGTGCAAAAACTCTGTTGGATGATTAAAACAATCAAGAAAAATGAAGAAAGAGAATGAATCAAGCAAGACATGGCCAAGCCAAAGCAAGCTTGGCCATGTCCCTCAAAAGAATTCCAAGACAGTAGCTAACACAACCAAGAGACATGGCCAAGCCACTGGCCGTGTCTCACCCAAGGAAAAGAAACCAAGAAAGAAAAAAAATAGAGGCAGTACTTGACACACTCACAGACATGGCCATGTCTGTGAGTGTGTCTGATCGACATGGCCATGTCACTTGAAGCTTGGCCATGTCTCATTGTCTTGGCCGTGTTTCATCCTAAAATAGAGGTAGTACTTGACACACTCACAGACATGGCCATGTCTGTGAGTGTGTCTAATCGACATGGCCATGTCACTTGAAGCTTGGCCATGTCTCATTGTCTTGGCCGTGTTTCATCCTAAAATAGAGGCAGTACTTGACACACTCACAGACATGGCCATGTCTGTGAGTGTGTCTGATCGACATGGCCATGTCGCTTGAAGCTTGGCCATGTCTCTCAAAGAAAGTGAAGCAGTGACTGACATTGGCAAGAGACACGGCCAAGCCACTGGCCGTGTCTCACCTAAGGAGCAAAAAATCCAAAGAACAAAGAAAGAAGAAGTCAGTGAAGGACACGACTAGCAAGCTTGGTAGTGTCCCAAAAAAATGAGAGACACGGCCAAGCCAAATCAAGCTTGGCCGTGTCACCCTTAATTTATATAAATTCTTTTGCACGAAAGAAAGGAAAAAGGAGGAGGAAACGACTAGGGTTTGAAAAAGAGAGAAAAGAAAAGAGAAAGAGGGGGGCAAACACGATTTGGGATGAGAAGAGAGTGACACTCTCCTTGTCCCTTCATCTTCATCCTCCATTTTCATCTTCTCCATCTTCCATTGACAAGATCTTTGAGGGTCTTTGGGATAAAGTGGGTTAACAAGCTCTTAAAGGTTGAAGAAGCTTCATTGAAAGGTTTGGTGACTTGAGAAAGCTCCATTTCATATCTCAAAGGCATAATCAATTGAAGGCTTGGTGACTTGAGAAAGCTCCATTCCATATTGCAAAGGAGAATTACCATTGAAGAGGGCTTGAGTTCTTCATCATACATCAAAGTGGAGCTAGGAGGAAGACTAGTAATCCTACTCTTGGCATCTATAAGGGGTTTTTATATTCTCTCTTTTAATTCATTTCAGTATTGTTTTGTTGTATTAAGAGAATTGATATTGCAATGAACAATTTGTATTTGATTTATATTGAGTTCAATGAATGTTTTAAATTTATGACGTTGAGCTAAATACCCATGCTTAGGGTTTGTAGTATATTTGATTGAATGCTTTGATTTGATATTTCCATTGATGTACCTTGTTGTTGGTTGATTGCATTGGATTGTATGCTAGGTTGATAGATTAGCTACCTATTGATATCTAGATATTGAATGAAGGACCGAGAGGTAAAATTTGATATCAGAATTTTGCAATCAACTACCCTTAGAATGAATTAGAAATATAAGTTCTAGGGTTTTGTTAATTTGATAATGTAAAATAATTGGTATTTGCTAATTCATTAATGTGAAAACTAATGGATTGGTAATTGACTAATTAACCTTAAGAAACAAATTAATTTACAAGGTTATGTTAATGGACAATTGAGAATTGAGCATTAATTGAATGGACCTATAACCCTAGACACCTTCCCAAGAATCGATTTGATCTTGTACACCCATCACACACATTAATCCCTATGGACGTTAATTTTAGGTTTAAATTATTCTCGCACCATCCCGACAAAACAAACTCTCGCATTACGAACCACACCTTCTTGGGGAAACGACCTTGGGGCGATCACCTTTGCTACAGCTACCTCGTATACTTGCGAGTGACGCTTTGTAGTAGTACTTAATTCGAGCGCAACAAGTTTTTGGCGCCGCTGCCGGGGAAGGTTGTTTAAGTAGTGATAGTTTGATTTTTCTTTACAATTTAATTGATTGTTTGTTTTCTTTGAATTGTTTGTTTGTTTTGTTTGATTATCTTTCAATTTAATTATTTGTTTGTTTTCTTTAAGTTGCTAAGTGCCTTTTGTAAATATGTAGTTTTCAAGGTACGTAGGGGTTTATGATGATAACCCTAACTCTGACATGGCATGGCAATTAGCAGAATTAACGAACCAACTTAAGATGCTAAATACAAGAGGAAGAACACCTATGCCTACTCGTGAAGTATGTTCAGCATGTGGCATTGCAGGACATAGTGCAAACATGTGTTCATTTGGTTATGGACAATACCAAGAGAGGCAAGAGGAAGAATATTCCCATGAAAGTTTCCAGCAAATGGGTGGAAATGACCCATATCCCAGACCTTATAATTCAAGCTGGGGAAGCCACCCAAAAGTTTTTTGGGAAAATCAACAGCAAAGTCCACCTCAAAATTTTTTTCAACCTTACCAAAGAAATCCTTACTCTCAAGAACAATATTCAAATCAAGATCACCTTAAGAAACCCATATTGGAGGATAGTTTGAATGCCTTCATTCAAACTAGCGCACAAAATCAAGATTGACTTAAGGAACCCACTTTGGAAGATAGTTTGAATGCCTTCATTCAAATTAGTGCACAAAATCAGGATCAATGCAAGAAATCCACAGTGGAAGATGATTTGAATGCTTACCTTCAAATTAGCACACAAAATCAGGAAGGGAGCAATGAGAGGTTTGATTCTTTGGAGGAATCATTGAAGAGGGTGGAAGCTCAAGTTGGGCAATTGGCACATCAACTCCAAGCACATCAAAAAGAGGAATTTCCTAGCCAACTGGAGCAAGTCAAGGTAATCACAAATTTGAGGAGTGAACAGGTGATATATAACAGTTTTTGTGATTCCTTTGATGCAGGAACTAATCAAGAAAAAGATGGTGAGGAAATACAACCATACATAGAGGGGTTAATTCATTCAAAGGAGGAGGAGAATTTGGAAGCATCAACTTCCACAAAATTGCATGAACCTCCAAATCCTTGTATGCCGCCAATCCCATTCCCAAGTAGGCTGAATGAAGAGAAACAAGGTATGCAACTTTCTAAACTTTATGACATGCCCTATAGTGAAGATAGTGAAGATAAGCTTGAGGTAGCCATGACCTTAGGAGTAGAGCCTAATTTTTCCAATTTAGAAATTGAGGAGAGCAATTCACTATTAAATAATGAGATTGTTGAGGGGGAGCTTCAAATTGCTAAAGAGGATGAAGAAGTGGTTCAACCAAACTTGGTTGAACTTAAAAAGACCCCAAGAATTTTGAAAGATGTTTTGGTTGGGGAGTACAGTATGCAACAAATTATCATCTCTCCCACCCTTGGTGGTGAGAACGAGCAAAAACCATATATAACCATGTTGCAAATTGAAAAAAGTTCTTACCGCATCCCTATAGCATTAGAGGATCAAGTTAAGACAACCCTCACATGTTCTTTTTGGACAATTGCTCTTCCAAGGATGCTACCTAGGCTTTTCAATACATTGGGCACATTTCAAAGTTGCATGTTGTTCATCCTCTCACACATGGGCTCCAATTGCATTATGGGTGGAAGGAGCCCTACACATCGTATATGGGAATGATGGAAATCAGGTATCATCTAAACTCTCTTTTAATTTATGCATGCTCACATTGAGGACAATGTGAATCTTTAAGTGTGGGGTAGTGCATTTTGTGTTTTTACTTTTTAAGTTTAATAATGTTTTACCTTGAATAAATGAGTTTTAGAAAGCTAAATTGTTATAAAAATTGTTGATAGATGACCTTTGAATTTTTGAAGCATGAATTTGAGAATTGAGTAGAATTGGTGCTTATTGTCAATTTTGTTGGTTTTTCCTTGCATTGCCAGTAACCTAGTGAGGAATTGAGCTATCAACTTATCATTATTGTTGTGGGTGAACATCTTTGATTGATGAATTGCTAGAACTTGCTTTGACATGCATTTTAAGATTACATAAAAATTTCAATTAGGCATCAAGATGATTAAGGCAGTTAGGTGAACCCACTTTGGCTTAAAAAGACCAACTCGATTTTTAACCTTAGTTAGCCAATTTTGAGCTTATTTTATTTTTCATTTTCTTTTTTTTTTCACAACACCATTAGCTTGGACCTTGTTGTTTAACTCTTACCCTTTCATTAGGTCAAGAGCATTTTAAGAGCGTTTATAACCGAGTGTTGTGTTGAATTAAGTGTGGGATTAAATTTAGTAAGTTTAAGATTGCAAAGCAAAATAATAAAAAAAAGAGAAAAATAAAAATATATATATAATAATAAGAATAATTGTTGTTCTTGTTGAAAGGGTTGGAATGTATCATTGCAATATTTAATAAGTGAGTTCCCTTGAAAAGCTCTTTAATGTCAAGGGGTAGATGAGAGGAAGGTGTTTTGGGATTGTTGGGTTATATATATGATCGGGTACTTCATTCTTAAAGTGCTCTTGAACTTAATGATCAATCTCACATTTTCTAAATATCATGCCTTTACCTTAGCCCCATTACAACCCAATAAAGACCTTTTGATTGATGCTTGATTGTTATTTTGTGGTGGAGATTTGATTGAGAAGCAAGCCTATGGCAATAATCTTTCATTGATTGTAATGAGTGTAAACACCACCATGATCAAACACTTGTAAGAGTTGGTGAGGGAGTGACAACATTGGTTATGCATGGAAAGCCACTTAATTGCATTGGTGTTGATTTTGTTTGATTCGATATTGATTGCGGATTTAGGGATAAGGAAGTCTTGATGCATCTTTATAACTCTTGAACTTAACAAAATTCATCTTGTTTAGTGTGTTTTGATTTTAGCCTTGCTTAGGGACAAGCAAGGAATTAAGTGTGGGGTATTTGTTTAGATCATATTTGTACTAGTTTTCAGTATGATTTTTATGTGTTTTTAGTTAATGTTTTGATTGATTTTTGTTTTAAGTTTGTTTAAAGTGTTTGTTTTAGGTTTAAGTGCAAAAACCCTCTTGGATGATCAAAACAATCAAGAAAAATGAAGAAAGAGCATGAATCAAGCAAGACATGGCCAAGCCAAAGCAAGCTTGGCCATGTCCCTCAAAAGAATTCCAAGACAGTAGCTGACACACCCAAGAGACACGGCCAAGCTACTGGCCATGTCTCACCCAAGGAAAAGAAACCAAGAAAGAAAAAAAATAGAGGCAGTACTTGACACACTCACAGACATGGCCATGTCTGTGAGTGTGTCTGATCGACATGGCCATGTCACTTGAAGCTTGGCCATGTCTCATTGTGTTGGCCATGTTTCATCCTAAAATAGAGGTAGTACTTGACACACTCACAAACATGGCCATGTCTGTGAGCGTGTCTGATCTACATGGCCATGTCACTTGAAGCTTGGCCATGTCTCATTGTCTTGGCCGTGTTTTATCCTAAAATAGAGGCAGTACTTGACACACTCACAGACATGGCCATGTCTGTGAGTGTGTCTGATCGACATGGCCATGTCGCTTGAAGCTTGGCCATGTCTCTCAAAGAAAGTGAAGCAGTGACTGACACTGGCAAGAGACACGGCCAAGCCACTGGCCGTGTCTCACCTAAGGAGCAAAAAATCCAAAGAACAAAGAAAGAAGAAGGCAGTGAAGGACACGGCCAACAAGCTTGGCTGTGTCCTAAAGAAAAATGAGAGACACGGCCAAGCCAAATCAAGCTTGGCCGTGTCACCCTTAATTTATATAAATTCTTTTGCACGAAAGAAAGGAAAAAGGAGGAGGAAACGGCTAGGGTTTGAAAAAGAGAGAAAAGAAAAGAGAAAGAGGGGGCAAACACGATTTGGGATGAGAAGAGAGTGACACTCTCCTTGTCCCTTCATCTTCATCCTCCATTTTCATCTTCTCCATCTTCCATTGACAATATCTTTGAGGGTCTTTGGGATAAAGTGGGTTAACAAGCTCTTAAAGGTTGAAGAAGCTTCATTGAAAGGTTTGGTGACTTGAGAAAGCTCCATTCCATATCTCAAAGGCATAATCAATTGAAGGCTTGGTGACTTGAGAAAGCTCTATTACATATTGCAAAGGAGAATTACCATTGAAGAGGGCTTGAGTTCTTCATCGTACATCAAAGTGGAGCTAGGAGGAAGACTAGTAATCCTACTCTTGGCATCTATAAGGGGTTTTTATATTCTCTCTTTTAATTCATTTCAGTATTGTTTTGTTGTATTAAGAGAATTGATATTGCAATGAACAATTTGTATTTGATTTATATTGAGTTGAATGAATGTTTTAAATTTATGATGTTGAGCTAAATACCCATGCCTAGGGTTTGTAGTATATTTGATTGAATGCTTTGATTTGATATTTCCATTGATGTACCTTGTTGTTGGTTGATTGCATTGGATTGTATGCTAGGTTGATAGATTAGCTACCTATTGATCTCTAGATTTTGAATGAAGGACCGAGAGGTGAAATTTGATATCAGAATTATGCAATTGATTATCCTTAGAATGAATTAGAAATATAAGTTCTAGCGTTTTGTTAATTTGATAATGTAAAATAATTGGTATTTTCTAATTCATTAATGTGAGAACTAATGGATTGTAATTGACTAATTAACCTTAAGAAACAAATTAATTTACAAGGTTATGTTAATGGACAATTGAGAATTGAGCATTGATTGAATGGACCTATAACCCTAGGCACCTTCCCAAGAATCGATTTGATCTTGTGCACCCATCACACACATTAATCCCTACGGACGTTAATTTTAGGTTTAAATTATTCTCGCACCATCCCGACAAAACAAACTCTCGCATTTAAATAACTTGTCAATCAAGCTATTATGAACCACATCTTCTTGGGGAAATGACCTTGGGGCGATCACCTTTGCTACAGCTACCTCGTATACTTGCGAGTGACGCTTTGTAGTAGTACTTAATTCGAGCGCAACACTCATCATCGGTTTAACACCAAAATTGCACAAAGACCAACATAAACAAAATTTTGATGAAAGTAATTTATTCAAACTTTCTTAATTTAAAAAAAACATAATTGTTCAAAAAATATTAAAGAAAGCAGAAATAAAATAAGTAGAACTCAAGTCTAAGGAAGATTGCTGAATTATAATCTATGGTGCTTCATCTACTTGGACATGTCAGGGGTCATCACATCCTCATCCATGATTCCTCCATCCAAATCTTGAAAGGATGACAAGATAGAACTTTCCATCAATCCTCCTTCTATCATGAAAGTTGTTGGCAGTGGCACTCTTCCAAACATAGGCAATGGATTGCTTTTAGTGTTGGGTTTATCACACTCAAGCAACTTATCACTATCCATCAAATCTTGGATCTCGTACCTTAATTTAGCACATTAATCTATATCATGCCCTTGAGTCTGATGAAATTGATAGAAGGTCTTAGCATCAAAGTTTGATGGTAGAGGATCATGTAGCGGTCGAGGAGCCAATGGCTGTAATAGCCCTTTCTTCTGTAACTTGTTGAAAACCCAAGATAGAGGTTTTTCCAACTCTAAAAACTGTCTTTTATTTCCTTGACCAGTAGTTGCATTGACATCCACTTCTTTTTGTGCACTTTGACTACCAAATTGGTAGTTCCATCTTTCATTCCTCCTTCCAGAAAAGCAATTCTCCTCCCGTTCCCACTCTTCTATTTACAAGCCAGCTTGGAGAATATCTTTGAAATCTCTGATAAGGGTATGAGATAGTCTCTCACGAAGGTTAGGCATGATGCCTCTCACTATCATTCTAATCTGGTCAAACTCATCGGGTCTCCTTTTAAGAAAAGCAACCTTACTTCTCCACCTCTTCACATAGTCAACAAAACTTTCATTTTATTTTTGGCTGATAGTCTCCACCTCTATTAAGGTCACTTTCAGCTTGACATTGTACCCATAGTGCTGAATGAAGGCTTTATACAGTAAATCTCAATCTTTTTCGATGTTCTCCTCTAAGATATTGAACTAGTTTTGTACAACAGAGCCCAATGAGAGCAAGAAGTACATTAGGGTTTGACCCTTAGTAGCTCGAGTAGACTATATAGCATTGATATACTGCTTGATATGTAGATGAGGATTTCCAGTTCCATCAAACTTGGCAAAGGAAGACATCTTGAACTTGTAAGTGACTTCCTCATACTATTCAAGTAGCTTGTCCACTTCCGACATTTCTTCAGTTTTTAGCTTCTTTTTGAACTCCTCCAAATAAGCAATCATTTTCTTCACGTCATAGGTTTTTGTCTTTTCCACTGTTTATTTCTCCACAGCCTTTGTTTCTTCCTCCTTATCTTAAGGATCTTGAAAATATTGAGCTCAGTCATATTCATCAATTATCACTTTATCATCATCCACAGCCACTTCACCAACCTTAGCCTTTTCCTTATCTTTCTACTTCTTAGTACTAGCAGATTCTTTAATAGTGTTTCCCAATAATGCATCCAGTTGGCATTTAATGGTCTCAGCTATGACTCCCTTTAGTTCTTCCATCTTGGAGTTGAGTGCGCCATCAACCTTTTTTTGAATTTGTTCAGGTTCTATTGCCTTTGGTGAAAAGCTAACTAAGTCGTTGCTAGATTCTATGTCACTAGCATAGGTTAGATTATCGTAAGCTCTTGAACTGTTGTACTCCAGGTCTGTGAGCCATAAACAATCAATGACATGAAATGTAATGCATGTATGCATGTATGCAAGTATAACAAACAAATAGAGAGTAAAGACGTCCCTTCCAACCTTACATCACCCACACACGAATGACGAGTCTCTTTTTCTAGGTATATGGTTAACAAAATATCAACATGGGATATCTTGCTTTCAAAAAATTTACTCAGACGGTTTAACCAATAGTCATATTTTCAAACATAGAAGTCAGTCTATGATAATTCCTATTAATTAAGCCTTAATCTATTGGATCAACTAAATATATTAGCATTAAAACTAAATTAAAAGGTTTATCATCAATAGATTTCCCATTTGGAAAAACAGCTAATGATTCATGCTTCAAACAAGCCCATGATTAACAAGCATTGGTATAAATTAGGCCCACACATGATTTTTAATATTGCATAATTGGCCTAACTAGTAGTAAGCCCATTTTAAGAAAAGTTTTGAATATTTCATAATTGGCAAACAAAAATAGATTAGAATTTCGTAGAAAATTTATGTGATGTAGGGAAATCAAAATATTTTGAATGTAAAAAAATGATGATTAACAAGTCTTGGTATAAATTAGGCCCACACTTGATTTTTAATATTTCATAATTGTCCTAACTAGTAGTAAGCCCATTTTAAGAAAAGTTTTGAATATTTCATAATTGACAAACAAAAAGGGATTAGAATTTTGCAGAAAATTTATGTGATGTAGGGAAATCACAATATTTTGAATGTGAATGATGATAAAGATTCTTTATATGGTATTATTGTATATACATTGAGTGACCTTTGATAGGCATATTCTTAAATAAGTGCAATGGTTATATTTGTCGGTGTTATGAGTTTTAAGTCTTCAAATTAAAATATAATAGTTAGTAATCATTAAAAACATAGAGAAACATTTACAAAGAAGGTGACAATGTATAGAGAAATAGTTTGTAAAATATGATTAAAATATCTGTGAAGTATATATAATATTGAATTCTTAAACACATACGATGAATCCAAAATTTCATGAGATAAGTAAAAAGATTTATGAGAAAATTTATTGAATTCAAACAATACATGCTTTTGGCTTAGCCCTAAAGAATTGGGTATGAAATTGGATTTCTATCTCTTGCCAAGTAAAAATCAAATTCCTTGGCAAGGTTAAATACAACATGAACGTAATTTCCATTTAGAAATTAGGGAATAACCTGAGCTTGAATTAAGTAAAGTTCTCAAAGTTGGTCAGTTTGCCACATTGGATGGCAAATATAGCTATGTAGTCCAAAGACAACTGGCCATCTTCTCTAGAGAAAAGAGTGCAATCTAGAATGCAATATTCTCTAGGGGTATGGATTGTCCCTATCAAGTACTCGTAGATAAGGTTTAAAGAACTTTGGATAGCATATTTTTCTTAAGTCAAGTCCATAAAGCTCTTGAACTACTTCTCTTATTGTTTCCGCATTCATGGGGACCAAGGGTTTTGGAGGTTAAGGGATTTGAACTTCAATCCTAGTGTTGACTGTGGTGCGACTCTCAATAGTGCCTGTATTCATCATATTCAATCCCTTATAGCATTGAAGTTAAGTATGTGGATTGGTTGCTCCATATATATGTTGAGACAATGGAGCTCTAGAGTTCTGGCCATTTTATCGGCCATTGCTATGGTTGTTTTTATTATTCTCATCCCTTCTTCTTGGGGTACATACATTTCCTTAGTACTTTAGGACAAGAAACTTCTTAGGCTTCTTACGCTAAAGAATGCCCCTTAAGCTCATCAAACTTGCTTCCTTGATCTTGAAAAGGTGTCAGGTATGACTAGGTTAGCTCCTTGTGAACTCGGTTTATTCTTTTGATGCTCATTTTGGATTTTCTTCTTCATTTATAAAACAAAAACATCACGTAGCTCTTGTATTTTTTTTTAGATTACCAAAATCTCTTTGAACATTTCAGTGATATTTTTTCCTTTATTTGTTGTAGGTACTCAATTGAACTATGGCTTAGAGTCTTGATAGGGCATACTAGATTACCCTTCTTGAATTATTCTACCATTTGAGAAATAAATCCTTCTTGCCTTACGTTGGTAGCATTAATCTCTTTGTCATTGGACCCAATAGTGCTTTCACTGAATTCTTCTTTAGAGGGAATTCCTTAACAAGCGTCCAATTAGGCTTGTCAAAATCTATTTACTTATTGAATAGCAAATTCTAGCCTTTAGGCATGTCGAAGGATTTTTTTTGTTCCTCAATAAAATTGCCAAATTGATCTCTAATCAGTCGATTATGCAAGACCCTTAAGCTTACTTATACATCTTGCTTGATTTTTACATAGAAAATTTTGTTGTACAGTATTATGAATTGAATTTGGCTAAGGAATTCACCTTAAGAGCTATACAAATAATGATTTGCAACACTCTGATAAGAAAATTGAAAGTAGTTACAAGAATTATTCAGGAACTGAAGATTATCTATATAACTGAAAAGATTTTTGGATCTTTTGAGGATAAGATCTTATTTTGATATGCTAGATTTGAATTGAGTTTATTGATCCCCTGCTCAAAATGTATCTTTACTGGCAATGGTTTCCTCATCTTCCTCTTCACCTAGTCACTTCTTCAATTTCACCAACAATTTTCTCCATAATTTTTCCTATGTTTTACTTTACTTTGGCCACGTCGCTTCTTTTCTCTAGGTATCTTATTCTATTCCTTGGGTTCTAGCTCTTTTCTTCAAGGGAAAATTACATCGTGCACTATGTTCTTGTTTCCAATTTTCATTTTTATGGTACTATTTTTTTTTTTTACATTTTTATGCTTTTTATTTTACATTTATATGGAAAGGTTTGATTTTTTTTTTCAATCTTACATTGCATGATTTTTTTTTCACGCCTTTTGCATGATGAGTGGCTACATATGAAAAGTTGCTTGGTCATTTATGTTTTGACCAAGCATCTATTTTATATTACTATATTTTAATTTTTATTTAATTAACTTTTTTATTTTATTATTTAATATAGTTTTATAATATATATATATATATATTTAATTAATTATAATTGAACATATTCATAACATACAAATAAAATACATAGATATATTGAAATTAAAATATTTACATTAAAATATTTTTATATTTCTATATATTTATTAGATATATATATTTTGTGAGTACTATTTTTTATTTGAAATCAAAATTAAATTTTTAATAAAATAATGGTTTTTATAAAACTAAATTAAATTTTTTTATACCTTGGTGAGGGTAATTTTTGTTTTACTGTGAATGAATTGTATTGTTTTATATTATTGATGAACAATATCTTTACCGTGTCTTCACATGTCTAAAGGAATAAGGTTCCTTTTTCTTTTTAATTTCTCTTTCTCTTTCTCTTTCTCTTTCTATTTTTCTTTTTTCTTTTTTCTATTTTTTCTTTTTTCTTTTTTCTTTTTTCTTTTTCTTTTTCTTTTTCTTTTGCTTTTTCTTTTTCTTTTTCTTCTTTTTTCTTTTTTCTTGAGGTAGGATACCATAACAATCATCCTCATCACTGGGACAATAATCTGAGTCTAAATGAGAGTTAAATGTTGTAGTAGTGGAAGATGAGTCATTGATGAGGTAGAAGAGGAGTCAGAAGAAGTTGATCTTCTTCTTCTATGTCTGGTTCTTCCGCTAAAATCCAGTCTAAGAAGTCTAAAGCTCAGCATAACAATCATCCTCATCACTGGGACAATAATATGAGTCTGGATGAGAGTTAAATGTTGTAGTAGTGGAAGATGAGTCATTGCTGAGGTAGAAGAGAAGTCAGAAGAAGTTGATCTTCTTCTTCTAGACTGAGCTTTAGAATGAGCTTTATACTTCTTAGACTGGATTTTAGTGGAAGAACTAGACATAGAAGGTTTTATGGGCTAAGAAGTGGATGGAATGGACTCAACCATCTATTGACAAATTGCTTTACATTTTTTTACAGTTTTTGTAGCTGCAAGAAAGGCTTGACAATGGGCAGTTTGGGCTAACATTGGATTAATATCACTATATTCTTGTTTGAAGATCCAATTTTTTACTGTTTGTATTTGAGTGGAATTTCTGAAAGCATTCCACCATTTGATTTTATTTTTTCTTACTACCACACATACATTGGTACCTGACTGATATGTCAAGTCAAAATACTATTGATATACCCATGGTATGAAGAATTTCATATAAAAAAGCGGAGGAGAGGAGGAAATTTTTTTTTTCACATGAAGATGGATGGGCATAGGCTTTAAAGTATTGGTATACCATCAATGCTTTGATGATATTGTAATTTCATCATTACTATAGGAATTTTATCAGTTTTAGTGCTGGTGTCAAAATATAACAACCAGGAATGGGTGTTTAAAGGGTTTTGGAGATAAAGGGCATATGTCTGAGCTTGGATGTAGTCCTAATAGTTGTATGAAGTACAAGTGGTTTTATATGAAAGAAACTTTGTTTTAAAATTTACAGAGGTATGAAGAGGCTTTCCCCAATCAAAAGGATAGAGAATTTTCTTTATTTGGATTGAAACGTAGAATATAAGGGTTTTATCTTTTTTACTATAATTGTGTTTAAGCTTGACAGAGTCTACATCCTCAAGAATAGCTAGATAGTATTCCTGAGATTTTGACAAATCAATGGGTTTAAAAAACCAATTCTTTGAATATACAGACTTAATAATTTTCCATGGATTATTGCTCATAAATCCATTTTCTATTATTAATTATGTGTTCATGAAACATTTTGTAAACCATTTATATTTTAATTAAAATTTTGAAGAAATAATCTAAGTTGGCTATCTGGAAACTTCTAACTCATTCTTTAAAACATTTTGAGATAGGGTATTTGAAGAAGATGAATCTCCTATCTCAGTTTTTATAAAAGGGATTAGAGCTTTACCTAAGGCTACAAGAGCCTGTTGAACTTGTTCTAGTGGTGGGAGACCCAATTTTTTGAAGCGCTTAAAGCACCTCTGGTGATTGGGCTAATTGAGCCACCCAAGATTTTAATGCTGCATTTTGGGCTTTATCTCCACTCTCGACCATTGCGGCCTAAGTTTTTATGGTTTTTGAACCAGGCTTTAGGTTATATGAACTATCAGATATGGCTTTAGGAGATGGGCTTAATTTTGATTTTACAATTTCATTATTTTTATTAGCATTCTTCTTATTTTCCCCATGGTGACTGTAAAGGAATTCACGAGTTAAGAAGTCATGAATACTATTGTTTTCTCCTTTATAAATTCAATATCAAAATAAAAAATACTTAAAATAGCTTACCATTTTGCAAAAATTTATTTTGAGGCAATGTTTTTAATATCTTTTTGCAAAACCTCTTTTACAGATTTACAATCAATACGAAGTAAAAAAATTTTATTTAATAAATCAGATTGAAATTTAGAAATACAAAATATAATACTTAAAATCTCTTTTTTAATAGTTAAATAATTTAATTGGTTGGATTTTAATGTCCTGAGGTAAACTGGACTATAGTCTCTCTTCCCTCCTTTATTTATTTTAATATCCCACCATATCTTATATCTGAAGTATCAGTCTCAACTATCTTAGGGGTTGATGGATCAAGGATATAAAGACAAGAAATAGTTTTTACTAACGCTTTAATTTGTTAGACTATACTAGTATGGACTTCGGTCCATAGGCTAGGATTTTTCCTAATCCTATCATGTAAAGGTTTTATTAACCTATTTAGATTTGGGTATAAGTCTATAACATAATTTAAAAATCCCAAAAATCTTTGTAATTAGGCTTTGTTAAAAATTTGATCAAGAAACTTATCTGTAAAGACTAAGTTCCTTTTTATAGGCTCAATTATACACTGCTCTTTATAATGTCCTAAAAATCTGATTTTAGTCTGAAATATGGACATTTTATTTTACTGACTGCTAGGCCATTCTTTCTCATAATCATAAACAATATTTTAAAATGTTTAAAATGTTCTATTATAGTTTTACTAAAAATTAATACATCATCTATATACACAATAAAAATTTTATATATGGATTAAATATGTCATTCATCACTTGTTGAAATTTAGAGGGTGCATTTTTTTAAACCAAAAGGTATCACATTCCATTCATACTAACCAATTGGAACAATAAATGCAGTTTTATAATTATCTTTAGGATGAATCTGAATTTGCCAAAAATAAGACTCCATATCAAATTGAAAAAATACATTATCATTATATAGTCTATTTAATAAATCTTTTTTATTTGAAATATGGTACCTAATCCATTTTAAAGCTTTATTTAGTGGTTTATAGTTTATAACTAATCTTAGAGCTCCCTTTCTATTTTAGAGGCTTTATTAACATAGAATGCAACACAAGACCATGAGCTACGAGATTTATAAATTAATTTTTTATTTTCTAAATCAGTTATTCCTTTTTTTTACAAAAATTTATCATTTCTGAGCTCATTTGAATGGGCATACCTTTAATTGTAATAGACTTTTTATCAAAGCCCACTTCATAAGGGAAATCAATCATATATTGTTTTCTATTCCAAAATGCGTTGGGCAGATCAACACATAGTTCATTCTCAATTTGGGCCTTTATTTGGTCCATTTTATTTTTTACCAAATCTATTTTTAATTATTTATTTATTTTATGTAACTGAAAATTATTTGTTAAATTATAAAGTTGTTCAGATTTTGCTTTTATTAATGCATTTATCTCTAATTCAAAAATTGAATGTGCTTTGAGCAAATTAAGATTTTTATTTCTAGGTTTTCTATAAAAGGAAATACAATTTTTTTTATTTTTTTATTTTAAATGTTATTTTATCATCTTTTATTGAATAGAGAGTAATTAAATTCATAAATAGTATTCCTAGGATTACCATATGTTGAATTTTTTAGTTAAAATGAATTCATTTTTTAATTTCAAATTTTTAATTGCAATTGAAGCTTTTGTTTTACCAAGATCTTGCAATTTAGATTTATTAAATGTAGTCAATTTTTCTCTAGTGTTTTTCCAAAATCTCTTAGGTACTAAACTAGATTTTATACAATTTAAATCTACTCCAATATCAAATAAAGCTATAGTGTCTATAATATAATTTTTAGAAAATTTTAATTTTATTGATATTAAATATTTTCTAGATGCTTTTTCCAAGTAACATAAATATAAAATTTTTAGGTCTATTGTCTTTCTCTATTATATTAACTTCATTATTATAATATTTTCTTCTTCTTCTTCAAAAGAGGTTTCAGAAGAAGTAGAATCCTTTCTATCATCTAATAAAGTTTTTATTAGTTCTGAATCATTTTGTTGTTTTACTTTTAATTCTTTTAATTCTATTTTTATTTTTTTAATTTCTTTTTGTAAGTCATTTATTATTGGATTATTTATTATTTGTTTATTTTTATTTAATATTATTGTTAGATCATATGTTTATTTACTAGTGCTAGGTAATACTGAAGGTTTTGGTCTATCATTATTTTCACTGAAATTATCTAATAATTTATTTAAGAATTTTCTTGAATTTTAGGATCAGTTATATATTTTACTAATTCTAATAAAGATTTTTATTCTTTAGTTTATTCATTTATAGATTTACTACTTGTTTCAAAACTAGTAGATTTTAAGTTTATTTCATTTATCTTATTATCTTCTTCAGATTTTGAATATTCTTCATATTCTGAATTTAGATATAATTCATAGATTTTATTTAGTACAAATTCTTCTAAGTTTAATACTTGAAGTTTTTTTTATTAAAATTACAGAATCTAGACGTGTGATTTTTTTTACCACAGTTATAACATTGATTTTTTTTTACCACAGTTATAATATTCTAAATCTTTGTATGCTATATTTTCTTTTTAAAGAATTTCTTATTACTAAACTTTCTAGATTTATTATATTTAGGTTTTTATAATAAACATCTTTATTAAATTTTCTTTTATAATTTTTTTTATATGGTTTTTTATAAATTTTTTTAGAAGATTGTCATTGACAACCTTTATAATCTTGGGTTATACTATAATCAAATTGCTTACAGAAAGATCATAATCCTTGTTTAGTTTTTCTCATTTTAAATTTTAAAGATTTTTATAATTTTATGTCTTAACAGAGTTTTAATACTTTCTTTTGAACTATGCTGATCAGTTGACCATGCGTCAAATTATTATAAGGAATTGGATTTTCATATTCATGTTTTACATGATTTCTAACTCTTTCTCCTAAGAAAAAAGGTGATTATGCTATAAATTTTTCCTTCTAAAAAGCCTAGTTGGAATCTTCTCTTAGCGTTATCCTAGTTAGAAATGTTATTTTATAAAATTAAAAATCACTAAGTTTTTTACACCTAAAGTTGCATAGTAATTCAGTATTTTTATATTTTAAGTGAGCTGGATCTCCTATAAAATATAGTGATATAGTCAGAATAAGTATTGCCACTGTATCTTAAATAGTATCACTATTTTCATTTAATATAAGGGTGCCATCCTCATATATTTTTATTACATTTAGAATTTTTTAAATGTTGTTCATCAGTGAGATAATTATCCCACCAACCTTTTAATTGGCCTGTGAAGCCAGCTATAAGTAATTCTACTATAATTTTATCAGATATATCTATTTGGATTCTATAAGTGTTAGCAGTTATAGTCATCTGTTGTAGAATATTAAGGATGTTATATTATAATAGGTTATCTATATTCCATTCATATATAGAGGAAGCATTATTTATGCTGTGATAATACATTAAGTCTTTCTATGATACCAAGGTCTGGTGCAGATATCCTATGCACTATAGAGTTATATGATTTATTTGTGGGGTTATTATTTTATTAAAAGATTTAAAATCTTCAGTTTCAAGACTTGAATTTCTTCCTGATTTTGATTCTTAATCCTGTGATTCTATACTAATTATTTTAGACTCAGGTGTATCTTGGATTACTTTTTTTTACTCAGAAGTTGACTCAATTTTACTAAATTGATTTTTAATTACTTTTACAAAGTCAGAATCTTTAGATTTTTTAATTTCTTATTGACCTATTTTAGATACTGAAAAAGGTTTAAACATATGGGTCTTTAGTTTTTTATCTTAAATTTTTTCGGTAGGTTTTACTATTTATTACCTTTAATTGAATTTTCTATTCTATTTAATTATTTTCCTATACTGTGTAAATGTGCATTATAAAAATTACTTTGTTCTAAGATTTTTCTGTTTGGATCATCATCTCCAATAGTTTTAAATGATGTAGCTTTAATTGCATAATTATACTAGTGGTTTTAGGTGGACGTTCACATTGAATAATTTTACCATTTACTTTCCAATATGTTTCTTTATTTCTAATGATTATAGCGTTTATTGATTTCTTATTATCTAAATTGTTTTGTATTGTATAAACTTTTTTTAAACCATTTAAAGATTTTAATTTTAATTTCATTTTATTTTACAAAATTAATGTATTCTGATTTTAATTTTTCCAAAATCATGTTCTTTACCGATTTCTTTAATTTTTCTAAAATTTTATTTTATGTTATTTCTTCATAAAATTTATCTTCATTAAAAGTATATTCTTTAGTAATTACATTTAATTCTTCATCTATTTTTGCTATATTTTCAGTTATAGTTGAGGCTATAAGGGACCTAAAAGAAGAAGGTGATTGTTTTTTATACTAATTTTATTTAATCTAGGGTTAAGATCTAATAGATTTAGGTTATTTAAATTATTATACAAAGGATGTGGTACTATTGTACTATAATATACTCTTTTAAGTTTATGGCTAGATTCGGGTATATCTAATGTAGAATACCTAGGTTTTATAAAAGTTTGTAATACATTTTTAGGGTTTATTTCATTGTACGAAGCATATATTACTAAAGGTGGCTGAGTCGCTCTTCCTAAAACTACTGTTGAAGTAAAGGAAGAAGTATCTGAGCACTTAGAGCTTATACTATATCTACTAAATTTTAATTTTACTTTACCATCTTTATACTGTTTAATTTTACTGATGTTAACATTTGATTTTACAATTTTTTCAGATTCTAGAGGAGGAACAACTCTTTCAATATCCATTCATCATAAAGGGATATGTCCTTCCATTGTATGGTTTGAGGGATTACTATATTGACTTTACTAAGGTCTATCTAGAGAAATCTAGTCTCTCCTATTTTAGGCTATATTTCATATTTAGTAGAAAAGGCAGAAACCATTGCTTTATAATGTATTTTATATATTAATATTACATGAATTGATCCTTTTAACATTTTATAATTATGGGTTGTAATTTCTAATACTATACTTTTTAATATATTAGTATCATTTTGAGATATTGTAATATAAGGACGTACTTTAAAGGAAATAGGATCCTCACTTAAGCTGATCTCTATATATCCTAAGAGAAAATCATAAAAATTTACAAATCTTGCATCTCTAACTACTGCTAATATACTAGTGTTTAGGCCTTCTCTGGTTAAAAGTTTTATACCAATTTATATTAATCTTATATGGATATACCTATATTTTTTATCTTTATGTTTTTGTAAAGCTCCAGGAGATAACAGTGTAATCTTTTCAAAAGGTTTACTTAACTGTATATCTCTTTTTTCTACTTTAATTGTATAATTTGTCTTAAAAATATTTAATTTAGAAACTTTATAAATGTGTTTTTTTTTTTATCTATTTTGAGTATTTCTCAATCATCTATCGCTTTATGAAAATCTTATACAATTACTTCATTTCTATTTACTATCATTTTAATTTCTGAGTTATCAGAACTATCAGATTTAGTTGTACTAGTTGATTTACATAAAAAATGTTCCATTTTTAAATTTTTTATTTATAGACTAAGGGTAACATCTATGATTTCAGTAGCGACCACTGACTTACTGCCCTCAACGCCTATCCTTTGGCTAAAATGGAACTTATTGCATATCCAATACCTAGTTAAAGATTTATATTCTTAATACTATAAATCAAAAATTCAAAAATAAAATCGTATTTATATATCTCATTACTACCCCTAAAATGGATAGGCTCTGATACCAATAAAGAAATTCCTTTAAGCAATATAAAATAACATTTCTAACTAGGATAATGCTAAAAGAAAATTCCAATCAGGCTTTCTGGAAAAAAAAAATTTCTAGCAGGATTACAGTTTTTCTAAGAAGAAAGAGTTAGAAATTATATAAAATATGAATATGAAAATTCATTCCTTATAATAATTTGACATATGGTCAACTGATCAGTATAGTTCAAAAAGATGGATTAAAACTCTGTCAAGGCATAAAATTACAAAAATCGTTAAAATTTGAAATGAGAAAAACTAAACAAGAATTATGATCTTTCTGCAAGCAATTTGATTATATTATAACTCAAGATTATGAAGGTTGTCAAGGATAATGTTCTAAAAAATCTTATAAAAAATGTTATAAAAAGAATTATAAAAGAAAATTTAATCAAGATGTTTATTATAAAAAAACCTAAATATAATAAATCTAGGAAATTTAGTAATAAAAATTTCTTTAAAAAAATATATCGTATAAAGATTTAGAATGTTATAACTATGGTAAAAAAAGTCAGACTTCTAGATTTTGTAAATTTAATAAAAAAAAACTTCAAGAATTAAACTTAAAAAATATATTAAATAAAATCTATAAATTATATCTAGATTTAGAATCTAAAAAAGATAATTAGATAGATGAAATAAACTCAGAATTTACTAGTTCAAAATAAGTAGTAAATATGTAAATGTATTAGCTAAATAACAAGAATCTTTATTAGAATTAGTAAAATATATAACTGAGCCCAAAACTCAAGAAAAAATCTTAAATAAATTATTAGATAATTTCAGTGAAACTAATGACAGACTAAAACCTTTAGTATTACATAACACTAGTAAAAAAATATATGATCTTAAAATAATATTAAATAATAATAAACAAATAAAAAATAAACCAACAATAATAAATTACTTGAAAAAAAAATTAAAGAAATAAAAATAGAATTAAAAGTAAAACAACAAAATGATTTAGAACTAATAAAAACTTTATAAGATAATCTGAAAACTCTTCTTCTTCCAAGAAGAAAACATTAATAATAATGAAGTTAGTATAATAGATAAAGACAACATGCCTAAAAATTATATATTTATTTTACATGAAATAATATATAGAAAATATTTAATATCAGTAAAATTAAAATTTTTTAAAAATTATATAATAGACACTACAGCTCTATTTGATACTGGAGCATATTTAAATTGTATAAAATTTAGTTTAGTACCTAAGAGACTTTGAAAAATACTAGAGAAAAATTATCTACAGCCAATAAATCTAAATTGCAAATTCTTAGTAAAATAAAAACTTCAATTATAAATAAAATTTGAAATTAAAAAATTCATTCATATTAACTAAAGAAATTCAACATATGGTAATCCTAAAAACACCATTTATGAATTATAATTTATTATGAATTATATGTTGATAACATATATCAATATATATTAGTGGTGTACTAATATTTTTTTCCATATCAACATATATATATATATATTATTATATGTAATATATATCAACATATATTAGTTTGTGTTTTGATATTTTATTGCAAAATAACTGATATATATTATTATATATTACATATATGAATACATAACAACATATATCGGTTTTATACTGATATTTCTTTGCTAATCAATTATTTTAAATAATTTTTATAATATATGTTAAAATTATTTTAAAAATATAAATTAAATAAGATTATTAATATAAATAAATATTAAATTTTATTTTCAAAATAAGAGTATATATAGATATATATATTTATTTATTATATATAAATAGGAACTTAATACAAATATTTATAATTTAATATTTAAAAAATTATTTTAAAATTAAAACATAAAAAAGCAAAAAAAAAAAAAAACAAATGGACATTATTTAAAGAAAGTGGCTAATAAGACAACAAAAGCCAAAATTTCCATAAATTTGCAAAAAAAAAAGCCCCGAATCCATATTTTTATAAATTGTTTTTTCCTACCGTATATTTGAAAACTAATTTCTTTTTCAAGTTATATTTGAAAATTATTTTCTTTTTTAAGTTATTTTTGTAAATGTCCCTTCAATCCAAAAATACTTTGGGCCATATTTATTTTGAGCGACCACCGGCAAATTTTGATGTAAATAATAAAAATAACGTTCTCTACTATATTTTTTAAATTTTTTTATTTTTTTACTAAGAGTACTTTAGTAATTTTATTATAAACTCTTTATAAACTCATGATAAACTCATTATAAATTCTTTATAAGCGAATAAAAATTTGATATTTTAGTAAATATTTTATAAAATTTGATATTTCGGTAAATAATTCATAAATATTATAAATTTAAAATTATTTTTTATTTTTTTTATTTTTATAAAAGGCTTAAATAGAAACTAAAAAGAATTATTTTTTTGTAATTTTCAATAATTCATGCAGTATAACGCAAAGTGATTTTCTAATAATAATCTGTTCAAATTTTAAGAAGTAAATAATAACTTATTCTTATTGTTTTCCATCCCTACCTATTATATACCATGGTCTGTAACCCACTTTAATTTGTAAAATTGCCTAGTTCTAGACAATATCTAGCAATTGTGTCAAAGACGATAAGAAAAGGTTTAAATTACTAATATACCCTATAAAAATATAATTATCTAGTGAATACTATTATAAATGTGTGTGGGGTACGAGGATCCATTGAAATTAAATTTAACATTCATTTGTAAATTTTATTAATCTGGATTGAATTTGGTTCAGCGTATACCCAGTTTCATAGAATTAAAAATATACAATTTTAAATAAAATTTAATTTATATCAGATATGAAATTTATTTACACCAAATAAAATTTACATAATTATTCTAAAAAAAAGCAGCTTTCTTTTATGATAAGCCAGGACAAACTTTTATTAACAAAAGCTCAAGAATTACAAAAGCTTAATAGAAAAATTCACAAATCGTAACAAGAAATTGGACAATGAAAAATGAGAGATACATAAAACAAGAAATAATTAGCTGCATATTTAGCAAGTAGGTTCAAATTAACATCCTTATCTAAGACATTTAAAACATGAAACTTATGCAAAACACATTACAAAACTGATAAATTCATGAATACAAGAAGAAGAATATTGTAGGGAATTGCGGATGCTCAAACCTGGCCTAAGGCCTTTTATCCGCCACCGACCCTACAGCTGGTGTAGTAAGTACAAGTCTGGGTTTTGTCATTCATCGGGCATACGCAATTGCCGTATTTTACTTGATTGCAAATTGGTTGCCTTCTGTAAATAGGTGTATAGCTAACATAACTATAAGAACCGGCACTTAAAGAACTTGGACACATGACATCATCATCATCAGTTGATTCCATCTAGAAATCTCCATAGCTGCTTGTTTTGCCATTTCGAGGCTCTGCAGTTGGAATCACTGTGATCATCAAAACCAGCAAGACATCGAAAGCAATCACACCCATTCTTCAGTCTTCATTCTGTAGCTAAGCTTACCATGAGCTCAAGTGGAAACTTTTTTATAATATATGTAAAACGAAAACAAAGCTTTTGTCTTTTCTGGTTATTTTTTTCACTCTCATGCGTTTAATAATATAGGTGCAGTACTAATTATATTTGGGAGCATAGCTTGCAGATTAAGACTCTTTTATTTCTTCTAAAAATATATTTAGTTAAATTTAAATTCTTATCTCCTCCCACTTACTTAAATCTGCTTCA
The DNA here is from genome assembly GCA_947685225.1 of Garcia nutans. Lineage (NCBI taxonomy): Eukaryota > Viridiplantae > Streptophyta > Magnoliopsida > Malpighiales > Euphorbiaceae > Garcia > Garcia nutans. The sequence goes on along the minus strand of CANTUV010000033.1, from coordinate 37,339,921 downwards.
AGAGCTCCAACTCTTGGATTTAACTAAGTCTTTTCGTTTGTTAATATCTATATATAAAATAGACTACCCATTTTCCGCATGTAACGGTTAATGTTAATACTTTTTTTTTAATCTTAAATGAGTGTTTTAATATTTTTTTAAGTTGTGATAAGGAGAATATAATTTTTAGGCAATGTTGATGGCATAAGCCTAAATATTTTTTTTAAATTTATTTTTTTCTCAAAAATTAAGTATATATATGAGTTGAACTTATTTTTTTTTAAAATACAATATATTCTTATACAATTTATTAAATAAATACCAAATTTAAATAAACTGATACAATAATTTAAATTATTATTATTAAAAATTTACAGTTCTATGAACTAAACTTTATCTTAGTTTTAAATCCAAAACTCTTAACACTATAAAGCAATAAACAGATAATTAAATTACTATAAACAATAAGATAATGCTTAATCACATAATACCATTAATATATAAATAATAATTGCCTGTACAAGAAAAATAATTGCGAAAAAAATAAAATTAGCTAATAATAATTTAATTCTTTTATTTTTTTTAATTTTTTCAAATACTACGACCTCTCAATTTATTTTTCTACCAAAGATTTTTTTTAAAAAATAAACATAGTTAAGCTATTAGCACTTAAATTCCTTTCACAATGAAAATTTTATATTGATAATTCATAAGTTTAATGGTTATTTCAAAGTTTATGATTTTTTTTTTTTTGCAATTCTAGTCTATTTATATAACTTTAATAGTTTTAGTTAAAAAAAGAAAAAGTTTCACCCATAGTCAACCTATTCAATTAGTTGATGGTCATATGTGTTATACTTCCACTTATTATAGTGTAACTGAGATGCAATCAGTAACCCCATTTAATTTTTTGTCTTCTATATATAGCTATTACCAAATATATATTTTTACGACTAAATAAGAAACTGTCCAAGGCCATATTAGAAGGGACCATTGAAAATTACAATTTTGCAAGCCATTCTTAAAAGATTCAAGTATAACTTAGGGGAACTCTAAACAAGCCAAAAGAAGGATATGAAATGAAAGAAGAATTTAACTGAGAAAATTTTGATTAAGGGGAAAATTTATAAAATAAAATACAGTAAGAAAATTTATATAGTAGATAAATAAAAGAGAAAATGAATAGGAGAAATTTTATTAAAATATTTGTAGCGACAAAATATTACATCACTAAAACAGTTACTAACATTTTGTTCACAGATAATGGTCCAAGATGATATCATGTGTCTAGCCTCGAAGGCAAATCATAATCACAATGAGGATAACATCATATGTAACATCCCAACTAGGCTTCAAGGACTAGGCCCAACCCAACTTCAAGGGATTGCTACATCATGTAACATCCCAACTAGGCTTCAAAGACCAAGCCCAACCCAGCTTCAAGGGACTTCTACGTCATAGGCATGCTGCCAAACACAAAAGTTTGAAAGTTGAATGACATACTATGCATACAATTCTTTCATAATTCCATTATCAATATCTTTCTCATTTTCTCAAGATCAAGCTAGGCACAATGCCTCAATTATCTCATTTATATAAAAATAGCCATTACCAATGACTTTACATACCATCTTTAATGTATACATAACAAGTTGCATTACCCATACGTTTTGGGTCATTATCATATTTTGCACATAGTTCACATTATACAAAGCATAGCATATTACTCATGCACCAACAATGTAGTAAGTAACTTATTACATTTTTCAACCAAATGTGTTAAGTCCCACTGTCATGTAAATATAAGCAATTATTCAAAGTTTGTACTTACCTCTAAATGCAACAAAACAAGCTCAAACACCACTTTCAACCTCCTCTTCCAAGATATCTCTCAACACTTGGATTGGGTAACTCAAGTGTCTTCAAAGTCTAAACCAAATGTAATTATAGATAATCACTTAGTAACACACTTATAGGTATAAACAAAACCTCTCAACACAAGGATAAGAAACACAAAGGAAAATAAAGAAAGAATTATCTAGGGCAAACTCTGCACATGACACGCTTAAAAACACGGGCGTGTTAATGACCGTGTCCAAAGCTCTGTACTACAACAAATAAGACACGTCCAGAGACATGGGCGTGTCCCTGCCCATGCCAAAACTCCTACAACACAGTAGTTGTGACACGCTCAGTGACATGGGCATGTCATTGCATGTGTCAATACTATAACATTACAGAAGCAGTGACACGCCCGCTGTGACACGCTCAGTGACATGGGCGTGTCACTGCACATGTCACCAACACTGAAAATAGAACCATTGACACACCCAAAGACATGTCCGTGTCACCGGGCGTGTCAGGCCAAAAATCCTGATATCAACACATAATTTATCACATCCAAAATTATCTTTCTTTTCCCTTTTCAACTCTATTCAACTCAACCAAATCCATCATTTAACCATAAAATACTTTTATATACATCACAACAACTCAATTAAAAGCAAAATACACTATCATAACTATGACTTCACCACTCAAAAGTTACACAACTCAAAACTCTTATTCTCTTCACTAAACTTAGCCATATCTTCAATTCAACCCTAAATTCATAGTTAACTAGTCAAAAAAACTTCAAACATACCAATATCAACCATTAACACATACTACACCAAACATCAAATTCACACATATACAAAATTCCATAGAAAATCAATGAAACAAGTTGAAAACTTACCAAATGTAACCACTAGCACAGTCTTACGACAGTTGGTCTATTGGGCTTTTTCTCCCGTAGGTGGACCGTAGTCCCAGCCCTCAACCCAGCAGGCCGCCATAGTACTCGTTCACCTCACGGCTCCCGAGCAGAAATTTATTTATTTGGCCTCAAATGAGGTCGCCTCCCTCATTCGAACCCGTGACCTCCTCCCTTAAGAGGAAACCATGAGCTGAACGAGTACCAAATAACTCGTTCAGCTCATGGTTTCCTCTTAAGGGATGAGGTCACGGGTTCGAATGAGGGAGGAGACCTCATTTGAGGCCAAATAAATAAATTCCTGCTCGGGAGCCATGAGGTGAACGAGTATTGTGGCGGCTTGCTGGGTTAAGGGCTGGGACTAAGGTCCACCTACGGGAGAAAAGGCCCAATAGACCAGCTGTCGTAAGACTGTGCTAATGGGGTCGTTACAGTTAAAAAGGCGCCTTTAACAAAATTCAACAAAACATAACCTGCATAAAACAAACACTCCAAATAAAATCAATACTTTGCCTATTATTGTTAATAATAATTTGTCAAAAATTCAGATGAGTCAAACCTTGAACTTGATTAGAAAATATAAGAAAGCAATAGGATGGACTATATCTGATATTAAGGGAATTAGCTCTTCAATATGCATGCATAAGATTTTAATGGAAGAAAATTTCAAACCCGTGATTGATCATCAAGGAGATTGAATCCAAATATGAGAGAAGTGGTAAAAGCAGAAGTGGCAAAATTACTAGATGTAGGAATAATTTATCCTATTTCTGATATTTCATGGGTGAGTCTTATACATGTAGTTCCTAAAAAAGGAGGGATGATAGTCATAACAAATAAAAATAATGAATTAATTCCTTCCAGAATAGTGACTGGATGGCGTGTTTGCATAGATTATAGGAGGTTAAATAAAGCTTCCTGAAAGGATCATTTTCCATTACCATTTATTGATCAAATGCTTGAAAGACTTGCCGGTAATGCTTATTTTTATTTATTGGATGGATATTCAGACTATTTTTAAATTTCTATAGTACCAGAAGATCAGGAAAAGATTACATTTACATGTCCATATGACAATTTTGCTTATAGAAGAATGTCGTTTGGAGTATGCAATGCACCAGCTACTTTTCAACGATGCATGATGGCTATATTTTTTGATATTGTAGAATAAATTGTTGAAATTTTTATAGATGACTTTACAGTTTATGGTTCTAATTTTGATAATTGTTTACAACATTTGAAACAGGTACTTAAAAGATGTGAAGATACAAACATTATCCTCAATTGGGGAAAATGCCACTTTATGGTGGAAGAATGAATTATACTCAGACACAAGGTGTCTAAGGAAGGAAATGAAGTAGATAGAGCTAAAATAGAAATTATTGAAAAGCTACCACCACTAACTAATGTAAAGGGAGTTCGAGGTTTCTTAGGATATGTAGGGTTTTATAGGCATTTTATTAAAGATTTTTTAAAAATTACTAAACCTTTATGTGAATTATTAAGTAAGGATGCTATTTTTAATTTTTCTAATGAATGTTTAATTACTTTTAACAGATTGAAGGCAACTCTTACAACAACTCCTATTATCTCACCACTAGATTGCTTTTTATATTTTGAGCTCATGTGTGATGCCAATGATCATGCAGTTGGGGCTGTTTTGAGTCAGAGAAAGGATAAGAAGAGTCATGTCATCTACTATGCAAGTCAAACCCTTGACAACACTCAAATGCATTATGCTACAACAGAAAAAGAAATGCTTGCTATAGTTTTTGCTTTGGATAAATTCAGATCTTACCTTTTAGGCTATAAAGTTATTATTTATACTGACCAAGTAGCAATCAAATATCTTTTGAGCAAAAAGGAAGCTAAACCAAGGCTAATTAGGTGGATTTTGCTTCTACAAAAATTTGATCTTGAGATAAAGGATAAAAAGGGAGTTGAAAATTTAGTGGCAGATCACCTATCAAGATTAGAGAATCAAATGAATAAGGGAGCATTGCCTATCAATGAGTCATTCCCTAATGAATACTTTTTTCTATTCAAAATTATATTCCTTGGTATGTTGATTTAGTTAATTATTTGGCAGGTAATGTTCTTCCACCAAACTTATCGTACGCTCAACGAAAGAAATTTCTTTTCTACTTAAAAAATTACATTTGGGAAGAACCACTCTTATTTAAGCATTGTGGAGATGGAATGATTCATAGATGTATACCAAAAGAAGAGATTAAGAGTATTTTGAAATTTTGTCATTCGAAAAAATGTGGTGGTCACTCTAGTATATCTAAAATAATTGCTAAAATTTGGCAATCTGGATTCGTTTGGCCGACAATGTATAAAGATACAAGAGTTTTTGTTCAGTCTTGTGATCATTGTCAATGAACTAAAAATATTTCAAGAAGACAAGATATGCCACTTAATTCAATTCTTGAAGTTGAACTCTTTGATGTTTGGGGAATCGATTTTATGGGACCCTTTCCATCTTTGTTCAATAATTAGTATATTCTAGTGGCAGTAGATTACGTGTCCAGATGGGTTAAAGCCATCGCAAGTCCAACAAAAGATGTTCAAGTGGTAATTAAGTTCATTAAAAAAGAATATTTTCACAAGATTAGGAGTTCCTAGAGCTCTGGTCAGTGATGGTGGTACCCATTTTTGTAATAAGAGTTTTGACACTCTTCTTAAGAAATATGGGGTACACCATAAGATTTCAACACCCTATCATCCTCAGACCAGTGGATAGGTAGAAATATTGTAACACCCCTATATTCAATACATGCACACTACAAACACCACAATGTAGTATACATGCACTAAACATAGGGATGCTATGGATTTTCTTAACATTCAAAACATTTTAAACGATACCATAATCTTTCAATTGTATACATTATAGAAAAATAGGTAGTTACTTATAATACAAAACAAAATAGATGTATAGATACATTTAGTTAATACGCAGCGGAATTTATAAAATATTTACATATATGAAACATTTAAATCCATATTTTACATTATAAATATTACTTTACAAAATTAAAAAGAAGTAGTACATGATTGGCAAATCTCTTCTGATCTTTAAGTTCCCAAAATCAACTCTTCAAGGTCTATTCCCACTCGGTCTCGATGAACTCTCGGGTTCAACTCTATTACCTGCGCGATCAAACACTATCGCGCTAAGCCAACGGCTTAGTAAGACAAAATGTGCTAGTGTTATGCTTTAGTGCAATGCAATGCCAATTCTCAATCCATATTATACATGTAACATCATATATACAAGGCTAACAACATACCTTTACATTTCATATGCCTCCTTAGTTATTCATTTAACCATTCATGAACAACATTAAACAAATCATGACTCACATTAAACAAAGACAAGCATTGGGTCCAAGACATACTAATATGCTATTCGATTTTCAGAGTTAATGCTTTGGTTTTGTTATCACATCTATCATTATCATATACCCAACTAGGCTTCAAGGATTAAGTTCAACCAAGCTTCAAGGGGAGCAAAGCATGCTAAGCTTCAACCCAACTTGGCTTCAAGAACCAACCCAACCTAGCTTCAAGGGTTGTAACATCTCAATTAGGCTTCAAGGATTCAATCCAACCTAACTTCAAGAGATTGTTACTATCATTAGGCATGCCACCAATAACATACTCTGAAAATGGAATAACACATTAGCCACACAATTCATTTACATATCATTCTCAATTCTCATCAATTAGGCAAACATGCCATATATCTTTCAAGTGAACCATCATAGCCAATCACAATGGCTTTATAGCATTTCATATCTCAATTCATATTGTGTATATAGCATTATTAGTATCACATTTCAAAGTACATTATTCATAATACAAATCACCATTCACAAGCCTCACAATACACAATACATAACCTTGTTCATGTAATATCATATGCATTATCAATTCCATATCATCTCACATTTCATGATTCAACAATGATGTTAGACAAATGATCTCTATTTTGATCCTTGACAACTCAAATGGATGATCTATTTAACATGTATTTGAGAATCTTGTTGTAGGATTAGATTGCTTCCAATAAGGTGAACAGAACCTTTCTAGCGGTCGCGCCTCACCTGAATACGACCGCGCCATACAATTACAAGATGAAACCTTATCACAGTAGGTTTCGCGGCCAGAAGCCCGACCTAAGTCGCGACCGCACTTCACAATCAAAAGATGAAACATTATTACAGTAGGTTTCGCGGCCAGAAGCCCGACCTAAGTCGCGACCGCACATGAATAATAGCGACCGTCCCAAATTACGTGTCTCTCATGCATAAACCCTAAATGTAGCCAAATTTCTTTTGGTTAACTTAAAACAAATTGTACACAACATAACCTCATTCAAATGGACATAATCAACATCATTAGCAATTATTTTACATGCTCATCACAATATTTTCATCACCAACATTCATTAACAATACATTTGATACCTTATCACATTTACAAACAAAAGTGTTTTAAGATTAAACAATATATGCATGTTTGTAACCATATAGTTTGTACTTACCTTTAGCACCAATTATACAACTCTAAACACTTCCTTTTCTCCAAGAATTCTTCACTTCTCAAATTAGAGCAAATCACTTTCTTCCAAAAACCTAATCCAAAATAACACAATATAATTTATCACTTACCAATTCCAAAACCCTAAACCAACATCACTCTTAACTTATCATCTTCAAATCCAAAACCAACACCACAACCAATTAAATCCAACATATAACAATCAACACAACCCCACTTTAAAATCCACAATCAACTCACAAACAACTTAAATAACTTAAAAGAATCAAGAGAAACTTACCAAATATAGTGAATCTTCTTGGATTTCCACTTAACCACTTAGAACTTCTTCAATTTGAGTTCAAAATATCATCAAACCTTTGCTTTCTCTCTTGTTCTTTAGGTTGGCCGGCCACACGTGAAAAGAAGAAAGGAAATTGATCAAAATAAAAGTCAAACTCTCTATTAATCTCCACCACACAATTTCAAAAGAAGAATTACCAAAATGCCCTCTTTAACATAGTTAAACTTCTTTTCATTATGCATGCCCTTTATAGTAATTTCAATAACAACCAAAAATATCTTCTTCCACTTAACCATCACCTTGACTCTTCATTTGACCAATTTATATGTTATATATATCATCATATACACAACATATACCATTCTCTCTAAACCCTATTTTCTTTCCCAATTTCTTTTCTCTTGCAATTAACACATATATTCAATCCAATATAACAACAACAATAATAACAACAACATAATCAAAACTTCTAGAGCATATATGAGGATATTACAATTCTCCCCCTCTAAAAAGAAAATTTCGTCCTCGAAATTACCTGATATCAAAGCTGAAACAACTGAGGATATTGCTCTCGCATGGATTGTTCACTTTCCCAAGTTGCTTCTTCTTTTGCATGATTCTTCCATAGAACCTTCACCAATGGCACTCTTTTGTTTCTCAGCTCTTTCACTTCACGTGCCAAGATAGCAACTGGTTCTTCCTCAAATGTCAAATCTGAGCTCACTTCGATAGATTCAATTGGCAACACATGAGATGGATCCGATCTGTACCTCCTCAACATAGAAACATGAAATACATTATGAATACGATCCAACTCAGGTGGCAAAGCAAGTCGATACGCAACTGGTCCAACTCTTTCCAAAACTTCATACGGTCCAATGAAACGAGGACTCAATTTCCCTTTCCGACCGAACCTCAAAATCTTCTTCCAAGGAGACACTTTCAGAAATACCTTATCTCCAACATCAAACTCTATGTCTCTCCTTTTCAGATCTGCATAAGACTTCTGTCGGTCTGAAGCTGCTTTTAACCTGCCTCGAATCAACTTTACTTTTTCTTCAGTTTCTTGAATCAAATCAGGACCAATCAACTTATTATCTCCAAGCTCATTCCAACAAAGAGGTGTCCTACACCGTCTGCCATACAATGCTTCAAACGGTGCCATACCAATGCTGGATTGGTGACTGTTGTTGTAAGCAAACTCCATAAGCGGTAGAAATCTGTCCCAACTTCCAGAGAAATCAATGACACAGCTTCTCAACATATCCTCAATAATCTGTATCACTCTCTCAGACTGCCCATCTGTCTGCGGATGAAAAGCATTACTGAAGTGTAATCTAGAACCCAAAGTACTATGCAAACTCTTCCAAAATCTTGAAGTAAACCTGGGATCTCGATCAGACACTAAAGAAGTTGGAACACCATGCAACTTCACAATCTCATGGATATACAGCTCAGCTAATCTCTCCAAAGAGTAATCCATCCGAACCGGAAGGAAATGAGCTGTCTTAGTCAATCTATCCACAATCACCCATATAGCATCATGCTTCTTTTGTGTCAATGGCAAACCAGACACAAAATCCATCGTCACTCTATCCCACTTCCATTCTGGTACTGATAATGGTTGAAGCAACCCGGTTGGAACTTGATGCTCTGCTTTTACCTTCTGACAAGTGAGACATTTCGACACAAAATCTGCAATATCTCTCTTCAAACCAATCCACCAATAATGCTGTCTCAAATCATGATACATCTTTGTATTACCCGGATGCATAGCAAACACTGACTGATATGCTTCTTCTAAAATGACTCTTTTCAAATCAGCATCATCGGGTACACACAATCGGTTTTTAAACCATAGGCTCCCATCACTTTTCACAACAAAATCTCTACTCTTTCCATTCTTACAATCTGAAACAATCTTTTGAATCTTCTCATCAGCCAACTGAGCCTCTTTGATCTGTTCCAATAAAATTGGTTTCAATTGCAACTGTGCCAATAATGCACCATCATCACAAGATACAAAACTGGCATGCAATGCTCTCAACTCAACAAGCAACGAGAGCGAATAAACAATTAAACCAGCTAAAGACTTCCGACTCAAGGCATCAGCAACAACATTTGCTTTACCTGGATGATAATCAATCAAACAGTCGTAGTCTTTAATCAATTCCAACCATCTCCTCTGCCGAAGATTAAGCTCTTTCTGGACACCCAAATACTTCAAACTCTTGTGATCAGTGTAGATGAAACATTTCTCCCCAAACAGATAGTGTCGCCAAATCTTCAATGCAAACACAATTGCTGCTAGCTCTAAATCATGGATCGGATAATTAAGCTCATGCGGTTTCAACTGTCGAGATGCATAAGCTATAACTTTACCTTCCTGCATCAGCACACACCCCAAACCACTATGTGAAGCATCACTGTAAATCACATATGGTTTGCCTTCTAGAGGTAAAGTAAGAACAGGCGCTTGAGTCAGCATATCTCTCAACTGTTCAAAGCTAGCCTGACACTGATCTGTCCACAAAAATCTAACTCCCTTTCGAAGCAATCTGGTGAGTGGAGTAGCTATCAAAGAAAATCCTTTCACAAACCGCCGGTAATAGCCTGCCAAACCCAGAAAACTTCTAACCTCTGTCACCGACTTGGGTGGACTCCAATTCAGAATAGCTTCAACTTTACTCGGATCAACTCTAATACCTTCTGCTGAAACTATATGACCGAGAAAAGCTACTTGGTCCAACCAAAACTCACACTTCGACAGTTTAGCAAACAACTGCTTCTCTCTCAAAATCTGCAACACAATCCGCAGATGCATATCATGTTCCTCTTCATTCCGCGAATACACCAGAATGTCATCGATGAAGACCACTACAAACTGATCCAGATAGGGCCTGAACACCCTATTCATCAAATCCATAAAAGCTGCAGGTGCATTCGTTAGACCAAAAGACATAACTAGAAATTCATAATGCCCATACCTGGTCCGAAATGCGGTCTTTGGAACATCTTCAGCTTTGAATCTCAGCTGATGGTACCCAGATTTCAGATCAATTTTAGAAAACACAGCTGCACCCTTCAATTGATCAAAGAGATCATCGATTCTAGGCAAAGGATATTTATTTTTAATAGTCACCTTGTTCAATTGCCTATAATCGATACACAACCTCATAGTACCATCTTTCTTTTTCACAAATAGCACAGGAGCTCCCCAAGGAGAAACACTGGGGCGAATGAATCCCTTATCCAACAACTCCTGCAATTGCACTTTCAATTCCCTCAATTCTGCTGGTGCCATTCTATAAGGAGTAATAGAGATAGGAGTGGTACCAGGCAACAATTCAATACCGAACTCCACCTCTCTCTCAGGAGGCAATCCTGGCAACTCCTCTGGAAACACATCTGAAAAATCTGCAACTGTGGGTATATCATCAATAGGAGAACCTCTTACTCTAGTATCTACCACATGAGCAATATAAGCTTCACACCCCTTTCTAATCAATCTCCTAGCTGCAACAGCTGAAACAAATAAGGAGGCTAGCTGTTCCTGCTCATTAGATACTATCACTTCTCTACCATCAGCAGTTCTCAAAGAAACAATTTTCCTTTTACAATCTACCACAGCTCCATGTCGAGATAGCCAATCCATACCTAGAATCACATCATATTCCTTAAATGGCATCTCAATCAAGTCTCCAAGGAACTCCTCACCTTGCACCCTCACTGCACTATCTCGGTGCACCTTACTCACAACCACACTATGCCCTAACGGATTTGTCACCAATACATCAAATCCTAGGGACTCAGCATGCATATCAGACACAGGCAAAACAGATGCACTAATATAAGAATGGGTGGAACCCGGATCAATCAAAGCAAGTACTAAAGTATCAAATAAAGAAAAAGTACCAGCTATGACTGCCGATGCATCTGGCTGCCTCTGCATAACATACATCCTCTAGGAAGACCCAACCTCCTCTGGTCTACTCTCTCTGGATATAGAACCTCCTCTAGCACTGAACCCAGATCTGCCTCCCCGGTTGCTACCTCTGCCTCCCCGACCTCCCCTCACACTAGGTCGAGAAGCTGCAGTATCAACTGACATCTGCTCTTGCCTCTCAGGACAATCTCTCACAAAGTGATTAGGTGATCCACATCTGAAGCATACCCCTGCTACACCAGTCTTCCAGCAAGGACCACCATGTGGCCTACCACAATGAATGCAGATGGGTGGAGTGGATCTCTGAGTCATTGGGGTCGGAGCACTCGCCACTGAAGCTGCAGGTCTAAATCTCTGCTTCTGAAACTGCACTGACCTACCAGCTGACCTCTGACTCCTACTAACTCTAGGAACAAAGCTTCCTTTACCTCTCTTAACAGAAGAAGACCCTGCCTCAAACTGGGGCCTCCTAACCCTAACCTCTTCCTCTGAAGTAGCTGCAATAACTTGAGCTCGCTCTACACTTCGAGCTACTGCCACTAGCTGGGAGAAATCGTGATATCTAGATCCAGCCACTAAGCACATGATAGAGGGCCTCAATCCCTCCTCAAATTTCCTGCATCTATCAATCTCATCAGCTATAATGCCCCCAGCATACTGGCTCAATCGAATAAACTCAACCTCATACTCAGTTACAGTCTTGCTATCTTGCTTCAAGCTTAAGAACTCCATCTTCTTCATGTCTTTGTACTCCCTAGGAGTATACTTCAACTCAAACTCTCTCAGAAAATCCGCATATGACAAGGTTGGTGGATCATCCATAGAATGGGGCACTGTCCTCCACCAGTCATATGCATCCTTCTGTAGCAAAGATCTTGCATAATCAAACTTTTCCTCCAAGGTGGCTTGCAACTGAATAAAGATCCTTTGTACTTTATCAAGCCACTGCTCCGCTACAGCTGGATCAACTGTACCAAGGAAATCCTCTGCTCCATACTTCCTTAGTTTATCATAGTGCCTCACTGATACCACAGGCTGAGGGGGTGGTGGTGGTTGTACTGGTGCTTGCCTCAAAGCTTCTACCACATGCCTAACCCAAGCTGGTGGAACCTCCTCACCAACTGGTCTCCCCGACACCGAAACAGGTGCCTCCTCAGCACTATCAACTCTAGCTCTATCTTCTGGAGCTACACTCTCCTCACTACCCTCAACTGACTGAAGCAAATGAGGATCCATCACAACCTATGTCTGCAAACACAGCAGAATACTTCTTATTAAAGATCAGAGATTGCCAATCCCAAGCATATATGTTATTCAAAAACCACTTTTTAAAATCAAAATAGTCTTTTTCTTACATTTTACCTAGGTTGAGAATCTCAAACCTAGGCTCTGATACCAAAACAATTGTAACACCCCTATATTCAATACATGCACACTACAAACACCACAATGTAGTATACATGCACTAAACATAGGGATGCTACGGATTTTCTTAACATTCAAAACATTTTAAACGATACCATAATCTTTCAATTGTATACATTATAGAAAAATAGGTAGTTACTTATAATACAAAACAAAATAGATATATAGATACATTTAGTTAATACGCAGCGGAATTTATAAAATATTTACATATATGAAACATTTAAATCCATATTTTACATTATAAATATTACTTTACAAAATTAAAAAGAAGTAGTACATGATTGGCAAATCTCTTCTGATCTTTAAGTTCCCAAAATCAACTCTTCAAGGTCTATTCCCACTCGGTCTCGATGAACTCTCGGGTTCAACTCTATTACCTGTGCGATCAAACACTATCGCGCTAAGCCAACGGCTTAGTAAGACAAAATGTGCTAGTGTTATGCTTTAGTGCAATGCAATGCCAATTCTCAATCCATATTATACATGTAACATCATATATACAAGGCTAACAACATACCTTTACATTTCATATGCCTCCTTAGTTATTCATTTAACCATTCATGAACAACATTAAACAAATCATGACTCACATTAAACAAAGACAAGCATTGGGTCCAAGACATACTAATATGCTATTCAATTTTCAGAGTTAATGCTTTGGTTTTGTTATCACATCTATCATTATCATATACCCAACTAGGCTTCAAGGATTAAGTTCAACCAAGCTTCAAGGGGAGCAAAGCATGCTAAGCTTCAACCCAACTTGGCTTCAAGAACCAACCCAACCTAGCTTCAAGGGTTGTAACATCTCAATTAGGCTTCAAGGATTCAATCCAACCTAACTTCAAGAGATTGTTACTATCATTAGGCATGCCACCAATAACATACTCTGAAAATGGAATAACACATTAGCCACACAATACATTTACATATCATTCTCAATTCTCATCAATTAGGCAAACATGCCATATATCTTTCAAGTGAACCATCATAGCCAATCACAATGGCTTTATAGCATTTCATATCTCAATTCATATTGTGTATATAGCATTATTAGTATCACATTTCAAAGTACATTATTCATAATACAAATCACCATTCACAAGCCTCACAATACACAATACATAACCTTGTTCATGTAATATCATATGCATTATCAATTCCATATCATCTCACATTTCATGATTCAACAATGATGTTAGACAAATGATCTCTATTTTGATCCTTGACAACTCAAATGGATGATCTATTTAACATGTATTTGAGAATCTTGTTGTAGGATTAGATTGCTTCCAATAAGGTGAACAGAACCTTTCTAGCGGTCGCGCCTCACCTGAATACGACCGCGCCATACAATTACAAGATGAAACCTTATCACAGTAGGTTTCGCGGCCAGAAGCCCGACCTAAGTCGCGACCGCACTTCACAATCAAAAGATGAAACATTATTACAGTAGGTTTCGCGGCCAGAAGCCCGACCTAAGTCGCGACCGCACATGAATAATAGCGACCGTCCCAAATTACGTGTCTCTCATGCATAAACCCTAAATGTAGCCAAATTTCTTTTGGTTAACTTAAAACACATTGTACACAACATAACCTCATTCAAATGGACATAATCAACATCATTAGCAATTATTTTACATGCTCATCACAATATTTTCATCACCAACATTCATTAACAATACATTTGATACCTTATCACATTTACAAACAAAAGTGTTTTAAGATTAAACAATATATGCATGTTTGTAACCATATAGTTTGTACTTACCTTTAGCACCAATTATACAACTCTAAACACTTCCTTTTCTCCAAGAATTCTTCACTTCTCAAATTAGAGCAAATCACTTTCTTCCAAAAACCTAATCCAAAATAACACAATATAATTTATCACTTACCAATTCCAAAACCCTAAACCAACATCACTCTTAACTTATCATCTTCAAATCCAAAACCAACACCACAACCAATTAAATCCAACATATAACAATCAACACAACCCCACTTTAAAATCCACAATCAACTCACAAACAACTTAAATAACTTAAAAGAATCAAGAGAAACTTACCAAATATAGTGAATCTTCTTGGATTTCCACTTAACCACTTAGAACTTCTTCAATTTGAGCTCAAAATATCATCAAACCTTTGCTTTCTCTCTTGTTCTTTAGGTTGGCCGGCCACACGTGAAAAGAAGAAAGGAAATTGATCAAAATAAAAGTCAAACTCTCTATTAATCTCCACCACACAATTTCAAAAGAAGAATTACCAAAATGCCCTCTTTAACATAGTTAAACTTCTTTTCATTATGCATGCCCTTTATAGTAATTTCAATAACAACCAAAAATATCTTCTTCCACTTAACCATCACCTTGACTCTTCATTTGACCAATTTATATGTTATATATATCATCATATACACAACATATACCATTCTCTCTAAACCCTATTTTCTTTCCCAATTTCTTTTCTCTTGCAATTAACACATATATTCAATCCAATATAACAACAACAATAATAACAACAACATAATCAAAACTTCTAGAGCATATATGAGGATATTACAAATATCAAATAGGGAGCTCAAATGGATTTTGGAGAAAACAGTTAGCGTTTTGAGAAAGAATTGGTCTTCTAAATTGGATGATGCACTTTGGGCTTACAGAATGGCTTACAAAACCCCAATTAGTATGTCTCCTTTTTGGCTTGTCTTTGGAAAGGCATGTCACTTACCTATAGAGTTGGAACATAAAGCATATTGGGCCATCAGAAAGTTGGATGAAATTAAGCGCCTTTTGCAATTAAGCGAGTTGGATGAAATTCAATTTCACGCTTATGAGAATGCCAAGATTTATAAAGAGAAAACAAAGGCATGGCATAACAAGTCAATCCAACCCAAGCAATTCCATGAAGGACAACAAGTTTTATTGTACAATTCAAGATTAAGACTTTTTTCTGGGAAGCTTAAATCACGTTGGTCAAGACCATTTACAATTGTGAAGGTCTATCCTCATGGTGCGATAGATATACAAAATCAAAAAGGAGAAATTTTTAAAGTAAATGGCCAATGACTGAAGCCTTATTTCATTGGTGATCCAATAGACTTCGAAAACGTCTATCATTTTAATAGCTGAACGTCTAAAAGAATGTTGTGCTATCGACTATAAACTTAGCACTTGTCATGAGGCAACCCGATTTCTCTACATTTTTAGCCATTTTCTATTTAAGAAAAAACTAATAATAATATATATAATATTTAATGTTATATTTGCTTTCTATGTACAAAATCTTTAAGAAAATTGAGTTTAAAAGACCCTACGACAGTGGTGGTTCATTTTCAGGGGCGTGGAAATCAAATGGAAGCTGTCAAAATAAAACCGGAGGAAGAATTTTGAAATTCCAATGAAGAAACCTATCCCACAACTGTGGCATTGCACAAGCCACAACCATGGAATAGGAAATGAGGCTGCCAGAGACAACAACACAACAAAAAACACTGGGGCAATGGCAATCTAAAAATTACGACTGTGGCCTTTCAAGGACCACGACCGTGGCAATGCATGCAAACCAATTTTGACAAGTCAAATAGAACCCCACGACCGTGGCTATTATGAGCCACGATCGTGGCCTTTTAACCTTATATATTCATCTCATTTTCTCTCTCCTTTCACTGTTTACAGCCTTGGCCACCCAAATTGAAATCCCACGCCTCAAACCTCTAACCCACGACCTAAACTCCAATTTCACTCAAATTTCTTCAAGTTTTTTATCAAATTAAACATCAAAATGGTTAGAAGTAAGATTTTTTACCAAGAAATCAAAAGGTCCTAAAAAATCAAAAGCCGGAGGATCAAAAAGAAGGTGCTAAGATGGATCATCACCCTCTTTCTCCATACCATCCCTACCTTCATCTCCACCACATCAAAGACCACATATGTATCCATAAATTTGCTTCCGTGATGAGGATAAATGAAAAATGAATTATTTAAGTTCATGAAAAATAATTCCTTCTCGATTCATTGATGCAAATGTTATTAAAAAATTACAATGGAATGATGTGTTGCTCAAAATGTTCACCGATATGCAATGGATCCTTTTTGTTAATATATGTTACCCAACCTATGCAGAATTAACTTTGGAGTTCTTGAGTAGTTTTAGATTTTTTCCATCAAATAGACAAGATGATCACAATGCGAGAGTGAAATTTAGATTGGAAAATCGAAATTATAACTGACTAATGCTTGAATTTGGGGATGCCCTTGGATTAGCAGAGTTTCAGGGAACGTCCGGTAGAACTGACGATTTCGATGAAAATGAGACATGGACTAGACTAGGAGGCATTAGATTATTTAATAGTAAAATATAAAAAGCCTTCAATTTTACAAACCCATTCTACCGATACATTCATATAGTTTTGGCAAATATAATTTTTGGGAGAGAGGAGAGTCAAGACAATGTTAATTCAAAAGAATTGCATTTCTTTTATTGTGCCATGGAAGAAAAAGTTTTTAATGTTGGTTATTGGTTTGCTAAACACTACGAAGAGGTCATTAAATATAACAGTAAGATTATTATTGAGGGAATGATTACTCGAATTGCTACCTATCTTAATATAGGTCTTGATCACCTTGCTCCTATTCTGGATAAAACTACAATTGATATAGGTACCGTTTTGTCCATGAGATTAGCAGCAAAAAGAGGAAACCAATATATAGTTCTAAGACCCCCAGATGCCGATATTAACATTGATGAGGAGGAATTATTCAGAGAAGAATGAGATTTTGAAGAAGCATCCAAACAACCACAACCTACTCCACCTCCATCTTCCGAGGCCGGTCCATCTGCTCCACCAGCAAAAATATTTGATTATATTGCTAACAAGCTTAATTCTTTTGAAAATGAGATGAATCGCAGGAATGAAGCATGGGAGTAGCGTTTTGACAACATGGTGCAACGGTTTCGCGGAGTTGAGCATGAGGTCCGGACTATTTCCACTCAATTGACAGGAATTAGTGAGTAGTTCATCACCTTGTTTTCTCATTTTTGGACTCCACTATGCTTCGCTACCACAGCCCCCTCCACCTAGTAATGATGCTGCTACTGAAGACCACTGAGGATAGTGGTATTTCAAGTTTGGAGAAAATTTTCCTCAATTGTTGGTTTTGCGAAATTTGGTACTTTAAATTTATTTTATGATAGTTTTGAATATTTATAGTTTTATTTGAAGATTATGTTTTGTTTTGAGATATTTTATGGTTTGAAATTTGGATTGTTATTTACTATATATTTCTTATATGTTATTTTATATACTAAAATTTTTCAGTTAAAAATTTAAAATTTTAAGATCAAAATTTGGTAGAATAATTATATCGTATGGGTTTTTAACCAAATGAGCTCTTTTATTTATTAAATATGATTAATTTTTTAATTTTAGAATAAGTGTATATTCTTTCATATTATAATTTGCCTAGGCCTAGAACATGTTTAAAAGAGTTTTTAAGGTGACATTAAACATTGCTAAATAAAGAAAAAAATTATTTAGGCATTGTTTGTGAAACCAAATCCTTATATCCATCAATTTTAAACATTTTTCTTAGTTGTCCTTTTGAACTCAAAATACACTTCAGCTTGAGTTTTCTTTGATTTAATAACTCAAAATTAACTACCCTTTTCAAGGTTAATTTGTCTTTCAGAAATTTTCTCAAAAATAAAATTTCTCATTTATTTATAATAATAGACTCGTAAGTTTCAAGTCTGGGAGAATAAATAAAAATAAAAAAGTAATAATTATACATTCCCTAAAGAAGAGAAAAGAGTTAAGAAAATAGTAAGGATCCAAGAATCCTCTATACAAGCTATATGTAAGAGAAATTTTTGAAAGACATTTAACCAAATTCATTTAAATCTTATGTTAGTCCTCACCATTATAGACCCCATTATAAGTCTATTAAAGTCCTTTTGATTTCCCTTGATTTAGCATAATCTATTAGTGGAGAAAGTTCAAATAAGCATGCATATGAGACTAGGTTAAGTTTGCATCAAAAGAATATTTGTTTATCTAAAATTTGATGATTGATTGTAATTAATTAAAATTCTTGAGTAAAGGAAGTAAGAATGAAGTAGGTAAATTATGAAACTAAATTGCGACCTAAAATTTAAAGTTTTAATTATTAAATTTTTTCATATAAACTTAACATATAAATAGATAGTACTAAACTTCAATTTCTTGAGGACAAGCAACGATTTAAGTTTGGGAGAGTTTGATAGAGTGAAATTATGATCAATATTTTTTATAAGTCTAACCATAATTTTAATCGTTTTGCAATTGAATTTGACGGATTTTGTGTACTTAAGTTAGAATTATAATAATCATGCATGGAAAGATAAGATTCAAAGTTTCTAATGATTAGAGGGGCAAAATTGAAGAAAGGCAAGCAAAAATGAAGAAAATACAAATGCCATGCCCATAACCCTTTAAGGCAACGATCCTGAGATTTAAATCAAGTCTGCCATAGCAAAAAGATGAAATTCCAGAAGCCAAATGGACCCCACAACCGTGGCATTGAAAGGCCACGATTGTAGGATTGATTTCTCTACTGCCCGAGCCAAGAAAAAGAAGAAAATTCAAAGTTGGCAGCCTCCACTCATATGGCACGACCGCGGCATTGAAAAGCCACAACCATGGCCTACCTTGCCAACCATTTATAGCTGTAAATTGCTCAAACCGTCCAATCCAACTCAAGCCATGACCATGGCACTAAAAAGCCATGACCATGGGGCCAAAAATTCATGACCTTAAGTAGAAAATTTGCAAAGTGGTAAACCAAACAAGATGTGGCCTAACCTTTTTCAGTTTTCCCCCACTAATGAAGCTTCCAAACACTCTATTTAAACACACTTTCTCTAAGGTTTCAATATATGAAAGATTTATAAGAATTAAATTAGATTCATTCCACTATAAGGAAAATTGAATCAGACAATGCTTTCTGGCCGTTGTCTGATGAAGACAAAAACCGTTGTCTATTGAAGCGATGTCTGATAGCATTTCAGACAACGGTTTTTAATTTTCTGATGTAGGTTTGCACAACGGTTTTTAATTTTATCAAACAACGGTTTTTGGCCGTTGTCTGATGATGGTTCAGACAATGGTTTCTAATCTTTCAGACAACGGTTTTTAACCGTTGTCTGATGGTTTCCACAACGGTTTCTAAATTGTCAGACAACGGTTTCTAAATTTTCAGACAAAACCGTTGTCTGATGAAGGTTTAGACAACGCTTTTTGACCGTTGTCTGATGGAGACAAAAACCATTGTCTATTGAGGCGATGTCTGATAGCATTAAAAACTGTTGTCTGAAGATGGTTTCCACAACGGTTTTTAGTTTTATCAGACAACGGTTTTTAACCGTTGTTTGATGAAGGTTTAGACAACGCTTTTTGACCGTTGTCTGATGAAGACAAAAACCGTTATAGAAAGACGCTAAATACAACGGTTAATTAATCTAAAACCGTTGTAGAATGACGCTAAATACAACGGTTAATTTCTGTGGCACACTGAATATTAGACAATAGTTTCAATGTTCATTTTCATTTCACCACCATTGTCTGTTAAACTGTACATTATACATATAAGACAACACTTTACAATGAAGGATTGCAAATTAGGAAATCAAAAAACCTCCACAAATTCAACCATTCAACATATTAACAAACTAAAAAAAAATCAACACTATACATATATCACTGAATTATACTATTAACTTCAACTTGAATGACGCTTCATGAAATATTTGGCGAAGTCAATCCTAATCTCATTGATGTCGGCATCACTATACTCCAAGTTGCCTCTGCATAGCCACTGAAAAATGAATCAAATTTTGGTTAGTCACATGTGGTAAATACAAAACTATTATATAAAAAATGAAAATAATTAAAATTCTCACCTTAGCTGAAAACTGAAGCTCCTTGTCATAACAGATTTCCTTCATGTACCTCATGACAAAGAGGCCGCAGTCCGTGGCCCCTTTCTGCACAGAATTTCTCCACCCTTTTGTTTATACTAATTGTACCCCAAAAATGAAGTATAATTTTTCTTTTCCTTCTCAGAATTTCTCCACCCTTTTGTTTATACTACTAGTAAAAAAGTTGCTACTATACTTCATTTTCCTTATTTTAATTTCTTCTACCCTTCAAATCTTCCTTTTACTTATCTAAAGCCCTAAAAAAAAGGGAAAAGAACATAGCTGCTAGTATACGAACAAATAAGAAAATTATAGGAGGAATTATGTCAACAACTATGCAGGTTGTATCATCCTTTAGTCCCCTTGTCCTTAATGCTTCCTAGAACAATCAAATGCATCAAGAATTAATTTTAAGCATCTATTACAACACAAGTATACAACTAAGCAAAATATTTCACAGCATGATATGCTCATATATTAGCAGACAGGTTATTGTAAATTGTGTACTTGAAGAAAGGGCTTGTTAAATGAAATAGGACTAAGCACAAAAAAGAATTTAATCACCTTTACTACTTGTCTAGCAGCAAGTTCAGCAGGCAATCCACGGCAAGATTTTGCTGCCATTTCTGAGGAAAGGGCATCCTAGATGCCATCAGAAGCAATTATAAGCCTGCCTCCTGCTTTTGAGAGCTTTTACATGGATTGGAGAAAGTTAGAGATCATGCTGTAAAAGACCTAGCAATGTCCAACATAATTACATGGGCATCGCACTCAAGGCAGAAAGAAGCAGATAAATTGTAGTCGACAATTTAATGAATCTCTAATGCAAGTAAGCAAAAGGAATATGCTTACCTTCGCTTGCTTGACATATGGAATTGGAACTATAAACTCTCCAACATCCATGTCTCCAATTGACCTAGAAAGGCATAAACCTCCCGGCCAACAACGAAGTGGGCGAATTTGTAAAAGTTGAGCACAACATAAGGCCAAGCTGATACTGTTGAAACGATATTGCTTATTTCCATAACAATCAGTTAGACTTCAATGCTTGTTTATCAGAAATTTGTGAGAGATCTTGAAGAACCTAACCTCAGCACCACCGGCGATGCTTATCCTTCCAACTTCAGATGAGTAAAGTCCATTATAAGGAAATTTTTGTAATCTCGCTTCACTTTCTACTTGTGGCCTGAGGTTAAGCCTTTAATAGGGAACGTGACACTTATTACGAAGCTTCGTTGCATTCTCTACACAAAAAACAATATAATAGTGAAGACAAACAAATCTCCCTCTCTAAACATTATTACCTATTCAAGAGAAAAAAATCACTCTATTGTACAAAACTAAAATCACATACCATGGACTGAGCTCAGATTCCTATTAAAGCGAGGCCGAAACTGTGGCTGACTACCCATTTCTTCCAAGTTCAAGTTCAAGGCCTGCACGAATCTGGCTGGTACTAGAACAGTTGAGCAAGCTATTAAGAAATTAATAAAATCTTAATTAGTATCAAGCCAAGACTAAAAAGAATACCCAGATCTGTAAAAAGCAAAAACAATTAATGTAAAAGCCAAGACTAAAAAGAATACCCAGATCTGGTAAGAAAGTGACTGCTCCGGATAAAGACCAATATCATGATTTGAGTTTTTCAACAGAACAGAGACTGGAGATGGATTTCGAGGTGGACCTAAGATGCCTCTGTTATGACTATTGAAGCCATAGCCTTCTTCGTTCATTCTCATTCTTGCTACTTCACTTGCAGCAGCATAAAGCAAATCCCATGTGGCCGGTGGTGAGGAGACTCTGGAGGATCCATTTGGGCTTCCACGGCTAGACCCTTGCCTAAACCCACATCCATTTCCAACCCCACAAAGCGTTGATTGCGGTGAACCAGAGACAAGCCAACCCTGCAAGTATAAACGAAAAATCCCCAAATCAGTACATAAGCAAGTTAAAACGGCCGTGTTTTTTGCAAAATGGGGGCAAATGAAATTTTTTTTTGGAAAAAAGGGGGGAATTTAAGTGTTAAAAAATTTTGAAGTTTTGACATCCCTCTTTTGAAACAAAATGGATTTTTCAAAATTTTGTTAAATTAACTTTATAAATTCACATATATAAATGACTTATAAATACTAATATATATAATTGTATATATTAATGTATATATTTATATATACTTGTATATACTAATGTATATACTTATATATACTAATATATATACTTGTATATATACTAATATATACTAATATATATACTTATATATACTTGTATATACTTGTATATACTAATATATATACTTGTATATACTAAAATATACTTGTATATACTTGTATATACTAATATATATTTATATATATACTAACATATACTAATGTATATACTTGTATATACTAATATATACTTGTATATACTAATATATATACTAATATATACTTGTATATACTAATATATACTTGTATATATACTAATATATATATACTAATATATATACTTGTATATACTTGTATATATACTAATATATACTTGTATATACTAAATATACTTGATATATACTTGTATATACTAATATATATACTTATATATACTAAATATACTTGTATATATGCTAATATATACTAATGTATATACTTATATATACTTGTATATACTAACATATATACTTGTACATATACTAATATATACTAATGTATATACTTATATATACTAATATATATACTTGTATATATACTAATATATACTAATGTATATACTTGTATATACTAATATATATACTTGTATATACTAAATATACTTGTATATATACTAATATATACTAATATATAAACTTGTATATACTTATATATACTAATATATATACTTGTATATATACTAATATATACTAATATATATACTTGTATATACTAATATTTATACTTGTATATATACTAATATATACTAATGTATATACTTATATATACTAATATATATACTTGTATATATACTTGTATATACTAATATATATACTTATATATACTTGTATATACTTGTATATACTAATATATATACTTGTATATACTAATATATATACTTATATATACTTGTATATACTAATATATACTAATATATATACTTATATATACTTGTATATACTAATATATACTTGTATATACTAATGTATACTTATATATACTTGTATATACTAATATATATACTTATATATATACTAATATATACTAATGTATATACTTGTATATACTAATATATACTTGTATATACTAATATATATACTTGTATATATACTAATATATACTTGTGTATATACAAATATATACTTGTATATACTAATGTATACTTATATATACTTGTATATACTAATATATACTTGTATATACTAATATATATACTTGTATATACTAATATATACTTGTATATACTAATGTATACTTATATATACTTGTATATACTAATGTATACTAATATATACTTGTATATACTAATATATACTTGTGTATTTACTAATATATACTTGTATATACTAATGTATACATATATATACTTGTATATACTAATATATATACTTGTATATATACTAATATATACTAATGTATATACTTGTATATACTAATATATACTTGTATATACTAAAGTATACTTATATACTAATATATACTTGCATATACTAATATATATACTTGTATATACTAAATATACTTGTATATATACTAATATATACTTGTGTATATACTAATATATACTTGTATATACTAATGTATACTTATATATACTTGTATATACTAATATATATACTTGTATACACTAATGTATACTTATATATACTTGTATATACTTGTATATACTTGTATATACTTATATATACTAATATATACTTGTATATACTAATGTATACTTATATATACTTGTATATACTAATATATACTTGTATATACTAATATATACTTGTATATACTAATGTATACATATATATACTTGTATATACTAATATATACTAATGTATATATTTGTATATACTAATATATATTTGTATATACTTGTATATATACTAATTTATATGCTTGTATATACTTTTATATACAATGTATATACTTGTATATACTAATATACTTATATATATACTAATATATACTAATGTATATACTTGTATATACTAATATATACTAATATGTACTTGTATATATACTAATATATACTAATGTATATACTTGTATATACTAATATATACTTGTATATACTAATGTATATACTTGTATATACTAATGTATACTTGTATATACTTGTATATATACTAATATATACTAACATATATACTTTTATATTTAATATATACTTGTATATATACTAATATATACTAATGTATATACTTGTATATACTAATATATACTTGTATATATACTAATGTATATACTTGTATATACTTGTATATACTAATATATACTTGTATATACTTGTGTATATACTAA
The DNA here is from genome assembly GCA_947685225.1 of Garcia nutans. Lineage (NCBI taxonomy): Eukaryota > Viridiplantae > Streptophyta > Magnoliopsida > Malpighiales > Euphorbiaceae > Garcia > Garcia nutans. Next base: position 37,314,547 of record CANTUV010000033.1, on the reverse strand, counting down.
TGTATATACTTGTATATACTAATATATACTTGTATATACTTATATATATACTTGTATATACTAATGTATATACTTGTATATACTAATATATACTTGTATATATACTAATATATATACTTGTATATACTAATATATACTTGTATATACTTGTATATATACTAATGTATATACTTGTATATACTAATATATACTTGTATATACTTGTATATATACTAATGTATACTTATATATACTAATATATACTTGTATATATACTAATATATATTAATATATATACTTGTATATACTAATATATACTTATATATACTTATATATACTAATATATCATTATATATACTTGTATATACTAATATATACTAATGTATATACTAATATATACTTGTATATACTTGTATATATACTAATGTATATACTTGTATATACTAATACATATACTTGTATATACTTTTATATACTAATATATACTTGTATATATACTAATATATACTAATGTATATACTTATATATACTAATATATACTAATATATATACTTGTATATACTAATATATACTTGTATATATACTAATATATACTAATGTCTGACAATGATTTTTTTACTAATGTTTGACAACATCTTATATATACTAATATATACTAATGTATACTTGTATATACTAATATATACTTGTATATACTTGTAGTATATATACTAATGTATACTTATATATACTAATATATATACTTGTATATACTAATATATACTTGTATATATACTAATATATACTAATATATATACTTGTATATACTAATATATACTTGTATATATACTAATATATACTAATGTCTGACAACGATTTTTTTACTAATGTTTGACAACATCTTATATATACTAATATATACTAATGTATATACTTGTATATATACTAATATATACTTGTATATACTTGTATATATATTAATATATACTTGTATATACTAATATATATACTTGTATATACTAATATATACTTTTATATATACTAATATTTACTAATGTATATACTTGTATATGCTAATATATACTTATATATACTTGTATATACTAATATATACTAATATATATACTTGTATATATACTAATGTATATACTTGTATATACTAATATATACTTGTATTTATACTAATATATACTAATTTATATACTTGTATATACTAATATATACAAATATATACTTGTATATATACTAATATATACTAATGTCTGACAACATCTTATCAGACAACGATTTTTTTTTTTACCAAAAAAACACTTGTCTGAACATATATTACACAACGGTCCCTAAAAACCGTTGTCTGTATGCTTGCTTCAGACAACGGTTTTTTTTAACCGTTGTCTGAAACGCTGAATTATACAACACTTTCGAAAAAACCGTTGTCTGAAATATCTTATTAGACAACGGTTTTGTATGATCAGAAAAACAGTTGTCTGAACGTATATTACACAACGGTCCCTAAAAAACCGTTGTCTGGTGTGACCAAAATGAAACCTAATAGACAACGGTTAAAAAAACACCAAAAACAGTTGTCTGAAAATTAATCAGACAACGCTTTTTTGGGGGAAAAAAAACAGTTGTCTGTTTTTTTCATACAATGGTTTTTTCCTTAACCGTTGTCTGATGACCGTTGTCTGATTCAGTTTTTCTTGTAGTGTTCAAGAAATAAATGTAGTTTAGAGTTTTCTCAAGAAGGAGAGTGAAATTCTGGTTCAAGAAGAAATTCAAGTTCTAAGTCAAGTTCTTATTCAAAGAAATAGAGTATGATATTTCTTATTCTTTAAATTATGTTTTTTATTTCTTTATTTTATAATTGCAATGTTTTTATTTCAATAATGAATAACTAATCCTCTTTATGATTGGTCCCTTTCATTGAATTTATCATGGAGTTATAAATGCTTATTTAAATTAATTTAGTTTATCCTTAAATTATTTTGTTATCTTTACTCTTAATGTTTTAATTATCTAGCCAATAATTAATTAAATTGAGGTGTTAAGTGAAGAAGCGAGAGTGGAAGCATAATATTAGTCCATAGAGGTAACAATCTTAAAGAAGTTTTTCACTTAGAGATAAGGTTAAACACTTAAGAGGTTGATTCAAAATTCTCACAAAACCTAATGAATTGGTTTAATTACTTGTGATCACGAGAGTAGACACAAGGATTAAATTGATATTAGTTCTAGTACTTGAGAGAGACTTGAGCTTAATTTAAGAGAATTTAACTATTAATTAAAGAAAAACTAAATTAAATTAATACTTTAGAAAACCCATGATAAATTGATAAAGGTGACTAAATCCTAAGTTTCATGTCATTAGATTTAATTTCAAGTAATTTGTTTTTTAATCATAAATCAAATTTTATCATCCAAATAATAATTAGTTTTAATTGATCAGTACTTAGAAGAAAACGTCCTCGTGGGAATGATATTTTACTTATCATTATATTACTTATTAACGATCCGTGCGCTTACAAATAGTTAGGCTGAGTCCACAATAAAATTCTCCAAAGATTGTGCTCTTGCTTGCCTAACTGCCTTCTTAACATCTTTTTTTTCTTATTTGTAATGCTCAAACACATCACTGTCATTGCTCTTTGGCAAACTCTTATACCACTCCCTTTTACTTTTTACTCCCTTTTTCACTTTCTCATTCCACCACCAAGACTTCTTTGAGGGATGCCCACATCTTTTAGATTCTCCAAGCATCTTTTTAGCTTCTCTCTTAATTGTTCTGAACATGTCCACCCACATATCATTTACTAACATATTGAAATCCACTTTTCAATATCTTACTTTAACCAACTCATCCTTAAATCTCAGTTGTTTTTCACCTTTTAGAGTTTACTACCTGATCTTAGAATTTTTATTTCTCCTTGGCCTACTAGTTGACCTCTTAATCTTGACATTCAAAATCACTAACCTATGTTGAGTGGTCAAAGCCTCATCTGGAATAACCTTGCAATTCTTACACCAACTTTGATTAGCTTTTCTTGTGAGTATGAGGTCAATTTGGCTTCTATTTTGTTCATTTTTAAAGGTTACTAGATGAGATTCCCTTTTTATAAAACATGTATTTGTCAAAATCAAATCGTAGGCTATAGCAAAATCAAGAATAGACTTGCCTTCTTCATTTCTAACTCCGAAACCATAACCTCCATGCACATCCTCAAAACTTATTATGTCTTTTTCCACATGTCCATTTAAGTTTCCTCCTATAAAGATATTCTCATTATTCAGAATCCTTTTCATTAGCTCATCCATATCCTCCCAGAATTTTTACTTACTCTCCCCATCTAATCCAACTTGAGGGGCATATGCACTAATTATATTGATAGTCTCATTCTTTAGAACAAGTTTTACTGAAATAATCCTATAACTTACTCTTTTCACCACTACAACCATCTCCTTTAGATTCTGGTTTAAAAGTTTATCTACTCCATTCTTATTTCTATCTGTTCCTGTATAACACACCTTGTATCCTGTATTATTAACTTTTATACTCTTCCTTCCAACCTATTTAGTCTTTTGAATGCAAGAAATACTAATTTTTTCTCTCCATAGTATCGATAAGTTCCCTTAATTTACCTAAAAGAGATCCAATATTCTAAGTTCCTATTCTAATCTTACTTTCTATTTGATCCAATATTCCAAGTTCCTATTCTGATCTTACTTTCTATTTGTTCTTTCTTATGTCTCTTCTTATAAAAGACTCTACCATTATCTGAACTTGTATCTCTTATAGTACTTATATCTTGAACTAACTTCTTTACCCACACTCGTCCTTAATGTGAGAACCCTTGCTACATCCGGACGTCAAAATGGCACTTTGCATTTGAGGAACACCCTACACCTTTGCATATTTCTTGTTGCACCCAGGTCCTAATGTAGCACATCACAAGTAGGAGATTTCCCAATGATAATATCATTAGAATCCACATCATGAGATATGATAAAATTTTATGTTGGGTGTCACCTATCGCAACCCTCCTCCTTTATCCGGGCTTGAGACCAGCTTTACATAAGAAATTTATATATAGGTGGAGTTTGTTTTAACATCTTAATATGTTCCAAAATTTTATTTTTAAATTAAGGATTTAAATATTACAAAATTATATTACAATATAGCTATGCAATTAAGTAAGTTCTAAATATATACAATGTGCCCATATAAATATATTGGCTTCCTAAAGTCATTTGATTCACTTATTCATTAAATTAGTAGTTGGACTTTTTGGTATATTGAATACACATATTAAACTTTATGTTCATCAATTATATGCTTATATTTATAATAAGATCAAATATATTTTGTTATGCTCAATTCAATCTCAAGTCAACAAAACACCTAAATTTTAGCCTTCGAGTAGTTTGTATTCATTTAATTGTATATTAATTCTCATATTCATTTATCCTAAAATTTCTCCAGGATGTTTTCAATATCCTATATGACTTCCTTGTAAATTTTCATGAATTATAGAGTTCATTTATATAGGTAAATAATTCAAAAATGTAGCAAAATTTTTAGTGATATTCATTCAAACTGTTAAAATGAGCAGCTTGTATTCACTTAGTTGCTTACTCATTTTTCCTCATCATTTTGGCTTGCTCTTTTACCACAATCTTCCCAACATCCAAATGCACCTTTTTGCAAATTTTTATAATTTTAAAGCTCATTTATATATTGAAATAAATAAAACACAGTAGTTAAATTATTAAAAATTCAAGTTGTTCAATTTGAACATATTTAGGGATTTGGGTTTCTGGCTTCATCCTTTCAATTTCTTTCAATCCAAATCCCATCATCCTAAATAATTAATTAACATATATAAATTATAATTTTTAGATCAGGTTCAATAAATAATAGATTTAAAGTTTGAAAAATAAATTAAAATATTAAGGTTTAAAATTTTTAAATTTCTTATCTTTAGGAGTTCTTTTTGCTTTCTTTACTTTTATATCACTTTGTTGCTTTTTTCAATCCAGATCACTTCTAGACATAAGAAACTAGTTTATGAATAGTTTATAGATGCTAAAAAAGAGAGAAAGTCATGATAGAAAAGGAGGAGTTTTGATAGAAAGTAATCACTCTAGTAAGTCATTTTTTTAATAATTTTTATTCAAATGTAATTTCTTTACAACTTACAATTAGTTGTTTTAACTTACGGTTATTATGAATTGTAGAGTTCTCAATTCAACCACATCAGAATTTTTATTCCTATTACTTTTATACATTAAAATTTTATTTTAATTAAGATTTTTTCTCGCTTTATTGATTTAATTTGCACAATATTTAGAATGCTAGACTTGAATTTCATTTAAGGTATTACAACTATTTTGGATTGAGACTTTGCCATATAGTTGGTATGTACTACTAGTATCTACTGTTTTGCTGATAGCAAAGGGATTGGAATTAACAGGTTTTAGTTGTGGGATGGAATGTGCATGGTATATAGGCTGCTGTTGGTGTACTGCAACATTTTATTTACCTATAATTGCAATTTAGAATTTGGATTATTAACTTTTTGGCATTAAATATGCAGATAGAGAACTTACATTTTGTTAGTCATGCTTGTTTTTATCACATTAACTTGGTTTCTCTCCATCATTATTCTGTTTATTTATTTTTCTTGTCTATTTTTAGTCAATGCCGGATGTGATCTCCGGCAAGAAGATTTGATAATACTATTCTTAACATTGATGGTTATGCGTACAATGTAAGCACTTTTTTTTAATAGATTAGAATCTTAAATATTATGTTACATAAAATATTATATGGTGCTTATGGATATTCTTTTTTCAAAATTTGAACACAGTCTACGAGTTATGGCATTCTTCTTTATTTTGAATACCCATTTTACACCAATTGCCTTGTGACCTTTGGGAAGTGGAACAAGCTCCCATGTCTCGTTCTTCTTCATTGCCTTGATTTCTTCATCCATTGCATCTTTCCACTTCTTCTCTTTTGCAGCTTCTTTATAGCTTACTGGCTCATAATTAGTAAACAGGCAAAATAGTGTAAGATTATCTACCTGTTCAGTTGCTTCGTAGAGATCTTGAAGGCTTCTTATACATTGCATAGCTCTTTCTTCAAGGCTATCATTTAAAGATGATGAAGATGACTCATTTTCATGGGCAATTGATGTTGGAGAAGTAGGTGGTGTAGTGAGATGTTGCTGAGGTTCTTTTTGTCGCTTTGCTGGTGCCTGCTCATTTTCATCAAATGGAAAGAAATTTAAGTCGTCTATGGGGGAGTTGAATTCCCATTCACCTTCTTCATTAAATATGACATCTCGGCTGATTACAATCTTCCCACTATTTGGATTGTACAACTTATAGCCTTTCAAACTTGCATCATAGCTGATGAAAATGAAATTTTCACTTTTATCATCAAGCATGGTTCTTCTTTCATCCGGTACATGAACATGAGCTATGCTTCCAAAGACTCTTAGGTGTGAGATACCTGATTTTCTTCCACTCCATGCTTTTTGTGGTGTTTTTCCCCATATGCTTTTTGTTGGGGATCGGTTGGACAGATAGACTGCTGTAGCCACTGCTTCAGCCTAAAACTCTTTTGGCAAATGCTTGTTTTTTAGCATACTTCGAACCATGTCAAGGATAGTTCTATTTTTCCTTTCTGCAATTCCATTTTGCTGGGGGATCTTAGGACTATCAATGGTCTTTGAATTCCATTTGTTTCACAGAATTTTTAAAACTCCTTAGAATTGAATTCTCCTCCTCGATTAGATCTCATTGCTTTAGTCTTTTGGTCACTTTCATTCTCTACAGCAACTTTAAATTTCTTGAATAGTTCGAAAACCTCTGATTTATGCTTCAAAAAATATACCCATGTTTTTCTTGAAAAAGCATCAATAAAGAGAAGGAAATAGTTACTTTTACTAAAGGAACTTGGACAGATTGGTCCACAAACATCTGCATGTATAAGCTCTAATGGCTTTTTGGCTTTTGAGTCTGAGAGCTTTGGAAAGCTTTTTCTGAATTGCTTCCCAAGTAAGTACCCTTCACAAAGTTGTTCGGGTTGATTGATGCTTGGTAGTCCTCTCACAATGTTCTTCTTGGATAGAAGCTCCAATCCTCTAAAATTGAGATGCCCAAATCGAAGATGCCATAGCCATGATGCATCCTTGTAGCAAGCTTTCAAACATTTTGCAACATCATTCTATATGTTAATCACGAACATTCTATTTTTTGTCATTTGTACTTTAGCGATTAGATTATTTCTATCATCCTTGATAGATAGATTATCACCTTTCATGTGAATATCATAGCCTTTCTCCAAAGTTGCCCAAGACTTAATATATTACTCCTCATGTTAGGCACATAGTACACATTTGAAATAAACTGATGTCTCCCATCTTTTAAATGAATAAGAATGTTACCTCTCCCTTTTACTGCAACTTTGGAATCATCTCCAAATGAGACATTGCCACTTATAGATTCATCGATCTCCATAAACATGCCTTTCTTTCCACACATGTGATTGCTTGCACCAGTGTCAAGATACCAAGAATTCTCTAATCCAACACCATTTTCCTTTGTTGCTAGGAAAAGAGTTGCCTTTTCTCCAATCTTTTCTTTTATGTAGTTGGACCTTTCTTCAACTTTGCTGTTTGAACCTCTACATTCTGAAGCATAATAGCCATACTTGTGACAATTGTAGCATTGAATTTGAGATTCGTCATTCCTCAAATTAGGATTTCCTCTTCCATGACCTCTTGTTGAAGTTCCTCCTCTTTCATAGTTGATGTTGTGATTCCAACCTCTTCCACGACCATGATTTCCTCCTTGTCCTCACGCTCTACCTCTACCTCGGCCATGTCGATTGACTTGGCTTTTATTTTTCTCCTTCTTGAGTTGCATTTTGAGGAGTTGTTCGGCGATCCCATGTTTCTTCTTATGCTTTTCTTCATAGGCTTGTAATGAACCTAGAAGTTGCTCAATCTTCATTTCCTCCAAGTCTTTAGTCTCTTCTATTGTCACAACAATGTGTTCAAACTTCTAGTCTAGTGAGTGGAGTATCTTTTCCATGATTCGTACATCTTCTAATTTTTTACCATTTCTTTTCAATTGATTTGAAACAGTCAAAACTCGAGAAAAGTAATCAGAAACTGACTCTCCTCCTTTCATGTGCAAGGATTCAAACTCACCTCTTAAAGTTTGAAGACGCACCTTCTTCACTTTCTCTTCTCCTTTGTAGGATATTTGAAGCTTCTCCCATGCTTGTTTGGCAGATTTTGTATCAAAAATTTTCTCAAAGCCACCATCATTTAAGGCTTGATAGATTAGAAAGAGAGCCTTCTTGTCTTTCTTTCTTGAATCTTTTAAACTATCCTTCTCGGATTGGGATAGTGACGCCTCATTTTGTGGTTCAGTGTAGCTTTTCTCCACAATCTCTAAGACATCATGAGCAACCAAAAGAGCCTTCATCTTGATACTCCAATTGTCATAATTGTTGATGTTGAGTGTTGGAACTTGAAAGGAAGCTACTCCACTAGCCATATCTCCAAATAGAGTAAGAATTTAAAAATTCTAACTACACCAATGAATTTAGAACGTTGAAAAACCTTAAAAGAGCTCTGGTCAAAATTTTCAATTGTTGGTCAACGGTCAATGGCGTAGTCAACAGCTCTGGCGGCTTGGTCAACAACTTAGCGGCTTGATTGGGCTTAGTCCGACTTAGTTTGACTCGTTCTAACTCAGTGAGTTGACTCAGTTTTCTGGGCAGCAATATTCTGGGGACGATTGGCGGCTCGTCTGAACTCTGATCAGGTTGATTCTGATTGCGTTGGATTCATCCTGTCGAGAGCTTCTATTTGATATATTATATGACTATATAATGCTCTGATACCACTTTGTTAACAGCAAAACACATTTGCAAGAAAAATTATGAAAATTTTATTACAACACAACTATCGCTCTTTCAATACAAACTCATACAACAACACTCAATACTCAAGAGAAACTTTGCTTCTTATCTTCTTTCTGATTTTTTTGATACATATAACTCACAATGGGAGGGGGTATTTATACTAACTCAAAATCAATACAAACCATATAAACATACCTAACACACACCTAACACATACCATCAAAACCATATATTTGTAATACCATTTTCAACAATCTAACCTATCTTTGACCTGTAATTCATCATGTGAAAAACATTAGAAGGTTCTTTGAGGTGGGCTTAAAACAAGTTTATATTTCAACAATTATAACTAGTAAGCGAGATTGGAAAAAAGAATGAAAACAATTTTTCCGAAAGTTTTGGTCACTTGATCCATGTGGTGTCAATTATAAAAATTTTGAAGATTATTTCTTTAGTTCATTTTTTTTCATCTTCTTTAATAGTTCTTTTTTCTTCACCTGTCTTCAATATCTTATCCGTGATTATGTTCATGTTGCTTATCTATGAATTCTTGATTTAGGTTGTGCATACTTGTGTATTGTTGGATGATTTTAGAGGGGGAAAAATGCTAGAAGACTTCTTTAGTTGTCATGTTCTAGTGATACCTTATAGACTTTATTTAGTGAGTCAATTTCATACTTAAGAGTGTCCTAAAATTAAAATAATCATTCAAATCTTAAAAATCTTGAATCTGGCCTTTTTAGGCAATAATATAATATATGATGTTCTTTCCTATTGAAAAAACTAGTAATGGGGAAGACTTTTCCATTTTGTGTGCAAGTATACATATATAATAGCTGCAGGCAATTATTTTATACCCTTCATATCATATCACAAGTAGCAAAATTTTAAAATAAGCAAGCTGATTAACAGGGATATGCACACCAAGCTCTTCGCTCGTGCCAACCAGCAGCACAGAAGCAACAGCAGCTGAACTCTTATGAGGAGTGACATATAAATTTGAGGTAACCAAAGGATGTATAGCTGCTAAAATATATATACTTGTTTAATTATCAATCAAGTCATACCTTCAAACGTGAATAACATGTAGTCTGAACAAAAGGTCAATTAGTAAGAAGTGGCAAATGACAAATCCACACATATCACAGTAAAAGTTCATAACTAACCTACAAATTCTTCTAGATAGCTGGCAAATTCAACAAACTCTGAGGCAATAATGATGTTGGTTTGCTGATGATGTGCTTGCCTTGGCTGACTTCAACATCAATATGCATGGCTGGAGGATAGATCATCAGCCATTAGTGGCGATGATGATGTTGGGTTTGAGAGGTGCACTGCGATATTTTTTTTTCTTTATTTTTTTTAATTTTTTATTTAAATTAAAATTATTTAAAATTATTATTTAATTTGTAAATTTAAAAATAAAACTATATTAAAATTTTTAGTTAAATTTTCATTTGTTTAATTAATTTTTTAATTTGCCGTTTCAAAATTTTTTTAATTTGTAGTTTTAAAATATTTAAAAAATTAATTTTTTTAATTTGTCGTTTCAAAACTGAATAGCCTCAACTCTATGATGTATGTCCTTTATTCAAATGACATAGATTACCATTTGGTAATAGTGTTAGCAACACTACATAAAACTTTTGAATTGGTGTATGATAATCTTAATTTGGAGCCTTATAAATGGCCTTTTTTGTCTAGGGCTCACTATTTTCTAACCCTAGTTGATGAGTTTAGGAGAGTTACTTAGACTTTTTTTTATGAAACATGAAATTGAAACCTTTACTTACCTCCAACATTTTATCTTAATCTAAAAAAAGGTGAAATTGGCAATAAATTTTAGTAATAGATTAATTCATCACCAATTTGTGACATATTAGTGACAAATTAATGATGAAAAAAATAGTAACGGATATTAGAAATTTTGTCGCAAATTTTGCAGCAAAAACTTATCTGATAGATTTGTGAAATGTTTAGACTAATTCAGTAAAAGAAAGAAAAAATATTTTAAGCAGAAATGAAAACAATACGCAAAGATCAATCAATATTTTCTGTAACATCCATAAATTTTAAATATCGCTAAATAATTATTTTGGAGGGTAGTTGGTATGTTGCAAGAGAGAAATATAATATACATAATGTACACAAGATATTTATATAATATATACTTGATGTATACATTACATATATATTATATATACATATACATAAAATATATATAACATATATATAAAATATATATATATATATGTATAATTATGGATGAGAAGATAATAAATGTATAAATAAATAGAAAAGAAAGCCAGTTGGGGTAGCTCAACTGGCCACCTAATGTTACTCTCAATAGGAGAGGTCAGGGGTTTGAACCTTAAAAACGTATTTCCAATGTTCGAGCTTTTAAATTAAAAAAAATAGAAAAGAAAGCCAACAGAAGGAAGAAATGTGTTGTTGTTATTAAAAGTAAAATAAATAAATAATTATATTAATATATATGAATAGAAATGAAGAAGACATAAAAGAATATTATTTTCTTCTTCTTTGAATAGCCATGGCCGAAATTCATAAGGTTAGAGAGAGACAGAGCATGATTGTTTTCAAATACTTCAAATTATATAAAAAAATCCAAAGGATTCAGGTGGGTTTTGAAGAAAAATCAAGATTCAAGTAAGTAGTTCTTCCTTAAGCTTTGGTTTTCTTTGATTTTATGATTATGTTTGAAATAGTTAGAAAGATAAAGTATTTAAATTGTTAAAATCGGTAGTAATGTAGTTAAAATGATTAATACATGATGATTTGTTAGTTGATTGGTTGAAATGGACATAATTAATGAATATAGAGTTATGGGATGAATATGTGAAGATTAGGGTTTCAATATGGTTGTCTATAATTCTTGTAATGGGAGGATTTAATGTTATTTTAATGTGTATATTGTAATTTTATGGTTGAAATTTGGATATGGATAATTTTATGGTAAATAGGCTGCTGTTGGTGTACTGCAACCTTTTATTTACCTATAATTGCAATTTAGAATTTGGATTATTAGCTTTTTGGCATTAAATATGCAGATAGAAAACTTACATTTTGTTAGTCATGCTTGTTTTTATCATATTAACTTGGTTTCTCTTTATCATTATTCTGTTTATTTTTTTTCTTATTTGTTTTTAGTCAATGCCGGATGTGATCTCCGGCAAGAAGATTTGATAAGACTATTCTTAACATTGATGGTTATGCATACAATGTAAGCTCTTTTTTTAATAAATTAGAATCTTAAATATTATGTTATATAAAATATTATTTGGTGCTTATGGATATTCTGTTTTCAAAATTTGAACACAGTCTACGAGTTAGAAAAAGAAAAACTGGATATAGCCTTGACAAAATCCAAGCGCACTTTGAAGATGGCCTCAACTGATTTCACTGTGTGGCTTCTATCCACGCCATATGTGGAAAGAGATTATAATTATAATGACATCATACAAAAATATGATATTGAAGTGAGTTTTTTATGGTGAGACAAAGGATGTATTTGCCAACAATTGTTTACTAGAAACATCCTAATAAAGGGTATTATTTATTATTCTTAGTATGTCGTTTGTTTGATATATTTGATAGACATAAAGCTGTAGTGATATATTGTAATTAGGAAACCACATGTGGCTAGGATTCCTTTCCTATACGCCACTGCTATACCTGTATTTATACACCTGTTATATGTAAATAATATACATTTTTCTGAGTTCATACATGGTATCAGAGCTAACCAGGTAATGGACTAACCGCCAGATGATCCTGGACTCCATTGTTAACCTAGGGCCTCAGTGAAAATAGGCCTAGGCAATTTGTGATGGATCTAAAAAAAAAGATTGCCATCCACGTTTGGCAAGTGACAATTGGGCTAGGCCCAGTTGCACTTGAGGGAGAGTGTTGGAGAATATAAATGAATCTCACATCTGAAAAGTATAATAAAATACAATGACATATAAGATGGTGTAGATTGGGCCTTAACACAAGCCAATAGGTTTTGTGTTGAGATGAGGTTCCAAACCCATTTATATGGTCACTGTATATTTGGCCCAACACTCGCAAAGCCTGTGTAATTTCTATATGCTTCATGGTATCCCTAATTCTTTGATTCTTCGATTCTTCTCTACTTTTCTGTTCCTCAACGATGAGTACTACTACCGATCTTGTGTCTTCTTCTACTGGTGCTATTTCTTCTGTTGTTCCAGCAAATATGAATCCCAATATTTCTCATCAAATTTCTGTCAAGCTTTCTTCTACTAATTTTATTCTATGGAACGCACAATTTATGTCAATGGTGCGAGGTTGTTCTCTTGCTAAGCATATTGAGGGGACTCCTATTGCTCCACCTCAAACCTTGTCAAATGATTCTCTAAACCCCGATTATTCTGTTTGGTTTTCTCGCGATCAGATGGTGCTCAACTGGATTCTTTCTTCTGTTACAGAGGCAGTTTTACCTCAAATCGTTTTGGCCAAAACTGCACATGAAGCATATTCTAAACTGGTTACCACTTATGCCAGTGCGTCTCGATCTCACATTCATGAATTACGATCACAGCTATTTAATTTACGACGAGGGAATGATAGTATATCTGTTTATATTCAACAGGCAAAATCCATCAGTGATTAACTTTCAGTTTTGGGTCTTGTGGTTCCTGACGATGATCTGGTTGAATTTGTTCTACAAGGGCTTGGTTCAGCCTATAGACCTTTTACTAGAAATCTGGAATCCAAAATTGAACCCACTAAATTTGATGATTTGATCGGATTATTATTGAGTGAAGAACGAAATTTACGATTTGACAATCAGATTAGTGATGGCTCTTACCTTCGCCTACTGTCCAATATGTAGCCCGACAGAATTATACACCTCGTGGGCGTGGGCGAGGTCATGGTACACAAGGATCAGGTCGCGGACGCGACTACAATCACTCCTCTCACAGTCATAGGCGCGGATCTTCTTCAGTGGTTACTTGTTATAACTGTGGTGGTAAAGGCCATGTTAACCTTGTGTGCCCATCTCCAATACAGGAAAAGAGTTCTCCTACTGTCCATCTTGTTAATGGTTCAGGTTCAAAGCCTTGGGTTGTTGATTCTGGAAGTACACATAATTTGACAAATGATTTGGGAAATCTTGCTCTTCACTCAGAATATACTGGTCCAGATGAAGTTGTTGCTGGTAATGGCTCTAAACTCCCAATTTCTCATGTTGGTTCTTCTACTATATCTGTTGATTCTAATAATTATCATTTTTCAGATGTTCTTTGTGTTCCAACTGCCACAACTAACCCTGTTTCTGTGAGTGCTTTAACTAATCATAATCCTGTGTCTGTGGAATTTTTTGCTGATCATTTTGACATCAAGGATTTGGGGACGAAGACCATCTTGTCACAAGGGCCGAATAAACAAGGCTTGTATCTGCTGAGTGGTGCTGGTCCATGTCAAGGCTCGCCTACAGTTCATCACACAACACTCCAAACTTGGCATAATCAACTTGGGCATGCAGCCATCTCCACTGTTCGAAGATTAATAAGACAAAAGCACATTTCAGCTAGTGATTTTTCCTTTCCTAATTTGTGTACCTCTTGTTCTATTAGTAAGAGTCACAAACATTCTTTTATTCCTTCAACATATCAAGCAACAGGGCCTTTGGATTTGATATGTTCGGACTTATGGGGTCCTGCTAGTACTGTGGGTGCTGATGGTTCTTTGTATTATGTGCTTTTTTATGATCACTTTAGCAAGTTTTGTTGGATCTATTTTGTGCGATTTAAGTCAGAAGTCTTGCATGTTTTTATTCGTTTTAAAGCTATGGTAGAGAAATTTTTTGGTCGATGCATTCGAAAATTCCAGGCTGATTGGGGAGGTGAATTTCAGGCATTAAGTAGTTATTTAAGAGATAATGGCATTGCTCAATGTAGCTCTTGTCCGCATACACCAGAGCAAAATGGATGTGCCGAACGGAAGCATCGTCATGTCACTGAGATTGGTCGTGCCTTGTTATATCATGCAAAAATTCCACACAACTATTGGCCATATGCTTTTCATACTACAATCTATATTATTAATCGTATTCCTTCTGTCACTCTTCAGAATCGTTCTCCATATGAGCTTTTGTTTCGTAAAATACCATATTATGAACATCTTTGTATCTTTGGTTGTCTATGTTTTCCATGGCTTCGTCCTTATTCAAAATCTAAATTGGAACCAAGATCTAAACCATGTGTTTTTCTAGGATATGGTACCATTCACAAAGGTTATAAATGTTTGGATCCTGAATCTGGAAAAATATATGTCTCACGTCATGTTACTTTTGATGAGCAGGCATTCCCATTTCATAGTCAACAACGAACACTTCCAGTTCAACAACCCGAAGCTACCCCAATTACCTATACTGTTCCAGCTGCAAATTTACCATTGTCTACACCAACACTGGATCCATTATCTTCAGTAGCGAATTCAGTTTCTGCTTCTCCAAGTGCAGACATGTCCACAGCGGTTCCAGCATCTGAACCTCTTCAAATTCAGGCTCCACCACCAGCTAGAACCGCCACTACTTCAGTTCACCCAATGGTTACTCGGTCCAAGACTGGCAGTTTGAAACCAAAATCATATCATCTTCATCGGCACACACCAGCCTCTCCAAAGACATACTCTGAGGCAGCCAAATATCCTGAATGGCGTGCAGCTATGGAAGCTGAATTTAATGCTCTTCTTGCAAATGGAACATGGGACTTGGTTCCACCACGTTCTGCTCAGAATTTAGTTGGTTGTAAGTGGGTCTTCAAGCAAAAACTCAATCCTGATGGAACTTTAGAACGTTACAAAGCTCGTCTAGTGGCCAAGGGATTTCATCAGCGACCTGGAGTAGATTTTCAAGACACATTTTGTCCGGTCATCAAACCGGTTACTATTCATACAATTCTCTCTATTGCAGTGTCATTGGGATGGCAATGTATTCAGTTGGATGTGTCCAATGCATTCTTGCATGGCAATCTCGAAGAGACCATTTATATGGTACAACCTCCTAGGTTTCAAGACTCTCAACGACCAGATTATGTTTGTCGTCTTCGGAAATCTCTCTACGGCTTGAAACAGGCTCCACGAGTGTGGAATAAATGTCTTTTAGATGCCTTACTTAAATATGGGTTTCGAGGTTCTAAGGCTGATACTTCACTTTTCTCTTTTTCTTATGGGTCTGTTCAACTTTTCTGCCTTGTTTATGTTGATGATTTAGTTGTCACTGGCAATGATCAAAAAGCACTTGATGTTATGATTAAATATCTACAAGGTTGTTTTTCATTTCGCAATCTAGGAAGGCTTCACTATTTTCTTGGCATAGAGGTCACTTGGTCTAAAGCAGGAGCTCTTTTAACTCAAAGCAAGCATATCAAGGCTATACTTCATAAAGCAAAAATGGACACTTGTGCAGGCATTTCTACACCTGCTTGTGCCACGGAAAAATTATCCAAAACCAGTGGAGAATTCTTTGATGATCCTACTTTATATCGAAGTGTTGTTGGTGGTTTACAATATCTCACTTTTACCCGGCCGGATATTGCTTTTGCAGTCAATAAGGTCTCTCAATTCATGCATAGTCCCACACTTCCTCACTGGGCAGCAGTTAAACGTATTCTACGTTATCTCCAGCAAACACGAGATCATGGTATTTTAATCAAGTGTAGTAAGTTCTTTCAGTTATCTGCCTTTAGTGATGCTGATTGGGGAGGCTCAATTGATGATCGCAAATCCACGAGTGGATATTCTGTGTTTCTTGATGAAAATATTGTTTCCTGATGCTCCAAGAAGCAACGAACAGTTTCCCGTTCATCAACGGAAGCTGAATATAGCTCTTTAGCTACAGCTGCCTCTGAAGTTCTTTGGATACAATCATTGCTTCGTGAGATAAACTTTCAGTTACAAGGTGTGCCCACAATTTGGTGTGATAATCTGTCCGCCACCTATCTCACGGCAAACCCAGTTTTCCACACTCGAACAAAATATTTGGAGATAGATTTTTATTTTGTTCGAGACAAAGTCTCATCCAAAGAATTGGTTGTTCGGTACATTAATACAGCTAATCAAGTTTCTGATGTGCTTACGAAGCCACTGTCCAGAACCCGGTTTCAAACTTTAAGGGACAAGTTGCAGGTTTGCTCCCTACAACTTGCGGGGGGATGATAGACATAAAGCTGTAGTGATATATTGTAATTAGGAAACCACATGTGGCTAGGATTCCTTTCCTATACGCCACTGCTATACCTGTATTTATACACCTGTTATATGTAAATAATATACATTTTTCTGAGTTCATACAATATTGACTTACTAATATTGGTTTAATATTTCATTCTCTATTTTAATGTAGGTTTCATAAGCTTTAATACAGATGGAGGTGTTGGTAAAGGCAATTGATGTTCTGTAGGCGCTGTTCTACGAAATCATGAAGGGGATGTAGTTGATGTAATCTCAAGCATAATTGCTGAAAAGGTAAACACCCCAGAAGAACAGAATTGATAGCTTGTTTTCATCGAATTAAGATGACCGTTGAGGATAATGGAATAAAAGGTTGGAAATCAAAAGGGATAACTTGGAGGTTGTACAAGGTTTAATTGGGAGAGCTAAAATCAAACTACAATACATGAACAAATACATGCATGGATGGTCATTAATTTTTGTAATTAGTTTTAGTTTTAATTTTCTAAAGAAATTTAAAATACTTTAATTTTTCCTTTCAGAAATATATTTATCATGCTAGAAGAGTTAGAAGAATATGTGATAAATCATTTACCTAGGGAGTTGAATGTTGTAGCAGATTATTACATTGAAAAGGCACCAAATGCAAATCCCACATTATTCACTACCAAAGTTATCAAAGTTGATGTGAGGGTTATTGAGGAAAATATTGAATGTCAATAGTATGTTATGGATGACAAGATGTCAGTACGAAAGTTGGTACTCAGAGAAAAAGAAAAGAAAAAGAAAGTGCAAAACATCCAGAGCAGAAACAAGAATTGAAAATAATTTGATGTACTCATCATCACAATTTGGTTACATGAATAAATGACTGATTAGGTTTTCCATCTACCAAAATAAACACTTGGTCTCAAGTCAATTAGGTGATTAACTCTTTATATATATATATATATATATAATTCAGGTGAGTAGTTCATCACATTAGAGACATTGATGGAATTATAACTAGTAAGCGAGGTTGGAAAAAAGAATGAAAACAATTTTTCCTAAAGTTTTTGGCCACTTGATCCATGTGGTGTCAATTACGAAAATTTCGAAGATTATTTCTTTAGTTCATTTTTTTTTTGTTCATCTTCTTTAATAGTTCTTTTTTCTTCACCTGTCTTCAATATCTTGTCCGTGATTATGTTCATGTTGCTTATCTATGAATTCTTGATTCAGGTTGTGCATACTTGTGTATTGTTGGATGATTTTAGAGGGGAAAAAATGCTAGAAGACTTCTTTAGTTGTCATGTTCTAGTGATACCTTATAGACTTTATTTAGTGACTCAATTGCATACTTAAGAGTGTCCTAAAATTAAAATAATCATTCAAATCTTAAAAATCTTGAATCTGGCCTTTTTAGGGAATAGTATAATATCTGATGTTCTTTCCTATTGAAAAAACCAGTAATGGGGAATTATCAATCAAGTCATACCTTCAAACGTGAATAACATGTAGTCTGAACAAAAGGTCAATTAGTAAGAAGTTACAAATGACAAATCCACACATATCACAGTAAAAGTTCATAACTAACCTACAAAATCTTCTAGATAGCTGGCAAATTCAACAAACTCTGTGGAAATAATGATGCTGGTTTGCTGATGATGTGCTTGCCTTGGCTGACTTCAACATCAATATGCATGGATGGAGGATAGATCATCGGCCATTAGTGGCGATGATGATGTTGGGTTTGAGAGGTGCACGGCGATATTTTTTTTGTTTTTCTTTATTTTTTTATTTAATTTAACTTAGTGTCAATTACCTTTAATGATTTTAGTTACACTATATGTGACATAAAAATTACTTTAGTTGTATATCGACAAAGGTAATAGATGAGATTCTTTGGAAATTGTTTACGATAACAAATTTTTAAACTCATAAAATTATATATGTATATATAAGGTTTCATATGTAGCCTAAGTAAAAAATTATTGGAAACATTCAATGTGGGTACACATGTAAATTAAATATGTAATGCTATTTTAAACTATAGTTTATTTAATTTTGATCTATAAAATTTAATATTATAATGCGGGATAATTAAGGTAGTCATGTAACTAGTGTTTAAAGATCATATAATAATATCTATTTTGATGACGGGTAAAACTGAAAATTATAATATATATATATATAAATCTTTTAGGATTATGGTTTCCAATTGAATGATATGATGGGTAAAATTAAAAATTATAAAATATATATAAACATCATTTAGAATTATGGTTTCCAATTGAAAGATATATACAGTTCTAATTTTTTCAAAATTTATTTAATAGACAAAAACATAACCGCATAAAAATTGTATCAACTAAATCAATTCCTAGACTAAGATATACTTTTGCTAATTCATCATCTTCTATTTTTTTTTAATATATTCAACATGGATGACTTCTAGTGTTTTTCTCCAGGCCCCGCTCATTGCGGGAGCATTCATGCATCGGACTGCCCTTTTTTTTTATTCAACATAGATGACTTATTGTGTTCTTGAATTTGATCAAGATTATGAATATATATGTCTCTTTTCTAGGGACATGACTTATAATATATATATATATATATATATATAAAGGAAAGAACCCCGGAAATGCATTTTTTGGGGTTCGATCCCCCTACCTTCCCATCACATGATCAGTAGGTAGTCCACTGGGACAACCCAACTGGGTTATATATATATATATATATATTTGATATCCTCCCTCTTAATCCAAATTCTTTTAAAATTCTATATCCAATAAAATACTTGTATGATCCTTTTAAATAATGTCTTAATCATATTACTTATTTAAGAAATATTTGCATGTCCAAAAACTAAAAATTGAAAATGTTGTTGTTGTTCTTGTTATTGTTGAAGAAGGAAGAAGCCGATAATTTTATTTCGTGGGTTATTATTGTTGTTTTTGTTGTTGAAGAAAAAGAAAATGCAAAAGAAGCTATAAATTTGTTATGAAAAATTAAAAAAAAAAATTGAGAAGATTTTGTGTTAAGGAGAATATCATTTATTTAAAGCCCTCTATTTATAAAAAAAAAAATTCTCATCAAGAAGGAGTGTTAGAGTTGTTGAGAATTTTACTTAAAATCAAAACAAAATTATAAAAGAATGGTTGTCCTTGTTTCTTGCAATATTTGTAGGTATGGTTGAGCTGTTAAGTTGCAAAAGCAGTAGGTTGAGTAAATTGGTTGATTAACAGTAAAAAGGTTTGGAAACTTGTACTAAAAAATACATACATATAGATATTTAATGGATGAATCAAAGCGAGCTCTGTTTTTGCTCCATATTTTGTGAGATATTCCGTTTTTCTTCTTTTCTTTTGGTTTCCATTATTTTCTCTTCTACTCTCTTTGTTCTCCAGCAAAAATTTTTATAACTATGTATTATATTTAAAAAAGACAAAATAAAGAGAAAATAATAAAAACAAAATTTCTAAAAAATAATGATTTGAAATAATATTTTTTTTATTGATAATAGTCATATTAATTTAGCCAAATCAACTCACAAAGAAAATTAAAGACATGCACGCACACACATAAATAATTGGTTAAAAAAATTTCAGTGGGTTTACTCAATAATTGAGGAAATTACACAGTGTACGTAATTTGTGTGGCTAGTTTTCAACTTTATAGCGATGGAGTTGTTTTTTTTTTTTTTTCATTTGTTCTTTTATTAGGCGGTGATTTCTATTTTTTTTACTTGTTTTTACTAATATTTTTAATTCAAAAATAATTTTTTATGTCATATTATCAATATACATACAAAAAAATATATACATACACTAAACATCTACTACATCTAATTAACTTTTATAAAATATTTATCAAGCATCTATTATATATATACTAAATATCTACAGAATATCTTTAATATTTATTTTATTCTGTAATATTTATTTTACTTTATTTTTTAATTTTATATTCACACAATATACAAATAAAACTCATATATCTAAATAAAAATACACACAACATTAAAATAAATATATAATATACACATGATATCTATAATATTTACCAAATATCTATACAATATCTGTATAACGAAATTAATATTTTTAATTTTTTTATGTGTATAATAAGTAAAATTTATTTAAAAATAAATTTAATAATTTTTATTAATATATTTTTATATATTTTCTTTTTTATTATTTTTTATGAGTGATTTGTTATTTATAGTCAAAATTAAAATTTTTCTTTATAAATTCATATACATTATATCCTGAAAAAATAATTTAAAATATTAATTTTTATTATTTTATTGGAAAGCATTTACTTAATAGTCAAGTTTAAAAAATTAAAATTAAAATAAAATATTATTTGTAGTAAGAAAAGATGTATTTTTTTGAAAAAAAAAATTATTTTAGTGAGGACTCAGAAGTGAGTTATTTTTTAAATTTTGCTCCTAATTTATCTAAAAGTGTAAGTATATTTTTTGTAGTATTTTCAAATTAAAGTTTTTTTTTTGGATAGTTTTGTAAATGCCCCTATATAATTAGTTAGAGAAATTTCAGTGGGTTAAGTCCCCATTGGTTATATATATATATATATATATATATACATATATATTAACAAATAATAGATTTGGATCTATATATCTATTTGGGTAATATCCAAATCCGACTCATTACTTCCAACAATTACCTTGGCGCCAAAAATAGACTCTTGGTTTTATAGAAGGCAATAAGAAAGAAAAAAAAAGGTGTCCTCATCCAATAGAACAATATATAGATGGGGTAAGCTTGAAATGGTAGAAAAATCCATTCTTTAGATCCAAATAGAGCGAAATAAAAAAAAATAAAGTTAGGTTAAATTAGTTGTATCAACTTTGATTAAGAGGATCTAAAATAATAAGGAATTTCTGAAGGACAAGTTTGGTTTGAAAAAACTTGTAATTTTAAGAGACCTGAAAGACAAACAATGAAACATCACTATCAAATGGTATTTGAATAGGTACTTTTAGACCTATAAATACAAAGAATTCTTTCACATGAAAACCAATTCATTATTATCCATTCTCCTTATTAATTAACCAATTTATATAATTAATTAATGATATTACTGAAATGGGTTTCTTGAAAATTATAGCCTTGATTTTATTACAAGTATTGGTTTTGCAAAAAGGCATAAGAATTTCTGGGGATGGTAAGCTTCTCGTGCTAGACTATTACAAAGAAACCTGCCCTTTTGCAGAAGAGATTGTTAGAAATAATGTAGAGCTTGCTGTTTTTGAAAATCCTCGAATGGCTGCTAGTCTACTTCGATTGCATTTTCATGATTGTTTTGTAATGGTCAGGCCTCTTTACTAATTAATCTCTTATTTGATATATTAGATGATGATGATAATGGTAATTAATTAAAGAATTAATATATAAATATATATATAGGGGTGTGATGGATCAGTGCTTCTAGATAGCAATGGGGAGATGGTGAGTGAGAAGGAAGCAGGACCTAACATAAACTCTTTGCATGGATTTGAAGTGATTGATAAGATAAAGTACGAATTGGAAGAAGCATGCCCACTTACAGTCTCTTGTGCCGATATTCTTGCCATGGCTGCTCGTGATGCTGTTGCTTCTGTATGTATATATGCATTATTCATCATATTCATATGTTTCTAAGATTATCTCCACAGTTTTTCTTTTTTAACATTTTGCATAATTAATTTCTTGTCCCATCAACTACCTATATGTGTGTGCGTGTATATATTGACAATACTCACTATTCATTTATTTTTTTAACAAGTTTTTTTTTGGAATTTTTATATAATTTTAAATACTTAAAATTATTAAAAATAATTGGTAACTAAATTTTAGAGTAATTAATGGGGTATTTAAAATGAATAAGTTACCTTTTTTAATTTTACATATAGTAAGTTGATTTGAATAAATTAATTTTTTAATTTTACATATAGTAACTTGATTTGAATAAATTAAGTACAAAAATAAAAATAAAACTATAAGAGAAATAAATAAAAAAAGTAAGATAGGATAATATTTCTGAAACATTTTAATTGTTTTCATTTTTCATATTTTGTCATATCTATCTTTTTCTTATCATTGAGATTTGTGATTTTTTGAAAGAATAACACAACACACAAATAACTAGATATATCTCACAATAAAATCATGATAATTTTATTATGGCATACTAATCAATATATTCTCTGAAAATACACATAATTTTTTTTTGGAATGTGGAGACAAAGCCCCTATCTAGATTCCCTTACAGACTTGGATTAGGCTAATATTAATACATATTTACCAGTAAGTAAAATTTATGTTAATATAATATTTATTAGTAAAAGAATTACTAAAAGCTTAGTAATTTATAATAGAATATAAAATTATAAAATTTAATATTTATTTTTATTAATATAAATATAATTATATTGTTATTTTTTATAAAAAAATATTTTTAATTTTTGTATTTTTACTCTCAAAAGATAGAAAAAATAAATGAAAAATGAAAACTGAAATAAGCTACAAATGAAGCTTAGTTAAATTGAATTTCAACTCAAGTTCAATTTATATGATACATAAGCTGAATCTAGTTTAAACTTAGCTTGAACTCGGTTTGAGTCTAAGTTCGAACTCAACTATTTTATAATAAATTAAATTTAAACTTTTCAAAGTTCGACTTAGCTCAATAACAACTCTAACATTATGTATAAAAATTCAACATACTAAAATTTGTGTATTTAAAATATCTGGTGATCCTCTGCCCTCTCCTGTTGTTCTGCCTATATATATATATATATATATATGTGTGTGTGTGTGAAAACTTTTTTAATATTTAAAAGTTCGTCAGAATAAATAAATCACAAATATTTGAATTTCAAATAGAATTCATTTACAAATGAATTTTAATGTTTGAAAAAAAATTACTACCTAAAATATAAAGTTGAATTGAATTTTAAATTTTTATATTTAAAATAAATCCATTAATTTTTTATTTTTATTTCTTAACATATCCTTACTATAATAACTATAATTAGAAAAAATAAATAACTAAAAATCAATATGTTTTATATTTATGAGTAATATTTAATTTATAAAAAAAATTGTCATAGAAAGAGAGTTAATAAGAGTACGGAAAAAAATAAGTTAATAAATATATTAAATCTTTATTACATTAATATTTAATATTAATTATTAAAAATATTTGATAAATATATATCATATTAAAGTAAGGGGGTAATCTTAAAATATATAACTCATTCTTTTTAACTTTTATTAAATAGAAAATATGTGTATTCATTTAGAAAGGAGGAAGCATTTTCTTAGTTTTGTGGAACTTATTTAAATATTATATTTATACGATAGAATTTGATTCAGTGATATTCAATTTTATAAAATTAAATTAGTAGAGTTGATGTGAATATTTTGAATATCCCAAACATAAAATTTTGAGTAAACTACACTCATTATTTCTAAAGAATATAATAATTCAATTTATTATTCTTATATTTTTATTTTTATACTCGTCCTATCTCAAATTTTCACTTTTATAATAGAAAAATATCTCGCTTAATTTTTCATCATCGCCGTCAACAGTAAGCTAATATGGCATATTGATATAGCGCCACATCAATATCACATCAACATATATATATATATATTTTGATATGACATCTTACATAAGATCACACGTTGATGTGGCATCATATCAGTATGCCACGCTGGCTCTCTTAATAGTATTGTAGTAGAAATAAGATAAATTATATCAATCATGCCTAAAAAAAAATAATAATGCACTTTATCATCCTTTAAAAATATACTCATATATTTTGTCGTCCCTCAAGTTTCGTTTGTAATGAAAATTGAAATAAATAAATATTATTATTTAAACATATATTCAATTAAGTAAATTATTGTTATTAAAATAAATAATATATATATAATTTATTGATATTAAAATTAATTAATTTACAATAAATATATATTATTTCTTTAAAATAAATAAATAAATTTAATTCAATTAAGTTTTATAAAGCTTATATGTTGTTTATCAAAATAAAAATTAATTAAAAATAAACTAAAAGTTAGTGATTAAATAATAAATAAAATAAAAATTAGTAACAGTTTCTAGCGCACTATAATACTTATATTACATAAAAAAAATGTCAAATGGAGTATATTTGAGATTTTTGTAGTGTGTTTAACCACTTCCTCAACTTAAATAAGAACATTTTAAATTTACAATATTATAATTTTATTAAATAAAATAAATTCTTATAAAATCTAATAACCATTTTGGAATAATTTCAATTCTTTCAGAACAACTCTTTTTTAATTTATTTTTTCTATTTGTTAGATGAAAGAGATAATTTCTTGCATGAAAATAAATTACATGGTTAATATTAAACAAAATATAAAATTTTGTAAACTATAAATCATGTTCTTGAATCCAACTCGGATGATCATCTTCACAGGTTGGAAAATAACCATATGAATGGAGCAATACTCTTTTTTAAAAAAAGAAAAAACTGAATACTATTGGTTGACTCTATACATTTACAAGTATAAGAATAAAAATAAAAAAAAAAAAAAAAACTGGTTAACATAAAATTTTTCAACAAAATTTGAGTTAGCAAAAAAGACAGTAGGATTAAGATGCATGTAAGTATTCTCATTTTAATATTAATTTTTAATAGTTTTAAATGATTAAAAAATATATTTTATGTATATATGAACACGTTGATGTTGATAATTTAATGAAAGAGAGGAGGTCCAAGATGGGAAGTTTGGCTAGGAAGGAAGGACTCCTTGAAAGCTAGCTTTGATGGAGCCAATCTGTTCATACCTTCTCCAAATTCCTCTTTGGAGACCCTCATTTCCAATTTTCAACATCAAGGCCTTGAAGTTGGAGACTTGGTTGCTTTATCAGGTAACTTAAATTACATTGTCAATTAAAACAAATCTAACTGTATATAAATATTTCTCTTTAAACATCACAATAAATAAATCTAATTAACAGCTTTGACTTTTTTTTTTTTAGTTTAATGACACTTTAATTATATAAAATGGTCATTTTATAAAACAAAATGGTTTATCAAACTGCAGGTAGTCACACAATGGGCAAGGCAAGATGCTTAAGCTTTAGGCAAAGAGTATATGAAGTGAGTCCAGAACAAAGTTATGATAAGTACAAGAGATACACAACATTTAGAAGAATCCTACGGTCCATGTGCCCAAGATCAGGAAGAGACAATGAATTAGCACCGCTCGATTATAATACTCCAGCTAGGTTTGACAATCGTTATTATCTTAACATTCTTCAAGGCAGAGGCCTATTAGGGTCTGATAATGTTTTGGTCACAGAAGATAATGAAGGAGAAATACTAAAACAAGTTTGGGCTTATGCATCTAATCAACACCTTTTCTTTGAATCCTATGTAAATTCTATGGTTAAGATGGGAAATATAAATGTACTCACAGGATATGAAGGTGAAATTAGGCAAAATTGTAGATTTGTCAATGCCTGAGAAATTTCATTTTTAGAATTTATTATTTGTCTTTTCTCTCCCATCATTTCAGTTCTCTGAAATAATATGTATGTTATTTGAAATTATCATGATATTATATATACAGTAAAAAATTATACTAAAATTTAAAAAGTATAATAAATAATATATATTAATTAAAATAAAATAAATTTGATATTTTTATATATACTTTTTAAGCTATTAAATTTACACAAATAAATTATGTAAAAACATATAGCAGATTAGTCTTATCAGACGGAAATTACCTTAAAATTTTAACCACAATTTGTGAATCCAACATTTAATTAAAGTAGAAAATACAAAAGCAACTGTTTTTTTTTAAAAAAAATATTTTCCGACCTATAACAATTTAAGTTGTGATCTGATCCGAATGATTAATAGTAATTTGATCTAAAAATTTTTTAGATTATTTTAGCTTTTAATCGAATTCCGGTCAAGTTTTAATCCTCTTTTTTGAACTAATTCTAGCATTTTATCATCTCTTAAGTATAGTTAATCTAATAGCACAAATTAATTGTGAGTTACTGTAATATTAAATGTTCAATTTTATATTAAATTTATCTGTATTTTTTTTTTTTGTGAAAATTTAACCTTTTGGATAAATTCTTAGTTCTGCCACCGCCAGATATTACATATGTGAGTGATTGACCACTTTAATTTTTTGTTTAAATATTATTATATTTTTTCCCTCTTTAAATTTAAATTCTAGCTTTGCCTCCTTATAGTAGCAAGACCTAATAAGAGAATAGTATAATAGAGATACTAGCATAATAAAACTGACAAATATTACACATACTGTAACATAAAGGGACATGATGAGAGATAGGGTTGTTTCAAACTGATAAGGTATCTAGATTGGTATTTTGATTCAAGAAAATAACAAGGAAGGGATTAGATTAAGTTTTATACTCAAGTAGAGCAGAGTGTAGAGAAAATGAACCATGTTGCATATTAGTCTAAGTAGAATGGTTGGACAACAACCATCACTTTTGTTGTTGAGAAGAAAGTTCAAAAATACCTCAAGGGTAAAGGGAAAGCTAACTTTGATACTGTGAATTTTGCAAGCTATGTAGGTGTAACTTATGCACTCACATTTGAATTTGCTGATTGTAGTGTTAATAGTTTTTGGATTATATATTTAGGCGCTATAAACTATATGAGTTTTATAACCACACACATGACACATCTTACTAGGCTCAAACTTTCTTGAATTGTGCACTTACTTGATAAAACATATATCACTATCCACCAAGTATAAACTGGTACTTTATATTCAAAACTCATTCTTCATAAATTTTTGCTTGTACCCACTTTAAAATATAATCTCCTTTCTTTTAGTCAATTCAAAAGAGACTAGAATGTTAGAGCCAGCTTTTACATGACACATTGCTTGTTTCAAGACTATTTGAGTAAAGAGATCATAGTTGTTGGGAAGCATCATGCTAGACTATATATTCTTAATTGTTATAGTTTTCTTGTAAAGACAATAAAGAAATAAAGGATTTGTTCTCATTAATGTTGTAGAGATAGATCATTCAATATCCTATATAAATAATTTTTTGAATAAAGATGTTGTTTCTATACTTTATGATTTGTTGCATAAAAGATTGGGCCACATATCGTTTCAAAAAATCCAACATTTGTCTCTGTCCATTAACATGAAAACTGAATAGCCTCAACTCTATGATGGATGTCCTTTATCCAAATGACATAGATTACCATTTGGTAATAGTGTTAGCAACACTACATAAAACTTTTGAATTGGTGTATGATAATCTTAATTTGGAGCCTTATAAATAGCCTTTTTTGTCTAGGGCTCACTATTTTCTAACCTTAGTTGATGACTTTAGGAGAGTTACTTAGACTTTTTTGATGAAACATAAAATTGAAACCTTTACTTACCTTCAACATTTTATCTTAATCTAAAAAAAGGTGAAATTGGCGACAAATTTTAGCGATAGATTAATTCGTCACCAATTTGTGACATATTAGTGACAAATTAATGATGAAAAAAATAGTAACTGATATTAGAAATTTTGTCATAAATTTTGCAGCAAAAACTTATGTGGTAGATTTGTGAAATGTTTAGACTAATTCAGTAAAAGAAAGAAAAAATATTTTAAGCAGAAATGAAAACAATACGCAAAGATCCATCAACATTTTCTGTAACATCCATAAATTTTAAATATCTTTAAATAATTAATTTGGAGGGTAGTTGGTATGTTGCAAGAGAGAAATATAATATACATAATGTACACAAGATATTTATATACTTGATGTATGCATTACATATATATTATATATACTTATACATAAAATATATATAACATATATATATAATATAAATATATATATATATATATATTTTTGTATAATTATGGATGGGAAGATAATAAATGTATAGATAAATAGAGAAAAGAAAGCCAAAAGAAGGAAGAAATGTGTTGTTGTTATTAAAAGTAAAATAAATAATTAATTAAATAATTAATTATATTAATATATATGAATAGAAATGAAGAAGACATAAAAGAATAGTATTTTCTTCTTCTTTGAATAGTCATGGCCGAAATTCATATGGATAGAGAGAGAAAGTGCATGATTGTTTTCAAATACTTTAAATTACAAAGAAAATTCAAAGGTTTCAAGTGGGTTTTGAAGAAAAATCAAGATTCAAGTAAGTAGTTCTTCCTTAAGCTTTGGTTTTCTTTAATTTTATGATTATGTTTGAAATAGTTAGAGAGAGAAAGTATATTTAAATTGTTAAAATCAGTAGTAATGAAGTTAAAATGATTAATACATGATGATTTGTTAGTTGATTGGTTGAAATAGACATAATTGATGAATATAGGATTATGGGATGAATATGTGAAGATTAGGATTTCAATATGGTTGTCTATAATTCTTGTAATGGGAGGATTTAATGTTATTTTAATGTGTATATTGTAATTTTATGGTTGAAATTTGGATATGGATAAGTTGGCATGAAGTTAGAGTTATAAATATGTTATGTGAAATTTGAGTTTTTGTAGGAAATTTCAATAATAGCTAAAATGGTTTGTAATGATGTTATATTGATATATAAATGATGATTCAATGGTAAAATGATGGAAATAAATTTAAAATGTTGAAGTTTAAATAAGGTAGTAAGTGAGGGAAAGTAAGGTTTTGGAGCAATTTTGGGTAAAATGAATATAATTGATGTTTTGTTGTGTAAAATGGCTTTGAATGTGTTGTTAATGGAATATGTTTACTTAAAAGTGGTTTAGGCTTGAGTAAGGTGGAATGGTAAAATCAAAGAGAGGAGGGCGTTAGAGAAGTAAAGTTTGGATGGTGAAATTAGTGATGGAATTATCATCTTCAAGGTTGGTGCATATTTCCAAATCTTATATTTATATTAAATATAAGTGGCCATTATGTATGTATAATGCTATTTTAAAATATGGATATGCACAAAATCAATGCATTGTGACATAATTATGTGTTGAGTGTCACATTGGATAATAGTCCAATGTAGATTGATGTTTGTGTATGATATATGTGAGGTATATTTATGTTATGTGATATGATATACAATATTGACATATTTGTGACTTGTGATGAATTGTAGAATATGAGTCAAATTATGAATGTGACTTATGGATTTGTAAATTTCATGAGATAAAAATATAATGAGGAAAAATAATGAAAATTGATAAGATATGAGAAATGTGAAAAAAAAAATATGTGGAGTGAGGCACATTATGAATATGACTCAAGAATATGTAGTGTGGTATGATGTAGTGTGTATTATGTGTATGCCTTGCACAATATTATATTCCAGAATATCGAAAATGGTACTCTACTGAAGAAGCGGCCTTCGGGTGAATTATGTGACACTTGCCTCCGGTGTCAAGAGAGAGCAGTCTTCAGGTGATTTATGTGACACTTGTCATCGGTGTCGATAGAAGCGGCCTACGGGTGATTATATGACACTAGCCTCAGTTTTCATATGGGTGGCCTTCTGGTGATTTATGTGACACTTGCCCCGGTGTCAAGATGGATTAAATTAACATTTCTGGAACTTAGGTATTGTGCAGAAACTGGTTGGGCCCAACATGTGAATGTGTGTGTGAATATGTGTATGTTGTCGTAGTCTATTGTATTTCTATGCTTTATAAAATCATAAAAATTATTGAGGGTCACATTTACAGTTGTTTAAATATATAGTGGATTGTGAAGTAGCATAATGTGTTAGATACCATCAAAGTATATTTGAGGCTAATATGGCAATTGTGATATGTTGGTGTGTGTTATAATTTTAAGAAGGTTTGTTTAAATAATGTATATTACATTATGAATTTAAATAATATGTTTTAAATATTCATTATTATCGAATTATATACCACTAAGCTTTTGGTCTTAGCACGGTTGAATGTATTGCGCAGGTAATAGAAGTGCAGAGCATGAGTTTCAGGATTATCTCTGAAGGTAAAGTTTTATCACGAGACCAGCATAATTAGTGTTTCATAGTGCATGGTATAAAAATGAATTTTGTTCAAGTACTTTATAGATATATATATATAATAATAAATTGTAAATATTTATACCTGATTATGGTATTATAGTTTGGTAAATGTAGTTAAATTATATTATAAATATATCTTTGTGAAATATTGGATGAGATTGAATGAAGTATTGGAGTTGTAAATTTGGGAAATATTGGGAGTGTTTATTTCTATACAGGGTAAGATTTTGATAAATTGAGATTTATTAGAATTACAGACAAAACTCTGGTGAATTTTTTTCAAATAATTTTCTTCTATAATTTTTAAATTATTTTTAAAATTTAAGAAAATGTTTCTAAATGTAATTATTATAGTATCCTTATGTTCTAGATATGTATTTTATATATACGGGATATACGTATTATATATATCTAGGATATAAGAGTATTACATTTTCTTATTTTTCTTGTAGTGCAAAGAGGCTGTCCTCATGATGAAATAAATGGAAAAAGAATGGACTAATTGACTTGGTTGAAAAATGTAATTAAGATACATGCAGTAGGACGTAAAAGAATCAGTGAAGATAATGAGAATTACCATTTGATGCTTATATAATTATGGTCAAATACATATGTAGCCCCTGAACTTTACTTGCTTAGTTAGTTTGCCCCCTTAAACTTTTAATTTAACCATATAAAGCTCCAAACTCATATGTTTCTTAACTTATAAATAAAAACTCACTAAATCATGTTAAGTCATGCTGAATTAATAATTTGACAAGAATTCATATTAATGAATATTGGTTACTTTACCCCTTTGTATTTATATATTTTATTTCTTACATCAATTTTAACCACATACTTAATTATACATGAAGTCATTTTAAAGAATATTTTCATTCTTTAAAGAATGCTCACATATATAATTCCATGCATAATCAATTAAATTACATGTTATAAAAATATGTACTAACCTCAAAACTTGCAAAATCAATGCAATTTCTCTTCTCCAGCCTTCACTTCCTCCAAAGCCCACCCTTCCTCAATTAGGCAATTTTATTCTTCCACTCTTAAATCATATTATAAATGAAAAATTAGCATTAATATCTCATTCTAACACATTTTAATCAATTAAATAACAATTACATCAATCCCACCAAAATTTCTCCAAGAAACCCTAATTTCACATAATCTTATCATAAACTTAAACTTCACCATAACCCACTCGTATCCAATAATCAACCTTTAAATCATAACATTTATTCTAAAAGAACATTAAGTCATCCCATTATAATAATTATAGACATCCATGTTAAAACCCTATTTGTTACATAATCATCCAACAATCCTAGTTTCATAATTTACGCTCATCTCAACATATCCTTCACCAAAACACCATATATCCATTATATTGACCCATTTACTATTAATTTTAACAATTAAAATAACTTTTTCTCTCTACTCTTACAATTACATCATCTTAAAATCAAGAAAACTAAAACTTAAAGTAAAGCATATTTACTTAAACTTTGATTAATCTTCAAAAACTCCTTAATTCCTTTTATTTCTCTTTAAGATTTGGTGTGGATGATGGAAAATGAATTCCTCTCTTCCTTGGCAATGGTAAACGTCTTCTTGAAGAAGATGATGATGATGGAATTTGTTTTTATTTTCTTCTTTATTTACTAACCATACATATATATATATATATATATATATTATAATAATATACCTAATTAATTTATTATTTATTAAAAATCCATACTTTCCACTACCACCAAATTTATTTTAATTTTTATTTTATTATTATTTATATTTATTTAATATTTAATATTTCTTCCTTACTTTCCAACCATATATAATTAATTAATTAATTAATTCTTTATTATTTTAATCTTTTAATCCCATCCATATATCTTATTTCTCTTTTTGACTTTTCTTTTCTCTTTATTATTATTATTATTATTATTATTATTATTATTATTATTATTATTATTATTATTATTAATGTCATCATGTTCCACCACCACATTTATACTTTATATATATATTATGTATATCTTTGGTATATGTATATATTATGTATAACTTAGGTATATATCATGTATATAATATGTATATATTTTATATATATCACGTGTATATCTTATATTTCTCTCTTTCAATATACTAGCTATCCTCCAAATTAATTATTTAACATTATTTAAAATTCACGGGTATTACATAATTTAACTCTTTCCAAAACCATAAATTTTTCATAACCCTAAATCAATACTTTAATGATTCACAAGTTTCTTTAAGCATAATTTTAAGTTACAAACCATCCAAACACACTTAAACTCATTCACAAATTAGTCCATAATCAATTTCTTCCTCTTTTAGTTCCTTATTCAATTCTTTTCTCAAATAGTTCAATTAATCAATTCCGTTACAAATAATTCACTTATTAGAAACTATCAATCTTTCATAAAGAATTAAAATCAGTAAAATCTAATTAATAACAAATTATTAAACATATAAGCACTAACCTCTTTCAAGAACCTTTATCCACCCTCTTTTCTCCATTTTCCTTGATTCTTTAATTATTTCCTTGAAAAATTATATATATATTAATTAAATCCATCAAAACCTTAAATTAATTATAAGAATTCCATGGCTTTTCATCTAGGAAGTGAAAGAAGAAGAAAGAAAGGAAAAGAAGAAAAGAAGATGATGGGGATGGCGAGGGTTATGGGTTAGATAAGGAAAAAGAAGAAATTAATATTCAATTTGGCTTCTTGCTTTTTTTTAGTATTTAGGGTTTTTATCTCATGTGATGCGCATAACTTTTCTTCGTTATACTCACTTTCTTTAATTATATTTTAATTAAATTTTTAATTTTATAAAGTTATACAAATAATTACTTTAATTATTTTAAAGCCTCATTATTCATATTGCATATCTCAATTATAGTAGAGTTTGATTGTAGGGCCACATGAGCATTTTCACAATTTTCCTTCCTCCGTAAAATCTTTTTTGAAAATACCGACTATATCCATATCTGAATTTAATTTTTCACTTATTAAGGCTTAATAAACTTTATTTTTACCAATTATAAATACTTAAATCACACATAATATCACAAATCAGTCCGATATGTACAGATATACACATTTAATATAAAAAATAGTTATTTAAAATTTTCAGATATTATATTTGATGTCTATACGGCCCATGTGGTTTCTGAACCAAAACTATGCCTACTAGCACCCCAGCTAGCATATGGCGTAAATGAGCCTAGTCAGACTTATGTTATAGTAGGTAGTGTGAGTGGGTTGAATGAGGTGGAGTCCATTTTAAAGACACATATGAGACAAACTAGGGCAACCAACAGTGAAGGGATTAGCAAATTAAATACTTCAGCCAAACCTCCATTTGTAAAAGGTAGTTTCTTTGGTATTTAAGGCTGAGAGGGAGGCAGAAATAGCTAGAGAGGCATAAATAGTTAGATAGAATTTAGGTACTGAGGCTGAGAGAGAGGCATATATAGTTGGACAGAATTTAGGTACTAATGTGGATAGAGATGTCCAAAAGGCTGAGAATGTTCAACCTCATTTTTTATAAGGCAGACTCAATTGTAAATGGCAGTTCCTCTAAAGATTTAGATTATGGATTTAAGGGTGATAATGTTTTATAGAGTTCAACTAAAAGTATGGGCTATTTTGAAGATGATGATGCTTATGGAGAGAAAGATGTGTTAAGGGATTTGTAGTGATAATGATGAAGAGCTTAGGGTTGTTAGGGAGACAACAAGGAATCAAAGGAGAGCAGAACAAAGAAAGAGAGGACTAATAATACTGCACAACTTGGAGAGGTTGGTAATGATCTAGGTTTTGAGGATTTAGCGAGGGAAACAAAAGGTATGAAGGCAAGATAAGAAGAGATAAACCATTTTACAGGAGTTCAAACCTAGATTGTTGTAAGAGTGATTTAGAAGTTGATGAGGAGGATATATCAATTAGAAGATAAATTAGGAGATTGCATTATGATCCTAACTCCATGGTTTCAGTTAGGTATGATCGTTGAGAGTGCGGAATAGTTTAGAAAATTTGTATCTTACTATGGCATTAAAAGGGGGTCCAATTGATTCTTAGGCCAAGAACCACATAGAGTAAGGGTTAGGTGTGCATATGAGGATTATAAGACAACATGCACAAAGTATGAGATAAATGCAACAATTTGCTACCTAAGATAGTGGAATTCAAAGGCCATTATGTCTTTTAATTTTGTCAGCTTAAATTATAATCAAATTATGTTCTTTTTCAAGACTTCAAAACATATT
Organism: Garcia nutans; assembly: GCA_947685225.1. Lineage (NCBI taxonomy): Eukaryota > Viridiplantae > Streptophyta > Magnoliopsida > Malpighiales > Euphorbiaceae > Garcia > Garcia nutans. The sequence goes on along the minus strand of CANTUV010000033.1, from coordinate 37,279,086 downwards.
TTAAGTAGTTGGTATTGTTAATGTTAAGTTTTTTAAGCATTTTTAATTGCCTTGAGTTTTTCCACACTTAGACTAATTTGATGTATGAACTCAGGTTATGAAAAATAAGTCATGTATGGACAAGGGTGAATCCTATTGGAATGGAACAAATCTTTTGAATGTTACTTTCAATTTCTATTGATATTAAATGAATGATAGATCACTTGTGTTACATTTTCTATTTACTCACCACCATCACACTTCACATCAATTGCTACATTTTCATTTTGCATTACTAAAAATTGTTGTTGAAGCATTAGGCATATTTTCATCAGCAGCAGTTGCTAAGAAATACCACCAGCATTATGCCACCACCGACATTATGCATACTCTCATTAGCAGTATCTGAGCATTATGCATTTTCTTTCCAAATCAAAACTTGAAGTTACAAAACCAAAACCATATCTCACTGTAAATATTTCCTTTGAATACTCTTAACAGTAGTGGCTACTACTATTACTTGTTAGTCCCAATAGCAAGCAATTACACTAATGATACCAAAACCAACACTCACAATATATGTGTTTCAACAAACCAAACATAACTAGCAACTTAAAACCAACTATATACTTAAACTAATTCAAAACTAAAAACCAACCACATTCATTCACATTATAGCAATGTAAAGCCAAAAAAATTATCAAACACATTTAATTAAACCAACATCATAATCACAAAAAAGGATTAACTCCAAGCAACAAAATATATTAAGGCAAACAAAAATTTCATTTCTCATTCAAAGGATTCAATTTGTTACATCTGTGAGCTATTCAAAAGCCATATCCTTAAATATGAACAAAAATATTTCCCTATTCTCTACAAACCTTATCAAGGAAAAAAGACATTAGGGATCCATAATCACCATTTCCTAAAACTAACTAGAAAAGGAGCAGCCAAGTGAACCCTAATACAATAAATAGATTAATTATCCAATACTTCATTCTTGTTTGCCTATACTCCTCGAACTTTTTCACCCTTCTTAGCAAAGCCATAATCATATGCTTCAAATGCTCAAGTGTAAAAGGATCAAACCACAAAAAGCAGTTATAGGCGCCTTTCTCTTGTGACAAAATCAAATTGACAAAACACAAATTTTACCCCAAATTATCAAACAAAATCGTACAAATTTTTGAAAAATCAAATTGACAAAACAAAAAAATTCTAACCATTATACTTACGACATAGTTTTTGCATCCAAAAAACCTTCTCCCAAGGTTTAATGGCATCCATGACTACTTGAGAACACATTTTAAATCTCATTGGCAATAGGTGAAATCAAAATTCATTAACTCCTTATCCATTTATAAGTGACAAAGCAAAGAAGAGCAAACAAATTATGCAGAAAACAACTCAGATTAGATAGAAAAGTTGAAGAACTAGATAAATTTTATCAATTTTAACCTAACTCTTTGTATTAATAGGGAGACTTTTGTAGTCATTGTATTAACAAGTGAGAGAAGATCGATTAAGAAGTTCAGAGATGTAACGGAAAAAAAAAAAAACAACTCACGCACATTTAGTACACGCTTATTGCACACACAATCAACAGATGATCCAAGTCCTTATTAATACTATTTTTTGAGTATATAGATATTTGATACGATACTCAGAAAGTACATAGTGCTAATAAATTCTTTCTTACAAGTATATGAGTGTATTTATGTATTAAGCCAAATTTGCATTTAAAACATAATTTATGTATACTATTAATATATATAAATATCTTTTTAAAAAAAGATAAAAAAAATTGAGTTCTAGTTTTAAGAATAAAAATATTATCCTAATTAAATTACAAAATTATTTTTGAATCTAATTAGATAAAAATTAAAAAAGATAATTAATTAAAATTTCTTTTATTATAAAAAAATCTTGGTGCTTTTATTATTAAATTTTTTATTTAACGATTAACCATAAAAATATTTTCTTAATAAAAATAAATTTAGGAGATTATGTACTTTATTTTTTGAAAAGAAGAAAACAACTTGATAATTATATGCCTTTAAGAGCTAAACAGTAATATAAAAAGGAGTTTGGTCTTTGCTTTGTTGGAGGTAAAGCAATAGCTGCTGCCATCACGTGTTTCCATGTCTATGAAATCCTTACCGACATTTTGTTTCGTTGATATATATTTATATATAATTCTTGCCAGAAAGATTCGTTCTAATTTCACATCATATTCTATTTTTTTAACATGTTATATGAAATTTATATTCATTAATATACTCTTAACTATTTATAATAAATTATATTATATGATTCTGTTTCATGCATCCAAACGCAATGTTTTGGATGATATTATTATTAAATATAGCAATATGAGAAATTAGAAAAAGCCAAAGTCAAAATGTTTTTTTGCCCCTCAGGAAATGATAATTTCCCGTGTTTTTATAGTCTTAAAAAATAGTATGGGCCTATTGGGTTTGAAGTATCAATTATAAAATATAAAACTGACCCATGAGATCAAAGTTTATATAATGATAAAAGAAATTGATGATTCAAATTAAGTGGCAATTGATTATGACATTATGACTATGATCGATGACTATAAATCTAATTAAGTTACTCTTTTTTTCAGAAAAAAACCTTAATACATATTATACTTTTTTTAATTTTCTTTTTAACAACGTTATTATTTTACATACATGAAAATCTCCCAATTTATTTTTCTCTATAATGTGCAATATTTAAAAAAATGAATTGAAAAATTAGATTAATCTCCACTCACATTCAAGTAAAATAAATAACAATAATTTTTTATTTTTTTAATATAAAATTAATGAAGAAGTAGGACTTTTTCTTTTTCTTTTTCTTTTTTTTTTGCAGCCAAGTAGGACTTTTTCAAAATAATTAAGAAAATAAGTTTTATAAAACCTCTTTTTTTCTTTTAACTCTTTTCTTTGTTTGTTTAAAAAGCTAAATTTATCGTTTGTATTAAATTATAACTTAAAAATACTAGAATTAAGAATGATATTATTTCTTGCAAATAAAATAATATAAAAAGAAGAAAATAATATTATGAGATTATGAGTTTAAAAAAAAAGAGTTACTGATTGCATAGGAAATTCCAGTGTATATAAGATGCCAAAGAAGAGAGGAACTATATATGATATAATATTTATCTGTCGTAGAGAAATGAGAAATGAGTTGGGTGAAGGACTTGGGGGGTTCTTTACCGGTTGAAAATGTTCAAGAACTTGCTTCCAAGAAGTTTCAGGACATACCGCATAGATATATCCGGCCTGAGCTAGAATCCGACGAAGTTTCCGTCGATGAATATCTTCAAATTCCGGTGATTGATATGAGCAAGCTTGTGGGTGACCAATTAAGCCATGGCGATGAATTGGCCAAGCTTCATAAGGCGTGTGAAGAATGGGGTTTTTTTCAGGTAATCCAATAATCGAATATTTATATATATCTTATAGTATTATAGATAGAAATTTTCATATTTAATTACTACACTCTTCTTTAATTTTACATTAATTTCACTTTTTAAGGATTCAAACTCATCATCTTATAATTTTAGAAACAATTTCAGGGTTGCCAAATAAAATCTCATTGATTTCATTAAAATATTTTGCATAAAAGTAAATATTTTTTTTATAATGTTTTTATAAAGAAGTTTTAATTTGTGAATGAATGGAATGAAGTTGAGAAATCATGGAGTAGCAGAAGAAATAATAGAGAAAATGAAGAAGGAGATGGAAGAGTTCTTTAAGCAACCATTAGAAAAGAAGATGATTTGCGGACAGCAACCAAATAATATAGAAGGATATGGACAAGCCTTTGTTGTGTCTGAAGAGCAAAAGCTTGATTGGGGTGATATGTTTTACCTTGTTGCCCAGCCTTCCTCTATCAGAAATATCACACTTTGGTCTAACATGCCCACTTCTTTCAGGTAAATCATATGTGATGAATATTATATTTATTTCTTTTTAATTTAAAAGTATTAGAGCTATTTTCCAAACTTTAAAAATTATAAACTTAAATTATGAATCGTAATTAAATTTAAAAAATAAGTTTATAAATAAATTATTTCTTGAAACTCCTGCCTTTTTTTAATATTATATTAGGAGATGAGGAATCGATCTTGAGTCAAAAATCTAGAGATAAATATAAACTTTGCTGCTAGGGTATATTTCAGTGCGCTCTTGAAATCTCTACTAAGTAGTATAACTTTTTTAAATGAATTAGCAATTATTTTTTTTAAAAGTCCCCTAATGCATTCTAAAAATTGGAAAAAAATATATATTGTAGTTAAAAACTCAAAATTTTTGTTGAGTTGGTGAAAATTAATTAAATAAGTTTTAAAGTCTTAAACAATTAGTTAGTCCATTTATTAATCTTAAACTCATTTATTAATAATTTCAAAATTTTTAGTATTAGTTAAAAGATAAGTCCCATCTATATAAATTTAAAAAAAAAATAAGATAATACAAAAGGAATCTAAAAGTTTATTTTATTATCAACTAAAATTTTAAAGTAGCAATTAAAAAAAACAGATTTGAAACATATTGCTTTAAAAAAAAAACCATCAAACGAATGTTATATAATAAAATAAAGAATAGTTTTCTTCTCAATTAATTACTCACTCACATTGAAGAGGATATTGCAACACACTTTGAAATAGAAATTTAAAAAATACAATTTAGAATATTTAATTTTATTATAAATAAATAGTCATAATTTTATTTTATTCTAATTGAAAAATATATAGATAAATTTTAATTATATATGGTAATTAAAAATGTGTATATATAATAAAATATAAAACATATTTATGTCACATGTGTAAAGAATAACATTTTGATTCATATTTGTTATTAGTTATATATAGCAACATATTTCAGCAGTGGTAGGTAAAATTTAGTTAACCGACTAAAAATTTAATTTGGTTAATCAAATTTAGAATAATTTTGTCTATTCGATCGAAGAAGTTACAAAAAATTAGTTTTTGATTCGGTTAATGGTTAATCGATTCGATCGGTTAACCGTTAACCGAATCTTTTTTTTAAAAAAATTATTTATTTAATTTATTTAATTATATTAATTTTTTACTATAAATATAAACTTTTATTACAAAATAATTTTTTTTAGTTTTTTAATAAGTTTTATTTAGTTATTTAATAATATTACTTTTTGTTTTTATAAATAATTTTTTATTATAAAATAAAAAAATTGATTGGTTCAGTCAATTAATCAAATCGACTAAAATAGAAATTCGGTCTGTTCGGTTAAATTTTTTTTAAAAAAATTTTCATTCGGTTAACTTATCGGTTCGGTCGATTAATTAACCGAACCGACTAATATACACCCCTATATTTTAGACAAATTTAATTATTTTCGATCATGAAGTGCAGTAGTAATCTAAAATAAATTTAGAAGAGTTTTTAAAATAAAAATGAAACCAATGTGAGAACTTATTGTCCCTTAAGCAATATCTCGAGCTCGAGTCTTATAAATGATAAAAATTTTGCGGGAAGAATCGCCTTCTTCCGGATTTGACAGTGATCAAATTTGAATTAATCATGCAATATTTCGGATACCGAATATGTAACAAAAATAAAAAATAAAAATGAATATTTTAAACACTAGACATTTTAATTAGAAATTATAGGTTCTTCTGTTCTTGATGAATGGTGCTATTTTTTCTATTATTCCTTCTGTTCCTAAATGGCAATTTTTTTTTTCCCATAAAAGTCTGTTTAAATTTCTTTTAATCAGTTTACCTTGAGCCTCCAATTAATCACACAAAACGATAATACTTCGTTCTTTAACAAAATGTAAGAAAGGGAAAGAGAGAAAGAGAGAAAGAGGCGTCAGATGCGATCTCTTTGTTGACCTTTTGATGAATTTTACCTGTTTTCTAAATTTTTTTTTTCAATTAAACTCTATAACTTTTCAATTTAACCCAAATATTAAAAATTAAATGTTTTCATGGTAATATAAAAGGCAAATAGGTTATTTCATATTTTTTATTGGTAGAGATGGCAAAAAGAGAATGGTGAAATAGATTCAACTCATATCACTTTATATTTCTACCATTTCGTACATAAACGTTCATATTACACTCTTTCAACATCAAGATTAATCTGATACATATATTTAACAGTTAACACCTGGCAAAAGATGAGATATGTGAAAGTAACTCATGCATTTTTCATTTGGTGACTGTACTTGTAACAGAGAAACGTTGGAGAAGTACTCATCAGAGCTTCAAATAATTGCAATGCGCTTGCTGAGGTTAATAGAAAGGAACTTGGGCCTTGAGCAGGAGAAGCTTGCAAGAATGTTTGAAGATGGGAGACAAAGCATAAGAATGAACTATTATCCACCATGTTTACAAGCAGACAAGGTCATGGGCCTCACTAAACATTCTGATGGAACTGGATTAACCTTGTTAATTCAAGCAAATGAAGTTCAAGGTTTGCAAATCAACAAAGATGGTAAATGGATATCCATCAAGCCCATCCCAGGTGCATTCATTGTCAATATTGGTGATATTCTTGAGGTAATTAACAAATATCAATGCTCTATATTAAATATAAAGTAAATTTAAAAAAAAAAGTCATAAACCCACAAAAATTATAAGATTTTTGTGGGTTTCGACTTTCAATGTAATATAAAAAATAGAAAATTGATAATATACATTTTTGAAGCAGATAATGAGCAATGGGGCATATAAGAGCATAGAGCATAGAGCTGTTGTGAAAGAAGAAAAAGAAAGACTTTCAATTGCAGCATTTCACAGTCCAAATTTGAAGGCAATGATAGGACCTTTGGAAGATCTCATTAAGGACAAAAGACCAAATTATAAGACCATAACGAATGAGAAATTTCTAAGGCTTGTTAGGGCCAATAAACTTGATGGTAAAAGCTTTGTGGATAGTCTGAAACTACACCACTGAAATTTTATGCAAAGCAAGTAAATAAAAGAAATTGGCCAACCTTATTTGATATATGCTCATAAAAACTTTCTAAAATGAATTTGCATTTTAGATTGAAGGATAAATTAATTTAGCATTAGTAATATAGGGGTTTGGCGCATGAAATTGCTATATTCATCTCCTTTTTTTATTTTTTTAAAAGTGAATTTTGCTATGTATTTTTTTCCTTTTTTTTTCGTGTTTGATTCGTAAGTTTATTTTTATATATATTGAAACTATAAACTATATTATGTTAGATTATTTTAATAATCCATAATGTGGCCCATGTAATTACTTGACGAAATTTAATTAAAGACGACCGATTCTAATTAAAGTTAGCCCGAGATGATGGTTATTGGGTCTAAAGGTTAAGAACCGGTTTGGGTTTAAATACCCTTCTCTCTAATTATTAAATAAAAATAATAAAGAAATAGAATTAATAGGATAACTGTTTAAAGGTACGTACGGTTATTTTTATTTTTTCTAAGAGAACAGATTCTCTGACCATTGAGAGAAAACCTAAGGAAACATATTAGAGGGAAGAAAACTATTGAATGCAGAACGCAGTTTTCTACGGAACAGGAAAAGCCATGGATCAAGGTACGCTTCCGATTTATTTACTTTTATCAAACATTGACTAGAACTGAAGATCCATTATAGTATTTATGCTTACAATTGGTATCAGAGCAATGTTTTGTTCTAGTTTTGTTTGATTAATTTTGCACCTGATTTGATTAGTGGTGATTAATTTTGTTTTGGATCAAGTTAATATTATAGAAATCGAGAATTGCTTGTTACTGTTTCGAAAAGTTTAGAAACAGATTTAAGTGCATAACTAAATAATTTGTTTGCTGCCGTTTCGGAAAGTTTAGAAATGGATTTAAGCGTAGAAAGTATGTTGGTTTAATTGAATGACATAGTATTGTTTGTTTTTTTAGTTAATCCGAACAGAATTCTCAATCAAATTGTTTTCTTCTTGAAACTTTGAAATCACTTTTAGTCCATGAATGGACTGGGACCACGTTCCAATCACAGTAGGCTTTTACAATATGAAAGTTTGTCCATATGTGATTTTGTCTTGTATTATAACCATTTCAATGTCATTATTATATCATGATTTAAATATAAATGGTTGAGTTATATTTTATTATAACCATTATTAGTACATACTGTTGTTTCTCTTTTCGTGTAATATATATTTATCCAGAACAGAAAATTAATGATATAAATTTACTGATAATTGTATTCTGTTCCAGTTGATTATTATGCATAATTTATTGTATAATGACATTGAAAGTATGGAATTGGTTATAAGGTTTATGCAAATTAGATGTTTAATGTATGGAAAGCTTGTTAGTCACCAAAGTGGTCTTGCTTGGAATTTATTTAAACATTTAATTGTGTATTTCAATTGTTCATATTTTGATGCCGTTAAATGACATGAAAGATAAAATTGAACAATTGAGATCATTAATTATAATGTTGTGAGGTTATCCAAAGGTAGACCATTACTTATAGTTAATGACATCAAAGAGACTTGAGATTATGCTTGGTAAGTATGAATGTATATCCAAAGATAACATGCGTATTGTCTATAGTATAATTGAAAGTCTATTATAGTATTCTTATTCTTGGCATCATCATATGTTTGAATCTTTGTATTTAAGTATTACCCAAAGGTAAACTTAAATACATAATTAAGGTTGTTATTAGTTTGAATCTATTATGTTATCTCAAAGCATTAATGTGTGAGTATGTATTGCAGCTTATTCTAAGATGTTTGCTATGGGTACTGGGTTGATTAAGTTCAACGGATTTAACTATGATGACTGGTCTGAACAAATCCATTACCAGTTGGGAGTTTTGGACCTAGACTTGGCGTTAGTTTCTGAAAAGCCAGCAGCCATTACAGAGACCAGTTTTGAAGAGGAAAAGTCTCACTATGAGGCTTGGGAGCGGTCTAATAGGCTGAGCTTGAACTTAATGAGGATGACGATGGCTGAAAATGTCAAGCCGTCAATGCCTAAAACAGATGAAGCCAGAGAGTACATGCTGAAAATTAAGGAGTACTCCCAGTCAGACATTGCTGACAAGTCTATAGTAGGCTCCTTGATGAGTGAGCTCACGACCAAGAAGTTTATTGTTCACAATCCATTAATGATCATGTGACTGGAATGCAGAATTTGGCAGCAAAATTGAAGTCAATGGGAATGGATGTGAGTGAAACTTTCCTTGTTCAGTTTATTATTAACTCACTTCCTGTTGAGTTTGGTCAGTTCCAGGTGAATTACAACACCCTTAAGGAAAAATGGAACATTCAGGAAATCAAGGCCATGTTGATTCAAGAGGAAGGGAGATTAAAGAAGGTAAAAGAACACTTTGCCAATCTCACTTTTCATGATGGAGTTGGAAGCAGCAAGAATAGATCAGGGAACACTACAAAAAAAAAACAGCAATCTGCGACACAATCTGCGACGAACAGCGAGAAAAATCGAGCAGACGGTAATGTCCTGGTCGCTAAAAAATCAACGACAAATCAGCGACCAATTGTGCGTGTCGTTGTTTAGTGACAAATCAGCGACAAAACAGAGACAAATTCAACGACATTTTCATTTTTGGCGGGAATTATTTATTCCCGCTAAAAGTCGTCGGTGATTTAGCTTTGGTCGTTGAATTCATCGCTATTTGGGTCGTTAATTTAGTCGCTGAATTTGTCGCTAATTTGCTCGCTAAATTTTGTCGCTGATGTGTCGCAGAATATGTCGCAATATTTTTCTCGTTGTTTCAGTCGTTGATTTGTCGCAGAATTCAATATTTTTTTTGTCACCTTTGGTCGCTGATTTTGTCGCAATTTTGTGGCAATTTTGTAATTATTTGGCTATATTTTTCCAGTATTCCAATTTTTTTTTGTCTACACATTTTCAAGAACCTGTTGAATTTCAAATATAATAACCAAACCTGTTTATAAAATAGTCATTCATTACAATAATAATCAAATAACACAACATTCATAATTAAGTTATTAGTGGCAATAAGTATACATAAACAATTCGAACACAAACACCAACTTAAGAAAACACCAACTTTGATAATCCGACACTCCAAACACAAACAAAGAGAACACCAACTATCAAGTATATCCTACATACGAACATCATCTTCCTCCACATTGTCATTTGTCGGAGCAGGAGGAGCATTTGTTTTCATTCATTGATGCTATTACCTTGGCTTGCTCTTCTACCTTTTGTTGTAATACTTTCATAGTTTCCAATACCTCAGAGTCATTGCGATTAGCAGACGTTGCAGAAAATGATGACCCAGATGGTTCATAGCATGAATAATGGGATGAGGAAGAACCCAGCCCATAAATACGAGATGTCTTACCGGTGCCACCAGCAGCCTCCACAAACACGCGTCGCTCAAGTGTCTTCGTCGGGCGCCATATCATCCTCCTCAACCTCAAGTGTCTGCAACTCAGGCTCGGCATTCTTAAGTTCTTGGTATTTCTCCTGCCAAAGATATATGCAAATCAAATTACATTTTTAACTATTTAATCTAAAATAGGATAAAAAAATTAAATTAACTTGAGAAGAAACAAAGTCATACATAAACTAACTTGGAGCGCTTATCAATGAAGACTTTCATAAGCCAAGGCGTGCAAAAGCATGTGCAATTCAATTTTAAGCAAATTCAGAAATAAACAACCTAGTAAGTTCTCTATTAAATAAATTGGAGCAAAATCAATAGCTTCCCACGATTCACTTAACATGCACTTAACATTTTAACATAATTTAATTATAGAGAACTTAACATTTTGACTTATATATTAATTAGTAATTAGTTAACATGCACTTAACATTTTAACATAATTTAATTATAAAAAAAATTAATATACCATGTAGATTATAGAAGTCAAAATATCTAGCAATCCACTTCAGTTATTGGAATAATATTCTCCAAAACTTCATAATAATTTCTAATCTCTAAACATATTGAAATTGCAAAAAAAAATACGTAAGTGTTTATTAACAGAAAAAGGAGGGGAAGTTAACTATATTAAATCAAACTTGGCTATATTAAATCAAACTTGGCCACATTAGGAGAAAAAGAGTGCATATAACAGCCTACTTGAAAATTTCCAAGAAACTTGAAACACTTGAAAGCCAAATTTTCATCGTACACAAGGCATCAAATTGATAACTATACATTAGCTAACCCTCATTTTGTTGCTTTTGTAGTCTCGAAAAGAAAAAGAATCCCTAAATTGGGTTTCGCTAAGATAATTAATATTGGGATTCACTAAGATAAATCTTAATAATTTTTATTATTAACCATTATCTAATAGAAGTCCAACAGAATACAAATATCATCTTTGTAACATTACAATAAAATCAACAGAGTGATATCGTACATGTAATGGAGAGACAAGATTCAATGAGATGAATAGTGATTCATCTGACCTGAATTTTGAACTCTTAAAAGCATACCAATGCAAAGGAAAGAGACCCTATACAGACGAAATTTGTACAGAAAGTTTAGTACTTTACCAAGAACAGAATTTGGACTTACCTAAAGCTTAGTACTTTGTCAAAAGAAGCTTGAAGCTATTCCCTAGAAACAGAAAAATAAGAAACCTATCGAATGAATAAGCTCATAGTCATCTCAATAAGAGAATTTGAAACCTATGAAGAAAGAGACTGCTGGACTAATCATCTGGCATAGTCTACACGATCTTGTAGTAACAATCTCTCCCAGAGAGAAGAATCTGATAGCCTTTGCCACAAGGACACTTAAAGCGGACAACCAAACATTCCCCAATTCTCTCTATAGAAACAGCTTCTTCACATTCTATCTCTGAACCAGCCTGCAACAAACAGAGGAATAAATACAATCAACACCACACTGTCAACTACACAACAAAGACTACACATTTATGGTTAACATATCAAAATTCTGAATTCTAGTGTTTTCTGTAACTTGTGAATTCCAAACTCATAAATGTAATAAAGCAGAATCGAACATGAGATTCAAATTTTCTTTTCACCTTTACCCAGTTTTGTTGGCAAATAAATAAGTGATACATACACATACATAAATGCATACATGTATACCTTCACAGCATTGGCAATGTTGTCTTCATTGGGTTTATCTCCTTCTTCCCCTTCACCCATCATTACATCAGGCATTAATTCATCCCACCACTGATTTCATTTCCTTCATGCTATCCCTCATCCTCTTCAGCCACTGCCATTATCCCAAGAATTCCAGAACGTATTAATTAAATATTAGTTATCCAAACGAACCAAAAATATCCACTTTAATCAAACAGATTTAAAAAATCTGAAATCCCAACAAATCTAAAACAATCATAATCATATCACAGGTATTAATACGAAAAGACAGCATCTTTAGCCTCAAATATCAATAACTATTGGAAAAGAAAATAAAATGTTAAGCCTATAAATCCAGGAAGCCATTTCTTAATTACAGAACCCAAAGAATCCCCAAGACTCGATAGAACTTAAAACCCCAATGCCACCAGTACAAACCTTAAAATGCAGACTCCCATCAGCAGTAATATCATTGCAACTCGATGATTTGAAAAGCTCTTGTTAGGTGATGGTTCAGACGCGCTCCTTCTTAGCATCCGCGGCCTTGGTGGCAGAGAAGTAGTTGTCTTTGAGGCAGGCATAGTCACAACGGTCTCCCCCACCATCTTGGAGTTATCTGGCGGTGATTGCGGTGCCAAGTTTAAAGCAAAACCCATACCCGAACCAGAAAGAGAGTCAGATCCTGTCACGGATGGGTTGTAGGGATCAGAATGGCAGCGGCGGAAGGGAATCGGGTTTGTGGTGCTGGTTTGAGTGTTTATGTCAGACGGGTTGGTGGATCCAGAACCAAAGCCCAATGAGGCACAGGGGAGAGTAATATTGGAGAAATCATGGGGAGTGGCGTTTTCCTGGGGTTCAGGGAAGAGTTTCTTGGGCCTTTTAGGGATTTGATCTTGAGAGTCTAATTTGGAAGCAGTGAGGTCAGGAGAGCTGCGTTTGTTGGATGAAGAAGAGTTGATGGTGGCGAGAGCAGATGAGCCAGAGCAGCCACAGGCGTTGCAAGGAGATTATCAATAATGAAATCGCAACAAATTAACACAAATTAAACCTTGAAAGACAAGAAGGAAATCGAAAAAATACCTAGAAATGCGGCTGTGCTGGTCTTCTGTGTTTTCGGCGTTGGGACTTGGCAATGGCGTTTCTGCAAGGCTGGTGACTTGTAAATTGCAAGGGAGAGTGTAAGTGTGAGTGACTGTGACTCTAGGTTCAATAGATTAGGGAAATATATTTCATTTGCGCGGTGCGGTTTTTGCTTTCAACATGTATAGAAAATATAAATTAATAAGTATAATCTTATTCATGTTTGAAGATTAACAAATAATTAAATTTGATTTAGTGTGTATGACTGGTCCTATAGAGTGGGGGTCAATGTTCTGCCCTCTATTATTGATGTTTTATTCGTTGATTCAGAATAATATCATATTTAATTTTTTTTAAGCATATTATGGTTAAAAAAAATATTAATTCTGGTTTAAAAAAAACACTTCCGAAAAGCCAAATATTAATTCTGGTTAAAAAAAATAAGATGGTTCGTTACAAGCAAAATCAGGCCTATTTATATCGGCCAAAACCCTAATCCGAAATAAAAAATAAAGCATTCGAAATTAAACTCTTGAAAATAATAAAGAAAAATTACAAAATAGTCCCTGAAAACTTAAAACGCGATTTTGAGGCCCTAAACAGCAAAATTTGACCCCCCCAAACTTTGCCACTGTAGTCCAAAGGACACGGTGGCACTTTTCAAAATTGTCCGGCTAGCGAAAATGCTTCCGGAAAGCTATTGTGGGTTCAATTCGGACCTCTTGGGCAAAAGTTATGCCTATTTTCGCAAACGGTCGCTAATCTTGCCGCTATCCAAATTCTCCATGTACTGCAATTCAATCTGCTCCGCATCATTAATAATAAAAATTCCATATCGTCTCACTCTAAAATAGAAAATAAAATTAATTTCTCGCTAATCCATCGCAATATTCTCGCAAATTAGCGACTAACTCTTTTTCTCGCAAATCAGCGACACATTCAGCGACGGATTAGCGACCAATAACTCTAAAATAGAAAATAAAATTAATTTCTCGCTAATCCGTCGCAATATTCTCGCAAATTAGCGACTAATCTGCGACCAACTCTTTTTCTCGCAAATCAGCGACACATTCAGCGACGGATTAGCGACCAATAACTCTAAAATAGAAAATAAAATTAATTTCTCGCTAATCCGTCGCAATATTATCGCAAATTAGCGACTAATCTGCGACCAACTCTTTTTCTCGCAAATTAGGGACACATTCAGCGACGGATTAGCGACCAATAACTCTAAAATAGAAAATAAAATTAATTTCTCGCTAATCCGTCGCAATATTCTCGCAAATTAGCGACTAATCTGCGACTAACTATTTTTCTCGCAAATCAGCGACACATTCAGCGACGGATTAGCGACAAATAACTCTAAAATAGAAAATAAAATTAATTTCTCGCTAATCCGTAGCAATATTCTCGCAAATTAGCGACTAATCTGCGACTAACTATTTTTCTCGCTAATCAGCGACACATTCAGCGACGGATTAACGACCAATAACTCTAAAATAGAAAATAAAATTAATTTCTCGCTAATCCGTAGCAATATTCTCGCAAATTAGCGACTAATCACCGACTAACTATTTTTCTCGCTAATCAGCGACACATTCAGCGACGGATTAGCGACCAATAACTTTCCAATAAAAAATACACACATTCTTTGCTAATTTGTCGTAAATTAGTCGTAACGTCGTCGCTGATTGTTGGCGCCAAAATTTGGCGCAAAACTCAGCAACACATTCAGCGAGAAACGACCTTTTATCGCTATTCAGCGACAGATTCTACGACCATTGTTTTTGTCTTTAATCAGCGACGCATTTAGCGATGAAATGTTGGAAAGACGCTTATCTTGATTCTTTGTCGTAAAGTTGTCGTTGATAAAATCGCTAATCAGCGACGAAATAAGAGTTGTCGCAGAATGCGTCGCTGATTGCGCTTTTTTTTGTAGTGGAAGAAAGGCAAGAAAAAGGACAAAGCCTCAATGAAGGTCAATGAGGGCCAAATCCATAAGGAATCGAAGTGCTATTTCTGTAAGAAGACTGGTCACTTCAAGAAGGATTGTCCTAAAAGAAAGATGTGGTTCGAAAAGAAAAGTATTTTTTATGTTTCAGTATGTTTCGAATCAAATCTTATTGAAGTGCCTTATAATACCTGGTGGATAGATTCTGGTGCGACTACTCATGTGTCTCACATTTTACAGAGATTCCTTTCGAACCAAACCATAAAAGAAACTGAACAGTTTCTTTATATGGGAAACAGAATGAAGGCACAAATAGAAGGAATTGGGACTTACAGATTGATCTTGGACACTGGTTGTCATTTAGATCTTGAAAGGTGTCTTTATGTTCCTGATTGTGCTAGGAATTTGGTTTCTGTTGGAATGTTGGATAATAATGGTTTTAGTATTAAGTTTGGTAATGGTACATTTTCTTTGTATAAACATAAGTACTTTTATGGTTCTGGTACTTTAATTGATGGTTTATATCGTTTTAATCTTGATACTAAATTTATGGAATCTTTGTTTAATGTTGAGCACAATATAGGTAATAAACGTAGTGCACATGATGAATGTTCTGCTTACTTATGGCATCAAAGATTAGGACACATTTCCAAAGAAAGGATTTTGAGGTTAGTGAAAGGTGAAATCTTACCTCAATTGGATTTTACTGATTGGGATGTGTGTATAGATTGCATTAAAGGCAAGCAAACTAAACACACATTAAAGAACCCAGCCATAAGAAGCAGTGAACTTCTTGATCTTATAAACACTGATATTTGTGGTCCTTTTGACGTTCCCTCTTGGGGCGGTGAAAAATATTTTATCACTTTTATTGATGATTTCTCACGGTATGGTTATGTATATTTACTGCATGGAAAGTCTCAATCAATGGATATTCTAGAAATATTCATTAATGAGGTGGAAAGGCAGCTAAATAGAAAAGTTAAAATTGTGAGGTCTGATAGAGGTGGTGAATATTATGGTAAATTTAATGAAAATGGACAATGTCCAGGTCCATTTGCAAAATTCCTTGAAAAGCGAGGCATTTGTGCACAGTATACAATGCCTGGTACGCCTCAGTAGAATGGTGTAGCTGAGAGGCGTAACCGTACTCTGATTGAAATGGTTAGGAGTATGTTAAATAATTGTTCTATACCTTTATCATTGTGGGTGCATGCATTAAAGACTGCTGCATATTTGCTTAATAGGGTTCCTAGTAAAGCAGTTCCTAAGACCCCTTATGAACTGTGGATAGGAAGGAAACCTAGTTTGAGGCATCTTCATATTTGGGGTTGCCCAGCTGAAATTAGGATATATAATCCACATGAAAAGAAGCTTGATGCTAGAACAGTTAGTGAATTTTTTATTGGATATCCTGAAAAGTCAAAAGGGTACAGATTTTATTGTCCTAACCATAGTACAAGAATCGTTGAGTCTGGAAATGCTCGGTTCATTGAGAATGGTCAATCTAGTGGGAGTAGTGAACAACTTAAAGTGGATTTGCAAGAGATTCAGGTTGAGAATCCAATTCAGATGGATTCTCCTAATGTCTCTTCTTCTATTGTTGTTCCTTTTGTTGTATCATGGGCTAATAAAGCAATTGAACAACAAAATAACATTCCAAACCCACAAAATGATCATATAAATGATGAGCCTGAAAATAATGAACAAGTCATAAATGAGCAAGTGGTTACACAAGAAATAGCATTACGGAGGTCAGAAAGACAGAAAAGACCAGCTATTTCAAGTGATTATGTCGTATACTCTCTTGAGCATGAATGTGATTTGAGCATTGATAAGGATCCAGTCTCTTTTCAGGAAGCCATGAAATGTAGTAATTCTGAAAAGTGGTTAAATGACATGAAAGAAGAGTTAAAGTCAATGAGTGATAACAAAGTTTGGGACTTAGTAATGTTGCCTAAAGGTTCTAAACGAGTCGGTTGTAAATGGGTCTTTAAGACTAAACAAGACTCGAAAGGCAACATTGAAAGGTTTAAGGCCAGACTTGTTGCTAAAGGTTATACTCAGAAAGATGGCATTGACTATAAAGAGACCTTTTCTCCTGTTTCTAAAAAGGACTCTTTAAGAATTATTTTGGCTTTGGTAGCTCATTATGATTTAGAGCTTCACCAAATGGATGTAAAAACCGCTTTTCTTAATGGTGAATTAGAGGAGGAAGTATATATGGACCAACCGGAAGGTTTTATGACCACGGGAAAGGAAAATTTAGTGTGTAAATTAAAGAAGTCAATATATGGACTAAAACAAGCTTCTCGTCAATGGTACCTTAAGTTTAATAGTACAATTACTTCATATGGTTTTATAGAAAACACTGTTGATCGGTGTATCTATATGAAGATTAGTGGGAGCAAGTTTGTTGTTTTAGTCTTATATGTTGATGATATTATTCTTGCTGCAAATGATATTGGCATGTTACATGATGTAAAGGAATTTCTCTTTAAGAACTTTGAAATGAAAGATATGGGTGAGGCATCTTATGTGATAGGAATAGAAATATTCCGTGACAGATCACAAGGATTGTTAGGATTGTCTCAAAGAGCTTACATTAACAAAGTATTAGAGAGATTTAGGATGGAAAAGTGCTCCGCAGGGATAGTTCCAATTCAGAAGGGAGACAAAATTAGCGAAATGCAATGTCCTAAAAATGATTTGGAACGAAAAGAAATGGAGTCTTTTCCTTATACCTCAGTAGTTGGGAGCTTAATGTATGTTCAGACATGTACTCGACCGGATATCAGTTTTGCGGTCGGAATGTTAGGTCGATATCAAAGTAATCCCGGAATGGATCATTGGAGAGCTGCAAAGAAAGTACTTAGATATCTACAAGGCACTAAGAATCACATACTCACATACCGAAAATCCAACCATCTAGAAGTGGTAGGATATTCAGATTCAGACTATGCCGGTTGTGTAGATTCGAGAAAGTCTACATTTGGCTACATGTTTCTCTTGGCTGGAGGAACAATTTCATGTAAAAGTGAAAAGCAGTCTGTCATTGCTACTTCCACTATGGAAGCCGAATTTGTGGCATGCTTTGAGGCCACTGTTCAAGCATTGTGGTTGCGGAACTTTGTCTCAGGTCTAAGTATTGTCGACAGTATAACTAGACCATTGAGAATTTATTGTGATAATTCTGCAGCTGTCTTCTTCTCTAAGAATGATAGGTATTCTAAAGGTGCTAAACATATGGATTTAAAATACCTATATGTGAAAGAATAAGTGCAAAATCTCAAAGTGTCAATTGAGCATATTGGTACTGACTTGATGATAGCGGATCCGTTAACTAAAGGCTTACCGCCCAAAACCTTTATTGGCCATGTAGAGAGGATGGGCATTATAGATAAGTCCTTGTTAACATGATATTCATATGTACATATGGTTACTTTGTTCATTATGTTATGACACTTAAGAATTCAATTAAAGATGGATATTGCTTTATTTAATTGTTGTCCACATTATAGTTGTATATATTTATTGTTTGAGTGTGATAACAATGATGTTGAAAGCAACAATGTATTGTTTGTTGTATTTTTCTTAATTAAAGTATCTTTGTGAATTGAGGTGGTTTGTGATATATGGAAGGGATCATGTCGACTTAATGACTTGTGACCGCCATAATTCAATCATTTTAATTCTAAATAAAAGTTAATGGATATTCAAGTATGCGCATGGGCCAAGTGGGAGATTGTTAGATTATTTTAATAATCCATAATGTGGCCCATGTAATTACTTGACGGAATTTAATTAAAGACGACCGATTCTAATTAAAGTTGGCCCGAGATGATGGTTATTGGGTCTAAAGGTTAAGAACTGGTTTGGGTTTAAATACCATTCTCTCTAATTATTAAATAAAAATAATAAAGAAATATAATTAATAGGATAACTGTTTAAAGGTATATACGGTTATTTTTATTTTTTCTAAGAGAACAGATTCTCTGACCATTGAGAGAAAACATAAGAAAACATATTAGAGGGAAGAAAACTATTGAACGCAGAACGCAGTTTTCTACGGAACAGGAAAAGCCATGGATCAAGGTACGCTTCCGATTTATTTACTTTTATCAAACATTGACTAGAACCGAAGATCCATTATAGTATTTATGCTTACATATTAATCCGAATTATTGGATGCTATGTGTAAAGAATATGCAATACGAAGTTATCTAAAATAATTTCAATTGATTCAAAACCAATTAAAAGTATTTCTCTCAATACTAAAGGATTTTGGGAATTTTATGAGAGATATAGAGTTATTATGTTTATCCTCTATATATTATTACATGGTTTAAAGTCTGCAAACAAAATATATATACTATATATTATTCATCAATTGTTTGATTCATTAATATTTTAAAGTGCTGTGGCAAAATGCAAATCAAATTATTGGTTAAGCTCTTAGCTATATGTACTCTACTTTTCTTTTCTTTTTGGTACATATTCTACTTATAGCAATTTATATATTTTAATATAAAATTATTTCAATTTAAATTATTTATTCAATGAGAAATTAAATACCGTAAAAAAAAATTATCTCAAATAATCTGATCGAAAATTCAACTGTCAATTCTTAATTAATAACTTATGAATAATAATTTAAATTGAAGTTTTATTACTACTATTATTACTTATGCAACACGCGTCACTACTAGTAAATATTAGAAAATGTATTAAATTACCATAGAAATTCTCAATTTCTACGTTTGATTGCAAAAAATAATTAAATAACGATGAATACACTTGTAGTTTCAAATTTGACTTGAATGTATTTATTGTTAATTAATAATAGGAAAATAGAAGATTACATGTATAATAGAACAAGACACGCAAAAAGATTACATGTAATTTCACATGTATATAAGTGACTTAAATAATATATTTAAATTTATATTAAAATAAAGAGAAAATTATGCCATTCAAGATAAAAGGGTAACTTTCAATTTTATTGTCATCATTTTTTTAATGTTTGTGTGGCCGCATTTTTTTTTATTTTTTCAGGAGATGATTTTTGTTTTTTTTTTGTTAAATTTATTTATTTATAGTGAATTTTTATTTATGTTTTTCATCGTAAATAATTTTTTTCTCATTTTCTCAAAATATATATAAAAAAGATAAATATATACACTATATATATAAAATACACACACAATAAATAATAACATCTACACAATATATACTAAACATATACTTAACATCAATCCAACATCTACACAATTTATTTAATATTTTTAGTTTTATTTTGTAAAATATAATACACATACATCCACACAATTCACAAAATATGCATATATTTTACACACAATCCACAAAATATACACATATTATACACAATATACACAATAAATATATAATATACACACGATATCTATATAACATACACACAAAATACATACAACATCTACACAATAAAATTAATATTATTTAAACTTTATTTTTATGTATATAATATATAAAATTTATTTAAAAATAAATTTAATAATTTTTATTAATATATTTTTATATATTTTACTTTTGTATATAATTTTATGAGTATTATTTGTTTGTGATGAGAGAAAATATATTTTTGAAAAAAAATTAGTAAGGAATTAAATATTTTTAAAAATTTAGCCCAACTTTTTTTAGAGGTATAAATATCTTTTGTATAGTATTTTATAAAAAAAAAAAAAAAAGTTTGCTTTTATGAGCAGTTTTGTAAATATTCCTAAATTAAAACTATAATTAAAGATCCACTATAAAATAAGAAAATCTAAATTCAGAAATTAAGCTGATCTACTCCTTTTGGGAGATCAACATGGATATGAAGAAGTACATCTCCATTCTAATTCTAACAATACATAACTTTTCCCTACTTTTTGTCAACCTTTTAAAAGTTCATATAAATTATTCCTCTTTTTTTTTGTTTTTTTTTTTTGAACAGTAAAATAAACATTTCATTAAGCTGAAAAATCAGAAATATCATCCAACAAAATAAGTTCCAGATCTGATGGGTGGTTACTCACCCAGTCTACTCTAAGATTAGCATTCAGGACTCCAGATGCCACCCAATCTGCAATCCTATTACAAGTTCTATTAATATGAGAAAAATTACATTCCATAAAAGATTTAGATAAAGAAATGATTTGTGTTACCAGGGCTTCAATTTTTAATGAACATGATGAAATGTCCTCAGTCGCATTGATAAGTTGAAGATTATTAGATTCAAAGATACACTTCTAACAATAAAGTTCCACTGCTTTCTGAACCGCCAACAGAAATGCTTGGTCTTCATTTCTAATTGGAGAGTAAGAATCCATAATGCAAGCTATAACGTTCCTAACCTGCCCCTTGAAGTTTATGAAGATTATGGCCATTCCAGCATCAGGACAGTTTGGTTTATAATTAGCATCCACATTGATTTCAAACCAACCAGCCACCATTGGTTTCCATTTCAAAATAACGCCATGTCTTAAAGTTGATCTAGAGTTTCTTGCATTTCTAACAAATTGAGAAGCTTCTGCATCATTAGCTAATAAAAAAGAAGATAGACAAAAAATGATATTATTTACTGATAGGGATATACTATTAACCATGCAAATGTAATAGTATAGTTTGATATTTTTCTATTAACAATTATTTATTTATATTTAATTGAAAAAATTTGCATTAAATAAATATTTTTTTGTATATCATTAATGATTGTGATTAGTACATTTTGTATGTATCTAATTGGACCAAATAGAGAATGGGTGTTTTATACTGACTATTAAAACATATTCTTTTTGACATTAGAAATAAGATTTAATGTTCTTAATCTTGATTTAATTTAATATGAGCAAATATTTATTATCTTGTGCTTTGATTCATTAAAGGGTGAGTTTCATTATTGGAATAATATTTTCGGTAGATTGAGCAAAGATAATTTATATTTGTGAAATATCAATTAATGATGGAATCCATATCTCGGTATAGAGATTAATGATGCACTTTAAGTAAGCTTATAATAAGGTTTTATTGTGTAAACCCTGCAGGTGGATTTTAATCCGACACATGAAATAAGTTGAGCGACAATCTTAAAGTTATATTGTTATTTAAATAAATAGTCAGTAATTTATTTAAGATAATAGCATCTGTAATCTTAACATAGGGAACATAAAATTATTATATTGTGGAATTGTAAAATTAATAAGGGGTTCAATCATAAATTTTTAGTGGAATAATTTATGGTTAATTATAATAAGATTATACTGGTCCTGTATAGATTCTTACTATAATTGGTAGCCTTGTTGATTTTATTCATGCGGTCCCTGTTGTACCTTAATTATTTGGAATAACATGGGTTTATTATTTAAATAATGGATAGATTATTTTAATTAAAATATTATTAATAATTATTTTAATTAGATAATCTTTTATTTAATTATTTATATTAAATGATATCTTCCCATCGAAGATATGTTTAAAAAGATATAAATAGGTGGAACCCTAGAAAAAAGAAAAAAAGTTTATTCTGCCCACCCAGAATTCTATTCCAATTAGAATAGTTAAGGTTACAACAGAAGATCGTGGGAGACTCCAAAATTTCAGAGAAACGAGACCGGTGAGCGAATCTGCGCTTCAAGAGGTCAGTTATAGTCTATGTTTTATGGTTTTGGTTTGCCTTCAAACGTTGTTTCGATCCGGGTTGTTTCCGCTGTTAATACCCGCTCCCATCATTTACAATAACTTCTGGATTTGGAATGATTCCTTCAAAACAACATTTGTTCCTTGCCTTCCAAATAAACTGGCAAATACAAGCTATATTGCTCAATAGATAGGAGGAATCTTTGTAATTTTTAACTATCTGTAATAAATTACTCTACCATTCAATGAAAGAATTAGTATTAAGAGCAGAAGGCATAAGACCTATATTGGCCCTAAACCATGTGGCCCTAGCAAAATCACATAAAAATATGCAATGCATCACAGTTTTATTATCATTTTTGCAAATAGGGCATAAGATAGAAGAAGATAACCTCCTTTTGAAGAGATTTCACAGACTGGTAGTGCATTAACACAAAGCCTCCATAAGAAACTTTGAATTTTTGGCAAGATTTCTAATTTCCATATAGAATACCATATAATATTCCTATTAATTGAACATTCAGCAAAATTCCATGGAGAATTATGTATATAATTGCATAAAAATTGATATACATATTTAACTGAAATCTTCTCTGCCTTATCAAAATGCCAAACTAAGGAATCTTCATCATCCCTGCAAGTAATTGAAATGCTTTTGATAGCTTTGATCTCATTTTTAGAAAACAGATTAGATAATACAACCCTTTTCTAGAAGCCATGCTCATCAATAATATCTGAAACAAGAATAAACTCTGAATTATTAGGTCTAGATGAAGATATTTTATAACCAAGTAAAGAGGATACCCAAAGGTCATCCCAAATACTAACATTCCTTCTAGTTTAATATGTCATCTAATACCTCCAGCAATATAATCTCTAACAATAATGAGGCTCCTCCATCCCCATGAAGGTTTACTTCCTAATTTTGCATTTAAGAAAGAGCAATTGGGAAAATATAAAGCTTTCATCAAACTTCCCCACATTCCCTCTGCATTAGTCACCAGTTTCCAACATTGTTTTGATAGAAGGGCTATGTTATAAAATACAAAAGATTTAAAATCTAACCCTCCTTCATACTTTGATATGGTTAGGATTTCCCATCTCCTCCAGGCAATACCTTTGTCTTCTTTCTTTTGTTTCCATCAAAAGGCTGATAAAACCCTATCCAAATTATGGCAAAAGGTCTTGGGTAGGAGGAAGCATGACATTATGTGGTTTGGTAATGCAGTAAGGACAGATTTAATAAGAATTTCCCTTCCAACAAAGGAGAGCAGCTTATGCTTCCAAGATTGGGCTTTTGCAAGTAATTTAACTTTTAGAAAATTAAAAAGTTACAGTTTTAGATTTTCCCAAGTTAGATAGAATGCCCAAATATTTTTCTCCTTCTTGCATTTTTTCAACCCTAGTTCTTGTATAATAGTTGATTTGATGTTATAAGGGGTATTTTTGCTAAATTCCATTTATTAAAATTGATTAGTTGGCCCGAAGCTGAACAATATAAGGAAAGAATATTTTTAATCCCATTAATCTCTACCAAATCTGTCTTACCACATAAAAGGGTATTATCCGCAAAAAAAAAAAAAAAAAAAGAGTTAATTTAGAACCACTCTGCTGGGCTTTGTCTAAGCAAATGGAAAGAGCATTGGTGACAAAAAGAAAGATAAAGGGAGATAAAGGATCTCCCTGCCTAAGGCCTCTGGAAGGCTTGAATGATCCTGTTGATTCACCATTAAGGAGGACATTATAAGAAACAGTGCTTACACACTCTTTTTGAGAGAAACCCATAATATTTAGAGTGAATTGCAGGAAGTTCCATTCAGCTCTATCATAGGCTTTATTCATATTTGGAATGATTTAAATTTAGAGCATGAAAGAGTCCATGTGCTATCAAAATATTATCATAAATTATTCTTCCTGGGGTAAAAGCACCCTGAACTGGATGAATGATAGGATTCAAATAAGGTTTATTCTAGAAACCAGGATTTTGAAAATAATTTTATAGGAGAAATTACATAATCCAATAGGTCGAAATTGCTGGATAGATTATGAAGAATTGGATTTTGGTATAAGTACTATGTTGGTCTTGTTAATGGCTGTTGGTAAAGAATCTGTTTCAAAGAAGCCTTTTACAGCTTTAACAAGGTCATCTTTAATTATGTACCAAAACTTTTGATAAAAAATGCCAATGTATCCATTAGGTCCTGGGGCTTTCATAGCACCTAAATCAAAAATTGATCTATGAATTTCTTCTTCAGTAAGAATAGAACACAAAGAGGTATTAAGAGTATTAGGAATTTCAGAAAAATTATAAGAGGACAATTCTCTTTGAAACGAAGCTTGACTGGAAGTGTACAAATTAGAGAAGAAGCTCAATACTAAGCTTTTAATTTCATTCTCCCCTTCTATCCAATTCCCTTCAACATTTTTCAATTTTAGGATGGTATTTTGTTGCCTTCTTTGAATGGTGGATGCATGAAAAAAATTTGTATTTTTATCACCAGTTGTTAACCATTTTAGCCTAGATCTTTGTTACCAAAAGCTTTCCTTCATCCTCCAAAGAAAATTTAATTCTCTAAGCAAACTCTCCTCTTGACTATGGAAATCATTAACCCCATTCATAGAATACAATGAGTCAAGCTCCATCTTAATTTGATCAATGCGAATTTTAGCATTTAAATTGTTTGTTCTATTCTAGAATTTGAGTTTCTGAGCAGTTTTATTTAGTTTCTATACTAGATTTGCAAAATTTGTACCCCTAGATGGACCTGACCAAGTTTCTCTAATAATGTCTTCACACTCTTTCCTTTCTAACCATTTTAAGTTCAAATTTGAACCCCGATCTCCTAAAATTAATGAAAGAGTGAAATAAGAGAAAGTGAGGTGTATGGTCTGATCCTATAAAAGGACCATGAACAATAGAAGCCTTAGGAAATTTGGCTCGCCATTCCCAATTTGCTAGACCTCTATCAAGACGTTGTTGGATGCTCATATTCCCCTCCTGTTTGTTAGACCAAGTGTATCTAGGTTTTAAAGCCCAAATCTATTAACTGCAAATTGTTCACCCAGTCAACAAAATATTCACTCCAGTTATAATTGATTGAGTTTCCCTCATTTCTCTCATGACTAAACATATAACACCTACACAAATCCATGGAACATTATTACCCAGATTTAGGGATTCTAAATTTTTCAAAGACTTCTTTCTTTCTAGGTTTGTATGGACTAAGATTGAATTAGTTTTTTAAATTTTTAAATATTTTTTAATAAAAATTAGAGAAAAAATTATTTATTTATTTTACATCTATTAGATGTAAAATATGATATTTTTGAATTAATAAGTATATTTTTATTATTTTTAAAATTTTATTTTAAAATTTCTATACTTTTTAGATTTTTTATTAATATATATAAATAAAAAAATTAAATATTATTATATTATTAAATTTGAGTCAAATATATTAAATTATGAATCAGTCATCGTTTTGGTTAGAAGTCCTACCTGGTTTTAAAAATATTGGTGAATAGTTTTAATAAATAAAGTTCTTTCTAATTAAGAGTTATTAATACTTAAATAATAAAAATAAAAATATTAAATAATTAAAGAAAAAAAACTTAATTAGAAATCTTTAAAATTAATAGCTAGAAATAATAAGATAAAAGTATTCACTTTACTAAAATGAAAATATAAAATCCATGAGAGAGTTTATGGTAGGTTTGCCACTTAAAAAAGACAATAAGACATGATTTAGATTTGAGAGAATAAAGGAAAAACAAAAAGAACCGAAAATAAGAAAAATATGACAAAGGATTTGACAACAAAAGAAGAGAAGAGGGATAACAATTGAACATAATTAATAATCTAACATCATACAAACTATTTCTTTGCTCACTATTGAATAGCTTAATGGCAAAAAAAAAATCTAAATTTTTTGAAACAATTATAATCACACCAAAATTTTTAAAATAATTTGTTTTAATTTAATTTAAAATATTAATTGTAATTACCACCCATTTAATCAAAATATATTGAAACTGGCCTATATAATATATATATATATAATGAAAAGTCTACTTTGTAATGGTAACCAAAATTTTTAAAATAAATTGTTTTAATTTAATTTAAAATATTAATTGTAATTACCACCCATTTAATCAAAATATATTGAAACTGGCCTATAATATATATATATATATATATATATATATATATAATGAACCCGTTGGGGTTAGTCTAGCGGGCCACCTGTTGTTACTCCTACGGGAGGACAGGGGTTCGATCCTCAAAAACGTATTTTCGAGGGTCGAGCTTTTTTTTAAAAATATATATATATATAATGAAAAGTCTACTTTGTAATGGTAACCTAACGGAGGATGACCCATTGAATGTGCATTAAAAGAAATATATTCGCTAGAGTTGACAAGGAAATGATTAAGCAACGACTATTTCAAAATATTAAGAATAAATTAAATATCAACGAGAGCAACGTCCCATGGCCATGAAATGATTGTTTGGTAATTTATAGTGAAAGTTTTTACTTGGTTAATGAATGGTTGATGGCTATAAAATGACTATTTATTGATTTGTTATATTCAGAAGGATGTATTTGCACAACGACCGTTTCAACCTATGAAGAATAAAAGAGTATTATAAGCAGGGGGAGGATTATAAAAGAGGATTATGATGAGTGAGGTCTTACCAACTGATAAGGAATAGGATTATACAGTTGTATTAGAATTGTTGTATTATAATCCTTGTGGAATCAGGAGATGTTGTATTATAATCCTATTAGGATTAGGAGAATAGCTACTAATATATATGTATGTAATCTTTACAGATTGAATATATATAAAATTAATATCTTGATCCTATAACTTTTACATGGTATCAGAGCCAAATTGTGGCCGATTTTCACTACCTCTGTTCTTTCTCGTGGCGTCTGTGGTTATGGCTACGGAACAGAGTCTGAGTTCTTCCACTTCTGGGTCGTCAGCACCTGCATCAATGGTGTCCACGCCGGCCACTCTTTCCTCTTCTATGCAAATGCCAAATATCACGCCTTTTCTCACCACCAAATTAACCTCCTCCAATTACTTGTTATGGGAGGCGCAGCTTCTTCCTCTTTTGAATGGATATGGACTTGCAGGTCATATAGATGGGACAACAGCAAAACCATCACAGTTTGTGGAAGATGGTAGTATTAATCCTCGCTGGTTCAGTCAAGATCAAATAGTTAAAAGCTGGATTAATTGTTCGGTTAGTGAATCGATTGCACATCAAATAATCAGATGTTCGACGGCGAAGGATTCATGGGATAAGCTTGCAACAATTTATTCTACTGGAGCAAAATCACAAGTTGCGCAACTTCGAAAACAATTAAAGCATCTTTCCAGGGGTTCTGATTTTATTGATGCATATATGAAGAAAGCCTGCTTCTTAGCGGATCAATTAGAAGCTTTTCAAAGTCCTGTCTCTGAAGATGCTTTAATCTGTGATGTTTTAGAAGGTTTGGGCTCAGAATATAGACCTTTTACACGTGCTTTAGAAGCACGGAATGCCCCAATTTCGTTTGATGAACTTTATGCTCTTCTCTTGAGTGAAGAAACATAATTAAAACTTGATAATTTGAGTATTGTCTCGGCTGTTCCCCCTACTGCTCAATATGGAGCAGCTAATTCATCCAATGGCCGTGGTTATGGTGGACGATCGCGTGGTGGACGTGGTGGCAGAGGAAGAGGCGGTCAAAATTTTGGCCGTGGTCAATCGTTTTATAATGGTTATGGACGTGGTCAATCTGGAAGTAGCTCTAATGCTAATGGCTATAACCGAACCAATACACCTGTAACGTGCTTCAACTGCAACGGCATTGGACACATGGCTCGCCAATGTCCTTCTCCTAAGATACATTCTCAAGTCAACAATGTGAAAGCTGAATCTCAACAAGATTGGATGGTGGATTCTGGAGCCAATTATCACCTTACTGCTAATCAGGAGAACATTGCTCATACAACTCACATTCCAGACACAGCCACCCTTACTATAGCTGATGGTAAAAACACTTCCTTTAACTGCTCGGGGTAGTTCGTTTACTTCTATTAATGGCCGCTCTTTTATTCTTGATAATATTCTCTATTCACCTGCCATTAATAACAATTTATTATCTGTCTCTGCATTTTCTTCACAAAATAATGTTTCTCTTGAGTTTTTCCCTGACAAATATTTTGTGAAGGATATCCCCACGAGGCAAATAATCTACCAAGGCCGGAGTAAGGATGGACTTTATTTGTTTCCCGTGCAGCAGTCAGTTCGAGCTTTTTCCCCAAAGGCGTTTCCAGCTAGCATTTCTTTGTGGCACGAGCGTTTTGGTCATGCTCATGTTTGTTTAGTCCAACATGTTCTTAGGAAAAATAATATCTCTTTTGATTCCAATACACCTTTTCAATTTTGTCATGCTTGTAATGTGAGTAAATCACATAAACTGCCATTTTGTGAGTCTATCTATCAAGCTTCTCAACCATTAGAGTTAATTTGTTCTGATGTATGGGGACCCTCTCCTATGGTTTCAATTGATGGCTATAGATATTAAGTTATTTTTTATGATCATTATAGCAAATATTGTTGGCTTTATTTTCTAAAGCAAAAGTCTGATGTTCTTCCTACCTTTATACAATTTCGAAACTTGGTTGAAAAGTATTTTGGAGTGTCAATTAAGAGTTTTCAGTCTGATTGGGGTGGAGAATTTCAATCTATGTCCCGATATCTACAGGATAATGGTATTAGTCAGCATGTCTCCTGTCCTTATACACCTGAATAGAATGGGTGTGCTGAGCGTAAGCATCGACATATTATGGAATTGGGAAGAGCTTTGTTACATAATTCATCAATTCCTTATAATTATTGGACTTATGCTTTTGACACTGCAGCTTACACTATCAACAGATTGCCTTTGGAAAAATTTGGTTATATTACACCATTTGAAAAGCTTTTTAATACAAGACCAAATTATGATGAATTAAGAGTGTTTGGTTCCCTATGTTATCCTTGGTTAAAGCCCTATGCTCCTCATAAACTAGCACCAAAATCATCTCAATGTGTTTTTCTTGGCTATAGTAAAGTTCATAAAGGGTATATTTGTCTTGATTATTTATCTCGACGTCGTTTTATCTCACGCCATGGTTTGTTTTATGAGCAGGTATTCCCTTTTAAGCAGTCTGGTGATAATGGTACAAGCATTCCAATACATCCAACATCCATACCACTTCCACCTGTACCAATTTTTGGTAATAATCAACCTGGTATTCTTGGCCCAAAACCAGGACAAGTAACACGGCAAAACACACAATTTCAACTGGATTCATATAAAACTCCTACACGCACAGCTTCAGTTTCTTCAAAGTGTGTAGCTCCTGTTTCTACATCCCAAGTCAGCGCTGGGACCCAACTGAATTTTGGAGAAATTGAAGCACAGCCGAGCCTCATGAGTCCAACAATAGGCGGCGCAATACCAGATTCTTGTCTACTCCAAAATGAAACGGGGCGTTTTATACAGCTGGAAGCAAATCAACACCAAAGTTCTTCTTCCAATGAGAATTCTAATTCACCAGACATGAATATTACTTCAGTAGAGCAGTCCGCATCTTCTGATAATCAGGTGCTAAGGAAAACACATGCAATGACTACAAGGCAACAAACAGGGTCATTAAAACCCAAATTTCCATGGTCTCCCAAATCCAACAGTGTAGATATTACTATCACACCAACATGTTTCACCCAAGCAGTAAAGGAGAGTCATTGGCATGATGCTATGGGTGAAGAAATAAACTCTCTCATTCGAACAGGGACTTGGGAGCTGGTGCCACGTACTCAAGCTCAAAATATTATAGGATGTAAGTGGGTGTTTCGCATAAAGCAAAAAGCAGATGGGAGTGTTGATCGCTATAAGGCACGACTAGTAGCAAAAGGGTACAATCAACGCCCAGGAATAGATTTTACAGAGACATTTTCACCATTTATTAAACCCACTACTATTCGGATTATTTTGACACTTGCAGTATCAAAAGGCTGGGATGTTAAACAATTAGATGTATCCAATGCGTTTCTTCATGGTAATCTTGAAGATGTTGTTTACATGGAACAACCACCGGGGTTTCGAGATACCTCAAAACCCACACATGTTTGTAAACTTCGCCGATCACTCTATGGATTGCGGCAAGCACCAAGACAATGGTACAAGTGTTTATTCCAAGCCTTCATCAATCTTGGATTCCGGGTATCCCATGCTGACTCTTCACTCTTTATTTATGTTAAAAATGGGGATATTCTATTTGCACTTGTTTATGTTGATGAAATTATTTTCACTGGATCAAATCAAGTGGTATTGCAATCCATGATTGCCTCTCTCAAGACGCAATTTATACTAAAGGATCTGGGTCGCCTTGAATACTTCTTGGGCATGGAGGCTAAATGGATTAATGAAGGGCTTTTACTCACTCAACATAAATACATCTTAGATCTCTTAGCAAAAGCAAAGATGAAAGACTGCAAAAGCCTTACAACACCAGCAAGTGTCAAAGACAAACTGACAACTAAAGGGAGGCAATTTGATGATCCAACATTATATAGAAGTATTGTGGGTGGATTACAATATTTAAGTCTTACAAGACCTGAAATTTGCTTCTCGGTTAATAAAGTAAGTCAATTTATGCATGAACCCACTGAAGACAACTGGTCTAGTGTCAAACGCATTCTGCGTTATCTTAAAGGGACGGTAGCACATGGGCTACTAATCCAAAAGTCGAACAACAATGATTTACATGTCTATACAGATGCGGATTGGGCTAGTAGTATAGATGATAGAAAATCCACCTCTGGTTTTGCTATCTTTATGGGTAAAAATCTCATTTCTTGCACTACAAAAATATTCGGCATTTGCGACGGAAATCTGCGACGGACATGTTTCCGTCGCAAATTTGCTACGGATCTGCGACAGATTTGCGACGGAAGGACAATTCAGAGGAATTTTGAGAAATTGGTCGCAAATCCGTTGCAAATCCGTCGCAGATCTGCGACGAAAATCATTCCGTCTCAAATAATCGTCGCAAAAGTTGGCGCGTAAACTTGGCGCGAGAGAGAAAACACTAAAAAAACCAATTTGCAACGGAGATCTGCTACCGTCTATTGCCGTGGAAAATTTCACTATAAAAATATTCGAAATTTTGCGACGGAAATCTGCGACGGACATGTTTCCGTCGCAAATTTGCTACGGATCTGCGACGGATTTGCGACGGAAGGACGAGTCAGAGGAATTTTGAGAAATTGGTCGCAAATCCGTTGCAAATCCGTCGCAGATCTGCGACGAAAATCAGTCCGTCGCAAATAATCGTCGCTAAAGTTGGCGGGATTACTCCCGCCGAAAATTTTTGCGGAAAATGTTACGTCGCATATCCGTAGCAAATTTGCGACGGAAACATGTCCGTCGCAGATTTCCGTCGCAAATGCCGAATATTTTTGTAACAGTAACAGTATCAATTCGAGGTAGAGTTTTTCAAAATTTTCACTAAAATTTTCTAGGTTTGAAGTTTCTATTTGCTGCTATTTTATATGTGATTGTAATTTTGTTTTTTGATACTCCCCGAAATGTTAGGGTTTCTGATCTATTTGAAGTTAGTTTCAATTTGCCTGCAGATCTATCTATGCTCTTTTTTCTTTGTTATTCACTGGAGATTATAAACACGATCATATCTTTGTAAAATTTGCTGTCTCATTTATTCTAATTGGTCTTGCTTTCCTTTTATTAGTCTCTGATTCAATCAGATTCTCATCAGTTGTAGAGACATCAGTACCCATTGAAGAGAATCCTAAAACAGAGTCTTCACCTGCTCTTCCTTTGCCTATTGAAGAGCAGAGTACTAATGATTTTGCAACAAATCAAACCCAAAATTCAAATGATTTTACGGCTAATGAAACCCAAACTTCGCAGACTGGTATGTAAAAATATTCGTTTTTACTTTCCTGAAATAATTTCCTTTTTCTAGGTCTCCATATTTTTATTTCGTATCATTTTGGCCCTGTTATTTAGTCATAGTTGTATTTTTCACTTGGCTGTGATGTACATTTTCATTGATACCTTAAGATTCATGGTCTGCTTTTTTCTGTGATGGAGAATTTAAACTGACATTTTTTGTATTGTTTTCTATATAAACAGTGTGGCTGAAATTGACCTACCATATTTTACGTCTGAGATTACCACATCGTCAAGTCCTTTTGCTCTTTCTCTTGCAAGACATCTACACTTCATTGGAGCTAAAATGTATGGAGCATTCTGGTGTTCTCATTGTTTAGAACAAAAACAGGTACGTTTACCCTTCACAATCAATAAATATAAAGCTGGTCTTAGTAGTTGTTTAGGCCAAACTTTGACATCACACATATAACATATTAACTCTCTCTAATTAAGCCATGTCGGAGATTTCCTAATTAGATCTTGTAACATACTTAATAATATCTGATACTTACATTTTTAAATATAACTTAATAAAAATAACTGCACAGAGTTTGGCAACTAGTTTTTATATGATAATTGTTTTGAAATAAAATGGCGCTGGTTTAAAAATCAGGTTGGAATGTGAGCCTGGTGGTCTATTCAACCTTATTTAGTAGTCTATCCCAGCTACTCAGAAGCTGAAATGAAGGTTAAGGCTAAGACATGAGAAAAATTAGTATGATTGATGCGAATAAGTGTTGCCCATGGTCATTAGAAATCCATAAAAAACTAATGAAACCCATAATTGGAAACTATTGGCTCTATTGTTTCTGGGCCCTGCAGCTACTTTTACTATTCTGCACAGGATTATGAACATGGTCAACCTATTTGTCCGCAAAGCTTGTTTTCAGTGCTTGGATAAACCCAGTAACTTTTATTTTACCATTGGGTTAAGTTAACCAAATGACTCGTTTGAGTTTCTTGAAAGAAGTAATCAGTAAGGTTAATTTAATAATAGTTTTGAACCATCCCCAGTTGAAGAACTAGCATATATAGAGAACGTATTTGTATCAAGGCATCCATTTCCAGTGGATAGGAAGCTTTCAGTCTTGTTATTGGGCCATTGTTTCTTACGCTATCTATCTCGTTTCATTAATATAGATGTTCGGAAAGGAGGCAGCAAAAGTGTTGGACTATGTGGAATGCTTCCCTGATGGATATAGAAAAGGAATTAAAATAGCCAAGGCATGTGCAGATGCTAGAATCGAAGGATTTCCAACGTGGGTGATTAATGGTGAGGTAAGGAAGGTTGTTATGTTTTGAAGTTTTCTTGTCCTTAAAAAACAAATTCACAAGACTGAGTCACTGAGGTTCCTTTTTCTTTTTCTTTTTTTTTTCATTTTTCTGTTTTCCTCCCTAAATTGCTTGAATAATGGTCTCTAGAGTGAATTATAGGTCTCATGCCCATTTTCATATGATTCTATTCAAGTGAAAGTAAATAATATTCAAGGGAACTGGTTTGCTCAATTGGGTTAGATGTTTCTGTGTAATGATTCATAAATATTTCCTTTTGCATTAATTGCTGTAAGAAAGTATTTTGGAGATGCTGTTTTCTTCCTCTCTTCTATCCGAAGAGGTTTAAGGGTGCTCTCTTCTCAGTGTAGCTGTTACATTTTGCAGGTTTTGAGTGGAGAGAAAGAACTGTCGGAGCTTGCAGAACTTTCTGGGTTTGAATCTA
This sequence comes from Garcia nutans, assembly GCA_947685225.1. Classification (NCBI taxonomy): domain Eukaryota; kingdom Viridiplantae; phylum Streptophyta; class Magnoliopsida; order Malpighiales; family Euphorbiaceae; genus Garcia; species Garcia nutans. The sequence continues at coordinate 37,244,608 of CANTUV010000033.1, read as the reverse complement.
GCGAATGGAGACAACCTACATAGAGTTATAAATTGTGGTAGTATTACTGTATGTACAGTTTTTTCAGATTATCTTATGGTATATAAAAACTGCCAAATTGTTCATAATCTATGAAAGTTACCTGCTCAGAAAACAAGCTTTGTTTTTTGGTGCCTGGGCAAATTAGTATACCTTGAAATTATGTTTGTACAAATGAGCAAGTTCTAGGAAGAGCTATGATTTCAACGAATCAATTTGAATCCTACTTGGACAAGAAGCTCTGCTACTATTCTTTGTTTTTTTTTTCCAGAGTACAAACCTCATATGAAGAAACTATAGGAAAGATTCCATTATGGTATTGGACATGCATGTAAATATATATCTTTTTTCTTTGATAGGTTTGCAAGATTTTAATTTTCCTCTGTGACATGAGTTATAGGCTTCATTCCTCTCCTGTAAGCCCCTTGTAGGATTCACATGTGACTGCGAGGTCCAACTGGAGATTTATAGTTGTTGAACAAACAATTCTAAATGTAGCAGTACCATTTTTGTACAAGTTTCAAGCGTATCCAATGCGTATTTTCAGATAAAAGATGTTGAATTACAGTACATGAGAACACTGAAATGCTATTATTACGTATGATTAGTGTTTTGTTTGAAGGAAGTGAAAGGAAATTACTATTGAGTCATGAAAGTGGGGCAAAAACTGGCTTAGCTGGAATTGTAACTGGCATCATCATGGGCTGTGCGCTTTTATTCTTGACTTCATTATTTGAATACATCCCTTTGGTTTGTTTTCCTAACTGTAGTTGTTTTCAATTGAAAATGCTTGAAAAAAATAGTGATTGCATTTCAAGTTAAATCATGCTCACAATCCTTAAAGAATTCCTGTCCAAAAAAAAGAAAGAAATGTGTTCTGAAAATTATCATTGTGTTAATGGCCTAGTAGGACAGAAACATTAGAAACCAGTAGTGATATAGCACTGGCTAGTTGATTTTTTCTGATCTCCCCACCACGTGCCCCTCTTTTTAACTCTTTCTTTTTAATGTTTGACAGCATATCTCTCTCTCCCTCTCTCTCTCAATTTAAATGCTTACCTTGGATTTTTTTGGTTTTTGTACTTTACAGTGTTCTCTGGCTGCAATAGTAATCTCTGCTGTAATGAGCCTGGTGAGTAATATTAAGATCACAATCTGAGTGTGATGGTGAATTATGTTTACATCTTCTGGTCTCCACATTTATCAGGTCATTTGATTATAAGATACATTACAAAAGATGGAATACATAAAATTTTTTTTTAGTTTGTTCTGAAAATAGAAAATGAGTAATTGCCTCGAGTTTGACTTGTGAAGCAATTTTTGTAATGTATTGTGGTCCTAGTTAATTGCCATGCTGGCGGGATTCTCAATTGATCCTTCACCATTATTATGCGTGCATTTACATTCCTGCTGGAGAATTTCAATCCACAATGTCTGAGCATTGTTCTTTTATTATATAAATTATCTTTTGCATCAAAAATGAGATTGAAATTTTGGGTACCATTACTTTTTTGAAGTTAGAAACATTATTCATGAAAGTGAAGATGCTTTTCCAAAAGAGTAATAGTAAGAAATTGTAGTATAAGCTCCTATTTTTGTAAGTATTTGGTTCTGTATCTTTCTATATTCAAGGAATTGATATGAAGTGTTAAAAGATTATGGAGAGTGGAGACCAAATTATGATGTATAATATCGGTTTTTATATATATATATATTTTGAACTGAATAATATCAGTTTATATTTGTTCATAACATCTTACTATGGCAAATAAATTTATAATTTAAATGGACCAAATAGAAGAAGAGTTTTTTTTTATTCGGTGCTTGTGCATTAGTTTCCAAACAGTAAACAGTTTTGATTTAAGCAATTTTATACTTATTATCTCATTGCTGGAAATTTCTGATGTCAGGTGGATTATGATGAGGCTATCTTCTTATGGCGCGTGGATAAGAGGGATTTTCTTCTTTGGATCATTACCTTCACTACAACATTGTTCTTAGGCATAGAGATTGGTGTCCTTGTTGGGGTATGTGTTAAAGAAATCAAACAAAATGGGATTTTGGTAATTCATATGTATTAGATTTAGAGTTTCATGTTTTTCGTTGTAGGGACTCCTTAAAATTCGTGGGCCAAAATTCTTATCAGTTGTTAATATTTATGTTTTTCTAAGATGCTGAATTGAAATCTTTGTCAAGGCCTGAAATTGCACATGGATGAGGGTTTTAGGATCCAATGATCAAGTATGATATAAATATACTTGATATAAATATAATCAAATTTGAGATAAAACCATGTAACATTTATGTAATTAAATTGTAAATATTATTACTACAGGTGTGTATTTTATATATAAAATCCATATAATGACACAAAAATTGTAAATTCATTGCATCTGCGACGGCATCTGCGACGGAATTTGCGACGGAAAACATCACGGCATATATACTCCAGAACATCTGCGACGGAATCTGCGACGAAATTTGCGACGGAAAACACCACGGCATATATACTCCAGAACATCTGCGACGACCTTTGTGACGGATTTGCGACGAGTTTTGCGACGAAATCTGCGACGAAAAATCTGCAACGACAATCTGCGACGGTTTCTGCGACGGATTTGCTACGGTTACTGTTTGCCCGCGAAAATTTGAGTGGCAAATTTGCGACCGCCTAGTGGTCGCAAATCGGTCGCAATCTGCAACGGCCCGTCGCAAAATTAAAAATTGCCACACCTTTTTTATTAACGGATCGTATCCGTCGCAGATCGGTCGCAAATCTTGATTTGCGACGGATCTGCGACGGATTCTGTCCGTTGCAGATAGCGTTCTTTTTTTTGTAGTGTTGGAGCTCTAAAAAGCAGCGGACTGTGGCAAAAACATCTACTGAAGCTGAATATCGTGCAATTGGGTTGGTTGTCACTGAACTTACATGGATACAATCATTGTTGCGCGAAATTAGAGGTATTTCAATGATGATTCCTACGTTGTGGTGTGACAACATAGGAGCAACATATTTGACGGCTAATCCTGTGTTTCATACACGGTCCAAACATCTTGAAGTAAATTTTCATTTTGTGCGTGATAGAGTTCAGAAGAAGGAGTTGATTGTTCGTTATATTTGCTCCAAAGATCAGCTTGCAGACATATTGACAAAGCCTATGACAAAGAATCGTCATAATCATCTTATGTTTCGATTAACAATTCGGCCATCTTTCCAAGATGTTCGAATTGCGGGGGTCTGATAAGGAATAGGATTATACAGTTGTATTAGAATTGTTGTATTATAATCCTTGTGGAATCAGGAGATGTTGTATTATAATCCTATTAGGATTAGGAGAATAGCTACTAATATATATGTATGTAATCTTTACAGATTGAATATATATATATATAATTAATATCTTGATCCTATAACTTTTACACCAACTACTATAAAGTATTTTTCCAAAAATAATTTTTTTTATTTTAAAAATATCACACCTAACTATTTTATGCCCACTTTTAAACAAAATCGCATCAATTTACAAAAATGTCTTATTTTTTAGATTTTTGTATAAATTATATAGATATTGAATAAAAAAATTAATATATGTTATTTAAATCATTATCTTTTAATTAAAATATATAATTTTACTATTTAAAATTAAAAATTTATATAATTTAGCAGTTAAAATAAATAAATACATATAAAAAATCTATAAAACAATAAAAAATAATTATATTCCTTACGAATTATAATTTAATATATATCAATATAAATACATAATATATATATATATCACATTAAAAATATAATATGATTTATAAGTTAAAATACAATATAAAAATTTTTAAAAAATAAAAAATATATTTACACAATATACACACATTACATATCTATATATATTATATAGATATTGTATATATATTGTGTAAATGTTGTGTGCTTATTGAATACGTATGTCGTATATATATTGAGTATATATTATAAATATTTTCCTATGTGATATCTATATGTTAAAAAATTATACCCACATCGAAAAATATAAAATTAAATGAAATAGACATTAAAATAAAATAAATACAAATAAAAATATATATATATAACGATAATTAAAAAACTCAAATTAAAAAAGAATAAATGAAAAAATTTACAAAACAAAAAAATTCTTTTAAATATTTTATCAAACATATAGAGTGCATTACAATTGAAGAATAATAAAATTTTTATTATTATAATTGAAGAACAATAAAAAAAACAAAAAAAAATACATATATGTTTACAAATAATAAAAAATTAAAAAATTAAAATAATTTTCTACAAATAAAAAAAAAGGAAGAAGAAGAGAGAGGGATAGAAAAAGAAAAAAATGAAGAGAAGAGATGATGAACAAAAAAATAAACTAAAAAAATTGATGAAAAATTATATTGAGAAAAAATAAACAAAAAATAAAACCAAATAAAATGTGCGTTAAAATGAAAAAAAATAAACCATATGAAATATATTTGAAAAAGGAAAGTTAAAAAGGAATAAATAATGTAATTTTCTCTATTAAAATTTTTAAAACTTTTATTGATTTAATGATATGTTTTTTTGACACCGTTAAATTATAATTATTTTGAGAATCTTTTTACAAATAAAAGTACATTTTTAAAATTGTTTTATCTTTGTTTTTTTTTAATCCATCCTTGAATCCTACAAGAAAAATATAATTTCTTTAAATAAAAATATTAATCTATATACGGAATAAACTAATATTAAAACCACTTGGCTTGTAAATAAATATCTTTAAAAAATTAATTTGTAAACAAATTCATATATTCAATTGTTGTACTTCGAATATATATGATTTCATTTAAATTTAAAATATTATTGGTTTACAATTTATTTGTAGATACGGTCAATTTCGGTAGAAAATAACTTGAATACATCTCATAAATTTATTTAGGATGGTGGGAGTATTAATATTTTGAAATTTATATTTCCAATGTTGATGGTCTAACCACCAACAGCATATATAAAAAAAGAAAGATTATCTGAAATCTAACTACACTATTGCAGAGAAATGGGAAATGAGGAAAACCAGAGAAAAGACTTGGGCGGTTCTCTTCCAGTGACGAATGTGCAAGCGCTTGCTTCCAAGAACTTGGAGGATATACCGGACAGGTATATCCGGCCGGAGCTGGAATTCGATGAAGTTTCCGTCGGTGACTCTCTGCAAATTCCAGTGATCGATATGAGAAAGCTTGTCGGCAATCAATTAGACCGTGCTACTGAATTGGCTGAGCTTCATATGGCTTGTGAAAATTGGGGCTTCTTTCAGGTAATTACATATATGCAACAATTTTCTTATACCATCTGCCTTTGATTGTTTGTTAATTGTGAAATTCAGCTGATAGCTCGGTAATTAATTGATAAGCTTTTGTTGATTGTGGCATTTAATTACTGTCCCTTAGTACAAAGAATTCAAAACTCTTATAGATCTATTCATGGATTGGTGACCTTTCCATAATTTATGAAGAAAATATCACGTCAGTTATATTTTTGTAATTTTAGATTCAATCTATAACTGCTATAGGTTATCTAAATGGTAAATTTTTATTGATTGTGACATTATAGTTACCTTGATATTCAAATTTTAATGTACTTCAACTCCTTCAAGATTTAGAATAACAAAAAAATAATGTTGTTTAATTGTGAATGTGGTGGAAGCAGTTGATAAATCATGGAGTAGATGAAGAAGTGATAGAGAAAATGAAGATGGATGTGCAACTGTTCTTCAAGCTGCCATTAGAAGAGAAAATGGTGTATGCTCAATTAGCAAATAACATTGAAGGATATGGTCAAGCATTTGTTGTATCTGAAGAGCAAAAGCTTGATTGGGGAGACATGTTCTTCCTTCTTACTCAGCCTGTCTGTCGACGAAATATGAGATTTTGGCCTACCATTCCCTCTTCTTTCAGGTTAATCATTCAATTTATTAACTCATTTCAATTTGTTTCATACAAATTAATCAACTAAACAGTTATTTGATAAATTAATTCTCAGAAGCATTCAAAATTATATATAATTGGATTCGTAATTATCAAAAGACTGTTGGAAAAATCGTTATTTTTTCGCCCCTCGGACTGTCTTTAAGCAGGAATAAATAAGAAAATAAAATAACAATTGAGAAATTAAAGAGAATAAAAACACAAAGATTTAACGTTAAAAACTCCCAAATGGAGAAAAACCACGGCCGTTGCCTAACGACAACAAAAAAAAATATTTACTATGTGAAAAATTGTTACAACCACAAATACAAAATATTTTTCTACCCGACACCCAAAACACCCTGAATATTTATACTCCAAGAGACTCCAAGAGCTCAATTCTAATCTCTAATATAAAACACTTGTGTTTTGGTGTGTTTAAAACCTTAAGTATTGGTTTCTTTTTATAAAAGAAATCTCTCCCCTATTCTTCTTACATTCCCGATGTGGGATTGTAGTACATCCCATTTCATTTTTTTTTAGTCAACTATCACGGTTAACAATCTCCACCTTGACAAAAATAAAAAAAAATAGCATTGCCTATTACCGACAATCATAATTCTAATAACAAGAATTATCATACCCCACCATAAAAGAATATCACCACTTAGAATTACTTCATCAACTCCAAGAATTTTTTCACTGGCCATGTCGGATCCCGCTAATAGTTTATGGTGCAACCCTCCTGTTGACTTTATCGAGAGTTCATTAGCTATCGACATAATTTTTCCACCACGCACCTTACATCAACTGTCAACCAATGTAGTACGTATTTCCGTGGACCAGCTACCAATAATTCGTCCTCTTCTATGGCATCTCAACAGGTAGCAATCATGCCATGAGGACACACATCTCTCAACTACAGAAAGAACGCATCATCTCTTTCGCCACAGGAGATCACATTGGTAGCAACAACGTTAGAGCTTCTAGCAGAATCAACTCCACCGTTCTGGCAATCCTTTCTCACATGTCTAGTTTGACCACAATCCCAGCAGACAACATTTCTCTTTCCGAAGCTTTTGTTTTTTTTCTTGGTACCGACAGACAAAGCTGAATCTTCATATGTTTTATTTTCCATTTCATTCAATCTTCTCTCCTCAGTAATTAACTTACTAACAACATCCGCATACACCACTTCCTTACTACTATATTTTAAAACAGGCTTCATGTGCTCATATTTCGAAGGAAGTGACAGGATGAGTCGGAGAGCTTTATCTTCATCTTCGATTCTCACTCCAAGAGTTTCCAACTCAGAAACGATGCCGTTAAGGACACTCAAGTGATCTGATAGCCTTGTACCTTCCTCCATTTTCAACATGTGAAATTGCTCTTTCAAATATAACCTATTGGATATATTTTTTCCTTGGTACAATTTTTCCAATTTCTCCCACAGCTCCTTTGTCGTGGACAATCCAACCACATTAGCAAGAACATTTTTTGCTAGACACATGCGGATTTGACTTGCCGCCCTTAAATCTAGCTCACTCCATTCTTCGTCGTTAATTTTGGATTTTTCTGAGTCTCCACTTGTCGGTTTAGCCTGCAAAATCTTATGTAGTCCAGACTGGATCAACAAATCTTTGACTTGCACTTGCCACAATGCAAAATTCATTCTCCCGTCAAATTTTTCAATATCAAATCTCATCGTCGACATGCTTACTTTGTGCTAATAAAGGACTAGAAATAAACAATTACACCAGGTAAATTTCCAAGTAAGAGGAGGAGTCACAATGGTCTCACTTAAAATCCATTTGCCTTAGACTAAATTCGTGTCGTTTGACAGAATTTACCTAGACATGTAATTATTTATCTCACCACAAATACTCAAGCACACCAAAACAAAACGGCTCCACCTTTTCCAAAGCTCCACCAGCTCCAAAGCTCCACCAGCTCCAAAGACTCCACCAGCTTAAAAACAAAAATAATTTTTTAACAAAAATCTTTTCTGATGTGGAATATCAGACCAAGCTGCAACCACAAAGCATAATAAGATTTTTGACAAAAATTATAACACCTAAACTCTAATACCACTTGTTGGAAAAATAGCTATTTTCCCGCCCTTCGGACTGTCTTTAAGCATGAATAAATGAGAAAATAAAATAACAATTGAGAAATTAAAGAGAATAAAGACACAAAGATTTAACGTGGAAAACTCCCAAATGGAGAAAAACCACGGCCGTTGCCTAACGACAACCAAGAAAAATATTTACTATGTGGAAAATTGTTACAACCACAAATACAAAATATTTTTCTACCCGACACCCAAAACACCCCGAATATTTATACTCCAAGAGCTCAACTCTAATCTCTAATATAAAACACTTGTTGTGTTTTGGTGTGTTTAAAACCTTAAGTACTGGTTTCTTTTTATAAAAGAAATATCTCTCATATTCTTCTTACATTCCCGATGTGGGAATGTAATACATCCCATTTCATTTTTTTTTTTTTAGTCAACTATCACGGCTAACAAAGACATGGTTTATGGGACAAACTAATGGGTTTTTTCTATTGGTGGCTTGAATTAGAGAAACTTTTGATAAGTATTCAACAGAGCTTCAAAGAATTACAATTTGCTTGCTGAAGTTGATGGCCAAGAACTTGGGAGTAGACCCAGAAAAGCTTGCAAGAATGTTTGAAGATGGGTCGCAGGGGATAAGAATGAATTATTATCCACCATGTTCACAGGCAAACAAGGTTATAGGCCTAAATACACATTCTGATGCAACTGGATTGACCTTGTTAATTCAAGCAAATGAAGTTCAAGGTTTGCAAATCAAGAAGAACGGTAAATGGAATCAAACCAATCCCAGGTGCTATCATTATCAATGTTGGTGATGTCATTGAGGTAATTAACAATATTAATTTCTCTAATTCTTTAACACTTGATTGATATCCAAAACTTAAGAACATAATTTTTGGAATTCATGGATTGTTTTATTTTTTTTTCCTTAACCAAATAATAGGTTTTATATGAAATCACTTGAATTTTTAAAAATTTTGCATGCATCGCATAAAAAGAAGTTGAAAATATGATTCTGAATCAACTCTGTTTTTTGAAACAGATAATGAGCAACGGGCAATACAAGAGCATAGAGCATAGAGCTGTTGTGAACCCAGAAAAAGAAAGACTTTCAATTGCAGCATTCCACAATCCAAACCTGAGTGCTATGATAGGACCTTTGGAAGAAATTATTAAAGAGAAAGCAAATTACAAAACAGTAGCATATGAGGAATACTTCAGGCTTGTTGTGGCAAGCAAACTTGATGGTAAAAGCTTAGTGGGTCAAATGAAATTGGAGCACTAAGTAAACTTATACAGAAGTTTATCGAACCACTTTCATTTTATGGTGCAAAATTACTGCATAAGAAATTTAGTATACATCTGTATACATGAGAAATAAGTAGCTCCTACTAATAAAAACTCAAATGTGTAATCTTTCAGAAAAATCTGTGTTAATCACCGTCATGAATTCAAGCAATGAAAAATAACTTCAAAAATAATTATAACAATTATAACTTCAAAAATAAATTCGTAAAGCATATAACAAATATGTTTTGCACTTTTCATTTATTATTTTATAAAGTACAATAAATATGCTTTGTATAATATTAATTTAAGTTAAACAAAAAAATATTGATTGCTAAAAAATAATTAAAAATTAACAATAATTATTATTAATCTATTATGAACAAATACTAATAAATAACAATAATAATGATAATGATAATTTTTGCAAATATAATTTTTCATTATAAACATATATTAATTTTAAAATTTTAATTTTAAACTAAAAATATATATTATTAGAGATATTAAAAATTAATATATGTATTAATATATATATATATTAAAATATATATTTTTTAGAATATATATTAATTTTTATTATCTTTTATTGTTCACAGTTTAGACTTTAATTGACTTTAATTGTCGGATCAAGTTCTAATTAAAAAAATCATGAACTTAAATTAGACTTGTAAATTAATCGTAGTTTCAATTAAGGCACAGTTTTCTCGATTCTAATCTGGTTCAATAAACTAAACCATTGATTCACAGTTCAGACCACAGTTCACAGTTCACATAAAACCATGACCATGATTAGTTTCATGGGGATTGTGGATTAGTTATCTCTGATAGTCTTGGGTTATGAGTGGCTGTGTGGTAGCTCTGTTCTGTTCATTGGTGACTGAGTATTGTTGAAAGGAATGTTGCAGGGATAAAAGGTCTCCTGTGAGTTGTTGACTGCTGGAGTAGATGGGTTTTTTGGGTTGGGAAATTTTGTTGAACTTGTTTAGCTGAACTATCCATGCCTGCATAATACAAAATCCATATTCTTTTGGTAATAAAATTTGAATTTTAATGACCCAAAAAAAATAATTAGACAAATACATTGATATCTAATATGTTGCAGCATTCGTGTCCCAAAACCAATTCTGACAACCGAACAATATACATTTATATATCAATCATGATGCAAAAACATCAACAACTGTCTTACTTTCTGGCAGCCATTTATTTTCATATACTAAATCTTGAAAACAACCTTTGTTTCCATAACCCATTAGTTCACAATTAAGAAATTCCTTTCATCCTTGAAAGCGTTTTCTCCATACAGTAACAGTTCATTATTCCGAGTAAAACCCTTCTCTCTTATAATTCACAGAAAACTGATTGCCTCTCTAATATTTTTTAACTTAACCAGCATAAAATTATTTAGTCATGAAAAAAATATTAGGGCATGAGAATGATACTGCCAGTACAACAATACCCAAACAAGAAAAAGACTCTGCTCTAATACTTCAAACAATAACTCAAAATAGTAAAACAATCTACAAACCTATACTTGTTATCACATAGACCCAATTCATACGAGTCTTAAAAAGGTAGTCATTAGAGAACAACGGCTAAATCCATCAAATTACCCACAAAAATTACTAAATTTTTTTAAAAACAGAACAAACATCAGAAAATCCAAAGAATAAACTTGAATATAAACCGGCATCTATTTAAACTATAGCTAAAATTTAAGGGCATCAGGTCTCCAAGGTGAAATAGCATCAATGAAAAAATTCAGACGCAAATTACCCATTTAAAATATGAGATTCATCATCTGCCCATAATAACAAAACGTTCATAGCTAACAAATTACCAAATGGACTCCCTGAGAAAATAAAAAGTTGAATGATATCCAATCAAATGCTAAAACAACAGAATTATTGGGTGAATTTGAGGGATACATAGCGATCAGAACCTGTCGGGATTCACAGTAACATCAAACTATTTTTTTAGTCAGTGGATTGACAGACCAATGAATTTCTATCGTCACCTCGCTTTTTTCCCATCAAAATCACAGACTCAATCAATCAAAAGAACAACTAATCAAAAAGTATTAAGTAAAAAAAATCAAATACCAAGATGTTCAGATAAAGAAAATCTTAGAAATATTGTTTTAGCTCAGAACTTCTTAGAGGGTTGTGTTACCATCAAAGACGGCAGAACCGTCTCTGGAACACAGGAATATTTTCATCACAGCAAGACCCATTTTCAGATTTTGCAAACACGATTTAATTTCGTAGAAAACTGTAACTCACATGTTAAAAAGAAAAATATGAAGAAGATGAAGAAGAAGAAGAAGAGGATATTAACAAACTCAGCCACCAAAGAGAAAATAACGATGAGGAAGAATTGGGCGAGAAAGAAGCCATTTATATAAGCTAATGAACACAAATCTTGCAAAACCCTAATTCCTCATATCACGTGATCGCACGTGATTGCACATTTTATAGTCCGCAGTTGAATTACGCTGAGTTGGGGTTGTTTTTTTCCATTTTTAGTTTTCTTCTGAAAAAATTTGTTAATTTCAGCCATTTTAAATAGTATTTATTTAATAATATCTTTTTATTGGTTAAAAAATATTTTTTTCCTCTTCTTTTTGCTATTTTATAAAAAAGTGAAAATGTGCTATATTAGAAAAATCGTTACTTTACCTTGGGAAAAAATTTCAGTTTTATTTATATACATATGCTTTCTTACTTATCTTATTTAAAAATTTAAACAAAATAATATTTTTTTTCTCAAAATTTAATTTTTTAAATCTCATACAATTCACATCATTTAAAGAAGAATATTAAAAATTATTTTTATTCAAATTAACAATAAATTATTATATTTTTTTTTTAAATTTTAACTTGTACTATTAATTCATGAACCACCCATAACCCTTCTAGTTCCACCCTTAGTTTGAAATCAAAATATAAATAATAAAAAAATAAGGATCAATTTAATATATGTGGACCTATCTTATGACCAAACACCTGCTCGTCTAAAAAATTTGAGGATTTAGAAAAAGAGAAAATTACATTATTTATGATTTTTTTTCTTTTTTTATTTCAATTATACGATTAAAACTTTCTTTTTATTATTTTATACTTTTCTATTTTTAATTTTATTAAAATTAACTTTTTTATTTATGTATTTGTGGTGGCCTATTTTTCTTTTATTTTTTCTTTTTATTTGTTTGTTTTTCTTTTTTTTAATATATATATAGTTGTAGTAAAGATTCCTTCAACTTCTCCTTTTATATCATCATAAGCTTGAATTACTAAATCTGCATATTGTAGCTCTCCCCTTTGAATCCCAAGAATGGATAATAGTTTAGAAGGTAGGATATTAATAGCTGACTCATTATCTAATATAGCACATGTAATTTTCTTCCTTTTGACCTCTACTTATATGTAAAGTAGCTTGTTGTAGTCCATTCATTTTATAGGTAGTGCTTTGTTAAAGAAGACAATCATACCACTAGTCTTGCTTATAAGGGAACACACCACTTCTTTAGGTGTAACCAAGGTTAAAACACAAAGTCCATCCAAAGCCTTCATCGCTACCTCTTAGTATTGTTTGAATGCCATAAACAGCTCCCATATACTCACACTAGCCCGAGACTTCTTGAGTTGTTTGAGGACCAAATTCTCATCTTCCTCATTCTCTTTCTCTCTCTTGGGTGGCTCAGCTTCTAATTCAACTCCTCCATAAAACCTTCCACTTCTAGTTATGCCTTGGACTTTTTCCACATCTTCATCTTGAAAGTTTAATTTTCTCTTCACGTTGTTGGTTTTATAGGTTCTCCATTACTAAGGTCATCCCAAAAAGATAGCCCATTCTCAGGTCCACTTTCTTCACTATTGTCTCATATGTTAATGATGGAGATAGAAGAGACCACCTCTTGAAATGATTGGAGTACAAACTCTCTACTCAAGCCCAACTTGATTGCAAGTAAGTCTTTTGAAGGAGGCATTGCATTGTGATTAGGCAACAGGTTGTGCTTGGTACTGGGCCTACTCTTTTTAGGATCTACAAGAATTTCATAGTCCATTAAATCTTGGACTTCACGCTTCAAATAGGAACACTTGTCAATGTCATGGCTAGCCTTTTGGTGGAACTTAAAACAAGCATTTATGTTCCAATGGGAAGGAGGCAGATCAAGAATCTTCTCAAGGTTCAAAGGCCTCAACACTTCTTTCTCAACTAGCTTCTCAAGTGTCTTAGATAAGGGCATCTTAAAGTTGGAGAACCTTCAGTTTTGGGCTGCATTGACATCAACCATTTCTACATTTTGATTCCCACTATTGATTGTTAGGCCTAGATTAACTACTAAAACTAGGCTTCTTTTCTCCCTCTACATCTTCAACTTTAGGGGTTGAGTCATAGATATCAGTAAAAGTCCTCAAAGGCATGTATTATAGCTTGTTAGTGATGTAGGGTAGGGTATTATCCACCACAATTCAGACTTGATCTCTTTCAAATAGAATCACTGTCATTTGTGTTGTTTTTACTACTCCATCTTGCTTAGAAATTAGCAAAAGACTCATCACTCATTTGCTTCATAAGTTCCAAATAATGTAGGATCACTTCAATGCTAGTATTATAGGCATATTGGTTGAAGAAAACCTCAGCTAGATCCCTCCATTCCCTTATACTAGACTTTGCTAGCCCATAATATCAAGTTATTATAGGTTCTTCTAAAGATAAAGGAAAAAATGAGTTTCTTGTCTTTCGGTGAGACTAGTGGTGGTCATTAGAGCTATATATTGTCTTAAGTGCATCATAGGGTTACCATTCCCATTGAACTTGCTTAAAATAGGAATTTTGAACTTAGGTGACAATAGCTCATCCCCCATTAGGTTACGAGAGATAAAGTCCTCCACTTCATCTTCCACCTTTCCCTTAGCCAACTTCTTGATCTCCTCAATTTTCTCTTTTAAGTCCAGCTTTATTTGGGCTTTAGGCTTTTCCTTATCCTCTTTATTCTTCTAAGTAAGAAGGTAGTCTTCCAAGTCTTTTTCTTTCCCACCCCTTATTGTTAGCTACTTCTTCATGGGCGCTGGCCTCTCTAATAGGCTCTTTTTCTTTACCCTTCCATAATTTAGCAAATCTGACCTCAAGGTCCTCCATTAGCATTCGACTATAGATTTTAAATAGGTCGCTCATGAACTTCTCCATGTTCACTTATTCCATAATCTTGTGGCCATACTTTGGGTTGACATGGTGGAGGCCCAATCTGAAAATTTTCTCTTCAATGATAGAAACGGATCTATAGCGGCTGCATCACAATGGGTTAATAGGCCTTGTGGGCCAATGTATGTATGAATGTATGGATGTTTATGGGGTTAGTACGCTCCTTCCAATCTTATTGCTTCCACACAATGTAATTCCATTTCTATCCTAAGCTCAAGGCTTTAGCTTGGATATCAACAAGGGATAAGTAAGCTCTTCTCATGATATGATTTGACTTTGATAATTAAAACAAGTTTCGATCAAAACCATAATAATCCATGGCCCTTAAAAATAGAATGATGTGAATCCTTATTGGGCTTCTAGGCTTACTATAGGCTGACTCAAACAAGAGTTAATTAATAAAATCTACCAAACAAGACTCGGGTCCTAATGAATGGGTTCTAAAGTTCATCTTATATGCGGTTTGGGCTCTAAGTCCTTAAGAAGATTATCATGACCACTGACCATACAACAACAATGTCTAACTTCGCAAGGATATTGAAGGTATTTCGTATAGCTCCCCTAAGGACAAAATAAATGAAGGCTTTAGGACAAATACAAAAGTTTGAGAAGTACAATAGCGATCAATAGTTTCATATGCGATTAGTAGTTTGAGAAGTACAATACTTCTTTCTAGTGAAGTCACCACTGTGAGTGGGTTGGACCCAAATGAGAGTCGTCACTCGATGCAGACAAAGAATACATATCTCAAAAAGTGTACTGACTTAACAGATGAGCCTCGATGATGAGGTTCAGCCAAATTCTCTATACTAGGTTCGATGATGGTAAACTATTAGTCACTAGACCAAGTATATCTATACAGACCTCTCTTTGCATTTACCAAGAAGTCTTTTTTATTATGTAATTCTAATGACAATTTATAAGAACGAATACATATAAACAAATAAGAATGTATGTTATGGCATCACGTTATCATGGCATAATAAAATTAACAATAATCTTTTAAGAATGAAGAAGTTATTTAGGATCTTAAATCATTAATGTAAATATTAAGGGATTAAGTTATTTTAGTAAACACAATATGCCAATAATTTTTTAGAGCCAAAATTATCAAGAATCAAATCAAAATATGCATAAGAGAGCACATCATCAACATCATAACCTATCATAAAGGTGTTTGGCATAGCTTATAAAATTTAGCTCTAATATGAGCTTATAAACATTTAAAATTTTAAATAGTTTCGTATTTATTTTTAATGCTTATATGTAATTCATAAACACCTAATATGTTCATTAAAAAATAACTTATAAGCATATTAATTGTTAAATGGCTAAAAATGATATAAAATTTTATCATTAAGAGCATTTATTAAAATAAATGGGGGACAATATGGTAAGTTACTTGGTCAAACTAGCTTATAAGCACCAAAATAATAAGCTAATATCCTCCAACATATTTTTTTTTAGCTTATAAGGTCGGCTAATAAGTTAATAAAATTATATAAACAGAAACGTCATTTAAAATTTAGAGCTTTTAAGCTAATAAGCTAAGCGAAACATCCTCCATGTCGAATTTAAGTGATCTCATTTTCCAAAAGAATAACATATTTGAAAGTTAAAACATAATATCAATAAATTAGTCAAAAAAAACTTTTAGAAAATTGATTTGAACTTGATAAAAAGAGATTTGTAGGTTTGAATCCTTAAGTTTTACTAAATTAGATTTATGATCTTTCAATTTGAGTTAATTTTCATAATTAGATTCATAAAATCGATAGAAAAGGTATGAATGCTTGAATAATTGACCTAAAAGTGATGAACACAACAAATTCAATTGATATTGAGGTCTAGATCAATTCAAGTCCTTGATCTTTGATGAATTAAATTGATTTATTGTTGAAACTTGAGCAAAGGATTACTCTTTTGATTTTCTACTTTTTAGAAGCAAGTTGGATTGATTTCTATGAGCTTTTAGGTTATGGATTTCTTAGTTTTGCTATTGGAATCAAAGGTGAAGTACTTGGAAGAAGAAGACTCTTAGTTGCTTAGGATAGGTTCCTTATGCTTTTAAAGTGTGATCCCCTTTGAAAAATGTATTTAATATTTATTTATAGGGTTAGGGTTCCTAGGGTTTCATTAGAAAGCTTCATGCACCAATAATAGTTGATTTTGAGAAAACAAATCGGATATAATCAAGTTAGAAAATGTAAAGTCCTACAAAATCTTAAAAATGACTTTCTGCTTTATCTAATGCTATTCTCGCAGATGTTCAGCCTCGGTTGGCGCTAAATCTTATGTGAAAGTGGTGCAAATGGTATGCCTAGACTAGAGGACATCCACATAAATGTTCTAGACATCTACATAGATGGCCTATCAAAGGCTAGTTGTAGCTTATTACTTGGGCTTATTTTGGTATTTTTGATCTATTATTCAAGACTTTTAGGCCGTGTTCATCACTATTAGGTCTATTTTCATCTATTTGAACCTATTCCATAATTTTCATGATTTTAATTAAAAAAATTAACCAAATTGGAAGAGCAACATGGTCTCATAATCAAGTTATAAATTATACAAATTGTTTGGTCAAAATCAAGTGTTAACATTCTCCTTGTTCTCACCTTGTCTATGATAGTTTAGATCATGAAGATGTTGAAGTTACACTAAAATTGAAAGCGATGCTCAATAAGCTTCTCACAATAGTCCTTGAGTTTTATTTACGTCATAAATAATTCGTTATCCTTTTTTTTTTGTAGAATTCCACTAAAAAAATAAATAAAAAGAACATTTCTCTTCTCATCTTCTCATTCTTTCTCTATCATCTTTCTTTCATTTTGTTAGAATAAAAATTCATCTCTCTCATTAATTGCATTAACAAACCTAAACTTATTTTGTCTTGCAAATATAAAAGTATTGGCTATCTTACTTGAATTAACCCAACCTACTTGAATCATCCTTAAACCCCTTTTCACCACATTTGCCATAGTAAAATTGCTTAAAATGTGTACCTATTAAACAAAATGTTGAATCAAGCATTATTTTAAGTCCAAATTCAAATAGATGAAAGAGTGAAAATGAAGACATACCATACAAGTTACTAGATCCTTGATCTCATGTGCACTTTAAAAGTTTCTTAAAAATCCTAGTTATGGTATAGATATGGAGTGAGTTAGGATGCTTGTAAGTGGAATCATTTGGGTGGTAGAAAGTAGTAGCAAAGTAGAACTATACAATTCATGTCAATTTTTTTTTTAAAACAATGAAGATTGTAAATAGTGGTGGAACCACAATTACTTAGATGGATATTAGTGAGAGAGAATTTGGACAAGGAGAAGGTGGAGATTGAAAAAGTGGATAATTTTTTTTGTTGTCTATTGTTATTATCATTACTCCTTATATTTCATTTCGAGTGTCACTTTAGAAAAAAAAATATTCCACTCCGATTGTTGTTTTTATAAATTCAATATAGTATTAATAAAAAAGTTTTAAATTTGCTCTTATTTAATAAATTATCTGGCCTTAGCTAATAAGTAGAGAATACTTAAAATTATAGTATTTTGGTAAATGACTATGAATTTTTTATAAAATTTATAATTACTAGTTATTATATACTTAAAGTATAACAAAGAGAGTAATAATTTTTTGTAAAAAGAGGTAAAGATAAGAAGTTTACATGTAAATAACCCCTTGTTTGGACGGTAGTTTTCCGTTGGTTTTATATAGTATGATATGATTTATTTTCTTGTTGTTTTGACTTCTACTTTTATGGTATGATTTTCTATTGTAATTTCATGTTTTGAAAATCATGAATTTTCAAACTACCAATTTAGTGATTTTTCATGTTTTTATAATTTTATCTTTCAAAAATATCCAAAATAATTTTTTTAGATACCAAATGTATTCTAATAACTAATTTTTCATCTTCATAACATATTAAAATCTTAAAAATATCATCAAATTACATAAAAATATTTTTACTCAACCATATTATACAGTACCATATTTCTTAACATAAAAATATTATTTATAATATCATATCATATAATATTATATTACTATATCAAGCTGTCAGTCATCCAAACAAAGGGATTTTTATATAGCTACCGTTAAAACAAAATTATTTTAAAAATATTGTAGCAAACTTTTTCTTTTTATTTTTATGAAACACGTCAAACTTTCAAAAATACCTTATCTTTCTAGCTATTTATGTATGTTGTGTAGATATTAAATAAGAGAATTAATATATTTACATTCTGCTATTTAATAATTTTCTTATAATTTAAATTTATAATTTTACTATTTTAAATTAAAAATTTTATGATTCAACAATTAAAATATACAATACATATATAAAAAAATAAAACATCTATACTATATACATAAAATATCTACATAAAATATTACAAAGTGACTATGCTTTTTACTAATTATAAATCAACATACATCAATATAAATACACAATAAATATATTCCATTGAAATTATTATATGATTTTGAAATTAAAATACAACATAAAAAATTAAAAAATATCTATACAACATTTATAAACATTAAAAGAAAAATATACTTCTTATCAATTAAAATTGAACATATATCAACCCAAATGTATAACATATTCATCATAATAAAAAATATTATATGATTCAGTACTACAAATATACTATATATAACAAAAATAAAATAAAATAAAATATTTACACAACATATACACATTTATAAAATAGTAAAAGAGGAATTATAATTAGTAAACATATATTAGCATAAATATACAACATATACATCAAATTAAAAATATTATATAATTTAAAAGTTAAAATACAACATAGAGAATAAAAAAAATCTACAAACTTATATATGTGTTATGCATATATTATATAAATATTATGTATATGTTATGTATATATAAGTATATACTGTGAATATATCTCTGTATGATATGTATATGCTAAAAAAAATTAAACACGCACATTGAAATAAAATTTTTAACTCAAATAAATATTACAATAAAATAAATATAACTAAAAGAAGATATAACAATATTAATATCTATTGAAAATGAATAAATAAAAAAATTCATAAAAGAAAAAAAATTCTCTTTGATCATTTTATCAAACATATAAAGTATAATATCATTAAAAGACAATAAAACCTTTAACATTACAATTAAAGAACTAGAAGCGAATCTAAGATTTTATTTCAGTAGGGGGCAAACTTATATACCTTATAAATATTTCAATAAAATTATGCATCTTATATGACTAAAAACTTTAATGCATTTCTATCTTCAACATAAGAGATCATTATATAAGCTAAAATAAAAATATTATGATAGCATTCACCTTTATATATAAACTTCATTATGAATCTAATTAAAAGAAAAATCACTATCTTAGGCTTTTCACTTGCCGTATATTACAATTATTATCTATCAATATTCATATTTTAATATTGTTACCTAATTTTTTCACTATCAATGCTATTAAAATTAAAACCAATAACATAAAAATAAAATCTTAACAAATAATTTATAAGGGTTGTTTAAAAAACCTAACTAAAATAAAAATAATAAAAAATTAATACTAACATTAATTGTAGATTCACAATTATAACAACTTAACTAACAAAATTACAAAAATAAAGAATTTAAAGACTTTGAGTTCTTAGCTTTTTCAACCAAGGCTGAAAGATGGAAGAGTTATTTTTTATTAAGTGAAAATGTGATGAATGAGAGAGAGAGAAAGATGTGAGATGTATGGTAGTTCATATAAAATTTTATAATAAAATATATTAAAAAATAATTATTTGGTTAGACTTTTAATAATTATTTAATAAAAATATTATAATGGGCTGAGATTATATTATTTAACTCAAAGTCTAACGTATATTAATTCAGCCAAATTCAATTTATATTTAACTTGGTACTCAATTCATAAAATATATGTACTAATTAGTAAAATTTTTTAGACAGTATTATTTTTAGTGGACAAAAACAAAATACATATAAATATAAAAATTTAGTGGGGACAAATAAAAATTTACATATAAATATTTTTAAAAACAAAAAATCAGTGTGGCCGCCACTGAGAACAACAAAAATAAAAGAAAAAAACATATATATTTGCAAATAATAAATAATATGGTAAATCAAATATATTTTCTGCAAATAAAAAAGAAAATAAAAGGAAAAGTGGAAGAAGGGGAGAGAGAAGAAGAAAAAAAAAAGAGAAAAGAGAAAAAATAAATGAAAAATGAAAAATATT
Organism: Garcia nutans; assembly: GCA_947685225.1. Classification (NCBI taxonomy): domain Eukaryota; kingdom Viridiplantae; phylum Streptophyta; class Magnoliopsida; order Malpighiales; family Euphorbiaceae; genus Garcia; species Garcia nutans. The sequence goes on along the minus strand of CANTUV010000033.1, from coordinate 37,223,803 downwards.
AATCTAAAAGACAAACGAAAAACGTTGATCTTCAAAAAAAAAAAAAAAAAAGAAAGATAAAACATTGATGGAGGTGTATATTTAAAAAAATTATATGAAAAATAAAATTGAAAAAAAAACACATATAAAAATGTAAAATGAAAATAAAATAAGAATAAATGGTGCAATTTACCTCAAAAAAAAAGAAGAGAATAAATGGTGTAATTTCCTTTTCTAAAAGAGAAAGAAAATATTAATTAGATTAAATCTTAAAGACTAATGTAATTTACGATATGCGTTACTAAAAAAAGAGTTACCTCTATTGTTAGCCTCCAATATTATTTTAGTTTATTTATGTAAATAAATGAAAAATATAAATTAACTGTCAATTTAAATGATAAAAATGATAAAGATTCAACAACTCTTTTTTAGTTTTATATAGATGTAAAAACCAGATACATAGAAGAAAACCTTCCAATCCAATTAATCACATGAACAACCTTCTCTAATAAATTTCAATTTGAATATAAATTTCATTTTTCCATAAACGAGCAGAATATATCATCATGCTCTTATAAAATTCACGATCTAACTAATAATAATAATAATAATAATAATAATAATAATAATAATAATAATAATAATAATAATAATAATAATAATAATAATAATAATAAATTCATTCGAAAATTTAATATTAATAATACTTTACATTTTTATGATAAATGTGTGAACTTTAATTATTATATTATTCACAATTAATTGTTTTACGTAAAAAATTATAAATAAAAACATGTAAATTACATATACAGTTAAATTATATTCGGATTGACTCATATGCCTCTAAAACGAGTAACTCAGCATAAGCAACATGAAATTTGGCTTAGCTCAGACTCTTATCTCATTTCTCAAAAGAGCCTGAGCTCAAATGTGCTTTTATTCTGTCGAGTTACGAGTAGCTCCCAAGCAAATCTGCTCATTGCAGCCCTAGCCAAAGACGAGAAGAGGAAAATATCTTCAGCTAAAACTAAGACAATTCGAGTCACTAAAATGTTATGTCAAATTGCTATATATTCTGATTGACGACAACAGGCATTTTTTCCTGACTAGTAATGAAAACATTAGTAGCTGAGCAAGCCAACTCAAGGATCAATTCCTGGATTACAATGTAGAAGCAGAAAATATTCATGCAGGCCTACTCATATAAAGGAAATAAATTAATATATGGAGGCAGGGAGAAAAAAAGATACAGAAGCCTTGTAAAATGTAATGATTTCTGTCCTTGTACAATTTAGAACCTATGATATCCACCTTTTGCAGCAATACCCATGAATTAGAAAGAACCACCATTGTTTAATAGCAACGGCCGGCTAATAGGAAACCTGACCTTAAGTATATCTAAATTAAGGAAACTAACTCTGACTAGTTTGGGAAGTCTTAGCCTGAATCAAGTCGTGCCACGACTGGCTATTCCCAAGTTATTCACTGAAAAATGCTGCTTACAGAGCAATCATCATGGACACGCCAAATTGTCTCACCCAGCAGGTTAGCTACTGAAAGAACAGTAAGCTCAGGGAAATAGTTATTCTCAGCCACTGGAATTGTGTTTGTAATGATTACTTCTTGAAATAGGCCACCTGACAACCTCTCAATGGCAGGAGGGCTACCAAGAAAAAAAAAAAGGTAAATAATATGAATGAAACATGAACATAATCACATATTGCATATGTACACAGTAAACACACTCCATTATCAGTATACAATGCAATAGAGCCAAAACTAAACCTATTAACTTTCTATTAACTTTCAAAGAAAATTTTTTAGAGAGAGAAAGAAGAGGGGGACAACAGCTGGCTTTAATACAAATGGAAAAAAATAGGTAGAGATAAACAGGCAACCAAAAAGAGATAAATGATAAATCATATGCTGTAAATGAAATTAATACCTAAAAACAGCATGAGTGCAGCATGCATAGACTTCCCTAGCGCCTTCTTGGTGCAAAAGGGCTGCTCCTTTTGCAATTGTCCCTGCATTGCATAACCAATTTTACAAATGAAAACATAGTTGAAGTGTTTGAAGCATCAGGCAAAATGAACTTGAATGTTGGTTATTATGCATTCTTTTTCATTTCGAATACATTAAGGGAAGGGGAATTTTAATTGGACAGATTCGATGCCTGCTGTCTACTTCTAGACGGCATCACTTTTATTACAGGGTAAAGGCCCTAGTTAGTTATAATTATCAGCTTAAAAACTAAAAGTAACAAAAAGTCCCAATTCAATTTTTTTAAGGGTTCAAATCAAAGAACAAACAATTTGACAGGCTAAAGTCAAACTCAATAGTACAAAGACAAGTAATTGAAACATTTCAGCCATCAAATTCCTAGAATACAACAAGAGAAGAATTCAAGTTCTCTATTTCTTTGTTTTTCACCAATTTTCGTATTCTAGGAAAAGAATGGAGTTACAATTGGAGTTAGATACTAAAGACTGCATACCAGCGGTATCAATCATATCATCCACCATAACTGCAACCTTTCCTTTTACATCACCAATAAGGTTCATCACCTGCAAATTTAGTATTCACCACATCGTCATGTACTTGCAGAGGAAAATATAATGCTTGCTGATTAATCATTGCCGATGATAAGGGTACAACCCGTATTCTAAAGATGATTCTGCATCTGCTCATCAGCGAAAAAAAAGTAAAATAACAATTCAATTAATCCAATCTACACGTCAGTTAAACATCCATAATAAGAGGAAGATCAGGACACTTTACATGAGGAGGAAAACAATTAAACAACTCCACATTCATGTAGCTCCAGCATCTTCTCTGCAACTTTCTTTCAACAACTACACATTGTGTATATTAGGTACCTAAAACAAGCAAATCTAATTGGATGCAGCTATCTTCTGCCTCGAAAGTAATTTGGAGTCAATCATTGCCTTTTTCACGGCAGATGCTACAATGGAATAACTGTAATATTTCCAATAGAGTCACAAGCTAAAACATAAGACTCTTTCTTAGGCAAAGATACTACTTCCAATTGATAAATATACCAAGTAGGGAGTATACATGGAGTATAAATGCCACTCTAAAATTAAAGAGTTCATGCATCTGTGGGCAAAAGCTCCTTTCGAACCATGCTCCCTTGACAATCTCAATCAAAATGGCATCCATCTGAAATAATTTCACCAAATTCCCAAAACAAAGCTCATCTCTAATAAGAGGAAACATTTGTTGTAATAGGTGAACTTTTGGAGAACAAAAGAACCCATGAGGGATGCAAGTGAACACGAGATAAGACGCATCAAGGAAAGATAACAGATTAAATGAAAAAGGAAGACATGGACAAGGGATAAGCAACAAATTTCACAATAGAATTTTTTTAACTGACACACTAATTCAAAATCTGGATGTTCCAAAGGAAAAAATAACTTCCGATGCCCGGAGATTTCATGTAGCATTTACCTCAGCAACATTGTGTCCTTGACGCCTTTTGTCCACAATAGCTAAAGGTGCATCAGACAACTTTTTTGCAAAAGCACGTGCTCTTGCAACTCCACCAACATCAGGTGAAACCACAACCAAATCATTAGAAGAAACTGTCTTGCTTGCAAGATAATCAAGAATTACAGGCTAGAGTTCCAGGAGAGTAACGAAAAGGAATTAGTGAACAGAACATAAAAGATAGAAAAAAAAATTAAAACAATGGAGTAATTACCTGACAATACACATGGTCAACAGATATATCAAAGTACCCCATAGACTGCCCTGAATGAAGATCACAAGCAACAACACGATTTGCACCTGCTTCTGTGATAAGATTTGCAACAAGTTTGGCTGCAATTGATTCACGACCTTGAGTCTGCAATTAAAGCACATCTATCTGATTAAGTTTTTAGTTTCAGGAGTAAATGCTTCTAGGGCTCATTGCCTAGCAAACTCAAAACAATAAACACTCCTATCATACAAAATGTTGTCTGCTATCAAATTCATCAAAAATTTTAATAGAAAGGACAGATGAAACTAGTGTTAAACTGTCCTGAAACTAATGATGCCTCCGAAAGACAAGACAACTTGGAGTTCAGTATTCCTTTTTTTAAGTAGAAGAAAAAAGAAAAAAACCAATAAGAAACAGAACAATGATGCACTTGCTCATCAAGCCATATGATATCACTTAAAAACAGAAGCCAACGAGTAGTTTATTTTCATGACCAAAAACATAAACAAGATTTTCCTATTTATATTAGTAGAATATGGTCTCTCAATATACAAAGCTGTAAAACATGCCTTTCTATCAGCTCTGGCATATCCAAAATAGGGAATCACAGCAGTGATATTCTTGGCTGATGCTCTCCTACAAGCATCTACCATGATCAGAAGCTCCAGAAGATTCTCATTTGCAGGGGGGCAGGTTGGCTGTAATAGATATACATCACATCCTCTAACACTCTCTTGCAATTGAACATAAATTTCACCATCAGCAAATCGTTTTATGTTGATCTTTCCCAGTTCCAGGCCCATATACCAAGCAATTTCCTGGGGATGAATGGAATGCCGTTAACAAGCAAAAGATTCCAATAATACAGAAAACTATGCACCTTGAGAAATAATTTATAGAGCATTTCAATAAAAACGAGAAAAGAAATAGATCTAAATACGACACAAAACTCTAAGGGTGTGTTCACTTGTGAAAAACTATTATAGTTTTCCAGAAAAATTTTCTATAAAAAAATAGAAAATAGAAATTTATCTTTACATGACATAATTTTCTTAAATTAGAAAAGAGAAAACAGTATTTTAATTTTCCAACTTTAAGACATCCAAAATTTCCCAAAATCTTCTTCTATAAATAAAGTCAAATTTCCTAATATGAAAACATAAAATTTCTATATTGGCATTGAAAAACAATTTTTCATTTTTACTGAGTGAACACATTTTCTAAATTTTCTGTAGAAAATAAATACTCTAATTCTCTTAAAAAACTAAAAATAGAAAATAGAAAACTATTTTCTATAAGTAAACATACTCTAAGTATGTTTCAGGAATAAATTTTAACCAAATCCATATACACACAAAGGAACAAGGAAGTGGAAGCTCTAAAAATGAATATGAATCAAACAAAATTTTGACTTAGAATAATTTAAAGTACAGCTCTGATAGCTTAAATATAGGGCTCTAACCAACCACTTGTACCTTCAATTCAATATGTAAGGCATGTTTGTTATGTCAAAAGGCCTCTCAAAGCATTCGAGAAACACTAGTAAAGATCCGAATTTGCATATCAATTAACATTCTCAGCATCATATATACTTTAATTATTAAAGTCAACAAAATTAGCCACCAACCATTAAACAACTCATGCTCATCTGCATCACAAAAAATAACAGAGTAAATATGTTGCCAAAAATACTATAGAAATCGAACAATGCCTGTGAAAGAGAAGGATTGGCTGTGCCAGAAAACAATTTCAGCCTGGAACTATTTCTGTTAACTGATTTCTCCATGCGTGCAGATTCCAAAAACTTGGGCAGCGTCCGTTCATTAAGAATAGGAATACTAGGTTTCCCATTCCCAACATTTACTGGTTCAGCCATATCACCTTTCTATCACAATAAATAAATTTAAAGTCATTATCACTAGAAAAAAACACAAAGTTCACAACTGTTTTCTATTCCCACAAAAATAGTAAATAAATTAATAAACAAAAAGAAAACAAACAAACACAGTCTACATTTGCCTGCAGCCATTAACACAACAGTATTTCACTTTTCATTTCCCCAATCTCAATCTCTTTGCTTCTTTATTTTTTTTCAAAAACCCAAAAAAAAAAAACCACATATAAATAACAAACATATTAAAATTAAAAAAAAAAATTAATCGGAAAACAAAGAAAAAGAAAACAGAAACTTTAAACATCAAACAAAACAGAGCATATGCAAGTATTACATTATACAAACAGAAAACAAACTTACAACGGTATTTTGGGCGAAAATTCTCGATCGAGACTCATTGAAAGCCAAAGAGACTCGAGAAGAAGAAAAAAGGGAAGGGGATGAAAACGACCGCGTTGAGAACGATAACGACGATGAGGATGACGTTTGTGAAGGAGACAACATCATGGTAAGTGACGCCATCTGCAGCAGGATTAGGGCTCGGTGAACGGCGGTGATGGCGGTTGTCGCAGTAGCGGTGGCTTAATTATCGCTCCTTCACCATTCTCCTCTGTTATCGGTCATAGTTTTTGTAGCCTAAGATTTCGCTAATTTCGGAATGAAAAAGTTTAAAAGGTGACCAAAAAAGCACAAAAGAAAACAAAACGACACGCTGTTTTAATTTAAATAGGTGAGAATCAGAATTCAGAAATATTAGTTTAATATGGACCGGCCCTTTTGGGTTGGGACTAGACCTACTAGATAAGGCAATACTTATCAAGATTTTCCCAAATTTTGTTTTTTTTTTTAATAATCCAAATTTTGTTTATTTATTTATTTAAAATAGAAAATGGGAATCTGGGGTTTTGAGAGGGTGAGAAAGAAAGAAAGAAAGAAAGTAAGAAGGAAAGAAGTCAAAATCAGAAAGTGACAGAATAAATTTTCCAAAAGTTTGCGGTACTTTTTTTTTATGGGAGAGAGACATGTGGGGAAATATAGAAATAGTTTGTTAATTTGGAATTGGATTCTTTTGTTTTTTGGTCAAATGGAAACGCAATGTTTGTTTTGTGTATGGTTAGATTTTGTTTGTCAAATTCCAAATTGGCAAATTCCAGCCCACGTGGAAAATATTGTATGCTTTTTAATATTTTATTCAATGTATTTGGGCCCCACCCCTAACTATTAAATAGTTTTCCATTCACATCCGATTATTTACCAACTATATCCTAAAAATTTTGATTTAATTTTAAAAATTCTTTGTTTTATTTTTAACATTAAATTAATTGATTTTTAATATTCCTAGCCATATCCTTTTAATGCCCTTGAATATTATATTATTTTACAACTAAAAAAGATTACAGATACTTTTACTCAATATTTTTATATTATATAAAATTTTCACACTTTAAATAAAAAAATTAATTTTACCAGTTAATTGATATATATTTCAAAGTATGAATTAATTTTGTGTTAAAAATTAAATTAATTATTAAAAAATTTCTAAATTATATAAAATTATAAAAAATTAAATATAGTCATAAATAAACTTAACATTGAATATAGTCATAAATAAACCTAATACAAAATTAAATAATATAAATTAAATACAACAATCAAATAATACAAAATTAACCTTAAAAATTACATAATAAAGAAATAATAGAAAAAGGTAAAAAAATTTAAAAAATAAAATAAAAAAATAAAAATCAAACATTATAATAAATTATTCAAAAAAAATTGCATGACAGAAAATACTAAAAACACCAATTAACAGTGGAGCAAAGAAAGAAAGAGAGCAAGAAATAATAATGAGAGAAAAAAATGATAATCTTATCTATCATAATTGCAAACATAATAATCAAACAAATGCAAATGAAAAATAAATAAATAAATAATAGATCAAATAAAATATAAAAAAATATAAAAATTAAAAGCAGAAATATGAAAAATATGATATATTATCTACACGTTAGTTGAACAATAGTATAGTAATAAAAAAAGGATAATAGCATAGTAATATATTATGGCTTTTTTGTATTATATATATCGAATAGTAATATATAAACTAATTATTGATAATATTAAATAGAATATTATAATCTTATTTGAACTTTCAAAATAACTATAATTATTTTCAATATCAAATAATATATTATAATCATATTTAAACTTTTTAAATAAATATAAATTAATATAATATCATAATTTTATTTAAACTCTATAAATAAATATCAAATAAATATCTATAATATAATAAATAATAATTATAATTTGAAATATTAAGAAATTAAGATGGTGATAAGATTGAGACATTGACATGTAACATAATATTGTGTCAACATTGTAGGTCAATTAATATATATGTCAAAGTAAGAATTAATTTTGTGTTAAAAATTATATTAATTATTAAAATATTTTGAATTATATATAGAATTATAAAAAAATGAATATAGTCATAAATAAACCTAACATCGAATATAGTCATAAATAAACCTAACATAAAATTAAATAACATAAATTAAAAAAATAACATCTAATCAAATAATAAATCTAAACAAAAAATTAGAACAAAACCCTAATAAAAATTTAAATTATAAAAATTAAATATATATTAAATACAACAACTAAACAATACAAAATCAATCCAAAAAATTATATAACAAACAAATAACAAAAAAAATGATAAACAAAATAAAAAATCTAATAAAAAATTAAAATCAAACAATAAAATAAATTATTTAAAAAATAATCACATAATAAAAAATACTTAAAAAAACTACATTAAACATTAACCAACGGTAGAGGAAGGCAAGAAAGAGGGTAAGGAACCATGATGAGTAAAAGAATGATAATTTTATCCATCATAATTGCAAACATAATAATCAAATGAAATTAAACAAAAAAAATATATAATAAATTAAACAAAATATAAGAAAAAAATATCAAAAATATAAATATAAATATAAATATAAAAAATATGATGTATTACCTACACGTCAGTAAGATAATAGTGTAGCAATTAAAAAAATATAATAGCATAGTGATATATTATAGCTTTTATGTTATATATATAATTATTAATATCAAATAAGATATCATAATCCTATTTGAATTCTTAAAATAAATATAATTATTATCAGTATCAAATAATATATTATAATCTAACTAAATATAATATCATAATATCATAATTCTATTTAAACTCTATAAATAAATATTAAATAAATACCTATTATATAATAAATAATAAATTTAATTTAAAATATTAAAAAATTAAGATAGTGATAAGATTGAGACAACAAGTGGCATAATATTATGCTAGTGTTAAATATTTTAGTATAATATGTAGATATGTTATTTAAAATTTTAAAATATTTTATTAAAATAATTTAAAAAATTATAAATATATCAATTAAAAACAAAATTAAAATGTAGTACAACTTATTAGAATAATATTAATTAGTAAAAATTAATTATTTGTAACTTGCTTTGATCATTTAATTTTGTAATGTAATGAATTTGATTAACATAAATAAAGTTGATTGAAATTTTTGTGAAAGGAAATTGTTATCAATTAAGTAATTATTCATTCATCATAAAAATAATTAATTGTTACAACCTTATTTTATTGTTATTGTACATGAATATTTAACAATAATTGCCCTAATCTAGTAGTCTAGTGTAGCAAAATTTATTTTTATAACATTTATTGTTATTGGGAAAAATGTATAAATATAAATATAAATTTTTTGCGTGGATACAAATACAAGCTTAAAGTTAGTTTTGTCTTAAATATGCTAAAAATGTTAGACAACTTGATATTTGTGTCCTGTTTTAAAGGAAGGAGTGACAACCAATAAATGGCGTGACTTGTAACGTAAGTCATCAATAAAATATTAATTTTTTCTTCTCTCTTCACTAAATAAATAATTAAAACCAATGTCCTATATAACTGTTGTGCTCGAATTAAGTACTACTACAAGCGGCACTCGCAAGTATACGAGGTAGCTATAGCAAAGGTGATCGCCCCAAGTCGTTTCTCCAAGAAGGTGTGGTTTGGAATAGCTTGATTGACAAATTATTTAAAAGAGAAAGTTTGTTGTTTGGAATTGTAAAAGAACAATTTAAATCTTAGATTAAGGAGTGTAGGGTTTATGTATGAAGGTTGTACAAGATCAAATCGATTCTTGGGAATATGCCTAGGGTTATAGGTCCATTCAATCAAAACTCAATTCTCAATTATCTATTAACATACTCTTGTAATTAATTTGTTTCTTAAGGTTAATTAGTCAATTACCAATCCATTAGTTCTCACATTCATGAATTAGCAATAACCAATTATTTTACATTATCAAATTAATGAAACCCTAGAACTTATATTTCTAATTCATTCATAGGGTAGTCGATTGCATAATTCCGATATCAAATTTCACCTCTCGGTCCTTCATTCAATATCTAGAGATCAATAGGTAGCTAATCTATTAACCTAGCATACAATCCAATGCAATCAACCAACAACAAGGTACATCAATGGAAATATTAAATCAAAGCATTCAATCAAATATACTACAAACCCTAAGCATGGGTATTTAGCTCAACATCATCAATTTAAAACATTCATTCAACTCAATATAAATTAAATACAAATTGTTCAATTGCAATATCAATTCTCTTAATATAACAAAAACAATATTCAAATGAATTAAAAGAGAGAATAGAAAAACCCCTTGTGAAGATGCCAAGAGTAGGATTACTAATCTTCCTCCTAGCTCCACTTTGATGTATGATGAAGAACTCAAGCCCTCTTCAATGGTTGATTTCCCTTTTGCAATGTGGAATGGAGCTTTCTCAAGTCACCAATCCTTCAATTGATTGTGCCTTTGGAAGATAGAAAGGAGCTTTCTCAAGTCACCAATCCTTTCAATGAAGCTTCTTCAACCTTTGAGAGCTTGTCAACCCACTTGATCCCAAAGAACCTTAAAGATCTTATCAATGGAAGATGGAGAAGATGAAGATGGAGGATGGAGATGAGGGACAAGGAGAGTGTCACTCTCTCCTCATCCCAAATTGGTGTTTGCCCCCTCCTCTCTTTTCTTTTCTCTGTTTCCTCAAAACCCTAGCCGTCCTCCTCTCTTTGTCGTGCGAAAGAATTTATAGAAATTAAGGTGACACAGCCAAGCCTGGGTGAGCTTGGCCGTGTCTCTTGGCCTTTTTCTTGCTTTCCTTTAGGTGACACGGCCAAGCCAAGGTTGGCTTGGCCGTGTCTCTTGATTTTCATGGGACACGGCCAAGCCAGTTGGCCGTGTCCCTCATTGTCTTCTTTTCTTTTCTTTCTTTCTTTTCTTTTTTTTCAAGGAGGTGACATGGCCAAGCCAAGGTTGGCATGGCTGTGTTTGACATGTTTGGAGGGACACGGCCACAAGCTTGGCCATGTCCCCTGAAGGTGTCATCTACTGCTTGATTTTCATCTTTCTTTTACTTTGGACTTGAGTGTGACACGGCCAAGCTTAAACAACTTGGCCGTGTTGGACAATTTTGGAGGGACACGGCCACAAGCTTGGCCGTGTCTCTTGGGTGTGTCTTTCTCTGTTGCTCATTTTCCTTCTTTTCCTTCTCTTCTTTGTCTTGTTCTTTGATTTGCTCTTGTTTTGATCTTCCAAGGGTGTTTTTGTATCTAAACCTAAAAACAACACTTTAAACACACTTAAAACAAAAATTAATCAAAACATTAACTAAAACACACATAAAATCATACTAAAAACTAGTACAAAAATGGTCTAAACAACTACCCCACACTTAAAATCCTTGCTTGTCCCCAAGTAAGGCTAAAATCAAAATACACTAACCAGATGAATTTTGTTAAGTTCAAGAGTTATAAAGATGTATCAAGACTTCCTTATCCCTAAATCCGCAATCAATATCGAATCAAACAAAATCGACACCCATGCAATTAAATGGTCTTCCATGTATAACCTATGTTGTCGCTCCCTCACCAACTCTTACAAGTGTTTGATCATGGTGGTGTTTACACTCATAACAATCAATGAAAGATTATTACCATAGGCTTGCTTATCAATCAAATCTCCACCACAAATAACAATCAAGCATCAATCAAAAGGTCTTTATTGGGTTGTAATGGGGCTAAGGTAAAGGCATGATATTTAGGAAATGTGAGCTTAATCATTAAGTTCAAGAGCACTTTAAGAATGAAGTACCCGATCATATACATAACCCAACAATCCCAAAACACCTTCCTCTCATCTACCCCTTGACATTAAAGAGCTTTTCAAGGGAACTCACTTATTAAATCTTGTAATGATACATTCCAACCCTTTCACCATGAATAACAATTATTCTTATTATTATATATATTTTCTTTTTCTTTTTCTTTTTCTTTTTCTCTTTCTTTTTTTTATTTTTTCTTTTTCTTGTACACAAGTTTTTGTATAAGTTTTTATTTTGCTTTGCAATCTTAAACCTACTAAATTTAACCCCACACTTAATTCAACACAACACTCGGTCATAAACGCTCTTAAAATGCTCTTGACCTAATGAAAGGATAAGAGTTAAACAACAAGGTCCAAGCTAATGGTGTTGTGCAAAAGAAAAAAAAGGAAAAATAAAATAGGCTCAAAATTGGCTAACTAAGGTTGAATATAAGGTTGGTCTTTTAAGCCAAAGTGGGTTCACCTAATTGCCTTAATCATCTTGATGCCAAATTGAAATTTTTATGTAATCTTAAAATGTATTTCAAAACAAGTTCTAGCAATTCATCAATCAAAGATGTTCACCCACAACAAGAATGATAAGTTGATGGCTCAATTCCTCACTAGGTTAATGGTAATGCAAGGAAAAACCAAAAAAAAAATGACAATAAGCACCAATTCTTCTCAATTCTCAAATTCATGCTTTAAAAATTCAAAGGTTATCAATCAACAATTTTATAACAATTGAACTTTTCAAAATTCATTTATTCAAAGAAAAACATTAAGAACATTAACTAAAACTTAAACAAAATGCAATTAAAAGTAAAAACATAAAACACCAAATGCACCCCACACTTAAAAATTCGCATTGTCCTCAATGTGAGCATGCATACTACAGAGAGAGTTTAGATGATACCTGATTTCCATCGTTCCCATATACGATGTGTGGGGCTCCTTCCACTCATAATGCAATTGGAGCCCATGACTAAGAGGATGAACACCATGCAACTTTGAAAAGTGTCCAATGTATTGAAAAGCCTAGGTAGCATTCTTAGGGGAGCAATTGTCCAAAAAGAACATGTGAGAGTTGTCTTAGCTTGATTTTTTAATGCTATAAGGACGTAGTAAGAACCTGTTTCAGTTTGCAACATGGTTTTATATGGTTTTTGCTAGTTCTCACCACCAAGAGTGGGAGAGATGATAATTTGTTGCATACTGTATTCCCCAACCAAAACATCTTTCAAAATTTCTGGGGTCTTTTTAAGTTCAACCAAGTTTGGTTGAATGTGTTCTACATTCTCTTTAGCAATTTGAAGTTCTCTCTCAACAATCTCATTATTCACTAGTAAATTTCTCTCATCAATTTCTAATTTGGATGAATTAGGCTCTACTTCTATGGTCATAGCCACCTCAAGCTTATCTACACTATCTTCACTATAGGGCATGTCATGGAGTTCAGAAAGTTGCATACCTTGTTTCTCTGTATTCAGCTTACTTGGGAATAGGATTGGTGGCATACAAGGATTTGGAGGTTCATACAATTTTGTTGAAGTCGATGCTTCCAAATTCTCCTCCTCCTTTGATTGAATTAACTCCTCTATGTTTGATTGCATTTCCTCGCCATCTACTTCATTGTTAGTTCCTGCATCAAAGGAATCACAAAAATCGTTATATATCACCTGTTCATTCTTAAAATTTGTGATTACCTCTATTTGCTCCAATTGGCTAGGAAATTCCTCCTCTTGGTGTGCTTGGAGTTGATGTGCCAGTTGCCCAAGTTGTATTTCCACCCTCTTCAATGATTCCTCCAAAGAATCAAACCTCTCATTGATTTCTTCCTGATTTTCTATGTTAATTTGAAGGTAAGCATTCAAATCATCTTCCACTGTGGATTTCTCAAATTGATCTTGGTTCTGTGTGCTAATTTGAATGAAGGCATTCAAACTATCTTCCAAAGTGGGTTCCTTAAGTTTACTTTGATTTTGTGCGCTAATTTGAATGAAGGCATTCAAACTATCTTCTAATGTGGGTGGCTTAAGGTACTCTTGATTTGAATATTGTTCTTGAAAGTAAGAACTTCTTTGGTAAGGTCGAAAAAAATTTGGAGGTGGAATGTGCTGCTGATTTTCCCAAGAAAAATTTGGGTGGCTTCCCCATCTTGAATTATAAGGTCTGGGGCATGGGTCATTTCCACCCATTTGCTGGAAACTATCATGGGCATATTCTTCCTCTTGCCTCTCTTGATATTGTCCATAACCAAATGAACAAATGTTTGCGCTATGTCCTGCAATGCCACATGCTGAACATACTTCACGAGTAGGCATATGTGTTCTTCCTCTGGCATTTAGCATCTTAAGTTGGTTCGTTAATTCTGCTAATTGCCATGCCATGTCAGAGTCTGGGTTATCATCATAAACCCCTGAGTACCTTGAAAATTGCATATTTACATAAGGCACTTAGCAACTTAAAGAAAAAAAACAAATAATTAAATTGAAAGAAAAATAAAACAAATAAACAAGTCACAGAAAATAAACAAACAATGAAAAGAAAAATCAAACTATTATAACTGCGATAGCCTTCCCCGGCAGCGGCGCCAAAAACTTGTTGTGCTCGAATTAAGTACTACTACAAGCGGCACTCGCAAGTATACGAGGTAGCTGTAGCAAAGGTGATCGCCCCAAGGTCGTTTCTCCAAGAAGGTGTGGTTCGGAATAGCTTGATTGACAAATTATTTAAAAGAGAAAGTTTGTTGTTTGGAATTGTAAAAGAACAATTTAAATCTTAGATTAAGGAGTGTAGGGATTATGTATGAAGGTTGTACAAGATCAAATCGATTCTTGGGAATATGCCTAGGGTTATAGGTCCATTCAATCAAAGCTCAATTCTCAATTATCTATTAACATACTCTTGTAATTAATTTGTTTCTTAAGGTTAATTAGTCAATTACCAATCCATTAGTTCTCACATTCATGAATTAGCAATAACCAATTATTTCACATTATCAAATTAATGAAACCCTAGAACTTATATTTCTAATTCATTCACAGGGTAGTCATTTGCATAATTCCGATATCAAATTTCACCTCTCGGTCCTTCAATCAATATCTAGAGATCAATAGGTAGCTAATCTATTAACCTAGCATACAATCCAATGCAATCAACTAACAACAAGGTACATCAATGGAAATATCAAATCAAAGCATTCAATCAAATATACTACAAACCCTAAGCATGGGTATTTAGCTCAACATCATCAATTTAAAACATTCATTCAACTCAATATAAATCAAATACAAATTGTTCAATTGCAATATCAATTCTCTTAATATAATAAAAACAATATTCAAATGAATTAAAAGAGAGAATAGAAAAACCCCTTGTGAAGATGCCAAGAGTAGGATTACTAATCTTCCTCCTAGCTCCACTTTGATGTATGATGAAGAACTTAAGCCCTCTTCAATGGTTGATTTCCCTTTTGCAATTTGGAATGGAGCTTTCTCAAGTCACCAATCCTTCAATTGATTGTGCCTTTGGAAGATAGAAAGGAGCTTTCTCAAGTCACCAATCCTTTCAATGAAGCTTCTTCAACCTTTGAGAGCTTGTCAACCCACTTGATCCCAAAGAACCTCAAAGTTCTTATCAATGGAAGATGGAGAAGATGAAGATGGAGGATGGAGATGAGGGACAAGGAGAGTGTCACTCTCTCCTCATCCCAAATTGGTGTTTGCCCCCTCCTCTCTTTTCTTTTCTCTGTTTCCTCAAAACCCTAGCCGTCCTCCTCTCTTTGTCGTGCGAAAGAATTTATAGAAATTAAGGTGACACGGCCAAACCTGGGTGAGCTTGGCCGTGTCTCTTGGCCTTTTCCTTGCTTTCCTTTGTCTCTTGATTTCCATGGGACACGGCCAAGCCAGTTGGCCGTGTCCCTCACTGGCTTCTTTTCTTCTTTTTCTTTCTTTTCTTTCTTTTCAAGGAGGTGACAAGGCCAAGCCAAGGTTGGCTTGGCCGTGTTTGACATGTTTGGAGGGACATGACCACAAGCTTGGTCGTGTCCCCTGAAGGTGTCATCTAATGCTTGATTTTCATTTTTCTTTTTCTTTGGACTTGAGTGTGACACGGCCAAGCTTAAACAACTTGGCCGTGTTGGACAATTTTGGAGGGACACGGCCACAAGCTTGGCCGTGTCCCTTGGGTGTGTCTCTCTCTGTTGCTCATTTTCCTTCTTTTCCTTCTCTTCTTTGGCTTGTTCTTTGATTTGCTCTTGTTTTGATCTTCCAATGGTGTTTTTGTACCTAAACCTAAAAACAACACTTTAAACACACTTAAAACAACAATTAATCAAAACATTAACTAAAACACACATAAAATCATACTAAAAACTATTACAAAAATGGTCTTAACAATAACCTAAACTTTTTTTCTTCTCTCTGGATGCCATTTCTTTTAAGTTTGTTTTAGCTAAGGAAAGAGAGCTTCTTGATTGTTCATGGATTGTTCCCCTAAAAGCCTCCATGAATTCTTCTCTTTGCAGCCTTAGAGCTAATGCAGCATCCTCATCTTGGTTAGGTATTCATCTCTTTCTACTTCCACTTGCATCTCTCCTTAGTGGTCGTGAAAGCTCTTCTCTTTGCAAGCTTTAGGCTAATTCATTATCCTAATCTTGACTAGATGATCCTCTTCTGCTCCTTCCACTTGTATCTCTACTCAATAACTAACGATCTTAAATGTAGTATATTTTTCATTTATTGAGAGAATGAACTTATCTCTCAGTGATAGAATTTAATAATATTAAGCTCACTTGGATGGGAAACCAACTATATAATAAATAATAATTGTAATTATTACAATATAATGAATATTACAACAAAATTTCCTTTCATTATTTCTTTCTTAGTACCTCTTTTAATTTTTAATGCAATAACATCACTCTCTCTTTCCCTCTTAATCTCCCTTTTGCTAAACTCTTCTCTGTATTTTTTCTGCTTCACACATTTAGTTGCACTATGAGGGCTTTAGCTCATTTGATGAAAGAATCCACTTTATTAGAATAAATCATGGAAATAAGGAGGAATTATTTGGGAAAATTGCCTCTTTATGCTAGAGTTAATGGAAAGCTAAGAATGAGTATTTATTCAAAGGCCTAAAACTTGATTCAAGATTCCGTGTTTACAGGGCATCAAGCATTTTCTCTGAATATGCTAAAACTCAAAAATTAATTGTAAATGCTAGAGGTAATTGGTGTGAAGTTCAATCATCATTGGGATTTGAAAGCTCTGTAAACTCCTGGATTCCACCACCTTTGAATTTGTTGAAGACAAATTTTGATGCTAATTTTGTTTCTAATGTCTCCCATGCTAGTGCAACCTTTGTTTGCAGGAACAATCAAGGGATTGTTTAGGATGGAGTTAATTATCTAACTTATTTTTTCTCACTTGAGAAATGAAGCTTTTTCTTTATTTAAAGCAAAAGAGTGGGCAATTCTTGTTGGACTTAAATTTTGTATATTTGAATGCATTATTGATGTTCATTGATGTTATAGGAGTTCCAATTTTGATGGAGCTAAAATGCTTCTAATGAACCTTCAGTACCAACTATTGATTTAGAGTCTCAACCTTCCAAATATCAAGTTATGGATGTTGATACAAAACAAGCTGAAGGTAATATCGTTGCTTCTCAAACAAAAATACAGTCATCTTCTAGGAACCATTCAGCAGTGTGGGATCATTTCACTAGAAATAATGAACCTAAAAATCTTAGAGCTATTTGTAATTACTGTGGACAATCATATATATGTCATGCTAAAAAAAATAGAACTATACTTTGAAGAATCATTTAAAAAATCAATATAAGAAAAAATCCTAATCGAGAAAGGTCAACAAATGCTCTCATTTGAGATTAAAAGAGAGGGTATAGTGTTAAAGTCTCATGCTTTCAATGTTGATGATTGTAGAAAAGCTTTAGCTAAAATAGAGATTAAAGATGAAATGCCTTTTACATTTGTGGAAGGTGAAAGGTTTGTGGAATATAGTTATACCTTAGAACCTAGATTTGAAATTTCTTCTAAGTGGACTATAGCTAGAGATTGCATGAAGTTGTGAAGAAAAAGACAAATTGAAGAAATAAATTGAAGATAAACGCCTATGCTTGGCAGCTGATAGTTGGACATCAATTCAAAATATCAACTACATGTGCTTGACTTATCATTGGATTGATGATGAATGGAAGTTGCAAAAAAAAAAAAATTTGAATTTTTGTCAAGTTCATAGTCATAAAGGGAAGGCAATTGGGAGGGAAGTAGAATCCCGCTTATTACATTGGGGCATTGATAAAATACTTACTTTGAAAGTTGATAATGTAAGTTCAAATAATGTTAGAATATTTGTAAGAATAAACTAAAACATAGGAATCAACAATCTTGGGAAATGAATTTCTTCATATAAGGTGTTGTGCACACATTTCTTAATTTAGTTGTTAAAGATGGGTTAAAAGAGAAAAAAAAATGAGTCAATTACAAATATTAGAAATGTTGTAAAGTAAGTGTTAGAGAGATCCCCTAAAGTAATTACTTTAGGACGCTATGTTTCATACTTTTTAATTAATAAAGGCACATTTTTATCATTCAACATATATTGGATATGTGATATTGTATTGAATTGCAAATACTTAATTGTTTGATAAGCTTGTCCTTGGTATAAATGACATAACATGAAAGAATTATGATAGTGATCATAAAATGTAAGAACCTTTTCATGTGTAATTATGTCTATACCAAAATTAGTCTCCAGTCATTGAGTGCTAATGAGTAGGACATTATTAACACGGCTAGACTAGTACATGTTATACTACTTGATCATGATCAAGCAATTATTCTAACAAATTGTAAACATGGTGACGTTTATAGTTAACATGTAGATACTTGGTAAATGTAGTCAAGTGCATTGGATAAGCAGCTATGAGACTATTATATGGTAAACTATTTATTGTCAATGATATTTATCTCATTATGCAATAGTACATTAAACCTTAGACTTGAGACATTCAAGTTGGATCTTGAATATGGATTGATATACTTTGACAACAATCTTCAGTTGCTCTTTAGGGTCACTGATAAAGATGATTAGTTGTATCATGAAGTATTCGAAGGTAGTTGAATGATCAATAAAAAATTCACCACTCCTAATAGTAGGAGAGTATGCCTAAGGCCTTTTATAGAGATCATTACCTGAAAATCATTGGCTGAGGTAGATAAGACTTTAAGAAAGTCTTTAAGGTCGAATCTTACTTAGTAATGAATCTCATAGTACAAGAAACTATCATTTGGGCTAGGTATGGCGTAACTAGTCTAGTTAGAGTTGACACATAGACCATACTCGCAACTAAATGTGGCATAGGATGGTGAAAGGATGAAGATGTACATAAATTGTATGTGAAAGATTATAAGGCAAACCACTTGACTTTATAATCATTTGGGTGGTCATGATATGTGGCTAGACATTGCTCATGATATGTTAGAATGAATAATAATTGATGGAGATCAATTTTGGGTCAAATATAGAAGTCTTATTGGATTAGAATTACTATGGAGAATTCAAGTTAGAATAGGATAAGTTGAGTTCCAACTAGATTAGGATTCCTAATCACATTCTAATTGTCAACATGAGTGGA
Source organism: Garcia nutans (assembly GCA_947685225.1). Classification (NCBI taxonomy): domain Eukaryota; kingdom Viridiplantae; phylum Streptophyta; class Magnoliopsida; order Malpighiales; family Euphorbiaceae; genus Garcia; species Garcia nutans. The sequence goes on along the minus strand of CANTUV010000033.1, from coordinate 37,204,296 downwards.
AACCTATTAGGTCACACACTGAAAGGAATAAAGGAGAATGCAAAATGGGCTTATGGATATGATCCATAATTAAGAGAGAGAAACTTAATTAAGTCAATAAATGCTTATAGATATTAAATTAATTAGTTTAATTAAAAGCCTAATAGATTAATTAATTAAGCTTGGTCAAATATCCTATGTGGAATATAATGCATATTTGGAAATTATTATTCCTTTAGGGTAAGGGATAAAATGATTTTCCATGTAAGATAATACAATCTTTTTATGAAAAGGATCAATAATCCTATTTAATTAATCATAATGCAATCCTTATATGATAAGAAATATAATTATTAAATAAATAAATAATAGTATTCTACTCCCTATAGTACAGGGTTTAATAGTGCACTATATAAGGAATATTAGGAAACCAAAAGATCCTAATTAACCTACACTCAATATTTGGCCACCTTAGTTCTCTCTCTACAAAAGCTAAATTGCTTGCCTAACACATAGGTAATTCGGCCTAAACACCCATTGCTCCCTTGTAGTTTTTCTTCTTTACTCTTTGTGTGGACTATCAATAGAGACAATTATATTTTAGATTATTGTGCTTTGCTACAACCCAATAAAGGTGCAATAAAATTTTTTCCTCAAGAAAAAACTCCATAATTAAGGTAATATGATTTGTACCTCTAGTTAGGTTTTATTCAAAATTAAAATTATACAGGTAGATCTATAGCTTAAGTTTTTGTTTATTTATGCTGTGCATATATGATATTTACATGAGAAAATCCAACAATATATTCGATCTTCACCATCAAGATTGGAGTCATTTCAAAATGTTGTAGAAGTAGTCAAAGTTTATTCTAAAAGTTTGTTGTGTTTAGATGTTGAAACAAGATGGAATGGCACATACCTTATGTTAGAAACATTAGTTAAGTTTGAAAATGTATTTAGTAGAATGTTGGATCAAGATGCCAAGTTTAAAAATTACTTTTATGGGAAAAAAAAATGAAAGAGCCACCTCCTAAACAAGATTGACTTAATGCAAAAATGTTTGTTAAGTTCCTTAAAATGTTTTATGAGCGTACCTTGAAATTTTCTTGTCCAACATATGTGACATTGAATACTTTCTTTCATCAAATTGAGGTTGTGCATGATTAGTTGTGTGAAATAGTTGATTCTAACGATGAAGCATTGAAAAATATAGCATTGAACATGAAAATGAAATATGACAAGTATTGGGGAAATTACAAAAAATATATTGAAAATGAAATATATTGAATATTGTCTGGGGTCATTATATGATAGTAAGCACGTAGGGCGTGTACAAATTTTATAATAAAAGGTATGAGCATAATACTGCAAGCGAATTGAAAGTAAATATTTCTGTTTCTGAAAGTGCTAAGAGTGGAAGAAATGAGAATGATGCAAGTAGTTTGGACAATGTTGGAGAAAGGAAAAGGAGATTGCTTAAGGAGAAGTTGGTGGTTGAGACATCTACTAAGAAAAAATCTGAACGAAACAGGTATTTGTCAAAGATGATGGAGAAGGATAGTGATAGATTTGATATTTTGAATTTGTGAAAATTTAATTCCACTAAATATCTTTGTCTCTTAAAAATGGCTCAAGAAGTATTGCCAATTATGATTTATACGGTATCATCAGAGTTAGCTTTCTCCACTAGTGGTAGAGTGCTTAAAGAATACATGAGTAATTTATCTACTAAAACAATTAAAGCTCTCATTTGCATTCAAAATTAGTTGTCTCACATAGCAAAGAATATTGATCTTGAGGAAATGTTATTAGATGTTAAAAAGTTTGAAAATACTGCTAGCGGTAATTTCTTTTTTTCCTAAATAATATTGCATTTTAACTATTATCAATATATGATTACATTTTACTAACTATGTTAAGTTTTCATTTTAATTTACATATCTAGAGCCTGTGCTCCTTTAAGTTGATACAATTCAATGTTGGTACCTAGTGGAGTTGTTGTATTCATCACTCATCAATTTATTTGTTGGTTTCTAAGACTTCAAGTTGTATTTGAATAATTTATTTACTTTTTTTATAACATGTTGTGATATTGTGTTGTATTTTTGGATTGTTTTTAATTGTTACTTATGACATTTGGTGAATTAGTGTTATTGTAACTTTTAATATTCAATTGTTGTGATAGTTTTGAACCTGCTCAAACCACCCAAACACCCTCACTCAAAATGGTTTAGTTTGATTTGGTTTATTCTTCTTTGGTGGTTTAGTTAGGGTTAATAATTTTTTAAACCATCCAAATTTATTTGGTTTGAAAATATATCAAAAAGCTCAAACCACCCAATACTCATCCCTATGTATAGTTGAGGGGGAGAATGGGTCAATAGACTATCCAGGACTCCCTTCAATCCGCCCCTGACAATAAATATAGCAAATGAATACTTATTATTACAAAATTTTGTTTAAAGTTGGGAAAATATTATAAAATAATAATAAACTAGTCCCTTATCTGTGCATTGCACGGTAAGGAGAATAACAAAATACAATTAAATATAATTGAGAATAAATAAATATAAAATCATTCGCATGTAAATTAACAATAAATTCTATTATAAAAAATATATAATATAATATTCATCTCAATTTTTATGACAGTTTTATTGGAATAATATGAGTGAACAAATATAGTTTTTTTTTTTTTTTATAACCTAACACTTTCACTAATTAAGAACAAAGTCTACACACTTTCTTACTGTAAAGAATCATGAATTTTATAAAAAATGAGAAAATTAAAAATTAAAAATTAAAGCAAACCTTTTCAAATATGAAGAAAAATGTGAGTAACATGATTTATAATTATAAATTTATATTAGAACTATTATTCATATTCATATTAATAATAATAATATTATTATTACATAAATTATTAATATATAATTAATTAATTTATTAGTAAGGTTAAAGTCATATATTTCATTGCTTGAATTTTTAAATTTCTAAAAAAGATATAAATTAATTATGATTATAAATAAATTATTTTATTTATTGTTTATTTATTTTTTTGAAGGCTTATAATTAATTTATTATGAATGTTAAGAGTCATATATTAAATTTTAAAAAATATATGTAAATCAATCAATATTATTAAATTATATTATTATGAAATTAATTCATAAAAGATTAAAGTCATAAATATAATTTATTTAATTGATATTATGAAATTATAATAATGTGTAATTATTTATTAGAAGAATAAAAGTCATAAATATAATTTATTAATTATTAAAATTTAAATTTTACATAAATTAATAAAATTAAATAAAAAATTAATTAAAAAAGAAAAATAAAATAATATATTTCTTAAAAGATTGATAACACAGAGCTTCAAAACATCTAGTATATATATAAAAGCTAAAGAAAAAAAAATACTCTCATGCGTCGTCATTATAAAAATAGTTGAATATCATTCTTTCAAATATGCCTAAATGAAAATATCATGAAAAATGTGATTAAAAAAAATAAAGAGTTAATATGAATTACAATGACTTCATTAACAATAAGGATCAAAAGATAAGTGAATGAATAATTAAAATTCGAAAAATGTTATTAATTAAAAGACATTTAATTGATATTTTTTAGCACAAAAAATTGTATACACAACAATAGTTAGTTTAGACTGAAAGAAAATATTTATCAATATCATTAAGTTTTTTTATATATATTATCTCTATCATAATTTAATATATTTATATCTAATATGTAATGATTAATTATGAAATATATAGTAGAATAATATTTTTAATTATTTTTTCATTTAAATTTTATATTTTTTAAATTTATTAATTTATTTTATTAATTATTTTGGGATAAAAAATATTAGTACTGCAAAATTAATTATATTTATGATAAGATAAAAAATTATATTAGGGCATGGTGGGGCCAATGATTAGCTATTATAACAAGGAAAAAGGTACAAATACAAATCTAATATTTTTGCGCAAGTATAAATACAAGCCTAAAGTTAGTTTCATTTTAGTTACGTTCAAAACATTAAGGAACCTAGCATTTGTGCCATGTTTTAACGAAATGAGTAACAGTCAATAAATGTCATAACGTGCAATGTTAGTCAACAATAAAATATTAATTTTTCTTTTCTCTTCACTAAATAAATAATTAAAGTCAACGTCCCATATAACCTAAATGTGGTTATATAAATTTAGTCCCATATGTACAATTTTCAATCTTTGAAATTTCTTTTTTGTTTTTTAATCAATCTTTGTTGTCCTTGTTTGTAATTTTTATAAGAAATATTTGTGATCTGCTGCTGATAAATGTGGGAAGAAATGTCCAAAGTGCATACAACTAATAAGGTGTGAATCTCTGAAGATTTATAAATATGCAATTCATTTTATTGTCAAATACTACTATTAATTATGTTTTTAAAATTTGTAAGTTTGTTTTGGCAATAAAAGATCTTGCACAATGAACATAGTTCTTTAGAACACAATACAACTTCTATTTTCTAAAGAGGTTAAAGTAAGATAGGCATTTGGGGCCTTAAATAGTCGCGAAATAGAGTGCCAAACCCCAGAAACAAGGATTAGTACTAATTTCAAAAATTGAATTCACCCTTCTAAGGTTTCAGTGTCAAGTAGAGATGCAACTTTAAGGAGAAGAGTGGCATTGAGTCAAAAGAATTTACTCATGCCATATTCAATTATTGTCTGAGATGGAGCACATGACGAGAAAGAAACCGATAGTGAGATGGACTGACGGAGAAGAGGGAGAGAGACAGGAAAGATGGAGAAGATGGAGGGAGGAAGAAGATGGATCCTATGAGACAAAAGATTGAGATGATCAAAGAAGAGTGAGACTAAGAGAAGGAGAGTCAAAGAGCTTACCTTCAAGACAAAGAGAGAAGAAGAGACAACGGCACAAAGCTTCCTTCGCAAAGATGGAGAAAGGAGAAGAGAGCTTATGGAGAGATGGCATAGGTGAGGAGGGAGGTGACAACGCAGGTGAAGGAGATGGGTGACAACACATGTGAGGGAGTGAGAAGTGGAGTGAGAGTAACGTAGTATGTATCAGTGTATGTGGGGAGGGGAGGGACGAAGGAATTAGGGTTTGAAATTAAATATTATATTATATATATATACATAGCAGGCATTTTGAACGAGTTTAGGCTGAAAAATTACTGAATTTAAATCAAACCGCCCAGAAAAGCAATTTGGAAAATTTTAATCCAACCCAAACCATTTTTAAGCTTGGTTTGGATGGTTGGCGGGTGGGCGGGCAGATTGCATGTTCATCCCTAACTATACATACATATATACACATACAGACACATATTTATTAATATATATATGTATATATACTCATGACGTGTTATTAATAAAGTATTTTAAGTATCCTTCTACTTTATAAATATTTTAAAAATAATTATAATAAGTAATTACATTAATTTAATTTTATACCATTGATGCTATTGCTTACCTCTAAATAATATACCTAATTAAATAAAAATACTAAATTACTTTTTTATTTGACAAACATTCATTATTAATTATATTATATTATTTATTTCGATATACAATTTTTATTCATTAGAGATTATCATTCACAAAATTATTTCTAATTTGTCTTAATTTAAGAATAAAAAATTATATTTAAAATTTATCCCTAAATTATTGAATTTTCATAATAATATTTTTATATTACATTATTTATTTCATATGAAAAATTATATCAATGGTGTCTGAACTTTTTTATTTTTGCTATTTTGGTGTATAAACATTTTTTTTCACTTTAGTGTCTGAACTTTTATAAATAGAAATAACTTGGTTGTTATGACCAATCGGCGTACATCAAATCGGTTAAAAAAAGTGATCAAAGCACCTAAGTTATTTCTATTAACAAAAATTTCAGACACCAAAGTGGACAAAAAAAAGTTTATACACTAGAATAATAACAATAAAAAGTTCAAACACCATTAATGTATTTTTTTCTTTTTCATATGTATTAGGAGTTGTCATTATAAAGTTTGATTGAAAAGTTAGTATTGGTTTACATTACTAAAGATAGGGTTCAGAGAGTCGATTACATGTAGGAAAGAAAAAATACTCTATAATGCACAAAGTTACTGCTATAATTATTGTGATATTTTATTGTTATCTATTTTTTACCTGTGAAAGGAATCATATTCACTGCTTGAATATAAATTCTAATTATATTTTTTATTTAATTATTCTTGTATTTAATTATTGTATTCACTATATAGATACAAATATTTTTTTAATAAAATTTATTATTTTTAATGGTTTTATTACCTTTGTGGGCATGCTTTTTATTTGTTAGTTGATGACTTAATCCTTACATTCACTACATGAATGTAGAAATTATATATTATTAAATAGCTTAGTATTTATTAATTTATTATTATTATTATTATTATTATTATTATTATTATTATTATTATTATTATTATTATTATGTTCACCCTTTAGACATGACTCATAATGATTACTATTCTAGTTTCACATTTTATTAAATATGAGTAGTTATTTTTTATATATTTTTGCTTTTTACTATTCATTAATTAATACTCTTTAATTATTTAAAAATATTTTAAATTGAAGTGGATTTGAATTTGAAACTTGATTTTGAATATCCACAAATCCACCTGATAAAATCAAAATCTTCGTAGTTCGAATAAAGTACTAAAAATAAAAATTGACAAATTAATTATTATGTTTATATAATTAATTTGTTTAAGCCTGTTGTGATTTTTATTATTGTTCTAGAGACTCTTATTATTATTATTATTATTATTATTATTATTATTACTACTACTACTACTATTACTTCATAGACATAATTATACTTATTTTTTTGTTTCGTGTTATTATTTTTATTTGATAAATGAATTATTTTTTATATTTGCTATTTATTTTATTTATGCCACTATTTACAATCATATATAAATTATTGGATACAATTATTGAATTTGTTTAAGAGTACTTGTATACATTTTTAAATATTTAATTTATTTGATAATTTTTATATCTACTATCTGAATATAGTAATGTTTATTCTTTTTATCTTAATTTCGTTACTGACTTAATTCAATAAAATGTGCAAGGTAAAATATCTTTATTAAATGCAATAAAAAATTAATAATAAAATTAAAATACATGAGTTAAAGGACTATCAATATATTGAAATTAAAAAAACATTAATGACTCATTAGTTTTGATTGTAATTATTCATTTTATTTTTATATTATTTATTTGTTTGCTAGCCTATTAAAATAAACTCAATGTAGCTTCTCATGTACATATTCACAAAGTATTTGAAAATAAAAATAATGGATGAAAATATAACATCAATTGAGAGGCTCGTGACTATACAATGTAACATCCATTTTCAATTAGTTTTATTATGCATGTTTGTGCTTGTGTTCATTGTACATATTTTATAGTTTATAAATCATTTATTTCATTATTTGCATACAATGCAATCACTTTTTGACTTTTTTTTCTTCTTAAATTGCATGTATATATCTAAAATCTCAGCAAAAAAATTAATGTTTAAAATTATAATAGAAAAGTTAAGATTCATAGATATTTACCTAATTATATAAGCTTTAATTTCTAAAAATTGGTGAGTTTCTATTGGTCACTTCTTTGACTTATAAATTTTACTAAATACATTTCTTATACTTAATAAATCTCAATTTCTTCATAATTTTCTCTACCTGAAAATGTCTTCTTGAAATTTTTGCTCTCTTTTTTACTCTCTCTATTCTCTTTCATTCTCCCTCTCCCCCTCTATGTTTCTCCCCTACTCTCTATTTATTGTGGAAAAAACCTCCAATTTTTTTATATCTTTTTTTTTAATTTCTTCTTTTCTAAAGCAATTTTACCCATTTATGACTTTATTTCCATTTTTATGTCTTGTATTATGATGCTATGGTTGTTACATGGGAGAATATGAAATAATTCTCTTACAGAATCAAATTTATAATTTTTTACTTATATTTTTATCTTGTTGTATTTGGAATGTATCTATACTAAGAATAATTAAAATTTCTTATTGGTTAACCTATTGAATTTATTTTGTTAAAAATGAGTTACTACAGTGGACATCCCTTTTGCATACTTTAGGTAGTTAAAGTCATGCAAAAGCTTAGTAGTAAATTATTTTTTAGGATTGGCTTTTATTAATCACCTATGAAGAATTTTTTTGTTAGAACTTAATACTTAATCCTAGGAATCCTTGCACTCGACTTCAAGAAAATTGAGGCAAAAGGTACTAAGAGTTGACTTTAGGAGTGCCTTGATGAGTGTCGAAGCCACTAAAAATAAATTTCATTCTTAAATAAAATAAATTCCTATTCCTAAACAAAATAAATTCCTATTCCTAAATAAAATAAATTTAAAATAGTGGTGAATATGGTTGAATCCACATGGAATTGACTATTTAATTAATTTTTTTTGAAACCAAGAAGAAAACTAAATTAAAATTAAATATAGGGGGTTTTGCAATTAAAAATTAAAAATAAATTAAAAGAAAAATCAATAGAATTAATTTCAATTTTTTAGATTGACCTTTGATACAAAGATAATTCTTCCTAATTTTCAATAGACCGATTCTAGTGGTTGGAGACTTCGCAAAAATAATCATTTTTAGTTTTTAAATTAATTAGGAGATGCTCGCTAATTATCCCTTACTAATAAATAACCTTATAGGAATGTCATTATAATTTAATTCACATACAACTTTAAGAATTAGAAGGACCCAATTCTAACCAACAAACTCAACCGCATGATTTATTTAAACTAAATTATATATTTTCTTATTATTACACCTAATTGCCACTAATTATTAAAATAATATGGAACATAGGTGTTTTCAGGAGAGAGAAATTGAGTAAGTATGAAGGTGGGTGAGTGTGAGAGAGGAGTTTGTGAGGTTTTGCAAGAGAGAGACGTAAAGTTCTTATGGGTGGTGGTTGTAAAAAGTAAAAGGGAGAAAAATATAAGTAACTAGGGTTTTAAGCTTATTAAGGATAAATACGTAATTTATCTTGTGCCCGTCTAAAGCCTTGGGTAAGACTTATTCCATTTTACCCTTAACCGAAAGAAATTATTGATTTTTATTACTGAGATACCAGTTCTCCATTTTTGCCTTCCATCGGACATGTAAAAGAGAATTAAACAGTGATTCCTAAGAAAGAAGATGATGAATAGTAAATAATAAAATTAAAATCAAAATAAGATAAGATACAAGAAAATCAAACAAATGAAATAAAACAAACATTAACGCAAAGAAAAATAAAATAAGATGAAAAGAATAAAGGTACTTAAAAATCCAATAAAACAAAACAAAAATAAAATAAAGTAAAATGAAACAAAATAAAATAAAACAAATAAAAATAAAAATAAAAATAAAAATAAAAATCAAAATCAAAATCAAAATCAAAATCAAAATAAAAATCAAAATAAAAATCAAAATCAAAATCATTTAAAAAAAAGAACACTAAAAGTAAAAGAAAAATTTAAGAAAGTTGGGTTATTTCCTAACAAGTACCTTTATTTAAAGTCTTTTACCAGACACTGCCTTGTGATTTAGTGGATATTCCAAATTAATCTCTTTGATATTGGGCGCATGAGATCATTCATGATTGTTACACTAGAGTTTGTTATTTCCTATTTTTGTACCTGTGCAATAGAATGTAAATATTTTACGAGAGAAGTAGTTGATTAAAAAATTGAGATATTGTTTTCTAGATGTTTGAGAGCCTCTCTTTCACACACTAATTCCCATAATTCTTTATTAGCAATAATATCTGTATCTAAATTATTCAAGTTGTTCATATTACCATTCAACTCATCATTATTGGTCAATTCAAAATTTTTCTTTTTCAAAGTTCCTGCAACATCTATATCACGCATGAAAACTAGGATATTTTATACCTTTATAAACTTTAAATTTAATAAATTTTCTATCAAATTTCATAGTGAGTGTACCATTATACATATCTATTTTTGTCTTGGCTATACTAAGAAAATATCTTTCTAACAAAATTTCAGAAGAGTTAGAAGATTTGTAGTCCTCCATATCAAGTACATGAAAATCAGTAGGAAAAATTAATTTATTTACTTGAACTAAGACATCATTTAGAACTTCTTCAGGGTAAACAATATACCTATCAGCTAATTGAATCATGAAAGAAGTTTCTTTAAGATGAGTAGTACACAAAGATGAATAAATAAATAATGATATAATATTTATTGATGCTCATAAATCACACATAACTCTTTTTAAGTTTACGTTACCTATATTACACGAAATAACGAACATACCTTGGTCCTTGTATTTGGGAGGTAATTTTGTTTTGAATTACAATAGAAACACTTCCCCCTCACACTTACCTTCTCAGTGTCATTCAGCTTCTTTTTGTTAGTGTATAATTTTTCTAGAAACTTAACATGTTGAAGTACTTTTTTTTAATAACATCAAGTAAAGGGATATTTACTTTAACCTTGCAAAACATTTCTAAATTTCTTGCTCCTCTTTTTCCCCCTTAGACTTGGCTAAACTTTTGTGGAAAAGGGGCTTGAAATACCAATGGCATGGACTAATTAGATTCGGGCTTAACAAGTTGCGTTTCTTCTTAGATAACAATTTCAAATCCAAGGTTTATCATGTGGTGCACATTTTCCAACATCTCTTCTTCATTTTTCAAAGTAATTTCACTTACATTTTGCTTTGGATTGACCACCATTTGAGAGACCAAATTGCCTTGACACTCCAACTTGCTTATAGATGATGCTAGTTGGCTAATTTGGCTCTCTAAATTTTAAGTACTTTTGTTGAGTGTTAGTCATAAATGATTTAAAATTTTCATCATGAGACATTCTTTATGTTAGTTGCGGCGGCTACTATTATTGAGGTAGCTATGGATGAAATTGTTGAAAATTTGACAACTTCACTCTATAGTTGAATTTCGAATGATCTCCCCACTCTGAATTATAAGCATTAACGTATGAATCATAACTCCATTATAGTTGATCATCTTTTTGAAGTGTAGGACACATATCTGTAGGATGTCCCATATACACACAAATTCAATAGACTCTAGCTTGTTGCATATTACCTACAACCATATTTTGCACCAAAGTAGTTAGTTTAAAAATTTTGAATTCAAGAAAAGACATATTTATCTCATTTGGAATTTCTTGCTTGTATCCAAATTGATACAAAGTAGCAACCATAAAAGACATGGTCATTAAAGGAAATAAAACAAGTTAGTTTCAATCCCCGCATTTGCTCTAAAATTTGATGTGTGTCGAAGCCACCCAAAATAAATCCCTATTTCTAAACAAAATAAATTTGTAATAGTGGTGAATAGAGTTGAATTCACATGGAATTGAAAACTTAATTAAATTCCTTTTAAACCCAAGAAGAAAACTAAGATAAAAATTAAATATGGAGGGTTTGTAATTAAGAATTAAAATTAAATTAAAACTAAAGATTGAAAATTAAAAATAAATAAAAGTAAAAACAATTTAAGAAAAATCAATTTAACTAATTTCAATTGAAGGGATAATTTCAGTTTTAATTCTTTTGATTGATCCTTGATGCAAAGATAATCCTTTCTAATTTTCAATAAACCCATTCTAGTTGTTGGAGACGCTTGCAACAACCAATCATTCCTTAGTTTTTAAATTAATTAGGAGATGCTCATTAATTAACTCTTACTAATAAACAACCTTATAAGAATATCCTTAGAATTTAATTCACTAATATCTTTAAGAATTAGAAGGACCTAATTCTAACAAACAAACTCAACCGTGTGGTTCAATTAAGCTGGATTATATATTTTTTTAATGTTATACCTAATTGCCACTAACTATCAAAATAACAATTGAAAATATATTGTTAAACTAAATGAACAATAAACTCTATTGAACAAATAACAAACCAATAATGTAATTAAGCTGCAAAAAATATATAATTACTAAAAATTAAAAGAAGAAAAAGAGAAATTATTTCAATCTCACAATCTTTTGGCAAATTAAAACTTTAATTATCCTTCAACTGATTGGAAAATTAGTTCCTCAAAATTTGAATGAAAAAAAAACTCAAAATAAAATAAAATAAATTTACAAAAATAATGGACAAAAAGTTGAGGACTAAAGTCCTCCACCCAAAGTCATCTTGGGATCACTCCCTAATGTTCTATTCATATATTTTAAGAAAACTAAAAACCCTATCAAAGTTCTAATTAGGAAAACTAATAAAAATAAAAAGATAATTAATAACCTAAAATATTGTTTATCTAAATAGGAATAAAAATGCAAAAAGAGTCTTATGGAATTTCCCTAAAATTTGTAATACATATCTTCTAAAAAGGAGGGAAATCTAGCTGTAAATTCTATCCAATTTTGCATTAGGTCTAGATTAAGCCTTGTCCAAGGCTTGTACTCAAGGCTCCCATAAGGTCTTTTAAGCATATTTCTTATAAAATAGTCAACTTCATTTATCTATTAATACCTATTCAAAAACATTCCAATATCAATAGAAATCTAAGATAACAAGCCAAAATATACATATAAAATATGCAATAAACATGCATAAAATGTTTGTTATCAGTTCTTAATTCTCGATTTTAAGAAATTCTAAAAAAGAAAAGAAACTTAAGACTTGACCTTAAGAGAATCTAAAGTTTGACATTAGGAACTTTTAGAAAATAAAGTATACCTAAAGCTCAACCTTAGGAGCACCTAAAGCTTGATTCTAAGATTTTTTAGAAAATGAAGAAAAATAACCTAAGGTTCGACCTTATGAGTACTTAAAACTTAATTTATGAACTTTTTAGAAGACAAAAAGAGGACCTAAGGCTTGACCTAATGAGTTCCTAAAACTCGACTTAACGAAACTTTTTAGAAAAAGAAAAGGAATTTAGGGGTTGACCCTAAGAATACTTAAAGCTTGACTCTATAAACTTTTTTTTTTTAAAATGAAATGGAACCTTAGGCTTGGCTCTAGGAGTACCTAAAGCTTGACTCTATAAATTTTTTAGAAAACAAAAGGGAATCTAAGACTCAACCTTTGGAATACCTAATGCTTGACTTTAGAAATTGTTTAAAAAATAAAAAGAAAATCCAAGACTTGACCCTAGGTGTACCTAATGCTTGACACTAGGAACATTTTGAAAAACAAAAAGAAATTCAGAGCATGACTTTAAGATTACTTGAAAAGTGATTTTTGTTTGTAGATTCTTTTAATTGTAATTGGGGAATTTCAAAATTTTTTGAGAATGCTTAAAACTCTTATGCATGCTCGTAGACCTATATCTAAATGTTCAAAAGAACTGTTAATTTTCTTTTAAAATTATATTTTTGTAATTAAAGATTTTTCTTTTTGAATGAAAAATATAACATTGAAACTGTAACAAATCCTGAATTTGGAACAAATCTGGTACTTTACTTTGAGTTGCGCTCGATTAATTACTACTACAAAGTGACACTCGCAAGTATACGATGTAATTGTAGCAACGGTGATCGCCCTAAGGTCGTATCACAAGGAAGAAATTATTTTATAATAGTTTGATTAACAAATAAATTAAAATTGAGTGTATGTTGTTGAATTGGTGAGTTGCAATTAAAATTTGAAAGTAAAAATGAGTAGCAGTGCGTAAGATTAATTCAATGCTAGGAATAGTTCCTAGGGTTATAGATCGATTTAATTAAATCTTGATTCTTAAATTATCCATTAATATAACCTTGTATTTTAATTTATTCCTTGAGTTTAATTAATAATTACCAATTGATTAGTTTTCACATTCATGAATTAACAACAACCAATTATTTTGAGATTGCAAATTAAATAAACCCTATAACTTATATTTCTAATTCATTCTTAGGGTGGTTGATTACATAGTTCCGATATTGAATTTCACCTCTCGGTCCATTTTTTGATATTATGTGATTAATAGGTGGCCAATCTATCAAACTAACTTTAAGTCTAATGCAATCAACCAATAACAAGGTATACTAATGGAATTATCAAATCAAGTCATTAAATCAAATCTACTACAACCCAAGGCATGAGTAAATTAACTCATCATCAATTTAAAACAAATATCCATCTCAATATTCATCAAATCAAAATTATACATTATAATATTAATGTTCATAATAAAACAATAACAATCTAGAAATGAATTAAAAGAGAGAATATGAAAAACTCCTTGTAGACTCCTAGAGTTGAACTACTTGTCTTCCTCCTAGCTTCCACCTTGATGTATGATGAACAACTTCCAAGCCCTATTCAATCAATGGCTCTCTTCCTGAAGGGTGGAATGGTAACTCTCTCAAGCATCCAACTCCAATCAAGCTTTCTTCAAATCATAATCTTCTAAGGAGCTTGCTCACTCAATTTATTTTTCAAACTTGATTAAATCTTGTCTATGGAAGAAATGAAAGATGAATGAAAAATGAAGATGAAGAGAGAATGGTGTCTCCCTTTAAAAATAAGAACCAAACCAAACTAAGAACTAGATAGCTCCCCCAATAAGCCAAAACGTGTATGTCATTCCATACCCTCCACTCCAATTCCTTTCTATTTTTTAAGACACCAACCATGTCTTGCCAACTCACACACCACTCTTTGTCTCTCTCTTTTTCTTTATTTTATATTTATTCCTATAAATCCATCCACCTTTTACTCATTTTTAATATTTCTTTTTAAAAAGAAAGAGTCTTTTGTCCCCCAATTGTCCCTCACTTCATGCAAAATAATTCAAGGGACCATATAAGACACAACTAAGCCTTAAGTGACTTAGCCGTGTCACTCATTCTTCTTAGGACACGACCAAGCCTTGAGGCTGTGTCCATAGCTGTCCATCTTTCTTCTTCTTTTCCAGGTGTGACACTGCCATGTCACTGGCTGTGTCTTCTGCTTGTGTTCACCTCTGCCATTCACTTTGCCATTTGCTTTATTCTTTGGTTTCGTCAAGTGGGACAAGGCCAAGGCCTTGGCCATTCATGTAACACAGCCAATGGCTTGGCCGTGACATGTGACACAGCCAATGGCTTGGCCGTGTCTTCTGCCAGCATCTGCCTCTGCCCAATTTTTTTGAAGGATACGTCCAAGCCAAGTTGTCTCAGCCCATGTCATGTGAGTGTTTCATGCCTCTTGCCTTGGTTGAGGAACATGGCCAAGCCATGAAGTGTCTTGGCCGCGTCTCATGTTTTTCCACCATTTTGATCCATCAATCCATTCTTTTGCACTTCCATCTAAATCAAACACTTCAAGCAAACTTTAAACACAAATTAAAAGAAAAATTAACTTATAGACAATAAAATTAACCTAAACATGTATACATATTTGATCAAAATAACTACCCCACACTTAATCCTTTACTTGTCCCCAAGCAAAGTTAAAATTAAAACAAACTAAATAAGAAAATTTAGCCAAGTTTAAGAGTTATAATAATGTATCAAGACTTCCAATTTCTTAAATCCGTAATTAATATCAAACCAAACAAAACCAATACTCATGCAATTTAGTGGTTCTCCATGCATAACCAATGTTTTCACTCCCTCAACAACTCTTTGAAGTGTTTAATAAGGTAGTGTTTTCACTTATAACATTTAATGAAAGATTATCACCATAAGCTTTCTTATCAATTAAACTTCCACCACTAAATTCCAATCAATCATCAATCATAAGGTCTTTCATTTGGTTGTAATGGAAATAAGGTAAGGGCATGGCATTTGGGAGTGTGAGTTTATCTACTAAGTTTAAGAGCACTTCAAGAGTGAGGTAAGCAACATAGTACAACCAGCAATCCCAACGTACCTCCCAATCACTTAGCACTAGATATTAAAGAACTTTTTAGGAATTCCACTTATTAAATTTTCAAAGATCATTCCCAAACTCAATTCAACCCTTCCAACAAGAACACCAATTTTTTATTTTTTTTATAATTTATGATTTGCAACTAAAGAACACAATGGTTTGCAATCTTAAACCCACTAAATTTAACCCCACACTTATTTAACACAATACTCAATCATTAATGCTCTTTAAATGCTCTTGACTTAATAAAAGGGTAAGAGACAAAATAGCATGGTTCAAAGCTAGTAGTGTTATGAAAAAGAAAGAAAAGGAGAAATCAAATAGACTCAAAATTGGCTAACTAAGGTTGAATATAAGGTTGGTCTTTTTAAGCTAAAGTGGGTTCACCTAATTGCCTTAATCATAT
Organism: Garcia nutans; assembly: GCA_947685225.1. Lineage (NCBI taxonomy): Eukaryota > Viridiplantae > Streptophyta > Magnoliopsida > Malpighiales > Euphorbiaceae > Garcia > Garcia nutans. The sequence continues at coordinate 37,188,044 of CANTUV010000033.1, read as the reverse complement.
TGATGTCTAATTGAAATTTTTAAGTAGTCTCAAAATACATGTCAAAGCAAGTTCTAGCAATTCATCAATCAAAGATGCTCGCACACAATAAAAAATAATAAGTTGATATCCAACTTAATAGGCTCAATTCATCACAAGTTTTAAAAGGCAATGCAAGTCATATCCACCAAATCAACAATAAGCACCAATTTTATCCACTTCTCCAATTCATGCTTCAAAAATTAAAATGTCATCTATCAAGAAACTTATAACAATTGAACTTAAAAAAATATACTTCAAAGCAATATGTAAAGTAAGGCAAAACACTTAACAAAAATGACTAAAACAACAACTAAAATAAAGACTTAAAAACAACAACTAAATTACGAAAGCAAAAGCTTGCATTTATGAACAAAAACTTAGCACTCCACACTTTAAGATTGACATTGTCCTCAATGGAAACTAGGATAATTTAAAATAAGTAAGAGTTAAAGTGCAACCTGATTTCCATTATTTTCTTTGTGAGGCAAGTGTTACCTTTCATCCATAAAATATTAATTGTTCAAGATTAAAAAGCAATAAATATAAAATAACAAAAAATATAAAGTTTTAATAACAAACAACGGTAACGAAAAATAGCAACTAAAATATTCAACAACAGAAAATATGAAAAATAAGAAGTGTTCTTAAAAGGCAGAAGCTGATATGATCTATAGTGATGGAGAATGTGACGATGATGCTGTGGAAGGGTAAAGGCTAAGAATCTTGAGAAGGTTGCTATTGATTTGTTCCAATTGGGAAAGGACTTCAGCATGATTATGATCTATCTTGCTTTCCAATACTTCAATCCTACTAATAATCTCCTGATTGTTCAGAGCCGGAGCATCTTCATCCAAATCGAGTGAATCCGAGTCGGACTCCTCATCAACTCGTGGTCTCCTTTGCCGGTCCTCTGGTGCAACTTGCTCATATGAAGCCATCACATAAGTCCCTCCCCTTTTTGTAACCATGTGCATCTTCTCAAGGGTAGCAAGGTCTAATGAATCACTTTTAAAAATTCTAGTCATATGGCAAGCACTCGGGTCAAAACCATCAACAAGTGCCATAGCTAAGGTGGTCACCAATCCACCTATACAAATTGCATCCCTTTTTCGATTTGCTACGCTATAAAAAATATTGGATAACTAATAGCCAGTACTCACGGGTATAGTATTGCTAGCATAATCTATAAAAAATAGCTCGCTTAGTTCCACCATACCCGTACTTTCTTTCCGTGCAAAGAACTCACATGACATAAATCTATGTAAATACCTCAAGGTGAGATTTATTAATTTTGTTACCTTGGCCGATTTGACCACATACATTCCACTCGAGCCTATTGCTCCCCATGCGAATTGTTGTCTAAAACCTTTAGGCACACAGTTTTCCCTTCTTGATGAAAATAAAAAATAGCATTCAATTGTTCAATATAAAGAACACATGGTTTTCCAAGCAATTAAAGCTAAACCTAGTGCAAATCTTCATTTCATTTCTTTCAACCTTAAGAGCGGTTAGAAATTCTATGGTAAGTTCTTAGAATTGCAAAGGTTTAAGGGATACTAATTTCTTCCATCCAAGGTTTTGAACATATCTAGTAAAAGTTTCTCTAATTTGGAGAGTATCAAGGGATTCTTCGCTTACATACCTCATTGGAAAGAAACCCCGTGCTAGAAGAGTCAATCTCTTTGAAGATGATGAAGAGGATGATAAAGGTTGCCTCCTCTTGTGATGGGACACCATTTTTGTTCTAGGCATCTTGATTCTTTGGTGAAAAGTGAAGCTTTGATGGATTTTATGGAGTTTTGATTAGAAAATTGGAATATTTGGTGAAATTTTAAGGTTTTTAGGGGTGGGAATGGAGGTTTTAAAGAGAGAGACGAGAGAAAGAAGAAAGGAAAACAAAGGCTAGGGTATTGAAAATGGATCAGATCGAGTGAATTTAGGTTTTAAAAAGGGATGACACGGCCAAGCTAGGAATGGCTTGGTCGTGTTTGAGTCTTTAGGAGGGACACGACTAGTGGCTTGGCTGTGTCCTATGGGTGTGTCCACCACTGGGTTGTGTTAGTAGGGTAAAGAAATGTAGACACGGGCTGGGCGGCTTGGTCATGTCTGGGTGACATGGCCAAGGACACGGCCAAGCCTTCTGGCCGTGTCCACACTTGGGTTTTCTAGGCTCGCTTGACATGGCTAGTGGCTTGGCCGTATTAAGTGGTAGTGTCCGTCACTGCCATTTTTGCCTATTCAAAATTTTTTAATGGAAATGTGTCACCCAAGTCTAATACATGCAACTTTTCTTCCTGGCTTCACCCTGAAACTCCATAAAAAATAAAAATTGATCAAAGCACCCATTCTATTCTCTTAAAACTAAAGACGAAATTTAAATTGCAAAACACAAAAATTTAACTATGAAAAGAAATACAAACAGATGGGTTGCCTCCCATTGAGTCCTTCTTTAATGTCGTGTAGTTGGACATTGTTGCATTATTTGTCGATAAATACCAAACTTTCAATAGTTTTTGCAACATCGATTTCTTCAAATTAGGGCATCACCCTTTGTCCATTTACCTTAAATGTCTCATTGGTTTTCAGATTGAGTAACTCAATAACCCCATATGGGAATGTTTGAATTAATTGAAATGGTTCGCTCCAATGGGACTTCAATTTTCCTGGAAACAATCGCATGTTGGAATTGAATAGGACTTTCATTCCTGATTCAAAAGTCCTTCGGAGGATGATCCTGTCATGCGTAGCTTTTATCCTTTCCTTATAGATTCTTGAACTCTCATAGGCTTCATTCCTAAGCTCATCAAGCTTAGAAATTTGTAACATTCTTTGCTCCCTTGCTCCTTCTAAATCCATATTTGTGGTCTTTATTACCCAATAAGCCTTATGCTCTAATTCCACCGATAGGTGACAAGCCTTGCCAATGACTAACCTATATGGACTCATTCCCAATGGTATTTGGAAAGCAGTCCTATAAGCCCATAATGCTTCTGATTGTCGAATTGACCAATCCTTTCTTGTTGTGCTCACCATCTTTTCCAAGATCCCCTTAATTTTCTTGTTGGAGATCTTGGCTTGTCCGGATGTTTAAGGGTGGTATGGAGTTGCCACTTTATGTTGATTGGCCATCTTGGACATCAACTTCTCGAACCATTTGTTGCAAAAGTGGCTTCCTCCATCACTCACTATTGCCTTTGGGGTTCCGAACCTGCTTAAAATATTCTCCTTCAAAAATTTCAAAACAACATTAGCATCATTAGTCCTAGTGAGGATAGCCTCCACCCACTTAGACACATAATCCACTGCAAGAAGAATATATTCAAAACTAAAGAACTTGGAAAATGGCCCCATGAAGTCTATTCCCCATACATAAAAAATTTCAACCATAATAAAAATATTGAGAGGCATTTCATTCCTTTTGCTAATGCTCCCTACTCTCTGGCATTTATCACATCTTGTACATAAATTATAAGCATCCTTAAAAAGAGTGGGCCAATATAAACTGCTTTGAAAAAATTTCTCGGCGGTCTTTTTCCCTCCAAAATGCCCTTCACAATACATGTTGTGGCAAAATTGCAGCACTTATTTTTGTTCTTCCTCCGGTACACATCTTCTTATGATTTCATCCTTGCAAATTCTAAACAAATATGACTCATCCCAAAAATAGTACTTACATGAATGCATAAACCTCTTCTTTGCCTAAAAATTCAAATTCTTTCTTACAAAACCACAAGAAAGATAGTTAACAATATCTGTATACCAGGGTACTGGAGTTAAAGCAAACAAGTGTTCATCCAAAAATATTTTAAAAGCATTTTCACAAGCAATTTTTGCATCATTATCATGAGAGTTCAATCTAGAAAGATGGTCGGCTACTACATTCTCACTTCCCTTCCTATCTTTGATTTCAATATCGAATTCTTACAATATCAATACCTACCTAATGAGCCTAGGTTTAGCTTGTGGTTTGGTCAATAGGTGTTTCATGGTCGTATGGTCCAAAAATACTATGACTTTAGAACCTATCAAGTAAGATCTAAATTTTTCCAGTGCAAATATCACAGTTAACATTTCCCTTTCAGTGGTTGTGTAATTCACTGGTGCATCATTTAAAGATAAACTTGCATAATAAATTACACACATTAATTTATTCACTCTTTGGCCCAAAACAACTCCAATGGCATAATTCGATGCATCACACATGATTTTAAATGGCAAATCCCAATTTAGGGCAATAATTATAGGAGCGAAAGTTAATTTTTCTTTCAAAATTTCAAAAGCTTCTAATCACTTGTCATAAAAAATAAATGAGACATCTTTTCCTAGCAAATGACACAAAGGAAGTGAAAATTTTAAAAAATCTTTTATGGACCTCCTATAAAATCCAGCATGTCCCAAAAAACTTCTAATCCCCTTAACAGATGTGGGTGGAGGTAGATTCATAATTAATTCAACCTTAGCCTTGTCTACCTTAATCCCTTTGTGAGAAACAACATGACCCAAAATAATCCCATGATCAACCATGAAGTGACTCTTTTCCCAACTCAAGGTAAGATTACATTCAATACATCTTTCAAGTATGAGAGTCAACTTTTGCAAACAATCATCAAAAGAATTACCAAAAACAGAGAAGTCATCCATAAATACCTCAATGCATTTGTCCAACATATCGACAAAAATTGAAAGTATACATCTTTGAAATGTACCCGGTGCATTGCAAAGTTCGAATGGCATCCTCCGAAAGGCAAATGTCCCAAAGGGACAAGTAAAAATTATCTTTGGTTGATCTTCCGGCGCTATCGAGACTTGGTAATAACCTGAAAGACCATCAAGAAAATAATAAAAAGCGTGTCCAGGTAACCAATCAAGCATTTGATCAATAAATGGTAAAGGAAAGTGATCTTTCTTGGTGATATTATTTAATTTCTTATAATCTATGCACATTCGCCACCTAGTTTGTGTTCATGTAGGTACCAACTCTCTTTTCTCATTCTAGACCACAGTCAAACCTGCTTTCTTTGGCACGATGTGTATGGGACAAACCCATTCACTATCAATAATGGGGTAGATTACCCTTTCATCAAGCAATTTTAGAACCTCCTTGTTCACTACTTCGCTCATATTAGGGTTAAGCCTCCTTTGAGTCTCTCTCATCGGTTTAGCCCCTTCATCTAAAACTATCTTGTGCATACACATAGAGGGGCTAATACCCTTGATATCACTCAACCCCCAACCAATAGCTCTCTAGAATTTTTTTAACATTCTCATAAGTTTTTCTTCCTTCTCACTACTAAGAGTAACAGAAATTATCACTAGTTGTGAGTTGTTCTCCTCAAGAAAAACATGCTTTAAGTTCTTTGAAAGTTCTTTCCTTTGGTTGAATATCCTCATTTGAACCCTCAACTTCTTCCTCCAAATTTAGAGCCTTTTCTAACTTGTCTTCACCACTCTCCCGCAAGAAAACTTCTTCAACAGCATTATCATCAGAATCAATGAAAGAACAGTCCTCATACAAAGCAGTAGTGGGAATATGGGAAGTGTTAAAAATTAAAAATTCTATAGTTTGACCTAAAATAGTCATGGTCAATTTTCCATTTTTAACATCAATTAATGTGTTAGTTGTTGCCATAAAAGGTCTCCCTAACAAAATTATATGTTCAAAATCTCTAGAAATTTCTTCCCCGATATATAAGACAATGAAATCAATGGGTACAATCAAACCACCTACCTTAACTAGAACATCTTCTACGATTCCCTTAGGGTATCTAAGAGTTCTATCCGCAAGTTGCAAACCATTTTAGTTGGTTTGAGTTCCCCTAGCTCTAATTTCAAGTAAATAGAGTATGGCATCAAATTAATACTTGCTCCTAAATCACACATACCAATAGTTTCTTTCCCATTCCCCATAGAGATGCTAACTATAAAGCTTTCAGGAACTTTTAGTTTGGGAGGTAACCTGTATTATAAAACAACACTTGTTGCTTCCAAGACTATCACTTCTCATTCAACTCATACTTTTTCTTTTTTGTGTTCAGCTCTTTAAAGTATTTGGTATATGATGGCATGTTTTTAATCACCTCAAGTAAGGGGAGGTTAATACTTACCTTTGAGAGCATATTATAAATTTCAGAAAATTGCTTATCATGCTTCTCATTTTTTAACCTGCTTGAAAAAAGGAATTGGCGATCTATATGGATTTGGAGATTTGTTCAGCTTTGGTGCAACTGATGACTCCTCACTATCTTCCTTCGGCTCAATTGGTTGAGCTTTGCCTTCTTGTATTTCCTCGCCTTTCTCTTGCATTGTGCTTGCATCCAAAGCATCATCAATTGTATTATCACCGATTTTATTATCAAGTACCTTGTCACTTCTTAAAACTGTAATTGCTTTGGCTTGCTCCGGTTGGCTTGGAAATTTTCCTTTTTGATTAGCTTGCAGTTGATTAGCCAATTGACCCACTTGAGTTTCTACTTTCTTAAGTGAGGCTTTCAAAGAGTTGAATCATTTGTTGTTCACCTCTTGATTTTGAGTGCTTATTTGAATGAAAGAATTCAAATTGTCTTCAAGTAAAGGTTTCTTGACTTGCTCATGATTTGAACTTTGCCCTTAAAATTGGTGTTCCCTTTGATAAGGTTGGAATGAATGTTGAGGTGGAACTTATTGTTGGTTCTTCCATGAAAAATTAGGGCGATTTCTCCAACTAGGGTTATAAGAATTTGAGTACGGGTCATTCCTTCCCCTTTGTTGGAACACTTCAAAAGAAAAAGCTTATTCTTGCCCTTCTTGGAATTGGTCAAAGTTTGAAGGACATACATTTGCATTGTTGCCTACCACACCACATGATGCACATGATTCTTGGCTTGGCATCGGTAAGTTTCCTCTACCATTCAACAATTTAACTTGCCTTGTCAACTTGGTAATTTGCCTTGCCATTTCTGAGTTTGCATTCAGCTCATATGCTCCTCTTCTCCTTTTCCCACTACTCTTTTGCTGAGAATTTACTCCCAACATTTCAAATAAAGCAACCATTTCAGCAGCTATTTTCTTACTCATTGCCCCTCTAACAGCATTATCCACTGCATTTTTACATTGTTGAGTTAGCCCATCATAGAAGAACTGATTGAGTAATTATTGTGGATAATAATGATGAGGATGTTGAAACAATAAAGATTTGAAGCGATCCCATGCCTCATGAAATGGTTTCCCATCAAATTGGGTGAAAGTTGTAATACTCCCCCTAAGCTCCTTTGTCTTTTAGTGTGAATAAATTTTTTTTATGAATTTGTTATACACTTCGGTCCAAGTGGTCAAAGAATTTTTCGGTAAAGTCATCAACCACGTTTTTGCCCTATCTTTCAAACTATATGGGAAGCATCTTATTTTGAGTTCATCCTCTGTTAATGCTTGCAAAGGGAAAGTATGCAATGTTGTGTAAAAATCTCAAATGAAGTTGAGAGGATCTTCATTTGGCAATCCATGGAAGGATGGCGACATACTATAATGAGTGTTTTTGAGTTCATAATTTTTTGTTGCATTACTCAACCAGATACACGATGTGGTTACTCCAATGATCGGTCGGGCAAACTCCTTCATAGGTGGTTCCTCTACATCACCCTTTTCTACTTTCGCGTCCTCCTTAAATTGCATAATGATTTCTTTTCCTTCTTGTCCCAAGGGATCTACTCCTTCGGTTCTTGAGAGTCTCTGAATATCGCCTATATATGGAACAAGTTCATTTCCTTACGACCTTCGTCCTTGCATAAATCACCTAGGCAATTCAAAAGGAACACTTTAAACAATTAGACAATTAAAATAAAAGAATCAAACAATTAACAACAATTGCCTTCCCCTGCAGTGGTGCTAAAAACTTATTGCGCTCGATTAATTACTACTACAAAGTGACACTCGCGAGTATACGAGGTAATTGTAGCAATGGTGATCGCCCCAAGGTCGTCTCACAAGGAAGGAATTATTTTGCAATAGTTTGATTAACAAATAAATTAAAATTGAGTGTGTGTTGTTGAATTGGTGAGTTTTAATTAAAATTTGAAAGTAAAAATGAGTAGTAGTGCATAAGATTAATTCAATGCTAGGAATGGTGCCTAGGGTTGTAGATTGATTTAATTAAATCTTGATTCTCAAATTATTCATTAATATAACCTTGTATTTTAATTTGTTCCTTGATTTTAATTAGTAATTAGTAATTCATTATTTTTCACATTCATGAATTAACAACAACCATTATTTTGAGATTGCAAATTAAATAAACCCTAGAACTTATATTTCTAATTCATTCTTAAGGTGGTTGATTACATAGTTTCGATATCGAATTTCACCTCTCGGTCCATCATTCAATATTAGGTAATTAATAGGTGGCCGATCTATTAAACTAACTTTAAGTCCAATGCAATCAACCAATAATAAGGTATATTAATGGAATTATCAAATCAAGTCATTAAATCAAATTTACTACAACTCAAGGCATGAGTAAATTAGCTCATCATCAATTTAAAATAAATATCCATCTAAATATTCATCAAATCAAAATTATACATTGTAATATTAATGTTCATAATAAAACTACAATAATCTAGAAATGAATTAAAAGAGAGAATATGAAAAATCCCTTGCAGACTCTAAAAGTTGAACTATTATCTTCCTCCTAGCTTCCAACTTGATGTATGATGAACAACTTCCAAGCCTTATTCAATCAATGGCTCTCTTCTTGAAGGGTGGAATGGTAACTCTCTCAAGCTTCCAACTCCAATCAAGCTTTCTTCAAATCCTAATCTTCTAAGGAACTTGCTCACTCAATTTATTTCCCAAACTTGATTAAATCTTGTATATGGAAGAAATGAAAGATGAATGAAAAATGAAGATGAAGAGAGAATGGTGTGTCACATCCGTGATTTTGGAGATATAAAATTTTATATATACTCAATATATATATCTAGAGTATATATATAACATATACATATGGTATATTAAATGTATATGTTGGATTGATAAATTACATAATATTTAATACATATATAAGGTACATTTGATGTATATATAAGATACACATTACTTGTGCATATATGTAATATCCCAAATTTTTGAAAAGTTCTAATTTTTGGAAATTTGATAAAATAAATTATAATTTAAATGGATAAATTAAATTAATGGTTTTAAATGAAAAATGAAGGGGTTTTAAATGAAAAAGTGGAACAAATATGTGATATATATGTAAAATATACATAATATATAAAAGTCAACATTTTTTAATAGAAAAGTCAAAGTAAAAGGGTATTTTGATAATTAAATCTTAGAAATTTAAAATTAATAAAATAATTAAAAAATAAATTATTTTTGAATGGAAGAGGGAATTTATGACTTTTAATTTATTAAATAAATAAATAAATAAATAATTATTAAATTATTTTAATATATATATATGGTTAAAAATAAAAGATGAAAAGAAAAAGAAAATTTAAAAGTTTTTCATCTTCTTCTTATTCTTTCCTTCAAGGACGACTTTCATGGCCAAAGAGGGAGATTTTTAGCTTCTTCCATCATCAAATTCTTCAAGCTTTCAAGGGAATAAGAGTATTTTTGGTGATTTTCCAACAAGTAAGTAGTAAGTAATCTTTATTTCCAAAATTATGAAGTTCTTTAAAGCTTATGAATATGTATGAATTGAGTTTTTGAAAGAGCATGTTATAATTGTTGGAATGGGTATGGAAGATGTTCTTTTGATGAGTAAATAATGATTTTAAGGTTGGATTAAAGAAATGGTTGAGTTTGGGTAAGATTGGTGGAGAGAGAGAATTTAGGGTTATGGAACATTTGAGTTTTTGAAATCATGATTTTTAATTGTGCAAATTGATTCCAAATGAGTTGTTTTCATGCATAAACAAGTATTTTATAGTCAAATATTAGATTTGGTTGTGTTTGGTTAGAGTTTGAAGAGGGTAGTATTGATTTAGGGTTTTGGAAAAGTGAATTTTTAAAGAATGATTAATTGTTTTGATTTTAGCACTTAAATCATGTTATTTAATGATATAAGTGGTGGAAATAAGATTGAAATGATAATTGGATTGAGTTGGAATGGAGATCCTTCAATGGTGAAGATTATGCCATTTTAGGGTTTTGAGCTTAAGCATGTGGTTAATTAATGTAATTGGTTTAAACATGCTAAAACATGTTTCTAATGATATTAATAAACTTAAAACACTAATTGAAATGGCTTGATATGGTTTTTCAAAGTTAAAGCGAGGTGAAGCTTAATTTTGGAATTTGGTTTAGAGTGATGTTTAATTATGGTTTGACGTTGAGAATACCTTAGAATGTGATATTAAATGATTATGTATGATCACATTTGGTATAGGCATTGAGGGAGGTGGATTTACTTCATCCAAGTAGTGAAGGGCAAGTTGGAAGGATAGGATTGGAGGTTGTGTTAAGCTTACTTTGGGTTGCTAGTAGAGGTATGTACAAACTTTAAATATATTGTTTATATTTGCATGACATTTGGACTTAACACATTTTGGTTGAAAAATGTGTTAAGCTACTTGGTTCATTGATTGAGTATGAATAATATGCTATGACATTTGTAATGTCATATATGTGTTAAATTCATTGTGAAAAGCCATTGATAATGGCTAAATCGTGTAAAATGTGAAATATGTATATTATGTGAAAATACCCAAAGTAATTGGATAATGTGTTGTGAATGCAAAAATAAGATACGTGGTATAATGAAATGAAATGATATTGATAAAAATGAGAAAAATGAGAAAGATGTTAAAAATGAGAAAAGTGAGAAAAAAATGTGAAAATAAGGCAATGTGCCTAGATTGAATATGTGAAAATGAGAAAGAGATTAATAATGAAAAATATGAATAAATTGTGTGCCTAGTATGTTATTCAATTTTCAGAGTTCTGGGTTTGGCGGCATGCTTATGATTGCCTACGGGCTAAACACTGGAATAGTGAAAAGACTGGGTCGTAAGCCAGGCCAGCTGATAAATATGATATTTTTGGGGTGAAAAGACCGGGTCGTAAGCCTTAAAAACTGTAGTAGTCTAATTGAGTTGAGGACCAAGATACTGGGGCATCAGGGTCTAGCCGGGTTGAGGTCCAAGAGACTGGGGCTATTACATTATCCATGGATATATATATTGCCTACAGGCTAGACACATGGTGTCATTATGGACTAAAGCAGTAACTCTGAAATTTGAATAGCATATTAGATCCTTTTTGGGCCCATGCTTGTCTTTGCTTTAATGTGAATTATGAATTGTGATACAATTGAGCGATATAATGCTATGAGTTGTGATTATGAAATATTTGAAAAATATAAGAAAGTAGAATGATGTGACATCTATATGCATTGTGCATTGGCATTGCATTGAGTTTTATTACTATTATTAAAGTTTGTACCACTAGGCTTCGGCTTAACGCGATTGTAATTCGTCGCGCAGGTGTCATGGATGATTTGGTAGAGACGGAGAGTTCTACTAGACCTGGTCAGGTCTAGGTTTGTATTTATTGAGCTTGAAGAGTTGTTTTTGGGTACATAAAGATCAGAGCCAGTTGCCAGCATGTAGATATTTGATATTACAATATATTTTGATATTATATATGTTATGATATGTTTTTGAAGTATATAATGTAAATTGTAAAGAATGATTTGAATAATTTGTTTAAGATGAGATCTTATATGTGATGTTGATATATATACCTATATATAAGTATTTTCAGAAAATATGAAAAAATTGAGAAGTATTGGTGAAATGGTCAATTGATTTTATTTGGAGTGTTTATTTTATGCAGGTTGTGTTTTGTTGAATTTTAGGAACGTCCAAATTACAAACAAAACTCATAAAACTCTGACAAATTTTTTCCAGAGATTTTCATATAAAATATTTATTTTCGATTCCTATAACAAGCAAATAATATTTATATACTATTTATTTTATATTATTTGAAATCTTAAAATAGAAATGAGAAAATTTTTATTAAATCGGTCTGTGATATTTTTATACTGTATATGCATATTTTACATATGCTAAAAATATGTATTGTACGTATATAGGGTATAATAAGGGTGTTACATTTATTTTGGTATCAGAGCCTAGGTTTGAGGTTCTCGACCTAGGTGGGTTGTTAGAGAGAGAAAGTTAGAATTTTAAAAAAATAATTTTCAATTGTGATGCATGCATTGGCACTGGCAATTTATCTGATTCCTGATGTGACAATGTCCATTTGATATAATGAATATAAGTTGAGATGACATCTAGGTTGTATAGATCAGAGTGGCGCAGTGGAAGCGTTATTCTAGAGATTATGGATTAAGAATTTTTGAAACTTTTAATTAAAATTTAAAATTCTTAGCTGATTTAATTGATGAATAAGTAAAATTAGAAAAATAATCTAGGAAATAATTTAAGATATAAAAATAAAAATTTTGAGAAATGAGCATGATAGTTACAGAAAATTTTATAGGTGTATTGCAAAGTGATATTGTCTGAATTTTTGGACAAATCTAGAAATGTTGAATGAGTTTGAACATTTAATAGAAAGTTTTTCTATATGTTAGAATCCAATGTATAAGATTTTATAAATTTTAAAGATGAATCTCTAATTAAGAAAAATAGAAGAACACAGATTGTTGGAGAAATTTCAGCAATTCAGAATCTATAGAAATTGAGAAACATATTAAAACAATATGGCAAAACAATCCAGAAAAATATAAAAATTTACACACAATATCATATGTATTCTTATAACACATGGTTAAAATTTAATGAATTTTTATCAAGGTTTGATATCTGAAAAAAATAGACAATCGGGTGCTGCCAGAGAAATTATTAACGAGACAGATTCTCTGATTTTGGAAGATTTAATTTTTAAATATATTAAATCAACTTGGAAAATTCTAAAACTTTAAATATAAGTCCATATATGTGTCAAGTGTACATGGATAAAAGTTTACAAGCTTTTATAAAGAATTTGTAAGGAATATAAAAATTGAAAGTGAGATTGACATGAAACTGAGGAAGTCATGCAGTTTGTGTAAGTAATAAATTAATTTTATGAGACAAATGAATGAAGAAAATTATAAAAATTTATATGCATATGGGTATAAGTATAGAAAGAATATGGAGTTTTTAATAATTTACAACAAAGAGTTCATAATTAAAATTAAAGAGTGAAATCATATATGATAGCGAATTATTTATTATGGAATAATGATGCATGATTTAGGGTTGAATGTGTAAAATTAAAGTATCTAAATGGATGATGTTAATTAGTATAAGAAAATGAATTAGTGTTGTTTAAAAGTAAATGTTATGATCTTAAGATTGAGAATGTGATATGGATGAGATTTGGTGAGGTTCATATTGTTGGTTGCATTATATGAAATTTGAATTTTTGAAATAGGTTTCCATAATTGTGAAAGTGATGTGTTTTGATGTTATATTAATATAAAAATAAAGTTTATAAAGTTAGCTCTTGAAAATGAGATTAATAGAATGAAGTTTAAGTAAAGTAGTAAGTTGAAAATTTAGAGTTGTAAGGGAATTTCGATGAGGATTGTTTAGATATTGATAGTTTAATGTTTAATAAGCATGGGAGCAATTTTGAATGAGTAATATTATTTATAAAAGTACTAACTAAGGTGTAATGTGGTTGATAATATAGAAATTTGTCATGAAATAAAGGGAAATGATTAAGTAAGTAAAAATGAGTTACATTAGGTAATTGAATTGGAAATGATGAAAAGGGATATGAAGGGTATGATAAATGCATAAAAAAAATGTGAGAGAGTTGTCACATTTGAAATGTGACTAAGATTTATGTGAAGTGTTAGAAAAAAAAATATAATAAGAAACTTATTTAAAAGATGGGCGATTAAATAAGAAAGATGTTAATTATGTTGTGATCAGAGTGTATATATATGTTGAATTGATGAATAATCTAAGTAATGTCAAAAGAATGAGAAATGATAATGTTCTCTGAAAGGTGATAAATGTTAACTTTGTATAGGTTGTATGTTAAAGAGGAATTGCGTATAATTGTATGATATGTGTGATGAGATTTCTCAATATGAATACAATTGTGATATATAAGAAAATGTGGAAAGTAAGTCACATTGTGAATATGACTTACAAATGTGTATGTGGATGATTAAAAAAATGTTATCGAGTGTTTGTTACCTTATACAATTACTTGTTTATTGATATTGAGAATGATATTGCAAGTATTAATATACCTAAGAGAGATTAGGTCTTGACCTGCGTAGAGTTAGGTTATATGATGAAATTGAGATTGAGAATGGACCCGAGCAGCATTGGACGATGAAATTGTTATTGTAACAACTGAACTTGATGATTGTATAGTGTTGAGCCCAATGTATATGTGTATTAATAAGAGATTGTAAGGAAAAGGAAAGTATAATGAAGAAAGTATGGAAGTGAAAAAAAAATGAATGAAAATTTTTATAAGAGATAGATTAGAAATGGAGTAATAAATGGAAATTGTGTAAAATTAGCATATGAACGAATGTGTATATGTAAGAGATGTTAATGATAACATTATTGAAACTTGAATTAGGCTAATGATGATCAAGTGATTAAGAGTAAATTGTTTAGAAACAGAAGTGATCAAAAGTAAATTGCTTTGAAACAGAGCTGAAATGTGTTAACACTTTGTGTAACAAAAGATTAAAAAAATGAATATGGGATTTTTGAGATACGAACTTAACATTGTGATTGGAAATATTTGAAGAAGAATGATAGAGGGGCAGTATTTATTTATAAGCCATAGGCATGACCATTATTATGCCATGGTCGTATGATTTGTTTAGTATATTGACCGATTAGTTTTGTTATCCACGGGGCATGGGCCTGAGATGACATGACCGTTGGATAGATTTGGTGAGATTGATAGTTATGCTACAAGAAACATGGTTAAGATTTATGGTTTGCATAGTTGTATCTTATAATTTTATGTTAGAAATTTGTTTATAATGATAGAAAGTGTGGAACAGAAGAGAATTGTGAAAATATTATGAGCTTTAAATAATGTGTAAGAAAAGTGATTTGTGTAAATAAGGTAACTATAAGAAACGTGAGAAAATGGTAAATTAAAGGAATTATAAAATGTGAGTAAGAGTTATAATGAATATGCTTGAAAGTAGTATAAAATGAATAAGTTGATGAAAATGATGTGTAAAGTAAACGAGACTAGAGAAAATGAATATTATCTGTATTGATGAAATCGAAGAGAATTAAAATTTGAGAATAAATTTGACCTAATAGAATTAAGTCATGAATTGAAAACAGATTGATGAATTTAAAATAGACTAAAGGTTGGTCAGAATAGAATAAGGTTGTGATGGTCATATTGTGATACTTAGATCAATTGATCCGAAATGTAATAAGGTTGTGATGGTCATATTGTGATACTTAGATCAATTGATCCGAAATGTAATAAGTTTACAAGTATTTATTGAAATTCAATGTATGTAGTTGTATTAAGAATATGCAAGCTATATGATAATGTGCATAATACAGCGTTCTGATATGTATATGCATATGAAAGTAGCTAAGTTATGTTAGTTATAGTATAATTGGAATGAATCTTAATAAGGAAATAAGATTTTGTTGTTATATAATGATGATATTAAATTAATATGTGGTAATTGTATAAAGAGTAGGATCAAAGTGAAGATATGTAAAATTATTGTGTTAAGATAAAAGTTATTAACATTTGACTTTAAGGTGATAAGAGTATATTTTAAGATAATGAAGTGATCAAATATCTTTAGTGCAATAGGTGTGTGGTATATATATATATATATATATTAAAGAGATGAACTAATTTTGTCTAATGGCAATTCGATTGATGATATGATAATCTATTATGATTGTTTGAGTAAATAGACAGTATAATGATGAGTTATGGAATGATAAAAAGGTAATTGAGAATGAACATAAGGGGGAGAATATAAATTATGCAATTTGATGAAATAATAATTTTGATGAGATTTTAAGATTATATTTCATTTGGATGATTTATTATCGTACTGAATAATTTCGAGGACTAAATTATTTAAGGGGGAGAAAATTGTCACATCCGTGATTTTAGAGATATAAAATTTTATATATAAATAATATATATATCTAGAGTATATATATAACATATACATATGGTATATTAATTATATATGTTGGATTAATGCATTACATACTTAATATTTAATACATATATAAGGTACATTTAATGGGTATATAAGATACACATTACTTGTGTATATGTATAATATCCCAAATTTTTTAAAAGTTCTAATTTTTAAAAATTTGATAAAACAAATTATAATTTAAATGGATAAATTAAATTAATGGTTTTAAATAAAAAATGAAGGGGTTTTAAATGAAAAAGTGGAACACATATGTGATATATATGTAAAATATACATAACATATAAAAGTCAACACTTTTTTAAAAAAAAAGTCAAAGTAAAAGGGTATTTTGGTAATTAAATCTTAGAAATTCAAAATTAATAAAATAATTCAAAAATAAATTATGTTTGAACAGAAGAGAAAATTTATGACTTTAATTTATTAAATAAATAATTATTAAATTATTTTAATATATATATATATATATGGTTAAAAATAAAAGATGAAAAGAAAAAGAAAATTTAAAAGTTTTTCATCTTCTTCTTCTTCTTTCCTTCAAGGACAACATTCATGGCCAAAGAGGGAGATTTTTAGCTTCTTCTATCATCAAATTCTTCAAGCTTTCAAGGGAATAAGAGTATTTTTGGTGATTTTCCAACAAGTAAGTAGTAAGTAAGCTTTATTTCCAAAATTATGAAGTTCTTTAAAGCTTATGAATATGTATGAATTGAGTTTTTGAAAGAGCATGTTATAATTGTTGGAATGGGTATGGAAGATGTTCTTTTGATGAGTAAATAATGATTTTAAGGTTGGATTAAAGAAATGGTTGAGTTTGGGTAAGATTGGTGAAGAGAGAGAATTTAGGGTTATGGAACAATTGAGTTTTTGAAATCATAATTTTTAATTGTGCAAATTGATTCCAAATGAGTTATTTTGATGCATAAACAAGTATTTTAAAGTCAAATATTGGTTTTGGTTGTGTTTAGTTAGAGTTTGAAGAGGGTAGTATCGATTTAGGGTTTTGGAAAAGTGAATTTTTAAAGAATAATTAATTGTTTGATTTTAGTGCTTAAATCATGTTATTTAATGATATTAGTGGTGGAAATAAGATTGAAATGATAATTGGATTGAGTTGGAATGGAGATCATTCAATGGTGAAGATTATGCTATTTTAGGGTTTTGAGTATAAGCATGCGGTTAATTAATATAATTGGTTTAAACATGCTAAAACATGTTTCTAATGATATTAATAAACTTAAAACACTAATTTAAATGGCTTGATATAGTTTTTCAAAGTTGAAGTGAGGTGAAGCTTAATTTTGGAATTTGATTTAGAGTGATGTTTAATTATGGTTTGATGTTGAGAATAACTTAGAATGTGATATTAAATGATTATGTAAGATCACATTTGGTATAAGCATTGAGGGAGGTTGATTTGCTTCATCCAAGTGGTGAAGGGCAAGTTGGAAGGATAGGATTGGAGGTTGTGTTAAGCTTGCTTTGGGTTACTAGTAGAGGTATGTACAAACTTTAAATATATTGTTTATATTTGCATGACATTTGGGCTTAACACATTTTGGTTGAAAAATGTGTTAAGTTACTTGGTTCATTGATTGAGTATGAATAATGTGCTATGACATTTGTAATATCATATATGTGTTAAATGCATTGTGAAAAGCCATTGATAATGGCTAAATAGTGTAAAATGTGAAATATGTATATTATGTGAAAATACCCAAAGTAATTGGATAATGTGTTGTGAATGCAAAAATAAGATATGTGGTATAATGAAATGAATTGATATTGATAAAAATGAGAAAAATGAGAAAAATGAAAAAGATGTGAAAAATGAGAAAAGTGAGAAAAAAAAAGTGAAAATAAGGCAATGTGCCTAGATTGAATATGTGAAAATGAGAAAGAGATTAATAATGAGAAATATGAATAAATTATGTGCCTAGTATGTTATTCAATTTTCAGAGTTCTGGGTTTGGCGACATGCCTATGATTGTCTACGGGCTAAACGCTGGAATAGTGAAAAGACTGGGTCGTAAGCCAGGCCAGCTGATAAATATGATGTTTTTGGGGTGAAAAGACCGGGTCGTAAGCCTCAAAAACTGTAGTAGTCTAGCCGAGTTGAGGACCAAGATACTGGGGCATCAGGGTCTAGCCGGGTTGAGGTCCAAGAGACTAGGGCTATTACATTATCCATGGATATATATATTGCCTACAGGCTAGACACATGGTGTCATTATGGACTAAAGCAGTAACTCTGAAATTTGAATAGCATATTAGATCCTTTTTGGGCCCATGCTTGTCTTTGCTTTAATGTGAATTATGAATTGTGATACAATTGAGCGATATAATGCTATGAGTTGTGATTATGAAATATTTGAAAAATATAAGAAAGGAGAATGATGTGACATCTATATGCATTGTGCATTGGCATTGCATTGAGTTTTATTACTATTATTAAAGTTTGTACCACTAGGCTTCGGCTTAACGCGATTGTAATTCGTCGCGCAGGTGTCATGGATGATTTGGTAGAGACGGAGAGTTCTACTAGACCTGGTCAGGTCTAGGTTTGTATTTATTGAGCTTGAAGAGTTGTTTTTGGGTACATAAAGATCAGAGCCAGTTGCCAGCATGTAGATATTTGATATTACAATATATTTTGATATTATATATGTTATGATATGTTTTTGAAGTATATAATGTAAATTGTAAAGAATGATTTGAATAATTTGTTTAAGATAAGATCTTATATGTGATGTTGATATATATACCTATATATAAGTATTTTGAGAAAATATGGAGAAATTGAGAAGTATTGGTGAAATGGTGAATTGATTTTATTTGGAGTGTTTATTTTATGCAAGTTGTGTTTTGTTGAATTTTGAGAACGTCCAAATTACAAACAAAACTCTGGTGAATTTTTTCAGAGATTTTCATATAAAATATTTATTTTGGATTCCTATAACAAGCAAAGAATATTTATATACTATTTATTTTATATATTAGTATTTGAAATCTTAAAACAGAAATGAGAAAATTTTTATTAAATCGGTCTGTGACATTTTTATATTGTATATGCGTATTTTACATATGCTAAAAATATGTATTGTACATATATAGGGTATAAGGGTATTACATGGTGTCTCCCTTTAAAAATAAGAACCAAACTAAGGACTAGACATCTCTCCCAAAAACCCAAAATTTGTATGTAATTCCATACCCTCCACTTCCAATTCCTTTCCATTTTTTAAGACACCAACCATGTCTTTCCAACTCACACACCACTCTTTGTCGCCCTCTTTTTCTTTGTTTTATATTTCTTTCCATAAATCCATCCACTTTTTACACATTTTTAATATTTCTTTTTAAAAAGAAAGAGTCTTTTGTCTTCCAATTGTCCCTCACTTTGTGCAAAATAATTCAAGGGACCATATGAGACACGACCAAGCCTTGAGTGACTTGGCCGTATTACTCATTCTTCTTGGGACACGGCCAAGCCTTGAGGTTGTGTTTATAGCTGCCCATCTTTCTTCTTCTTTTCCAGGTGTGACACAGCCAAGTCACTGGCCGTGTCTTTTGCTTTTGTTGACCTCTGCCCTTTTCTTTGCCATTTGCTTTGCTCTTTGGTTTCATCAAGTGGGATATGGCCAAGGCCTTAGCCGTTTCATGTGATACAGCCAATGGCTTGGCCGTGTCTTCTGCCAGTGTCTGCCTCTGCCCAATTTTTTTGAAGGATACGTCCAAGCCAAGTTGCCTCAGCCCATGTCATGTGAGTGTTTCATGCCTCTTGCCTTAGATGAGGAACATGGCCAAGCCATGAAGTGTTTTGGCCGCGTCTCATGTTTTTCCACCATTTTGATCCATCAATCCATTCTTTTGCACTTCCATCTAAATCAAACAGTTCAAGCAAACTTTAAACACAAATTAAAAGAAAAATTAACTTAAAGCCTATAAAATTAACCTAAACATGTATACATATTTGATCAAAATACTTTGGTTATGAGATTATTGTGAGCATAAATTTGTGCCCCCACTCCCAGTGGAATGGTTCTTGCTACTGTTAGACTTTGGGCCTTAGATAACACATGCCTAAATCTAGAGAATAGGAGTCACCACCTAGATGGGCCGGAAAGATAGAAAGGGTTGGATGACTCGATTCCTAAAGAATTCTTAATCCCCATTGTGTTCAGAAAATTGGGTACGCATGAAAAATGTGAGAATGACCCAGCACCGCCATAACGCCTAGTTAATTGGAATCGGCCTCATTTTCAGGTCTAAATATTATTGAATTCTTATTTTTATTATAATACCATTCATACTACATGCAATTGTGAAAAATAAATAATCATCATATTATAAATCGAAACAACCAAACAAAATGAACACTTATACAAGATGAAAACATGCCCTTACAATGTCCAATATCCAAAATACAAGTAAATAAAATAGGACACTCACCAATTGGTGGAAACTTGTCCCTTATATTAATCCCCAAATACAAATAATATAAAAGAAATAAATTAAATAAATAAGGTACAAACAAAGTGAAAATATGCCTTTTACAACTTTAAAATCTAAATAAGAAATAAATATAATTCAATTAACAATACGACAATTAAAATGCATCATCCATCGTAAAGTATATAACAATAAATCAAATAATCAAGATTAGGGTTTCACCATTAAATTAGGGCTTTAGTGGTTTTTCATAATTAAATTAGGGCTTATTACAAAATTAAGGTTTAAACATACAAATCTAAGGTTCAATATTAAAATAGGTTTTAAATATGCAAAATTAGGGTTTTAAATGTGAAATAAGAGTTTATAGAGTTAAAAATGTGAATCTAGAGTTTAATATGCTAACTAGGTTAAAACATGTAAAATTAGAGTTTTATATGTGAAACTAGGGTTTATTGATTTAAATAATGGTTTTTCATAATAACTTAGGGCTTGACCCTAAAACTAAAATCCAATATGCAAGATTAAGGTTTGAAGATACAAATTATGATTAAACATGCAAAGTTAGAGTTTAGAATGCAATTCTACGATTTAATATGCAAACTAGACTAAGACATACAAACTAGGGTTAAACTTAAAGGATTAGGGTTTTGGATTTTTCGAATTAGGGTTTTGGATTTATGGAATTGGGGTTATAAATTTTGCAGACCCTTAATTTTAGCCCTAAGCTAGTTCAGTCCTAATTAAAAAAGTCCTAGTCAAGATTAGTCCATTCTTAATGGCTTGAACCTAGTTTAAAGCTATTAATTAGATTGGTCCAATTTTATAAGGCCTAAAATAAGCCGGTTCAACTTTGAAATCCTTAAAATGGTTTGATTCGAAGTTAAATGGGTTTGGTTTTGGTTTAAATTGATATGGGACATGTCCATATCGAATTGGGGGTGTCCGATTCGATATATGGACCATGTCCATATCGAATTGGTTACTTTCCAATTCGATAATGACCACTTCCATATCAAATTGGAAGTGGCCATATCGAATTGGCCTTCCAATTTGATATGGAAGTTGGTCCATATCGAATTAAACAAATTTTAATTCGATATGGACCATTCCCATATTGAATTGGGACTTCTAAATTGTGGTCCATATTGAATTAATTTTATTTTAATTCGATATGGACACGGTTTCATGTCAAGTTTATTTTATTTTAATCTAATATGGTTACGGTTTTGTGACTTATTAATCCGAATTAAACTCAGGTGGACTTGTTTTGACCTAGTTTATTTCTTATAAATAGGTGTTTAATAATTAAATAGAGGGACGGTAATTTTTAAAAACCTAGTAGCCAGAATTATTAAGGGAGAGTAAAGCATATAAAATTAGGAGAAAATAACAATCAGCCAAAGAAAAAGATATACACAGCAACCAGGAGGCAAGAATCAAGACTGCCCCTGATTGCACTTAACCTCCAGCCAAAAATTAAGCAGATTCAGGCAGTCAGCTACATGATCTCTTTCACTTTGGTGGACCCAACAAATGAAGGTATCTTCTTTATGTTTAATTCATTTAAATTCAACATAAGTTGCTTTGGTCTTGGTTTAAAATACTAATTATATTTATTCTTCGTCCAGTAGCTCCTTTAACTTATACTCATTGGTTTTAAATTCACATTAGTTTATTTATTCATCATCTAGTAGCTTAGTTAGCCAAAATCCATTTGTTTCAAATGTCTAGCAGCCTTAAATTTAATTTAAACCTTAATTTAATTACCTAAAACCTTATTTGCATGTTTTAAAAAACCAAAACTCCAAACTATTAATTTCAAAACCCTAATTTTATTTTAAAACCTAAAACCCTAATTTTCATCTAAAAAATCCTAGTTTTGTTTTAAAAATCCTAAAACCCTAATTTGTATAAATATAAAACCCTAGCTTAGATATAAACCCTAAAGGGATCGCTATACTCAATCCCTCGTTAATAGGGTCAATATTTATTTATAGATTGTAATTTATGATTAACCTTAATTTTCTTTTATTAAACTCTAATTTATTATTATTCTTATGATGATTAAACTACATGTTTGGATTATTTATTTTACTATGAATGGTTGAATGGTGTTAATTTTATTATTTGGACTTTAAGGATGGAAAAGGTATGTTTCCACTCGTGGGTGCCTTGTTTGTTTAATTTATTTATTTTCTGTAATTTAATTTATTTAAAGACTTTGAGAGATTTGTAAGGGACACATTTTCACCTTTTGGTGGGTGTCATATTTTATTTATTTTCTTTGTGAATATTTAAGGATTGTAAGGGTATGTTTTTCATCTAAGGATGGGTACCCATATTATTTTGTGAAGTAATGTTTTATCTTATTTTAATAAATGAGTCCATTTTCTTAATAAATGCATGTAGTATAGATAATATTTTAATAAGTTAAGAATTTAATAATATTAAGACATAAAAAGGAGGCCGGTTCTAATAAACCGGGTGTTATAGAGGTGTTGGGCCATTTCTCACCTTTTTCATGTGTACCCAACTTTTTGAACCCAATAGGGTGTTGGAGATTCCTTAGGAATCGAGTCATTCAACCCTTGCTATTTTTCTAGCCCGTCCGAGTAGTGACTTCATTTTCTCTAGATTTAAGCCCGTGTTCTCTAAGGCCCTGAGCCTAACAGGGCCAAAGTCGCAAGAATTATTCCACATGGGAGTGGGAACAAAAATCCCTACTCATAGGTTAAAATAAAGTGGATTGAATCTTCCAGTTAAGGTTTGAATCAAATTAAAATTAAAGTTATACCTTACTGGATGGGATTTCTAAGAATTCAGTTAATAATATCAAGCAACAATTGCTTCAATTTTATTAAAGAATGTAAACCATCAATGGAAGTTTAAACAAATTAAGTTAGCAAAATCAAACCTGTGTTATTAGCTCCACCAAGTTGAATTTGTTAAACCAAGCTTGATTATTCGAATGGTTGGGAAGTCTGGATCAAATTAAGTTCTTGGCTGAGGTTTAAAAAATTCGAAGATTGTTTACAAATTTTCAAAAATTGACTACTGCCACTCTTTGATTAATTGCTTTTCGTCTCTCTTTCTTTTCTTATTGTTTCTGCATCGGTTGCTTTTTGCCAATTGTGGCTCCCTTATTACTAAAGATGGCTGCCCCTTCTGCTTGTTTAGTTGGCTATTTATAAGCCACATTAGGGTAACTGTGTTCAAAGAGTCCCTGTTTGTTTTGAAAAAGCCCCGAACCCTTTAAATCCTATTAGAATTAAAACTCTTTAAGCCTGGGATCGATAATAAGGCCAATTCGACATGAGACCTTCCCTTATGTTGAATTGGCACACCAATTCGACATGAACTTGATTCTGGCCCACTGTTTTGGCTTTTGGTTCAGACTGAGTTGATTTGGCTCCTTTTAATTTGATTTAACTTTAATTAGGGCCTTCGAATTGGATTTTAATTATTTATCTTTAATTAGGACATTTAAATTGGAACTGATTTCGGCCAGATTTAATTTATCCCTTTTAATTGGGTCTAAATTCAATCCGAGCCAAAATTAAGGTTCTACAATCATCAAGATGTCTTCTTTAGTTCTATCTAAGTAATAACTTTGATATAGAACAACCCTATCTATTTGTGCCTTGTTAAGCATCTTGTTAGCAATCCATCAATGCATGTTCTTTACATTTCAAGTTTATTATTATTTTTTATGCCTCCTAAACAATTTAGCTTAATTTTACCATCTCTTAGCATTGCATTCCTTTTTCACATATTTTAAGAATAATTTTTAATAAAATATATGCTTTAAACTATGGACATAGATTTTTTCTAGTTTATCAGGTTTCTAGATAGTCATTTTATCAACTTCTTCTATAGTTATGTTTTTTTCAGAAGCTACAAATATGCATAAAAGGAAAGTTTATTGAGGAAAGCAAATGAATAATACAAATCTAACAATCATAAGTTTGAATTGACTTTGATTAGTCCCCAAGTATGGTTCTCACATCTTCTTCCTTCTCTCTTTTATTATATCCTTTTTCTTACAACTTTAGGCGTAGTATGTCTTTACAGTATCTGAGTTCACTAGGTTTGGCAGGTTTTCTCCATCCATATTGGTTAAAATGAGAGCTTCTCCAAAGAATTCTTTCTTCACCACTTATGGACCTTCATATTTTGGAGTCCATTTACCATGAGGGTCTTGATGCTTAAAAATAATCTTTTTGAGCACCAAATCTCCTTCTTGAATTTCCTCCATCTTCATATTCTTTGCATGAGCCTTAATAAGTTGTTTATGATATAATTGTCCACGACATATGGCTATCAATCTCTTTTCCTCAATAAAATTTAATTTATCATAGTGACTCTGCACCCATTCAACATCATCAAGCTTGGCTTCTATAATGATCATGAGAGAAGGGATTTCTAATTCAATAGGTAGTATTGCCTCCATACCATAGACTAAAAAAATGGTGTAGCTCTCGTAGATGTCTTAGTTGTGGTTCTGTACCCATGAGAGCATAAGAAAGTATCTTATGCCAATCTTTATATGTTATTGCCATTTTGTGAATGATCTTAATATTTTTATTGGCTGCTTTAACTATACCATTCATTTTTGGGCAATATAGGGAAGAATTATGGTGTTAATTCTGAATTTTATGCACATCTCTGTCATGTACTTATTTTTGAAATTCATTTCATTGTGTGAACCTTAATTTTTTTTATTATAATATTAAAATTCAATTTGTGATGGTCACAATATAATTTGAATCACTCAAAATGGACGTTGGATGAAGGAAAACGGGCTTCCAAAAGTTTACTGTGCAGTAATAGGCTCATTGTGGTAGCTCAACAAGCCCGTTGATGCTGCTATTGTGTGACGGCCAAGCTTGTGGTAGCCACAGTGGCTCTAGTAGTAGCACTACTATCGTTAGAAGTTAAAAAAACTATCACGCGCAGCTAAAAAGCTACTGCAATGCCCTAATCCAACTTTTCCAGTTTTGACATTCAAAAACTCTATAAATAGGCATTTTCACTTCAGTTTTCTTTACCTCCACTCAATCTACCAACACTATTTGTAGATTGTTTCATTCTTTTCTCCCCTCTTTTCTTTCTTTAAAGTAAAAGGTTCAATCTTCCTTAGTGTGAACCTCTTAAAACTTGTTTCTTTAACAAGTTTAGGTGCTTGATCAACTTGGATTGCATTTTCCTTAAACCAATATGAGCCAATTGCTTCATTAGCAATCTAAAAACCCTAATGAAAGTGGAAATCCAATTCAGACATACACTCAAGCCACCGCCACCACCAAAGTCATCAAAAAAGGTAAAAAACCTAAATTTGGCTCTTTCACTTTTTGAATGGAATTCAATCATGGACTTTAGGCCCGTCCTTTGAACTTAAATTGGAATCAATCATGAAATTTAAGGCCTATCATTTGGACCTTGAATTGAACCTAAATTGGACTAAAAATTGAACTAAAAAGTAGGTTTTAAAGGTATAAAGACCTAATAATCAATCCTTTTTTTTTTCCAAATTGGACTCAAAATTAGGTTTTAAAGATGCCAAGACCTAATAATCAATCCTTTTCAAATTAAACCTAAATATACCAGGTCTAGTAAATCTTTTTTTTTTCTAAATTAAACCTAAATATACCTTGTCTAATCAAATCTCTTTTTTTCGAATTAGACCTAAATATTCCTAGTTTAATCAATTTTTTTTCTAATTAAAACTAAATATATCTGGTTTAATCAAATCCCTTTTTTCCAACTTAAACCTAAAGATACCTAGTTTAAGAAATCAAAATTGGTGTGGACTTAAAGATACCTAGTTTAGGCTAATAATTGGACTCAAACTTAGGTTCTAAATATACTTGAACCTAGAACTAAAATTGGACTTAGACTTAGGCTCACATTGCTTAGGTTAAAAAACCAATGTTCTCAAAGCTAAAAGCATCTTTGAGATGGTTAGAACTTTGATTCTCATTCAAACAAGATATGTTGGCTTACTCAAAATTTCACTCCAAGTAATAAGTCCACCTTGTCCTAAAAACCTCCTTTACATTTACTTTAATTATGAACTTTATTTTGCTTGCTTTCTTTTTAGGGAATGCGTGCTTAACCTAAAATCTATAAGGTTAGAGTTGAGATCCTCTATTTCAGATTTAGAATTGTAAACTTTAATTTAATTTTTGTACTCTACTTTTACTTGCTTATGGATGGATGCTTATATATTGTTCATATGATACAAATGTCATACTTTAAATTCTCATTTTTCATGAAAAAAATTTTATAAGTTTTTATTTAATGTAAGGCCATACTTCTTTTACTTAAGATAAGCCTAAGCCTAGCTCCTAAATCCATCCTTTAGTTCAAAACTAGTGATTTTTATCCTTGGGATATAATTAGAGTGAACCTGGCATTTTTTCTTAATATTTTCCTTTTTCCTTTAAAAAAAATTTAAATGGCAACTTTTTAAAATTGTTTTCACTTGAATCGAGCGTAGCCTACTATGGCAGAGTGATCTCGACACTTTTCATGAGACTTAGAATAATTTTGTAGAATTTCAGCTTACATCCTTTGTGGGTCAGACACGGTGCTAGGGTTAGGGCCTCCTACATTAACAGTGATTATATGATCGTGAATACCATATCAATATATGATATTTTGTTTAATGAATTTTAAGACCACATTTATTGTCAAATTGTCATATGAGGATGCCTCCACCCATTTGGTAAAATAATCAATTGCCACCAAAATGAATTGATAGCTATTAGAAGTTTTAGGTGGATAAACTTGGTTTACCTACAATCAAACATCCATAACCTTACAAGTTGAAGTGGCTTAACGATTGTGGAGAGATTAAAGTGACCAAACAAGTGATGTTTGCATTTAAGATTAGC
The DNA here is from genome assembly GCA_947685225.1 of Garcia nutans. NCBI lineage: Eukaryota > Viridiplantae > Streptophyta > Magnoliopsida > Malpighiales > Euphorbiaceae > Garcia > Garcia nutans. The sequence continues at coordinate 37,160,483 of CANTUV010000033.1, read as the reverse complement.
AAGTATAGATATGAGTTAATATTTGATGTGGTGCCAATATAAGTTGGTAATCTCTTGTTAGGTAGACCTTGGCAATATGATAGGAGGGTAATGCACAATGGTTACACAAACCATTATACTTTGAGAAAGATGGCAAGAAGATCACATTAGTTCCACTTACACCTAAAGAAGTCTATGAGGGAGAAATACAAAGAAAATTGAGAGAAAAAGAAAACAAAGTTCAGAGAGAGCAAAGTAGGGGTGAGAAAATACTATCAAAAGAAAAGATTGAAAAGAAAAGAGAAGATAAAAAGAAGATGAATGAGAAAGAAGAAAGCTCAAAAGAAAGTGATGAGCATGAGAGAAAAGAGATAGTTGAGAGTAAAAAGAAACACATCTTTCATGCAAAAGAAAAAGAGCTTACGAGTGTCTTTAATACACAAAGATCTCTCATTCTACTTATGTACAAAGAGAATTTTCTTAATATTTCAGATACTGACACTTTGCCTAGTGTTGTTATTTTTTTGTTATAGGAGTTTGAGGACGTGTTTTCAGAGGAGATGCTAAAGGATTTACCACCTTTGAGAGGAATTGAGCATAAGATTGACCTCATACCTGGAGCTTTAATTCCTAATAGACCATTCTATAGAAGTAATCCAGAGGAGACTAATGAGCTTCAAAGGAAAGTGGAAGAACTGATGGAGAAAGGATATGTTCGAGAGAGCTTAAGCCCATGTGTTGCACCTATGCTACTTATTCCTAAGAAGGATTAGTCTTGGAGGATGTGTGTCGACTATAGAGCCATCAATAAAATCACTATGAATTATAGATACCCTATCCCTAGACTTGATGATATGCTAGATGAACTAAGTGGTGCATGCATATTTACTAAGATTGATCTTAAGAGTGGATACCACCAAACTAGGATGCAACTTGATGAATAATGGAAAATCACTTTTAGAACTAAATATGAGTTGTATGAATGGTTGGTCATGCCTTTTCGACTAACCAATGCACCAAGTACATTCACGAGGCTTATGAATCATGTTTTGCATAGATTTTTAGGAAAATTTATTGTTGTCTATTTTGATAACATATTGATTTATAGCAAAAGAATAGATGAGAAACTTAGGCATATTAGGGCTATCTTATAAGTTCTTAAGAAAGAAAATTTGTATGGAAATGTTAAAAAGTGCACCTTTTGTAGTTATAAACTTGTTTTCTTAGGGTTTATTATTAGTAATGAGGGTCTTGCTATTGATGAGGAAATGATAAAGGCTATCAAGGAATGGCCAAGACCTACATGTATAGGAGAATTTAGAAGTTTTCATGGACTAGCTAGTTTCTATAGGAGATTTGTTAAAAATTTTAGCACTATTATTGTGCCTTTAACTAGCATAGTTAAAAAGGATGTGAACTCACTACAAGAAAGTTAATAAATTATGATGCTTAAAATCATCATATAAACTTAGATTTTCGTCACAAATTATTTTTTATGATAAAAATTTAGCGTTATGAAGGTTGTCATCGTAACCTCGTAATATTTTATTATATTACTTTGTTAGTGAATATTAATTAACTTATTGTATGTATATTTAACCACATTTTTTTATAAATATTTCCCTATTATAATTTACCGAATACAAGTTATTGCATTATAAATCCTACTTAGTAACTAATAGATATTTACTAAATACTAATTTAAATATTTTAACATTACAAGCTGTAGATACATATTAGGCATATTTATAAATACATAATGGTATAGGATAGATATTGGTTTGTATATACGTAGTTTTACCTAAATATTGAAAAAGATTAAAATTAAATAACGATTGATTATAAAAAAAATTAGTTTCAAAGTATTATATAATTGAAATAATTTCTAATAAATATTATATCTTCATTTAAATTTTTCCACTAATATCTTTTTGGAAGAAATTTTTTCCCTCCAAATACAATTATGATGAATTTATATATCGTCATGATATGAGATTATTAGTGACAAAACAATATTAATAATAAATTAATAATAATAAATGATATTATCACTGTAAGTTGCAATTTCATCACATCAAAAATCATAAATAATTAATATTATATCGTTATTTAAATATTTCTCACTAGTATCTTTTTAGAAGAAATTTTTTCTCTCTAAATGTAATTATGATGAATTTATACATCATCATGATATAAGATTATTAGTGACAAAATAATATTATCACTTTTTATTCAAGAAATTAGTAATGATAAATAATATTGTCACTATAAATTATAATTCTATGGCATCAAATATTGTAGGCAATGAATATTTTCAACCAATTTATTTTTATATGAAATTTTCTACCTCCAAATGCAATTATGATGAATTTGTATATCATTATAATATATGAATATTAATGACAAAATGATATTGTCACTTTTTTATTCAAGAAATTAATAATGATATATGATATTATCACTGTAAATTATAATTTCATGATATCAAACATCGTAGCTAATGAATATTATATTGCTATTTAAATATTTTCTATTAATATAATTTTTAAAGAAATTTTTTATCTTCAAATGCAATGATAAATTTATATATTATCACAATATATGATTATTAGTGACAAAATGATATTATCATTTTTCAAATCAATGAATTAATAATGATAAAATGATATTGACAGTATAAATTACAATTTGGTAACATCGAAAAATTATAGTTAATGAATATTATATTATCATTTAAATATTTTCCACCAATATATTTTTAGAAGAAAATTTTTCCCCTAAATGCAAATATGATAAATTTATGTATTGTAATGATATACGATTATTAATGAGAAAACAAAATTGTCACTTTTTTAATAAATGAATTAGTGACAAGAAATGATATTTGTCATTGTAAATTGCAATTTTGTAACATTAAAAATCATAGCTAATGAATATTATATCGCCATTTAAAAATTTCTCACCAATATGCTTTTGGAAGAAATATTTTATTTGCAAATACAATTGTGACGAATTTATGTATCGTCATGATATGTGATTATTAATGACAAAATGAACTTGTCACTTTTCTAGTCAACAAATTAATGATGTTAAATGATGTTATTGTAAATTACAATTCTGTAACATTAAAAATCATAATTAATGAATATTATATTATCATTTAAATATTACATACCAAAGTTTTTGAAATAAATTTCCACCTCTAAATACAACTGTGACTTATATTTACTTATCGTCATAATATATGATTGTTAGTAACAAAATAATGTCATCTTTCTAATAAATAAATTAGTGACAACAAATGATATCGTTACTATAAATTTTAATTTTTTATAACATTAAAAATCATAACCAACAAATACTGTATCATCATTAAAACATTTACCTCCAAAATCTTGGTAGGAAATTTTACTTACATATGTAATTGCTACGAATTTTTTTTATTTTCATTAAATATATGATTAGGTGATAAAAAAATTATTATAAGTGGCACAAAAAAATATTGTCACAACATAAATTTATTAATGATGATATTATAATATTGTAATATTTAATCAACATTTTATACAAATTTTTGTACGTAACAAGAAAATTTGTCACAAACTGTGCTATTTCTTGTAGTGACTTCAAATGGAATGAAAGGCGAGAAAAATCCTTTAACTTGCTCAAAGGTAAATCATGTTCATCTCTTATCTTGTGTTTATCTAATTTCAATAAAACTTTTGAAATTAAATGTGATGCCTCTGGTGTAGGAATAAGTGTTGTTTTGTTTTGTTATAGGAAAGGCAACTAATTTCATATTTTTATGAGAAGCTAAATGAAGCACAACTCAACTATTTCATATATGACAAGGAGTTATATGCTTTGGTGAGGGCATTCTATGTGTAACAACACTACTTACTACCCAAAGAGTTTGTGATCCACACTAAACATGAGTCACTCAAGCACTACTTACTACCCAAAGAGTTTATGATCCAATACAAGCAAGGTAAAGAGAATATAGTTGCAGATGCATTATCTAGAAGGTACACGTTACTCTCTACCTTAAGCTCTAAGTTTTTGGGTTTTGAATAGATTGAGAACTTGTATGCGAATGATCCAAACTTTGTTAATGTCTATGGTGCTAGTGCAAGTGCTGCTTTTCAAAAAAAAAAATATAAAGATGATGGGTATTTATTGAAAGAAAGGAAGTTATGCATACCTATGTATTCATTGAGAGGCTTGTAAGAGAATCACATAATTGTAGGTTGATTGGTTATTTTGGTATTGTTAAAACTCTTGAAATATTGCATAAGCATTTCTACTAGCTTAGTATGAAGAAAGATATGGAAAGAATTTGCTCTAGATGTGTATCATGTAAGCAAGCCAAATCTAAGACTCGATCACATGGGTTGTATACTCCATTACCCGTTCCTATTAAACCTTGGATAGATATATCTATGAATTTTGTATTGGGTTACCTAGATTAAAGGAGAATAAAGATAACATTTTTGTTGTAGTTGATAGGTTTAGTAAAGTGGCACACTTTATTACATGTTATAAAACCAATAATGCTACACATATTGCTGAATTGTTCTTTATGGATGTAGTACATTTACATGGAATCCTTAGGACAATTGCTTCTGATAGAGATGTAAGTTCTTAAGTCACTTTTGGCGTGTTCTTTGGGGGTAAATTGGGGACTAAGTTATTATTTTTTACTACTTGTTATCCTCAATTCAATGGTCAAACTGAAATGGTCAATAGAACTTTATGATCTTTATTTAGTGCTATAATTGGTAGGAATTTAAGAACTTGAGAAGAATGCATATCATTAGTTGAGTTTGCATATAATAGGAGCATACATTCTTCTACAAGTTATGCTTCATTTGAGATTGTGTAAGATTTTAATCTACAAACTCCTTTAGACTTGTTGCCATTGCCTTTGAATGATATTGCTAATTTAGATAGATAGAAGAAGGTAGAATTAGTTAAGTCCATAGTGAGAAGACTAAGCCACACATTGAAAAGAAAAATAAACATTATGTATACCTAGCCAATATAGAGGGAAATGCTAAAACTTTTGAATCAGGTAATTGGGTATGGGTGCATATGAGCAAGGAGAGATTTCCTAATCATAGAAAATCTAAACTTGATCTAAAAGGCGATGGACCATTCCAAGTCTTAAAGAAAATCAATGACAATGCCTACAAGATTGACCTTCCTAGCGAGTATAATATTTCAGCTTCTTTTAATGTTTCTTGACCTATCTCTTTTTGAATTGGATGCAGATTTGAAGATGAATCTTTTTTAGGAGGAAGGGACTAATATGAGTAAGGACATGGAGGCTATGCATGTAAGCAATGGAACTTAAAGCTTGAAAATTCCTATTGGGCCAATCACAAGACAAAGAGTAAAAAGGATGAAGAGGTCTTGCAAGCTTATGTTCAAAGTTTCATGGATGCATGCATAGAACCCCATGGGCCAAGCAGAAACATAGAGAAGCTAGTCATCTTGCTGGAAGCAACATGACTTGAAAGCTTAGAGAGACAAACTACCTAGCTGTTTCATGATAAACGACGAAGTCAAGACTCTTATGCCATGCCCAGTTTGCAGGGTCGCACATTCGACCAAAAACTCTATTATCTAGTTTGGAATAATTTACATTTCGATCAGTTATTACATTTTTTATGTATTTAATATAGTATTTGGAGGAGTTTATCTTATTTGGACTCCAAAACTATTGTAATATAGGCTACACTTCTTTAACGCCCAAGGGTTTGCTAATTTAGTTTAGTAGCTTGAGGATATGGCTGTTCTTATTTCCAAACAACCTGACCTATGGTTTCTTTAATCTTGTAACTTATTTAAATGCTTTTTTCCCTCTATAATGAGGTTATCTATTATTGATATTAAATACAAAAATTATTAAGAGATCATCCTATCTCTTGTTTTCTTGGTTCTTATTGGATCAATGTTTCCATAGCAGAGTTAATTACTTTGACATAGTTAATTCTAAGCTTCTTTTTCACAGGCTGGAATTAAGTCAAGGACTTGGCAAATGATATGATTTTGCTTTCCAAGGGTTGGTATCACATCTAGTGTATATATTAAGGGTTTGTGTCAATCTCTCCCCTGTTTGAATGGCTTTACAACGAGGAGCTCTCAATCAATTTTCGTAAGCAAACTCCTTAGCAAACTTAGGTCCATCATACAACTTAGAGCAAAATTTTTCTAAATGACCCAATATCCCACAATTAAAATAGAATGTAGGCAATTTCTCATACTTGAAAGATATCCAATACCACATGCCATTTGGTTTCTTTATCTTCCTACATTGTTTAAGTGGAGCCCAAACGTCCAGAGCCACTTTGATACGCATGAATATCAACCAAACTCTTGAGAAATTATGTTGATTGTGATCAATGTAAGTCCTAATAAATTTTTTCAGATATAAAGCATACCGACAAATCATAAACCTAGACCCAGAAGCTAACAAAGTTTAGTTAATAGCTAGATGTTGAATTACATTCTCCACTCTTGCTATGATGAGAAAATTTTGATAAAAGTCATGGCCTATTTTGTAGGACTTATTGTAAATTCAATTCATGAAAAAATTGAAATTGATAAATAGAAAGATTATGCTTATTAATACAAATACATTTCATTGATTGCCAAATTGATGTTGTTAAATTCTTCATTGACTTAAAATTAACATGGTGGTTTGTTAAGAACCTATCCACCATAACATTCTGGGGAGGGGCAGGATTATTCACTAGATAACCACCGTTTAGAACCAAGGCATCACTATCCTCATTTGATATTGATATTCAAGCACATTATTCCTCAAGGTTGAAAGCCATAGACGTATGACAAAGCGGAAACTTATCATAGGGATAAGACAAAAAAAACTTGTCAAGCAGACAAGAGAGGCTAATAATGGTGGCCTTTTAAACTTAACAATTTTTTTTGGTTAAATTTTAATTTACAAAAAATTCACATCCATCTATACTCTTCAATTAAATAAAAGTTCCCAATTTTCAAAGTTCCCATACAAGTCCATGTTTATTAAGAAATCAAAAAGAAAAGAAATGGCTCTTTCTAACACATATACATACAATCACAACTAGACCTGGTTGTACGCCAGGCTGAGTCGGATTTAGGTCAGACTTGATGCGAGCCATATGGTTGGACCTGAGCCTGGACTAGCCGAAAAAATATTTTCTTCCTCTTGTTTAAGCCTAACCAAACAAATATTTGCACAATCTGAGCCTGGACCAATCGAAAAAATGTTTTCTTCCTCTTGTCTAAACCTAACTAAATATATATTTGCACAATCTGAGTCCGCACTGGCTGGAAAAATAGTTTCTTCCTTCCTTTTGTCCAAGCCGACTGTATAAATATTTGCACAACCTGAGTCTGACTTGGTCTAACCCGAATTTATGTATTCAATTAAATGTCTTTAAAAAATTACAAATCTTTAAAATATTCTACATTTGCCATCAAAATAAAATGTTACTAATTCTTAAAAATCTAATATTGTCATGTGTGAAATTCTTAAATGTTATTAACTTTATTTTTTTTACCATCATACATATATGTTTATGTATATATATATTTTAAAAATATATAGGTGTATGTGATAAGTGGACCCGATTGGGCCAAGCCCACAAATAATATTCATACCCAAACCCGACCGAAAAAATATGATTATTTATAGAATTTATACTAGGCCGGGCTTATATAAAAAAAACTATATCCAAACCCAGAAAAAATTTGGGCAGGCCTAGTAAGTACCTAATAGTAGTATGGCTAAGTCTAATTACAACCAAACAATATATTTCAGGTATTTGGTTGTATGGCTAGGTCTAATCACAGTCAAACAATATATTTCAGGTATTTGGTTGTATGGCTAGGTCTAATCACAGTCAAACAATAATATTCCTCCACCTCCTTCTCCTTCGTTACATTTTTTAATATCTTTCAAAGGAATAATTTAATAAGTTAAAAAAAGGCAATTATTTTATATTTTTATTTTGTTTAAAAGTTAAATTGATTTATTTTATTTACTTAATTGTTAGAATTTAGAAGACAATTATTATATGTATATTTTAGTTACATCTCGTATGAATTATGATCAAATTATAAAAAAAAAATTATTCTCTTGTTAGTTTATCGAACAATTGGTTTACAAAACAGATTATTTAATTAATAACTTATTAAATTTTGGTTAGCATAAAATTTGACTATTAGATAAATGACTCTGTATCAATTTTCAAATTATTTAATGAAGCTTTTGATGACTTCAAGACCTTAAAAAACATGTAGCAATACTTTAAAGTAGATGGATATATATAATTTGCAAGTTCATTCACCTTTCTTAAATAAGTTTAGTTGTTTTTTTTTTTTTTTGAATTATAATTGATGTCTTATAGGAATTTAAATTTATTTAAAAATTATATAATTAAGATTGAAAAGTTTGCTTAAGCATGCAGTTACACTCACATGCACCTTTTTTAAAATCAGCACTCAAACTTCATGATTGACAATATGTGTGTGTGTATATATATATATATACGTTTTAATTTCTCTTCTTCGTGCTATAGAAAAGCATAATTATAAAAGAAAATAAAATTTGTAGAATAATTTTGATCAGAATAAAAAGCTTGCACTTCTTCCTTATGCATGGGATAAGACTATTTAATTTTATTTAATTAAACATCAGTAAGAAACAAGCAAAAGGTTAAAGAGAGATTTAAAGGGAAAATAATTAAGGCTATGGGAGCTTCTCGTAGCAGAGAATGTTGCAAACTTGCAAAAAGGGCTATCTTATCCATTACATTTGGCTACAATTATCGCAGGCATTGTCATACCATTTTTGTAGATTACCGTGGGTTGCGAACGTTCCCACTTGAAGTATATCTGCCAGTCTTCCAAGTTTAATCTTTAGAAACACCATAAAACAATTAGCCTACCAAATATATATATATATATATCAAAATTAACTAAAAAGAATTACTAATTACCTTACTTGCAGAGCGGTTTCTTGAAGAACTTTGCTGTTGTTGGGCTCTTTTTAGTTGCAACAATGTAATAATATCAAGAAACAGAGCATCGTTGTGATGATTAATTTCCTTGTCACGATAACAATCGCAGCAAAGGTCATAGGTATCACCTGAACTATTAAAGCATTGAAAACAAGTGAAGTAAACTTTGCCCAGAAATACTCCACAAATATCACACCAGAAAAGCCCTCCACTTGAACAAATATAGTGAACAGTGATGAATTCATTGAAATCCAAACTGCTATTTCCATCTTTGTCTAGTGCCTTGAACAATTTAGGAGTACAAATTGCTGCATAGCCTTTCTTAGTAAGGTGTTCTTTGAATTCATTGAAGCTAATCTTTCCATCTCCATCAGTATCCATTGATTTGAAAAACTTGGTTGCCAAACTCTTCTGCTTTTCTGGCAAGTTTACATAATATGCTTTAGCTGTCTCTGATATCTCCTCCATAATATTATATGTATCTTTGGCCTTTTTGTGTGTTATGCTGCCTTTGATTTGCGGCACTGAAGCTATGCTTTTAAGCTTGTGTTATATTGCTTTTAATTTGCAGTGGCATAATGGTTTTAATTATTTAATTAAGATTCTGTTTGTTTCTGGTGAAATATTTTCTAAGAAAACAGTAATTTATTTTGTGCCTTTTATGACGTAACATTTGGAATGTTTCAGTAAAATTAGTTAATGAAAAATATTTTATTTGTGATTTCAATATATATATATATATATTTTTTATTTGTCAACGAAAACTAACAGTCTATTTATAACAAATAATTTTTACGGGAAAAATTTGTGGAATTTATTTTGAATTTCCCATATATATATTTTTTAAAATTATATTTAATACACTAAAAAAATATTCACTTCAATTTCACAAATTTACATAGAGTTAAATATTATTAAACTAAATTTCATTAAAATAGATAAAATTTTTTAAAATGGATTTCACAAATCTAAATAAACAATATTGTGGATAAAGATATAATTTTTCTTTATTTTTTATTCATGCTCTTCTCTCTCTGACTCTCTCCATCCTCTTTTCTCTCTTCTCTCTCTCTCTCTCTAACATCTCTCTCTTTGTTTTCTTTTTCAACTAATTTTTATAATATTTAAAATATTAATTGAAATATAAAATATAACTAGTTGTTGTTTTATTTTTAATTATATTTATTATATTTAAGGTATTTTAGAAAATAATAAAATATTCAATTATAAAATTATAACAAATATAAATATGAAACTTAATTTCCATTTATCTATAAATGAATTGTATTTTGTAATTTATTTATAAATAAATTTTAAAATTGATTTATTTATTTTAAATAAATTGTGAATGTCATTTTTAAGAAAAATTATTCTCTTCTTATGAAGGGAAGTTATTTTTTAATTTTTAATTTAAAATTTTTTATGTTTATTTTTGAATATAAATTTATGAGAATTAATCTTAAAAACTAACTATTATGGTTAGAGGGTCTATCATATTAATTCAGTTATATTTTTATATTTTGTAGATATAGAATTACTCATGCTTCTATTATTATATTATAGGATAATTTAACATTAATCAATTCATTATTAATAAAATTTAAATTTATAAACACACTGTTAACCTATTACAACTGGCTGACCACCATTATTTTTTGTTTTATATACTTTTATATTTAATATAAAATTTTAAAACTATGAATTTTTTATAAGTTTATGTTTACAATCTTATAAATTTGTATATATATATTAAAACTGCCGCAAGAAATATTGTTTCTTGTGACAGTTAAATTTCCTAAAATACCATGAGTTTTTATTTTTTCCATTTTATCCCTTTATTTTCTTTTTCCATTTTAGTTTTTAGTTGACTTACAAGCAGCATTGAAAATCTTAAACAAGGAATTGGATTTTTTCTTTACCCTTGATCTTCATTTTTCCAATTTTGTATTTCCTTTTGCGGATTTCTATTCCATATATATATATTTATGATGTTGTTACTTTTATAATTTTACTTCTCAAATATTTTTTTTATTTTTATTTTAAATTTTAATAAATTATATGAATCATAATTTTATGACAACAAATTTTCATATTTAAATGATCTTAATATTAAAATTTTTATTTTTAAAATTGAGAATTTAAAAAAAATTGCAAGTTTAATTATTTATTATCTTCTTATGTTAGGTATTATTTTTACTAATTATTTATCTTATATTGTGTATATATAATATCTAAAAAGTGAAATATGATTTAATTTTAATTAAAATCACTTTTATTTTATTTTTTCAAATAATTTTTAAATTTTTGCAATTTTTTGTTTAATGCGTAATTCATGAATTTTAAATATATATTTTAAAATATGTTGCTGTTATATTTTATATGCAAATAGATATGTTAAATATTGCTATATATTTATATATTTTATATGTAATCAGACATTTTACATTTTTTCCGGACTAAAGTCTAGATTTTCTTTTGATATGCTTTACATATATATATATATATTACTATCATACTTAATATTTATTAATATTTATTTTTATTATTAATTATTTAATAATATTAAGTATGATAATGCAATCCAACTTGTATTATAATAAAACAACAACAAAAACTTAATTTTTTAAATTTTTTTCAAAACAAATGAAATCTAAGAGGGAATTAAATAATTAGTATATATGTCAGTATACTATACTCTTTTGTTATTATCGCTATCCTTTGAACTTTTCCAAAACGTTGCACAGTTAAGTCATCTAGGCTGTAACTGATTTAGAAATTTTAATTACTGATATGACGTAATTGATGTACCAAATTTTAAAGGTGGAATTAATTAATTAATTTAAGAAGAGAAGACTTTTTTTAATTTAAGAAGAAAGATTACATTGCCACCATCATATAGTAACAGCCAAAGTTCATTGATTTAGAGCTCAACCACATTAATTCAAAGTAATTAATACATATAATATTAATTAAATATTTTTCAAACTCAAATTCCAATCTTTTAGTCGTAATTTTTTTTAAAAATAATTAGCCTGTGTATATATTTATACAATTCTAGGTTGAAGTTTTTTCCTTCTTTCTTTCTTTTTTTTTCTTTTTTAAATATTTTTTTTTTCTTTTTAAGTTATACATGAACTTTTAACATGAAATATATAATTCCTTTGAATAAATATTTTTAAAATATAATTTATATTAAACCTATTATCTATTGCATTGTATTTACAAATTTTTTTTATAAATTATTATTCTATATTTCATTAATTGACATATACAGAGATACAAATACAAATAAGTAAAGAATCCGTTTTATATATAAGTACAAACGCTAAATTAATATTATTATTTATCATCACCATGCAGACTTTTTTACCTTAAAATATCAGATTATTTACTTAAGAGTATAGCTACTATATTCGGTAACATTTTCTATCATATTTTGTAACATATTGAAAGTATTTTTTTTATTATTTTTAACTGATATATTTTTTTAAAATTCAAAATTATCAAAAAGATAATTTAAGTTTAATAATAATAATAATAATAATAATAATAATAATAATAATAATAATAATAATAATAGTTTGTCTTTAAAATTGTTTTTAAAAATATAAATTAAATAAAAGATATAGAAAAATTCTGAAAAAATACAAGCATGCCACTAGCATATGTATAGTGAAAGTTGAGTTATAAAAACTAGGCCAAATATATATATTACCCTCTCACCTTTACTTATTTAGTTAATTTGCCCATCAAAACTATTAAACTTTTAAGGATTAGATTTTGGATGGGAAGAAATTTTGAGAGAGAGAAAAATGTGTTTATAAGTTAAAAAGAATATGACTCAACATAACTCAACGAGTTTGTATTTATAAGTTAAGAAAAATGAGAGTTTAGAAGGCTATATGATTAAATTAAATGTTTAAATGATAAACTAACTAAACAAGTATAGTTAATGAGGCTATATATATATTTGGCTTAAAAACTATTTAGAAAAATTTTCTTCAACTCAAGTAACTCTTTTATTTAAAAAAAACTACCTCATTATTTTTTTCCATATTATTATCTTTTTATAAATTCTAATAAGAAATTATATTAATATAATATAATTTGATATATTTTTATGGTAATGTTGTTGTCAGAGCACATATCCTTAGAGCACATATCCTTAGGATTAAAGAAATTTCTCTAAAATATTAAATTAACTTAATTATCTCTTGTTCACTTAAAATGGAAATTTATGTTGTATAGTGAAGAAAAACGTGCAAATCTCTTGGGGATGATTGAACAATGGAAGGAGATATGTTATTCAAACCTATGAATCTTTTGGAACTAAATAATTAAGGAGATCCAACTTTAGATCTCAAGGCAGCAGAGATTACTAGAAAAAAAAAATTCAAATTCCATTTTAAATCCAAGTAATTTACACGTGAATGTACAACAGAAAAATACCAATCCAAGTTTAACAGTTAGCCCCTCTCCCATGTAAAAGTTTTCTGCACCACATAATACCTTGCCTAGCTCAACCACACAACATATGGCTCTTCAAGAGAAATCCCAAGCCCATTTCCTTTATTTGACTTAAACACGGGCTCACCATTCTCCTTGGACTTTGTATATCACTTTGTCAAACTTTATCAATAATTCTCAAAATCCTCGGACATATTATTTTCTCTCTCTTTAAGGAGGTTAATCCTCGAATTTGGAGCAGTGAGATCAGACCCGATAAACATATTTTAATACCAAATAATGTATCTAGGCCAAATCCTTTTCAAGAGATCACCCTTTCTGATACTTCCCTTGCACTAGCACGTTTAACCGAAAAAAATGTTAATTATTTTTACTAAAAATTTAAGCTATCAGTAGAGGCGCATTCATTTTCTTTATTTGAATTAAATGCATGCTCACCAATATCCTTTGACGTAGTGTGCCACCTTATCAAACTTGAACTATAATCCTCCAGATCCTCAGATGTATCAAATGGAGATGCAGTGGAATAAGGGGAGAGTGGTGACCTCTAAACTTGTTTATGATGATATTGGAATTTTCTCTCTCCTTTACTTTCCTTTAATTATGGGATTTAAAACTGATAACTAGGATTCTTCGAAAGGCAGGTTCCCCCACTTTTAAAAGAATATTTTTCACTATGATGAAAACATAAAAGTCTCAGATTGCTACTATTTTTGAATCTATAATCAATAGAACATAAAAGTCTCAGATTCTACTATTTTTTAATCTATAATCAATAGTGTCAAAGTTGATAAGTTTATTAAGAATTGTGGTTTTGACTGCACTTTTTGACTAGAAGCTAGGTGTTTCTCAGGTGGAATTTGGATCATATGGAAGGAGATCATTTATGTGGAAATTCTCTGTTGTAATAAACAATTTATTCACCTCCTTTTAGTTGAGTGTATTGATGAGATACCTTCTCTGATAAATTGTATGATAGCCCATGTCCTAATATATGTAGGAAGCTATGGGATGACCTCGAAAAAATAAATGTAAATCAGGATATTCTTTGGTTGATATGTGGTGACCTAGAGTCATTTTAAATGACTCATAAAGGGTGGGTGGATCCAACAAAAGATTGGTTGGTTATTGTTACTTCTCTTAATGGTTGTATGGCAATGAGTTTTAAGACTTGGGTCCTAGTGGACCAAGATTTACATAGGAAAGGGGTAATTGTCTAAAAGATTGGATAGAGTTATCTATAATTATAATTGGATTATCAAGTTTCCAAAGGCTAGAGTAGAACACTTGCCAACGGTGGGTTCAGAATATAGGCCTTTGTTGATTCATTTTCATTGCCCCCGCCAATTCAAATGATAAGAGGTCTTTCCATTTACTTACTTATGGTTCTGCATGAGAGTTTCTTGGAGCTAATTAAAACAACATAGTCTCTATCTATGAACGTCTTACAAGCTTATTCTAATTTTTCTAAACATGTTTTGCGAAACAAGAAAGATTTTTGGGACATCTTTCAAAAAAGAAAAGGCTTCTAGCACGTCTAAAGGGCATCCAGTTGGCTCTAGAAAAATGACTCCAAATATCTTAGCAATATGGAGAATATGATGAAAAAGGTGGTGAATAAGTTTCTTCTTTAGGAAGAGATGTTATGGATGCAAAAACAAATAAATAAATAAATAAATAAATAAATCGGGGTCTGATTGGATTGTGAGTGGAGATACCCTTTACCATAGAAAAACCATTGTCCAATGTAGCAAAACCCACTCATTGCAAGTAGATAATGAAGAGTGGGTACAAGACCAACACAATCTAGAGGAACATGTAGCAAATACTATGAGAACTTATATTCCAAACTAATAGAAGATTACTGTTCCTTCACTATTTCTAAAATGTTTCCTAGTGGTATGAATAGTCTCTTTTAGAGGCTTACTAAAATGGTATCTTGGGATGAAGTTAAACAAGCGATATTTTAAATGGCACCTCTTAAGGCCCTAGGATTGGATGGACTCCTAGCGAAGTTCTTTCAAAA
Source organism: Garcia nutans (assembly GCA_947685225.1). Taxonomy (NCBI): domain Eukaryota; kingdom Viridiplantae; phylum Streptophyta; class Magnoliopsida; order Malpighiales; family Euphorbiaceae; genus Garcia; species Garcia nutans. The sequence goes on along the minus strand of CANTUV010000033.1, from coordinate 37,144,985 downwards.
GCAATGGGACAATGTAAGATTTCATTGTTTAATATGGTAAAAGAAGTATTTGAAGGGGATGACATACCAGAAGGACTTAATGATACACAGGCAGTCCTTATGCTAAAGAGGGAGGTGCTTAAGTCAATTACTCATTATTAACCTGTATAATGTGGGATATAAAGTGACTAATAAAATCATTGCTTATCGAATTAAAAAACATACTACCCAAACTCATTGGCCTTACTCAAACTAGCTTTGTCCTAGGTAGAAATATTTTTGATAATATTATTGTTGCACATGAAGTGATACATTTCATGAAAAAAAAATCAGTAAGAAAGGGTTCATACTTATTATAATCGACCTGAAAAAGCTTAAGTCAAGATTAGTTGGGACTTTTTCAAGATACTCTCTTGGATGCTAGTTTCACACTTGAGTTAATTGGATTTATTAAGATATGCATTTCCTCTCCACTATGCAACTACTTTAGAATGGTGTAGACACTTTAAAATTGCACCTCTTACAAAGTTGTAGAAATTTGTAGAGCTCGATAGTTTCATTGTTGAGTTGGATAGCTTCATATACTATTAAACCTAAAGAAAAGCATAATTTAAGGGCCAAATGTCATGTGCAACATTTAATTATGTCGTGCTTAACTGTCAGGTGCAACTTGCATCTGCCTATAAAAGCCAAGTGTAATACGCCATTTAAGAGGACTAATAAGGACAATTAAGGAGGTTTCTAAGTCAGAAGAAGGACACCAATCAGAGGCATGAAAAACACACTTCAATCTCCAATCAACAACTTCAAGAGAAGATCACCTAGCAGGAGCTTTATTGTTAGATCACAACCTTGGTTAAGCATCTTCAAAACTTAGGTAACTAACAATCTTGAGGTACATTCTCCATCATTTGATCCTTTCTAAGTTGTTTATCATGCATGTACATGTTTAAGATGAGGAAATACATGCACGAAATAAGGAAATAAACTATAAAGGGAAATATTCTTTTTTTATTATTATTCTTTTTTACTTTTTTCTTGTTTTCTAAGATGAATTTTTTACTTTTTTTTATTATGATAAACCAAATATAAAAAAGAAATTATAATAAATTTTTTATCTTTATTAAATTTGCTTGTTTAAAAATACCCAAAACATAATTTTAAAGATATTCATTTATCCTTTTTTAAATATTCATTTTTTAACTTTTAATTTTAAAAAAATACATCTTTTAGAGATATATATCTAACATATATCTAATATATTTAAAATAACATTTCTCATTTGCATGTGAGACATAGTCTAGCATCAAGTACACATCTCCTAAAATCAATGGATTCATGATCGATTCTCCCTCCCCTAATGTTATATTAAATAAAATAACATTTTTCATTTAGTATATATTTAGTATATTAATGATATACTAAAATAGTTAGATATTATTAATACAAAAATTTAAAAAGTGATATATAGTATAATTTTTTCCAATTTAACAAAAATTAAATATTCTTTAAATAATTTTTTTTAAAATACCCTTTTACTTAATTTATTTATTTCAAAATTACTATATTGGAAATGAATTTCAAACATTATTTACAAAGAATTTGAAAGCTAATGAGTAATTTAAACCTTCATCAAAAAAGTATAATTAAAGAATATAATTACTGAATTAGAATTAATAATTTATTGGTGGAATATTTATCAACACATGTCTTTCCCATATCAAATTAGGTAGTTACTAGTTGGTTATCCTCTAAGTTTGTTTCCTCACTCCCACTATTACTCCAGCTACTCAAGGTTCCTTCCTTCACTCATTGTGCCATGTCACTACTTTACCTTATTATGTCATGGAACATTTACGGACATATCTATTACATGTAAAACAACACCATGGATGATCTAATGAGTTCTCAACTCTGTGAGAAAATAATAATTCATAATAAGGAATGCAAGATTGTTAGACCGAATAAAAACAATAAGGTGAGGTTCAAATGCCAAAATAGAGTTCAAAAAGGTTGTATCAAGAATAGAATTCACAATCTGTGACTCCAAAGCAATAGAGTAGAAACTGAATGGATCTATTCAATCATAAGGTAGTTTACAGAATCAAATAGAGAAACCATGTTGATAGCAAGTATCAGAATCATAGTGTAATTATATTGCTAGCAAGCACGGAGCAGGACAACAACTTCTTCCCTTAAGTCTGTTAGTTGATTAGCCCCCACAATGAGCATATAATATATATATATATATAAAACATACACCAATAAGGTCGGAGGACAATGAATATGTTTTAAAAAACTGCAAATCAAATCAAGGTTCAACAAATGAAACAATGAAATTCATTCCAAAGGTCACAATGGATGGTTAGAGAACAAATCAAACTTACATCCAATTCAAGAGTACAAGAAAGCAACATGAACAAGTGATAGGGCATGAACTCAAGAAAACAATGCTCATCCTCATATAGGGTTCAAGCAACACAATATGTCACACCCCGCCTCCTAAGGATATGATTGTCCGGGGATCCTGGTCAGGTTAAGGTTGTCTGAAACCTCGTAGAACCCTTATTCTGATTATCCCTGTATTTTTTCATACATATTACAATTCATATCACCTCATCGTCCTATTAGCAAATTCTTTTATCCCATTTTACATAGTACAATTCCTATTCATTTAGGATTACAAGTCCATCTTTATAGCCTGTAAGAACATAAACACATTTACATACATTTTGGTTTAGTTCATCTTTTATTTTTCATATTTAAGTTAAATCAAGTTAATTCATAACTAAGTTATTCTTTTAATTCACCTCAATAATATCTATATTGATATTGTATTAACAAACTTAGTTCCTTCTATCATGCCCTTTTCCTTTTAATTATGCCATGGAAATTCTATGGACTGAGATCTTCTAACCTGCAAAACTAACCACAAACGATGTTATGAGTCATCAATTCAGTGAGATAATAGTAATACAGACTAATGAGTAAGTTAAGGCATATAATGAATTATGGATAGCCAATGTTTTGGAATAAAAGTCTTGAATGGTCCAAGAACATATTACAAAGGTACTAGCAAATGCTCGACCAAAAAGGCACAGTGTATCATATCAAGAAACAGAAGACAACATGTTGAAATAGGTTCATGTACTTAGGTTCACAATGAGGAAAGCAAGCTCATTGTGATTACATTTATTAAACAAAGGAGTTCTAAAGTTAAGTAATAGAATCAATGATCATATTAAATGAATAGAGATACATAAATTTATGATGACATAAATCACATATCAAATAGACCTTAGCCACATATAGGGGCAATAACTTCTCCATTTAATAATATTTCTTCTATATGCACATAGTCTAGTGGTTTCTCTTCCACTAGGGTTGGGCTACATCATATGTTTCATGTTACTCGTATATCATCAATGATCATAACATATTAATATCATATTAGCCAAGGGAGCTTAATTAATTCAATGTCCTTTCTTTATATCAAATGAATAAGTCCATAAATAGGTAATGCAAATCATTTGTCCAAAACATGATGGAGGTATCAAAGAACACTATACAGTGCTTTAGAGAAGTACAAGGCACATCTTTTAAATCAAACATTTAAATGAACTCAATGCACTTAGGAATCAATGAAACTTTAGGAACCAATAATTAGAGGCCATAAGGCTTCAAGGTCTAGCTTAATGTTTGGAGTCATAATGTTAATGCACATTATATTCATAAAGTGATACAATCAAGAAGGAAGGATATTACTACATCTAACCTTTAAAAGCTCAAACCTTTGTAAAAAGTTTTCTTGATTGCCAAAACTTTGTTTAACCTATAATAATGCGAATTAAAATTGTTAATCATTTATTCACATCTTTAAGATCATTAAAAATTCATCTTTTTTTTTCTTTTTAATGTTTAAGCCTCTTATTAATGTGTTTTAGGGTTTTAATCATATTTATACAAGTGTTTAGGTCTTAGAAGGCAAAACGGTTCAAGATTACTTCACATTTTCACCTAAAACAACCCTAAATGGTTAGGCATGGGACATGGGAGTCAAAAAGATCCAACTAGAAACAAATAGTACTGGTAATTATGATATTATAATGAATGAGAGCTTGCAAAAAGATTAGCATATAGCACTGGTTCAAGATATTCACAATATGCTCTCTAGAAATTGGGAAGTGATATTCAAATAAAACTTTTAAAAGACCAATTTTGTGGTTGTTTCTTTGGTGAAGTTGACTTCATCATTTCCCCTTGGTGTTCATCATCTGCTGCATTCGTCTCAAGCTGCTTAGTATGGACTTTTGCATTATTTGCTTGGTGTAATATATTCTTGCCAATATTTTATTTAGCTTTACAGGCTACATCACTTACACACAAGAAAACCCTGCATTTCTCTCCTATGAATTTTGAAAACCTTCTTCAAAGTTGATCTTTCTAACTTATCCATCTACGAGCTAGGGGATTTTGCCCCGACTCCTAGTGATTGCATCTTTGAAACTATTTATACTTATAGCCTTAGAGAACATGAGCCTAAGTCTAGAGAAATGGAGTCGTCACTGGATAAACATGGAAAATAAAGAAGGGGCAGTGACTCGACTCCTAAGGATTCCCCAACCCCCTACTCAGTTCGAAAAGTTGAGTACGTATAGCTATAATAGAACATTTCCTACTATCTCTATATGTTCGATTTATTGGAATTGGTCTCTTTTTCAAGTCCTAGTGTTATATTATTTTTAAATATCAAAAATATTATCCACTATGCAAACAATAAGAATATGAAAGGACAAATAGAGAAATTTAATTGCATTAGATAAAAGATATATATGATATAAAAATATTTGAGGTAGGTAAATAAAATAAATAAAAAATAAATGAGTACCCATCGATGACAAAAACATGTCCTTACATCCAATTATAAATCCTATACACTAGTTTAAAATATATATATATATATATATTTTATAAAGGTGGACGGCACCACAGAATATTTTATTTATATCTCAAATAGGGCAAGTTCATACATTCAGAAATAATTAAGCCCTTAATAAATTTGGGCAAAGATGAAAAACTATGGTAGACAAAAGAAGCATTATTCATTCTACTAAAGTGAGCCAAAGAATGAGCAACTTGATTGCTTTCCCTGTACGTATGAGAAATGAAACAATTGAGAGAGACAAGGAGAGAAGAAATCTCCAAAATTGTTCCATCAACCTACAATGAGACGTCAGTATGTAAGCAAGAAACCAACTGTGACGAATCTGTTTCAAATTGGAGAGATCCCGACACATATAACCTGCTCCATTTAATGCCTCGAAGAAGTGCTAAAGCTTCGGCCTGCCATGGCGAACAAGCAATGAACGGAAAACAACAGCCAGCAACAAATTGCCCAAAAATATCTCGAATAACCACTCCACCTGCTGATAAAGATGGAGTAAAGGAAGCATCAACGTTGATTTTGAAAGCTGCAGAGGTAGGTTTCAGCCACCGAACAATCATCAATTTCTGGTTTAGTCGGCCAAAATTTTCTGGGAGAAGATCATTTAAGCAATGAGCGCTTCGGCTAGCAAATTTCTTTGTAGAATTTATAACTCCTCATTTATAAATATAGCTCCGAATTTGCATAATAATACCAGCAACAAAAATATCACCTTTACCCCATGTAAATGAACAATATGCTTTCCATACCTGCCAGATAATAATTTGAGGGACAAGACGGCGTAGCAATCCCAAGGTTGAATTTGGCTTAGCCACCAACCACCAAGCCATAAGTTCTTGCCATATGGAAGAGAGAATACGAAAATTCTGCAGAAAATAAGCACCAAAGTACTGCCAAATGGGATAAACTTTCGGACATAAATAAAACATGTGGTTCAAAGAACCACCAGCAGCCATGCAGAAAGGGAAAACATAAGGCCCGTGAATTCCCAGCAGTTCAAGACGATGGGGAAGAGGGAGGGCATCCATACATATTCTCCAGGATAAGAAAGATATCTTCGTAGGGAAGGAGCTGTCCCACAACATCTAAAATGAAAGAGATTGGCTTTTACGCCGTCGGACAACCTTAAAAACCTCTGAAAAAGAGAGACTTGCATTTTGATGAGTAAGAAGAGAAGGTAGGGATTCATTATTATTCCACAAGTTTATAGCAAAATCATGAACACGGCAAATCCTTTTCCAAGTGCAAGAGTCAATAATTTGAGGAGACATATTACCATTCCTATAATATTTTTGCCGCATATATTTGGCTCACAAAGAGGAATCAAATTGAAATGACCGCCAAAGCTTCACCGAATAAGTGTCTTGAATGCCAACTAGTGCACGAATTCCAAGCCCACCTTCTTCTTTCGGAAAACATAAATTATGAAATCTTACCCAAGGCCTTCGTTCATGCTGCCCAAAACCACTCCAGTGAAAGTTTGCCATTCGTGTTTCCAAAGTGTGAATGACTTTTGCTGGAAGTATCATTGCTCCCATTATATGAATGGGAATAGAAGAAAGAACATGCTTAATGAGCATAAGTTTGCCTCCCTGAGATAATAGACGTTTAGTCCAACCCATAAGCTTGGAGTCTATCTTTTTAATCAGATCATGACAATATTGCATTCTATTTATTCCCTGATAAATAGGCGCTCCCAAATAAGTGAAAGGTAAATGCTTCCTCTTAATTGCTAAGGCGTTCTCAAGCCTAGAAATTGAAGAAGCTCTCGTCTTCTTGGAGACATAAAAAGAACTTTTGTCAAAATTTATAAGATGTCCTGAAGCACATTGATAGCTTTGCAAAAATTTCTTGAAATTTTGAATGCTACCCATATTACCACGTATGAAAACAAGCAAATCAGTTCTAATCAAAATAAGTAATATTTACATAAAACTAAGCGATAAACCAAAATAAGCATTAACATTCACATAACACCACAAATCACATCAAATAATACACAATTATCACATATAATCACAAATCATTACAATAAATCACTCAAAACAAATTCATATTCAAATCGAGGCAAAAATAAACATGGCACACAAATTGAGGTAAAATATCATAATCATAATTAAAGTCGCAAATTATGCCGTAATTACCCAAAATCATCACAATTTATCATTAATCATTAAACTTAGTTTACATGATTGCATTAGAGACAAAATCGAGGCAAAAGTATGTATGGCACATTTATTGAGGTAAAATCAAACCTACTTAAGAAAAATCTTATTTTTGATCCAAAATATTAAATTATGATCCCAAATGTCTTGAAACATGTTAAAATAATATTATATTGATTAACTCTTAAATCCGGTTAAAAAATCCACACGACATACAAACGAAGGCTAAAATTGGTCCTAAATTTCAAAACTGGGTTTTTCTTCAAAAATTCTAGAAATCATTTTTAATATTCTTAAAATATCTTAAATATTGTGAAAATTATTTTAGAATCAATTAATTTGGATGATAAGTCAAAAGAACCATATTAAACCCTTAAAATTGGATTTTTTTTTACTTCTAGTGATGATCCAATGTTCAAGTTCACCTAGGGTTCAAAGTTCCAACAATCTTTCATGTCTAAAAGAAGTTCATTACTGTCCATGAAGGTCCAAACTCATTTTGTCCAAATGAAAGTCCAAGAGTTCAACCATTATGTCCAAAATAAGTCCATTCCAAGCAAAATGCCAAAGCTTAGTTCAAAGTATTCCCAAAAGTATAATTCCAAGGCAAAACTCAAGGGAAAGAAGTCCAAGAGTTCAACCATTATGTCGAAAATAAGTCCATTCCAAGCAAAATGTCAAAGCTTAGTTTTAAGTATTCCCAATAGTATAATTCCAAGGCAAAACTCAAGGGAAAGAAGTCCAAGCTATATCACAAAGCTACTACCATATTCCATTTTCACCCTTCCAAGGTTCGGCCAAGGAGAATTTTAAAGATTAAAAGTGATAAAAATGTCATTTAGGTTTCACTTTAACATATTAACATGATTTGATAATTTTAACCCATTTTAAGATATTTAAATTATTTTAATCACCATAACTCAAGAAAACCAAGAGTAAGAAAATGAAGAAAATTATGAGAAATTAAAAAAAAAAAGAGTTTAAAAGATTTAAACCAACAGGTAGGTTCTTCCAAGTTTGAAATCTTCAAAGAAAGTGTGAAAGGCCCTTTAAAATCCCCAAAATCTTGAGTTTTAGTTCTTGGACTTGATTTTTTCTATGTGGTTTCTTCTAAATCCACACTTTTTGGATGCTTTTGATATTTTGAGTGTTTAAAAATATCATTTTGAGAAGTTTTTAGAAGATTTAAGGAGAAAATCGGACAAAGTTTCCCCAAAGAAGTAAAAATAAAAAAGCCTCCAAAGTAAGTTTAGATAGAGGGGCCTCTTGGGATGGAACTAGTGAATCCACCAATTCCATATGCCAGTTGTTAGTGTTCACAACTGGAGAATCTAGTTGTTACTATTCACAACTAGTGAATCCGCTAGTTGTGAACAATAACAACTAGCAGATTGACTTTCTGACATTTTCGTTCTATTTTTGTGATTTTTAATCCCTTGAGGTTTTTTATGTCCTAAATCTCTTGGAATACTTAAAAAAATTCATTTGAAATTATTTTAGATGAGTTTTAAAAAGATTTTGATTTTTAAAAAAACCCCCCAAAAAAATATAAAAAGTTAATTTTCAGCTTCTCGAACTCGATTATGGGAATTTTGGCTTTTTAAGATTTTTTTTCACTTCCCAAATCCCTCAGAATGTTCAAAAATTTTATTTGAAATTGTGTTAAAAGATTTTTGGAAAAATTTGAAAAAAAAAACCTTAAAAAGCCAATTTTAGCCCGAATTGACGACTCACATTGGTCTTACCCTAAAATCTACGTTTTAAGGTCCTTCTCATCATTTTAATACATTTTAGAATTTAATATATATATATATACACCAAAAGATTTTTGGGGCCCGAGTCTTTAAAATTAAGACCGGTGTGAAAATCAAGGGTCTACGCCATCATTAAAAAATATTAATTAATGATAAGGAATGAACAATTCAAATTAAGAGCAATGGGACATTAGAATCAATAATACAATTCTAAATAGCAATAAATTTCATATATGCTTATTTGAAATGATGATGGTGAATTTTTTTTTTAGTATTTTTGCTTGAATGTAGAGACATAGACATCTAGTTTTATCAAACATGAGTTTACAACTTGATTAATGTTGGCGGTAAAAATACTACACTTACAAAACTTTTGCATGCTTCACATAGTTTTTTATGTTGCAACTTTTATTTTTACAGTCATGAAAGGATTTTGTATTCTTTTGAGAATCACTTTAGGCTTTCATTAATTTCAAGAACAAAGGATGAATGTATAAAAGGAAATTTAAAAAAAAATTCTTTTCTAATAAAAAAATAAGAGTATAATTAAGTCAACTCAATAATTTTACTCAAGTATGTTGTTCAAGCCATCCCCACTTTCAATATGAGTATTTTTCTTTTGCCCAGTGATCTGTTTGATGAAATTGAGAAGCTTATGAATGGTTTCTTGTTGGGGAAAAATGAAGAAAATGCAATAACAATCACATGGATGAGTTGGCGGTTGAATGTGCCAACCAAAATGTGTGGGAGGCTTGAATTTTCAAAAATTCTATGTTTAATATAGTCATGCTTAGTAAACAAGCTTGGAGATTATTAGCTAATTCGAGCTTGCTGGTTGCCACAGTTGCAAAATACTAATGAAACTCTAATTTTATGAATGCTCGTATAAGAGTGAATCCAAACAATGTGTGGCACAATATAAAGCCCAGGAACTTATTAAAAAAGGAAGTAGATGGAGAGTGTGTAATGGACTGGACATTGATATCTAAAATAATGAATGGCTACTAGAACCAGCTTCCTAAGAAATCCAAAATGAGAATGATTCTCGCTTGCCCTTATAAACTGTTAATGACCTTATGGATAGAAATCTTAGAAGATGGAATGTGCCTCTGATTAGCCAATGTTTTACTACTAGGGACTGAAACTTAATTTTAAATATTCCCATTTGCAGAGAAGGAGTTAAAGATGAAAGAATTTGGTCACTTTATAGAAATGGCTTCTACTCTATTAAAAGTGGTTATATGAAGATAGTGAATTCAATGAGCTTAGAAATAACTGATAATAAGTCCTCTTTCTAGAGAAGGATACGGAATCTAAAGGTCTCATATATAGTGCAAAACTTAATGTGGAAGATATGCAATGGATGTCTTCCTACTAAGGAAGAATTATGAAGATGAGAAATTGAGATAGCTCAAGAGTGCCTTGTGTGTACACAAGGAGAAGAGACGATGGAGCATGTGTGTAAGCGGGCCGAAACTATGAGGAGTCGCCACTCGGTATAGACTGAGAATACATATCTCAAAAGGTAGGTTGACACGAGGGTCAAACACGATTCTCTATACTGGGTTCGATGATGAAAAACTACTAGTCACTAGGTCAAGTAATCTATATGCACCACTTTTTGCATTTGCTGAGAAGCCTTTTTAAGATGCAATTCTAATGACAGTTGATATATGTGATAAATATATAAAACAAACAACCATGTATGCATGGATTAAATAATATCATGGCATCATCATTATTACATCAAAACTAATGTTATCAAAGATCATATTCAAGATATCCACTTCATAAAATCATATTAAAGAAAACTAAAGTAATTATTTCAAGCAAACTCATACATATAATTTAATCATTATGATTCAAAGATTAAATTATTAAAAGTCATAGCAAAACATAGACAAAGAGGCATAACCATTAATATTTCTTCTATCTATCATGCCAAACCTATGTTATTTCATCTTTCCATGTGAGAAACATATTCAAAGATTAAATAATGGAAACAAATAAATCAATATTAATGAGTTTCAAAAGATAATTTTAAATAAACAAAAGCTTTGTGAAAGATTAACCTTAAGGTTTTAACAAATTCAATTATGTTGTCTCACTTTTAATCCAAATTCCCTTAGTTTAAGCAATTAGAATTAATAATTAGATCTTAAAGAGATAAAACACAGATGTAAAGTGATGAACACATTAGCTTTGAAGGTTCAAAATTATATTAAATTGAATCCCCCTAAGTCTTGATCTTGATCAACTCCAATTTAAGGCAAAATGATTAAAACAAGCTCCTTGGTGGCTAAGAAAAACTTGGAACTTGATCTTGGATGAATATATGTATTGAATATGAAGCATTTTAGGTCTAGAATTTTGTGGTTTGGAGGTTGGGATTGATGATGAAGCTCTTAGAAAGAAAAGTGTTTTAAAGCTTTAGATGATTCTTTAGGTTTTCAAGAGTGATCCCCTATATAAGAGATGTGTTTAGGGTTTATTTATAAGCCTATGATTTAATTAAAAAGATTCCTAAATAGCTAAGGATTGATTTTGAGAAAACAATCGGATAGGATCAAGTTGGAAAAGGTAGAATCATTCAGAATCACAAAATTTGATTTTTTACCATATTTGTTGCAGAACATTTGCGCGGCAGTAGGGAGTTTCTACATGGAAGTACCCTTAAGTAAGCACCACCACATTAAAATTTAGTCCAATACATATGCGTGGTCATCAGAATCACCCAAAAAAGACATTGGACGAGCCCAAATAAGCATGTTGAAGTTGACTACGCGACAGGCCAATATGCCTTACTTGCTACAGAACCTTCGGGTAGAAGTAGGAATCTTCCGCGGACATTAAAATGGACATGTGGCACCAAAATACCAAAAACGGACATCGAATGGGCCTGTTAAAGTTGATTGCTTGACACAAACTAATTTGAGTGGTCTTTTGTATTTAGAAGCTATGTTTATCACCATAGGTCCACTTTAACTCTAGTAAATCTATTATTTCAATTCTAAAGGCTTATCCAAAATAAATTATCCTAAATTTGAAGGTAAATTTGGTTATCATCATTGAGTTTAAGTTGTGAAAATCACTTAGTCAAAATCAAGTCTTAACATTGTGTTTTTCAAATGTAGGGTGGTGTTTGAATGCCTCAACGAGCATTTTCCCAACATCATGTTGATAATTCCATGCATTTTGGTGATTGGTTGTCCTCTATGGTAACCACTTGGTAGATGGGGGAGGCATCACTCCTGTGCATGTTGTTATGGTCAATTTGGAAAATAGAAATGACTATGCCTAGAATAATAAAGGTGTCTCCCAGCTCAAATAGTATAACTAGCACAAGAGTTTTTGATTAATTGGTTACAGGCTCAAGAGGAGATGGGATTGACACTCATGATTCAATAGGTGCAGTAAAATAGAGAAAACTAGACAAAAGGTGGATGAAGTGTAATTTTAATCAAAATAGTGGCACGATAGCAAGTTTATTGTTTCTAGACTTAAGGCTATCTAGCAGATCTTAAACCCAAAAATTGTAGAAACCATGTGCTTCTAAGAGGTACTTAGTTGGGAGACAAACATAGGCAGAATTAGGGGGGTCCCAAGTGGTCCATGGCCCCCCTCCTCAACTTTCTCTCTCTCTCTCTCTCTCTCTCTCTCTCTCTCTCTCTCTCTCTCTATATATATATATATATATGTATATATATACCTATAACATTTTATTAATAAATAATTGCATTATTTTAATTTTATACCAATAATGCTATTGTTTACCTCTAAATCATATGCCTAATTAAATAAAGATAATTAAATATTTTTTTTTATTTGACAAATATTTATTGTTAATTATATTACATTATTTATTTCGCTATAAAATTTTTATTTATTAGGGATTATCAGTTACAAATTTATTATTGATTTGTCTCAATTTAAAAATGAAAATATTTGTGTTTAAAATTTGTCCCTAAATTACTAATTTTTTTTCAATAATATATATGAATTTTATTTAAGTTTATAAATTTGATGAGTATGAAATTATATTTAAATAAAAATATTATTTATATTGTAAAACTTTTGTTACTAATTGTAAAAAAAGAGGAAGGATATGATATAAATTTTGTGGGTTAAATATATTAAAATTAAATCTAGATAATATCATTTTAAACTATCAACATACAATCAATCAGAATATAAAAGTAAAAAAATTAGATATAGACTCATAAATTACAATTATCACCTCTCAATTATTGTCAAAGCAAGAGTGAAAATTAGTTGCATTAATATAATGTCAAAAAAAATTATTTTTATTCAATTTTATCTTGAATTTATTCGCAATGAATTCATATGTTGAATCTAATTTTTTTGGCTTTAAAATTTCGACCCCTTTCTCTTGAATTCCAGTTCCATCACTGGTGAAGAATGTTGGGGTTCTTCACGAGTATGCTTCTAATTCAACTCCCTTATGTTGGTTCAGGCAATCTATCAACCCACTGAGGACGGTTCATAATTCGGCTTATTGATGAAAGAGTGCTTGCAGATTTTTAAAGAGCTTGGTAATTGCTCAATTAGTTTTGTTAAAAGAATTGCTAACCAAGTTGCCCATAATGTGGCGAAAGCAACGAATATAGTGTTTGATAACGAGGAGTGGAATGCTTTACCACCTTAATTTTTATTACAGTATATGTATTCTGATTTAGCTAATGAAAAAAGGCACTTTCTTTCCTTTCTTTTTTTTTTTTAAAAAAAAAAAAGGCAACTTAACATTTTTAAAGAATAAATTGTTATAGCCCTAAGGCCATCTCCAACGGTTTGCACTATTTTTTGTACCATTTTAGTGTAGCGTAATATCATCTCCAACCACTTATACCATTTTTAACACACAAAAAAATATTCTTTTCATATTCTTCTCTCTCATTAATATTATATTTTTTTTAGTACTTTTTTTATTATGCTGTGTTTTTAATTAAGTTAATGATGTGTATTGTTTATTATTTTTCTTATTAATGTATTTTTTTAATTATAATATATATATAATATCACTATTTCTATACAAAAAAAATCCTAAATAAATAATTTATTATAAATACTACATGTATTTAATATTATATTAATACAAATTAAATTTTTATAATTATTAAAAATATAAAATAAATTAATAATACAATATATTATATAAATTAAAAAAATTAGGATCTAATAAATGAAATAAATACATATATTAGACATAAATAATAATACATTAAATATAAAAATATATTATTTAAATATTAATAAAAAAAATTCATTAACAAAACAGTAAAAAAAACAATAAAAAAAAATTAGCGTTGCTATATGGCGCACCACTGTAGTAAATATTCAAATTAGCGCAGTAATAGCGCAGTGTTGAAATGAAATCGCTGCGCTATTCTAATATACACTCTCGCAATAACGTTAATCATCTTTTTATCATTTTTTTTATTAGCACATCTATATTAAATTTGGCCATAAATTTTATTTATATGAATTTTCAAAAGTATCTTAAAATAATATTTTAAATTTAATAAAATAACAAGATAATAATTTTTATATATTAAAAATACTTTAAGAAAATATAAATTAAATAAAAATATGAATAAAACCCGTACAAATCACAAGCTAGCAATGTAATAAGTCAAATACTCATGAATTACTTGAAGTCCATTCACAAAATACTCAAATTCTCACATTCAACTTGATTCTAATCAAATCAATTTTGAGTTTGAGTAATAAGTTGAACCAAGTTCAAAAATTATAATTCTCTATTCCTGTAACTCTGAAGCTTAATCAAGTATCAGTTTCAAATATATTTTATATCATATATAACAATTTAACAATCCAATCTTCAATTCAAATTTCTTTTAATTTTTCAAGTTTGGAGTTCTATTTCAATATGAATAAATAAATTCATTTTTTAACGATAATTAAGTCTAAGCGAGTTAAGCTAGAGCTGAATTCGAGATTGAATTTTAAGTTTCAATTTTTTTTATTAATTACATTGGGCAGAAGAAAAACACCTAAGGAATTTGAATATGAAATCTAGACGAGAGCAACATACGCTCCGACTATTAAGATACACCTTCATAGTCAAGTTTCAAATTTTCTGATGGTATTAAGATCAAACTCAACACTGTTTCAAATTGAGCTGGAATTCAACATTATTTTAACTTGGCTGAATTCCACCCTAATACCCAAGTCATATTTGCTACCAGAGCCATTTTTTATTATATTAGTTGAAGTGTAAGAAAACAATATAACAAAATCAAATCATTTGTGTAAAATAAACTCGTACCCAAAATTGATGCAAATTCCATTTTGTATCCTGCCAACCAACGATTATATCAATCATTTTTTTTAAATGATTGGGATTTTGCGTCCTGCCAGCCAACAAAAAACATAAATTGGTTGGTTCTCAATATGTCTTTTCATTTTGTTATTGCTCCAAACACACCCAAATTTGAGATCTTACAACACCCCAAGATAGTAACATGAAATAATAACTAACAGTAAAAATGAGTGAATTTACTTTCGTTCGAGTTATAAAATAAAATTTTCATATTTCATATGGTTAAAAAGTTCGAAGAGAGAAACAATTATAATAGAAACAGCAAGAGATTACTTCCCATTCCATTTGGGAAACCAAGTGGAACCATAATAGGCAACAGTAACAAGATCCAAGCATATCAGACCAAAAAAGAAGCACAAGATGCATATCGCCATGTCAAAAATATATGATCATTTATATACAATGTACAGAAACCTCTTTGAATAACTGAGCTAGATTTTGAAGGTTTCCTGGACATGGTTAATAATGCTCTATTCGAGACTTCGAACTAGTTGTAAAGGTTGGTCAATTAATTCACCTCTGGGGGATGATCTGAGAGTTCCTTTTCCTGAAAGTAAGAGAAGAGAAATGAGAAAATGCCAAGATGAGCTCTGGACTTGAATAACAATCGCTAATTGCTTTTGTTGAAACAGCTAAAGATAAGAACTAGCTAGTGCATTGTTACTGCAGGCACGGTTTTCTAATATTTTGGGCTAAAATTAGGAGGATTTTATTTCAGTAATAGACAATAGATTGTTGCAATTTTATTTTTGTCAACAGAAGCTGATTTCAAAAGAAACTAATTTGATCTATTTGAAACTTATTTTTATTTTTGTCTATTTTTAGTAATAGCAATAGTCAATATTCAAAACTTTTTCAGTAGCTTTGAGCTAGATTGATAAGATAGCTAAATTATTCTTGCCTATTTTTACAAATGCACAAGAATATCCTCAAAAAACTTGAAAATTTTGTAGTTTTAGCCAATAATTATAGCTGTGTGGTAGCAATACTAAACATGTTTGTAATCTTTATTTTAAGTGCAAGAACACACAGGAATACAGTGAAGGAAAAAGAAAGAAAGATACCTCCTGAGAAAGATGAGCATGAGAAGGAAAATTAAGCTGGCTGTTTTCCATGTTTGCAAGTAACTGGATTACAGTTCTCAAATGAGCTTCACTGCAAAAGTTGCACCTGATGAGAAAGCAAACAAAATAGAAGGGTGTGCAAGGAATCCTAAAGTTGATTGCAATGGACGGATGGGGTTGCATTTCTTTTTTCTTTTTTAATTTCTTTTTTTCATTTCGAAGGAGAAGATAACAAAAAGAAAATCTAGACAAATAAAATAATGCATCACATCATTGCCAAGGGTCACTATTATGCCATTGGTTAATAGTGTCCTGAGAGCAGTTATGTTGTTATCATATATATAATAACTAAGCCTCAGTGCCAATCATAATTGGCTACAAGGATCCTTTTCCTTCATTTGTCTTTGCTCATACATTCCACTTTGAGGTGTCATACTTTGCAGAATTCACATAATTTTCCAATAATTTTCTCTTTCCATATACCTAAAATTTTACTGCCTCATCTACTAGACAGCAATTGTCAAGGAGCTAATTCTAAAAGCTCAATGGTGGAAAAAAGAATTCATGCAGTCCTAACTAGGCATTAAGGCTTTGTTGCATTTCTTCAGTTGTCTAGAGAAGTTCTTAAGCAGATTCAATCCACCACATATAGACTAAACCTATATAATTTTCCACATCAGAAATCCTACATAATCATAGTATCACATCTTTAACCATGGTAAAGTGTAAATTCTGCTATGTTGTACGCTCCTTGGATTATGGATTTTTTATTTTTTCGGAAAGTGGGTGTCTGTGAGTTATTTCAAGAATCAGCTGATCATCTTCTGGTTCCTTTCACCATATCCCAAATAAATCATTAAGATATTTTTTTATAACATTTTATGTATTTCCTCTTGGATAAGTCTACCATTGAACCTGTAGACTGACTACAGAAGAATTACTCTGTCGTCTGGCCTATGCAAATTAATGTTTTTCATCTATTAGTATAAGAAAGTGTGTGTAAACCTATTAAATCTACATAGATCCTCATGCAAAAAGTATTAAATACTGAATCATTAAATTGCATGTTCAACCCTTATAATCTACATGCAGACTTCAGTAACTAATGGAATATATCAGTACAATCTTTCCAATCCGTATTCCATATGTGCATCCAAGGACGAAATCACTTGAGGCATCTGCTCCAAGGCCTTCAATAAAAGAATCAGAAAAAGGAATTAAAATTAAGCAGAACGAGGATTCTTCAATCATATTCGCCAGTCAAGTCAGCAATTATGGATTGGAACTACACACTTGCCCAGTGTTCTTTATTGCGGATGCTTTGGCCAGGAGGTTCTTTGGGAGCTTCATTAGTTGGGCCTGCAGATGGCAAAAGTGATACAGGTTATGCATAATGACCCAGAGTGATGCATATATCCAATTGTATTCTACCATTCCTTGGCATTGTTGCTATGATACAGAGACTATCTTTCTTTGATCCGTTAACACTGAGCCAAAGCCCATTAGTGTACATAAGAGTATCTTTGCTGATTGTAATCAATCATATACAGTAGAAGGAAGAGAGTAGACCAAACATTTCATGCATTACAAAGTGAAACTAAAAATGGGTAAGCAATATAAGTGAATGCAACTCCCTCACAATAAAGCTGCATTACCTCAAAACCAATGGGCTCTCTTCTTAAACAGTCCAGAAATAAAATAATTTTTTGCTCTATCAATTGTAGGAACTCCAGTTTTCAAGACTTCAAGAAAGTTATGAAGAAACAAAGTGACCAAATTAAGCAAAAACCAAGTTTCTTAAAAACTATTGAGAAAAAATGCCCACAATCAGCAAGGAATATGCCTTTATTGGTGTCATGAAAAGATAGATAATTTTAGGCATTCCTCTTCCTTATGGGGTCAGAAAAAGCTGTTATGATCTCCTGGCATTATCAGCTAAACGACTTTGCTAGTTATACTAATTTCAGTCGAATGTTGATATGCAACATATTTTCAATAACTGAGCCTCGGATAAGAGAAACATGAAGCCGTTTATCTTGCACAAATCAAGATCCCAAAATATAGTTGAGGATAAATATTTGAATTGGAAGAATGTGTTCCTACACAAGTAATCTGACAGCGAAAAACAGAAGTAACAAGAAGGAAAAGAAGGTAATCCATAAACTTAGGGACATCATGAACAGTTCGTAAGCCACAATGTTTAGTTCCTTTTAAGCCATTCTAAACCCTAAAACCCACTAAAGAAAACGATACTATCCCGTAACTATCAAATCTTGTTAGAGAAATTGATACAGAATTACAATCAACATTGAAAGAATCTAATAATTTCATGGAACGAATGTATGTAAATGTAGAGAAAGAGAGAAAGAGAGGCGTACCTGGGAAGCAGAGGTTTGTTGCTTGAGGTTAAGGAGATTAGAGGTGGATTGCACGGCCTGAGAAATCTGTTCAGCCACCGTTACTTTAGCTTTATCTTCTCTGGTGCTGCGGATTCTTGATGTCCCCTTCACATTTCCACTTCCACCTGATAGTGCTGAGGCAGCCATGAAAATCATATACGTAATTCGATTATCGAATCTCTTGTATCGTTTTTAACAAATAAGAATACATGAGTCAATTTCATATCACTCCAGAGACCAGACTTTCAAGTCTGTAGCAAATTTACTCCAACATGATTCCTAAACATCGCACTGAAAATCGCCTTCGAAACCAACTCCAAGACCAAGCAACGCAAAAAATCTGGAACACGAGAAATTAGACGGTACAATTGTAATTTCAACCAGACATACAAGTTATACCGCAAACCAATTAAATTGTAATATACTTGGTCATATTTTTTAAATATATATATATATATACTTGTTTTTTAATTTTATTTAGTGGTAAAATATAAAAATTTTATCCTTATCTGATTGATTTTTTATTTCAATTAGAATATATATTATACAACTTTTTTCTATAACACAAGGCTTAATGGTTAAAAACTTAAAATTTATCATAACTTGCAATTATACCGTTATTGTCATTTTACTTAAAATTTAAATGGTAAAAATAACAATACATGATATTTACATATTAATTTTTGAATAACAAAAAAGGAATTAATTTTAAAATTTTATTTTATCATATTATTCATTCAAAATTTTAATAAAAAAATCAACTGCAATTTTCAATTTCATGAATTTGATTAACTCCTGACAATTAAATTAGTAATTCAATCAAACGACAAGTACAAGTTGAAACCCCTTGCTATCCTATCTGCCATGAAGACATTGAACCCATTCTTCACGCCCTAGTTAGATGTCATGCATTGGGCGAATGTTGGCAACTATCCAGTGTAGGCTTCTACTATGGTAACTCTTCATATATTTGAAATTGGTTAAAAAAGATGTTAAGCAAAAGCTCAACGGAAGAAGGAGGACTGATCAGCAGCTTGTGCTGGTTCATTTGGAAGGAACACAATAGAGTAGTCTGATAGAGGAAGGCTTTTAACTCAACCCATGTTTACAGACAAGCGCTAGAGTATTGTGTTAGCTATTTCAAATGTACAATATGCAAGCACTGGTTGAAGACAATCCATAAGTGCACCTCCATCTCGCTGGCTTAAGCTGCAGGAATGATGGATCAAGATTAACGTAGATGCCGCAAACCATTCTACCACTAACTGCATTGGCTTAGGGATGGTTGCCAGAGACCACGAAGGCAATTGGCTAGGAGGACGCGCTACTATGAGAGGTTCATTCAATCCAAACTATGGCAAAAGCTCTAAGGATTAGAGAGGCATTGAGTTGGATGAAAAAAAAAATGGAATAAATTATCATGCTCGAATCATATAACCAAATTATTGTTGGCTATTTGTCCAGAGCTATTCACTTTTGACTCTTCCCTTGGTTTTGTGTTAGAGGATTGCTTTCAACTTTCTAGTTATATTGCTAATCTAAAGCTTTGTTTTGGCAAACGTTCTATGAATGAAGTTGCTCACTTGTTAGCAAAAGTAACTCATTCAGACGTAGAATATGGCGAGTGGATGACTATTTCTTCACATCATGTTGTTAATTCTCTGTTCCTTGATAAGCAATAAAACTCTCTTGTTTATTAAAAAAAAAAATAGTAATTCAATCAATCAAATTAGAAAAGTTAAAAATTTTATTAATTTCAATTAAAATTTATAGACAAAATTAACAGTGTAATATAATTACATTCTGTTTGACCTTTTAATTTTTCCGTCAATTAATTTATTTTATAATTATAATTAAACTCTCACATTTAGATAAAATTGATAAAAAAAAAATAAAATTATGAAAATATGCAAAATTTAAAGCAAATTTAAGTATTACTCCTTATAGAATTGTCAAAGACAAGAGCGTTGGACCGGAAATTTTAACATATTCTCGACTCTGAGTTTTAGTTACAAAAATCTCCTTCAAATTCATCTTAATAATATACATATGGGTTCTACTGTTTCAAAATAATATATATCATATACTACCAAAAGAAGAATAACATGTGTCATAATTCAACACTTTAGCAATTAACTACTATAAATTTTTTTACCCTTTAATTACACAAAAATTAAATTACAACTTTAATTTTTGAAATTTCAAAACTAATTATATTTTAATTCTTAGGTTATCAAATTTTAAATATTTTAGTTTCTTATAATTCAATTTAATGTGGGAACACTTTATTTCTTCTAAATCATTTGCGCCAAAGAAAAATAGAAAATGACTCATTATAAAAAAAATATATGTATATATAGGGTAAATCACTGTTTCATTTTTAAGATTTCCTAAATATATTAGCTAGAAATTTTAGTTTTAAGAATTATGATGCTTGATATTATTGTATTTTTCTTGTCATAGTTTGAGTATTTTTTTTTTCTATTAATTAAGAGGAAAAAAAGGCCAAAGGAAATACAATTACCTTTTTTTTATTAATTACATGTGGGAGAGAAGAACACTTAGACTGAAATACAAAATCTAAGTGAAAGCAATACACATTCTTAGCCACAAGATTACACTTTAGTGGTTAAATACAATTACCTTTTTATTTCTAAAATATTCTTCATTTGATTTTTCTTTTCTCTTCTCATCCCTTCCTTTGTTGTAAGCAGAACAATAGAAATACAAAACTATAATCTTATCTCCTCCCTTCATTTTCCTCGCAATCCTTATTTTTCTCACCCAAATTCAATATCTTAGACAAATTAAAAAAACAATTATAAAAAAAATTGATTATCAATGTCAAACTCTTTTTTGTTTTTTACAATTGATTAGGATATTCTAAAACCAAACTTATGCGTTAATAAATTTCTTCATTCGGACATGTTTAAGAATGCATTTTTTACGTTCGATTTATAAGCGTTAATCTCAAAAATTAAACGGTAATAAATAAGGAAAGAGGAGCTATTTTTACATTGATAATAACATATTGACACTGATCTTCATACTCTAAAAAAGAAATGTCTTGAAATTTTAGAAATAAAAAAATATATAGAGAGAGAATGGCTATGAGTGAAATTGCTCTATGTGAAAAAGGAGAAGCTCTGCCTATCCCTAATGACAACTGATTAATGAAAAAGGTTAAGATTCGAGAAAAGGGCTTGGTTGCTTCGTCTATGACAAGGTCGAAGGTTTCCCTGATGGAGATGAGGTTATGGAGGATGCTGGCCAAGAGAAGAAGGATTTGGATGAGTTTTCAAAATTACCATATAACAATCTTATGAGCCCAAATGCAGCATTGGGAGATTCTCAAAAAAAGATTTTCTTCCATGACAAGTTGGCTAATGCCACTTCTACTATGGATCAAGAATCAAATTTTGAGACTATGGAGGAGGATGTTTTGATCACTACAAAAGAGGGTATTCCAATGGTCTCATTGTCTGATAAAGTGCAGAACTTCATCTCCATGAGCATGAAAAATTGAGTGATTGTGATATTTTTGGGGCGGTCGATTAGTTATCGAGTATTGCTAGGGAGATTACAAGTTCTATGGAAATTATATGGCACTTTTCAATTGATTGATCTGGACAATGATTATTATTTGGTCAAATTCAGTTAATGTGATTATTATCTGCATGCATTGTCTAGTGGACCTTGGATTCTTTGTGGCCATTACTCAACGGTACGCCATGGACATCATCATTTTCTGACAGTTCTTCTATGATTACCAATATAATATCATCATAAAAAGATTACCAATATAATATCATCATAAAAGTGTGTTAAGGGCCATTGCTAAAGTGATTGGCACTGTTGCTCACATAGACTATAATACAGAGTCTAGAGAATAAGGTAATTTTGCTCGCCTAGCCATTACCCTTGACCTTACCAAGTCATTAGTCTCCAAACTCATACTATGAAAAGAGGAGGCATAACAAGATTTTAATGCTTAAGGACAAGCAAGGAATTTGGCAATAAGATAAGGATCTTCTAAAGACTATAGCAGCGAATTTCTTTAAAATGCTCTACACCAAGGATGTGGATAGCATCCCTAAATTTAGAATTAGGGATCTCTTTCCTCCTTTAACAACTTACATGGTGGATGCTCTTAATGAGGAGGTTTCAGAGAAGGAAGTTTATAGTGCTTTATTCTCCATGAGTTTCCTTAGGGCCCTAATGTTGACAAAATTCATGCTACTTTCTACCAAAATCATTGAGACATAGCCAAGAGCACAATTAGACATAGTCAAGAGCACAATTTGCAAAATGGTTAAGGGTTTTTTTTTTAGGGGGGGGGGTTGTAGGTGATAGCTTGCATCCAGGTTTAAATAAAACTTGAATTACCTTAATTCCTAAGGTATCAAAGCCTGATAATATCAAAGACTTTGGGCCAATTAGTCTCCTCAATGTTTTATCTGAATTGATAACTAAAGTAATCACCAAGAGGTTTTAGAAGATTATACCCTACTTGATTCGACCTCCTTAAGCTAGCTTTGTGGAAGGAAGATGTATAATGAATAATATTAGTAGCTTAAGAAGTTATTCATTCCATGACGAAGAAAAGAGGCAAAGTGGGCTGGATGGAAATCAAAGTTGATTTGGAGAAGGCATATGACCATTTAAGATGGGATTTTATTGAGAATACCCTTCTATTGGTTTTCCTCGATCATTAATTAGAGTGATCATGCACTGTAGTGCATCCTCCTCCATGCAAATTCTATGGAATGGTGAAATAACAGAGGAGTTTGTACCTTCTCATGGTATCTGTCAAGGTGACTTCTTAACACTGTATATTTTCACGCTATGCATGGAAAGACTTTCTTAATATATTTCCTTGTTAGTATAAGAAGGTGTTTGGCAGCCTATTTTGTAACGGTCAAGAGTTTAAACAGGGACGTTTTAACTAATATTGAAAAAAATTGATAGTGTATAGTGACAATAGTATTGTGGATAAATGCTATACGTAAAGAATAGTACATTGTATATCTTAAAAATTTACTGAAAAGAGTATTTTTACTGTTTTACGAGATTAAAACTCGATTTAAAATCAACGGTTAAGAATGAGAGTGCACCATAGTTATTATGAGCAATCCCTCACTAGATTAAAAATATTATATATATATATGTGTGTGTGTGTGTGCGTATATGTGTAAGTGTGTGGAAATTTCTGATTTCCTTCTTCTCTCCACGCCATCATCACTATCTTCACTTATTTCTTCTTGCTTTTTTCCATGATTTGATTCAAAACTTAAGATTAAGTTGGAAAAGTGGTGATTATCAACAAGGTATGTGCTTTTGATTTATACTTTACAAAAATATGACTTTTTATGAGTTTAAATGATTTAATTGACTAATTGAGTTATGTATAATGATATATTTATGAGAAGTGAAGGGTTTGATCATGTTTTTATCCATATGAAATGGTTAAAAGTTTAATTAAGTGAAGGTATTTGATATGAATTCTTTTTATGTCAAAATATTGAGTTTGATACATTATTATCTTAGATCTTTAATATGTTTGTGTTTAATGAAGTTAAAAGTACAGAATACATGAGTTTACTCCGAAACAGACCCAAAATGAATGCCACGGTCCTGGCAAAGGAGGGCCACGACAGTGGGATTGAAAGTGTAACTGTGCCTTCAAAAATTTTGATAAAATAGAGCAGTTTTAAATGCCACGACCGTGGCCCTTGAAGGCCACGACCATGGGGGTTTTAAAGAAAATTTGACAGATTCAATTGCTATCCCATGGTCATGGGTTGTGATGCCACGACCGTGGGGACCTAAATAGTGTTTTTGGCTTGTAATTTGTGATCTACGGGCCTAGTATGAGACTAATATGTGAATAATTCATACTTTTGTATTGAGAATTCATGTGTATGTGTTAAATGTATGAGAAAAAGAGTGAGAAGCTTTAGATAAGTGACAAATATATATATATATATATATCATACTAAATGTTGCTAAGAGTAATGTACCAATGAAATGATATAAACAAGTGAAATGATATAAACAAGTGAAATGAAATAAACAAGTGAGCGTTTATATAAACAAGTAAGTGTTAACCAATGACATGAGACTAATATGTGTATAGTCCATACTTTTGTGTTAATGTGTTAAATGTATGAAAACGAGTGATAAACTTTAGATACGTGACACGCATATATATTCTACCAAATGTTGATAAGAGTATAGTATCAATGAAAGCAAATAAACAATGTAGTGTTCATCAAAATTAATGAATGGCCCAAATCATATTAAATTTATATCTAGCTTTGGATTGAATGGCTAACCAGAGGATGGATAGCCACAGTGATAGTGGGCACTTCGTGCCTTTAATGGACACATTGTGTTATCAGTGATAGTGGGCATAATTGCCATTATAAATTCTTGAGATTGCTACACTAACATGTTATCCAAACCTATGATCTAAGTTTAGTATGTATGGGCATAATTAATGAAAATATATGTGAACATGATAGTTGTGACTATTGAAAGAAATGTAAAATAATAATATAAGTCAATTACTTGAAATTGAAGTATTGTGTTACAATGTAAAAGTGAGTGTTGATATATATATATTAATGTTTACAAGTGACAGTTCTAATATACGTAATGGAAATGTTATGCTCAATGTATTGAATTAATCAAATGATTGAAAGTATATATATTGCTGTGAGATACAAAGTGCTCCAAAGTATATTAAATGATTGAAAGTGTATAGCATGATGTGAGATACAAAGTACTCCAAATTATAGTACTAAAATTAAGTGCTGAAAAATATAGATTAAATGAAATGATCCTATATGTGAACTTGAAAAGGAAGACTTATTGAAAAACAAAATAAGCGTATTGTGAATAATGTTATCAAATGAGAAAGCAAGTCTTAAATAAAATGATTCTTAATAAGACAAGTTGCAGTACCGAAAGTATTGTATTACATGATAACTTTTATAAAGGTACAACTATTATTTTGTATAGTCTGCATGGTATGTTGATTTGTTACTGAAATTAGTTCATATATTGAAATACTTCTTAAAACTAAGTGTTATTACTATATTTTCATAAGTATATTTCTTTAATATTAAGTGATATAAAAATGTGTATATAAGCACCACTAAGCATTGCTTAGCGTGTTAGAATTATTTTCTGACACGCAGATATCAAGACATCGGAGCAAGATAAGAACAGATGAAGATCTTGTGTATATTGTATTCATAAGTTATAAAATGTATATAGATACTTTAGTTTGGCCATTTGAGAGATTGTACAAATTTGTAAACATGAAAGAAATACATGTATTTCAGGAATAAAGGATGAAGTGTGAGAATTCAAGTGAATAACTTTTAAAGAAAGGAATGTATTATATAATCATTTGATTTGACAAATGTATGATAGTTATCTGATTTGTAATGGATTATTGAAAATTGGTCTAAACATTGAACCTATAAGTGTTGTGATATGCAGATTGTATTATTATTTGAAATTTTTTATTTATGAAAAGAGTTTTCTCTGAATTGATTGGAGCGTGAAAAGTATATCAAATAACATTCTCTGATAGTTTTTATATAAGAATTGTCAGAGGATGTTACATTTAGTGGTATTAGAGCGTGGTTTAGGCGTTTCTGGCATGTGGAGTTATGGTCAAAGTGAAATGTAATTTTCTAAGTTATGTGAATTGAATAAGTGGATATGTGTTTTGATATAGTTGATATTCCAAATGTTTATGGTAGTAGAACGTTTACTAAGAATTGATTGAGAATTCGTAGTGTATTGTTTGGAGTGCACTAGATCTATTTGTAACAAAGAAGGATGTGAAACGAAAACAAGATATGAGTAGCCAAAGAGATATGTCAAAGTAACACAGTGAAACTGTAAAAATTCATTGGAATTTGAGGAATGAATTATGACAGATAGATAAATTTCGAGAATGAAATATCTTACAAGAATGAGAATTGTCATGTTGTACAACATTAAGTATTGATGTTCTACATTAAGTGAATATCTGAGTGTCAAATTGGATTGATTGTGATATGAGAGCATTGGGAACTAATAGTGATGAGGTTAAATAAGCCCGAATAAGAGTAACATTAAATCCCAGTATGGATAATATCCATATATTTGAAAAAGAGTTCAAAGAGGTAAGAAATTATGAAAATACCTTTATAGCTTGAAATGAATTCGAGCTGTAATTTGAATGTGAAATATGGATAATGGAGTAGCGTCAAAAGTAATTGTTTTTATAATGTTTCAACGTTAAGGATTAAAGTGATAGTTAAATGAAAGCACGTGAATGCATCGAAACTATTGTATAAGTGAGTATATTGGATAACAAGCCTAAAACTTATTTAAAGATTTCTAGAGTTTTCTATTGTTTTCTAAAACATCATCAAAACAAAATATTGAAAGGAAAAGTGATGGAAGAGTATTTTAAAGAGATTAGTGCTTATATAGTACTTATTTTGCTATTTATTGAATTGATCTTGATTTTTACTATGAAAAGAAATTTGTGAATTGATAAAACACCATTACTTGTGAAAGATATGGTGTATTATATCATTGTGACAACTTTACTTCTATGATAGTAAAGTTCTTCGTGCAATATGTAAATGTGTATTTAACTGGAACAATGATTAAATCTATCATTGAATCATTTAAGAGTTAATATACGGTTGTGAAAGAAAATAAGGTTGAAAGATTTTTCGGTTATGGAAATTGAGATTTGAATTTGATAGTGCATGGAAGAGTTGGATCCTATTTCCTCACTTTGTATGAGTTACATCATGAATAACTTATTGATTAAATCATGAAAATACATTCGAGCAATGATACACATGATTATTTGTATAGTCATGCATATGCTTGTGTAACTTTTTATTCTTCAAACTTTGAGAAGCAATTCCAATATTGAGGTGCATGCTCATTCATATGGACATGCATATATTTGTGCCCTTAAAATTATGAAAGGCAATTGTAGTAGAGACATGTAAGACCATTCATATGGATATGCATTTGGCTATGCATATTTCTATTCTTCACAACTTTAAATATAATTGAAACAGTGATGTGCATGATCACTTGCATGGTCATGCATTTGCTTATGCATTTGCTTATGCATATTTCTACCTTCTTATTCCTTCACAAAGTAGGGTTTATGGGTAGAAATCAGTAGAGAGTTATTGAATACATCTGAAACATAGTTAGAATTGATTGCTTATAAGATTGAAATGAAATCAATCCATTAAATGATGAAACTGAAATGTGAAGAGAATGTGAGGAAAGTATGAACAAATGTAATTGGATATGTGAAAGAAGTGTAAAGGTAGAGAAAAGATAAAAGACAATTACAAGTGATTAGTGGATTTAACATCTACATGATGAAATAAGATAATTTTCGAAGTAAAGTGAAAAGCATGATAGATTGATAATTCAGTAATGATTGTACATAATGTGAAGAGCAAGTTAAAGAAACTAAAGAGGTATATACAAATTGATTGAGTAATGAAAGTAAGAATGTGAGATTTACATATTGTGTATTTATGAAATACGTGATAGTAACATTATTTGGTGATTAAAGCCAAGGTATAGATTATATATATAGAAGTGTTAAAGAGTTACTTAATACTAATTGATTGCAAATGGAAAGAAAGGAAGTGATAATGTAAAAAGAAAAGAATGTAGTGAGATGTGAAGGTAGTGAACCCTTCTAGTGAAATGATGTATGGTAGAACAAGTTAGCAATATATACATATATGTGTGTGTGAATGTGTGTATGAGACATAGAGAATAAAGTATAAATGTACATGTACTCTTAAAGTGAAAGAATAGTGATAAATTCTTAATATGTTAAGAAAAGAATGAAACAAGTAAAGAGTGGAAATCTTTGTAGATTTCATTATTACAGTGGACACATGGAAATGATTTGAAAAGATAAAGATTGATGAATAAATAAAATCAATCGAACTAATCAAAAATAAGTATAATGTTATATGTGTTGTGTTTGAAATGATTGTTTTATATCTTATACACTTAGAGTGAGAAACAAACATTGCAAAGAGAAAGTGTTATATTCCATTCAAAGAGAAAGTGTTATATTTCAAAGTATTATAATTGACAATACTTTGTACCATTGAAAGAAATGATACTGATGTTAAATCTAGTTTCTGGATTAGCTAAAGGGTAAATATTCAAAGTGATAGTGGGCATTTTATGCCATATTGACAGTGGGCACTTTGTGCCATAGAGGACATTTTTTTTATATATGTCCCAGTGATATTGGCATCTATGCCATCAGTGGATGCTTTGCGTCATAGCGGACCTTTGGTTCCTTTCTCTCAGTGGTCACTCTGTGACATCATATACAGTGGACATTCATGCCATAGTCTCTGTGACATCATATACAGTGGGCATTCATGCCATAGTGGGCCTTTGGCCATATTGATACAGTGGGCATTTACTTGTCATCAGTGACCCGCTATCCGAAACTAGGATTTAATGTTCAGTATATAAGAGAATGAACGATATATATATATATAACAGTGGAATGTACTGATACAAGTTATAGAAAAAAAATCTAAAGAGGAATAAAGGCAAAGCCAAAATTGAACTTGAAAAGTGTAAGTGTGTAGAGCTGAATCTTCTATAGTTCTATAAGATGATTATTCTGAAAGTGTTACGTTGATTGATATCAGATATAAATAAATGTTATGTAAGTTAAGAAAATCATTGATTTTATGTGAAATTTGAGATTATTTAAAAAGTAAATAGCTTATTGCCATAGTATGTAAATTTCGAGGATGAAATTTCTTTAGTGGAGGAGAATTGTAATGGTCAAGAGTTTAAACAGGGACGTTTTAACTAATATTGAAAAAAATTGATAGTGTATAGTGACAACAGTATTGTTGATAAATGCTATACATAAAGAATAGTGCATTGTATATCTTAAAACTTTACTGAAAAGAGTATTTTTACTGTTTTACGAGATTAAAACTTGATTTAAAATCAACGGTTAAGAATGAGGGTGCACCATAGTTATTATGAGCATTCCCTCACTAGATTAAAAATATTATATATATATGTGTGTGTGTGTATATGTGTAAGTGTGTGGAAATTTCTGATTTCCTTCTTCTCTCCACGCCATCATCACCATCTTCACTTATTTCTTCTTACTTCTTTCCATGATTTGAATCAAAACTTAAGATTAAGTTGGAAAAGTGGTGATTATCAACAAGTATGTGCTTTTGATTTATACTTTACAAAAATATGACTTTTCATGAGTTTAAATGATTTAATTGACCGATTGAGTTATGTATAATGATATATTTATGAAAAGTGAAGGGTTTGATCATGTTTTTATCCATATGAAATGGTTAAAATTTTAATTAAGTGAAGGTATTTGATATGAATTCTTTTTATGTCAAAATATTGAGTTTGATACATTATTATCTTAGATCTTCAATATGTTTGTGTTTAATGAAGTTAAAAGTATAGAATACATGAGTTTACTTCGAAACAGACCCAAAATGAATGCCACGGTCATGGCAAATGTGTGCCACGGTCGTGGCAAATGGGTGACACGACCGTGGGATTGAAAGTGTGACTATGCCTTCAAAAATTTCGATAAAACAGATCAGTTCTAAATGCCACTGCCGTGGCCCTTGAAGGCCACGACCGTGGGGGTTTTAAAGAAAATTTGACAAATTCAATTGCTATCCCACGGTCGTGGGGTTGTGATGCCACGACCGTGGGAGACCTAAATAGTATTTTTGGCTTGTAATTTGTGATCTACGGGCCTAGTATGAGACTAATATGTGAATAATTCATACTTTTGTATTGAGAATTCATGTGTATGTGTTAAATGTATGAGAAAAAGAGTGAGAACTTTAGATAAGTGACAAATATATATATATATATATATCATACTAAATGTTGCTAAGAGTAATATACCAATGAAATGATATAAACAAGTAAAATGATATAAACAAGTGAAATGAAATAAACAAGTGTTTATATAAACAAGTGAGCGTTTATATAAACAAGTAAGTGTTAATCAATGACATGAGACTAATATGTGTATAGTCCATACTTTTGTGTTAATGTGTTAAATGTATGAAAATGAGTGATAAACTTTAGATTTGTGACACGCATATATATTCTACCAAATGTTGATAAGAGTATAGTATCAATGAAAGGAAATAAATAATGTAGTGGTCATCAAAATTAATGAATGACCCAAATCATATTAAATTTATATCTAGCTTTGGATTGAATGGCTAACCAGAGGATGGATAGCCACAGTGATAGTGGGCACCTCGTGCCTTTAATGGACACATTGTGTTATCAGTGATAGTGGGCATAATTGCCATTATAAATTCTTGAGATTGCTACACTAACATGTTATCCAAACCTATGATCTAAGTTTAGTATGTATGGGCATAATTAATGAAAATATATGTGAACATGATAGTTGTGACTAATGAAAGAAATGTAAAATAATAATATAAGTCAATTACTTGAAATTGAAGTATTGTGTTACAATGTAAAAGTGAGTGTTAATATATATATTAATGTTTACAAGTGACAGTTCTAATATACGTAATGGAAATGTTATGCTCAATGTATTGAATTAATCAAATGATTGAAAGTGTATAGCATAATGTGAGATACAAAGTGCTCCAAAGTATAATACACTTAAGTGCTGAAAAGTATAGATTGAATGAAATGATCCTATATGTGAACTTGAAAAGGAAGACTTATTGAAAAACAAAATAAGCGTATTGTGAATAATGTTATCAAATGAGAAAGCAAATCTTAAATAAAATTATTCTTAACAAGACAAGTTGCAATACTGAAAGTATTGTATTACATGATAACTTTTATAAAGGTACAACTATTATTTTGTGTAGTCCGCATGGTATGTTGATTTGTTACTAAAGTTAGTTCATATATTGAAATACTTCTTAAAACTAAGTGTTATTACTATATTTTCATAAGTATATTTCTTTAATATTAAGTGATATAAATATATGTATACAAGCACCACTAAGTATTGCATAGCGTGTTAGAATTATTTTCTGACACGCATGTATCAGGACATCGGAGCAAGATAAGAACAGATGAAGATCTTGTGTATATTGTATTCATAAGTTATAAAATGTATATAGATACTTTAGTTTGGCTATTTGAGAGATTGTACAAATTTGTAAACATGAAAGAAATACATGTATTTCAGAAATAAAGGATGAAGTGTGAGAATTCAAGTGAATAACTCCTAAAGAAAGGAATGTATTATATAATCATTTGATTTGACAAATGTATGATAGTTATCTAATTTGTAATGGATTATTGAAAATTGGTCTAAACATTGGACCTATAAGTGTTGTGATATGCAGATTGTATTATTATTTGAAAATTTTTATTTATGAAGAGAATTTTCTCTGAATTGATTGGAGCGTGAAAAGTATATCGAATAACATTCTCTGATAGTTTTTATATAAGAATTTTCAGAGGATGTTACATATTTCCCTTGGGAGGAATGGATTAACTCTATCACATCTCTTTTTCGCAAATGACTTAGTCTTATTTAGCAAGGTCTCGGATCAGCAAATCTGTACCATCAACACAATGTTGCAAGAGCTTTATATTAGCTTCGACCACAAAGTAAGTTCCACTAAAACTAAGGTTTTTTCTTTGATAATGTAAATCAAAATGATGTAACTCAGATCAACAATGAGTTGGGTTTTAGTTTGGCGAAGGATCTTGGGAAGTACATAGGGATGCCTCTCCTCCACAATAGATTCACAAAAGTAAAATATAGTTATATTATTGACAAGCTTAAACAAAAACTTTTAGGATGACATCTTAATCTGTTGTCATTGGCAGGTTGTATTACTCTTGCTAAAGTTGTGTTAATGTCTATACTAGGATATGCCATGTAGACGATAGCCCTTCCTAAAGGCCTATTTGACCAAATTGATGTTAGATATGTATGCTCTAGAGACAATCACTTTAGGTTATAATATGCATATTACATTCATTTATATATTAATGAATTAAGGCATCCTTTATCATTCAGTACTCATGTGATGCATGTAGTTGATTATATATCTTAAACTATTTAATAAAATCCTTAGTATAAAACACAGTGCAAGGGAAATCATGATAAGATCATGATATGAGATTCTTATTACATGCAAATGTGTTTATACTAAAATTATCCCTAGTAATAGTATTAACAAGATGGGACATTGTTAACGCTGATAGACTAGCACATGTTATACTTCTTGAATTGATCAAGCAGTTGTTCTCATAAGTTGTAAGCATGATGATGCTTACAGTTAAAATGTGGATGCTTGTTGGAAAAACAAGTTCATTGGATGGCCCAACTATGAGATAATCATATAGATTTCTATTCAATGTCAATGATCTTATCTCATCATAGTAGTTGCATAAATATCCTTAGACTTGAGGACTCCAAGGTATTTTGGATATCAAATGTTTTACTTTAATCTCATTCCTTGTTGTCTCATGAGAGATCGCTCATAGGGTGGTCATTAGGTATTGCATGAGATATTCGAAGATAGTTGAGAGATTAATAAAGGATACATCACTCCTGATAGAAGGAGAGTATATCTCACAACCTCTTGTAGGAAGGCATTACTCTAGGAATCCTTGGCCAAGATGCATAGATCTTTGAGAGAGTCTCAAAGATGACTTTTATAGAGTAATGGGCTTTGGGAACAAGAACTAATAGCTAGGTGTGACATAGTCAGTCTAGTGGGAGTTGACATAAAGTTCATGCTCTAAACAGAATCAGATATAGTATGATGTAAGGAGTTTATTGCATGATAACTAACTATGGAAAGGTTGAAGTCAAACTACTTTGAATTTCTCAACACTTAGGTGCCCATGATGCATTGCTAGATGATAATCTTGGTCTAATTAATACCAATTAGTTGATTAGTGAATTAATCTTAAATGAAGAGTTCATTTGATGAAACCTTAATTTTAATAAAGGATAATTTTGGTATTTAGCTACCAACGTGTTTGGGAGCCTAATGGGTCACACACTAAAAGGGTTTGGAATTAATTAAATTAGCTTTAATGTATTATGAGATAATATATTTAATGGATTGGATCCATTAAGAAAGAAGAAAAAAGGGTTTTTTTTTTAGTTTTTAGGCTAAGTTGAGCCCATTTATGTATAACAAGCTATTAGGTTTAAAAGCCCTAGCTAATAAAAATCCTATTAGCATCATAAAGGATATAAATACCATCTTAATAGATGGGAGCTTACTCTTGCCTCCAAACCAAAAATGAAGATAAGAAAGAGTTTCTTCTTCCTCTTAGGCTTTATTCTTCCTTCACTAGAGTGCATCTTGCTCTTCCTCTATGAGAGTGTATCTTCCTTGCTAGCACAAAGATTTACTCTAAGCCACTCCTATTGGATAGGAGATTGATTCTTCCCTTGTGTGGATACTATTAGAGACAATCTTACCCTTAGATTATTGTGGTTTGCAACAACCCAACAAGAAGAGAAGGTGAAGAATTTGTGAAGAACTCCTAAGTATAATCTCTAAACCTTTTATGTTTTTCTTTCATTTCAATTTTAATCAATATGGGATGATCTAGGGTTTGGAAATTTTTATTTTTTTCACTGCGTATTGGCTGCCATTTTTATTTATTCTTGCTTTAAATTCCCAACAGTGGTATCAGAGCCCACCCATATTGATTAAAATTGAAAGGCATGAAAAATAATTGATTTTAGAAACCCTAGCTTTGCACCACATGTTTTTAATTGATTTTGGTTGTCCCTTTGTGTTTTTGATTGATTTTGTATGATTTTGATTAAATTAAAATATTTAATTCAGATTCAAAATGGAACAAAATCAGAAAAATGTTAATCTATCAAAATCGTCAGACTTACGACGATATTGTTCAAAGTTACAACGTGATTGTTCTCAATTACTGCAAAGATGCCCAGAGTTACAGTGTCAATGTTTTTGTCCAAAAAAAACCCAAATTTTGAATATGATGCTTTCCTACATGGTTTTTAATATATATATTTGATCATTTAAACCATGGTAAACATATGAGATATGTTTTTCAAGGCTGGACAAAAGTATGAACAAGCCAAAGGGAATTTTGATTAAATTTAGTAACAAAAGGGTTATTGCTTAAAAGAGTTTTATGAAAGAACATATGATTGATATGTTTTGATACCTTCTTGTTATAGTCTAGCAAGTTTTTATTACTTATATGAAATTGGTTTTATGATTTTCAGTTACTAAAATATATTTTTGAATATGGATATTTTAGAAAATTCAATTAATAAGTTTTATAATAAAATAAAATTTGGAATTTCTTAACCTTTCCTAGAACTTGAAATCATAAACTTTTTGATTTTTAATGAGATTAAAATCATGGCTGGACATATTTGAACTAAATTAATGAGATTAATTGGGATATAGTTCAAATGAATGTAATAAATCAAAACCAAAATGATTACATGTTTGGTTTCATGAGTTGGAACCTTGAGGCACAATGTAGAAAATCAATTGATTTATCATGCGTTGCATTAGGCATAACGCATTTAAGGGTGTATGGTTGGCATGATGGATGATTATGGACTTGCACGATGAGATTGAGCATATGCATGAATTTTTGTATTTGGTAAATAGGGCATGCATGTCCTGACTTTCTCTATTCTCTATTGTATTTCTCTTCTCACCTAACTCCCCTCAAATATAACTTGAGATTTTTTGGTTTTCTAAAATTATGTAATTAGATTACATATGATTAAATAGAAATTAAAGTGCAAGGAGATGATGTTGGGGATGGCACCAATTACAAGAAAAAAAAGAAAAAAATGTAAAATTTAAAAATTTATCTTTCTCATTGTAATGCATGCATCTACCTAGGATTGACCTATTGGTTTCTTTCTTGGCTCGAGGAAACCAATGTAGATATTTCCATAATCATGCCATGTAATTTTTAAAATTACCTTATTTAACTTGATGATAATACATAGATAAAAAACGCATGCTTAAAATGGATGAGACTTAAAATAAGAAATCTCTCAAT
Source organism: Garcia nutans (assembly GCA_947685225.1). Lineage (NCBI taxonomy): Eukaryota > Viridiplantae > Streptophyta > Magnoliopsida > Malpighiales > Euphorbiaceae > Garcia > Garcia nutans. Next base: position 37,109,194 of record CANTUV010000033.1, on the reverse strand, counting down.
TAAAATTAAGTCTAATGCCTTCCATTAATATAGTAAGAACCAGAGTTTTTCTAGAAGATTGGGTTGTTGTGCAAACCCAGCTCTTTTTTGCAAAAATATGTTTAAGCTATGGAATAAGATTCCTAATTAATGGGCTGGACTTAACTAATTTTATTAATTTGTTGGGCAAACTCGGGGTTAATATAAATTAGAGGCAAGATTGGATAAGTGAATATAAGATATACACATATCAAGAGTTGATAGCCTAATGTTTCAGTAATTGCCAAGGGCAATTGGTATGAGATACCTACCTTTAGAGTTATATAGGATTGTTGGGCAAACCCAAGGCTACACATAATAATATTGGATACTGGCCCACTAGGAAAGCTTCCATCGATCTTTCTCGGATCAATAGTGAGAGTTAACTGGTTTGCAATAAAATAGTGGGGGCTATATGCACTTAATTAAAGACCTAATAAAGGCACATTACATCATATTTACATACTAATATGTTCTATCTTTTTACATCTAGGTTTCTAGAATCATGTAATCCAATGTGAACTTATTTAGCATTCTCGACTCAAACAAGTTAACTAGGTCTAATTTCTTAGACTGGTTTAGAAATGTGAGAATAGTTCTCAAATCTAAATAGATTGCTTATGTGTTGAACACACCAGTTCCACCCATCCCTGCTGAGGATGTGCCAACTAAGGAGGACTTAGCTCATGCAAAGCATAAGAAGGAAAATGAGATTGCTTCTTGTATTATGCTTACTTCTATGTCTCTAGAGTTGCAAAAGCAACATGAAAACATAGATGCTTCCACCATGATTATCTTAGGGAGCTCTTTAATAAGCAAGCCCGAGCTGAGAGATATGAGATATCCAAGCATCTATTTTGTTATAAGATGGTAGAGGGGACATCGCTGTGCAGTATGGGCTAAAAATGCTGGGCTATATTGAGAGGTTGGGATCTCTTGGGTTCGCAATGTACTATGAGTTAAGTGTTGACTTAATTCTATAGTTATTACCTGATATTTATGCACCCTTTGTGCTTAACTTTCAAATGAATAAAATTGATGCTACAATACCCAAGTTGATCAATATGCTTAAGACTATTGGGCCTTCTCTCATTAAGGACCAAAAATCAGTATTAATTGTTGAGTCTTTTAGTTCTTCTTAAAAAAAAAGAAGAGTTCTACTCAAAAGAAGAAGAAGACTTAAACCAAGGCTCAAGGTGGAATTAAGAAGAAAAGCATAGAGATTACTCCAAAAGAAACTTACTTCCATTGTGGGAAGGATGGCCATTGAAAGAGGAACTACAAGGCCTTTATAGAGTCTCAAAAGAAGAAGGAGCTATAAAATGCTTTGACTTCAGGTATGTTTATGATTGAGATGAATACTGCTTTTAATAATAACACATGGGTAATGGATACTTGATATGGGTCTCACATATGCACTAATATACAGGGACTAAAGAGCATAAGGAAGCTCGAGAAAGGAGAGATGGACGAACAAGTGGGAAATGGAGCAAGAGTTGTTGCATTAGCTGTAGGGATTTATATATTATCTTTACCTTCTGGATTATCTCTAGAACTTAGTAATTTTTATTATGTTCTGGTACTTACAAAGAACATTGTTTCAGTTTCTTGTTTAAACAAGGATGGTTTTTATTTAACTTTTAAGAACAATGGTTGTTCTATTTGGTTAAATAATATTTGTATGGTGTTGGTTCATTATATAGTGGTTTATATGTTATAGATTTAGATAATGATATTCTCAACATAAACATAAAGAGACAAAAGTTAGATAACTTGAAACCATCATATCTATGGCATTGTCACTTAGGCCACATTAATAAGAATCGCATGACTAAGTTACACAAGACTGATAATTTAGGATCATTTAATTATGAATCATATGATACATACGAATCTTGTTTACTTGATAAGATGACAAAATTACCTTTTAGTGGAAAGGGTGAAAGGGCCGATGGGCTATTGGACCTAATATATACAAATGTATGCGGCCCAATGACAACCCATACTAGAGGTGGTTTCTAATACTTCATTACTTTTATTGATGATCATTCTATATATGGGTATTTGTATTTGATGAAATACAAATTTGAAGCCTTTGAAAAGTTCGATCGGATCAACGTGGAGAATATTTGGGCTAAGAGTTTCAGAGTTATCTAAAGGATAATGGCATATTGTCTCAATGGACTCCTCCATACACACCACAACACAATGGAATGTTTGAGAGGAGAAATCAAACTTTATTGGATATGGTTCGATCCATGATGAGCTTTGCAGACTTACCCAAATCCTTTTAGGGTTATGCATTGGAGACTACTGTGTACATCCTGAACAGAGTTCCATCAAAATTGGTTGATGTTACACCATATGAGATATGGAATAACAAGATACCTAGTCTTTCATATATGAAAGTATAAGGATGTCCTCTTTATGTGAAGAGGACAGTATTAGATAAGCTAAAGCAAAGTCTGATAAATGTTTATTTGTTGTGTATCCAAGAGAGACTATTGGATACTACTTCTGCCATCCATTAGATGAAAAAGTAATTGTTTCAAAACATATTATCTTCTTAGAGAAAGAGTTTCTTCTAAAAGAGGATAGCGGGAGTAGAATTGAACTTGATGAAGTTTAAGAGATACAAACAAACATAGATCAACCAATTGATCCCAAGCATGTTTCTCAAGTTGATGAAGTAACAATGATATAGATTCACAGGTTCCTCATAGAACTAGTAGGATATGTGTAACTCAACAAAGATATGGATTTCTCTTGACTGAGCATAATCATATATTATTTATTGAGAATGATGAACCTAATGCCTATGAGGAAGTTTTGAAGAGTTCAAAATTTGACAAATGGTTAAAAGCCATGCAGTTAGAGATGGATTCCATTTACAAAAACCAAGTTTGAAATTTGGTTGACCCGCCTGAAGGGATAAAACCTATATGTTGTAATTGGGTCTTCAAGAAGAAGATGAACATGGACAGTGATGTAACTACCTATAAGGCTTGCCTAGTTGCGAAAGGGTATCATCAAAAACTAGGTATTGACTTAGATGAAACTTTCTCACTTGTGGCTATGCTTAAATCCATTAGGATACTCCTAGCTATTGCTGCTCATTATGATTATGAGATATGGCAGATGGATGTGAAAATAGCTTTCCTTAATGGAAATCTAACTGAGGATGTGTACATGACACAACCTGAAGGTTTCATAACCAATGATACCAATAAGGTATCCAAGCTGTAAAAATCCATTTATAGATTAAAGCAGGCTTCTGGGAGTTGGAACATCCATTTTGAAGAGACAGTAAAAGAGTTTGGTTTCTCACAATATATGGATGAACCCTGTGTATATAAGAAGGTCAGTGGGAGTACAGTTATTTTCTTGGTGCTATATATTGATGCCATATTGCTCATAAGAAATGATGTCTCTATTCTTTAATCAGTCAAAATATGGTTGTCCAAGAAGTTCTCCATGAAAGACTTTGGAGAAGCAACCTACATATGGGGATTAAGATCTATAAAGATAGATCAAGAAGGTTGTTAGGTCTTTCACAGCCTACATACATAGATAAAATGCTAAAGTGGTTTAACATGAATCAATCCATGAGAGGATTTTTACCCATGGCCCATGGGATAAGCCTTTCTAAGGCCATGTGTCCTAAGACACAAGATGAAAGGGATCGCATGAGTAAGATACCATATGCCTTAGCTATTGGATCTAACATGTATGTCATGTTATCTACTAGACCCAAAGTATCTTATGCTCTGAGTGTAACATCCGCTTAACTGCTATAAATTAATTTACATTAAATTAAATAAATAATTTAAGAGAGAAATGATGAATTGGAAGTGAGACAAAAAAATGTATATGTTACATATATGAAATATACATTACATATAAATTTTAAACATAAGTTAGAAAAAGGCAAAAGATGAATAGTAAAGACGGGCAAAATGGTAAATATACTTCATAAAAATTAAAATTAATTAAATAATTTAAAAAGAAAATAAATATGAATGCAAGACAAAAATTTTGATTTAAAAATAATTAAATAACTAATTAATTAAAAGAATATAATAATATATATATATGGTTAGTAAATGAAAGAAAAGAAAAGGCCAATTTATCTTTTTCTCTTTCTTTATTTCTTCTTCTTCTTCTTCCTCTTCTCCCTTTGCACGACTTCACCATAGCCAAAGAAGAAATTTGCTTCATCTAAACACTAATTTTAAGAAGGATTTTCAAGAATTAATAAGAGTTTTGGTAATTTTTAATAAACTAGTAAGTATTCTTTAAAATTATGAAGTTTCTTTAAATTTTTTTATTACGTAAGATATGTGTTTTTGTTAGAGTGCCTTATAATTGTTTAACTGGATATATAAGATGTTATTTTGATGAAGAAACAATAATTTTAAAGTTAGATTAAAGAAAAAGTGTAGGTTTGGTTAGGGTTTGGAAGAGAAAGTATGGAATTTAGGGTTATGGGAAGGGTTTTGTGAAAGATTGTTTATTCATTGGATCTCATCATTTAAATCATGTTCTAGTATGATTTTAATGATGAAAATGAACTCAAATTAACATTTAGAGTTGGTTAGAAGGAAGTTCCAAAGTTGAAGTGAGTTAGAGCATATTTTAGGATTTTGGAAGAAATATTTCTAAATTGAGTTTTTTTTTTTTTTTTTTGCTTAAAGTGTGTTAAAATATGATGTTAAAGACATATTTAAACTTAAAACTCAATTTGAAATTGGTTGAATTGTAGTTCCAATGTTAAAGTGCATTAGGGCTAAGAAAAGGAAAAATTGAAATGGTTATGTTTTAATTGATGTTTTATAGCTTTAACACCTTAAAATGTGATTTTAATGTATGTTATACATTCACATTGGGTATAGGTGTTGAGTAGATAGGATTTCCATCAACTTAGTAGTGAAGGGGACATTGAAAAATTGGTAGGAATAGATCATTTTGGCTTGTAAGTGTTTGTATTAAGAGGTTAGTACATAATTTGATTGAAATTTGTTTATATGCACTTGAATGACATATTGTATTATATGTGAAAGTGATGACTATGCTACTTTGATGTGCGAATACATATGAAAAGTGCATGGATGTATGTTTAAATTATTAAATGTATAATGTATTTGTGGATGATGTTTAATTTGCCTAATAAATGCATATTCGGTCAGATTTAGTAGCTAGAAAATTGATGGAATTATTGAAATGTATTGAAATAATGGAAATTGGCATAATTGCCAAAGTATGAGATAAATGTGGAATTATTTGTGTTATGTGTGAAACCTTATGTAATATCAATTTTCAGAGTATTGTGTTTGGTGTTATATGGTATACCGATTTTTTTATCTTCGGGCCAGACGTTGGCTATCATTATTATTGCCTTCGGGCCAGATGCTGGCTATCACCTTTATTTGCCTTCAGGCCAAGCATTGAGCATCAATATTATTTATCTTCGGGTCAGACACTGGATGTCAAATGATAGTCCAAAGTAATATCTCTTGAACTTGAATATTATATATGGTTATTTGGGCCCAATGTGTGTGAATGAGAATTGTGATGGATTAAAATTGATAATTTTTTGTAATTATACATAATAATGCATGCCACTTCATAAACCTAAAAAGAAATGTATTTTTGCATCATTCTTACATTCTCATTTATATCAAAGTATGTATCACTAGGCATTCTGCTGAGCGCGATTTATTTATCACGCAGGTAACAGGGCCTTGCAGTACCGGAGCAGCAGTAGAGGTTCCTACGTATTTTGGTGTTTTGTTTGGCCGCCACGAACTAAAATCAGTTGTGAGCATGTAATCATTCTATTTTGTGAATTGGTTTTTAAATTATGTACATTATGTTTGTGACAATGTATTCGATGTAAATTATATAAGTTTTTGGGTTTGAAGTTGTGACTATTTTAAAATATGTATATATTTTGGAATTATGAGTATTTAGGTATGTTGCGAAATGTAGAATATTTGGAGCTATTGAGTTCTTATGGAGAATTGGATGTTTTGAATTTATTTTGGGAGTGTGAAATTATTTTGTAGGTTGTGAAAATTGATTTTTGATTTTTTAGAGAATATTTGAAATACAGACAAAACTCTGGTGAATTGTTTCTGAATATTTTTTTATTAAATTTTGTATTTTTAGAATATATATTACTAATAAATTTTTTTATTTAATTATTAAGGTACATTTTAAGTTATAGAAATTTTAGTAAGATTGAGGATTGACATACTAGTATTGTATATGCATATTATATATATATAAGGTGTATGTACGTATATAAGGTATCACGGTATTACATTTATTTTTAGTATCAGGGCCTAGATTTGAGGTTCTCGACCTAGGTAGATTTTTGGAGAGAGGAAATGGGATTTTAAATGTGATTTTAAAATGTCATACATTCATTTGCACTTGTATTTTATCTAGTCATTGATGTGGTGATTCTTTCTGTATTTTCAGATATAAGCAGACATGGCATCTCGAACGTATCATTCTAGAGTGGGGAGTGCAGAGTGTGTTGCTCCTAGCGAGGGTGTATAGGAGCTAGTGCAGAGATTGCTGGGTAGGCATTAGTGCCAGCTAGATTAGTAGTTGAGGAGGTGCCACCAGTTTGGGTATGACATACGGTGGAACTATTACGATAGACTCCGGTACAAGAGTCGCAGCCGCAGCAGCAGTTGCCAACTCAAAAGTATGATAAGTTAAGAAAGTACAGAGCTATAGATTTTTTTAGCACTACTAATCCAGCTGTAGTGGAGCAGTGGATGGATAGGATTCAGAGGATTTTTATTTAGTTACAGGTCAATGCAAAAGACAAGTTTGATTATGCTATGTCTTTTTTGCAGAGGGACACTTATGACTGGTGGAAGACAGTTTCCCATGCAATGGATGATCCTCCAGTATTGACGTATGATGATTTTCTATAGGAGTTTGATAAGAAATATACCCCCTTCGAGAGTATGAAGATGCTAAGAAGAAAGAGTTTTTGAGTCTGAAGCAAGAATCAAAGACAGTGATAGATTATGAGAAAGATTTCATCTGACTGAGTAAGTATATAGGAGGTATTGTGTCTAATGAGATTGACAGGTGCCAGAGATTTGAGGAGGGTTTGAGGCCATCCATTGTGTGTCTATTAGCAGGATCACAGTATGAGAATTTTTCCAAGTTGGTTGTAGCTACCAAAAGTGTAGAGAAGGCATAGGGCTAGCAGTAACTGCCAGAGCTGAGAGTAAAGATAAGAGACCTCAAACTGAGGCAGGGTCTTCATTATCAAAGAGGGGTAGAGGCCAGGGGCAGCCTGGTAGGGGATTTCAGCAGCAGAGACAGAGATAGAAACCTATAGCCTCTGTAGCTAGTGTCCCGACCCCAGTTACTCAGGGATATACTCATCCAATATGTGCTCAGTGTGGTAGGGTACACAAAGGTGTCTGTTGGAGAGTTGGTGCATCAGCAGTTTATTTCAGATGTGGGTCACCGGATCATTTTATCAGAGATTGTGCAGAGCCACCAGAGATAAGATAGGCTGAGACTATTATGTCTAGACCTAATAGTAGAGGGGGTCGAGGTGGCAGAGGTGGTCTTAGAGGTGGTAGACTGGGATCTAGTCAGAGAGGGGGATCCATAGCAGGGACTAGTAGACCAGATCAGGCAGGACCATCATAGAGAGTATATGTAATGTAGAGATACGTAGATGCTTTGGATGTTGTGGCTAGTACATTTCTTTTATTTGACAATTTTGTGCATGCATTGATTAATCCTGGGGCAACACATTCATATATTAGTGCATCCATTTTGCTTATGAGTGATAAACATTTTGAGTCCCTAGGGTTTGATGTGTTGTTTACGAACCCTTTAGGGCACATGTGGTAGTTAACAGAGTACATCGAGATAGTCAAGTAGTTATGCATGATAAGGAGTTTCTCAGTGATCTGATTAAGATGCCCTTTAGGGAGCATGATTTGATTCTAGGAATGGATTGGTTATCTAGACATGGGGTTGTGGTAAACTATTAGTAGGAACGTGTTACTTTGAAAACACGTGATGGGAAGGATGTAGTAGTATCCAGTGAGTGCAGACACCTCTCATCCATGTTTATTCTAGCCATTTTGGCTAGTAGGGTCGAAGCTTGACAGTATACTGACAGTTGCAAAGTTTCCAGATGTGTTCCCCGATACATTGCCAAGGTTACCTCTAGAGAGAGAGATGAAGTTTGGTATCGATTTGATGCTTGGTACCACTTTCATCTCTATTACTCATTATCGGATGGCACCTACAAAATTAAAAGGAGTTAAAGGTGCAGTTACAGGAGTTGCTTGATAAGGCTTTATTTGTCCTAGTGTATCACCTTAGAGAGAACCGGTGTTGTTTGTAAAGAAGAATGATGACACTTTGAGATTGTGTATTGACTATCGAAAGGTGAATAAGGTGACCATTAAGAAAAAAATACCCATTGCCTCGTATTGATGATTTGTTTGATCAGTTGAAGGGGGCAGCGGTATTTTCTAAGATTGACTTGAGATTAGGGTATCATTAGTTGAGAGTTAGAGATGCAGATGTACCTAAGATGGCTTTTTGCATGAGGTATGGGCATTATGAGTTTTTAGTGATGCCATTTGGATTGACTAATGCACCAACCGCATTCGTGAATTTGATGAATTTGGTATTTAGGCCATACTTGGATCAATTTGTTGTGGTGTTGATTGAAGATATTTTTGTGTACTCTCATAGTAAAGAAGAGCATGATAAGCATTTGCGAATTGTATTTAGACATTGAGGGAGAAATAAATGTATGCCAAGTTGTCTAAATGTGAGTTTTTGTTGGATCAGGTGACTTTTCCTGGATATGTTGTTTCAATAGAGAGTATTAGAGTTGATCCAAGTAAAGTTGAGGCAATTTTGAATTGGAGTCCACTGAAGAATGTAACTAAGATAAGAAGTTTTCTAGGATTGGATGGTTATTATCATCGGATAATGAAGGGATTTTTTATGATAGCTTTGCCACTCACCAGATTACTTTGAAAAGATGTGAAATTTTTGTGGACTGATCGATTTCAGACAAGCTTTGAGCAGTTGAGAGACTTAATGATTCAAGCTCCATTTCTTAATCTACCTGTAGAAGGCAAACCATATGTGATATATAGTGGTGCATCACATAATGGTTTAGGTTTCCTGTTGATGTAGGAGGGTAGAGTTATTGCATATGCTTCTAGACAGTTGAAACCTCATGAGTCAAACTATCTGACTCATAATTTGGAGTTGGCATCCATTGTTTTTACATTGAAGATTTAGAGACACCACTTGTATGGAGAGAAATATTTTATTTACATTGATCATAAGAGTTTGAAGTGTTTGGGTGTCCAAAAAGAGTTGAATCTTCAACAGAGGCGATGGTTAGAGTTGAAAAAGAATTATGACCGTTTGATTGATTATAACCCCAGGCAAGGCAAATGCAGTTGCAGATGCCTTGAGCTGAAAGGCAATAGCAGGATTAACTGCCTATACTCTCATGTTGCTTGTTGAGTTGAGAGCATTACATGCCAAATTTGAGATTTGTGATGATGGTGCTCTTTTGGCTCAATTACAGGTGAGGCCATTATTGCTTAATCAGATTAAAGAGGCACAAATATCAGATTTGAAATTGCACAAAATTATGGAGGATTGCCAAAAAGAGGAGAGCAAAGATTTTCTTGTAAGGGATGATGGTGGTGTGTAGTATAGAAATAGATTGTGTATTCCTAATGATGTGGAATTGAGGAAGAGGATTTTAGATGAGGCACATGAATCTCCTTTTGCAATGCATCCCAGAAGTATGAAGATGTATCATGATTTGAAGAAGCAGTACTAGTGGTCAAGTATGAAGAAGGATATAGTAGAATTTGTGTCCAAATATCTCACTTGTCAGATAAAGGCTGAGCACTAGGTATCTTCAGGGTTTCTACAGCCATTGTCAGTTCCCAAGTGGAAGTAGGAGCGAGTGACCATAGATTTTATGGTTGAATTACCTTTGACCTAGAGAAAGCATGATACAATCTGGGTGATTGTGCATAGATTGACAAAGTCAACTCATTTTCTTCCAGTCAGGATGGATTACTCTTTTGATAGGTTAGTTGAGCTGTATATAAGTGAGATAGTGAGATTGCATGGAGTCCCAGTTTCATTACGCTTTGACCAAGATCCTAGATTCACATCTAGATTCAAGAGGAGTTTGTAGGATGCACTGGGTAGTCGATCGCATTTTAGTACTATTTTTCATTTGCAGATAGATAGACAATCAGAGAGGGTGATTCAAGTTTTAGAGGACATGTAACACCCCTATACCCCGTATACGTACACAACATGCTATTACGATCATAATATACGTATACTGAATATAGGAATGCCACGGTTTACTAACAAATGACTCATTTCTTTTAAATAATATAAGCAGACTCAAAACATTTAAATTATATTATAAAACACAAAAGATAAAATGTTTATTCAAAACGCAGCGGACAATATAACAAATATTTACAAATACATATACATCAAAACTCAAGTTTTACAAAACATAAAATATATACATGTTTGGCAGTATGTCTTTGATCTTTAAGCTCCACTATCAACACCTCTACTCGGCCTAGAGGAACTCTCCGGTTCTTCCCTGTCACCTGCGCGAGGAATCACACTCGCGCTAAGCCAACGGCTTAGTGGTACAAACTATAATAATACTATGCTTCAATGCAATGCCATTGTCACACAATAAATTTTCATACACCATTAAAAAGGATATTATATTTTAAAACCTTACATTGTTCAATATCATATCAAAACATTCATGTTGTATCTTCATAGTTTCATTACTCAACATAGCTTCCCATGCCACATTCATAAACATGTTACACATCATGTATCTCATTATTCATTGATTTCACAATTCAAGAATCACATTAAAAACAAAGACAAGCATGGGCCCAAAAGACACTAATATGCCATTCAACTTTCAGAGTTAATATTTTGGTTTAATTATCACATTCATCATTATCATTATCCCAACTAGGCTTCAAGGATTTAGGTTCAACCAAGCTTCAAGGGGAACAAAGCATGCTAAGTATCAACCCAACTTGGCTTCAAGAACCAAACCCAACCTAGCTTCAAGGATTGTAACATCTCAATTAGGCTTCAAGGACTAAACCCAACCAAACTTCAAGGGGAGTAAAGCATGCTCAACTTCAACCCAATTTGGCTTCAAGGATCAAGCCCAACCTAACTTCAAGAGATTGTTACTATAGGCATGCCACCAACAACAAAACTCTGAAAATGGAATAACACATTAGACACACAATTCATTATTATTTCATTATCAATTTCATTCTCATTTTCTCATCATCACTTAGGCAACCATGCCTCAATCACCTCATTTGTATCATTATCATTATAGCCAACAACCATGGCTCCTCATCTCATCAATAGAGTATACATAATTAATTGCATTGAATATCATCATCTAGGCAAACATGCCCTACTTATTTCATTTGAATCATCATAACCAATCACATTGGCTTCACAACTCATTATATCTCAATTCATCATTCAAATGTACACAACCAATTGCATTAACATACATTTTAAATGCTCATCAATCATTCACATTATACAAATCATAACATTCATTAAATGTATTAATAATGTAATCAATTACTTAACATAGGTACAACCAAATATGTTAAGTATCAAAATCATGTAAATGTATGCAACCATGTAGTTTGTACTTACCTCAAAACCAACTCACACCAATCTATACACTTCCTCCTCCAAGAATCCTCTACACTTAGGTTAGGGAAATTCAACTTCTTCACAACCTAAACCAAAGGTAATCATACACACTCACTTAGAAATACATATAAGATAATAAAGCTAAGAACCAACTAGAGCAAACTCTAAACATGACATGCTCAACAACACGGGCGTGTCCCTAACCTTGCCCTAACTCCACAACACAGAAGCTTTGACACGTTCAGAACCACGGGCGTGTCACTGAACGTGTAATACATTCTGTCTCACAAAAATATTGACACGTCCAACAACATGGGCGTGCTCATGGCCATGTCAATCCTTCACCCACACAGTAGCTATGACATGCACAGTGACATGGGTGTGTCACTGGATGTGTAAATGCTACTGTAACATAGAACCATTGACACGCCCAAAGACTTGGTCGTGCTCATGGGCGTGTCAGGCCAAAAATCCATATTCCGGCAACAACAACAACATAACCAACAAATCTCTTACTTCCACCATTACCCACTTCAAACAAACTTAACTAAACACACCCAAAAACCATAATAACTTACAAAAACACTCAAAGCAACTCAAACATACATCAAACACACTTCATAATCACCATCACAAACTCAAAACACAACCACAACACTTTCTCTTCCAACAAACTTACTCTTTCCTTCAATCCAACCCCAAAATCCAAAATCAATTGAACCAAACACTCTTAAACACACCACAATCAAACAAACACATATCAACCCCAACCTCAACTCACAAACTTAAAGAAAATCAAAGAATCAAGTGGAAAACTTACCAAAGATGGAGAAACTCTTAAATTTCCAACTTGATCACTTGAGAACTTCCTTCAATCTTGAGTATGGAAGATCAAAAGCTCTCTTGCTCTCTTGCTATGGAGGACCGGCCAAACAAAGACAAGAAAAGAAAAGAAGAGGAAGGTGAACCACGAAGAAGAAAGAAAGAAAGAAGAAAACAAAGAAACAAAGTCAAACTCTCAACCACTATCTCCTCAAAACCCTCTCCTCCAAGCATTATAATATTAGAATATTCTAAATATCTCCATCCACTTCCACTCACTCAAATTCCACTTAATTAATATAATTAATTTAAAATCATTAACTAATCATCTTTTGACTTCACATTTTGACTTGTATATGTTGTATATATCACTATATATACAACATATACATTCTCTCTTCACTTCCTTTCTCTTTCCAATTAAACACATATACACTTAATCCAATTACAACAATTATTATACCAAACTTCTAGGGCATACTTTGGGATATTACAATTCTCCCCCTCTAAAAAGAAATTTCATCCTTGAAATTACCTGATCTCATGTTTGAAACAATTGAGGATATTGATCTTGCATCGCTTGCTCACTCTCCCAAGTTGACTCTTCTCTACCATGATTCTTCCAAAGAACTTTCACAATTGGTACTTTCTTATGTCTCAACTCTTTCATTCCATATGCCAAAATAGCAATTGGTTCTTCTTCAAATGTCAGATCTGAACTCACCTCAATGGATTCAACTGGCAAAACATGTGGATCTGATCTGTACCTCCACAACATAGAAACATGGAAGACATTATGGATTCTATCCAACTCAGGCGGCAAAGCAAGATGATAAGCAACTGGTCTAACTCTTTCTAAAACTTCATAAGGTCCAATAAAACGAGGACTCAGCTTCCCTCTTCGACCAAATCTTAAAATCTTTTTCCAAGGAGATACTTTCAAAAATACTTTATCTCCAATATCAACTTCAAATCTAAATAAGATTTCTATCGGTCTGAAGCTGCTTTTAACCGATCCCGAATTATCTTCACTTTCTCTTCTGTCTCTTTAACCAAATCAGGACCAACTAATTTGCCTTCTCCAAGTTCATTCCAACATAAAGGCATTCTACATCTTCTACCATACAATGCCTCAAATGGTGCCATACCAATACTGGATTGATGACTGTTGTTGTAAGCAAATTCCACAAGTGGCAAAAATCTGTCCCAACTTCCAGAGAAATCAAATACACAGCTTCTCAACATATCCTCAATAATTTGTATTACTCTCTCTGACTGCCCATTTGTCTGAGGATGAAAAGCAATGCTAAAGTGCAATCGAGAACTCAAAGCACCATGCAAACTCTTCCAAAACCTTGAAGTAAACCATGGATCTTGATCAAACACCAAAGAAATTGGGACTCCATGCAACTTCACTATCTCACTAATATACAGCTCAGCCAGTCTCTCAAGAGAATAGTCCGTCCGAACTGGAAGAAAATGAGCTGTATTTGTCAATCGATCAACAATCACCCAAATAGCATCATGCTTCTTCTGAGTCATTGGCAAACCAGACACAAAATCCATTGTCACTCTCTCCCATTTCCATTCAGGCACTGTTAAAGGTTGAAGTAACCCAGTTGGAACTTGATGCTCAGCTTTTACCCTCTGACACGTGAGACACTTGGATACAAACTCCGCTATGTCTCTCTTCATACCTGACCATCAATAATGCTACTTCAAATCCTGATACATCTTTGTACTTTCAGAATGCATATCAAAGACCGATTGGTGTGCTTCCTCTAAAATAATCTTTCTCAAACTAGCATCATCAGGAATATACAACCTATCTTTAAACCAAAGGCTACCATCACTTTTTACATGGAAATCTTTATTTTCTCCATTGTGGCAATCTGACACAATCTTCTAAATTTTCTCATCTGCCAATTGAGCCTCTTTAATCTGATCCAACAATATCGGTCTCAATTGCAACTGAGCCAACAATGCACCATCATTACATGATTTAAAATTAGCATGCAACACTCTCAACTCAACAAGCAACGAGAGCGAATACGCAGTCAAACCTGCCTAAGATTTCTGACTTAAGGCATCCGCAACAACATTCGCCTTACCCAGATGATAATCAATCAAGCAGTCGTAGTCTTTGATAAACTCCAACGATCGCCTTTGCCGAAGATTCAACTCCCTCTGAACACCCAAATATTTCAAACTCTTATGATCCGTATAGATAAAACACTTCTCTCCATACAAGTAGTTTCGCCAAATCTTCAAAGCAAACACGATAGCTGCCAACTCCAAATCATGCGTCGGATAATTAAGCTCATGCGGCTTCAACTGCCGAGAAGCATAAGCTACAACTTTGCCCTCTTGCATCAAAACACAACCTAAACCATTATGTGAAGCATCACTGCAAATCACATATGGTTTATCTTCCACAGGTAAAGTAAGAACAGGAGCTTGAGTCAACATCTCTTTCAACTGCTCAAAACTGGCTTGACACTGATCTGTCCACACAAATCTAACTCCCTTCCGCAGCAATCTGGTAAGTGGAGTAGCTATCAAAGAAAAACCTTTCACAAAGTATCGATAATAGCCTGCCAAACCCAGAAAACTTCTAACTTCAGTCACTGACTTCGGTGGACTCCAATTCAAAATAGCCTCAACTTTACTCGGATCAACTCTTATACCATCTACTGAAACTATATGACCCAGAAAAGTCACTTGATCAACAATAGCTTTTAGTCTAGCATTGGAATGACTCCTTATGAGGGCTTGTATGGTAGGAAGTATAGGACACCATTGTGTTAGAATAAAGCTGGAGAAGGCAAGTTATTTGGTCCCAATTTGATCAAGGAAACAAAAGAAAAGATTAAAGTAATTCTGGATAGATTGAAAGCAGCTTCAGATCGATAGAAATCCTTTCAGACCGATAGACATCCTTCTCAAATTTGAAGAGAAAAAGATATAAAGTTCAGTGTGAGGAATAAGGTATTTTTGAAGGTATCTCCATGGAAGAGGATTTTGAGATTTGGTCGAAAAGAAAAGTTGAGTCCTTGATTCATTAGGTCGTATGAGGTACTAGAGAGAGTAGGACCAGTGGCCTACAGATTGGCTCTGCCGCCCGAGTTAGATTGAATATATAATGTCTTCCATGTTTCTATGCTTCAAAGGTATAGATCGGATCCATCTCATTTTTATTAGTGGAGTCTATCGAGGTGAATTCGAATTTGACTTACGAAGAGGAACCAGTGGTGATTTTAATACGAGAGATAAAGGAATTGAGGAACAAAAAGGTACCATTAGTGAAAGTTATTTGGAGAAACCATTCCACTGAGGAGGTGACATGGGAGAGTGAGCAGAAGATGCGGAGCCAGTATCCTCAATTGTTTTAGATTCAATATCAGGTAATTTCAAGGAAAAAATTTCTTTAAGGGGTAGAGAGTTGTAACATCTACTTTACTGCTATAAATTAATTTAATTTAAATTAAATAAATAATTTAAGGGAGAAATAATGAATTGGAAGTGAGAAAATTAAGTGTATATGTTACATATATGTGAACTATACATTGCATATAAATTTTAAACATAAGTTAGAAAAAGACAAAAGATGAATAGTAAGAGGGGCAAAATGGTGAATATATTTTATAAAAATTACAATTAATTAAATAATTTAAAAAGAAAATAAATATGGATGAAAGACAAAATTTTTGATTTAAAAATAAATAAATAATTAATTAATTAAAATAATATAATAATATATATATGGTTAGTAAATGAAAGAAAAGAAAAGGTCAAAATTTATCTTTATCTCTTTCTTTCTTCTTCTTCTTCTTCCTCTTCTCCCTTTGCACGACTTCACCATAGCCAAAGAAGAAATTTGCTTCATCCAAACACTAATTTTAAGAAGGAATTTCAAGAATTAAAAAGAGTTTTGGTGATTTTCCAACAAACTAGTAAGTATTCTTTTAGAATTATGATGTTTCTTTGAATTTTTTGTTATGTAAGATATGAGTTTTTGTTAGAGTATCTTGTAATTATTTAATTGGATATGAAAGATATTATTTTGATGAGTAAACAATGATTTTAAAGTTAGATTAAAGAAAAGTGAGGTTTGGGTAGGGTTTGGAAGAGAAAGTATGAAATTTAGGGTTATGGAAAGGGTTTTGTGAAATATTGTTTATTCATTGGATTTTATCATTTAAATCATGTTCTAATATGATTTTAATGATGAAAATGAACTCAAATTAACATTTGGTGTTGGTTAGAAGGAAGTTCCAAAGTTGAAGTGAGTTAGGGTACATTTTAGGGTTTTGGAAGGAATGCTTTTAAATTGAGTTTTATTGCTTAAAGTATGTTAAAATATGATGTTATAGACATATTTAAGCTTAAAACTCAATTTAAAATTGGTTGAATTTTAGTTCCAACGTTAAAGTGCATTAGGGCTAAGACAAGGGAAAATTAAAATGGTTATGTTTTAATTGATGTTTTATAGCTTTAACACCTTAAAATGTGATTTTAATGTATGTTATACATTCACATTAGGTATAGGTGTTGAGTAGATAGGATTTCCATCAACTTAATAGTGAATGGGACATTGAAAAAAAGGTGGGAAGTGAGCATTTTGGCTTGCAAGTGTTTGTATTAAGAGATTAGTACACACTTTGATTTAAATTTGTTTATATGCACTTGAATGGCATATTGCATTATATGTGAAAGTGATGACTATGCTACTTTGATGTGTGAATACACATGAAAAGTGTATGGATGTATGTTTAAATTATGAAATGTATAATGTATTTGTGGATGATGTTTAATTTGCTTAATAAATGCATATTTAGTCACATTTAGTATGTGGCTAGGAAATTGATAGAATTATTGAAATGTATTGAAATAATGGAAATTGACATAATTGCCAAAGTATGAGATAAATATGGAATTATTTGTGTTATATGTGAAACCTTATGTAATATCAATTTCTAGAATATTGTGTTTGGTGTTATATGTTATACCGATTATTTACCTTCAACCTAGACGCTGACCTTCATTATTATTGCCTTCGGGCCAGATGCTAGCCATCACCTTTATTTGCCTTCAGGCTAGACGTTGAGTATCAATATTATTTGCCTTCGGGCCAGACACTGAGTGTCAAATGATGGTCCAAAGAAATATCTTTGGATCTTGAATATTATATATGGTTATTTGGGCCCAATGTGTGTGAATAAGATTTGTGATAGATTAAAATTGATAAGTTTTTGTATTGGTACATAATAATGCATGCCACTTCATAAACCTAAAAAGGAATGCATTTTTGCATCATTCTTACATTTTTATTTATATCAGAGTATGTATCACTAGGCATTCTGCTTAGCGCGATTTGTTTATCGCATATGTAATAGGGTTGATATTGAGAGCCCTGTAGTACCGAAGCAGGAGTAGAGGTTCCTGTATATTTTGGTGTTTTGTTTAGCCACCACGAACCAGAACCAATTGTGAGCATGTAATCATTCTATTTTGTGAACTGGTTTTTAAATTATGTACATTATGTTTGTGACAATGTATTTGATGTAAATTATAAACATTTTTGGGTTTGAAGTTGTGACTATTTTAAAATATGTAATATTTTGGAATTATGAATATTTGGGTATGTTGAGAAATGTTGAATATTTGGAGCTATTGAGTTCTTATGGAGAATTGGATGTTTTGAATTTATTTGGGAGTGTGAAATTCTTTTGTAGGTTGTGGAAATTGATTTTTGATTTTTAGGGAATATCTGAAATACAGACAAAACTCTGATGAATTTTTTTCAAAAATTTTTCATTAAATTTTGTATTTTTAGAATATATATTACTAATAAATATTTTTATTTAATTAAGAAGGTGCATTTTAAGTAATAGAAATTTTAGTAAGACTGAGTTGTAACATACTAGTATTGTATATGCATATTTTACATATACTAGACATATGTATTATACGTATATAGAGTATTAAGGTGTTACACTGAGTGTCACGAGCAGATATCAGTCTAATCCCAGTGAGGGGCATTGGGTGGCTATTAAGAACATCCTGAAGTACTTGAGAAGGACTAAGGATGCATTCTTGGTTTATGAAGATGGGGATTTGATTCTAAATGGGTATACTGATGCAAGTTTCCAATCAGACAAGGATGACTCCAAATCCTAGTCAAGCTATATATTCACATTATGTGGTGGAGCAATTAGTTGGAAGAGTTCCAAACAAGATACGACTGTTGATTCAATAATTGAGGTTGAGTACATTGCAGCTTCTGAAGCAGCCAAAGAAGTTGTATGGATCAAGAAGTTCATCACTGAGTTAGGAGTCATTCCTAGCATTATTTATCCAATACCATTGTATTGTGATAACAATAAAGCCATTGCACAAGCAAAGGAACCATGGTCTCATCAGTAATCCAAACATATACTTAGGCATTACCATTTGGTACTAGTGATCATTGGTAGACAACATGTAAAGATAGAAAGGATCCCCACAGATTGAATTATACTAGATCTACTCACTAAGCCACTAGCGCAATGAAAGCATGATGATCATGTACATTCCTATGGTATTAAATACATAGGTGATTAGCTCTAGTGCACCTGGGAGTTTTTTAGATATGTATGCTCTAAAGACAATCACTTTAGGTTGTAATATGCACATTACATTCATTTATATATTAATGAATTAAGGCATCCTTTATTATTCAGTACTCATGTGATGCATGTAGTTGATTATATGTCTTAAATTGTTTAATAAAGTCTTTAGTATAAAACACAGTGTAAGAAAAATCATGATATGAGATTATTATTACATGCAAATATGTTTATACTAAAATTATCCCTAGTCATAGTATTAATAAGATAGGATATTGTTAATGTGGAAAGACTAGCACATGTACTTTTTGATTTAATTAAGCAGTTGTTCTCATAAGTTTTCAGCATGGTGATGCTTAGAGTTAACATGCGAATGCTTGTTGGAAGAACAAGTTTATTGGATGGCCCACCTATGAGATAATCATATGGATTTCTATTCAATGTCAATGATCTTATCTCATCATAGTAGTTGTACAAATTTTCTTAGACTTGAGATCTCCAAGGTGTCTTGGATATCAAGTGTTTTACTTTAATCCCATTCATTGTTGTCTCATGAAAGATCGCTCATAAGTTGGTCATTAGGTATTGCATGAGATAATCGAAGATAGTTAAGAGATCAACAAATGATACATCACCCCTGATAAAAGAAGAGTATATCTTACTGCCTTTTGTAGGAAGGCATTACTTTAGGAATCCTTGGCCAAAGTGGATGGATCTTTGAGAGAGTCTCAAATATTCCTTTTATAGAGTAATGGGCTTTAGGAATAAGAACTAATAAATTTGGGCTAGGTGTGACATAGTCAGTCTAGTGGGAGTTGGCACAAAGTCCATGCTCTGAACTAAATGAGATATAGTATGATATAAGGAATTTATTGCACGGTAACTAACTATGGAAAGGTTGAAGTCAAATCACTTTGAATTTCTCAACACTTGGGTGGCCATGATGCATTGTTAGATGCCAATCTTAGTCTGCTTAATTTCAATTAGTTGATTGGTGAATGAATCCTAAATGAAGAGTTCATTTGAGGAAACCTTAATTTTAATTAAGGGTAATTTTGGTATTTAGTTATCAACGTATTTGGAAGCCTAATGTGTCACACACTAAAAGGGTTCAGAATTAATTAAATTGGTTTTAATATATTATGAGATAATATGTTTAATGCATTGGATCCATTAAGGAAGAAGAAAAAGGGTTTATTAGTTTTTAGGCCAAGTTGAGCCCATTTGGGTATAACAAGCTATTAAGTTTAAAGCCCTAGCTAATAGAAACCCTAGTAGCATCATAAAGGATATAAATACATCTTAATATATGGGAGTCTCCCTCTTGCCTTCTTCGTCTTAGGTTTTCTTCTTCCTCTACTAGAGTGTATCTTTCTTGCTAGCACAAAGATTCACTCTAAGCCACTCTTATTAGATAAGAGATTGATTCTTTCCTTGTGTGGATACTATTAGAGACAATCCTACCCTTAGATTATTGTGGTTTGTGACAATCTAGCAAGAAGAGAAAGTGAAGAATTTTGTGAATAACTCTTAGGTATAATCTCTAAACCTTTTATATTCTTCTTTTATTTTAGTTTTAATTAATATAGGATGATCTAGGGTTTGCGAATTTTTATTTTTCTATTGTGTATTGGCTGCCATTTTTGTTTGTTCTTACTTTAAATTCCCAATAATTGAGTATTTGATTCAAAAATTTGTCAGGGATCATCAACTGATTTCCTAGCTTAGCAAATTCAGATGACATGTGCCAACCTAGTAGGAAAGAAGGTAGTGGTCTTCGCAATTTACATGACTTCAACATGGCTTTTTAAATGAAGTTAGGCTTTACCTTGGTGGCCAATTCAAATCTCTTTTAGGTCTAGGCTATTCAAAACAAATATAAGTGGAATGGGGACATCCATAATATTCCTAAACCCAAGGCTAGCTCCCACCTTTGTTGTAACCTTGTTTGCATTTTGGAAGAGTTGAAGATTGGAGTCTATTAGATCATGAGAGATGGGAATATGGTTAATTTTTAGATTGATAATTAGCTAAAAAATTGTGGTCCCCTTCAGCTCCTTGCCTTTAGACCTATTTTGGGAGATAAGGCTTCTAAAAAGGTTAAGGACCTTGTAACTTCAGATGGGCAGTGGGACTAAAATTTTTTAACTTCTTCTTGTTAGTGTCTTTCTCTAGTTGGCTATAGTTCCAATCACTCATGAGAATGCAGGTTGTGATGAAATTTATTGAGGGTTGTCTTCTTTAGGAAAATTCTCAATAATTCAGCTTATATTTTACTGATCGAGGATAATGGTGTTATGGAGGATTATAAATAGGATTTGGTTTGGAAGTGGCCAGAAGCTCAATGAATATGCAATTTTCTGGAGTCTATTTTGATAGAGAATATCTTAACTAATTATGAAAGAGTGAGGAGGCATACAATACCTAATTCTGGTTGCACCCTTTATGGAAATGATAAAGAGGACATTGATCGTGTGCTTCACACTTGTCATCCATGTCGTGAGGTGTGGTAGAGATTCATTCCTCAAGCATGTCATTACCAATTCTTCAACTATGACTTTGAAGGTTGGCTTGCCATCAATTTGAAAAATGGATAATATTGGTGTTTTGAGTTCAGGGATTGGCATATTAATTTTGGAATTAGTTATTGGCAACTCTGGAATCAGAGGAACAATGTATTGTTTGGTAATGGCCAACCTAGTGCTGATGTTGTTTTATTCTCCTCTCATGCAATGGTGGACTCTATTTTTAAAGCCATCATTACTGAAAGGAGACTAAATAGGCAGAAGGCTCATCGCATTGAATGCCTTATTGAGTGGGATTGCCCAACTCAAAGTTAGATTAAATTCAATACTAATGGTGCTTGTTGAGAAGGTCTGTAATACTATTATACTCTATATACGTACAGTACATATAACTCATATATGTAAAATACATATACAAAATATAATAGTATCACAATCTCAGTCTTTTTAAGATTCCACAAAAATTTCAATAAAAAATTTTATTTTTTAGAACATAATGTTATTAGATAAACAATTGCATCTATTAATAATTATATATTAAAATAGCATTTATTAATGAAAATCTCTGAAAAAATTTCACCAGAATTTTATCTATATTTCAAACATTCCCAAAACCAATCATTCACAATCTGCACAAAATTAAACACTCCCAAAATACAATTTTAACCCATTCTCCAAATCACCCGTTTATAAATACACATTCACATTCAAAACTCAAAATGTTATTTGTCATAGTTAAATACTTTTATAAGTATACAAATACATAACCATTATAATTCTTTATATACTAACATAAGTGCTGTGTATTAATGTACATGAACCAAAATACTTAAGGCCATATCTATATATGAATGCAAATGGCACAATTGGTCTTACAGCACCCTAGATCACCAAGTATCATCCATAGTCTAGGTCCCTCTGAGCAACAACTCTCCTACCTATGTGATTCACACAACCACGCTAAGCCCGAAAGCTTAGTGCTACATATTAATATCATACAACAATTTAAATAACACACATGCATACTTTTAATTCATATTTATCATCATACTATCAATATGTATACTATTATTTTTGCATTTCCTTTACCTTATAATTCATACACACACAATTATTCATCACAAATTACTCATCATTCATTCTCTAATTCTTCAAACAGATATATATATATATATGAGTCACACAACATCATCATCACAAAATTAATATACAAATATATCACAACTACACACACATATATTTATCAACTCATCATTTCATTGCCACATTACCAGCACAACACATTGCTCAACTAAACTCATTTAATTCATCTCATCATTTCATTGCAATATTACCAAAACTTTACAAGACACGACATCACATCACACGCTGGGCCTAACTACCTCCTACATAATAATCAAGTTCTAGAATAATTGATTTGATCCATTATGACACCCAGTGTCTAGCCCGTAGGCTAATCATTTCAATTTCTCGACCTAAATCTGCTCTGGTCCTCAATCTTATAACCTAGCTCTGCTCAGGTCATGGCACAGCTCTACTCGGGCTTGTCATCATATAATCCCCAACATCAATTTTCTAGAAAAAAAATATTATGGAGGAAAACACACACATTGCATAATTATTCATCTCATCAAATCATATTTCTATAATCTCATTTTCATTACTAAGACTTAGCTCTGCTCAAGTCTTTCAACAACTCATTTCTCATCATTTAGTATATTTCTCATCTCACATTCCTTCTCAAGAATTTTCATATGTATTGTGATTATATCATTCCATGATTACCATCACATATCTCATAAACCATCATATTTACATATTAATTTCACATCTCAACACATCACAATCTATGACATTATCATCATTCTCAATCACATATTATCAACATATTACAACATGCACATATTATTTATCTCATCATTTTCATACTTATCATATTTCCATATCTTTACCAATTTTCACACATTTCCAAATTGTACATACTATTTGTATAATTTTCAAATATTTCAATTATTCAAGTATATTTTCTTGTCATGTTCTCAATGTGGCATACTTTCCATTCCAAGAGCACAAAATGCACTTTTACCAATTACACTTAACAAATATATTAGCCATTCTACAATGGCTTAATATCTCACAATTCAAGTATTTCATATAATTTTACAAACAGTAATGCACTTTTACCATAACTTCCAATATCAAAGTAACTTAGCACATTTTTACAATTCACAATGTGCTAAGCAAATTCAAATGTAATCAATGCAAATGCTATCAAAGTATTTACTAACCTTGAGAATTCTAACTCTAAGCCCAATTCACTCTTCCAACTCCAAATTCACCAATGCCTTTTTCACTTTGATTTCATCATTTCACCTTTATCAATCCTAAACCATATTATAAGTGAAAATATTCCATCAACAACACATTCTATGTCATTTTAATCAACCAAACATCAATTATATTCATTCCACCCAAAATTGCTCCAAAACCCTAATTTTCCTCACTTACTACCTTATTTAAACTTAAACATTTTAAATTCATTTCCATCATTTTACCATAGAATCATTATTTATATATCAATATAACATCATTACAAACCTTTTTAGCAATTATTGAAATCTCCTACAAAAACTCAAATTTCACATAATATGTTTATAACCCTAACTTCATCCCAACTTACCCATATTAAATTTTCAACTATAAAATCATCACATACATATTAAAACAACACTAAATTCATCCATTATCATAATTATAAACATCTAAATTAAAACTGTAATTTACACATATTTATCCTATAACCCTAAATTCCTTAACTTAGTTCATTTCAAACAACCAACTCTTAATTCTTCTCATATTCATCATTTTAACTTCATTATTATCTATTTTAACAATTTAAACTCACTTTCTCTCTCTAGCCACTTCATACATAATCTTAAAATAAAATAATACTAACTTAAGAAAAGATTACTTACTTGATTTCCTTGCTAAACTTTCAAAACCTTCTTAATTTAAATCTCTTATAAATTTGATGTATAGCACAACCCAAAATCAATCTCTCTCCCTCTCTTGTAGCACACGTCCAATAAGAAGAAGAATAAGAAAAATGAAGTCTTTAATTCTCATCCTTATCTCTTAAAATTATTAATTAATTAATTAATAATTCCAACCAATCATCTCTCTCCCTTCTTTGACTTTCTTTCTTCTCTTTTATTATTATTATTATTATTATTATTATTATTATTATTATTATTATTATTATTATTATTATTATTATTTCTATTAACTTTTTCAACACCAATTTATACCTCACATATATGTATTGTACATTCCATGTATATATATATATATGTCTTATATATCACATTTATATCTCAATTATATATTACATATATATCTCGTATCTATAATATACTCATCTTGTATCTCTCTCTTCTCATTCTACCCACTTAATCATTCATATCAATTGATTCATTGTATATTAAAAATGGGGATGTTACAAGGTCTTAGTTTCGCTTGTGTTGGGGGCATCCTCAGAGACTTGAATGGCAATTGGGTGGGAGGTTTTTGTAAGAATCTTGTGTTAGTGTTGTGTCCTAGGACGATGGAATGTGTGTTTATTATTACATGCAATAAAATAAATGAGGAATTTATTTATTAAGTGCATGATTGTTATTTTAATATGATTAAAGTTTCATGAATATATGATTCAACTTTTTATTATCAAGTATATGGCTTAATAGTAAAACCTTAAAGTAATTTAAATTCTATTCTAAATTATCTCTACTCTGTCATTATTGATGGAACAATAATGAACAAAGACTAGTATGTAATTTGCTCAATGATCACTTTTTACTGATCATGAATATAAGATATTAAGTTAAAATATTAGAGAATATTAGAGAATATTGTACTGGATAGATCCAAAATGAGAATACTGCATGGATTGATGTCGGAAGTGATTTTCATTATAACAGTGTTATGTAGTCCTTCGACCTGAAATTACTATGGTTTCCTACATGAAGAGTTTTATGTTTTGACATAATTCCATGTTATCTTTAAACGAATTTAATAAAAATTATTGTTGGACATTTAATAAATCATGGAGAGGGATACAAATGATCTAGATTAAGTTTGTTCCTCTTATATCATGAGGCAAATATCTCTAGGCCTCTTGAAGTAGACTAAGAAATATGCATGGCCATGCTCAAATAAATTTATAAGAGTCATTAATGTTATTCGTTAAGTTAATCTACTTGGAAATCAAAAAATTTTGATCAATCAATAGAATGATGACATATTTTATGCCTTATGATTGATCTAAGATATCGTGTGACAAAAATGACTAAACATTTGATTGTGGATTAAGGTTAGTTGGATCTCCAATCTTTACTTAATTTGGGTAGTCAAAATATCTTGTTAGATGCCACTTATAATTTATAGGCTTAAAATAATTATTTAAACATATTGCTAATATTAAGTGAACCTATAGAGTCGCACATATAGAATGAATTAAAATAAGCATAATTAATCTGAGTCTTGGAAACGTTATGAAAAATAGAAATGTTTTCTTTCTATAATGAAATTAATGAAAAAAAATTAAGGACGCATAATTATTTTCTTTAATGGTTAAGAAAACCTAAGGGGTTATATATGCGTGTATATATTTTATTTTCAAAAGGGTTTTAGGGATTTTTCAAATTATATATATAAGAATATTTTATTAATTATTAGGGATAATTACAGCAACAACAATAAAGTTTTAATTCCAAGTCAATTGGGATCAGCTATATGGATTCTTTTTATTAGGGATAATTAATAAAATAAAATTTAAAATTAAAACATATTTTGATTTTTATATATTATAAATATAAATATAAATATTTTATTTTATTAATTATTAAGGATAATTGATAGGATAAAAATTAAAAATAAGATAAAACTGTAACTAATTCTCCTAAGATGCAATATATACATCATATTACCATCAGCCATTAAAAATTTTTAGAAGAGAAAAAAAATTTGAAGAGTCTTTAAGAGAAGGCGCTAGCACACACAATCGCTTATTTTGAATATAGTTCATTCATGTGGATGTCGTAGAGGGTATTTGTGTTCAACAACACCCAGTGATCCGTTCATTTGTTGAAAAAAGAAAGAGGTCAGAGTTTTTATTGTAAGCGGTAAGATAATTAATCATTCCTTCGATTTAATTGAAAAATATGAATCTTAGCAGGTTTTCACGGATCCTTTTGTTTATTCCATTATATTTTATTCTATTTGATATCCATGGAAATCTAACATGTTGACGCTCGATGATTCAAGCATAATTGTGGGAAGCTTTGGAGGTCTCGATCTAGCCTGGCAGATTGGTTATCGCAGAATTGTGCTTGAAATGGATAGCAAGTTAACAATGGAGTTTCTAAATAAAAGCGAAATTTCTACCCCAGCCAACTTTAGCTTGATCAACAAAATTAAGGCTTATCGAAATAGAGAATACTAGGTGAGGATTCAATACACTCTTAGGGAAGGGAATCATTGCGCAAATTGGATGGCTAATCGTGCTTTCTCCCTATTGCAAGGATGCCACTATTTTTATGAGATTTCTGCAGGTTTTATTCACTTCCTAAGATTGTGTTGTAACTGGATTTCTTGTTGCTGCTTAGGCATTTGCCTCGTCTTGTAATATATATACATTAAAAAAAAAATGTCTTGGGTGCATTGAAGATTTTACTTGTAAGTGGATAGAATAGGTGAAAACTTGGTTGTTGCATGACTAATGGCTAAGCCAAGATCTAAAGGGAGGCTTAGATATTATAGTCCAAATACTAACACCCATCTCTCCTGATGGTGATGCAAATTTCTTGCGAGAAAAAGATGACGTGCTTGAATGAAATCATGAAAATTTGTTAATATCAAACCTTAATTGAATGAAGTCCATTTCAACCAGAGCATAGCATTTGCTTTTGGATTCCCAAAAGTTTAGTCTAACATATACAGTTAAGCTAATATTCATAAGTAGCATTTCAAAATCCAACGGCTAATGGTTTAAAATATCATAATATTATAATATTTCATCCGTTCCAAATAAATAGGCTCATTTTCCCTTTTAATTCGTCTCGAATTACAGTCCATTTACTATTTTTAATAAGTTAATTAGCATATTAAATCTTTATAATAACTTTATTCAATATTACTTATTGAATACAACTAATACTAAAATAAAGATATAATAAGAAATATATATAAATATTTACATTTTCAAGTGCAATGAGAGGAGAGTCTATTAATTTGGGACTGATGAAGTATTAAAAAAAGAAAATAATCAACGAGAAGCAAATTTGCAAATATAAATAAAAACCAAAAAAATTGGAAATTTACTATGAAAGAAAAAAAAAAGAAAGAATAGTAATCTTACAAGTAAAAGGAGAAGGAAGTTCAGTATTGATTTATGAATAGTAAACCCCATTATCATCTTCGTATACAACAATAAAATATTAATAATTAATAATAATTAATAAATAACAGACAGTAAGTATAGATCCTATGTCTACAACAGATTCTCTTATTATAATTCAATAATAAAAGAACCTTTTGCAGCCATTGGATCTCTTCAAGACCTTTATAATGCCGAACTGTAAATCAACTGTGAACCCTTCAAATTTTCATTCAAATCATTTGTTAAGGTCTACCGTGCTACAACACAGGCACTTCATCTTAATAATTAGCTTTCTCAAACTCCAAGAACCTATTAATGAAAAACAGAGAACTATGGATATTTACCACTTAGATAAAACGCTAAAAAAGTTGCTCTGTTTTTTGCTTTTGAGAGGTTGTATAAAAGATAACTAAAGCATGCACCCAATATCCCCATTTCAATTGCAGGAGTTCATTAACTGTCAAAGAAGATTCTGCCAAAGCTTTGAGGAGCAACAATGCTCGTGCTCATACACATATATAGACAGCTATGTCGCATGGACACAGACACATATACACAGAAATTGCAATTCTTGAAAGAAAAAATAGCACATTACATATTATGCCGTGTCAAATAAGTGCCTTGGCACAAATATAGCTCCAACTAATTAATGTGACAGTGTTTCATATCAAAACAGCCCAGATTCATATATTTTATAATGATAACTCCTGGCAACCAAAAGGTGAAACGGTTTCTTAGTTAAAATTATGAAACAGAAGCAACATACCTCAAAAGACATTTTTTAATGACACACCAGGTCAGAAAATAATGTAAAGAGAAATTGCTAGAAGTTTTCACGGTAACAATGCTGTGGACGGTTAGGTTCACGCCTGGATGGAACACAGAATTATACCGTTATGCATACTTAGACTTAGAAACTTGCACATTTCATATAACAATTTGAAACTCAGAGGAACAATGGCTTCAACAATTCAACTGCAAAAATGAGTCATAACTTGTAACTCAGACAACTAGGTTTTAGGAAGAATTTCTAAAAGATGGGATAGAAGCTTCCTCTAAAACATCAGACCAATAAAATATCAACGCTGGAAAAGATTGACAGCTCTAGCAAATGTATATTATCAAATTTAAATGCATTTTCTTCCAATAATAAACTAATTGCTGATCAGATAATCTCAAACATGACATATAGGAGTCAAACATGACATATAGGGGTCAATAATAATCAGCTAATTGCTGGTCGGATAATCTCAAACATGACATATAGGAGTCAATCATAACAGAAAATTTCAATTTCAAAAGTTCGGATTCTATTGTTGTAAATTAATTACAGCATTTTGAACATCCAGTCTCACCAAAAGTAAGTTCTGAATAATACCAGACTAAAAAGAAATGGCAAGTTATCAATGGATATAAATTATTAGAAAAGGGAAAAATGCCATAAAGCAGTAAAATACATTAAAATGCATCAAGACCTGTACGTGTAAATGCATGCCAAAAACAATCTACTCCAAAAATGTATAAATTTCAAATGTAAATCAATCATTTTTTCCAATCGCTTGACGAATTTCACTGCTTGAGTGGTGAGAAGCAAGAATTAAGAATGGATAATTTGAGGTCAATTATTTGTCAAGAAGCTTGCAGTAAAAGTTTGCAGATTATCAAGTTCACCAATTAGATGGGTTTTAGAGCATCCATATGCATTGAAGCTAGAAAGCCATTATAAAACATCTATGAGAAAAGAAGACTGATATTGACAAGATGCAAGCACATGTTCAAAGACTAGAATTTAAACCCCTGAAAAATGAAAATGTTGATCTAATCGTTATCAGTTAAGGACTACAAGAATGAAGAACTGCCAGTAAAGCAAACAATTCAGTTGCTCAAAGTGCAAAATGTCATACTAATGCTGGCTTCTACATCTAGATGTAGCAATGTGATTAAACTGATGTCTACATATTTACAGCTATTCAAAGAGACAAAAACATGCCAACTTCTACAGTGATTAGCCTTCATGTTATTAATATTATGAACCCAAAAATGGACCAGATTATAATTCTGACCAAATAGACAATCAAAGATAAAATTAATAATTCTGACATACTCATGTATTTGGCAGCTCAATTTACAGATTACATGTTAAAACTTGATATCTCAATCATTTACATCCATATTTTTTGCTGGAGACTTATTTGCCACATATACACCAAATACAACCAGTGACACCAAAAGGGTAAAGTTCTCTTGAGTTTAGGAACGTCCAAATTCTAGTTCACCATTTGCAACATTAGCTGTGCATTGTGCAGCCATAACATGCTTAAATGCAAAGGAGAAGAAGACAAGGAATATTTCTTACTTTATACCTATGGTTACCTCTTAAATCTCTAGTAGATTACTAGGAGTCTTTAGTTTAGTCAAGTCAGCAGGACCTTTAAGTTCCATTTTGACCATAATGCTCCACCTAAAAAGCCTCTTTTCTTGGAAGGAATTTAACATATGCAGCGGAAACATAATTCTCTCTTAATCAACCATTAGTTATTCCAATTTATGAGCACACGTCACCATGCAACTTTCTTAAGCAGTATCCTTCATGTTTATTTGGGTTGGAAACATCAGGTTTATCCAACAGACCAGCAGAACAATGATTTCATAAAAAATCAGCTGATAATTCAACTAAGAATCCAACGCAGAAATGGAGAAATAAAGTTCAAAGACTTCCGAAATAAAGCAATTATACTATACAGATCCTAAATGTTACCAGTGTCAAGGTCATGGCGAGATTTGACCTAAACTGAAAGCTCGGTACTATACAGATCCTATTTGAACAAGCAAAAAAGAAATACGTTGCAAACATTTCCAACCTTGTTAAGAAGCAGCAGCTTTGATAGCCTTTTGCAACTCACTTTCCAAGTCAATTTTCCGATTTGCAGGCTTCTCCATTTCTTTTTGCCCATTCCCTTCATCATTTTTCTTGATCTTCCACTGCCCAAATTCTCCTAATATATCACTTGAAGCTGGAGCAAGATTCTTCACAACACTAGTATTCGCTCCATGCAATTTCTTGGCCGAGACTCCAAATCTCATGTCCTCCAAACACTGCTTCAGATCCTTATTTTCCTTCTCTATTATTTCCAAATCCCTTCTCATCCAAAAACACATTCCCTTCAACAACTCCAAATCACCTGTATTATTCTCATTGCTGTTTCTGTTATTTCCTTCACCTTCTCGATCCTCTCTATCCCAATTTTATTTACTGTCAAATAAGGCATCTTTATTCCCAAATCACCTGGCAAATTCACACCCCACCTCAAATTCACCTTTACCCTTTTACTCAATGGAAAAACTGTCCTTGCCTTGATAGCACTTCCGCCCACAAACCGACCTTTCTTTACATCCCTCCACACGAATTGCCTATCCGGCAAAAACCCAATTCCGCTATTATGATCATCACCAATCCCATCAATATCGTTAGGATTAACTTTTGCAAACCCTTCTTTGTCTTTGCCATTACATGGCTCCAATTTCACTTCCTGCCAACCCAATGGCTCATCTGGGGGCATACCCATTTATAAACTCAGAATTTGAAGACGAGCTACAGCCCAAATTAGAACCAGATACCAAGTGGTTCCCACAATCAGGATCTGGATTAGGGTTTGAAGAGGAAGCAGTTCTTTTGTGGAGAGAGAAATGGCCAAATTGGGGCTTAAAATGAAGACAGCAAGTAGGGATAATGGAATTGGGGCCTACATTAGAAATAGAGAAATGAGCAAAGAAAACGAGAGGGGAATTTTGAGGAGAACCAAGGAAGCCTAACCCTGACTTGAGGGATAGAGAGACAGGAGAAAAAGGCGTAGCAGTGGTTGTGGATGGAGGAGCGTAAGTCTGTTTAAGAGAAGGACCTGAAGGAAAATTGGTGGAGACGGAGAAGGAAAGGTCTGAAAAAGAGTTAGCAGCGGTGAAGATAGAAGTGAAAGGCTGATTGAATATTGAAATGGGTATTTTGGCTTTAAGAAGAGGATTATCCTCGTCTTGAAGAACGAGGGAGAACTTCATTTTTCCTTGTTAATGGGTAGTTACAGTTAAGGGAAGTTTCGAATTACTGGGTTCGACTCAATTTTTGAAATGATGAAATGATTAAGAATTTGAGATTAAAGTTGCCACAAACCAAAGAGAGGAGCTCATGATTTGTTTGGTTATTCAAGGGATAAATTATTTCCGTTAAGTTAATGCTTTGGTTTTTGTTTCGGATATTTTCACCAATTTCTTTAAGCCCCCTAAACAATTTTAAATTTTAAAAAAGGCCATGCATCAAACACAAAAATTATCAGATTATGATAGTTGATTAGATTATGATAGTTGGAATTTAGTACGGTTGAACTGAATTCAGAAATTTTAAAATTTTTTAGATTTATTTTAAAAGTTAAACATTTAATAAATGCAGATTTAAAACCGTCTTATATACAAAATATTTATATTGTTTTATTCTATAATTTTTAAGATAATTTAATTTTGGAATTTAGTATTTTCTGTACTAGATTTTATTGACTAATTTTTTTAAAAAATATAATTTCATAAATTTTTATATAGTAAAAATATATCATAAAAAATAAAAGAAATTAATTCATAAATGATTTAAATATATAAATATTTTCAAACTAGTAAAAAATTCATTAATTTTCATTAAAAAAACGCAAATTAACTTTAAGTTTAACTTTTAACTTATACAAGTTATATATATTTATCCATATATTTTTCTAAATAATTTTATCAATATATTTTTATTTTTTAAGAATTATGCCGTACATATAAATATTTTTTTAACCATAAACAAATATTATTTCTACATTAATTATTGAGTATTAATAACATTAATTATGTTTCACAAATTATATATAAATAATATTAATTAAATTATTTTAAAATATTAATTTTTAGGACTAAAAAATCAATTATCATTTTAGTTATTCAGTTTAAGACGGTCCGGAATAAATCATATGGTTCTCCGTAGGGATATAATTTAAGATTTAAAGCCATTATATATTATAAAATTCAGTATAGGTCAGTTCAAAAAAAGTTAAAATTCAATAAAATTTTTTATTTTTGATATTTTTTGTTCAATTATTTGAATCAGTTCCAAAATGTTCATAATTCATGCTAAGCACTGTTTGGGCATGTGAGAAAAGAGAAAAAAAAAACATTTGATTGGGCTAATGTGGTGTTTTTATTTACTGAATTATTCGTAAGACAACAATGTGTATTAATTAATAGTTGAAGAATGATGAGTATTATTTTGGCTGATTGAATGGTTTCGAAATGAACAATGTGATCTATTCAGATCAAATTTTTTAAAATTCAATTTACAATGATTATTCTGTCAGTTATTATTAATATGAGAACGGAATGGGGAATCGAACTCGTGACCAACTGGACACATCACAGCGCACTAACCAACTAGACTAGGCCCTCAATTCCAGTTTGATGCATAAATTTATATGTAATTAATTTACATCTAAAATATTTAATAATAAGATAAATTAGAGGAAAATAATTTAGGAACAGGTAGAATATGAGTGAACTAAGAATTTTAACATATTATATTTTTCATATATATTTATTCATCTACATAGAAAATTTAAAAGTTCAAAAATTTAAAAAGTTGAAATACTAAGCAACATAATTAAAATTTCTAAATGTAACTACTACTAATCTCATATACAACTATGAATTCTTAGTCATAATAAATAAAATTATAGTTAAAAACTTATACTAACTAAAAAAATTAAATTCTAATTGTTATATATAATTTAGTTAAGTTGGTTAGTTATAATACTAATTATTTATAGCAAATATATTATTATTGTCATAATATTTCAAAATTGTAATAATAAATGTAAATTTAACTATAATATTTTAACTATACCTAAACAATGTAGTTGTTTAATCTAATTAGTTACAAAAATTTAAAGTTTATAGCAAAAGTATTTAAAAATTTCAATTAGCCACAAAAAATAAATTAATAACTAATAATAATTTGTTGGTATATAAATAAATATTGATGTGTGGTAAATCAAAATTTTTAATAATTAATTTGTGATAAGATATAAAATATGTAGTTAAAATTAATTTAATATGTCTTATAGCTAATACTACACACTTTTAACTACACTCCAATAATATAGTTACTTAATCCAATTAGCTGCAAAGTTTTAAAGTTTATAGCAATAATAGTTATAAAATTTTAATTATAGCCACATAAATGAATTAGCGGTTGATAATAAATGATTAAAATTTTAATTATAGCCACATCAATGAATTAGTGGTTGATAAAAATTTATTGCTATATAAATATTTAATTTGTGATAAATTAAAATTTATAATAAATGATTTATTTTAAAATATAACATATATAGCTATAATTACTTTTATATGTTTTATAACTAATACTACATAATTTAGAGCTATAAAAAAATTTTAAATTGGGCAAAATAAATTGTAGTTAGTTAAAATTTCATTATTGCAAAATTAATAATATGGTAAAATTTTTAATATGAGATTAAAAAATCATATTGCTTAAATCTTTAGCATATAAAGTTTAATATACAGCTACGGTTCTTAGGCACAATAAATAAACTTGTAGCTGCAAGTTTGTACTGGTTATAAAAACTAATTTTTCATAATTGTTTATAATTTGGTTAAATTAGTTAATTATAAAGCTTAATTATCCATAACAAATATATTATTTTTGTTACGATGCCTCAAAATTACAGCTATAAACTTAAATTAGCCACACAATTTTAGCAATACTAAAATATTATAGCTGATCAACCAATTAGTTACAAAAGATATAAAGCTTATAATTAGTAACTAATGATAATTTATTGTTGTACAAATAATTAATGTGTGGCAAATTAAAATTTTAACTATTGATTTATTATAAGATATAACATGTGTACCTATAATTACTTTTATATATCTCATAGCTAATATTACATACTTTATAGTTATAGAAAAATTTTAAATGTGGCAAAAAACAATGTAGTTAAATAAAATTTTAAACATAGCTAAAATACTTTGTACTTAATTAGAATTTTATATTAATATCAAGTGTGTAGATTAGTTGGTAAGAGACTGTTGTAGCTTAACTAAAGGTTTCAAGTTTGATTCTCTAAGTATGCATTTGAGTTAAAACTTGGTAAGAAAAGCTTTACCAAAAAATTAAAATTTTATATTTGCAACTTTATTCTATTATGATTAGCATTAATTTTTTTTCTTGCTACTACATTTATAATTTTAGTTGTGTATTATTCTTTTAGTATATAATCCAAAATCAAATATAGAATGAAATTTTGAAATAAAATAAAAATATACCTTGCAAACTAATCCTTCATTTTAAATGAAATTTGGAGCCCAATTTCAACTGTAATTCAAAGTTACATCAGATTATATTACAAAATCAATATAACCTTGTTATTTTGAAAGTATACGAGGTAATGTAATACCAACCTTGAAAGTATACGAGGTAATGTAATACCAACCTTGAAAGTATACTTCTTTTGATTGAGAAATTAAATCCGGAATGTACTTCTTTTGATTGATAAATAAATCGGTAGGAGAATGAGCAATCCATATACCAATAAAATATTTAGCTAGCCTAAGGTCTTTGATGGTAAATGCTTGATGAATAAAAGCTTTGACTTTAGTGATGATTGAGAGAGAGTTGCTGGTATATCATCCACATTCACCAGAAGACAAGAAACATAAACTCTCTAATATAAGTGAAAAATGCAATGATCATGTGGTGACTGAGTAAAACCATAAGATTGAAGCTTGAGACAAAACTTAGTGTTCCATTATCTTGATGCTTATTTGAGACCATAAAGAGATCTCACAAGCTTACAAACCTTACTAGGTTTTGCCTTGGTACATCCATTAGGTGGAAGCATATACATATCTTCCTCTATAGATATGTGGAGAAAAGCATTATTGACATCCAATTGGTAAAGGGGCCATTGTTTTGCTGTTGTAAGAGCTAGAACTAACCTAACAGTAACTGGTTTTGCAACTAAAGAAAAGCTTTATGTGAAACCAATGCCTTCAATTTGATTGAAACCTTTGGCAATAAGACTTGATTTATAACAGTCTATTATCCCATCAGCCTTAAGTTTTAATTTGTAAACCCATTTGGAACCAATTGGTTTCTTGTGTATGGGTAAATCAATCAGCACCCATGTACTATTTCTCTCTAGTGCTTTAGGTTCAACTTGTATAACATCAATCCATAAAGTCCAGTGAAATTGGTTAAAGAATCAGAAGTCGATTAAACAAAATTAGTTTGGAAATCTTGAAGCTATGCTGGTGGTTTGATAGGTTGTGAGTGAAAATAAGGACATATAGAACATTCAGCAGTTTAAGTGTAGGAGACAAATGTATGATACCTATAAGGTTTACATTTATTGCAGTTCCATTGGATAGGTTAACTTGGATTGGTTGTGGGATTGGATTAATTTCACTAAGCATTGATATATTTGCACATATAAGATTTGATGCACCACTATCAATTATTCAGTAAACACCATGTTTCATATTAACAGATGTGATGTTACCTGTAAAATCTTCCACCTATGCAAAATTCAGGTAACTCTTAGTTGTAGTTTGTTTGCCTTTGATGTACCTTGATACCTCCTGTTTAATGAGCTCAGTAAATCCTTCTTGAGTATTCCAACTCTGCTTATCATTAGCATTTGTCTTTATTGAATTCCCACTCTGATTCTCAATCACATTCCCATCTTCAGATTCAACTCCAGCTGTCATATGCACTTGAACTCATCCATACTCCATTTGTCTTCTTTGTTAAGATCATAAAACCACTCAGGAAAATCATTTAACTTGAAACAAGTTCTCTTAGATGAACATGCCTCTTACAGTAATCACAAAACTTCTCCTCATTCTTAGTAAATTCTTTCTTCTCAATAAAGCTTCTACTATTATTTTGTCAATCACCATAAGTTTTCTAGCCAACATGATATTACCTTCAGCAGTCTCTTCTACTCCCATATGAGCCAAACATTGCCTTTCAACCTTAAGTACCAAGGAATGTGCTCTACCTACAGTAGGTAAAGGGTCAGTAATCAAAATCTAATTTCTAACATCATTAAAACTCTCATTAAGCCATATCAAAAATTGCATTGGTTTGATGGTGAAATGGATATCAATGCATTGGACTCGAAGTGAGGCATCTGAAAATATTAATCACTCTATCTTTAGCAAATGGCATCGATGGTTGCTCCTTTAGCTGAATTTTGTCAAAATATTCAAGTTAGCCCATAAATTGCAAATGAAGTATTAAAGGAACGTTCAAGAGGATAGAAGTCTAACAGTACTTGTCTCATTGGTAAAGGAGATCAAAATGGCTATAAAAGACATTAGAAATGACTAGTTATTGGTGACTTTAGATGACCCATGTAGTGTGCTTTGGCGGCAGCCAATGGTGAGCTTCTTCCATGGGAATCATTGATGGCTAAGCTTCCTCTAGGGTAAGTATGAGTTGGCGACGATAGAGGCTAGCGGCAATCTTTCTCTCTCTCTCTCTCTCTCTCTATCTCTTTCTCTTCTTAATTGGTTACTAACGTGAACCCCTAGTGTATGGACTAGAGATTCACTCGCCTTCATACTTGAAAGCGATTCTTCAAAAAGCCAAATCAGATTCTTGCCCAGTCCGCTATCCAAATCTAATCAATGGAAGAGAACCTTAGAATTACCTATATCTAAGTGGTTAATCTTATTTTAGTGAACCTTAATCTCACAAGAAACCAAAAATAAGAAAATATAAACTTTAAAATAATCTAAAATTTTTATTCAAAAATGTCTAATCTCAACGAATGTAAGATAGCTTATATAGGGATCATAATTTGTTTGCTTTAATAAAAGTGTTTGGCAACTAAGCTATACTTATCCTTGTCGTACTATCCAACTAGATATATTGGGCTTAAAACTATCATGACCCACAAGCTAAAACTATCACATGAATAAAATTCTAACAACTAATTAAAATTCATAAGTCCAAATAATTAAATAATATAGTTTATAATTCGAATAATTAGTTGAGCTTCTAGCAAAGTTGGCTAGTTGTTTCACTATAAGAATGTATCGGATTACCGATGAATTAATTTTTAATTTTTAATTAATAATCACATTTACCAATGGATTACCGATAGAAAATTTCTGTAGCCATATTTTTTATCGGTAATGAAAATACCGATGAAAAAAGTATTTGTCAATAAATTTTTGAGAGAACAGAAATGTAATTGGCAAAATTTATCAACAAATTTAATTTTCTATCGATATTACCAATAAAAAAAATTATCAGTATTACCGACAAAAAATTCTGTTAGTATTACCGACAGAAAATTTTTTATTTGGTAATTTCAGTAAAACTATTCTCGCTTATTTTTATCAGTGTTACCGATAAAATTTTATGTCGGCAATATATTTGCGGACAGAGTCTCTATATCTGTTGGTAAAAAAGGTTTTTTTTTTAATAAAATTTAATTATTTTTTTAATTTTTTATAAAATTTAATTATTTTTTGAATTGTTTATAAAATTTAATTATTTTTGAATTATTGTTTTATTGTTCTTTTTATTTTTATAATGTATATATAAATTGTATGAACAAATTGAATATTAAAAAGAATAAAAAATATTAAAATAAAATATATATTAAAATAAAAATTAAATTTAATAAATGAACAAGTATAAAATAAATCTACATAAAAATAATAAATTTATATAAAAAGTATATAAATAAAATACAAAATACATATGAAAAACTAAATGCAGAAAAATATATAAAATTACAAAATCAATTAAGATGCTGCAGTACCAACTTCTGTACTTCAGTCTGCATCTACTATATAGAAAAATTCATAAAATTACAAAATTAAAAATTTTTAATTTTTTAAATATAAACATTTTTAAGCACTAATTTCCTATAAAATAATAAACTAACCATAGAATTTTAATTTTTAATACTAATTAATTAAAAATCCATAAAATACTCTAAAAATATCTAAAATATTTATATTTACCAAAACAACTTCTAAAATTACAACAAAAATTTTAAAGTTCCCTGCAACATATTCTATTTAAATAAAAAATTTAACTAATTTTTTTTAAAAATTCAAAATACCATAACAAAAATCTAACACCCCAAAAATATTTCTATTTATCAAAAAATTTCTAAATATATATCAAAAAAGTTTAAAATTCTCTAAAAAATTAATATGTTTAATCAAAAAATTAAAAATTAAAAATTTTTTATTTTTTATTCTAAAAATTATAAAAATAAGCAATTTTTACCAATTTTTTTTAAAAATCATAAAAATACTCTAGAAAAATCTAAAACCCTAAATAAAATTCTAAATAAAAAATTCTAAACATATTATAAAAATTTTAAATTTTCCTAAATATTATTCTGATTGAATAAAATATAATTACAAATTTATTTTTTTTTTATTTTTTTGGATATCTAAATAAAAAGTTACCTAAACTTTTTTTTAAAAAATGATAAAAATTCAATAAAAATCTAAAACTCTAAATAAAATTATAAATACAAAAAAAAAATTCTAAATATAATATAAAAATTTTAAATTTTCCTAAAATAATATTATGATTAAATAAATTTACAAATAATCAAAATATCCTAAAAATCAAATAACATACAAACAAATATAAATAATCAACCTAAACTACAACACTCACAAAATTTTAACACAAAATATAAATTTATGATAAATAACAACAAATAGAAAAATAAATTAAAAACAAAATTTAACATAAATTACAATATTTAACAAAAAAAATTCCAAATAAATATACCTTCTTCTTCTTCGAGAAAAATAAAAAAATTAAAAACAAAAATAGACAAACAGAGATAGGCAGAGGCAGAGGGAGGCAGAAGGAAAACAGAGAAATAAGGATGATATGTAGAATGGAGAAAAAAATATTTTATTTTATAGTGAAAATTTACCAATATACACTAATAATTGTCTGTAAATTTATCTACAAAAATATTTTTCTACCGGTATTTACCTACAAAAAAATATTTCTGTTGGTAAATGACTCGCAATGAGCTGTAAAATTTTCACCTTGTAAATATTTATTTACAGACCAAAATATTTTTTATGTCGGTATTTACCTACAGAAATACTTTTTTGTCGATATTTACCTGCAAAAAAATATTTCTGTCGGTAAATGGCTCATAATAAGTGGCAAAATTTTTATCCTGCAAATATTTATTTAGCGACAGAAATATTTTTTTATTGGTATTTACTTATAAAAATATTTTTCTGTCGATATTTACCTATAGAAAAATATTTCTGTAGGTAAATGACTCAAAATGGGTAGGAATTTGAAAATTTATTTATCAACAGAAATATCTTTCTGTCGGTAAATTTACCTACAGAAATATCTTTTTGTTGGTAAATGGCTCACAATGGGTAATAAAATTTTAGCCATGTGAGTATTTATTTACTGACAAAAATATTTTTCTATAGTTAATACTGACAAAAAAATATTTTTATAAGTAATACCGACAAAAAAATATTTCTGTCAGTAAATAAAAATTATCAAGGCGAGAATTTTACAGCCCATTGTGAGCTATTTACCGACATAAATATTTTTTCGTTGGCAAATACCAATAAAAATAATTTTTTCTAGGTAAATACCGGCAAAAAAATATTTCTGTAGATAAATGACTTAAAATGGGCGAAAATTTGAATATTTATTTATCAACAAAAATATTTTTTCATAGATATTTTCTTATAGAAATATCTTTTTGTAGATATTTACCTACAGAAAAGTATTTTTGACGGTATTTACCTACAAAAAAATATTTCTATCGGTAAATAGCTCACAATGAATGATAAAATTCTCGCCCTGCTAATATTTATTTATCAACAAAAATAGTTTTTTGCCGGTATTACCTACAAAAATATTTTTCTGTCGGTATTCACCAATAAAAAAATTTTTCTGTCAGTATTTACTTACAGAAAAATATTTTTATCAATATTTACCTATAGAAAAATAATCTTGTCAGTATTTACCCACATAAATATTTTTTTTATTGGTATTTACCTACAAAAAATATTTTTGTCGGTAAATAAATATTTGAGCGATAAAATTCCTACCCTTCGAATATTCATTTGCTTAGAAAAATATTTTTCTGTCGGTAAATGAGTCATAATGGGCGAAAAAAGTTTAACTTTGCAAATATTCATTTATCGATATAAATATTTTTCTATCGGTATTTACCTACAAACATATATTTTTGTCTGTAAATGGCTCATAATGGGCAATAAAATTTGCACTCTGCGAATATTCATTTATTGACAAAAATATTTTTATGTAGATATTTACCTACAGAAAAATATTTCTGTCGATATTTACTTACAAAAAAATATTTTTGTCAGTAAATAGCTCATAATGGGCTATAAAATTTTGGCTCTACAAATATTCATTTACCGATATAAATATTTTTCTGTTAATATTTACATACAAACATATGTTTCTATCGGTAAATATCTTAGCATATACCGAGAGAAGATGCATGCTATCGGTAAAATTTATCAGTAATTGATACCTCTATCTGAGGGCACCATTATTGTCGACAAAATTACTATCGGTAAATTTTTCTGTTAGTATTCTATCGGTAATCTGTCGATCTATTTTATATTTTATATTTTTAATTTTTTTCTTGATATTCTGTCGGTATTGTCAACAAAAATTTTTCTGTCAGTAAATTTCTCTCAGTAATTCGTTACATTTTTGTAGTATTCTTTGTTCCCATATGGTCTATAGGATCCCTCGTGCTCATCCATAAAGTATAAAATTGTGACACCCCATAAAAAATCAAAGTAAAAAATTTTAAATAATATTAAACTAATAATCAAATTATGAAATTAAAAAAATAAAAGATGACAAGTTAATATTCATATGGTAAAAGATAAATCAAGAATAAAAATTCTACTTAAGTTAGTAATTAATAATGTTTAGACAAAAATATTAGAACAATAATTAATGGATCCATAATAAAAAAATTTTGAATTAAATATAAAATTAATAAATAAAGATTGGCTTAAAATTTAATGATAAATGAGCCCAAAAGTTAAGCGCAAAATATGTTAAAGTACAGGGACGAATCCAGAAAGTCGGACAAGCTAAGGCTGGATCACGATTCAGGTGAGGTGAGGGAGGGGAGGTGTAACACCCTCATACCCTATATAAGTACTATACATATACCTCGTATACATACAGTAAGTATATAAAGTATAAGAATGTCACTGTTCATTATAATTAAAAAAAAATCCTTCTCAAAACAATCCAAATATATAGTAACAAAACATTTTAGTCAATATACAATATTAAAAAATTTTACATGCATGCATCACCTTCTAGTTGGTCTCGACAAACTCTTACTCTTCTTGTGGTAAAACGAAAGACTTCAGATCTACCATCTACTCACCTGCGCGATTAACACATCCGCGCTAAGCCCGAGAGCTTAGTAGTACAAATGAATAATATAAACATACAATACAGAAATTCTAACGTATATCCATATACTAACTTTAAGTACTGTTAGTTTCTTATCGTAGTTTCCCTTTTCAATTACACTTTACACATATCTCAACTAATCTCATATATTACATACATGCATACATATCAATAACACCAACCACAATTCCATCACTACTACTCACGAGGAACATATCAATATACATATTACATAACATATTTCATAACATTTCATTTCCAATTAAGGCAACTATAGATTTCATTATTCATTCATTTCACGTTTCATAAACTACATCGAAAATCAAGACAGACCTGGGCCCAGAACACACTAATATGTTATTCAAAGTTCAGAGTTACTGCTTTGATCCATAATCACAATAATCAAGCCCGTAGGCAACATATATCATATCTCTATCCATGGATAGTGTAACAGACCCAG
This sequence comes from Garcia nutans, assembly GCA_947685225.1. Taxonomy (NCBI): domain Eukaryota; kingdom Viridiplantae; phylum Streptophyta; class Magnoliopsida; order Malpighiales; family Euphorbiaceae; genus Garcia; species Garcia nutans. The sequence goes on along the minus strand of CANTUV010000033.1, from coordinate 37,066,002 downwards.
TCTCTTGGACTATCAACCCGACTAATCGAGAAGATCCTCAACCCGGCAAGACTGTTACTTTTCATATATTTCATATTTATAATTCATATAGTGTAACAGACCTAGTCTCTTGGACCATCAACTCAACAACTTGAGGAGATCCTCAACCCGGCTAGACTGTTAACACTTGTAACAGACCCAGTCTCTTGGACCATCAACTCAACAACTTGAGGAGATCCTCAACCCGGCTAGACTGTTACATTTCATATGTTATAGGCATGCAGTCAAATCCAGAACTCTGAAAGTTGAATTAACATATTAGACACAACTCTTTTCATTTATATCTTTGTACATTTCTTTCTCAATTCATTTCATATTCAAAACAGGCAACCATGCCTCAATTATAATTCATTTACATTCTCATAGCCAACACAATGGCTTCACATCTCATTTGATTCATCATAGCCAATCACAATGGCTTCACCTCTTATCATATTTCAATTCACATTATAGCACTTCATCATTCAAGTATACATAAACAATTATATTGAGCATATATCTTAAATTCATCATCATATAATCAACATGTCTATTTATTTCATTTCAATCATTATTACCAACCACAATTACAATACATTTCATCATTTCTCAAAACACATTAGCACAATTCATCATTACAATATTTATCATAACAAATTGCATTGTACATACCTATTGGAATGATCTTCATATCTTTCACATCATCCAATCATAACCTTAATCAAATTATATTGACAATATAGTAATTCACTTAACACATTTACAAACAAATGTGTTAAGTCTTAATTCATGTAAATAAGTGCAATCATATAAACTTTGTACTTACCTTAAAACCAACTTACACCACTCTATACACCTACTCTTCCAAGAATCATCAACACTTAGATTAGGGCAATTCAACCTCTTCACAACCTAATCCAAAAGGAATATTAGCAAAATGACCATATGAATAGTAAATTCTGGTTTTAGACTAAATTTTATCCTTATTTTGAAAATTTGTATAAAATAATATACTTGACTAAAAATTCTAAAATTTTTACAGAACTTAATTTTACATCTTAAAATCATTCCTTTAAAATTTCAGATCAAACTGAACACAAAATCTTGGTCAAATAGTTCACCCAAACAGACTGCCCCAATTGCCCTGCATCCTGGCAGCAGTTCTAAACTTTGTGAATTCCATAAATTAAATTCAATCAACTTGGTTCCAAATTATTTTTCTCAAATACTAGACTCATTAAGCAACAACATATCCAAAATTCAATTGAATATAATTTTTCTACATTTTATTAAAAATCCCGAAATATAGCTGTCTCAGTTAAGGTACCTGCTGGAACAGGTCTAATAAATATAATCTTTCCAAAATCATAACCATTCCAAAATTGAATCAACATATTTTTCAGTCATTCTAGACTCATATAGGCACAACATATCAAAAATTCACTTCAGGAACATTTTTCTATATTTAATTAAAAATCATACAAGTCACAGCCTTTACTAGTTGTAAAACAGAAAGAAATTCCACTAAACACAACTCTTGCTCTTCAATCACCAACACCAACCTAATTAAATCAAACATACTCCAACATACTACAAATACAACCCTAATTTCAATTATCAACAATCAAACCTTCATACAACTTCAAATAAACCAAAGAAATCAAGAAAGAGAACTTACTTGGATTCTTAGCCAAATCTTCACTATCCACTTGAAATCCTTAAGTATTTGGTGTAAATAAAAGCAAAATCACCTCCTTCTCTCTCTAGCTTCTCTCTCTCTCTCTCTCCCTCGACCAAAAAGAAGAAGAAGAAGAAGAACACGTTTTTCCTTTTTCTTCTCTTCTTATTCTTATCTCAAATATATATATAATAATAATAATAATAATAACAATAATAATAAAAACAATAAATCTCCACCACACTCTCTTCCAACCTTTGACTTTCTTTTCTCTTTTTCTTTTTGTCCTTATCACCATAATTATTAATTAATTAATTATAAAAATATATACATAACTCACTTTCCCTACACCACTTTATATCCCATGTATATGTGATGTATATGTATATATCTTTTATATGGTATTTATATTCCCATATTTCCTTATATATATATCATCTTATAATATTTCCCCTTTTTACTTCCATTAAACATATACATTAACTCCAAATATAACAATAACTTCAAAACTTTTAAGGTATATTTTGGGATATTACAGGAGGGACGAGGGAGGAGAGGAGCTTTGCTTAGTTGCTTTGTCCCTGTTTTGCGTTTTCACTTACCATTCCCATTTCTTCCCTCTGTTCTGTTTTTTTGTAGTTATTTGGTATAAAATATAATTTTTATTTTTTTTCCACATAGAACGGCGTCGTTCAACTTAAGGCTTTTTTTTAAAAAAAAAAGTTAAATGGGTCTTTTTATATTATACTGCATAGCTTTCTTTTCCATCTTCCCTACCTCTCGTCTCATCTTCTTCTTTTTGCTGCAGGTACAACCGCCGGAGATTCTTGCTTGCTCAGCTGTCAGCTTCTCTGCCGCCGGCAAGCCAGGGCCTCGGCCATGGCTGGCCCATGAATAGATCCGTCCCTGTTAAAGTATATGGATGTATGTAATATGTAATATCATTTTTATGAAATGCATGGAAGAATTGTGGGAGAATAAATGCATGCATAATTTAGTACACGTATAAAGCCACTTGTTTGCTTATAAGATGAAACAAAATATAAATGTCAATTAATTTTATCTAGAAGTTAGTTAACATGCAGGATATTAATTAAAAGAAAAATGGAAAAGAAAGGCTAAGTAAATATAATAATTGCCTAAGTTTTAGATTAATACTATAAAATAATATTAAAAACTAATTAGAAAGATGAGTTTAACCATTAATATGCAAGTGTAACGTAGTGGCCAAATGCATGTATTATTAATTAACAAGTCTTAGACTAAATTTAGTAATTGACATGTAAACAATCTCTTCTTTCATCCGAAAAAAGTTATAAAGCATTGAATATTTAGTTCTGGAAAAAAATATTGAAAGAAAATGGAGGGTTACGGTTTCTCTTTGAAAAACCAACACCTATTTTACTAATCATAGAAATTATACTACTTGATTCAAGCCTTGATTATTGTTGATTAAAAAGAAATTATAACTTGGAAGCAAAAGAAGCAAGGTAAGTATTATTATGATTGCGATTAAATTACATTATTACTACTCTATAAACAAATTAAATATATATATATATATTTTGGAGAATATATGTGTATATGCTATGGTATATATACATATAAATAAATTGATATAGTTAATTTAATTTTTATGTTGTTTAAATAAAAATAAAAGCATATGTATGTGATTATATTTTATGAAATGTAATTTATAATTTGAATATATTTATATATATACATATATATATATATATGTATATATTGTGGTATATATATTAGTATAACTTATTAATTATACTTAGTTAAAATGAATTTTGAAATTAAGAAAGAAATAATTAAATGAGATTTAATTTGAAAGTAACTTTAAATTATAATAAAATTTATTTTTGAAAAGAATAAATGATAAATTATAACTTGAAACTATCTTTGAGCAGGGATTTTTGGCCCCACTCCCTGAGAGATAATTCTTGCGACTTCGGCATTGTTAAGCTCTAAGCTTTAGAGAACACGGGCCTAAACTCAAAGAAATGGAGTTGCCACCCGGATAGATCGGGAAAGAAAATAAAGGAGTGGATGACTCGACTCCTAAGGAATTTTTAATTCCCTATTAGGTTCGAAAAGTTGGATACACATGGGGAAAGTGAGAATGACCCAACACCCCCATAGCGCCCTGTTCGTTGGAATCGGCCTCCTTTTTACGTATAAATATTATCAAATTCTTAACTTATATTAATATTATCCATATTACATGCAATTATAAAGGAAATAAACATTCATTATATTATTGAAACAAATCAATAAAAATAGGCACTTATCCAAGAATAGAAACATGCCCTTATAATGTCCAATGTCCAAAATACAAGTAAATAAAATAGGAAACTCATCAATTGGTGGAAACATATTTCTTATATCACTTCCCAACCACAAGTAAGATAAAAGAAACAAATTAAATAAACAAAGTACCCACAAATTGAAAACATGCCTTTTACAACTTTTGAAATCCAAATAATAAATAAACAAGGATAATTGAATGTAAACAAATCATATCTTACATTGTAAGCAATAATAAATAATTAAAACTTATTATAAAAAACAATACAAATAAAGTTCCATCATCAAATTAGGACAAGATTGCAAAATTAGGCTTTTTATCATTAATTTAGGGTTCAATTGTGAAATTAGGATTTTACACATAAACTAGGGTTTAAGCATGCAAATTAGGGTTTTAAATATTCAAATTAAGGTTTCATATGGAATTAGGGTTTTAAATATTCAAATTAGGTTTTAATGTGAAATTAGGATTTTGACTAAAAGTAGAATTTGACCGTACTAGTTAAGGTTTAAAATCATATAGCTAATATTCAAGTAAGCTCATACGACTCACTGTGTAGGAGTTGCAAAATTACTTATTAATTGAACTATGTGATGAATTATCAATGAAGGCAAATAATTGAATTGAATTGATTAAAGAAAATTAAACATTTGTTTGTAGCCTCCACAAATTTGATATATTAAAACAAGCTTGATGTTGCCACTACCTGTATCAATTTTTTTTTTTGGAGGTTCAATGATCTGTAGATCAACCTTTGGCTACTGTCTTTCTTTTTTGTTCTTTGCTTCTGTCTCTTCATTTCTTAATGGCTCACTATTTTATTCTTAAAACCTAATTGTCAGCTTCTTAAATACTAAGCTTTGTCCCTTGCTCTGGGTCTTGTCTATTATATTTATAATCAAGTTTAAGGCAACATGATGAGTGTTCCAATTTAATTATGGCTCGGTTTCTTTGGCCAACTTCGACATGTATAAGGATTCATGTCGAAGTGGCAAGCTAACTGGACATGACTTAAGCTCATGTTGAATTATGGCCAATTTGACATGAGTTTCAGAACTCATGTCGAATTGGGCCAATTTCGATATGAGGATTATTCAATTAGACATGAGCACTATTCCAACTATTCCAAATAGACATGAGCACTATTTGGTCCAATTTGACATGAGCATTATTTAGTTAAATTAGACATGAGCATTATTCCAATTCGACATGAGCACTATTCCAATTAGACATGAGCTATGTCTGATTGGAATATTCAATCAAATTGGCATAGCCAATTTGATAGTCTAGTTGCTTTAGCTTTTCAAATTGGACTAGAGTCTATTTTGACTTTCTAATTGGATCTTAATTTTGATTAGGACCTTAACTAGAATCAAATTTATTCTGAGCTAAATTAAGGGTCTATAGTTTTGCCCCTTGCTTGAACGATCTGAGACTTTAGTAGAAGAGAGTGAAGAGTAATCTGTTTTGAGATGATCTTGGACATTCTGGGCTAGATAAAAAAAAAACAAAAATAGAATTACTTTAGGTTTTGGACCTGTAACATTTCCATTTGGGTTCTAGACTATTGAATGGGTTTGGGTTCTAAACCCATGAATTGATTTGGGTTCTGGACCCATAGATTGATTTAGGATTCTGGACCCATGGATTGGTTAACCCGAATTAGTTTAGGTTCTGGACCTATGACTTGATTTGGGTTATGGACCCGTGACTTTGGTTTAGGTTCTAGACTCGTGAATTAGTTTGGGTTCTAGACTCATAAAGCTCTTCTAGCATAACTGACCTTTTATCATTTGAGAGTTTTGGCTTTCTTCTAGCCATCAGCTTCATCTCTTCTAGCTTGATCAACTTGATTGACCTTCTATTATTTAAGAATTTTGGCTTTCTTCTAGCAATCAACTTCAACTCTTCTAACTTGACTAATTTTCTGAGAGTTTTGGCTTTCTTTTAGCCATTAACTTCAGCTCTTCTAGCTTGATCAACTTCAGCTCTTCTAGCTTGATCAACTTCAGCTCTTCTAGCTTAATCAACTTCAGTTCTTCCAGTATGATAGACCTTTTGTCATTTGAGAATTCTGATTTTCTTCTAGCCATCAGCTTCAGCTCTTCTAGCTTGACTGATCTTCTGTCATTTGATAGTTTTGGCTTTCTTCTAGCCATCAGCTCCAGCTCTTCTAGCTTGATTGACCTTCTGTCATTTGAGAGTTCTGGCTTTCTTCTAATCATCAACTTCAACTCTTCTAGCTTGATTGACCTTCTATTATTTGAGAGTTATAGTTTTCTTCTAGCCAGTTATTTGGATTCTGCTTTGTAAAAAATTTGGCTACTTTTTAGCCCTCACATCTTCCCTTAATATCTTCTCTTTACCCCCCCCCCCCCTAAATGGTATAATATTGAAAGAAAGTCAGAAAATATTTTGAACATTCGTAAAATAAAAAATTGAAAGGAGAAGTTTTGCCCCCTGTGTAGGCTCAAACTAATGATTTTGTGCCCATTAGGCTTCAACTGATACTTTTGTCTTGTTCTTTGAGCAAGAAAACGTCTCCATTTTTGCAAAGTAATTGGATCTTTCTCAAGCAATGGACCTTTCATGCCCCCCTGACACTATGTCTACTTCCCACTATTTATTCCACAGGATATCACATGTTTACTTTGACAGAGGGATAGGCAATGCATGACAACAAAAGTTTAATTTGATATGCTCATATATGCATGGTATACATGATATGCATGGGTGATACTTACAGTGGTATATTGACTTACAAACCGAGATGATAGGATGAAGCACTCCTATTGGTTCCTTTTGGATATCTGTATAGGTATTGTATTAGATTATGAGGAGATGTCACATTCATAGCTCCTTCTTCAGGATAAGAGTAGTGCGGGCCAAGTAGGATAGTTAAAGATATGTGAGACATCTGTTTCAAACCATGATTCATCATATTAATTGGTAGCTTTTTCATAACCTTGCAGATAATCATTTCTTTTGCCCAACATGTCCTTTAAGGTTCGACAGTGCAACACACTTCCCTAAACTTGAAGGCTCGTGAGACAAAAAAATATTTTGAAATTTAAAAACCACGTGCTGATTTTGCCAAATCAGTGTCAATATACCTCAAGACTTAATTTTTCTAAATTAACATATCTATAATATCATAACCCTAGCTATTGTACTAAACTCATGAATCATTTTCATTTAAGCAAGAACTGTTACACTTCAGATAAGCACATACATATTACTTAGCCAAAGGTCTCATTAAGTGTAAATATTATCTACCTCATATGCACGCTTTTTTAAATAATCTCCACTAATAGACTTCACCTACCAAAAGAGATCAACAGGACTTTAATAGGCTTAGAATGAGATCTATAAGGGACATGGATTTAAGTGAATGTCATTTTTAAATTGGAGTTGACGTGATACTATGAAAAACCTTTACACTACAAACCTCTTGTTGGAACTTTAGATAGTTGGAAGCATGAAAAGATAGAGCTTTGAATTTTCTTCCTTCTTCTTAGCATGAATCTGGATCTTGATTAGAATATTCTTTGCCCTTGCAAAAGGTATGAGGCCCCTCATTCTTTCCTTTTCTTCTTATTTTTTTTCACCTTTCTTCTTTTCTTTTCTTTTCTCTCTTTTGGCATTTCATAATTTTGTCCTTTTTCTCTGTAGGACTATCAAGTGTAGGACTTTCAAGATTACTAACTTGGAGTTGTGATGAGTATCATGAACTAGATGGTCTTTCTCCTATCTCAATGATTTTGGTTGAATATCTGGTTGGACCAATTCATGTCAAACTTCTTCTCATAGGCTGAGTAAAAGTCTTCTATCATTTCAGGTAGAAAGAACTTTGTTAGCTTTCTGAACTGCTTTTTTAAACTTTTGTTATTAGATTTCTCTTTTCCTCTTTCTTTCTTCTTCTTTTTCTTTTTTTTTTAAACTCTAAAAGGGTCTTCTTATTCGTAATGTCCTATGCTTCTAACTATGGGGTGTTGTCCCAAGATGGCAACCAAGAGGGGGGGTGAATTGGTTTTCTCTTGAAATAATGACAATTAAAAAACTCAACAAAATAGAAATGCAGAATCGAGAGATGGTTGAGTAATGGAAGAAAGAAAGAACACACAAGATTTATAGTGGTTCGGATTTACTTCAATCCTACATCCACTTCCTTAACAACTTGTTAAGGTTCCACTAATCTTTGAAGTTTTTACAAGCTCACTTCCAACTTTGGTGTTTTCACAAGTTCACACCTAACTTCACAAGTGTTTTCTAAGGCTTACACTCAAGAACCTTTAAGGAGTTTTTAAGGCTCACTCTCACAACCCAAACAAGAGTTTTACAAGGCTTACTCTCACAATCCAAGTGTTTTCCAAGCTCACACTCAAACTTATACAATGGTGTTTTCAATGCTTACACCTAACATTCATTACAATTCAAATGTAAGTTTAAGTAAAAGAAAAGTTGTTGCTTGCCTATCAAATTCTATTTTTGCTTCACTTCTTTGTTTCTTTTCTTATAGAAGCACTGTATTTATAGCCAATGTGGTCTTACTAGCCGTTATTGATAGTAAGAATAAAGTCTTGGCAGTTTAGACCTTCTTTATTAAACTGTCCGATGTATTTCGCGGTCGTCCTTCATACAAGGATGGTCGCGCTCACATCACACGCGGTCGTCCTTAGATAAGGCACGGTAGCTGAATTTAAAAAAGCTTCAACGGTCGAATTTTAGCGCTCTGCAGTAGGAATCTTGCCCATGCTGTGATTGTCGGAATGGTCGTGCCTAACAAAGGTGCGATCGCCCTTTTTGAATGTTGAAGTGGGTTTATAACGGTCATGTCACGTGTCATTCTCTGACAGGGCAGAAGAGATGTCCGCCAAAATTTGAATGTCACGGTCGCCCTAGGTAGCATCTCGCGGTCGAGTTGACAAACTCGCGTCGAACTTCTGGACGCACCTGAGGTCGCGAACACTACTGTCTCTTTAAGCAATTTTCTCCTGCATTGGCAGAGTGGTCGCGAATATGAACGCGCGGTCGCTAAAGTGGTAAGCGAGGCCGTATCATTCACCGTTCTTGTCACCGCGAACCTTACTGTGATTAGAATGATTTGAGTTCCATGAGTAGCGGTCGTTCATAACTTGGGACGGTTGCTCTTCTTTAGGTGCGGTCGTTACTGAGGTCGGGTTTCTGACCGCGAAACCTACTGTGATAAGGTTTCATCCTTTAATTGAATGGTGCGGTCGTATTCAGGTGTGGTGCGACCGCTAGAAGTGTTCTGTTTTGCTTTATTTGAAGTAACCTAAGCCTGCAACAAGATTCTCCAAACACATGTTAAATGGATCATTCAATTTGAGTTATCAAGGATCAAAATTGAGATCATTTGTCTAACAATCTCCCCCATTTTGACTTTGACAATTCAAATGGAATGATAAGAAAAATAATAAGTCTAAAATGCTCCCCCTTAACATATGCATGAATCATGGTTAAGTAATCTTGGTGCATTGATATTATTTAATTATCTTGGTGTATTGAATCATGTTTAAACAATCATTCCAAGTTTCCAAGTTGTTTACTATTTCTCCCCCATTGTCATAGGCAAAATGCATAGTAAACATCTTGTTTATTAAAAGATGGAGGAAAGTACAAGGAAATTAAGCAACAAACATTCAAGACAAAACATAAAATGTAAACTATTAAGACTAAACATCTTGAAAATTTAAACTATTAAACTATTCAGAATCATCATCCTCATCTATCTCTTCTTCTACTAAAGGAGCTTTTCCTTTATCTTGAGGAGCAAAAGAGGTAGAGCTAGTACTAATGGACTCTTCTTCTTCAGGAAGACTTTGAATATGATCACTTATATCCCAATCTTCAAGATTGCATTGAGGCAAGTCCAGTTTGCCTTGCATATCATATAGATCATGATGCATGTGAGATATAAGGTCAATTCTCTTGTTCAAGTTCTGGAATCTCTTAGAGACACTTTTCTTGAACCTAGAGAGTTTCCTGGAGAGAGATTTGATAGCATTGAGGATGAGTTGAGTAGAGGATGAGGTAGTTTCTTGAGTTGCTTTTGATGAAGTAGCTTTTGGAGGTAATTCCACAACAACTTCCATAGAGTCTCCCTCTTCCTCAATTGTATACCTTGGCCTTTTCTTTTGTCTATCCACAACTCCTTTCTTGCCAAAATAGTATACATATGTGCCTTCAATCTTCCTTACATATCTAGCATGTTCTAGATAATCAATTGTGATGGCACTAGAGGCAAGATTGAAAGGGTTTCTCAATGTAGCTAGGTTCAGATCATTTAGAAGGTTCAGGTGCCTAGCTATTTGAGTAATTTGTGAGGATAAGAAGAAAGTTCCAATTCTTGTAACTGCATGATGATAGAGGGTGTCAATCAAGAACTTGGTTGTGTTCATTTGGATGTTGTGGGTGCATATAAAAAGATGAGGTCTCTTTTGGTTACTTTTTCTTTCCCATCTGCTCTTTGATGGATGGTGTAGGTGATAATCCTATGGAGCATCCAATGGGTGAGGGATTTGATGTGTCTGGCTTTTGATTCTTTTTCAAAAGAAGTTTCTACAGAAATTTCTTGCCAGAATGCAGAGAGAGTTTGGTTGGAAAAGATTTGATCGTTGTAGGAGGTTATACCATTAGTAGGAAAGTTCCAAATATTTCCAAAGTCTTCTAGGGTTAAGGCTTGGTATTGATCAAACAGTTTAAACCTAACCCCATACCATCCCAGTGCAGAATTAGCACTCTTTTCTATTTGGAAAGACATAAGAAATTCCTTGCTTAAACTGGAATAACCTACCTCTTCAGGAAATACAAACTTTCTTCATCCAAGGACATCTAGTAATCTTTCAATTTCGTCCTTGATATTTAGGGCAGAAAGCATCCCACCAAAAGGAGATTTGGTTCCCTCAACTTTCTTTTTCTTCAGCATAGCATACCTAACATCTTCCTCAGAAGTTTGATGGTGAGGTTTGTGAATTTTCTCACCTCTTTTGGACTAAGATACTATCTAAGATACTACCAGCATAATCTGCATCTGAAAAGCCTATGATATGAAATGATGTGTTTTTAGGATACCAAAGTCCTAAATGCATTGTACCACTCAAATATTTCAAAATTCTCTTAGTGGCATTCAAGTGTGATTCTTTAGGATTAGTTTGAAATCTAGCACAAAGACATACACTATACATTATATCAGGTCTAGAAGCGGTTAAGTAAAGTAGTGATCCGATGATACCTAGATATTTCTTCTCATCTACTGCTTTACCATTTTCATCTTTACCTAATTTCAAGGATGTGCTCATAGGAGTTTTGCTAGTTTTGCAGCCATCCATTCCAAATTTCTTAATGAGTTCTTTTGTATATTTGGATTGGTTGATGAAGATCCCATCTTCACATTGCTTGACTTGCAGTCCAAGGAAGAACTTGAGTTCACCCATCATGCTCATTTTAAATTTCCTAGTCATACAAGAAGCAAATTCTTTGCATAAGGCTTCATTAGTAGCTCCAAATATTATGTCATCCACATAAACTTGTACAATTAAAATGTTATGCTTGTCCTTTTTAACAAAAAGAGTTGTGTCTACTTTTCCTTTTGAAAAATCATTTTCAAGTAAATATGCACTAAGTTTATCATACCAAGCTCTTGGTGCTTGTTTCAATCCATATAAAGCTTTGGTAAGTTTGAAAACATGATCAGGAAATTTGTAGTTTTCAAAACCAGGAGGTTGTTCTACATAAACTTCTTCGCTTATAAGTCCATTTAGAAATGCACTTTTAACATCCATTTGAAAAAGCTTAAAGTTCATGTGACATGCAAAAGCAAGTAATATTCTAATAGCTTCTAATCTGGCTACGGGGGCAAAGGTTTCATCATAGTCAATACCTTCTTCTTGATTATAGCCTTTGGCTACCAATCTTGCTTTATTTCTAACAATGTGACCATTTTCATGAAGCTTATTCCTATAGACCCATTTGCATCCTATTATAGAGTGATCTGTAGGTCTAGGAGTAAGTTGCCAAACATTATTTCTTTCAAATTGATTAAGTTCATCTTGCATTGCAGTTATCCAATTTTCATCATTTAAAGCCTCCTCAACAGTCTTTGGCTCAATTTGAGAAACAAAAGCAAAATTAACATCAATATGATTAATTTTGGATCTAGTAATTACGCCCTTAGATGTTTCTCCAATGATGAGTTCCTTAGGATGGTCTTTCTTGTATTGCCAATCCTTAGGTAGATCTTGAGTCTTTTCTTCAAGTTCATGCTGATTGATCTTTGGAGCATCAATAGATTCAAGAGGTTCAAGAGTACCTGCAGGGTCATTGAAAGTAATACCTTTCTTTTGATCACGATTAGATGATTCATCAAATACAACATGCATTGATTCTTCTATAACTAGAGTTTTCATGTTAAATACCCTATATGCTTTGCTATATGATGAATATCCTAGGAATATGCCTTCATCTGATTTGGATGAAAATTTTTCAAGATTATCCTTGGTATTCAATATGAAGCATTTGCATCTGAATACTCTAAAATATCCAATTCTGGGTATTCTTCCATTCCATAGCTCATAAGAAGTTTTATTAGTTAAATGGCTTTTGTAAACATGATTTGCAATGTAACAAGCTGTATTAACGGCTTCTGCCCAAAAATAAGATGGTAAATCATATTCATTGAGCATTGTCCTAGCCATTTCAATTAAAGTTCTATTTTTCCTTTCAACTACACCATTTTGCTGTGGAGTTCTAGGAGCAGAAAAATTATGTGAAATGCCAAGTTCATTGCAAAAGCCTTCAAAATTTTCATTCTCAAATTATTTGCCATGATCACTTCTAATAGATGTGATCACATATCCTTTTTCATTTTGAACTCTTTTTGCAAACGTTTTGAAGTAATTAAAGGCTTCATTCTTTTGAGCTAAGAAATTAACCCATGTGAATCTAGAGTAATCATCAACAAGAACAAATGCATATGATTTGCCTCCTAGGCTTGTAACTCTATTTGGTCCAAACAAGTCCAAATGAATGAGCTCTAAAGGTCTAGAGGTGCTTATAACACTCTTTGATTTAAATGAGCTTTTATGTTGCTTACCATGTTGACAAGGTTCACAAATCCTATCTTTGTCATATTTTATCTTAGGTAGGCCATCAACTAAGTTTTCATTGCAGATATATTTCAATTGATCCATACCAGCATGTCCTAGTCTTCTATGCCATAACCATGCATCATTATTAGTGGACATTAAATATTTAAATGTATGATTTGAATGTATGTTGATATTATAAGTGTTGTTTGTTCTAGTACCCTTAAATATGATAATATCATTTGAATTCGTGATCTTGCATTCTTTGGAATCAAAATTGACAAAGTATGCTTTATCACAAAGTTGACTAACACTTAGCAAGTTATGTTTCAAACCATCAACAAGCCATACATCTTCTATTAAATCCTTACCAATAGAACCAATGGAGCCAACGCCAAGAATTTTACCTTTAGCATTGTTTCCAAAAGTCACATTACCTCCATGCTTGTAGGTAATACTTGTAAAGAGCTTTGCATTCCCAGTCATATGCCTTGAGCATCCACTATCCACAAGCCATGTGCTTTCGTTGATAGTAGGTTTTAGGCATACCTGCAAGGCAATAGTGATCATCTTCTTTTAGGTACCCACATGAAGTTGGGTCCTTGATGGTTAGTAGTAAAAGTGCCTTCTAACTTGAGATGAGCTTTTCTTATATAACAAGAAAAATTTTTGTGTCCGAATTTCATGCAATATGTGCATTGCCATGGTATTCTATACTTATGCATTTTTCTTTTTGTATTTATAGTATCATGCATACAACTACAAGTATGTGATTTCTTTTGTGCAGGTTTAGTGTATAAAAATGCATAATTATTTTTGGCTTTAATTCCTAGCAAACCATAAGAAGTTCTTTTGGTACTTTTAGACTTGGTGCAAGCATCTTTGATATGAACATCAGAAATTTTAATTGTAGATGCTTTTACAAATGTTGGTTTGCTTGGTGCAATGTTGGTTGAGCCATTGAATCCTAATCCATATTTTAAGGAAGGTGATCTTTGGTTATTAATTAATGTGTCTAATGCTTCCTTTCCTTTATGAAATCTGGAAATTGATTCTTTTAGTTCTTTTAGTTCATGCTTCAATGTTTCATTTTCTTTAATAACTTTTTCTAAGTCATGTGAGTTTTTATTTAACTCTCCTATCGTATTCATCAAGTGTTCATTTGAGGTTTTCAATTCTAAGGTAGAGTTCTTTAAGCATATAAAATATTTTTCTAACTTAGAGTTTTTCTCTTTATAAAGCATCATTTTAGAAAAATATTTTTCTATTTTAAAGTTCATGTGCTCAATCAAATCACTATCATCTATATCATTTGTATCATTATGTGCTACTAGATCAAAGGATTGAGTACTTACCTCATTGGAGTCATCTTCAATAGCCATGAGACATAGATTTGCAATTCCTTCTTCTTCTTCTTCTTCTTCATTTGAAGAAGAGTCATCCCATGTGGCTTTGAGAGACTTTTTCTTTTCTTTATCCCATTTCTTTTTGTTCTTTAATTTGAAGCAATCTAATTTAATGTGACCAGTTTTTCCACATTCATAGCATTTTACCTCATTTTTCTTTTCTTTATCTTTGAAGGAGAATTTTGGAGGTGTACCTTTGTTTGCTTGTAATCTTTTCTTCCTTTTCCATTCATTGATTCTTTTTGAGAACATTGCCATTTCATCTTCATCATCAGTACCTTCATTGCTTGAGCTCTCAACTTCTTTGATTGCTTTGAGTGCAATTGGTTTTCTCTTTTCTTTTTCACCTTGATCTTCTTCTTTCTCACTGTGTAGCTTAAATGTGAGTAGTTTACCAACTAGCTCGTCGGTTCTTAATGTGCTGAGATCATGAGCTTCTTCTATGGATGATACTTTTGATTCAAAGTTTTTTCTAGCTCTTAGGACTCTCAAGATTTTACTGTTTACATCACCTTGATCATATACCTTGCCATACTTCTTTAGTTCATTAACAATAGCAAGCAAGCGATTGGTCATGTCGGTGACATTTTCATTTGATTTCATCTTGAATAGCTCATACTGATGAACATGCATTTATTTCTTGGTAAATCTCACTTGAGTCGTACCTTCATGGTAGTTTTCGAGTGTTTTCCAAATGCAATGTGCACAAGTTAAATGTTGAACTCTTCCACCTTCTTCTCTTGAAATGGAATTCATCAAGATGGAAGCGGCTCTATTGTTCTTGAATTGATCTTTGACATTGCTAGCTGACCATTGTGCTTTGGGAAGTGGAACTTGAACACCTTCAGCTTCATAAGTGGGAGGTTTCCACTCACTTTCCACGAAATCCCATAGTTCAATCCCTTCACTGTCTAGAAACAAATACATTTTGTGTTTCCAGTATGAATAATCAGTTCCATCAAAGTAGGGTCTAAGAATAGTGTTAAGATTTCCATGAGAGTTTGATGAAGAAGAAGTTGCCATAGTGGATCAAATTTCACAATTAAGTTTAAGAAATCTCAGCCTCTGATACCAATTGTTGTCTCAAGATGGCTCCCAAGAGGGGGGGTGAATTGGTTTTCTCTTGAAATAATGACAATTAAAAAAATCAACAAAATAGAAATGCGCGGAATAGAGAGATGGTTGAGTAATGGAAGAAAGAAAGAACACACAAGATTTATAGTGGTTCGGATTTACTTCAATCCTACATCCACTTCCTTAACAACTTGTTAAGGTTCCACTGATCTTTGAAGTTTTTACAAGCTCACTTCCAACTTTGGTGTTTTCACAAGTTCACACCTAACTTCACAAGTGTTTTCTAAGGCTTACACTCAAGAACCTTTAAGGAGTTTTTAAGGCTCACTCTCACAACCCAAACAAGAGTTTTACAAGGCTTACTCTCACAACCCAAGTGTTTTCCAAGCTCACACTCAAACTTATACAATGGTGTTTTCAATGCTTACACCTAACATTCATTACAATTCAAATGTAAGTTTAAGTAAAAGAAAAGTTGTTGCTTGGCTATCAAATTCTATTTTTGCTTCACTTCTTTGTTTCTTTTCTTATAGAAGCACTGTATTTATAGCCAATGTGGTCTTACTAGCCGTTATTGATAGTAAGAATAAAGTCTTGGCAGTTTAGACCTTCTTTATTAAACTGTCCGATGTATTTCGCGGTCGTCCTTAGATAAGGCACGGTCGCTGAATTTAAAAAAGCTTCAACAGTCAAATTTTAGTGCTCTGCAGTAGGAATCTTGCCCATGCTCTGATTGTCGGGATGGTCGTGCCTAACAAAGGTGCGGTCGCCCTTTTTGAATGTTGAAGTGGGTTTATAACGGTCATGTCACGTGTCATTCTCTGACAGGGTAGAAGAGATGTCCGCCAAAATTTGAATGTCGTGGTCGCCCTAGGTAGCATCTCGCGGTCGAGTTGACAAGCTCGCGTCGAACTTCTGGACGCACCTGAGGTCGCGAACATTACTGTCTCTTTAAGCAATTTTCTCCTGCATTGGCAGAGCGGTCGCGAATATGAACGTGCGGTCGCTAAAGTGGTAAGCGAGGCCGTATCATTCGCTGTTCTTGTCACCGCGAACCTTACTATGATTAGAATGATTTGAGTTCCTTGAGTAGCGGTCGTTCATAACTTGGGATGGTCGCTCTTCTTTAGGTGCGGTCGTTACTGAGGTCGGGTTTCTGACCGTGAAACCTACTGTGATAAGGTTTCATCCTTTAATTGAATGGTGCGGTTGTATTCAGGTGTGGTGCGACCGCTAGAAGTGTTCTGTTCAGCTTTATTTGAAGTAACCTAAGCCTGCAACAAGATTCTCCAAACACATGTTAAATGGATCATTCAATTTGAGTTGTCAATGATCAAAATTGAGATCATTTGTCTAACATGGGGCAACACGAGTTTGCTTTTAATGAGGATGAATCATTTGTAATCTTGATGCCATCGAACCTAAATTTAGGTAAACTTAAACTTTTTTTCATAGTCTTGATTAAGCATCCCTTTCTTCAATGTTCTTGCCCTTTTGGTAACTGAGTGATCATTAGACTTACCATAAGTATCATAACAGCTCATGGTAGGTTATCAGGATTTATAACAAATGTAAAGAAAGCTAAAATCTCATGAAGGCTCAAAGGGACAAACTAGGATTTGATATTAATAGAGTGGATACTAGTTGTTGGCTCATCAAACAACACCTAGATCATTTCTCTTTTAAATAATCAAAGTTCAATTTCACCTTAAAAGTTCGTCAAAGCATGTTTTAATATCGATTACAATCTAGACATAGGCAATTATGTAGAAGCCCTCTCTAAATAAACATACATAACTCAATGCTATAGAACAATTCCCTCACGTAGTAAAGTCATTCAAATCATGATGCATGGATATACTAATTTATGAACATCAAGCTAGATTCATCATCGATTGAACACTATAATGTCAAAAGACAACAAAATTATAAATTCAATAAAAGTAATTTATTCAAAAAATTTTAATTTGAAAAACATAATTGTTCTAATAAAATACCAAAGAAAGTAAAATAAAATGAGCAACATTCAAGCCAAGGGAGGTTTGATGAGTTGGAGTCTTCTTGGATATGTTGGGGTAATCATTCACAATACAAATTGTTAGTGGTTTCTCACCCATAGCTAATTCAATCTTGCCAGGCAGAACCTCCACTTTTGTAGTTTCTTTATCTATGTCTTGAAAAGATGAAAAGATATTAAATAATTTTAATATGATCTGAAAAAGGTTCTTTATATTATCTGGTAGCTTTAAGTTGACCTGAACTCTAGGATTGTCACACCCTGTCTTCCCCAAACTAAATTGGGGGTGGGGTGTGTCAGAGGTGGTATCATAGCATCATTCCAAAACACGCGTTTGTAAAAATAATATTAGGATAAGGAATATAACATTGCAAAAAGGTCTAATAGGTGTACCAACGGAGTTAGCTAATCATCTGATAAGTTTGTTTTCCTTGATATACTGATTTAGTTGTTTGTGTGTTAACATGATTCTTTTCCTTCTAAATTGTATATGCCACCACATAAGAAATCACGTGCTCTTGCTCTTTGCACGCAACTACTATGATCTGAGGAAGCGGTGTTATCTGATGGAGCCTTTGTTTCTCCATGAATGAACTAAAGGGCACCAATACCTTCCTCAAGGCCACAAACTGATATAGCAAGAATGGAAGGGAGATTAGATGAATTACAAAATATTTGTGGAGATGTTAGTTGAGACTATAGCCTAGCAAAGACAACTACAAACTATACCTACTCTAGTAAATCTTACACCAGTTGCACCCCAGCCACCTGAGTTAGCACCAGAAGAGGAGCAAAAACTATTGGAGCATTTCTTGAAGTTAGCACCACCTGTCTTTCTTAGAGAAGGAGACCCTATAGATTTTCTAGAAGAAATTGAGTTTAAAAGTCAAATTTCAAGGTGTCCTGATAAGAAGGCTATTGAGTTTACTGAATATCAGATGAAAATGAAGCGGAGGAATGGTTCGGAAGGAGTATAGTGGATAGGTTGGGAGATCCTACACCTTTTACTTAGGGATAATTTGTAGAGCTAGCTAAGACAAAATTTCTGTCGAAAAGTGTTTATCAAGCTAAAGACTTGGAGTTTGAATGGCTAGAGCAAACTCCTGATATATCAGTTTCTGAATATGCTAGGAGATTTAACCATCTGAATAATTATGTTCCATCTCTTATTTTGGATGAAGCAACTAGAATGTACTGATTTCAACGAGGGTTGGTGATTTCATTGTATAAGATATTGGTTGCTCATGATTTCACTTCTTATTCTCACTTGGTGGATAAAACAAGATTGATAGAGAATTAGGAAATGGCAACACATAGTGCACGAGAGCAACAAAAAAAGAATAGGCTCGAAAGTTCAAGTCAAGGAACTCAGCTTATTTAAATAGAACAAGGTAGGAGAGTGACAAATAATCTATCATCAAGATTTTCTGCAGGTGTAGTTAGACATAGTATAACTACCCCTACAGTAGGATAAAGTATACCGCCCTATGTAACTTGTGGGAGACAACACCAGGGAGAATGTTGAATGTTAGCTAGGACTTATTTTTAGTGTAATACCCTTATACCCTATATATGTATAATACATATACCCAGTATATAAAAAATATGCATATACGGTACAAAAATGTCACAATCCAGTTTAATAAATTTTTTACTTTTTCAATTTAAAATCTTAAATACTTTAAAATGTGTATTTAAATAACAAATAAAATATTTATTATTAACTATATGTTCCAAAATAGTATTTTAATAGAAATCTCTAAAAAAATTTGTCAGAGTGTTGTCTGTAATTTGGACATTCCTAAATTATTAACAAAACACAACCTGCATCAGAAAACACTCCCAATAAAAGTCATTCATAAATTTCACCCATACTTCTCAATTTCTCCAAGTTTCTCAAAACATTTATACATATACATATATAAATTTTTTATCAAACCACATATGCACCCACATTATAAAATTTTCTAACTTATTCTTTTTAATTTACAATATATATACATCAAAACATAATTTAATATACATAATATTAAAATGCAATATAAAACATATACATGCTGGCAGTGTCTTTGATATTGATGCCCAAAAATTAACTCTACAATCAAGACCTCAAATCTAGACCTGGCCCGGTCTAGAAGAACTCTCCGGCTCTACCGGATCTCCTCTGTTGCCTGCGCGATGAATTACAATCGCACTAAGCTAAAAGCCTAGTGGTATAAACATTGATAATAATAAAAATTATATGCAATGCCAATGCACAATGCTCATGTATATCATGTCACCATGAGACGCCATTTCATTTTAAACATATTTTTTAATCATTTTACAATTCACATAAAAACAAACACGAGCATAGGCCTAAATAATCTAATATGCTATTCAAATTCTAGAGTTTCTATTTTGGTCCAAGTTGACACCATGTATCTAGCCCCAAACGCAAATAAGTAATTGCTCAAAAGCTAGCCCTGAAGGCATATCATAATAATTGCTCAAAAGCTAGCTCCGAAGGCAGATCATAATAATTATTCAAAAGCTAGCTGAAGGCAGATCATATCACAGTGATACCAAATGTCTAGTTCCGAAGGCAAATCAAATAGTTACTCAAAAGCTAGCCCCAAAGGCAAATAATGAGGATAACCTCATAGGCATGCCTCCAAACACAGAACTCTGAAAATTGAAGAACATACTATGTACACAATTATTTCATATTTCTATTATCAATTTATTTCTCATTTTCTCATAATTAAGCTAGGCACATTGCCTCATTTCTCATTATCAACTAGGCATATTGCCTCTTTTCTCTTTTTTTTTTCTCATTTTTTTCATTTATATCAATATCAATTAATCACATTTCAACATATCATCACATTGCATCATAGTTTACCTTAAAACTCATTACCTAAATATTTTGGATAATTTCACATAATTCACATATAAATCACATTTTATATACTTTAGCCATTACCAATGGCTTTTCACAATGTCTTTAATGCATACACAACAAACCGCATTACCCAAACACTTTGGGTCATTTTCACATTATGCACATATTTTACATTTTGATTAATTTAGCCATTAACAATGGCTTTTCACAACGCATTTAATGCATACACAACATTGCATATGTCATAGTACATTGTTCATGCATCTTTAATGCATCAAGTAACTTAACACATTTTTCAACCAAAATGTGTTAAGCCGAAATGTCATGCAAACATAACCAATTTATCCAAAGTTTGTACTTACCTCTAAAAGCAACCAAAAGCAAGCCACAAAACTATTACCAATCTTCTCTTCCAACTTGCCCTTCAACACTTGGATTGACCAAATCAATTCTCCTCAATGCCTATACTAAATGTGATCATAAATAATCATTTAGTATCACATTTAAAGGCATTTTCAATCTTAAACCATAATTAAACATCATTCAAACTAAAATCCCAAAGTTAAGGCCAACCTCACTTTAACTTTGGAAAATCATATTGAATCTTTCCATTTTGTGTTTTAAGTTTATTTATATTATTAAAAACATATAATAATATATTTAAACCAATTACATTACATAAACACACACTTATGGCCAAAACCCTAAAATGGCATAACATTCACCATTGAAGGTTTTCCATTCCAACTCAATCCAATTATTATTTCAAGCTTATATTCATCACTTTTATCACTAAAGAACATGCTTTAACCAATAAAATCAAACAATTCAACAACTTTGAAAATGCTCTTTTCCAAAACCCTAAATCACCACTTTCATTTCCAAACTCTAATAAAACTCAATAAAATTCATCATTTGACTTTAAAATACTTGTTTATGCATCAAAAAACTCATTTAGAATCAATTTTCACAATCAAAACCCATGATTTCATAAGCCCTAACATTCCATAACCATAAATTCTCTCTCTTCACCAATCTTTACTCAAACTTAACCATTTCTTCAATCCAACCTTAAAATTATTGTTAACTACCCAAAACAACTTCATACACACCAATTCCAACAATTAAATCATACTACTTCAACAACCCAAAACGCACATATTCATTCTTCCATAAAATTTCAAGAAAAGAAGTTGGAAACTTATAATTTTGGTGAAAATACCAAAAATTCACTTGAAACTTGTGCAATCCTTCAAATTTGGGAGCTTGGAAGAAGCGAATTCTTCTCTTGGACATCCATGGAAAATCGGCTACAAGAGGAAAAGGAAGAAGATGAAGAAGACTCTTGCATTTTCTTTTTCTTCCCACTCACATTTATATCCATATATATATATATTAATTAATTAATTAAAATCCCAAAATATTATCTTCCATCCAAAATTATTTATTTTTGAATTATTTAAATATTTTTAAATTTTATTTATAAAAATGTCATTGGACTTTGACTTTTGACTTTTAAAATTTGACTTTTGTTGACTTTGTATATGTTATGTATATTTTGCATATATATCACATATATATTTTACTTTTTCACTTAAAATCCTCTCATTTTTTATTTAAAATTATTTATTTAATTTATCCAATTAAATTATAATTTATTTTATTAAATTTTTAAAAAATAAAAATTCTAAAAATTAGGATATTACATTCAGTGTGGACAACTCGGACACATAGTCAGAGTCTATCCTCAACCACCACTGGTGGAGCAATCTCAGATCTCTCAGCCTATAGTTCAGATGGTTAAAGGTGCAAATGGAGGACGAGGAGGAACTTGAGAAGGTAGAACAGAGGCAAATCCACCACTTGCTAAAAAGGGAAGTGGAAGAGTATTTACCCTTACACCATATGAAGCTCAAGCATCTAATAATGTGATAACAGATATTTTACCAATACAATCTGTTAGAGTAAGGGTATTATTTGATTATGGATCTGCACACTCATTTATTTCCACATATTTTTCATTTAAGCTAAACATACCCCGAAAAGGCTAAAAGATCCCTTAAACTTGTCTACACCATTAGAAGAAGAAATGGAAATAGTTAAATAGTGCACCCGCTTGTGTTATAACCTTGAATAAAAAAACCTTAACAGCTAATTTATTAGAATTACCTATGTTAGATTTTGATGTGATACTAGGGATTGACTAGTTAGCCAAATATCATGTTACCCTAGATTATATATATATATATATATAAGTCACTCTATGTTTACCATATGGTGAAGCCTTAGAATACTAAGGGGATAGAAGTGGAATACCTTATAACATGATTTCTACCGTGGGAGTAGGGGTGTGCATTATTCGGTTTTAACTAAAAAATCAAACCGAACCGATAAATTTCAGTTATTTGGGTTATAGATAATTCGATTTTCGGCTCAATTCGGTTTTAATTTTAAAAACTATTGATTACTAATTTTTGGTTCAGTTATTTTAAAATTAGTGACCAAAATAACTAAAATAATCAATTTTTTTATTTATTAATATATTAAAAATATTTTTTAGCAATAATATATTATTTTTTATAATTTTTTTACTATTAATATTTAATATTCAATATTTTTAGTAATAAATATTATTTTTATTTGTATTCTTGCATTAATATATTTAAATTATAAATTATTATTATTTGGATAATTTAGTTATAATTAATAACCAAACAAAAATTTTTAATTCGGTTCGGTGCAGTTATGTATTATTATTTTATTAATTTCGGTTCGATTTAGTTATTATTTTAAATGTCTTAAAAATTTTGGTTAGTGTAAATTTTGGTTTGGTTCGGTTCAATTAACTGAATGCTCACCCCTGCATCAGACCAAAATTATAAGGAATGTAGAGGGTACCAAGACGATTGATGCATAAGGAATGTAGAGGGTACCTTGCTCATGTTAGGGATTTAGAGACTAGTACCCCTAGACTTGTGGATATTCCAATTATTAAGGAATTTCCTGATGTATTTCCTGAGGATCTATCTAGGTTGCCACCTAAAAGAGAGATAGAATTTATCATAGACCTTTTGCTTGGTACCCAACCTATATCTATTCAATCATATCGAATGACACATACAGAATTAAAGGAATTAAAGGCGCAATTACAAGACTTTATGGATAAGGGTTATATCTAACCCAGTAATTCACCTTGGGGGTGCTCCTGTGTTATTTATAAAGAAGAAGGATGGAACTCTCTGGATGTGTATAGATTATCGGAAGGTGACAATTCGAAACAAATATCCTCTTTCAAGAATAAATGATCTATTTGACCAGTTGCAAGGAGCAAAATATTTTTCTAAGATTGATATGTGATATGGATATCACCAACTGAGAATTAAGTTGGAAGATATTTCAAAGACTGCTTTTGACACTAGATATGATCATTACGAGTTTCTAGTGCTACCCTTTGGACTAACTAATGCTCTAACATCCTTTATGAATCTAATGAATCGTGTTTTTAAACCTTATCTGGATCAGTTTATTGTTGTATTTATCGATGGCATACTTATTTATTCTAAGAGTTAGGAAGAACATGAAGCTCATTTAAGAATTGTGTTATAGACATTAAGAGAACAACAACTGTATGCTAAGTTCTCTAAATATGAATTTTGGTTAGAGAAAGTAGCATTTCTAGGACATGTCATTAGTAGAGAAGGACTACAAGTAGATCCTAAGAAGGTTGAAGTTGTACTTAATTGGCCTAGATTAACTAATGTAACTGAAATTTGGAGTTTTCTAGGTATGGCTAGCTACTGTAGAAGATTTGTTGAGAATTTCTACCATATAGCAACACCACTCACTAAATTTACTAAAAAAATAGGTCAAATTCCAATGGACAAAAAATATGATGAAAGTTTTAAACGGTTAAAAAGACTCGATGAGTTTCTGCACCTATTTTGGCACTTCCAATTGAAGGAGGGAGGTATATTGTATACTATGATGCATCTCGAATAGGGTTAGGGTGTTTGCTCATGCAAGATGGAAGAGTAATTGCATATGCATCTCAGTAATTATGAAGACATGAAGTAAATTATCCTACACATGATCCTGAGATGGCAACAGTAGTTTTTGCATTGAAGATTTGGAGACACTATCTATATGGAGAAGGATATGAAATATATATTGATCACAAGAGCTTCAAGTATATTTTGGAGCAGAGGGATCTGAATCTTTGACAACAGAGATGGTTGGAATTGCTAAAAGATTATGATTATGAGATAATGTATCAATATTGGAAGGCTAATGTAGTAGTTGATGCCCTAAATAGGAAGTAAGTTGGAAGCTTAGCACATATTCAGGCATTTTAGAGACCTTTGATCAGAGAGTTGCATGATCTGTATAAGTCAGGAATACAATTTGAAATCTCTAAGCAAGGAACCTTTTGTGCTCATCTGTATGTGAAACTTCTTCTGATAGACCAGATACGTGAGAAGTAGGATAAAGATCTTATGAAGATGGAAGAGGGACTGGCACCGAAATTCTAAAATATTGATGGAATGTTAACACATGGTGATAGGTTATATGTACCGAATGTGCATAACCTTCGAGAGCAAATACTAAAGGAAGCTCATTATGATAAATATAGTATGTATCTTGGAGCTACCAAAATGTATCGTGATCTTAAGATACATTATTAGTGGCCAAACATGAAGAAAGATATTGCTGAAATTATGGCTAAGTGTCTAACCTGTCAGTAAGTGAAGATTGAACATTAGAGACCTTCAAAATTGTTACAAGAATTTTCGTTGCTATAATGGAAATGGGAATGGGTTATGATGGATTTTGTTGTTGGACTACCTCTCACAGCAGCCGAGTATGATTTCATCTAGGTGATAGTAGACTGACTCACTAAGTTAGCATATTTTTCCTAGTAAAAAAGACTTAGACTGCTTCTTAGTATGCACAATTATATTTGGATAAGATAGTCAGTCTACATGGAGTACCTATTTCTATTATTTCCAATAGAGGTACACAATTCACCTCTAAATTTTGGTAGAAGTTTAGGAAGCAATAGGCATTTGACTCGATTTCAGTACTGCTTTTCATCCACAGACTGACAGACAATCTGAATGCACCATCGAAACATTGAAAGATATGTTAAGGATGTGTTTTCTTAATTTTAGAGGTAGTTAGGATCGACACCTACCATTGATAGAATTTGCCTACAGTAATAGCAATCATTCAATTATACAGATGGCCCCATATGAAGTTCTGTATATAAGGAAATGTAGGTTACCATTATACTAGAGTGATATAGGAGAAAGAAATATAGAATGACCAGAACTAGTCTAGTACAATATAGAGAAGGTACCACTGATACAAGAAAGAATAAAGACAACCTTCAGAACGGAGTTATGCAGATCCTAAATGGAAGATGTCCAATTTTCTATAGGAGATCAAGTATTTTTGAAGGTCTCACCAATGAAGGGAATAATGAGGTTTGGGAAGCAAGGTAAATTATCACCTCGATACATAGGTCCTTTTATAATTCTGGGAAGATTTGAAAGAGTTTTCTATCAATTAGATGTAGAACACATTCATCATGTATTCCATATTTTCATGTTACGAAAATACATGTCTGATCTGAGTCATATGCTATAAGTGCTTGTCTTAGAATTACAATCTAACTTGTCATATAAGGAAACTCCTATAGTTATAGTTGATCATCAGCTTAGGAAGCTACAGAATAAAGATATTCCTGTGGTTAAAGTATTATGGCGTAATCAAACTATTGAAGAGTATACTTAGGAGATGAAAGCGATAATGCAATATCTGTACCTAACTATCTTCTGTAAATAAATAAAATTTAAGGACAAATTTTCTATAAGGAGGGAAGGATGTAACACCCCATAAAAAATTAAATTAATAATTTTTAAATAATATTAAACTAATAATCAAATTATGAAATTAAAAGAATAAAAGATGACAAATTAATTTTCATATGGTCAAAGATAAATCAAGAATTAAAATTCTACTTAAGTTAGTAAATAATAATGTTTGGACCAAAAATATTAGAATAATTATTAATGGAACCATAATTAAACAATTTGAATTAAATATAGAATTAATAAATAAAGATTGGCTTAAAATTTAATGATAAATGAGCCCAAAAGTTAAGCCCAAAATATGTTAAAGTATATGAATGTATGTAACATGTAATATCATTTTTATGAAATGCATGGAAGAATGGTGGGAGAATAAATGCATCCATAATTTAGGACAAGCATAAGGCCACTTGTTTGCTTATAAGATGAAACAAAATATAAATGTCAATTTTTATCTACTAGTTAGTTACCGTGTAGGATATTAATTAAAAGAAAAATGGAAAAGAAAGGCTAAGAAAATATAATAATTGCCTAAGTTATATATTACTACTATAAAATAATATTAAAAACTAATTAGAAAGATGAGAGTTTAACCATTAATATGCACGTGTAAGTGATAAGTGCATATTAAACATATATTTTTCTATAACTTTTTGCATGAAATTGAGTTGAATTAATTTATTATAAGCTTATTTATATGTTCTAATAAAGCTTAGTTTGAATTGACTTTTGTAGGACTTTTGCAATAAGAAATTTTAGACAGATTAGACGTTTAAAGTTTCAATGAAGAATTTGGTGATAATAGAGTTCGAGATTAAAAATTTTGTCATCATAAGTTTGTAGAGGACATCTTAGGATTTCCAAAGAGGTCTGGTTCATTAAAATCCAAAATCATTTGGGCCTCTGAATATTAAGATGAAATTAGGCCTGAGATGCTGAAGTAGAATTTCTATCCAAACCACTAAGAGTAATTGGGTCATATCTTGCACTTCTGTAGCTAATTGAAGTGATTGAAAATCCTAAAGTCATTTAAACTTCAAGGGATATAACTTTGATGAAGGAGATAGATTGAGTTACGGTTCCTATCTAATAGTAAATTGGCTTGCAAAATACAACTCAAAATTTGTAGAAGTAGAGTGCAATTAGGAGTCTATTTTTAGGTAGTTTGATGTTGTTAAACAATTGATATATTATTTTATGAAGGAGATGAGACTAAGAAAGTGGGTACACAGGTCTAAAATAAAATTCTTAGGGTTTTATTATTATCATGAAGAATGCAAGAAAGGAGATTGTAGAGAGCTAGATCAAGAGATTGGAGTTGATCTAGAATTTACTTAAAAGAGTTTTTCTTCACTTCCCTTAATGACTTCTATTTTATTTTTAATTTGTATTTACTATATTTAATTCAATTGATATGATGTGTTTTCTTCTTAATATGAGTAACTAAATTTGTTTTCTAGAATATTGATGAAGGACGATTGAGTATTTAATATATGTTTGTGGTCTATTTTTCTTTATTCATGTTAATTTTATTATTGAGCCTAATTCTTGTAATTACTTGGCCACCAATTGTGTGACTCTAGATTATTGAATAAGTCTGAGAGGAATATTCATTGGTTAGAATTAGGTAATAGAATCACAAGAAAATAATTGGTACTAAAGTATTCAATTTGATTTGTGTGGAATTATATGAATGATTGGCTCTTAATGAATTGATGATATGTGATTAAGGCTATTGAGAGATAGGTTAATGACTTAGAATTAATTTATTATTATGTCTTGAGAAAGAATATTAATAATTAAGTATTATTTATCCATAACATGAATAATTAAAATTGGATTATCTAAATAGTGATTAAGTTGATTTCGGTTGATAAACGATATCTTATTTCATAACTATGTTACTTAAATACGATTTTTTCTTTGCATATTTTGCATATCAAGTAATATAGTTATGAAATAAGACATCATTCTCACGAAGAGTGCTTTCTAATTATCAACAAGAATCAACTTAATCACTTTTTAGATAATCGAACAATGAGCGTAATAAGAAGAAAAATAATTCTAAATCTAAATTAATTAACAATAATTTAATTTAAGAGAAACAACAATCAAATAAACAACCTAAAACATTGAATTCATGCTATAATTGAATGATAGTATCTTGTCTCTATTAATCTAATTTTAATTATTCATGTTATGGACAAATGATTCTTAATTATCACTATTCTTTCTCAAGACATAATAACATATTAATTATAAGTCATTAACCCATTTCTCAATAGCCTTAATTACATATAATCAATTCATTAAGAGCCAATCATTCATATAATTTCACACAAGTCAAATTGAATACTCTCATACTAATTATTTTCTTATGATTCTATTACCTAATTCCAATAAATGGATATTACTCTTAGACTTATTCACTAATCTAGAATCATGTAATTGGTAGCCAAATAATTACAAGTATTAGCTAAGCTCAACAATAGAATTAAGATGAATAAAGAAAAATAAATCACAAACATATATCAAACAATCAATCACATTTCATTAATATTCTAGATAATAAATTTAGCTACTCATATTAATAAGAAAAACACATC
Organism: Garcia nutans; assembly: GCA_947685225.1. Lineage (NCBI taxonomy): Eukaryota > Viridiplantae > Streptophyta > Magnoliopsida > Malpighiales > Euphorbiaceae > Garcia > Garcia nutans. Next base: position 37,037,025 of record CANTUV010000033.1, on the reverse strand, counting down.
ATATCAATTAAATTAAACATATTAAATACAAATTAAAACTAACATATAACTAATTAAGGGAAGTGAAGAAAAACTCTTTTAATTCAATTGTAGATCAACTCCAATCTCTTGATTGATCTCTCTACATTCTCCTCTTTAGTATTTTTTTTTAATAATAATAAAACCCTAAGAATTTTGTTTTAGACCTGTCTACCTTCGTTCTCAGTCTCATGTCCTTCAAAAAATAATATATAAATTGTTTAACTTCATCAAACTACCTAAAAACAGACTCTTAATTGCACTTTACTTCTGCAGAATTTGACTTGTATTTTGCAAGCTAATTTACTATTAGATAGAAACCTTATCTAAATCTAACTCCTTCATCAAAGTTGTATCCCTTGAAGTGTAGATGTGAATTACTTCAAATGGACTTCAGAAGCTCAAGATATGGCCCAATTACTCTCAGTGGTTTAGACATAAATTCTACTTCAGCATCTCAGTCATAATTTTGACTTAATATTTGGGGGGCCTAAACGATCTTGGATTTTAATGAATTAGACCTCTTTGGAAAGCTTGAGATGTCCTCTACAAACTATGAAGATAACTTTCCAATCTCTAACTCTATTATCATCAAAATCTTCATTGAAGCTTTAAATGTCTAATCTGTCTAAAATTTCTTCTTGCAAAAGTCCTACAAAAATTAATTCAAACTAAACTCTATTAGAACACATAAATAAGCTTAGAATAAATTAATTCAACTCAATTTCATACAAAAATTGATAGAAAAATATATGTTCAATATGCACTTATCAAATTCTCCCACACTTGAACATTTGTTTGTCTTTAAGCAAATTAATCATCAATAAATTAAATACAAACAATAAATCAAACATAACTAACCAAAGAAAAATAACAATCACTTATTCCCAACCTAAAACGCTAAACTTCAAAAAATTATAACCTTAAACAACTTCACAAACTAAGTACACTTATTTATTAGGGCAATTTACAAAAACTTCCACATCAAACCATACTCATAAGCAATTTATCATAACTTCATTAATCCAAGAATATAACAAGCATCACTAAGTAGCCAACTCTACACCACAATTGAGGATCAATGAGAACTATGTATTTAATAATATTATTATTATGTATTTCTCTCTTTTATTTTATTTTTATTTTTATTATTTTTTCAAATGGATACATTTTATGCTCCATCCCTTTTTTTCTATGGTGGATGCATTTTATGCTCCATCCACCTTTAATATCTAAAGCGAGTGCGTTTTACGCTCCATCTTATAAAATTTTTATTTTTATTAATTAATTATGCATAATTCTCATATCATATCTCCACATAATTAAACAATTATCTACCTTAGTAATACATACTAACTCAAGAATCCATGACATTACAATAAACTTCAAAGATTATGATAAAAACAATTATAACATTTTTTTTTAATAAGATAAGTGTTCTTAAATTGTAAATTTTTGTAAGATTATAACCTCATTCATTCCATGCATTAAATTAAGAATATGCAAAAATTATTTTAACTCAATAACAAGAAAAGAACAAACAAATATCAAAATAACTAAATAGATTGCAAAATAGAAGTAAAACAAATTCTAATATTTATTAAAAACTGAAATTTAAATCTAGTACAAATAAAAAAATGAAACTAAATTTTTTCAATTTTTTTATAATTTCAAATTTTTGAATTTTTTTTCAAATGAGATAAAAAAAAATTCACACAACTAAATTAAAATAAAAATTAAACAAAATAAAAAAAATAAATTAAATTAACTACTCTCCTTCCACACTTAATCTTTCCAGTGTCCCTAATAAAAATAATATACCACAAATAAGATCGCACATAAATAACAAAAAAAATAAATATGATAAGAAAAATATAGGGGATGAAAGGAGGTGATGGAGTCGGAGAAGGGACAAACAAACCCAAAAGCTTTATATACTTCACTAACTTGTAATTATGATAAGTCTAGCTCCTCTCCATATTGATAATTATCTAATTCATAGATCCTAGTTGGTCTTCCATTATCTTCTGCTACTCCTCTATAATATTCAACTGCGAGCTCAAAAGTTTATTCGTTTCATTCATCATATCGAGCCGCCTTAGAACTTGTTGCCATACTTGTTCTTCATTGTCATTATCATCACCCTCTTCTTCATCACTTCCCTCTTCATCACTTGTTGATTAGACACTCGGTGAAGCACTATTAGAACCTCATTAAACTAGGTTCTTATAGCACCTTCTTGTTGTGGGATCCTTCAATCTACTGCTTGCATTCAAAATTTCAACATGATATAATGTGTCATAAGAATAGGACTTTCCACTAAGACACTTCATTGTAGTTTTGTTAGGATAAAAAATATCATAATATAATGCTAATCCATTAACAATATGACTAAATGTAATGGTGCTCTTAGGATGTTCAACCATAAACATCATACTTTGAAAAATATGATATGTTGTAGAAACTTTCTTATTCTTATGCGTACAATGCAACATAAATAATTCTTGAGTGGATACTTTATTACTCTCTTTTTTTTCAAACACAAGATAACACATAAGTTTATGTAACAACAACAAATTATGATCATGAATTTAATCCGTTAGGTGCATTCGTAATGTTAAATGAATTAAAACCAGTTAAAGTGTTCCATAATTTATCAATGTTAAATTATTTAGAATGACTATAAGCACCTCCTTTAGGCAAGCCTAAAGCCTTGAACATAACATCATAATTAATCACATAATCCACACCTAGCACTCTACACTCTAAATTCTTATCTTGGGATTTTGATATTTTAAGAGTTTTGAAGAATTCAAGAGTGAGTTCTCTATAAGTGTCATATTTCTTCTCTACCTTTCTCATCCTAATCTAGCATATAATTGTTTCATCATAGCGTCAAAAGCTGAGTGTTCAAATATGCCATGGCTATAATACCTACAAGGAGAAATAGTTCTTGAACATAAGGATAGAAATCTCTTACATTTTTCTTCCTTATAAATGGGAAAAAGGAGCATTAAATTATGAAGATAAATCTACCTCGTTTCATGAAGAGCTTGAAACTTTTTCCTTGCCTTTCCTTGTTGATATTTTTCTTGCAATGCTTTTTAATTTTGATGCCATGCTTTGATTATTTGAGTGATGAGTATAAAGTATTTGATAGAAATTTATGTGATTATAGAAGAATTTGAGAGAATTATAGGGGTTTTAGTGTTAGGGATTTGGAAAGAAAAGTTGGGAATGAGAGAGAAGAAGGAAAAAGAAATAAGTGAGGAGAGAGGAAAGAGGAAAGAGAAATACGTGTGGTTTCATTATTATATATATATTTTTTGTATTTGGCCTATGGCGATCTCACTGCTTGTATGATCGCGACAGTGGCTCGTGCAGGTGTCTGCCCATTGCAATCCCACTAGGAGCTCGGCCCTTCATATGGCGTGCTTGCGCTGGACTCTAGTCTTCCTTCTGTCATGATCGCACGGATTGGCGCGATCACAACACACTTTTTTTTGTTGAGAAAAACTCTTTTCGAACTCACTATTCTTGCCCTTTCTTCTCCCATTTTTGCTATTTGCTTAACAACAAAAATAAAACATTAAAGAACATAATAAAATTAAAATGTTAAAAAGCTGTTAAACTATAATATAATTAAGAATAAAATAAAATTTAAAGAAAATCACTTGGGTTTCCTCCCAATAAGCGCTTAGTTATAGTCATTAGCTTGACTATTTCGACTATTTGAATTAGGAAAGTAAAGCAATGGATTTGAATGACTCAAACCCATTTTTATTCCATGATTTAAGGCGATGCCCATTAACTTTAAATTTGTTGTCATGACTTTGAAGCTCCATTGCATCATAAGAAAAAATCTTAGAAATTGTAAAAGGGCCTAGCCACCTAGATTTTAACTTATCAGAAAATAATTTGAGTCTTGAAATAAATAATAACACTTTTTGGCCCTCGTGAAATCTTGCCTTTTTATATTCTTATCATGCCACATTTTTAGTTCTTTCTTTATAAATTGTTTCAAGATTTGGGGGGCTTTCAATGGAAGGTAAAGTTAGTTTAGAATTTTTTTCTAAAATTTCAAAGGTTGTCTCTCTAATGCAATTACTTTCTACACATGCAATGCAATCATCCACTTCTTTCAATTCATTTAAAGGTTCAAGCTCATGTTCAACAATTTTATCAACACAATGGTCAATCACATCAAGTTTATAACAAGATTCATATTCCATACAATATTTCATAGAATTTAAGATATCAAAAGTTACCTCTTCTCAACCTACAAGTAAGGTCAATTTACCTCCTTCTACATCAATAAATACTTTTCTTATAGCAAGGAATGGTCTTCCAAATATTAGAGGTGCTTCTTCATCTTCTTCCATATCAAGCATAATAAAATCTACTGGAAATATGAATTTACCTACTTTTACCAAAACATCTTCAATGACACATTGTGGATAGGTAACAAATTTGTCAACTAATTGTAATGAAATTGTTGTGGATTTCATTCCTTTCATATCAAGCTTCTTGTAAATAGACAAAGGCATTAAATTAATGTTAGCACAAAGAGCCTTACCAAACTCGAGGTCTCCAATCTTACATGGTATAGTAAATTTTTGAGGATCTTTCATTTTCCAAGGTAGCTTGGTTTGGATAATTACACTACATTCTTTAGTCAGCATCACCGTTCCATAATCCTCCATCTTTCTCTTGTTAAAAATAATTTCCTTCAAGTACTTGACATATTTGGGCATTTGAGCTATAGCATCTGTAAAAAGAATGTTAATATGAAGTTTCTTAAACTTATCAAGAAATTTAAGAAAATTTTTCTCATCATTAGCTTTATAAAGACGTTGTGAAAAAGGAATCTTAGGCTTATATGGCTTCAATTCTTTTATCTCCTTCATATTTTGGGGCTGCTTCTCTTCAATCTCTTCTTTAATGGACTCCTTCTTAATTGGCCTCTTGGGCAATGGTTCCTCTACTTGCTTTCTACACCTCAAGGTGATTGCCTTTGCTCGTTCCTTAGGATTAACAATAGTATTGCTAGGCAATGTTCCTCGGGCTCTATTATTCACCTTGTCTGCCAATTGACCAATTTGAGTCTCCAAATTCTTGATAGAAGCATGTTGATTTTAAAGACAGGAATTAGTTTTAGCCATATAAGAAATAAACATCTCCTCCAAGGATGGTTTCTTCTCTTGATGTTGAAATCCTGGTGGTGGTCTCATAGCATTCTGATTGTTTTATGGGAAATTTGGATGACTCCTCCAACTTGGATTGCAAGTGTTAAAATAAGGATTGTTTTGTTGTCTCCCTTGGTTAGCAACATAATTCACTTGTTCTAACCCTTGGCTTAAATTAGCATTATTTATTCCACACTCATTTGTAGCATGTTTTCCAGTACAAATCTCACAAACAGCTTGGTTTTGAAGTGAATTAACAATCATTTGATCCATTCTCTTAACCAAAGTATCAATTTTAGCATTAGTGGTTGTCAAAGCATCAATTTCATGCACACCAACAGGTCTTCTATGGCTGCTTCTATATGTATTCCATTGATAGTTGTTGGTTGCAATCTCCTCTATCAAATCATAAGCTTCTTTAGGATTCTTTGCATTAAAACACCCTCCAGCTGCTGCATCAAGCATTAATCTTGTAGAACCATTCAAACCAATGTATAAAGTTTGAATAATTAACCATTCAGGTACACCATGATGCGGATACTTCCTAAGTAATTCCTTGTACTCTCCTAAGCTTCATAAAGATTCTCCATATCATGTTGAGAAAAGATTATAATATCATTCCTCAACTTGGCTGTTTTAGAAGATAGAAAGAATTTTGCCAAGAATTTCTTTACCAAGTCATCCCATGTTGTGATAGTTCCCCTTGGTATTGATTGAAACCAGCTTTTATGTTTCAAAGAAAATGGAAACAATCTCAATCAGATTGCATCCCTTGACACCCCACACATCTCTAAGAAACTAGTGATATGAGCGTAAGGATCATCACTTAGAAATCGACCAAATTGAAGTGTATTCTGAATCAATTGTATGAAAACTGGCTTAATTTCAAAGTTATTAGCTTCAACATTTGGTCTAGCAATCCCTAAAGTTGCTCCATCAAGAGTGGGCATAACATAATCTCGCAACGATTTATTTTCTTCAACCATGTTATCTTCCTTAATCACAACTTCAAATTTTAGATGAAAATTTTCATGTTCTTCTTCAAAATGTAATCGCCTTTTTCCTCTCTCTATTGTAATTCTTTCCTTTTGTTGCTTGTTTAGATTTCTACAAGTTCTTTCAATCTTTGGATTAAATGGCAATACCTCTTTATTTTTTGATCTTCGCATAAACTTGTACAAATCTCAACAGTACCTATATAAAAATAAAAAAAAATGCTTAAATTAGTATTCAAGTTAATTGATATTGATATTATTAAATTTACTCCCCAGTAACTGCGCCAAAAACTTGATATGAAAAATCTATAAGTGCACAGAATCGTATTCAAGTCATATAGTTATGAAATAAGATATCATTCCCACAGAAAGTGTTTACTAATTACCAACCAGAATCAACTTAATCACTATTTAGGCAATTGAATAACGAGCATAATTAAGAAGAAAAATAATTCTAAATCTAAATTAATTAATAGCAATTTAATTTAAGAGTAATAACAATCAAACAAACAATCTAGAACATTGAATCTATGCGATAATCGAATCATAAATCTTTGTGTCTATTAATCAAATTTTAATTATTCATCTTATGGATAAATGATTCTTAATTATTACTATTCTTTCTCAAGGCATAAAAATATATTTATTATAAATTATTAACATATTTCTCAATAGCCTTAATGACATATAATCAATTCATTAAGAGCCAATCATACATATACTTCTACATAAGTCAAATTGAATACTCTCATACTAATTATTTTCTTATGATTCTATTACCTAATTCCAATTAATGAATATTCCTCTCAGACTTATTCACTAATCCAAAAATCATGTAATTGGTGGTCAAGCAATTATAAAGCATTAGGCTCAATAATATAATTAACATGAATAAAGAAAAATAGATCACAAATATATATCAAACAATCAATCACACTTCATCAATCTTCTAGATAACGAATTTAGCTACTCATATTAATAAGAAAACATATCATATCAATTAAATTAAACATAGTAAATACAAATTAAAAATGAAATAGAAGTAATTAAGTGAAGTGAAGAAAAACTCTTTTAATTTAGTTATAGATCAACTCCAATCTCTTGGTTGATATCTCTACATAAACTTGAGCTAGATTATAATAATTTTTTCTTATTCTTAATTTAATGCATGGAAAGGATGAGGTTATGATCTTGTAAGAACACTTATCTTATTAAAAAAAAGTTATAATTGTTTTTATCATAATAATAAAGTAATAAATTATTTTATTTTATGTTTTTATCATTTATCCATAACTTGAGCTAGTTTTTCTTAACTTCCCTTAATTACTTCTATTTCAGTTTTAATCTATATTTACTATGTTTAATTCAATTGATATGATGTGTTTTCTTCTTAATATGAGTAGATAAATTTGTTATATAGAATATTGAGAAAGTGCGATTGAGTGTTTACGTTTGTGATCTATTTTTCTTTATTCATATTGATTCTATTATTGAGCCTAATACTTATAATTGCTTGGCTACCAATTGCATGATTTTAGATTAGTGAATAAGTCTGAGAGAAATATTCATTGGTTGAAATTAGGTAATAGAATCATAGAAAAATAATTGGTATGAGAGTATTCAATTTGACTTGTATGGAATTATATGAATAATTGGCTCTTAATAAATTAATTATATATAATTAAGGCTATTGAGAAATAAGTTAATGATTTATAATTAATATTTTATTATATCTTGAGAAAGAACAGCAATAATTAAGAATCATTTATCCATAACATGAATAATTAAAATTGAATTAATAGACACAAGAAATTATTATTCGAGTATTACATGAATTCAATATTCTAGGTTGTTTGTTTGATTATTATTTTTCTTAAATTAAATTGCTGTTAATTAATTTGGATTTAGAATTATTTTTTTCTTAATTACATTCATTATTTAGTTTATTAAATACTAATTAAGTTGATTCTTATTCGTAATTAGTAAACACTCTCTGTGGGAAAGATATCTTATTTCATAACTATATTACTTGATTATGATTATGTGCACTTGTAGATTTTACATATCAGTAAGGTAGTGCCCAAATGCATGTATTATTAATTAACAAGTGTTAGACTTAATTTAGTAATTGACAGGTGAACAATCTCTTCTTTCATCCAAAAAAAGTTATAAAAGCATTGAATATTTAGTTCAGAAAAAAAATTTGAAAAAAAATGGAAGGTTACGGTTTGAAAACCAATACCTATTTTACTAAATCATAGAAATTATACTACTTGATTCAAGCCTTGATTGTTGTTGATTAAAAAGAAATTATAACTTGGAAGCAAAGGAAGCAAAGTAAGTAATATTACGGTTGTGATTAAATTGCATTATTACTACTATATATAAAATATATATATATATATAATTTGGGGAATATATGTGTATATGCTATGGTATATATACAAATAAATAAATTGATATAGTTAATTTAATTTTTATGTTGTTTAAATAAAAATAAAAATATATATATGTGATTATATTTTATAGAATGTGATTTATAATTTGAATATATATATACATGTATATTACGGTGTATATATATATATCAGTATAACTTATTAATTATACTTAGTTAAAATAAATTTTGAAATTAAGAAAGAAATAATTAAATGAGATTTAATTTGAAAGTAACTTGGAATTATAATAAAAAATTATTTTTGAAAAGAATAAATGATAAACTAAATGGAAGTTTGCAATGTTGAATGGGTACTTCCATGCAAATACATGAATAAAATAAGAAATTGGGAAAATACAAATGTTAAAGATATATTAAATAAGAGAAATTAATTAATTAATTAAAATATATATATAGACAAATACTAAATATAAAATAATACATGCATATGGATTGGGTTTATAACACTCTTATACCCTATGTATATACAATACATAAATTTCGTATATGTAAAGTATGCATACAAGATATAAGAGTGTCATCATAATTGTCTGTGGAAACCTTATATACTCAATTATTAAAATAATTACATTTTTAATAGACTAACTTATTAAATAAATACATTTATATTTAGTGTTTCAAAAAATCTTTATAAGAAAATCTCTGAGAAAAATTCGCTAGAGTTTTATCTGTAATTTCAATAAATCCAAAACCAACATCACAAAACCTGACCATTGAAAAGCACTTCCAGATTCTTTATCATCACAATACTCAATAATTTCTCCAAACATTTATTCCTTTATTTCTAAGTAATTTACAAATATATGAAAATGTAAATTGTTTACATTTACAAAACTATAACTGCATAATCATGTTCATAAACCCTTTTTATATACAAATACACATAATATAGTTGACAATACTTGTATGTATATATGTATATCTCTTTATATATATATATATATATACACATGATATGCAATCCAACACTAAGGTCAGGTCTCATGGCACAACTTAAACTTCAAATTTCACTCACAGTTTAAATCATTTCGGTCTACACTTTTAACACCTGCGCGATACAAACTACCGCACTAAACTCGAAAGCTTAGTAGTACGTACTTTGATATAAAAGAAAAATTAAAAGAGCAACGCAAAATCCCATTACTTTTCAATTCATAATATGATAATCAAATACATGATAAAACTTATATATTTTATTTATTAGAAACCATCATATGTCACGTTCACATGCATTGGACCCAAATGACCCTATATAATTTTCAAATCTCAGAGTTAATATTTTGGTCTATTGACACCTAGTGTCTAGCCCGAAGGCAACACAAGTGATGCCCAACGTCTAACTTGAAGGCAAATTATAAAATGGTGACGCTCAGTGTCTAGTCCGAAGGCAAATCATATAACAGTAACGCCCATCATCTAAACCAAAGGCAAATCATAGGCATACCACCAAGCACAAAACTTTGGAATAGAATACTATATAAGGCAACAAACATATCAAACAGATTTCCATGGTCCATTTCTTTCACATTGTCTCATTTATTCATTTCTTTCCATAACCATGCATAATTGTCTTAGTTTAATATAATTCATCACATTTTCATTAATGTGCGTCACCTTTTCAATGTGCCTATATTTCCCAAATACGTTGGGAGCTATTTTCATATTTTTCTCATTTATAGCATATTACTCATTTTAGCCATTTGTAATGGTTTAACATAATGCACATCATACATTTACACCATTTCACAGCCATGTCAATGCACTTTACAACTCAAATGACAAAGTAGCTTGGCACATTCACTATCAAAATATGTTAAGCCAAATTAAGTGCAAATGTATTTTAATTCATCAAAGTATGTACATACCTCAATTATGCCAATACACCTCCCAAGTCTTTCTTCACCAATTGCCCTTCCTCTCTTTAATTTTGTAACTTCCATTTACTCAACTCTAAACCACATTATAAGTTTCAATTTAGCATTAACAATCCATTTAAATTTACTTTAATCATTCAAATACCATTTACATCAATTTCACCAAGAATTCAACCAAAATACTATTTTCATCATTACTACCTTATTCAAACTTCATTCTATCAAGTTTATTTTCAACATTAACTATAAAAACATCACTTACACATTGATATAACATTAAAACAATTCACTTTCATAATTATGGAAATCTCTTTTAAAAACCCAAATTTCACATAATGTAACTATTAACATTAACTTCACCAAAATCTACTCATATCACATTTTCAACCTTAAAATCATAACATCTACATTAAAAAAACACTAATTCATCTCATTAAAATAATTATCAAGATCCATATCAAAAACCTTAATTTTTGAGCCTTATTTTCCATAACCCTAAATTCATCTAAACTCATCCATATCAAAATTCTAACCATAGAATAATCATGTATACATTAAAATAACATTAAATCACTTCATTGCAACAATTAAATCCACCCACATCAAAACCCTAGTTTAGGCATAATCCATCCATAATACTACTTCCATCATTTATACTCATTTTAACCAACTATCCAACAATTCATCACATACTCATCATTTTAACATCATTTCTATCCATTTTAACAATTTAAAAATTACTTTCTCTCTCTAGCAATTCCTAACATAACAACAAAACTAAGAATTTAAAACCTTAAAGTAAGTATGCTTACTTGATACTTTAATCTTTCTTCAAAACCAACTTGAAATCTTAAGAATTTTGGTGAAACTTGATGTATGTAGAAACAACTCTCTCTCTCTCTCTCTCTCTCTCTCTCCCTATCCACTACGGCCATCCTTGGAAAATGAAGAAGAATAAGATTTTCCTTTTGTTTCTTCTTAATTCCCATCCATAAAAATTAATATTAATTAATTAATTAATTAATTAATATTTATTTAATTTCCTTTAATTACCATTCATATATTATTTGTCATACTTTTTGACTTTTATCTTCTTTATTATTTGTTTATTTATTTTAACTGCTATCTTTCCAATACCACTTTATATCACATTTATATGTATATGTCACATATATTTTACTTATATATTACATATACTTTTATGTATATGTTTATGTAATGTATATACTATATATATGTAATATATATTTAATATATACATTTACCCATATATTTATATATCATGTGTACCATATGTACACATCAAATATACCCTATATATATATATCAAGTATATAATATATATACATATAACCAACATACTTATATGTATATAATATCATATACTATGTATATATTAGGTATACATTAGAAATATACAACATCTTTACCTCCGAATATTTATCTAATTTCTCCAAGATTACGGATATTACAGGATTTGTATTATGGTATAATTATAGCAAACACTACATGTAATGTAGGAAGAAAAGAAATAGGAGAACCCTCTAGATATAAAGGCAAAGCACCACAAGAGGCTACGGTGAGCGATAATCTACTATCATTTATAACCTGTTTTATTCTAAACTATACAGCACTACTTAATTCTGGTTAAGTAGTATCTTATTTTAATTGACATTCTAGTTTCTGTTATCCTGATTTGTATTCTATTCTTGAAGAGCCTTTTTTTTATCATTAATTAATTTATTCAAACATTTGCTTCAAATTACCTATTTATTGCTTAACCATTCATTTTAATTTTTTTGGCAAGGTTTTTATTGAGCTATTTTTTTAATATATGATCGTGTAATACCCCGATTTTGGTGTACATTGGAATAGTAGTTGTGAGAAGATATGTTGGTAAAATATGTAAAGAAAATATTATAAGAGATAGATGTATATGAAGGATAATATGTATTATGGTATTTGAAAATTTTGGGAACTATAAATACAATATATAAGAGATATACATATAGCAACATATACATCACATATACATGATGTATATATTGGTGTAGGAAAAGTAATTTATAATAATAATAATAATAATAATAATAATAATAATAATAATAATAATAATAATAATAATAATTACAAGAGAAAAAGAAGAAAAGGAAGTCAAAGGGAATGACAAGTGTGTGGTGGAGAATTTTTAAGGGATTTAATTATATTAATATATATATATATATATATCTAAGATAAGAGTGAAAAAGGAAGAAAAGATCTTCTTTCTTTCTTCTTCTTCTTCTTCTTGAACGAGAGAGAGAGAGAGAGATGTGATTTTGTTGGCATACACATCAAATTCTTAAGGGATTTAAGTGAATTGAAGGTGGATATTGAAGATTTGACAAAAAATTCAAGTAAGTGTTCATTTCTTTATATTGATTTCTATTGATTGAGTTTATATTTGATATGGTTAGTGTGTGAAGATGATGATAATGAAAGATTGAAGTATATATATATGTTGAATTGGTATTTAGATGATGATAATATGGCTATTTGTGAGGATGATGATGGATTGTTGAAATTGTTTAGTAAGGGTTTAATATAAATAAGTTGGGGAATTGAATAATTGATATATGGATGATGTATATAATGATTATTATTATGATATGTTGAAGTTATATAAGTGTTAAATTAATAGGTGATTTATGTGTATATAAACCAAGATGTTGATTAAGGGTGTTGTAGTATGGATTTTGGAGTGTTTGTGTTTTCATGGATAAGAGTTCGGAATGTATAATTCTTGCCTGACACGGCCATGTTGTTGGGCGTGTCAACAGTACTAAGTTTGACGTTTGTGACACGACCATTAACATAGCCATCTTACTGAGCGTGTCATAGCTACTGTGAGATAAAGTAATTGACACGGCCATGAACACGTCCGTGTTGTTGGGCGTGTCAATATTTCTGTAAGGTAGAATGAGTGACACGTCCAGTGACACTCCCGTGTTACTGAGCGTGTCAAAGTTTCTGTATTGCTGGTTTAGGGAACGATCAGGGACACACCCGTGTTGGTGAGCGTGTCATGTGTAGAGTTTTCCCTAGTTAGTAATTATTCTTATTTTCTTATGTGTATTACTAAGTGAGTGTGTATAATCACCTTTGGATTAGGTTTTGAAGATTTGAGTTGCCCTAATCCAAGTGTTGAAGGATTCATGGAAGAGGAATTTGGAATTGGTGTGAGTTGCTCTTAGAGGTAAGTACAAACCCTATATGATTGTATGTATTTGCATGACTATGGGACTTAACACATTTGATTGGAAAATGTGTTAAGTTAATTATTGTATTGTTGATGTGTGAGAAATGTGCTATGATGTGTATTATGTGTACTATGTGGAATGCATGTTGAAGATTCTAAAAATATGAATAATGTAATTTGCTATGTATATCTCAATGATAAAATATGAAACTAATGTTAATGGATATAAAGGTGAAATATGAAATATGAAAGACATAATAAGCATACAAAATGTATGTACAATGCAAATGGTTATGTATACCCTAATGATGAGATGTGAATGAGATGTGAAGCCATTGTTGTTGTGGCTATAATGATGCAAATGAAATAATTGGGCATGGTTGCCTAGTTTGATTATGAGAAATGAGTTGTGAAAGAGATTGATAATGAGATAAATGAATTAATTGTGTGCCTAGTATGTTATTCAATTTTCAGAATTCTGGGTTTGGCGGCATGCCTATGAATCGCTGGGCAGGTGAAAAGACCAGGTCGTAAGCCTTACAAACTGTAACATTCTAGCCGGGTTGAGGACCAAGAGACTAGGGCCCAAGGGTCTAGCAGGGTTGAGGTCCAAGAGACTGGGTCTGTTATACTATCCATGGATAGATATATATCGCCTACGGGCTTGATGAATGTGATTATGGACCAAAGCAGTGACTCTGAACTTTGAATAGCATATTAGATTCTTTTTGGGCCCATGCATGTCTTTGCTTTAATGTGATGATTACAATACATAAGCAATTTACTGAAAATGAATGTGGCTTGATAAACTGTTGAATAATGAGATTATGAAAATACAATATGATGTGTAATATGTATAAGGATATAGAAATTGTGAGTATTATTTCATGAATGTTTTGATAAGTCATTGTATTGTGGGTTGTTGTAATGATATATGTGTTTATGTATATAAATTATGAGATTAGTGGGAAAATGTAAAGAATGCTTTGAAAAGGGGAAAACATGATAAGAAAATTATTATACATGATGTTAATGTAGGAAGTATGATTTTTCTGTAATGAATGTTATATTATTTATTTGTACCACTAAGCTTTCGAGTTTAGCGCGGTTGTGTAAATTTCACAAATGAGTAGGTTCTAGAAGTCAAATCGTTATGCCACGAGAAGGGTAAGAGTATTTCGAGACCAACTAGAAAGTGGTGCATACATGTATAATTTAATTATGTTGTATTTTTAATAAAATGTACTATTGTTTGGAACTAAAGCAAAAATTTTTAATCTGAAATGAAAAGTGACATTCTTATACTTTATATACGTACTGCATGTATACAAGGAATATGTATAGTACTTATATAGAGTATGAGGGTGTTACAATTATTTTGGTATCAGAGCTTAGGTTTGAAATTCTCGGCCTAAGTAGATTTAAAAAGAAAAGAGGAAAATTTTTTAAAAGTGAAATTTGTGATACATGTATATGCATTAACACCTAGGCTGGTCTCGGATGTGGCATTATGTGATTTGTAGTATATCTGAATTATATGAGATGGATGATAGTGTGTGAATGAGGTTTTGCATGAAAAAAAATGATATGGGGAAATTTGTATAAATTTAGTTGATAAACTAAAGAATGGGAGTTTACTTAAGTAAAGCAAATTTTGAAAGTTTTGGTTAATAAAGTGTGCTTGTGAAATAGATTATAAAGAAATGAATAGGAGAATAATGTTGGAAATGAGTTAAAAAAAATTATTAAGATTTAATTAAGTACTCTTTTCTCTAAAATTTGGATCTCTTTACTATTTGGATTGCTAGAAAGAGAAAATATTGTTCGATTGTTAAAAAGGATAGATATAATATTAAATTGAAGAAAGTATGGTGGACTATTATGTGAGTTGATCGGTACAGACAAAGTGTGACAATTAAGGTTTGGGTATGCAAAGTTAAGGTTTTTAAAACAAGGGATGATGTTGGTTAACGTAAGGAGATATAATGGTGTTGTTTGTATTGTTGTTTTAATGCAAACATTGTGATTTTAATGTTAGAAATGTGATATGCTTAAGTGTTATTAAAGCTCATGTTAATGGTGGTAATATGTGAAATTTAGATTTTTGAAATGAGCTTTAATAATTGTGAGAATGATATGTCTTGATGTTACATGATGGTATATATATAAAATGTTTTTAAAGTTAATATTAAGAAAACGAGATTAGTAAATTGAAGTTTAGGTAAAGTAGCAACTTAAGAGTTTAGAGTTTTAATAGAATTTTGATGAGGATTATTTAGATATTGATAGTTTAATGTATATTAAACATATGAGCTATGTGGAATGAATATTATTGCATAAGAAAGTACTATGAATTGGGTAATGTGATTGATAATATGAAAATTTATTTTGAAATAAAGGGAAAATGACTAAACAAGTGAAAATGAGTTACCTTAAGTAATTGGGCTGGAAATGATGAAAATGGATATGAAGGGTATACTAAATGCATTTAAAAACAAATGTGATAGAAATGTCACATTAGAAATGTGACTAAGATTTATGTGAAATGTTATTATGGTTAGAGTGTATATATCTGTTGAATTGATGAATAACTTAAGTCATGTTAAAAGAATGATAATGATAATGTTCAATGAAAAGTAATAAACGTTAAATTTGTGTAGATTATATACAAAAGAGGAATTAAATATAATTGCATGATTATGTGTATACATGTATAGAATACATGAGATGAGTTTTTTCGATATGAATGTAATTGTAATATGTAAGAAATGTGGAAAGTAAGTCACATTATGAATGTGACCTATGAATGTGTATGTGGTATAACTATTTGTCTAGTGGTATTTAGAATAATATTGCATATATTAGCGGACCTAAGAGAGATCAGGTCTTAACTTGTGCAGAACTAGGCTATATGATGAAATTGAGAGTGAGAATGGACTCGAATAATACTGGACCATGAATTTTTTATTGTAATCACTGAACTTGATGATCATATAATGTTTTGAGCCCCAAAGTATCTACATGTGGAAAGGTTCTATGAATATGTATATAATAAGAGATTGTAAGGAAAAAGGGGAAGTATAATGTATGAAAAAAAAATTTATATAAGAAATAGATTAGAAATGGAGTAATAAATGGAAGTAGTGTAAAATTTGCATATGATTGAATGTTGTGCATAAGAAATATTAAAGATAATATTGTTGAACATGAGCTAGGCTAATGATGATCAAATGATCAAGAACAAATTGTTTTTGGCACGAAGTTGTAGTGTGTTAACTCTTGGTATAACAAAAGTTTAGAGAATAAATATGTAATAACTGCAATACAAACTTAGCATTGTAATTGGAAATGTTTGAAAAAGAATAATAGAAGGGCAGTATTGATTAATAAGCCTTAGGCGTGACCATTAAAATACTGTGACCATATGTCAGGCTTAGTATTTTGGCTGGTTAGTTTTGTTATTCACAGATTTGAGCCTGAGATGACATGACCGTAGTATAGTTTTGGTGAGATTGATAATTATGTTTCTAAAAACATGGTCAAGAGTTATGATTGGTAAAGTTGTACCTTATCATTTTATGTTAGAAATTTGTTTATAATTATAGAAAGTATGGAAGAAAAGAGAACTGTGAAAATGTTTTGAGTTATGGATAATGTGATAGAAAGGTAATTATTGTAAAAATAGTAATGGTATGAAATGTGAGGAGATGTTAAATGGGAGAAATTACAAAATGTGATTAAAAATTATACTGAATATGTTTATGTTATAAAATGAATAAGTGGATGGACTTAAGGTTTAAGTAAGTGAACTATGAGTAATAAATATGGTATGAGATAATCATGAGAATTTTGTGAAAATTGTACTAAGATAATAGAAAATAAACTGTGTATATTCAAAGCTGAAAAATGGATCCGAAGAGATTAGAATTTGAATATAAGTTTGACCTAATGGAATTAGGTCATATATATTGTGAAATCTAATGATAAGTTTAAATAAGTTAATTGTTGTTTTGAATCGAACAAGATTGAAACGTGGGTATATTGTGACAGATAGATCAATTAATTCAGATTTTGCTAAGATTGTGAATTATTGTTGAGATTTAATATGTATAGTTATATTAAGAGTATAAGATATAAGTGATAATGTATATGATGTAATATTCTGATATATGAATGGACATGAATGAATTGAGCTATATCAGTTGTAAATGATGATAAAAGGGAAAAGGTTGATTACCTGTAAAGTAAGTTTAAAGGCATTGTATTAATATTTATGTTAAGTGAGAAGCATGTTGAAGAAGGAATTAAATGTATGAAAAATAAGAATATTGTTATAAATTAAGCTTCGATAAATGTCTATTTTGAAAGTGATTGTAGTGACGGGATAATCAATATTAAGATATAAATCAATGATTTTTTAGGTTAAAGTTAAGAGAGTATTTATAAAGAGATGAAGTAATAAAATATCTTGAATGTAATAAATGGACGAAGTATATGTATATTATAAGATGATCTGATTCTTGTATAAAGATAAATTAATTGGGAATGTAATGAGTTATTTTGAATGCTTGGTTAAGAAAGTAATAAGATATATAAATATATATAATGATGAGTTATGAAATTTAGAGAAGATGATTGACTCTAAGGGGGAGAGTAGAGGTTATGCGATTTGATGACATAATAACTTAATAATATAATTAACTTCATATGAAAGTTAAGATGGTATATTGTTAAGAATGGATTATTACTGTACTGGATAATTTCGAGGACGAAATTATTTAAGGGGTAGAGAATTGTAATACCCCGATTTTGGTGTACATTGGAATAGTAGTTGTGAGAAGATATGTTGGTAAAATATGTAAAGAAAATATTATAAGAGATAGATGTATATGAAGGATGATATGTATATATGGTATTTAAAAAATATGGAAAATATAAATACAATATATAAGAGATATACATATAGCAACATATACATCACATATACATGATGTATATATTGGTGTAGGAAAAGTAATTTATAATAATAATAATAATAACAATAATATTAATAATAATATTAATAATAATAATTACAAGAGAAAAAGAAGAAAAGGAAGTCAAAGGGAATGACAAGTGTGTGGTGGAGAATTTTTAAGGGATTTAATTATATTAATATATATATATATATAAGATAAGAGTGAAAAAGGAAGAAAAGATCTTCTTTCTTTCTTCTTCTTCTTCTTCTTGAACGAGAGAGAGAGAGAGAGAGAGAGAGAGAGAGAGAGAGAGAGAGAGAGAGAGAGATGTGATTTTGTTGGCATACACATAAAATTCTTAAGGGCTTTAAGAGAATTGAAGGTGGATATTGAAGATTTGACAAAGAATTCAAGTAAGTGTTCATTTCTTTGTGTTGATTTCTATTGATTGAGTTTATATTTGATATGGTTAGTGTGTGAAGATGATGATAATGAAAGATTAAAGTATATATATATGTTGAATTGGTATTTAGATAATGATAATATGGTTATTTGTGAGGATGATGATGGATTGTTGAAATTGTTTAGTAAGGGTTTAATATAAATGAGTTGGGGAATTGAATAATTAATATATGGATGATGTCTATAATGATTATTATTATGATATGTTGAAGTTATATAAGTGTTAAATTAATAGGTGATTTATGTGTATATAAACCAAGATGTTGATTAAGAGTGTTGTAGCATGGATTTTGGAGTGTTTGTGTTTTCATGGATGAGAGTTCGGAATGTATAATTCTTGCCTGACACGGCCATGTCGTTGGGCGTGTCAACGGTACTGAGTTTGACGTTTGTGACACGACCATTAACACGGCCATGTTAGTGAGCGTGTCATAGCTACAGTGAAATAAAATAATTGACACGGCCATGAACACGTCCGTGTTGTTGGGCGTGTCAATGTTTTTGTAAGGCAGAATGAGTGACACGTCCAGTGACACGCCCGTGTTACTGAGCGTGTCAAAGTTTCTGTATTGTTGGTTTAGGGAACGATCAGGGACACGCCCGTGTTGGTGAGCGTGTCATGTGTAGAGTTCTCCCTAGTTAGTAATTATTCTTATTTTCTTTTGTGTATTACTAAGTGAGTGTGTATAATCACCTTTGGATTAGGTTTTGAAGATTTGAGTTGCCCTAATCCAAGTGTTGAAGGATTCATGGAAGAGGAATTTGGAATTGGTGTGAGTTGCTCTTAGAGGTAAGTACAAACCCTATATGATTTTATGTATTTGCATGACTATGGGACTTAACACATTTGATTGGAAAATGTGTTAAGTTAATTATTGTATTGTTGATGTGTGAGAAATGTGCTATGATGTGTATTATGTGTACTACGTGGAATGTATGTTGAAGATTCTAAAAATATGAATAATGTAATTTGCTATGTATATCTCAATGATAAAATATGAAACTAATGTTAATGGATATAAAGGTGAAATATGAAATATGAAAGACATAATAAGCATACAAAATGTATGTACAATGCAAATGGTTAAGTATACCCTAATGATGAGATGTGAATGAGATGTGAAGCAGTTGTTGTTGTGGCTATAATGATGCAAATGAAATAATTAGGCATGGTTGCCTAGTTTGATTATGAGAAATGAGTTGTGAAAGAGATTGATAATGAGATAAATGAATTAATTGTGTGCCTAGTATGTTATTTAATTTTCAAAGTTCTGGGTTTGGCGGCATGCCTATGAATCGCTGGGCAGGTGAAAAGACCGGGTCGTAAAACGAGCCCAGCTGAAAAATGTGAAATATGATGTTTTTGAGGTGAAAAGACCGGGTCGTAAGCCTTAAAAACTGTAACAGTCTAGCCGGGTTGAGGACCAAGAGACTGGGACCCAAGGGTCTAGCCGGGTTGAGGTCCAAGAGACTGGGTCTGTTACACTATCCATGGATAGATATATATCGCCTACGGGCTTGATGAATGTGATTATGGACCAAAGCAGTGACTCTGAACTTTGAATAGCATATTAGATTCTTTTTGGGCCCATGCATGTCTTTGCTTTAATGTGATGATTACAATACATAAGCAATTTACTAAAAATGAATGTGGCTTGATAAACTGTTGAATAATGAGATTATGAAAATACAATATGATGTGTAATATGTATAAGGATATAGAAATTGTGAGTATTATTTCATGAATGTTTTGATAAGTCATTGTATTGTGGGTTGTTGTAATGATATATGTGTTTATGTATATAAATTATGAGATTAGTGGAAAAATGTAAAGAATGCTTTGAAAAGGGGAAAACATGATAAGAAAATTATTATACATGATGTTAATGTAGGAAGTATGATTTTTTTGTAATGAATGTTATATTATTTATTTGTACCACTAAGCTTTCGAGCTTAGCGCGGTTGTGTAAATCGCACAGATGAGTAGGTGATTGATCTGGAAGTCAAATCGTTATGCCACGAGAAGGGTAAGAGTATTTCGAGACCAACTAGAAGGTGGTGCATACATGTATAATTTAATTATGTTGTATTTTTAATAAAATGTACTATTGTTTGGAACTAAAGTAAAGGTTTTTAATCTGAAATGAAAAGTGACATTCTTATACTTTATATACGTACTGCATGTATACAAGGTATATGCATTGTACTTATATAGAGTATGAGGGTGTTACAATTATTTTGGTATCAGAGCTTAGGTTTGAGATTCTCAGCCTAAGTAGATTTAAAAAGAAAAGAGGAAAATTTTTTAAAAGTGAAATTTGTGATACATGTATATGCATTAACACCTAGGCTGGTCTCGGATGTAGCATTATGTGATTTGTAGTATATCTGAATTATATGAGATAGATGATAGTGTGTAAATGAGGTTTTGTATGAAAAAAAAATGATATGGGGAAATTTATATAAATTTAGTTGATAAACTAAAGAATGGGAGTTTACTTAAGTAAAGCAAATTTCGAAATTTTTGGTTAATAAAGTGTGCTTGTGAAATAGATTATAAAGAAATGAATAGGAGAATAATGTTGGAAATGAGTTAAAAAAATTATTAAGATTTAATTAAGTACTCTTTTCTCTAAAATTTGGATCTCTTTATTATTTGGATTGCTAGAAAGAGAAAATATTGTTCGATTGTTAAAAAGGATAGATATAATATTAAATTGAAGAAAGTATGGTGGACTATTAAGTGAGTTGATCGGTATAGACAAAGTGTGACAATTTAAGGTTTGGGTATGCAAAGTTAAGGTTTTTAAAACAAGGGATGATGTTGGTTAACGTAAGGAGATATAATGGTGTTGTTTGTATTGTTGTTTTAATGCAAACATTGTTATTTTAATGTTAGAAATGTGATATGCTTAAGTGTTATTAAAGCTCATGTTAATGGTGGTAATATGTGAAATTTAGATTTTTGAAATGAGCTTTAATAATTGTGAAAATGATATGTCTTAATGTTACATGATGGTATATATATAAAATGTTTTTAAAGTTAATATTAAGAAAATGAGATTAGTAAATTGAAGTTTAGGTAAAGTAGCAACTTGAGAGTTTAGAGTTTTAATAGAATTTTGATGAGGATTATTTAGATATTGATAGTTTAATGTATATTAAACATATGAGCTATGTGGAATGAATATTATTGCATAAGAAAGTACTATGAATTGGGTAATGTAATTGATAATACGAAAATTTATTTTGAAATAAAGGGAAAATGACTAAACAAGTGAAAATGAGTTACCTTAAGTAATTGGGCTGGAAATGATGAAAATGGATATGAAGGGTATACTAAATGCATTTAAAAACAAATGTGATAGAAATGTCATATTAGAAATGTGACTAAGATTTATGGGAAGTGTTATTATGGTTAGAGTGTATATATCTGTTGAATTGATGAATAACTTAAGTCATGTTAAAAGAATGATAATGATAATGTTCAATGAAAAGTAATAAACGTTAAATTTGTGTAGATTATATACAAAAGAGGAATTAAATATAATTGCATGATTATGTGTATACATGTATAGAATACATGAGATGAGTTTTTTCGATATGAATGTAATTATAATATGTAAGAAATGTGGAAAGTAAGTCATATTATGAATGTGACCTATGAATGTGTATGTGGTATAACTATTTGTCTAGTGGTATTTAGAATAATATTGCATATATTAGCGGATCTAAGAGAGATCAGGTCTTAACTTGTGCAGAACTAGGCTATATGATGAAATTGAGAGTGAGAATGGACTCGAATAATACTGGACCATGAATTTTTTATTGTAATTACTGAACTTGATGATCATATAATGTTTTGAGCCCCAAAGTATCTACATGTGGAAAGGTTCTATAAATATGTATATAATAAGAGATTGTAAGGAAAAAGGGGAAGTATAATGTATGAAAAAAAAATTATATAAGAAATAGATTAGAAATGGAGTAATAAATGGAAGTAGTGTAAAATTTGCATATGATTGAATGTTGTGCATAAGAAATATTAAAGATAATATTGTTGAACATGAGCTAGGCTAATGATGATCAAATGATCAAGAGCAAATTGTTTTTGACACGAAGTTGTAGTGTGTTAACTCTTGGTATAGCAAAAGTTTAGAGAATAAATATGTAATAACTGCAATACAAACTTAGCATTGTAATTAGAAATGTTTGAAAAAGAATAATAGAAGGGCAGTATTGATTAATAAGCCTTAGGTGTGACCATTAAAATATTGTGAACATATGTCTGGCTTAGTATTTTGGCTGGTTAGTTTTGTTATTCACAGATTTGAGCCTGAGATGACATAACCGTAGTATAGTTTTGGTGAGATTGATAATTATGTTTCTAGAAACATGGTCAAGAGTTATGATTGGTAAAGTTGTACCTTATCATTTTATGTTAGAAATTTATTTATAATTATAGAAAGTATGGAAGAAAAGAGAACTATGAAAATGTTTTGAGTTATGGATAATGTGATAGAAAGGTAATTATTGTAAAAATAGTAATGGTATGAAATGTGAGGAGATGTTAAATGGGAGAAATTACAAAATGTGATTGAAAGTTATACTGAATATGTTTATGTTATAAAATGAATAAGTGGATGGACTTAAGGTTTAAGTAAGTGAACTATGGGTAATAAATATGGTATGAGATAATCATGAGAATTTTTTGAAAATTGTACTAAGATAATAGAAAATAAACTGTGTATATTGAAAGATAATTTGAAGTGATTTGTTATTAATAATAATAATTTCAAAAAGCTGAAAAATGGATCCGAAGAGATTAGAATTTGAATATAAGTTTGACCTAATGGAATTAGGTCATATATATTGTGAAATCTAATGATAAGTTTAAATAAGTTAATTGTTGTTTTGAATTGAACAAGATTGAAACGTGGGTATATTGTGACAGATAGATCAATTAATTCAGATTTCGCTAAGATTGTGAATTATTGTTGAGATTTAATATGTATAGTTGTATTAAGAGTATAAGATATAAGTGATAATGTATATGATGTAATATTCTGATATATGAATGGACATGAATGAATTGAGCTATATCAGTTGTAAATGATGATAAAAGGGAAAAGGTTGATTACCTGTAAAGTAAGTTTAAAGGTATTGTATTAATATTTATGTTAAGTGAGAAGCATGTTAAAGAAGGAATTAAATGTATGAAAAATAAGAATATTGTTATAAATTACGCTTCGATAAATGTCTATTTTGAAAGTGATTGTAGTGACGGGATAATCAATATTAAGATATAAATCAATGATTTTTTAGGTTAAAGTTAAGAGAGTATTTATAAAGAGATGAAGTGATAAAATATCTTGAATGTAATAAATGGACGAAGTATATGTATATTATAAGATGATCTGATTCTTGTATAAAGATAAATTAATTGGGAATGTAATGAGTTATTTTGAATGCTTGGTTAAGAAAGTAACAAGATATATAAATATATATAATGATGAGTTATGAAATTTAGAGAAGATGATTGACTCTAAGGGGGAGAGTAGAAGTTATGTGATTTGATGACATAATAACTTAATAATATAATTAACTTCATATGAAAGTTAAGATGGTATTTTGTTAAGAATGGATTATTACTGTACTGGATAATTTCGAGGACGAAATTATTTAAGGGGGAGAGAATTGTAATACCCCAATTTTGGTGTACATTGGAATAGTAGTTGTGAGAAGATATGTTGGTAAAATATGTAAAGAAAATATTATAAGAGATAGATGTATATGAAGGATGATATGTATATATGGTATTTGAAAAATATGGGAAATATAAATACAATATATAAGAGATATACATATAGCAACATATACATCACATATACATGATGTATATATTGGTGTAGGAAAAGTAATTTATAATAATAATAATAATAATAATAATAATAATAATAATAATAATAATAATAATAATAATAATAATAATAAGAGAAAAGGAAGAAAAGGAAGTCAAAGGGAATGACAAGTGTGTGGTGGAGAATTTTTAAGGGATTTAATTATATTAATATATATATATATATAAGATAAGAGTGAAAAAGGAAGAAAAGATCTTCTTTCTTTCTTTCTTTCTTTCTTCTTCTTCTTCTTGAACGAGAGAGAGAGAGAGAGAGAGAGAGAGAGAGAGAGAGAGAGAGAGAGAGAGAGAGAGAGAGAGAGAGAGAGAGATGTGATTTTGTTGGCATACACATCAAATTTTTAAGGGCTTTAAGAGAATTGAAGGTGGATATTGAAGATTTGACAAAGAATTCAAGTAAGTGTTCATTTCTTTGTGTTGATTTCTATTGATTGAGTTTATATTTGATATAGTTAGTGTGTGAAGATGATGATAATGAAAGATTGAAGTATATATATATATATATATATATGTTGAATTGGTATTTAGATGATTATAATATGGTTATTTGTGAGGATGATGATGAATTGTTGAAATTGTTTAGTAAGGGTTTAATATAAATGAGTTGGGGAATTGAATAATTAATATATGGATGATGTCTATAATGATTATTATTATGATATGTTGAAGTTATATAAGTGTTAAATTAATAGGTGATTTATGTGTATATAAACCAAGATGTTGATTAAGAGTGTTGTAGCATGAATTTTGGAGTGTTTGTGTTTTCATGGATGAGAGTTTGGAATGTATAATTCTTGCCTGACACGGCCATGTCGTTGGGCGTGTCAACGGTACTGAGTTCGACGTTTGTGACACGACCATTAACACGGCCATGTTACTGAGCGTGTCATAGCTACAGTGAAATAAAATAATTGACACGGCCATGAACACGTCCGTGTTGTTGGGCGTGTCAATGTTTCTGTAAGGCAGAATGAGTGACACGTCCAGTGACACGCCCGTGTTACTGAGCGTGTCAAAGTTTCTGTATTGTTGGTTTAGGGCACAATCAGGGACACGCCCTGTTGGTGAGCGTGTCATGTGTAGAGTTTTCCCTAGTTAGTAATTATTCTTATTTTCTTATGTGTATTACTAAGTGAGTGTGTATAATCACCTTTGGATTAGGTTTTGAAGATTTGAGTTGCCCTAATCCAAGTGTTGAAGGATTAATGGAAGAGGAATTTGGAATTGGTGTGAGTTGCTCTTAGAGGTAAGTACAAACCCTATATGATTTTATGTATTTGCATGACTATGGGACTTAACACATTTGATTGGAAAATGTGTTAAGTTAATTATTGTATTGTTGATGTGTGAGAAATGTGCTATGATGTGTATTATGTGTACTACGTGGAATGTATGTTGAAGATTCTAAAAATATGAAT
Organism: Garcia nutans; assembly: GCA_947685225.1. Lineage (NCBI taxonomy): Eukaryota > Viridiplantae > Streptophyta > Magnoliopsida > Malpighiales > Euphorbiaceae > Garcia > Garcia nutans. Next base: position 37,010,498 of record CANTUV010000033.1, on the reverse strand, counting down.
AATGTAATTTGCTATGTATATCTCAATGATAAAATATGAAACTAATGTTAATGGATATAAAGGTGAAATATGAAATATGAAAGACATAATAAGCATACAAAATGTATGTACAATGCAAATGGTTATGTATACCCTAATGATGAGATGTGAATGAGATGTGAAGCAGTTGTTGTTGTGGCTATAATGATGCAAATGAAATAATTAGGCATGGTTGCCTAGTTTGATTATGAGAAATGAGTTGTGAAAGAGATTGATAATGAGATAAATGAATTAATTTTGTGCCTAGTATGTTATTCAATTTTCAGAGTTCTGGGTTTGGCAGAATGCCTATGAATCGCTGGGCAGGTGAAAAGACCGGATCATAAGCCAAGCCCAGTTGAAAAATGTGAAATATGATGTTTTTGAGGTGAAAAGACCGGGTCGTAAGCCTCAAAAACTGTAACAGTCTAGCCGGGTTGAGGACCAAGAGACTGGGGCCCAAGGGTCTAGCCTGGTTGAGGTCCAAGAGACTGGGTCTGTTACACTATCCATGGATAGATATATATCGCCTACGGGCTTGATGAATGTGATTATGGACCAAAGCAGTGACTTTGAACTTTGAATAGCATATTAGATTCTTTTTGGGCCCATGCATGTCTTTGCTTTAATGTGATGATTACAATACATAAGCAATTTATTGAAAATGAATGTGGCTTGATAAACTGTTGAATAATGACATTATGAAAATACAATATGATGTATAATATGTATAAGGATATAGAAATTGTGAGTATTATTTCATGAATGTTTTGATAAGTCATTGTATTGTGGGTTGTTGTAATGATATATGTGTTTATGTATATAAATTATGAGATTAGTAGAAAAATGTAAAGAATGCTTTGAAAAGGGGAAAACATGATAAGAAAATTTTTATACATGATGTTAATGTAGGAAGTATGATTTTTTTGTAATGAATGTTATATTATTTATTTGTACCACTAAGCTTTCGAGCTTAGCGCGGTTGTGTAAATCGCGCAGGTGAGTAGGTGATTGATCTGGAAGTCAAATCGTTATGCCACGAGAAGGGTAAGAGTATTTCGAGACTAACTAGAAGGTGGTGCATACATGTATAATTTAATTATGTTGTATTTTCAATAAAATGTACTATTGTTTGGAACTAAAGTAAAGGTTTTTAATCTGAAATGAAAAGTGACATTCTTATACTTTATATACGTACTGCCTGTATACAAGGTATATGTATAGTACTTATATAGAGTATGAGGGTGTTACAGATCGTCTATTGAGATGTTCACTTGTTGAGCTTCTGATTCCTTTGTTGAGTTATTATTGTTGATTCTGATATCTCTGTTGATTTGAGGTCCATAATTATTGAATTTTTTTATTATTTTGATAAGATTGCTTGTTAAGCTTATTATTTGACCTCCACTATTGTGATATGACCCAACTCTGGTGGAATTTAAACCATTGGATGGTGTACACTGATAATCTATTATGAATAAAAAAGGGGAAAGTAATCACCTTAATATATAGCTAATGGTTGCTTTATTCTGAATGTCATAATATGTGTCTATTATTATATATTCTCTATTATTATTCCATGAATATCTTAATATAGTAAAATTTGCTTTGATCTGTTAATCACTTTTTCACTTATTGTGCCTGTGCAAGTATCTCTACTTAAATATTTCATGGTTATCCCACCTAGCCATATGCTAGGTTATGAGTCACTGAGTTGATGACTCACCCTTCATCACCATTTTTTTAGATTAGTGATCTGCAGGTGGGAGTGTTTGGATTTCTACTTCTCATCTACTCACTATGTTGGTTAGTACTAGAAGCAATATATGAAATGATAAATAAAATCTATAAAATATTTCTGCTTAGTAACTCTCCGTTGGGTAGAATGTAATATGTAGAAAAGTACTTATATCTGTAAGACTTTAGATACCAGTGAGAGATATGTTTCTATAATAATATTAAATAATCTCAATATGATCTGAAAAAGGTTCTTCGTGATATTCGGTGACTTTAAGCTAATCCGAACTCTATGATCGTTGCTCCCTGCCTTCCCTAAACTAAATTGGGGGTGGGGTGTGATAAAAGCATAAGCTTGCAAGGCTTCCATACTCCTCTTAATTGATTTCTTTGTAACAAGCCTACTATAGTAATATTCAAGTTTTGAGTTCTAATTCCTTCTTCCATATGATCCATGGCCATGCTCGCATCAGACACTTATACCACAGATGATACATAAGATATTACGCACATATATATAATAATTTTTTTTTAATTTTTCCTTTCCTTTCACTTTTCTTTTTCTTTTAGTTTCTTCTCTTTCTTTTTCTCTTGATAGATTCTTGACCCCTTTTAAATTATTATTATTATTCTTTTTCTTTTATTTCCTCTTTCTTTCTTTCTTTTTTCCTTGATAGATTTTTAACCCTTTTTTAATTATTATTTTTATATTTTTATTTTAAACTTTGGTTTGTTACAAGTCAATTCATAAATGCTCCAAGACAACCTCATTTGTAGGCTTTTTTCAGGGTGCTTTTTACTTGCAATTATTTTTTCATCTTGATAATTTTCTATAGGTGAGACGCTTTTGTGATTTTTCTTGGCGATTCTTTAGTTTATTGGAAAACAAAGAAATAAAACACCATTCCAGGTCCTTTACAGAAGCATAATAAAAAAGTATAGCGTCTAAAGTTTGTGAATTGCTTTAGATTTCATACATTTCCTCTCTAATTATGAATCAATCTCTACTATGATAATGAGACATAATTGCTAATCTAATCTTTTATGAGAGAATAAAATGACTGAATATTGATTATCATCTTTTTAGATAGTAGCTTTATTTCTCCTCATCATCTCTCCTCTCAATTGTAGCTAGTAAATGTGTTCCATAAACTACTCAGCTCTACCTAATAAACATTATACTATTTTAAAAAAATATATGTTAAACAAATGGCATGTTGTATGTTGCAATATTGGATGAATTATTGTTTGTTGCTTCTTTTGAAGTCATATATTCTAAATTATTAAGGCTTCATTGGTTTTGTAGAAAATCATTTTTAAGACATGTATTGCCAATAACTTTTAAAATGACTGAGTACCGAATTTTTTAATTTTAAGTGTTAAATGGTGTTGTCAAGTATATACTACAATAATTAACGACACTAGCAATATTCAACAAGCATAGAACACATTATGAATTTAACAAATTAGGCATGTGGCAATGCTAATTAGCATAAGTTGGCTATCATATAATTTTTTATTTTCAAAATGTTATAATCAATAAAAAAGAGAAAAGAAAAAGAAAATATTTAGATTTTGTTAAAAAAAATATAGATTTAATAGGATGTGTCTTTATGCCTATATCATAATTAAAAAATAAAAAATATTTTAAAAGCAAACAAATATAAAGATTTAAAAAAATATACTTTAGTAGAAATTAGGATGATCTTCTTATAAAATAATCTTATGTGGAATGTAAATTGAAGAAAATTATTTTGGAATCTTGGTGTTGTTAAATTAAGAGCTTTGGAGAAGTGAGAAAAGTATAAATATTGATTTAAAAGTATACTGACTCGATCAAATCGTAGTTCTCTCTCTCTCTAGAGTAAAAGTTCTACCCAAGTGGCGTCGTCCAGTTCCTGAGACTTATCCCCGTCATTCACTTTCTTCACCAACTTCATTTGTATGCATTCAATTTCCTTTGTTCTTTCATTATTAGTAACAATGGAGTCCTTATCCAAGATCTAGAAGATATCATATCAAAAATAGATTCGCTGGCTTGCTCAAACTTTACTCTAGAGCTCGAATCTACAACTAATGCCTTTCTAAAACATCCTAAGTCAGTATTGGCTACAAGAATCCTATCATGTCATCCCTTTGGTTTTCCCCTTGTACAATCTGTTCTCAACAAAGCTTAGAAGCTTCCTTAAGGCTTTAGTGTATCTGAGAGTGGCTCGAACATCTTCATCTTTGAGTTTGATTTTGTTACTGACGCCTATTGGTTTATGAGCGAGTGCCATGGAATGCGTCAGGTTCATTGCTCATCCTACACTGGTGGGATCCAAGGACACCCTGGCAAAGCTTGACATGTCCAAATATCTGATTTGGGTATAAGTTCATGACTTCCTACCTAGTCTCATGTCCTCTAAAAACACTGCAAAGATCGAAAACTGCTTCAATGGCCTCTCAGAAAAATGGAGGAACACTCAAAGAAAAAGGCTAGTTGGGATACTTACTTTCGACTCAGAGTTTTTGACAATGTAGAAAAGCCTCTTATAACCTATTTCAACTATAGAAGTCCCTTTAACTCGATTGAAAGAGCTTGAACCGAGGACTCTCAGTGGTTCGTTTGTTCCTCTTCCCTTATTGGCGCCAGAGAAAACATTAGAGCATCTCCAACGGCAGCTTCAAATCACCATTATAGAGCAATTTTCGTTAAAAATCAACTCCAATCGTTCGCTATTTGCTGCGTCAAATTGAATGGATGCTACAGTGCTGCGCCAAACATAACGCAGCACTGTAGCTGCGCTATGTTAAAAGAAGAAAGAAAATAAAGAAAAACGAAGATGGAAAATGATGAACGAAGATGGAAAATGATGAAGAAAGGAAAAGACACAGAGAAAGAAAGGAAAGGAAACGAAGAAAGGAACAGAGAAAGGAAGAAAGGAAAATGATACTGTTGAATGATTTTTTTAATTATTATTAATTAAATATTATAAATTTTTTTAATTAATATAATAAATATAATTTGTTATGTATTTATTAATTTTTATTAATTTATAAATATTAATTTTTATTAATTTTTATTAATTTATTTATGTCATTAATTTATTTAATTTTTTTTAAGTAATAAAAAAATATAAAATTTTAAAATAAATTTTAATAATTTTTTGATAATATTAAAATTATAAAAATATAAATTATAAATTAAACAATACAACACACACTTAATTAAAATTTAAACAATTTCAAAATACAACACACACTTAATTAAAATTTAAACAACTTAAAAATACAACACACACTTAATTAAAATTTAAACAACTTAAAAATACAACACACACTTAATTAAATTTAAAAAAAATTAAAAATACAACATAAAATGAACGAAAAATAAAAATAAACATAAACATAAAATAAATTTAAGTAAAATTAAAAATACATATCAACAACTCTAATATTCTGGTAAATCATCTTGTGACCCAGTTAATAAATTAAAATATTGACCATATCCACCTCCAGATCCTTCACCTCCAGATCCTTCACCTCCAGATCCTTCAACTCCAAATCCATGTTCTTGACCTTGAGTTCCTTGACCTTGTTGAGATCTTTTTTGTAAAATCCTTTCTTTTTCAGTACGAATATATTCACGTAAATTTGGATCAGTTATAGAATTCAGATCTGTGAACATAATTTTACGTTCCTCTTTACGTTCAGCTAAAGCCAACCTCCGTTTTTCGATTTCGTGATACTCTCCCCTATCTTGGTTCCCTTTTTTTAAAGCTTCAAAAAGTCGATCAGCATTTGAATTCATGGTTTTGATAAGGGCGGAAAATTGATCATCATTTTTTCTTTTCAATTTTGATTTTTTAACCCCTGTAGGAAGTTGTGATGAACTTCCACTAACATTGTCCTCATTTATATCAAGGGAGAATGAGGATAGACCTGGAGTGTTTGGAGACTCCGAAGCAGGAGAGTCTGATTCAGATGATGCAAAATTACGATTAGGGCTTGAAAATGTTGATGCAACATTATTAACACTAATAAATTTTTCAATGTCTTTTAGAATTAGCCAGACATGTTCAAACTTAAATCTCTTGCCCGTATCTTGTGAATATAATATTCTTGCACGGTTAACCTGTAAAAATATTAATATTAGGATCATTTCTTTAAAAAATAATTAGAAAATAAATGTAGAATACTCACAATATCTTGTTGTGAAGCACCACTGAGATTGAGATTTTCAACTTGTTCCATACATCCTCTAAACTTACCAACCTCTTTCAATATCACTTGCATGCGACATTGTAGAGATCTTTTCAATCTGGGTTGCGTGATGCAAAACTCCGTTTGTGCCTTATTATATTCCTCTTCAATTCTGGACCAAAATTGGTCTCTCGATTGATTGATTCCTATAATTGGATTTTGAGAAATGTCAAGGTAAACACTACATAAGTGTTTATCTTCATCATTTGTGTATGATAAAGTGCGATGTTTAGAAGACATATTAATGATTTGGCAGTTACAAACAAATTAAAATTTAGAAGATTGATGGATAGTGATAAATGTTTACAAGTACGATAATAAAAGTGAGGATGTAGTGGGGTATTTATATAAAAAAGTGAAGATAAGATCAGATTCTATGACAGATATCCAACGGTTCATACGAAGATAAATTGAATCCGACGGTTGAGATTAGATTTGCTAGATATCTTATCTTCTGGCATGGAAAATAGTGAAGATAAGATTAGATTCTATGACAGATATCCAACGGTTCATACGAAGATAAATTGATCCGACGGTTGAGATTAGATTTGCTAGATATCTTATCTTCTGGCATGGAAAATAGTGAAGATAAGATTAGATTCTATGACAGATATCCAACGGTTCATACGAAGATAAATTGATCCGACGGTTGAGATTAGATTTGCTAGATATCTTATCTTCTGGCATGGAAAATAGTGAAGATAAGATTAGATTCTATGACAGATATCCAACGGTTCATACGAAGATAAATTGATCCGACGGTTGAGATTAGATCTGCTAGATATCTTATCTTCTGGCATGGAAAATAGTGAAGATAAGATTATATTCTATGACAGATATCCAACGGTTCATACGAAGATAAATTGATCCGACGGTTGAGATTAGATTTGCTAGATATCTTATCTTCTGGCATGGAAAATAGTGAAGATAAGATCAGATTCTATGACAGATATCCAATGGTTCATACGAAGATAAATTGAATCCGACGGTTGAGATTAAATTTTTTACATATCTTATCTTCTGACACGTTGAAAAATAAGATAAAAATTTCAATATAAATATATTGATGATAATTATCTTGAATACAAACTGACTCTGTTTTACTCTTTAAAAATGAATTTCAACTTCGGATCTTCATCTCATTATCAATATTATACTTCATCTTCAAATTCTGAATCAGAAAATGATGAAGAATCACAAATACTGAATAATGAAAGATGGGATGCAGAGCGAATGGCACTTATATTGGCTCACAACAATAATAATGTAGCCATTGCCCATTATTATAAAGACCAACTAAACAGTGATGTGCATCATGGAGGATCGGTTGCTGGCCACGTAGTGATCAATCGTGATCGTGAAAATGCTGATCGTAATCTCTTTAACGATTATTTTGCTGATAATTCTCTATATAATGATGTTATGTTCCGTCGAAGGTTTCGAATGGGCAGATGTCTCTTCCAACGTATTTTTAATGCCGTAGTGGAACACGATAACTACTTTGTACAACGAAGAGATGCAACTGGTAAAGTCGGATTATCAGGTTTGCAAAAAGTAACAGCTGTATTTCGGATGTTAGCGTATGGAATGCCGACAGATGCAACAGATGAATACATTAAAATTGAAGAATCTACAGCAATAGAAAGTATGAAGAGATTTTGTCGTGCGGTTGTAGAAGTATTCGCGGAAGAATATTTAAGGTCACCTAATGCAAATGACGTGACGAGATTGCTTCATATTGGAAAATCTCGTGGTTTTCCGGGGATGTTGGGTAGCCTAGATTGTATGCATTGGAAGTGGAAAAATTGTCCTGCTGCTTGGGCAGGACAATATGCTGGTCGGAGTGGATCTCCAACTATTATTCTCGAAGCTGTAACTGATTATGACCTTTGGATATGGCATGCATATTTTGGTATGCCAGGTTCTAACAACGATATTAATGTGTTGGAAGCATCTCATCTTTTTGCCAATCTTGCTAAAGGTATTGCTCCTCCAACTCACTATGTTATTCGAGGAAAAGAATATAACATGAGTTATTATTTAGCTGATGGCATATATCCAAAGTGGTCCACACTTGTACAAAGTATTCATGAGCCACGTGGTCCTAAAAGAAAATTATTTGCAATGAAACAAGAATCATGTAGGAAAGATGTAGAACGTGCATTTGGAGTTTTGCAATCACGATTTGCAATTATAGCCGGACCTGTAAGATTTTGGCAGAAGAATATTTTGCATGATATAATGAGTGCATGCATTATTATGCATAACATGATAATTGAAAATGAACGTGATGTTCATGCAAATATTTCGGACTGTATGGAAGTGCCGACTCCAGATGTTGAGCTTGTAACCAATGAAAATGACCGATTTGAAGCATTTTTATCGCGACATAGAAAAATTAAGGATAAAGATGTTCATTATGCACTTCGAAATGCATTAATCGAACATATATGGGATGATTATGGTAATTCAGAAATGTAATATAAATATTTGTACTTGTACTTGTATTCCTCTTTTTATTAAATGTAGTATTTATTATGTATGAATAAAAAAATTCTAGTTGATATATATTTTTATTTTTTTTATTTTTAATTATTTTATTTTATTTATGCTACATTAATAATTATTATTTATATAAATGATTAAAATTTATGATTATTTATTATTTTATAAATAAATAAAAATGATATAAAGAATATTTTATTTTTAGAGAGAATATACTTTTTAAAGATAAAGATAGTGTAAATGGTTGGAGATAATAATATACTGTTTGCTTTATTTTAAAGTTAAAGCTGCTTTATTTTAGTGCGATGGTTAAAGATGGCCTTAGTGAGCCCTGTTGAACTTTCCCGTAGCCCAGGCAAAAAAGTGGTGGAAGCCAAGACTTCTGAGATGAAGGCTAACCAAGTACTCCTTTTGTCTTGGAACTCAAAAGGGTGGAGTGCAACATTGGAGATGATTCTGACAAGTGCTTAGGAAATGAAAAAAGCAACCTAGTCTCTGCTAAATCATTGGATGCAGGGCCTAGGGAAGACTTGATCCCACTAACTAAAAATATTGATTGATTTTAATCTTAATATCGTTATATTTATAATGACCAATGAACTAATGATATTTTTAAAATTATATATTAATGGATCTTCCGTGGGTTGAAGATCCCTGCAAGGCATAAAGTACAAGCCTCGTTTCTATTAGGAGATGTTTGGTTGGGATCGAAATTTGAAATAGGAATGAATAATTTTTATTACTGTTGTTTAGTTAGATGAAATGGAAAAGATAATGACGCTCATACATATTATCCTAGAAAAGATAAGTTATTTTCTGTCATTCCTTGTTAACCAGTTTTGATTTATGACTAAAATTAAAAATTAAAAAAAAAACACACTTTTTAAAAATAAAATGAAATTAAAATCCATTTTTTTATTTTTAGAATAAAATAAAAATAATTAATTTAATCATTTTATAATTATGAATGTTTATAAAATTTTTAAACAAAATAAATTTAATTTTTTTTCTTAATAAAATTAAATTAAAATTTTAAAATATAATATAATTAATTTGATCTTTTTTCATTTTTTCTAAATATAAAATAGCCAAATTTTTAAATAAAATAAATTTATTTTTTTAAACAAAATTAAACTATTTTTTTGGATGTTTTAAATAAAATGTAATAAATTTTATTTTTATTTTTTCTAATAATTATTTCTCTATATTTTTAAATAAAATAAATTTTAATAACTAACCAATTTTTTATGTTTAAGACAACTTAAATAAATTAAAAGATGCTGTATTTTAATTATTTAGTATGATATTTTTTAATAATATTTGATTTATTAAAATAAAAACACTTCAAATAGAATTTTAAATAAATAATTTAAATAGAATTGCGATTATAAATTAAAAAAATAAAAATAATAAATAGTGATTTTAATTTAATTCTATTTTATTATTATTCTAATTTTAAAGTTTAAACCAAACATTAATTTAATGAAAAAAATTACAATTCATCCTGTTTGATGTGAGGGTACGAGGATCCTCCTATCCATGCCCATCATATTTTAAAAATATAAAATTTTTATGACTTTAAATATATTTTTAAAAGTACATATAAATGTTTTTTGTAAATTTAATATTATAATCAAATTAGAAAATAATTATTAAAAATATTTTTAAAAAATATTTTTTGGAGAATATTTTATAAATATAAATTATTTTTCAAAATAAAAAATTTAACATAAATTATGCATTAGGAGTTAACAATTTAAAAAACAAAATGAATGTTCTTTTGCTTAATAATTTCAGTCTATTTGTCGTTTTAATAAGATAATATTATACTAATTTCTATACAAGGCAATTGGACTCGACTGCCAGCCCTATTTAGGTTATACCAGATGCCAGATATGGTCTGAGACTACAGCCCAACATAAATGTCATAGGCTGCACTGAGCCTAGCACACTTAGCTTATTAGATCAGCCTTACACGGCAACGGCTCGACAGGGCATGATAAGAGGTCCAACATGACCAAGATAATTTTAAATAAATTATATAAATAAAATTAGAGAATAAAAAAAATCGATCTTGGATTTATTTACTTAAGAGAGAGTACACTAGTCATTGGATCATACTTTAATATGTTAAGAATTTGTCAATTTATGTATACATACAATTCAACATAATTTTTTTAAAAATAGAATATTTGAAGTGTTAAATAAATTTTTAATTTTAAAAATTTTGACCGATAAAATTTTTTGTATGTATCAAAAATTAATTCTAATAATAAAAAATAATTTTTTTATCTATATTTATAATTAAGTTAAAATTTTAAATAAATTATATTTTATATTTCCATATGCCGAAACAGAATTACTCAACATTAATTTTTTTTTGCTTTTTCATAATAGTTAATATGTTTTTTTTTAATTTTTTCATGCTTAATTTAATTATTATTTGTGTTATTATAGTTTAATTTATTTAATTTATATTATTATAGTTTAATTTGTGTTATTATAATTTAATTTGTGTCATTATAGTTTAATTTATTTTATTTGTGTATTATGTATCTTGGTTTTTTTTTATCAATTTCTATATATAATTTATTTAAAAAATGATTGTAATTTTTTTATAAAAAGAATTGGACAAGCCTATATATTGATACGATATGACACAACCCATACTGCACGACACGATTATATATGAGCTAAGAGATCATGTTGAGCTATTACTTTTTAAATATCGGCATGGTCCAACGTGACACAAATAATTTTTTAGGCCGATAAAATACGATACAAAAGATTACATACACAATAAATTTAGGCTGAGCTGATACGACACGACTCAATTGCCATTTATACTAATCCCCCTAAAAAATCATATACTTTAATTTCTAAGATTACAACTTATGTTGAATAGAATGATAATTCTTCAAGTAACATTTTCATTCATGAATTTTATTTGAATAACTTTTTAAATTGTAAAAATTGAAATAAATGGGCTAAAAAATTATGATTTCATTTAAAAGGAAAGAGATTAAAACGTGAGAAAATAAAATATAACTTAAAAATTAAATTATCCGTTTCTTTAAACCCTAGAATTATTTGATTCAATAAAAAGGATAGGAGTGTAAATAGGACAAAAGTTAAGGGCGTTTTGATAATTCAGTCCAGTCTAGGGTTAAAAAATTGAAAAAATTGCACCTATATATAGTCTCCAAATGCCCCTTCATATATCCTTTGCTGAGAGCCAAGGTAAAGGTCGCAAGCAGCGGCGGTGACTGTCTTTTCTGAGGAAGAGGAGGAAAAAAAGGCCGGAAAATGGTAAGATTTCTCCGGCATTAGATTAAAAATCAGGAAGATGGCTTGTGTTCTGAGCTTTTCTAGTGTTGAAATCTATTACAACATGTATTTTTGTAGCAAATCGTAAAGTATTTTAGCTGGATTAATCGTGATCTTGTTGGCTATGGAGATATTAGGGTTTTATAAGTTAATTAGAGAGAGAGAGAGAGAGAGAGAGAGAGAGAGCGTCAATTAGGTTTTCATTTAATATCTTCCTGGATTAAGGATGATGCGTTTTTGATATTTGGATTTTAATGAATTGCTGCTAATTTTTAGGCTCTGTTCTTGTTTCAAGCTTTACAGATGTTTAACTTGGTATTCCAATACTTTGTTATTTTGAATTTATAACAAATCAACGTGAAATATTGAGTTATTAAATGTTACTTTAGTATTTGGGTTGTAATATTTATAACACTTGGGCATTAATGTTTTTGGTAATACTCGAGTGATTGTCTGTGTTCATACTTGGTTCATACTTGGTGATTTTGGGTTTTTAACTGATTCTTTTATGCATGATTTGATAATGGAGGCTTGTTATTTATTAGATTTGTTCTGTTGATGTTGTTTATCTAATGATGGAAGCATAAACCTGAATAAATTGCTTGAAAATTCCCAATTTTGTCATTCTGTTTTGCTCTACTAAGTTCTTATTTTTCTTGTGCGTTGCAGGCAAGAGGTTTGAAGAAACACTTGAAGAGGCTTAATGCCCCAAAGCATTGGATGCTTGACAAACTTGGGGGAGCATTTGTATGTTCGCAATATATGACTTACTGTTTATATATTTATCTGATCCATGTTGCCTACTCTTCTTATATGACTTATTGTTTTTAATATTTATCCGATCCATGTTGCCTACTCTTTTTACTTTTGTTTGTCTTGTTTTACCTAATGGCATTAGGCACCAAAGCCATCATCTGGTCCTCATAAGTCCAGGGAATGCTTGCCTTTGATCCTCATTCTGCGTAACAGGCTGAAGTATGCTCTAACATATCGTGAAGTAATTGCTATTCTGATGCAGCGACATGTTCTTGTTGATGGAAAGGTTAGAACAGATAAAACATACCCTGCTGGTTTCATGGGTATGTACGCTCCAACTTTACTACTATTATCCTCTTTTTCTGTATTGTTTGTCTTCTTTAAAGCATTTAATGTTCTAAGTTTAAGAAGATTTATTTATCTATAAAATTCCCTTTAGAAACAAGGTGTTTGTTGAGATAGCTGGTCAGAGGCCTCTGCCCCTAAAAATTGTTATGCCAAATGCATTATGATATGGGATTTTTTAGACTTTAGCAAGCCTAACAAGATTATAAAAATTTAAGATTGTCTTTGAAGATGATCCCTTGGTTTTTGAATGGCATCTCTTTGTGATTGCCTTATGGTATATTCCTGTGACTAGCCTGTTGGACTAACTTGATCTTCTCTAGCGCTGTACCCTCTTGATTGATGCAATCTTTGGTTGTGATGTTTACCTAGCTTTGTTCTCTGTGTAACAGATGTTGTGTCGATTCCCAAGACAAATGAGAACTTCCGTCTTCTGTATGACACTAAAGGCCGCTTCCGTCTCCACTCCATCAGAGATGATGAGGCAAAGGTTTGTATGTTGGTTTTGCTAGCTTGTTTTTGTTGTGGTGTTTAATGGCATGTGCGGGCATCAATTTGATGGAATTAATGTTACTTCATTAGTAGATTATCACTTCTGTATGCTCTATGGCTTTAGTTATGTACTGATGCCAATTGTGTATTAATATTATGCAGTTTAAGCTTTGTAAAGTTCGTTCTGTTCAATTTGGCCAAAAGGGAATTCCATACTTGAACACCTACGATGGCCACACTATTCGCTACCCTGATCCACTAATCAAGGCAAATGACACCATCAAGCTAGACCTTGAGAGCAACAAGATTACTGAATTTATCAAGTTTGATGTCGGAAATGTTGTCATGGTTACTGGAGGGAGAAACAGGGGGCGAGTTGGAGTCATTAAGAACAGGGAGAAGCACAAGGGGAGTTTTGAGACTATCCATATCCAAGACGCAACTGGCCATGAGTTTGCCACTCGCTTGGGTAATGTGTTCACTATTGGAAAGGGAACTAAACCATGGGTTTCTCTTCCCAAGGGCAAGGGTATTAAGTTGTCAATCATTGAGGAGGCTAGAAAGAGGCTTGCAGCAGCCCAAACTGCAGCATGAGTGTGTTGAAATTTGTTTTGGAATATTTTACTGCTGGTGTTTGTGGATCTTGGATGAATTTTATTGCTTTTCATTTTAGGCTTTACGTTTTTGAAGGGATTGATTAAAATATCAGGTTAAGTACGATTTTTCATTTGCTTGTTCATGTATTATTATACTTTTGCAATCTGATATGAACTTGTATGGCGACTCTTAGGATGTCAGGAAAGTGCGAACGTGAAATTACTGACTCTTAGGATGCTCAGTGTAGAACTGAAGTTTTTTATAGTGTCTTAATAACCATAGTACATTCCAAAGCTTATGACGCGTGATATATGATGCATAGCAAATCAATAATTGATAAACTATAGTAACATTATAAAATATAAGTTTCATTTATATCTCAAGTCTGTTGATTTAAAACAAAGGATAAAAATGCAAAGAAATAAAGTACGTTGAACTGAAAATAAACTGAAATTTCTGCACATGCAAAAATAAAGAATTTGGTTGTCACGGTATTTTAGTTGATGTCCTTTAACTTTTGAAAGCGGGGGAAGATTTTTTAACCAAGGCGTACTTTTCGCTTTCGGGTTCTGGCAAGAGTGAGAATCGTCGCTATGCATAATCTTGTCTTGAAACTAAAGTCAAAAAATCAACTGACAGTGACGGAGTGTGAATTTTCTTTCGGAGACTTCATGTAAATTGGGAACATGTGTGGCCATTCAGTTCAAAAAACAAAAGAATGCATGAAACCTATTTTGTTTAATCTTTTTCAAATCCTCATCTCAAATCCTAGGTAAAATCTGATTTCTTTATTTTTTTTTGTTTAATCCTTCAATTCAACGAAAAAGATATTTTAATTTTACAAATGCCTTTTAAATTCATAAATTTGATCTGCGTAACAACAACAACTAAGCCTTAGTCCCAACAAGTTGGGGTCGGCTGTATGGATCCTCAATAAAATAAGCTCAAAAGATACAAAAAAAGATACTCCAGCCTTAGGCCCCTTTCAAGACACGGATTTTACGTCTCCATTCAAGTCTGTCATTAAACAAATCCGCATCAAGATCTAAGGCACGTAAGTCTCTTGCTATCACCTTCTTACACACAGTTCTAGGTCTTCCACGACCTCTAGCCCCCTCAATCAACAAATTCTCACACTTACGAACCGCATCATTAGGAGGTCTTCTTAGAACATGTCCATACCATCTAAGTCTTCCTTCCCTCACTTTATCTCCGACATCCGCTACTTGGACTTTTTGTCGAATATGAACATTCTTAATTTTGTCCAGTCTGGTATGTCCACACATCCATCTTAGCATCATCATTTCTGCTACACTCATCTTATGTAAATGTTGTCCCGTTGGGGCCCAACACTCACTACCATAAAGCATCGCAGGCCTAACAACCGTCCTATAGAATTTACCTTTCACTTTCAGAGGTATTTTCTTATCACATAGAACCCCGGTCGCACTCTTCCACTTCAACCACCCTACCTGTATTCTGTGAGCCACATCTTCATCTATACGGCCATCATTCTGGAACACCGAACCCAAATATTTGAACTGCTTGGTTTTAGGCACCAAAACTCCATCCAACTTAACCTCATGTTCCTGCTTCTTCCTTAGACTGAACTCACAGTGCATATATTCCGTTTTACTCCTACTTAACTTAAAACCCTTGTCCTCGAGGGTTTTTCTCCACACTTCCAACTTACGGTTTACACCAGCACTAGTCTCATCAATTAAAATAATGTCATCAGCAAACAACATACACCAAGGAACATCGTTTTGTATGCTTCTGGTTAGCTCGTCCATAACCAGGGTAAATAAGTATGGACTCATGGCCGAACCTTGATGCAATTCGATAGTAATGGGGAAAGCCTCAGTGTCTCCACCAGGTATTTTCACACTAGTGGATGCATTCTCATACATGTCCTTGATGATGTTGATATATTTGCCGCTGACTCCTTTCTTCTTCAAAACCCACCATAACACTTCTCTTGGTACTCTATCATAGGCTTTCTCCAAGTCAATAAATACCATGTGGAGATCTTTTTTCTTCTCTTGATACAATTCCATTAGTCTTCTTAGAAGAGAAATAGCCTCCATGGTAGATCTCCCTGGCATAAACTCAAACTGATTCTCCGAAACTCTTGTAAGCTTCCTCAATCTGTGTTAAATAATCCTTTCCCATAATTTCATAGTATGGCTCATAAGTTTGATACCCCGATAATTTGTACAGCATTGAATGTCTCCCTTATTTTTATATATGGGTACCAGGATACTCTTCCTCCAGGCATTCGGCATCTTACGTCCTTTCACTCATTTCTTCTTCAAATTTGATCCGCATAATAAACGATAAAAATTAAATAGATTTATAATTTAAAAATCTGTATTTTTAATTTCATATTTTGAAAAAAAATAGTCAGTTCAACTTCAAACGTTTGCTAACTAATCTACTCAACTCCATTGCTTTTTTTGTTGTTGTTGTTGAGAAAAGTCTCTTCTTTTTCAAATTTGTAAATGACATGATAAACTGCCTTAATTTCGTGAAAAAGTTATTGATAATTCCAATTTTCATTTTCGTCCCTTAAATATTTTTACTTCTGAAATTAAATCAACTAAAAATGTGTTTTATCTGCCTTTTTCCTCATTTTGAAACTATCCAGGCTTAAATTATTAGAGTATATGCTCTTTATTTTTGAAGAATATTTTTTATATAAAAGAAAGAATATTTTAATTAATCCTTAAATTTGATGACAAAGAGACAACCCCTATATGAGAAACTGTAATTTTTGTGACTGTTTGGCAAATGATCAAACATATTGTGAATAGGTTTGCAAGATGTAAAGAAAGACTTAGAACACACAATATGATCTGTTGCCCCATAGTCTATTATCCAGATCTAATTTATGGAATCTTTTTTTGTTTGGCAATGAGGTACAGGAAATTAAATGATAACCTGAATCAAAGGTCATTGGTGTAGGGTCGTTTGTTTGGTACAAAGCAGTGGCAATATTGATCTTGGAGTCTTGTGAAATAGCAGTTGAATGCTGAAGAAGATTCAACAATTGTGCAGTATGATCTTGTTTAAGTCCAAATTGAGTGTTATTACACTGCAATTGAGCAGATTCTTGTTGGAGTCAACTGGCTCATTTCCATCTGGAAAAGTTTCAACAGCAGCAATTTTATTCAATTCTTCAGTAATCCTCTCAACCTGATTAGCATGTCTTCTTGTCTTGAACTTATAGTCAGGAGGATAACCATGCTTTTTGTACACACATCAATTGTGTGTCCTGTATATCCATAGTATGTGCAGATAGCCTTGGCTGCACCTGTGTTGCTTGTAAAAGGTCTTCTCATGGCATAATTCTAATTGGATGACTGTTGAAGATTAGGGACTCTTTTTTGAAAAGAGTTATGAGACTGACTATTGCCCTCAGTTGGTGTGACTTTAGTAAAGAACACACTAGGTTCTGCAATTTTGGTCATCATGGATCTAACTTGCCTCTCATGCTGTACAACCAAAGAAAACACCTTGTTAATACCTAGCATTGACTCCATTAGCATTATCTGTGATCCGATGGCCGAGAAATTTACATTCAAGTCCTTCAGAAAATGAATCGCAGTCATTCTCTCGATTCTTCTTTATTGTTTTCATAGCATCACAAGAACATTGTGGATTGCATGACCAAGTTGGAAATTGGTCCGAGATTTGTCAATTCATCACAGATTACTCTCAATTGAGTGAAATAATCTGTTACGAAGAGAGAATTTTGATGGAATGAATAAAGTTCCTATTGAAGACCAGAAATCCGAAAAGCATCTCCTTGAGAAAACCTTGACTGAAGATCGTTCCAAACATCAATAGCATGATCCAACAACACTATACTTTTGTGAATTGTTGGAGACACCGAGTGATAATTCCAAGAAAGCACCATAGTATTACATCTTTCCCAAGCTGCATATACCAAATCATTCTTTGAAGGAACTGGAATTGAGCCATCCACAAATTTGAGTTTATTCTTAGAGAGCAATGCCATTTTCATGGCTCCTGCCCAAGAATGATACTTTGAACCAGAAAGCACTGGTGATACTAGAATAAGCGATGGATTCTCATTGGCATGAAGATAATAGGGGCTATATAAAGTTTCTTCTGGTCTCTGTGTACTAGTACTTGCAGTTTGTTTTGCCATGATCGATCGAGAAAAGATTTTTGAAGATCTCTATTTTTTTTTTATTTTAATGAACAGAAGAAATCTAAAAAAAGAAAGGGAAAAAAATTGAAAACAAAGATTGATTATAGCTCTGATACCATGATGAAATCAAGCTACTGCAATGAACAATTCAAGATGAAACAAACAAGGAAGAAAGAACAAGTGCAAGAAGCTTCTAGAGAAAATTGTGATTACTGAATGAAGAAGAAGATTACAGAATGAATACACACGCGAAGGGTCTGTACATTTATTTACAATTACAACAGAATGTAACTAACTAATTTACAACCGAGCTCAATCAGTAACAAACTGGCTTCTCATAACTAACTCCATGTAACAGCCACTAATAAGCATGTGAAGGGAACTCCGGCTGGATGAGAGATGAATCTCTACTGATATTAATTTTTTTTAATAAATTGTTTGATCAAATAAGAGAATTAATAAACAATAATATATGAGAAAATTAATAACTAGCATGTATGTTCCCCACCCCCATTCACTTGTGTTGACCTTCACAAGCTCAAAGACAAACATATCATAATGAAGGTTGGATCAATTTGTATTTAGTAGGTTGAAATTTGTAGGAAAGAGATACTTGGACTTTAATTTTTTTTTAATTGAAAAAAAAGGTTACTAACTGTATTATCACTGTCTCATTTGACTCAAGCCACAAATTAAAGGTTGATGTCCTAATTTAGAGTATCTTATATGAGTGGTTTATTATTGGATATAAAACGGGAATTGTCACTCGGTAAAACCAAAACACTAGTCGGAAATCATGTTAGCTAAGAGGTCTTTTGTAACCACCATATGGAAGTAACAAGCCAATCTTTCTACATCTATTTTCCAAAAAGACTTTAATGTATTTATAATATTTAAATAATAAAATATGCATGTATTTAAATTGCACAAAAGTAAATAGTGTCAAATCATCTTAAATACTAATAAGTACATAAATTGTTTTAAAATAACAGTTTATTTACTTCTTTCCATCTTTGGGCATCATTTCTAGGTCATTTTCAAACTCCGGAGGTTCATCTAGGCATTAGAGCTGCATTAGACTTGCAAATAGAAGTAAGAACACAAATAGAGCGGAAAGAAGGGCATTAGACTTCCAATTCATCAGTTCTTTCGTTTTATGGGCTATAAATTCCAAAATCTGATAGTTCAATCCAATATTTTTGTAAATTCAATTCCTAAATACATTTGTAAGCACCATTTTATTAATTTAAAGATCAAACCAACATTTATTATTTATTTCTAGGCCTACAATTACAAAGAATAGCAGCATCTCTAGGTCATTAATATAAATAATTCACATACAAACTAAAGCCAAACATGCACAAACTAGGAATCAAACAAACAATCTAACCTACGTGCATAATCTAAATGAAACAAAAGAAATTAAAACAAGAAACTTAAAAAAGGGGAGTAACTTCTCGGAAATTATCTGATTTACTGTTGACTATATACATGAACTTCCAATTAAGCAAAAGAACTAAAAAATAAATTGGAAAATTTGTTGACTATATACATGAACTTCTAATTAAGCAAAAGAACTAAAAAATAATTTGGAAAATTTGATTATGTGATTATACATCAATAACGCAAAAGAACTAAAAAAATAAATTGGAAAATCTAATTACATGCTTTTACATCAATAACAGTTCATTTGTTAAGCGCTTTTCTCAAAAGGCTTCTAGTGTGTTAAAGGAAGAATTGGAAAGGTCTATCTATAGGCCTCCGGGCTATGAAAATAGTTGGGAGAGGAAATTTCTCCCTCAAAACCAAATTTAAAAATCCAAATAAAACAATATTGTTTGACAGCTCAGATATCAGAGAAAGAGAGTTGCCACATGGGAGGAGGAGTGGGGGTGGGGGTCGGTGGGAGGAGTGCAATTTCGAGCTAAAATACCCTTGAGACAATATACCATGGAGGTATAGGGGCGTTCTAGCTCTAATTAACCTAGAACGCCCCTCCTTCCATTTTCGTGTTGCTTTGTTTCTTCAATTTTGATGTTCTTACTTAGAGTGTGTTTCTCAAAACTTAAAAGCTGGTCAAAACTGATTATAAGTAGTTTTTAGATTATAAGTTGTTTATTTAAGTGTTTCTGAAAACTTAAATAGTAGATTATAATCTGATTTTAATCAATTTTTTTAAAGTTGAGTTTTGCTACTTTTTTTAAGCACTTATTTTTTAAGCAGTTTTAACCAAGTAAAAGACCATACTATCCCTACCTAATCTTCGATATTTCAAATTTGCCCACCCTATACAATTTAGTTCCCATCAAAATTCTTTTACGTTTCTTCTTAAATAAATTTTATTATTATTATTATTATTGCAAAATAAATTTTGAATTGACATTTAAAAAATTATTTTTATACAATAAATAAACTCAGGGACAGTTTGGTCATTTTGACAGTTTCTGCAATTAAAAACTGATTATAAGCTGATTTTACAGAAACACTTAACTGATTATTAACTAGTTTACAGAAACGCTTAACTGCTTATTTTTAATCTGATTATAATCTAAAAATCACTTATTCACAATAAGCTGAAAAGTTCCAGTTTTGAGAAACACCCTCTTAGTCTTTTTAAATGTTCATGTCTGTTGCCTACAATATATTGGCTTTTATTATTGGGGTTTTAGGTATTTACCTGAAATTCAAACTCTATATTTTTATTTGACAAATTAAGAACTCTAACACTATATAATAACACTACAATAATCAATATCTGGCAAAAATGGTAGCTAAAAGTGTAAAAAATGGGTAATTACTTTAGTCACAATAAAAAATTATGTTACTAGAAATGACTTAACTAAAATTTAGCCACAATCCACAACTTTTATGGCTGAGGGTAAATTATTTTGCTACAAAATTTATTTTCTTATGGTTAAAATATTATAATATATTATTATGAAATATAAAACATGTAACGAATAATTGATTAAATTAGACACACAATATTAATATTTGTAACTATATATGCATTTTAGTTACGTCTTAATAAAGTTGTAACTAAATAAATTAATGTGTTTGCCTCACTTTTAGCATTATGGCAAATATTTTTACATGTTGGCCATAAATCTAATAAATTCATAGCTAAAAAATAGACTTTCTTATCATAAAAGTAATATTGTGTCAAAAATATTTTTTTTAACCACAAACCTAACAAGTGGTGGCTAAGTAGCACAATTAATTGTCATAAAAAAAAGAGAGAAAAGTATGCAACAAAAAAATAAATAATTTGTCTCAAAATATTTTATATTGTAGCAAATATATATGAATTTTAGCCACGTACTAAATAAATCCATGTCAACTTATTAATATAGTTTGATACAGTAAATAAAATTTTGTGGCAACATTCATATATTAACTTCAAATACAAAATACTAAAAATTTTGTCAGATGGCATTAATCAACTTTTTCTTTAATTTTGCATGAAAAATAATGATTAAAAAGTCACAGTTAACTATAAAACTATAATGATAATGACATCATAAATATTTTAAAGTTAACTAAAATTGTCATAAAAAATTACAATTATAAAAATATTATTCACTAGAGTTAAGCACATGACATCATTTTAAACTTTTCTTCCCATTGTTTATTTAACTTTGCAATTTTTTCATTCACATTCTTCCTTTATTTGATTTTAATATCCTCTACTCACTTATTTGATTCTTTTCTAGCCTCTTCCACTTTCTCATTTGTTTCTTTTTGAGTTGCTTCAACTTATTTCATAAGTTTAATCTTTATTGGTCTAGCTTCAAAATATTCTATTATGCTTTTTCCAGAACTATAAGCTTATAGATAGCCATTCTTTTCTAGTCCAAGCACCATATGAAATATTTGATCACCAGTCATTGTTATTTGTCTATCTTCTCATTATTTTTTGAGTTAATCAAATTGTACCTATAATTTTCATATACCCATCAAATTAATGATAACAAGCTATGAATCTCAACACTATGAAATAAATAATCACATTCTAAGAGAGGGAAAAAAAATTTGATTTATCATCTCAAAGTATCATTCATACAGTGACATTGTCCTCCTAAAGCATCAATAAAGAGGAAGAGATTTTAAGCCCAAAAAACATCGGTGGTGAATGAAAATAAAAAAGAGGGTAATCAATTGAGTAGAAATAGTCAGATGATATGCATGAGGGCCAGGGCCAACTTGTTAGAGGGTGGATATAGGAGCTTGGGGCCCTTCAATGCATGACTTGTGTAATAGATGGGGAATTGTTGGCTTTTCTCTTCTATGATCAGTACCAAGCCTATGGCTGTTGAGGTATCCGCAAGATATAAATATAGAATTTCTCTATAAAAGGGCTAGCTTAAGAGTAGCGATGAGTTCAAGAAGTTCTTTAGCTTCAAGAAAGTTGTTACCATTCGTCTATCCACTTGAAATGTTTCAAGTCTTTTAAGAGCTAGTAGAATGGAAAGCAATGTCGGCTAGAACATGAAATGAATCAGACAAGTGTTGTGATTCTGCCATTGACCTTTTGGACCTCCTTTATGTTCTTTGGTGGCTCTATGTCCAACACAGCTTTGATCTTCTTGAGGTTGGCCTCAATCCCTCTTTTAGATATCATAAAGCCTATGAATTTGCAGAATTGTACTTTAAAGGTGTACTTTTTTGGGTTAGGCTTTATCTCACATCCTCTAAGGATCTCAAAGACTTCATCCAAGTCTCAAGGATTGTCTTTTGAAGCTCTAGTCTTTATTATCATGTCATCCACATACACCTCCATGCTTTGGCCAATCTATTCTCGGAGCAGCTTATTCACCAACCTTTGTTATGTGGCTCCTGCATTTTTGAGGTAGAATAACTGTGAACTCATCTTTAAACTGCTTAAGAAGAACTAACCGATTGAATGGACTGGTGAGTGTCAAAAGGCTTTCGAGCGCATGAAAGAATAGTTGTTGAATCCACCTATACTAAAACCACCCAAACCTAATAGACCATTGATATTGTACTTAGCTATTGAAGAAGGATTAATAGGAGCAATGTTGGCCCACGCGGATGAATTAGGAGTCAAGCATGCAATCTACTACTTAAGTAGAAAACTTTTGCCTTATGAGATCAAGTATAGTATCATTAAAAAGACTTGTATTGCTATGGTTTTATCATCAAAGAAATTGCGACATTACTTTCAATCTTATAGTGTGTAAGCAATTTCTAGGTTAAATCCAGTTAAATACTTGAGGGAGATGCCTTCACTAGTCAGGAAATACTAACGGTGGTTGATAATCCTAGAAGAATTTGAAATTGAATATATAACCATGAAAACTATTAAAAGAAGAACAATAGCAGAAATCTTGGCTCAACCATTATGAAAGTGAGAAAGTGACCTTTGAATTCCTAGAAGAACATTTAGGGGCCATAGAAGTGCAAGAATGGAGGATGTACTTTGATGGAGCAGTGAATAGAAAGGGAGCTGGATTAGAAGTTATATTGGAATCACCTAAAGGAAAACTCATCCCCTTATCTAAGAAATTAAAATTCAAGGTAAACAACAATATGGTAGAATATTAGGCATACTTCTTTGGTTTAGAAACCTTGATGATTATAAGGGTTGATAGAGTGCAGGTTTTTAGTGATTCATTACTGATAATATCCCAAGCAAATAGAGAATGTGAGTTGAAAGAGGAGAAGTTGAAATCGTACCATGATTACTTGACTACGGTGAGGAGAAATTTCAAGGATTGTAGGTTGTTGCACCTACCCAGAGAAGAAAACTAAATGACCGATGCCCTAGTCACACTGGCTTCGGTATGGGAAGATTCTGTAAAATTATTCCTTAAACTCCTGGTTTTGACCAATTCATCAACTCCTTACTATGAATATGAAATAATCATGGAGGCCAGTATAGACCATGATTCATGGTATGATAACATTAAGAAGTTCTTGGAAAGTAGAAACTATTCATTAAGGGCAACAAAAGAATAAAGAAGAGCTATAAGGTGATGGTCTTTGTAATATATCACTTTTCAAGGTGAGTTGTATCGAAGATGGCTAGACGGGGTACATTTGAGATGTTTAAGGAAGTCTGAAGTTGAACAAATCATGTCCGAAGTACATGTAGGAACCTGTGGGCCTCATATGAATGGTCTAGCTCTGGTTAAGAAGATAATTCGATAAGGTTAATACTGGTTGACCATGAAGTACCAACAATGCCAGCTGTATGGAAATTTGAACCATTTACCTTCTGAGAAATTACATTTTATGTCTTTGCCTTGACCGTTCGGGACTTAAGGAATAAATATTATTGGGGAGGGTCATCCAACAACTTCAAACGGTAACCGGTGCATAGTAGTGGCAGTTGACTACTTTTTAACATGGGTTGAAGCTAAATCTTTTAATAAGCTAGGTACAAGGCAAATGGCTTGGTTTATTGAGAGAAGTCTCATATACAGATATAGAGTTCCATATAGTATAGTATTTGATAATGGGACATAATTCCAAGATGTTAAGGATTTGTTTTCCAAGTATCGGATTCGTCATCATCGATCCTCCCCATACTGACTAAAAGCTAATGGTACAGTAGAAACAACTAACAAGACAATCAAGCAGATTCTTTTCAAGATAACCAAGACATACAGGGATTGGTTAGAGATGATCCCCTTTACTTTATAGGGGTACAAGACAAGTGTTCGAACTCCGAATGGAATAACACCATTTTCTTTAGTTTATAGGATGGAGAAGGTGTTAGCTATTGAAATCGAAATTAAATCTCTAAGGGTAGTCTTGAAAACTAAGTTGCCAGAGATAGAATGGCTATTAAGTAGATATATGCAACTAGCTTTATTGGAAGAAAGGAGGCTGAAGGCACTTTATCATCACTAACTATACCAAAAGAAAATAGCTCAGGCTTATAATAAAAGAGTCCACATCAGAAGACTTAAGGTTGGTGATCTAGTACTAGAACAATGTAAAGCCAATGTCTCAAATCCAAGAGGTAAATTCAGACCAAGTTAGGAAGGGCCTTATGGTGTAAAAGAAGTAATGAAGAAATGTGGTCAAGTTGTCAGATATGGATGGGAATGAGTTCAGTGAACTAGTGAATATTGACATTCTATGTTTGAATAAATAAATAAGCTCGCTAGGTAAAAAACCTAAAAGGGCGGCCTAGGTAAAAAATTAGAGTAGCTTGCTAGTTTCGAAAATCTGAAAGGGCAGGCTAGGCAACAATTAAGGCTAAAAAAATGAGAGAAAATTGCTAATTAGAAGACCCAAAAGGGCTGGTTGGTGACAAGAGTAATTTTATGTTATCTTGCTATATGTTTATGGTTGTTCCTAATTTAATGAGACAAAGTTAATAATAAAGTTTTTCTATATGCACCATTTCGAATATTAACCAAAAGGCTAAAATAAGTTGCATAATAGCAAAAAGTGATGACGAATTAAAATAAAAAGAAAATATCTTTCATCCTAATATCATGTTATTTAAAGACTAACAATTACAGAGTTCATGAAAGTCGATAAGTGTAGTGTGCAGGCTAGCTCTACCTCAGGCGATCTAAGAAGGCTTCAGTCAGCAAAGGCATGTCAAAGTCAGCTGTAAAGTTCTCGAGGTTGAGCTCCATACTGGAAACCAAGATGACGAGGATCATAGTAAATACCTCAGCGAAGAGCAGCAAGTAGAACGTACATCAAATATGTATGGGTAGTAGTAAGACTAATTTTCCATAAAGACACCAACCAACGGATGTTGATAACAACTCTTGAAAGAATCCACTGGACCCACTCAACATATGAAGAAGCAATGCATTACAGGTAGTTATAGGAGGGAGAAGGAGAGTATGTTCTTTCAACTAAAATAAGATGGTATGATGGTCCTTCAATATATGGATATACTTGAAGAATTGTATAGATATATGGATCATATGATATCCAAAGAAGAAGACAAGTGTGATAAGTTTTATGAAGGATTGCATGTCAGTATTTGCAAAGTGTTATCTTTAGGACATGGCACTACTTTCTATGCTTTTGTTGATGATGCACAAAAAATTGAGAAATTATTGAAAGAAGAAGCATAGCTTAAGAACAAAAAGTGGAAGCAGACCTATAATTCTTTTTCAGGAATTTACAAACACATAAACTAAGAAAGGTAGCTCACAGACTAGATTTTAACTTGAGAATAGTAAAAATCACTTTGGAAGATGAGGAAAATAGGTTAATCAACCCCAGGTCAGTCAGAACTTAGTGAGACAATCTGTGGGTAACTTTGCTAGTACACCTAGAGTTGGATAGGGTCACAGTTTAGCAGTTGATCAGAGACCACGACCCTTATGTTCTATTTGTGAAAAATATCACAGCGGAGAGTGTAGAGAAAATATTAGAGGATGTTACCAGTGTGGTGATACAAGTTACTTCATGAGGGATTGTCCAATGTTAGTGAGACTAAATGAGTCTATTCAAACATCATCAAAATGTGTGCCTTAGAGAGGGGGCAGGACCCAGTCTTAGGGCAGAGGAGCTGGTAGAGGAAATAACAATGGTATTGGTATACAAGATAGGGTCATATCATCTGGTCAAATGGGTAGACCTCTTGCACAATCTTCGATTTTTGCTATCACTCCCCTCACCTAAGGTGGTTACTAGTATGTTGGTTATTTTTGGTAGGGATGCCCATGTTCTTATTGATCCTGGCCCTACTCATTCATTCATATCATATGCATTTGCCACATATGCGGATGGAAAATTAAGTTCTTTAAATAAGAGGTTAGTAGCGAGTTTTCCAGTAGGGACTTCCATGGAGTGTGAACATGTGTATAAGGATTCAATTGTCAAGTTAGGTGATTTTGAGCTGCTAGCAAACCTTATACCATTACCCATACATGAATTACGTGAATTTGATATTATTTTAGGAATGGATTGACTATCTAGCCACCATGCTACTGTTGATTGTCATGAGAAAAAAGTGACTTTTAATATGCTTGGAAATCCTAATCTTACATTCTGTGGTGAGTGAAAGTTCCTTTCATATTGTGTTATTTCTACTATGAAAGCCAGAAAATTTCTTAAAAATGATAGTCAAGCATATTTAGCACATGTAATTGACACACAGTTAAAATGGCCTAAATTGGAGGATATTCCTATAGTATGTGAATTTCTAGAAGTATTTTCAAAAGAGCTTCTAGGTTTACCTCCTAAGAGAGAGACTGAATTCTCTATTGATGTATAGCCTGGCATAGCTCTCCTTATGGAATGGCTCCAGTGGAGTTAAAGGTGTAGTTGCAGAAATTATTGAATAAGGGATTTATTAGACCTAGTGTTTCACCTTGCGAAGCTCCTATGTTATTTCTGAAAAAGAAAGATGGCTCCATGCAATTGTGCATTGACTATAGGTAACTGAATCGGGCCACTATTCAGAATAAATATCCTTTGCCCCACATTGATGATCTCTTTGATCAACTTTAGGGTCCTAAAGTATTTTCTCAGATAGACTTGTAATCGAGATATCATTAGCTGAAAATAAAAGAGTCGAATGTGCCAAAGACAACCTTTAGAACTTGCTATGAGCATTATAAATTCTTAGTGATGCCATTCACACTAACCAATGCCCTAGCTACTTTTATGGATCTTATGAACATGGTGTTTCATCCTTATCTAGATAGGTTTGTAATTGTATTTATTGATGATATTCTAGTATATTCTCGAAGTAGAGAGGAACACCAGGAATATTTGAGAATTGTATTGTAAACCTTGAAGAATAAGCAATTTTATGCCAAGCTTAGTAAATGTGAGATTTGGTTGGAAAGAGTGGTATTCTTGGGTCATGCTATATCTGTAGAGGGAATTTATGTTGATCCTAAAAAGATAGAGGCAGTGATGAACTGAGAACTGCCTACTAATCCTATAGAGGTAAGGAGTTTCTTAGGCTTGACAAGGTATTATCGTCATTTTGTACATGACTTCTCCATTATTGCATCACATTCAACAAAACTGCAAAGGAAGAATGTGAAGTTTAATTGGATAGAGGAGTGTCAACAAAGCTTTGAAAAACTGAAAGCTTGTTTGACTTCTGCTCCTGTTCTTACTCTTCCTTCATGCAATGGTGGTTTTATGGTGTACAGTGATGCTTTATGAAAGGGTTTGGGGTGTGTCTTGATGCAACATGGGAAGGTAATAGCTTATTCATCTAGATAGCTTTGACCTCATGAAATGAACTATCCAAATCATTTCTAGAATTGGCTATAGTGGTCTTTTTACTTTGAAAAGTTGAAGGCATTATCTTTATGGAGACAAGTGCCAGATATTCATAGACCGCATGAGTCTGAAGTATCATTTTCTCAGAAGGAGTTGAACTTAAGACATAGGTGATGGGTTGAGTTGCTAAAAGATTATGATTATACTATTGAGTATCACCCTAGGAAGGCTAATGTGGTAGTTGATGCTCTAAGTCAGAAATCTCATGGTAGTCTTTTCCATATCAAAACAGTACGACTTCCATTGTTATTAGATAAACGATCCTTGGGAGTGAATTTGATGATGAATGATTCTGAAGCATTATTAGCAACTTTCAAAGTTAGATTGATCTTGGTAGAAAGAATTAGAGAAGCTCAAGTTCTAAATGAGAAAATAAAGAAGTTCATTGATGGTGTGATAGTAGGTACTTATACAGACTATTCTATTAGAGAAGATGACACTTTAGTTTTTGGTAATAGATTATATGTACCTAACATTGATACTTTAAAAAGAGAGATAATGGAAGAAGACCATTGTTCTGTATATTCTATGCATCCAGGTAATACCAAGATGTATAGAACACTTAAAGAAAACTATTGGTGGCAGGGTATGAAGAAGAATGTAGCAGACTTTTGTAATACCCCAGATGAAATAAAAATCTAATACCTTAAATATTGTATAAATTAATGAATAAAGTGAGAAATTTTTTTTGATTGAAATAAAATTTTAATGTACCAAAGTAATATAAACAAAAACTTTAAAGTTTTTGAATTGAAAACTCTACAACTTATAACAATTGTGAATTAAATCAACTAACTGTAAGTTATTAAATAACTAATTATATTTATATATAAACTATTAGAGAAATAAAATGACCTATTAGAGTGATAAAGAAATCATTCATATGCAAAGAAGTGAAATTTATATGTTACTAAAGTAATGAAAATGAAATTTTAAAACACTTTAGCTATGTTAACTCGTATGTATAAAAACCTTAGTGTATTATACTCAAAATGCATTATAACTTAATTAATAATACCTTAACATAATAATATATATTAAAACCATATAAAATAAATTAAAATTAAAAATTTGAAGTAAAAGTAATTTAAAAAAATTAATTACAATTATAGGTAGCAATTTAAGGTGTGAAAAGACTAAAAGGGCATACGAGTTAACAAAGAAATATGTAACACTTCAGGAAAAAAAATGGAAATTTCACCCAATTAATTCTCAACCATTTTTTTGCTAAATGAAGTGGGCGACTCACCTAGTTTGAATAGAAAGTGGGTTTGGTCAAATGATGATTAAAAGATGACAAAGAAAAGAAAATCTCTCTTATCTTCTTTCTCCTTACTATCAAAATACCTCTTCTCTATCACGAATTTCTCTCTTTTTCAGCAGCCAAAAAAATTCTTAGACTAGGCTCTTATGTCTAGAAGTGATCCAAAGTGAAAAATTAAACTAACAAAGTGAAATAAAGGCAAAGGAACTTCTAAAGGTAAGAAATCTGAAAATTTCGAAGCTTAATCTTTTATTTTATTTTCCTAATTTTAAATATATTATTTATTGAACCTGAGCTAAAAATTATTATTTATACATATTAATTAAGTATTTAGGATGTTGGAAATTTATTTATATTGAAATAAATTGAAAGGAATGAAGCTAAAAACCCTAATACTCAAATCTATCCAAATATTACAGCTTGAACTTTTAATAATTTGGCTATTGTGTTTTATTTATTTCAATATTCAAACAAGCTTTAAAATTCATAAAATTTACATAAATTTTTATTTGGATGTTGGGAAGGTTGTGGTAAAAGGAAAAGTTAAAATGATGAGGAAAAATGAGTGAGTAAGTGAATATAATCTGCTCATTTTAATAGTCTAAATGAATACCATTGAACTTTTACTGCTGTGTTTGAATTATTTACCTATTAAATGAACTCTATAATTTGTGAAAATTATAGAGAGGTCATATATGATGTTGGAAATATTTTGAAAAAATTTCAAGGCAAATGAATTTGAAGAAATTAGTATACAATTAAATGAATAGAAACTACTCAAATGCCGGAATTTAAGTATTTTGTTGATTTGGGACTGAATTGAGGATAACAAAATATATTTAATTTGGTTATAAATATAAGCATATAATATATGAAAATAAATTTTAATATATGTATTTAATATTTCCAAAAGTATAAATATTAATTTAACGAATAATTAAATCAAATGACTTGAAGAAGTCAATGCATATTTTTATAGGCATATGACACATATCTGTTTTATAGTCCTATTATAATATAATTTTGTGATATTTGAATTCATAATTACAAAATAAATTTTAGAGCATATTAAGATGTTAAAACATGGCATAGGTGTCTAATAAATAATTACGACAAAAATGATAAATAATAAATTAAAAATAAACCTAAATGTGCGATTTATGTGTGGATGTGAATGTAGGTCGGGTATTGCCATCAAACCAACGAATTATTTTCAATAACTTAGAGGAATCAAATTTGCATATTCAAGGTGAGTTATAGTGTTAACCTTTTTTCTTTGTCACTTTAGAATTCTTTGAAGATATTTGAACCACTGTTAATACTTGAGGCATTTGATACCATTTGTTGCTTGTATTCTTATAATTATGGATTGTGAAACTCAATGTGGCTTCTAGGCCTATGTGATCATACCAAGCCATTTGATTAACCAATATGACAGAATTCCAACTTGATGGAGGGCTATACTATCAGACTATGTGCACATAGAAGTTTATAATTTATAGGGTAGAAGCTACCGTTATGTGAATGTGATTTGTGATAACACCGAAATAACAATGTATTTTCTTTAGTGTTATTGCTATGTGTTATCTATTATATTATGTGATTTGGTTTTATGTTATTGGTCCACTTATTGTGTACTTTTCTCGTAGATTCAATTTTATTGTTATACCTTTATTGTGAAGTTACCTTATGTATTTATTATTCTTGAGCCTTGGATTATTTTATTATACATCCTACCCTTGTGACACTATAGTTTCACTGAGTTGACGACTCACCCCATCGTCTATGGTTTCAGGTAGAGGTGACTCAAGATCATCAGCTTCTTGATTTCTTCTTCCAGCAAGAAGCTTGAGAAATATGTAATTACCAAATACTATCATATGTAATTAAATAATTATGTTTGTGATATACTCTAGTTGCTCCATAGTACTATTGTGAATGGTTTTGTAAATTATGGAAGTAAACCATAATGTAATAAAAAAATATTTGTATGTAATATATAATATAAAAAATAAATTTGTAATAATAATATACCATAAAGTTATGAGTAAATAATAAAGTTATAAAATAAGGTTTTAATTTATTAGTTCAATTAACCAATTTGTATGAATTCATAAATTAGTTAGGTTCTATGTGGTGCCTGGTGACCTTAAGCCTACCTGGACCCTAGGGTCATCACACTTGTAAAAATGAGGTGTGACAGAGGTGGTATCAGAGCTTAGGTTTATAATAATATATAGGTTAAAGGTTCATAAGCGTAAATATATAAGAATACTACAGAGCTTAGGATTATTCTGTCATGTCATATTTTCGTTGTTATCTAAATCTGTGTTAATTCATGCGCTAACTGAATAATTTTTTTTCTCTTATAGTTTAGGTATGGAAACCCGAAGAAGACCTAGGGTAATTAGATCTGAGGGAGCTGTTCCTTCATAGGAATCTGTGCAAAGAGTTGAGAATGTAAGAACTCCTCCTTTAGAACCACCGGCAGCTGAAGACAGAATAATTAGAGTGATGGAAAGACTTGAACAATTATAGAAAAATTATGAGTTGATAATGGAAATGATGATATAACAAAGACAACAACAACAACAACAACAACATGCTCCTATCCCTGAAGTCTAAGTTCCTCCACTTTCACCACTATGAATGGAATCAGATGAAGAAAGAAAATTATTAGTGGGATTTCTGAAACTTAGTCCTCCAATCTATAAAGGAGAAGAAGACCCTACAGAGTTTTTAGAGAAAATGGAATCAAAGACTCAAATACTTCATTGTACAGACAAGAAAGCAATTGAATTTGCAGGGTACCAGATGAGAGGTGATGTGAAGGAATGGTACAAGAGAGTTGTGGCTGGAATATTGAAAGAAAATGTTCTTTTAACTTGGGAGAAATTTGCAGAGATGGTATTGCAAGAGTTTCTACCTGAAAGTGTTAGGCTAGTCAAGGCTTTAGAGTTTGAGAGGTTAGTGAAACACCTGGTATGATAGTATCTGAATATACAAGACAGTTTAATCAGTTGAGTAAGTATGTACCTGCTTTAGTACCAATTGAAGCAGCAAGAATAAATCGGTTCAGACAAGGATTAGTCACTGTACATGATTTTGGCTGCTCATGATTATAATTCTTATTCCAAACTAGTGGACAAAGCAAGAATAATAGAAAATAGGGAGATGGAAGCCCGAAAATAGAAGAAGAAGGCTAGAACTAAAAGCTTTATAAGGCAGAGAGGCAGGGAAGAAGTATGAACATCTAGTTCCAAGCAACAATCACAATCTATGCCAAAAATCAATCCACCCAGAACTTCAATGGGACTTCCACCTAGACAACCTACAGGAAGGTCAACTGGGACTATTACCCATTGATTTTTTAGTACTAATGTTCAGAGGCCTCCTATACGTACTCCATGTCAGACTTGTGGGAAGATGCATAGGGAGACTAGGGCATCCTTTAAATGTGGGAAAAAAGATCATATGATTAAAGATTGTTCTTTAATTGCAGCAAAAACAAGACCACAAACATCCCAGACCACCGTGCAGATGGAAAGGGGTCCTAGATCTAGTGGATTTGAAAGAGTTTCTAAAAGAGGCAGTATTACTGAGACCTACAGTGCAGTCACCATCTAATAGGAGTAGAGGGAGAGTGTATACCTTATCACCTCATGAGGCACAAACATTAAATGCAGCTATTACAGGTATCATTTTCATCCAGTATGTTAAAGGAAGGGTGTTGTTTGATTCAGGGATAACTCATTCTTTTGAGCCCACCTATTTTGCTTCTAAATTACATATGCCTTTCAAATTGCTTGATAATCCCCTCACCGTATTTACTCCTTTAGAAGAAGAAATTATTGTTAAAAATATGTACCCCTTTTATGAAGTAGTGATATGTGACAAAACTCTAAGTGCTGACTTGATAGCATTACCAGTGTTAGAGTTTGATGTTATTTTGGGAATGAATTAGTTATCTGAGTATTTTTTCACCTTAGATTGTAATGGTAAAAGGGTGATATTTCATAGTTCATTAGGGAAAATTTTTTAATTTTAAGGGGATAGGAGTGGAGCTCTAAATAGTATGATCTCAGCAATTAGTGCTAAAAGATTATTAAGAAGAGGGTGTATAGGGTATTTGGCTCATGCTAGAGATGCTAGTGTTTCATCCCCTAGTTTGGATCAGATACCTATAGCACAAGAGTTTCCTGATGTATTCCCTAATGATATAACCTCTTTGCCTCCAGAGAGAGAAATAGAGTTTGGCATAGATTTGCTACCTGGTACTGCACCTTTTTTTATTCCTCCATACCGAATGGCTCCAACAGAGTTGAAGGAGTTGAAGGCACAATTACAAGATCTTCTGGATAAAAGCTTCATTAGACCTAGCAGTTCACCTTGGGGTGCACCAGTTCTTTTTGTTAAAAAGAAAGATTGTTCCCTTCGAATTTGTATAGATTACAGACAATTGAACAGGGTGACTATAAAGAATAAATATCCTCTGCCTAGAATTGATGATTTGTTTGATCAATTACAAGGGGAAGTTATTTTTCTAAGATACATCTTCGCGTTGGGTACCATCAATTGAGAGTCAAGAAGGAAGATGTATCTAAAACTACATTTCATACTAGATATGGCCATAATGAGTTTTTGGTACTATCTTTTGGTCTTACTAATGCACCTGCAACATTTATGGATCTGATGAATTGGGTTTTCAAGTTATATTTGGATAAATTTATGGTTGTCTTTATAGATGATATATTGATTTATTCTAAGAGTTAGACTGAACATGAAGAGCACTTAAGGATAGCATTGCAGACTCTGAGGAAAATCAGTTATTTGCTAAATTTTCTAAGTGTGAATTTTAGCAAGAGAAAGTATCTTTCTTAGGACATGTGATCACTAGTGAACTGTTATACGTGGATATCTAAGAAAATTGAAGCAGTAACTGATTGGCCTCGACCAACAAATATTGTAAAAATAAGGAGTTTTATGGGATTGGCTGGTTATTACAGGAAATTTATAAAAGACTTTTCCAAAATAGCCATACCAATTACTAGACTACTCCACAAAGGGGTAAAGTTTGATTGGAACAGCAAATATGAGGAAAACTTCTGTAGATTGAAGGAATGTTTAACGTCTGCACCTATTCTTGTACTACCAATTGAAGGAGGCAAATTTACAATGTATTATGATGCATCTAAAGTGGGACTTGGCTGTGTTTTAGTGAAAAATAATAGGGTGATTGCCTATGCCTCTAGACAATTGAGAAAACATGAGGTTAATTATCCTACTCATGATTTGAAAATGGCAGTTGTTGTATTTTCTTTGAAGATTTGGAGACACTGCTGATATGGTGAGAAATGTGAGATTTTCACAGATCATAAGAGCCTCAAATACATCTTTCAACAGAAAGATCTAAATCTTAGGCAACATAGATGGATGGAGTTACTTAAGGATTATGATTATTAGATCTTATATCATCCCCGCAAAGCCAATGTGGTAGCAGATGCTTTAAGAAGAAAATCTTTGGGGAGTTTAGCACACATTCATGTAGGTCGACGACCATTAGCAAAAGAAGTTCAGAACTTTTATGGCTTAAGGATAAGATTTGATTTGTCAGATAATGGAGCACTGATAGCCCAATTCACTATTAAACCATTACTGATTAATCAAATTAAGACACTATAAGATGATGATCCGCAGTTGGTGAGAATAAAAGAAGACATTGCTATAGGCAAGACCTTTGAATTTATAATTGATGAAGGTGTATTAAGTGGCAATCGACTTTGTATACCAACAGTAGATGATCTAAAGGATCAGATAAAGAAGGAGGCTCATTATGCAAATTATAATGCACATCCTGGAACTACCAAAATGTATCATGATTTGAAAGATGTTTATTGGTGGACTGACATGAAGAAAGATATTACAGAATTTGTAGCAAGGTGTTTAACATGCCAATAGGTAAAATTTGAACATCAGAAACCATCTAGTCTATTACAACAGTTACCACTGCCATAATGGAAATGGGAGAGGATTACTATGGATTTTGTGGTTGGGTTACCTAGAACATCTGCAGGCTATGATTCTATATGGGTGATTATTGATAGGTTGATGAAATCTGCTCATTTTCTTCCTATGAAGACCACCTATTCTGCGTCTCAATATACACAATTATAATTAGATAAAATAATAAGTTTACATGGAGTGCCTATTTCCATCATTTCTCCTCCAGATTCTGGCAAAAGTTACAAGAGGCATTGGGAACAAAGTTAGATTTTAGCACTGCATTTCATTCTCAAACAGATGGGCAAACAAAGAGAACTATCCAAACCTTAGAAGATATGCTAAAAATGTGAATTTTGGATTTTGAAGGTACTTGGGACAAATATCTACCATTGATTGAATTTGCTTATGACAATAGCTACCATTCAACCACACAAATGACAACTTATGAAACATTGTATGGAAGAAAGTGTAGATCCCCTATATGTTGAAATGAAATTGGTGAAAGACATATAGAAGGCTCAGAACTTATTCAAAAAACCATAGAGAAAATACCATTAATTCAAGAACGTTTGAAGACAGCTTTCAACTGTCAAAAGAGCCATGCAAATCCTAAAGGAAAAGATTTTCAATTTAGTAATGGTGAACATGTATTTCTGAAGGTGTCACCAATGAAGGGAGTCATAGGATTTGGTAAGAAAGGAAAACTCTCACCAAGGTACATTGGTCCTTTTGAGATATTAGAAAGAATAGGAGCAGCTTCCTATCGTTTGGCACTACCACCCAACATGGAGCAAGTGCATCCAGTGTTTCTTATTTCGATGCTTCAAAAATATATTCCTGATCCATCCCACATTTTACAAGCTCAACCAGTGAATTTGTAGCAAGATTTAACCTATCCGGAAGTACCTATAGCTATAGTGGATAAAGCAAGTTAAAAGGCTTAGAAATAAGGATATTCCTATGGTAAAATTTTTATGGAAAAGTCAATCAGTAGAAGAATATACTTGGGAGACTGAGTCTGAGATGCTAAATAGGTATCCTCATCTTTTTAGTGGGTGATTGTTTTAGAAAATTCGAGGACGAATTTTAATTAGGGAGAGATAATGTAATACCCTAGATGAAATAAAAATCTAGTAGCTTAAATATTGTACAAAATTAATGAATAAAATGAGGAAAAAAATCTTGATTGAAATAAAATTTTAATATGCCAAAGTAATATAAATAAAAACTTTAAAGTATTTAAATTGAAAACTCTATAACTTATAACAACTATGAATCAAATCAACTAACTGTAAGTTATTAAATAACTAATTATATTTGTATATAAACTATTAGAGAAATAAAATTACCTATTAGAGTGATAAAGAATTATTCATATGCAAAGAAGTGAAATTTATATGTTACTAAAGTAATGAAAATGAAAATTTTAAAACACTTTAGCTACGTTTACTCGTATGTATAAAAATCTTAGCGTATTATGCTCAAAATGCATTATAACTTAATTAATAATACCTTAAAATAATAATATATATTAAAACCATATAAAATAAATTAAAATTAAAATTTGAAGTAAAAGTAATTTTAAAAAAATTAATTACAATTATAGGTAGCAATTTAAGGTGTGAAAAGACTAAAAGGGCATACGAGTTAACAAAGAAATATGTAACACTTGAGGAAAAAAAATGGAAATTTCACCCAATTAATTCTCAGCCATTTTTTCTGCCAAATGAAGTGGGGACTCACCTAGTTTGAATAGAAAGTGAGTTTGGTCAAATGATGATTAAAAGATGACAAAGAAAAGAAAATCGCTCTTATCTTCTTTCTCCTTACTATCAAAATACCTCTTCTCTATCACAAATTTTTCTCTTTTCCAGCATCAAAAAACCATTCTTAGGCTAGGTTCTTATGTCTAGAAGTGAACCAAAGTGAAAAATTAAACTAACAAAGTGAAATAAAGGCAAAGGAACTCCTAAAGGTAAGAAATCTGAAAATTCTGAATTTTAATCTTTTATTTTATTTTTCTAATTTTAAATCTATTATTTATTGAACCTGAGCTAAAAATTATCATCTATTCATATTAATTAAGTATTTAGGATATTGGAAATTGATTTATATTGAAATAAATTGAAAGGAATGAAGCTACTAATACTCAAATTCTGTCTAAATATTACAGCTTGAATGTTTAATAATTTAGCTACTGTGTTTTATTTATTTCAATATGAAAAAAAGCTTTAAAATTCATAAAAATTTACATAAAGTTGTATTTGGATGTTGGTAAGGTTGTGGTAAATGACAAAGTTAAAATGATGAGAAAAAATGAGTGAGTAAGTAAGTGAATATAAGCTGCCCATTTTAATAGTCTGAATGAATGTCATTGAACTTTTGCTGCTGTGTTTGAATTATTTACCTATATAAATGAATTCTATAATTTGAAAAAATTTATAGAGAGATCATATATGATGTTGAAAACAATCTAAAAAAAATTCAGGGCAAATGAATTTGAAGAAATTAGTATACAATTAAATGAATACAAACTACTCAAATGCTGAAATTTAAGTATTTTGTTATTTGGGACTGAATTGAGTATAACAAAATATATTTAATTTGGTTATAAATATAAGCATATAATAGATGAAAATAAATTTTAATATATGTATTTAATATTTCCAAAAGTACAAATATTAATTTAACAAATAATTAAATCAAATGACTTGAAGAAGTCAATGTATATTTTTATAAGCATGTCACATATTTGAACTTATTCTATTTTATAGTCTTATTATAATATAATTTTGTGATATTTCAATTCATAATTATAAAATAAATTTTAGAGTATATTAAGATGTTAAAACACGACATTGATGCCTAATAAACTATTAAGATAAATATGTCAAATAATAAATTAAAAATAAACCTACATGTGTGATTTATGTGTGGATGTGAATGTAGGTCGGGTATTGCCATCAAACCAATAAATTATTTTCAATAACTTAGAGGAATCAAATTTGCATATTCAATGTGAGTTATAGTGTTCACCTAGAACTCTTTGAAAATATTTGAACCATTGTTAATACTTGAGGCATTTGATACCATTTGTTACTTGTGTTCTTGTAATTACGGATTGTGAAACTCAATGTGGCCTCTAGGCCTATATGATCATACCAAGCTATTTGACTAACTAATATGATAGAATCTCAACTTGATGGAGGGTTATACCATCAGGCTATGTGCACATAGAAGTTTATAATTTATAGGGTAGAAGCTACTCTTATGTGATTGTGATGTGTGATAACACCAGAATAACATTATATTTTCTTCAATGTTATTGCTATGTGTTATCTGTCATATTATGTATTTTTCTTTTGTGTTATTGGTCCAATTATTATGGGCCTTTCTTGTAGATTCAATTTTATTGTTATACCTTTATTATACAACTACCTTATGTATTTATTATTCTTGAGCTTTGGATTATTTTATTGCATATTCTACCCTTGTGACACTATAATTTTACTGAGTTGACGACTCACCCCATCATTTGTGATTTCATGTAGAGGTGACTCAAGACCATCAGCTTCTTGATTTCTTTTTCCAACAAGAAACTTGAGAAATATGTAATTAGCAAATACTATCTTATGTAATTAAATAATTACGTTTGTGATATACTCTAGTTACTTCATAGTACTATTATGAATGGTTTGGTAAATTATGGAAGTAACCATAATGTAATAAAAATAAATATTTGTGTGTAATATATAATATAAAAAAATAAATGTATAATAATAATATACCATAAAGTTATAAGTAAATAATAAAATTTTAAAATAAGATTTTAATTTATTAGTACAATTAACTAATTTGTATGAATTCAGTTAGGTTCTACGTGGTGTCTGATGGCCTTAAGCCTACCTGGACCCTAGGACCATCACGCTTGTAAAAATTGGGAGTGACAACTTTGTAGTAAGATGTTTGATGTGCCAACAAATTAAGGCAGAACGTCAACATCATTCAGGTCTTCTACAGCCTCTTCCAATTTCTGAATGGAAATGGGAACACATTACCATGAACTTTGTCTCTGGTTTGTCTCATACTCAGTAGGGTCATGATGCTATTTCGGTGATTATAGATAGATTGATAAAGTCATCTCAATTCTTGCCTATCAGATTGGATTTTTCTTTAGATAAACTTGCAGAGATGTATGTGAAAGAAATTGTGAGAATATGCTCAGAGTTTATGTCATGGAACTTAAAAAAAGTTGAGATAAGAATTTTACCTTGATAGAGTTTGCTTACAATAACAGATTTCCATTCAAGTATTGGCATGGCATCTTAAGAAACATTATATAAAAGAAAATGCAGAACTCTAGTATATTGGAATAAAGTTGGAGGAAGAGAATTGGTGGCTCCAGAATTAGTCCAATTAACTACTGATAAAATTCAACTGATTAAAGACTAATTAAAAGTTATACAAGATGAACAGAAGAGTTATGCGAACTTGAAGAGGAAGGATATTGAGTGTAATATGGGAGATAAAGTATTTTTAAAAATCTCTCCATGGAACGATATAGTACGATTTGATAAACGTGAAAAGCTAAGTCCTCGATTTATTAAGCCTTATGAAATTGTGGAGAAAATCGGCCCTATTGCTTATAACTTGTGCTACCACCAGAATTATCACAAATATATGATGTCTTTTATGTATCCATGTTGAGGAAATACATAAGTGATCCTTCACCTATACTACAGAGACAACCAATAGAATTATAAGAAGATTTGGCTTATGAAGAAGAACCAATTGATATTTTAGCTCGAGAGGAAAAGTATTGAGAAATAAGGTTATTCCTTTAGTGAATGTCTTATGTAATAATCATTTAAAGAAAAAAGGCAACATGGGAGAGAGAACAAGATATGCTTGCTCAGTATCCTCATTTATTTCCATCTATAAGCCAGTAAAAATTCAAGGATAAATTTTTTTTAAGGGGGAAAGAATGTAATATCTTGTAAAAAAATAAATAAAAATAAAAATAATATACAATAGTGATAATAATTATTAGAAAACAAATAAGAAAATAATTAAAATTGAAGTATTAATAATTAAAATAAAATAATAACAATAATGATAAACAAACAAAAAAATATATAATAATATTTTTCAAAAGCCAGAGAGATTTTTCAATCAATTTTTTGATCATTTTCCATTCCCCTTTTATGGCAATTCTGGTACAGCTAAGACCCTCTCGTTACAAGCTTCAATTTGGTATCTTATTTGTTAATTTTGGATAAGTTTAGAAAAATACCTATATAAATATTATTATTTGAAATTTAAATATAATAATTATAATTAATTAAGATTTATGAAGTAATATGAAATTTAGAGATAATAATTATAATTAATTGTGATTAGAAGGGAAATTTAAAATAAATAAATAATTAAAATAATGAAAATTTAAAATAAAACTATTAACATAAAGTATGATTAAAATAAACTAAAAATTTGAGTTATAAATATTTATTAGTAATTTATAGAAAAATTAATTATATTTAAATTATATATATACAAAATTATTGAATTTAATTAGAACGAGATTAATTGGCAGTTAGTTAGCAAATTTAAATTTATTAATATATTAGATTATATTATAATAAAGATTATTAATTATTAATTAAATTGAGTTAAATAATTATTAAATGATTAAATTAAGTGGTAAATATGTTGTATATGAAGATTCATAAAACTAAATATTTTATTAAAATTTATATCTTTATGATTGTAATAAACATGTTATTATTATTATTACTTTTAAATTTATTTTTGATTTGTTATAATAATTATTATTGTTATCATTATTATTATTTAATATTAAACTTAACATAAACTAATAAATTTGAAATAGTGATAAATAAACAATTATTTTATAATTGTGATTAATCAAATAATGTTAAAATAATAATAATAAATAAAAAATTATGAAATTAATTACTTAAATAAAATTTTAATTGTTATAACTATAATAATTAATTTATTATTATATTTTCTTAAGAATGAAAAATAATAATTAATGCCAAGTAGTGATTAATTATTAATATTGTTATTTTTATAGTAATAAAGTATTATTATTAAATTTATTTATAAATTTATTATAATAAATGTTAATAGTAATAATAATAATAATAATAATAATAATAATAATAATATTATTATTATTATTATTATTATCTATGGTAAAATAAGAAAATGGAAGTAAATAATAATATTGGTAATTTAATAAATTCTTCATTATAGTAAATTGTTATTATAGTTGTTAATATTAGTTTATTTTAGAAATTAAGGTAAATAATTTTTAAATATATATATGTTAAATTATTTTGACTAAAGACAAAAATGAACTTTGTATTTTCTTAAAATGCCAAAAATTAAATAAATGTTATTTAAACATAATCGAATAAATTAGTTAATAATGTAAATATTATCACTGTTATTATTATTATTAAATTATTAAATAAACTAAATTAATGTAATTTAGTTGTGTACCAAAATATTATAAATATTTAAAAAAATTAGACATCTAAATTATATTGTGTATTGATGAGTTTACTGATGGAGACCCAAAATGAGGCAATTAGATTATCGATTGTAATAATATTTATTGGAGTATTATTTTTAAAAATTTAGGAAAAGTTCAAATTACATCAAAACTCTATCGAAATTTTGCTAGAATTTAAGGATCATTTTCATGATTATTTGCATAGCACATCCATAATAGCTGATAAATTTAGGTTATAACTTAAATTAAATATTATTTTTATATTATTTTAAGAATGAATCCAGCTGCAATTATTAAATATAGAAGAGATCTGCTGGTTAGACAAGTACTGCTTGGTCCGTGTGAGTGGATAAATATATAACATTATATTTCTAAAGTATTATATATATACGATTTTAAAAGAAAATTTTACTAAATTCAAAATGATGTTTTATTTTTGAATGATATTTATTTTTTTATAAATTGAGAATAAATAATAGTAGTTGAGTTTTCATATATGTGATTGATTATACTGTGACTAGATAAATATTTATATATACTCTTACTATAATCCTACATGATCACACCTTGATGACGGGTACTGATAAAATTAAAAGTTACAGTGATTTGGGGGTTTTGCTCTGTATATGTGTATTGAAGTTATTTCTCTTTTAACTTATAAGATAAGTCATCATGTGCCCTTGAATTGAATATGAATCAGTAGAGAATTATATTTGAGTGTATACAAATGATGTTTAAATTGAATTATTCGTATTATTCTAAGAGATAAAAAATGTTTGAAAGTTACGTTATAGATTTCAAGTATTATTTATCCAGCTGAATAATGATGATATGTGTAAATACTTATATATATATATATTATTTAAACATTATTTGTTCTCTCTTGTTAGATATTTATCTATTCACTGAGTAGTTGGACTCATCCTTTTAATATATAAATATTTTCAGATATAGTTGGAGATTAACCTAGTAGAATTTCTCTTGCTTCTATTGCATCAGCGCATAGAAGAGATTGTGCCAATATATTAGTATTTATCGTTTAGTTTTACTAACCAATATATTAGTATTTATCGTTTAGTTTTATTAAGGATTGTTTATATTATTAAAATGAACAACATCAAGATGTACTTAAGAATAAAATTATTTGTTTAGATGATGTAAATTGCCATAAACCTATAGCCATGTGTATGAGAAGGATATTAAGTATTTGGATTATGAATAATGATTTTCATAAGTATTTAGAAGAGACTCGGTCAAATCGTAGGTTAAATCCACCCCTGGTATTAGGAGAATGGGTTGTATAACGACCTACCCAATCTGAATACGAAAAAGCACAAAGATCAAGTGTAGTATTAGAAGTTAAATCCAGATTAAGGCTAATAGTGCCTTTGACATATCATAAAATTTGTTAAACCATTTTAAGATGGGAATGAGCCAGAGCATGCATAAATTGAGAAACAAAATTAAAACTATATGAAAGATTAGGTTGAGTAAGAGTTAAATATTGTAAAACACCAACAATTCCACGATAAAGGCTAGCATCATCAAGCAAACCATTATTGTCAAGACCCTTCATCTTTGTCTCAATAGGTGTGGTTATGTGTAATACCCCGATTTTTGATGTACTTTGGAATAATAATTATGAGAGAGTATATTGGTGAAATAGATAGAGAAAATATAATAAGAGATGGATGTGTACAAAAGATATTATATATATTATGTATTTGAAATGTATAGGAAATATAAATAGAATATATAAGACATATACATATACCAACATATACACCACATATACATGAGGTACACATTGGTGTAGGAAAATTTGATTTTAATTAATAATAATAATAATAATAATAATAATAATAATAATAATAATAATAATAATAATAATAATAATAATAATAATAATAATAATAATGAGAAGAAGACAAAGTCAAATGAAGGAAGAAGAATATTGGTGGAAAATTTAGGTAGAAAATTAGTTATATTATTTATATATATATAAGATAAGGATGGAAATTTAAAGAACTTTCTTTCTTCTTCATCCTCTTAGAACGTGGGAATTAAGAGAGAGTGAGGAGAGCTTGATTTTGTTCATATACACACCAAATTCATAAGAGTTTTAAGAGATTTGAAGGTGGATATTGAAGATTTGGCAAAGAATTCAAGTAAGTGCTCTTTTCCTTGAGCTTATTTTAATGTATTTTAAGTATATATATGTGTGATATGATTAGTGAGAGAAAGTGATGATTAATTGAATAAGATGATAACTATGGTATATGGAGTATATATTTATGTTGAATTGATGCATAGATGAAGTAAATATGGTTAGATGTTGAGGATGATGATGG
The DNA here is from genome assembly GCA_947685225.1 of Garcia nutans. Taxonomy (NCBI): domain Eukaryota; kingdom Viridiplantae; phylum Streptophyta; class Magnoliopsida; order Malpighiales; family Euphorbiaceae; genus Garcia; species Garcia nutans. The sequence goes on along the minus strand of CANTUV010000033.1, from coordinate 36,965,898 downwards.
ATAGTTGGAATTGAGGAAAAGAGTAAAGGTTTTGTAGAAATGAGTTGTGAGTTGAGTGAATTAATATATGGATGACTGTATGAATGAATTATATGATGATTATTGTTATGATTTTGTGTTTAGGCTAAAGAGGATCAAGTGGAGAAGAGTAAGCTTCGATTAACCAAGGTTTGTACATATAATTTCTTTGGTTTGTACATATGATCTTGAGTAAGTATATACTTGGATTATACTTTTGATTTTGGTTTGTATCATTCTAAGTTGATAGGTGTGTTTTTTGTTGATGAAAATGGTGTGAAAAAGTAATTTTTGGGATGCCATGGGCATGGCTATTGTGTGCCTAATTCATAATTCAGTTCAGATTTTATACCCAAAATTTAGCTTGATAGGGGTAGTGACATGCCCATGCATCTGGGCATGTCGTAGATTCTGTTTTTCAAAATAAATGACAAGGGTAGTGACACACTCATATCACTGGGCATGTCAAATCTTCTATAAGATAAATTAATGACATGGTCAGTGACACGCCCATGTCACTGGACATGTCAAAGCTTCTGTAAGGTTGATAAATGACATCGTCAGTGACACACCTATGTCTTTGAGCGTGTCAGTTGAAGAATTTGCCCAAAGTAACATCTTTTCCTTGTATTTTATCCTTGATTCATGGCTTGCTTAGCTATATCTTTATATATATTTAATTAAAAATGTATATGTGATTATAAAGAGAATAATTATGATAAAATATGTTGATTATTCAAAATGTTAGTATGTTGATGAGTCATATGGTGAGTGTGGCTCATGCTTGCTTGATGAAAATATGAAATGGGAAATGTGGTTAGATGTCAAGTGTGAATTATAAATGAATAATAAATATGATAAAGATGAGATGAATATGATATTATTGTTAGTTTAGAAACTTAATATAATCTTAGTTAATGAGAAACTCCAAAGTATGGAGCATTGAATTAAGTGTTATGAGTTGAGTAGGAAAGAAAGGATTTGAGTTGTACTATAGTATTAGCAATTTAATGTGAAATATGTGTATGAAGTGTTGTGCAATGTGTGTGAGCTATAAGATTATGACAAGTGATAATGTTATATAGAGATTGAAAAGCAATGAAATGTGTATTGATAATTATTTTGTGTTTTGTGCGAGACACGGTCTTGGCTTTAGAAAAAAACGTGCTATTATTCTGATAATCATGTAATGTAAAATGTGGATGTGATATTTTTTAAAGATATGAGAAGTGCAATTTGTGCATTAAAATGTAGATGTAAGCCACATTGGCATTATATATGATGATGGTTGATGGAAACCATGATATGAGTTGAGATGTAAAAATATGTTGAAAAATAAATGTGTATTGTGTGTACCTTATATAATATATAGTTGCTTGAAGATTGCGCTTGGTAATTGGCATGCCTTACGTGATGGGGTGGGGGCACTGGGTGCCACAGAGATATTACTATGCCTCTAAGTTAGAAACTTACATGTCATTACTGTTGAGATACGCTGTGGATGAGACACTGGGTGTCACATATATTATTATGTCCACTAGCGAGACACATTGGTGTCATTATGATAAGATAGGTCATTGCAATGGTTCTAGAACTATTTTATTGTATAAGGATAATTAGGCCCAGTGTATGTATTTATGGTAGACAAGAATGATATTATGAATTGTGGATGATATATATATATATATATATATTTAAGTATAAATATGAAGCTAGTAATAATAAAGAAAATACAAAGAATATGATGATAAATGATGTTAGTGTTGTGAGTATGATTTTCTGTATTGTATGTGTATGTTGTTTATATGTATAACTAAGCTTTCGAGCTTAGCGTAGTTATGTGAATTGCGCAGGTGAGTAGATTGTTGATCTAAGAGTCAGACGGTTGTGCCACGAGAAGAGTAAGAGTGTTACGAGACCAACTAGAAGGTGATGCAAGCATGTACAATTTTTATTATGTTGTATTTTGATCATATGTATATGTATATAAGTGAATTTTGGAAAGACAATGTAAGTTTATATATATAATCTAATGAAAAGTTTAATGATTTTGAAAATGTTCTTTTATTAAATTTATAATTGATGTAGAACTAAGATAAGGGTTTAAACAATACTGTAATGTGACATCCTTATATTTTATATGTGTATTATACATATACAGGGTATATGTATGGTATGTATATAGGATATATGGGTGTTACATCATGGGTTTACAATCCGCCATATTTGTTTCTTCAAGAATAGTTAGCATAGTGAGATTGAGAGGGATGCAAGCCTTCATAGGTGGGCGTAACCTCAATGCTAAGAAAATGATGAATAGGCCCAAGATCTTTCATGGCAAACACAATGTGCAATAGCTAAATAAAATTGGTTAGAAGTTGTGATTTTAAACCTATAAGAAGCATATCATCAGCATGTAAAAGCAAAATTAAAGTTTCATTAGGTGAATGCTTAATAAACAAATATGGATCAATTAAACTACAAAAAAATCCATATTGGAGCAGAAGAGTACTAAAAAGGTCGGACCAAGCATGAGGTGCTTATTTTAACCCAAAAAGAGCATGTTGGAGTTTTCACTAGGGATGGACAAATAATGGTTAACTGACCGAGTTTTCAATTAACCGGCCGAAAACTCAATTCGGCTAACCAACCACATATTATATACGGTCGATTTGATTATAAATTATGGTGATGTTCAATTTTTGATTGGTTAATGATTAACCAAATTTGACTATTTAGTTAACCATTAACCGAAAAAAATTATACAGCATGAGCAACTAGAAAATATGAAAAATTGGCCAAAATTTCATCTTTTCCAGAATGTAATGAAAGTAAAGAAAAAAAAAACAAAAAAAAATAGAAAGAAACTCAATTTTACTACCTTGAGATCTTTGATTGATTTATACTGTTAATATAACTAGAGAGCAAACTTAGAGAAGAGACTAAATTGAGACTAGAAGTAGAGAAGAAACTTAAATTCTTAATGAAAAATTTTGATTCTTTGAAAATTTCACCCACACTGTTAGAGGGTTTAGGGAAATCAAGTTCTTTTGAAGCTTGTGGGCTTTATTGCTCATCATCTACTAGTACTTTAGGCTCTAAAGACCTTGAAGAATCTGCTGCATCCATTCAAAATCACTTTATTCTTCCCATGGAAAACAATTAAACTAATTCTTTAAATTCCAACTCTAATTCTAACCTTATAGATTCTTCCTTTAACAACAAAACTAATTGCCAATCCATTTCTCAAGATTCAAAGGCTGATTCTGAAAGATGTAAAAAAACCCCAATTCAATATGCATTATACATTTGAATCGATTTTAATATGCTATCTCAATATTGTCAGCCTTTATCAATTCCATAACTTTGCATCGAAGTGGGTCCTCGTCAGAAGAAACCCATGTAATCTAACATTATAAAAAAAGGATTTTGTTTGAATATGATACTTAGACCTTGATCTGCAACTTGGACAGCTTGCTCGTAATCAGATGGCTTGATGTGTTTGTTGAGAGTAGTGAAGAGATCTTCAATAGCAGGAGGTGGCTGCAACAATGATGGAGATGGTTTCTTTTTGTCTTTGATCTTTCGAGCCATGGTGATTTTCTTGGGAAACAAACGAAAAATATAGAACGAGAAATGGAATTGGGATTGGATGAAAAAGGAAATTGGGATTTTTGGCTTTGCTAATGCTATTTGTTGCTAACTATTGTGTCTAACTCGATTAAATCAAAATTTAACTGAACTGCTAAATTCGGTCAATTAACCAAACCGACCAAAAATAAAAATCGGTCCATTCGGTTAAAAAAATTAGTCTTCAAAAATTTCAATTAGGGATGGGTTTAGTCAACTAATTAACCGATCAACCAAATGTCCGCCCCTAGTTTGCACACATGATGAGGAAATTTTGAATTAGCCATGTATAACGATTGTTCCATATAGAGATTTTTAGAAATAATTCTATGAAGAAAGATATTTTTAACATCTAATTGTTGAATATCCCAATGTCAAACTAAAGCAAGATTAAAGATAAGACAAATTATTCCAAGTTTGATGACTAGAGAGAATGTGTTAGTATAATCTATTCCATTCAACTGATGATAACTCTTTGCAAGTAAGCGGGCTTTAAGATGATCAAGAGTGCCATCAACTTTAAGTTTAGGCTTGAGTACCCATTTACAACTAATAACATGCATAGTTAAATCACAAGGAACAAGCATCCATGTATTTTTATTATGAAGTGCATCCATTTCCTCTTGCATAGCTATTTACCATCCATCATGACAGAGAGCAAATCCTTGGGATATCTTGAAGAGCACCAATAAAAGCATACTTAGGATTGGGTTTGTAAATGTTGATTTGAGAGTGAGTTACCATTTGTCATGGAGGATGCTCTACTGAATTAGTTTGTTCAGTCTATTCAAGGATGGTAGATTGAGATTCTATGGGTTCAACTATATATTGAGTTTGAAAATTCAAAGGCATTAGTGAATTTTCTACATATTTAGTAGTTGTGTTTGTATTTAACTCTGCTTGTGATGAAGGAGATGTAGAAGAGCTGGACGTAATGTGAGATAGGGGCATTGTGTCTGAGTTTGTAAATGCAAAAGATGAAGTTAAAGAGGGTGGTGTAGTAATTATTTCAGATGAGGCATCCAGATGTGGCAGTTCGGGCAATGGAAGAGACAAATCACAAGGACCTGCAGGTAGTAAAGTAAACTTACTGTTAGAAACTAGAAGAACAGACCAAGAATTAAAGATACTCCTCCATTAATCTTTGGAAAAGCAAGGTTGAAGGCCTTACAAGGGAATCTAGTCATGTAAAAGACATGCCGTAAAACAAACATTTTTCTTTTTCTTTTTTTTTTGTAGATGGAATTTAAAACACTTGTAGCCTTTATGTCGATCACTATACCCCACAAAAACACATGGTACAATCTGTAATTCAATTTTTTTTTTCAAGTATCCCAAGTATATGGACAACTTTTAAAACCAAACACCTGCAAGAATGAGCAATTAGGATGCACCCCCTACAATGTAAAATATGATATATTTAGATTAATTGCAGTTGACTGTAAATGATTAAGAAGAAATACAACAGTTGCAAAGGCTTCATAAATACAAAGGTATACTACAATGAAACAATATTGCCACACCTACTTCATAAATTATTCTATGATGACACTCAACAATATCTGTTTGTTCTAGAGTATGAGGGCAAAAAAATCTCATGAATTATGCCAAATGCTTAGAAGTGAGAACTAAGTCTTGAGTTAAAAAAAATTCTCCACCACCATCAGAATGCAAAATTTTAATTTTTTTTATCAAATTTTCTTGTGATATATATCTCAAAGGCCAAATAAGCATCAACAAAATCAAATTTTTATTTAAGAGGAATGAACCAAGTTGTAGACCCTTAATTTTGGCCTTAAATGAGTTCACTCTAAATTAAAAGTGCCAAGTTAGATCTAATCCAATCTTAAGAAGCTTTAAGTTAGTCTGGTCTGATTTTAAAAGCTTGAATTAAAATCCGAGTCCAATTAAAAACCCAAACTGGTCGATTCTATTTTTACTGAGGAATGGGCCATCTCAATTTGATATGAGCATGACCATGACCAATTTGACATGGGCCTTTAATTTGGCTTAATTCAACTTTAAATCAAGTTTAAGTAACCTAATCGGGAGAAAATTCAATGGGACTCGAGTAAGCAGAGAGCTCTTCTAGCAGGATTAGGATTGATAAACCCCTAAGGCTGCCTATAAATACAAAGGAGCCATGAGCAATTGGGGGCGACTACTTTTAGCAAATTAAAGAGAAAAACAAAAAGCAATGAGTGACTAACACAAAAAAGCAATTAGCATAGAAAAAAGAGCAAAAACGAACTTAAAAGAGAGAGGCAGAGAGCAACTTGAGACGCAGTAACAAAATACAAAAGACATGAAGAGCAACCTAAGAACTAGTTGGTTAAACCAAAGCTTTGTTGAATTAAACCAAATGTATAATCATTAAGCAGAATCCTACACTAATCTTTATGAAAGGGTTGTGCTAGCTTGGTTCAATATTATTAATTGGTGGAGCCAACAATGTCGGTAATAATTTTTCATATCATACTTAATTCAATTACTATCTCTGTTTATTATGCAAATTTACATATGCACTTTAATTTATCTTTGCTTTCTTGATTTTTGTTTTTTTACATAACAAAACCCTAATTTTATGAATCAAACTTCAATTGCATGTTAAAACCCTGATTTTGTTAATGAAACCCTAGTTTTAGGATTAAACCTTAAATTAATATCATATATTTTGGAGGTAGCAACTCTTTCAACGAGTTTGTTAAATCATTTACCTTTTAGGTCCAGATCCCTCACAAGGAGTGCTGCCCTCTTGACCTCTGCCCGCTAACAGGCTAGCGGAACCGCTGTATACGTCGCGCCCTATATTTCGTTAATGGATTAATATTTAGATTTACTTGTGGGTTGCAATTTTTGTAATTGATCTTTATTTTATTTTATTTTACCTTAATTTATTATTGTTTAATGACTATGTGTATGATTATTATTTATGTGTTTATGGATTGTAATTTTCTATTATTTGAGATTTTGAGATTGTAAAAGACATGTTTTCATTTCATTGGTACCTTGTTTATTTTAATTATTTCTTTTAATTTGAAGAATTTTAGACTATTATAAGGGACATGTTTCTACCAATTGGTGGGTGTCCTATTTTATTTCTTTGTATGGACATTGGGATATTATATTTTCATTTTTGCATGCGTATCCATCTTATTTGTTTGTTTGTTTTGATTTATAACATGATGAATGTTTATTTATTTTAATTGCATGTATTATGAATAATATTGTAATAATCTAAGAATTTAATAATATTTAGATCTAAAAAGAAAGCATGTTCCAATGAACTGGGTGTTATGTGGGTGTTGGGTCATTTTTACCTTTCTCATACGTACCTAACTTTTCAAACCCAGTAGGGGTTGGAGATTCCTTAGGAATCGAATCATCCACCTCTTTCTATTTCTTTCCCGGCCCATCTGGGTAGTGACTCCTATTATTCAGGTTCAGGCCCGTGTTCTCTAAGTCTCAGAGCCTAACAGTACCGAAGTTACAAGAATTATTACATCGGGAGTTGAGGCAAAAATCCCTGCTCATATAAGTATAAAGCGAGAAATCATATGCTAAACATGCATAATAACAAAATTTTTCAAGTGATAAAATAGATAATGGACCCTATAAATCATAATGAATTTTATTAAAAATAGTTGAAATATAATTTCATAATAAGAAAAAGGTAATTTAGTAAGCTTAGCTAATTTACAAATATCACAAGTAGAATGCAACTTATTTGATCCATGAACACTAATCAATCCTTTATGTTGTAATAGCTTCATAGTGGATGCTTGAGGATGTCTTATCCGCTGATGCCACACTTCAACGGGACAAGATTTGAACTTATGAGAGTAGTGCAATTCATGAAGATTGGGAATAACATGTAGATCATCCATTCGTTGCCCTATCATCACCTTGTGACATGTTTCCCGATCCTTAACATAAAAATCATGATTAGAAAATTCACAATTCAATGGGTAATGATCAGTAAGCTGGCTCATAGATAGCAAGTTTCATTTTAAATAAGGGACATGCAAAACATCTTTGAGAGGAAAGACATCACTACAAAAATTTAAAAATTTAGCGATGGTTATAATTGATATTTAACGACGGCTTTGATCGTCGCTAAAAACCTCTTTCGATGATTGCAAAATCGCCACTAATAAAGGCATTACTAGGTTACTTCACAATGGTTATGGTTTTGGCCAACCATCGGCATAACCATTGCTAAATATTATTTGGCGACAATCGTCGCTAAATTTCACTTAATATAACCGTCGTAGAAATTAATTTAAATTTTATTTTGAAAAGTACAACGATTTTGAAACCACCGCGAATTTTTAAAAAATATATATTAGTTACTTTTTACAATAGTTGATAAACATTGCAAAATTTATTTTATATTTTTATTATTGCTTTTGTGACAATTTATGGTTGTTGCAAAGTTTTTTATAATTTAAATTTTTTACTTTTGTGACGAAATATAACCGTCGTTAAATTTAATTATTTTATAATACTACTAATTGTAAAGATTTAAAATCGTCACAATTATTAGTTTCCTTCGTGAATTACCATTGTCAAAATGCTATTTCAACAATTACATTTACACAATATGAACTTGTCTTTTTCTCATATAATGTAATCAAAATGCCAATAATATTTCTCAATGAAATTCCATAATAAAAATAAACTTCAATAGTACCATATTTAAAACAACAAAACATTTTAATTAAGTTTTCAATGTAAAAAACAAGGATCAAGAGATTATCCCAAAGTATCTTTTTTTTATGAAAGCTTTGCCCATGCATTCTTAAGCATTTAGCAAGATCAATGTTGTTTATATGACAATGAAAATGATCCTGAGAATTTGACAAGACCAATCTATCTGCTCATAAAACATAAAGTTATTTTTGAGCATTAAAAGTAGCCAATGCATTTACAAAACACTTAACTCCTAAGAATCTAACAAGACCATTATATTTATAAGACGCAAAGCTATCATGTACTCGTATGTGGTTACCTTTCCAAGTTGAAAAATTATACCATCTGATCTCCTCTATGCATAGGATGAAAAACGTTGGTCAACCTACAAGGGAAATGCTCTCCTGATTTTCTTTGTGAATGTCTGGGAGGTCATCATTGACAGAGAACTTCATCCACCTCTTTTGCTCAACATATTTGGGACAGGGCTGCAGCACAAGGCCAATTGCTACATCAATAAGGCTTACAACCATCACTTTGAATTTTGAAAGAGCTAACGCAACACAAATCAATATGGTTGAAGGAATACACATATGGATGGCTCCAGCTGTTCCCACAGGCATCTTGTAAGGCCGAGATGCATATGGATTTTTTATCCTTAATTGTATAAATGCTATAAACTCCAATATTATTCCAAAATAGTACAGGAAATTCTCTGCAGCTATAATCTCTTGAAAGCTTAGCCATGATAGCAAAATCACGCTAGAATCTGAAAACAAAATCCCAGTAAGAGGGGTTCCATGACGAGATCTCTTAGCAAAGAACTCTGGAAGCATTCCTCATTCTGCCGTACCCAAAAGCTGGAAAGAGTCGCTGATCATCTCTGCTATAAACATTCCCATATTTGACATTGCAGCAGCTCCTTGGATCCACCACCTCAACCAAACTCCTCCAAGCATTTTAGCAATATCTGAGAAATACCCATCAGTCCACAAATCACGATCAAGTGGGGCAACCCAGTGCCAATCAAAAGAGGGAAGAAATAACTAAGAACAACTAATATCCAAGCATAATAAAGAGCATTAGGTAGAGTTTTCTTCAGATTTTCCACCTCTCAAGCAAGAGTACTGATTGAGTCCCAATAATTTAAATTCCAAAAGAGGGTGTTCAAATACAAATTCCAGTCCACATTATTAAGATTCACCACAAACCATCTTGAAGGATCCAACTTTGGAATTGCCACAAGTCCCACAACCACAAAAGGGAGAATTGAAAAGATCCCTAAAAGAACTGCAGCCCACCCCACAATTGTCAAACCCATATAATTAATGTAAGAGAGCACAAATGTCAAAACTAGAGTTGCTGTATTCCTTGGCAAGCTGTTGCTCTTTATTTAATACTACTACAAAGCGACACTCGCAAGCATACAAGGTTATTGTAACAATGGTGATCGCCCCAAGGTCGTCTCACAAAAATGGTGTTCGTAATAATTTGATTAAAGCAAAATATTAAAGTTTGAGTGTATGTTGTTTAAATAGTGACACGTAATTAAAATCTAAAAGTAAAACGAGTAATAGTTGTGCAAGATTAATTCAAATTCTTAGAATGGTACCTATGGTTTGTAGATCAATTTAATCAAAGCTTAATTCTCAAATTATACATTACAATAATCTTGTAATTTAATTTGTTTCTTTTTATTACTTAGCAATTATCAATTCATTAGTTCTCACATTTATGAATTAACAACAAATTATTTTTAATTTGCAAATGAATAGAACCCTAAAACTTATATTTCTAACTTATTCTTAGGGTAGTTGATTGCATAGTTTTAATATCAAATTTCACTTCTCGGTCCATCATTCAATATTAAGAGATCAATAGATGGTCAGTCTACCAACCTAACATTCAATCCAATACAATCAACTGATAACAAGATATATTAATGAAAATATCAAATTAAGTCATTCAATAAAATCTACTACAACCCTAGACATGGGTAATTTAGCTCATCATCACTTCAAAATAAACATTCATCTAAATATAAATCAAATCAAAATTATCCATTAAAATATAAATATTCATAACAAAACAACTACAATCTAAAAATGAATTAAATGAGAGTATGAAAAACCCCTTGAAGATGCTAAGAGTTGAACTTATCATTCTTCCTCTTAGCTAACTTGAATATGATAAAGAACTCCCAAGCCCTCTTCAAACCTTCAATCAATTGTTCTACCCTTGAAAGATAAAGTGAAAACTCTCTCAAGCCTCCAACTCTTCAATCAAAGCTTTCTCTAAACCCTAACCCTCTTAAAAGCTTGTTCACCCAAATTTATTTCAAAAATATTAAAGTCTTGTCTATGAAAAGTAATGAAGGTGGAAAGAAGATGAAGATGTAGATGGTGATAAGAATGGTGTCCTCTAAAAACCAAGAACAAGATGAATGTATGGAGAATGGTCCTTCAAATGGGTTCCAACGTGTATGTATTCATTTTCCCTCCAATTATATAAAAAAAATATTGCTTTTCCAACTCACCTCACTCCCATTTGTCCCCTCCTTTTTCATTTTTTTAAATCTTCACCCAATAAATTAGAAACCTTTTGCTTCTTTTATTATTTCTTTTTAAAAGAAAATTCTTGTTGTCTCCCATCAGAACTTGCCAATAATTAAAGAGGTCACACAGGACACAACCAAGTCATGAGGTCGTGTCCTTTGCTGCCTTCAATGTTTGTTCTTTGTTGGGAGTGACACAACCAGTGACTTGGCCGTGTCACTTGGGAATATCCACTTCTGCCTCTTTGCTTCTGCCTCTATTTAGTTGCTCTTCAGGTGGAACACGGCCAAGTCTCTGGCCGTGTCACATCTTGGCCATGTCATATGCATGTGTTTGCCTCTGCTCAAATTTTCTTAGGGGCACAGTTAAGTTGATTTTGTCCTGGCCATGTCATATGGCACGACCAGTGACTTGGTCGTGTCACCTGGGTGTGTCACTAGCTGCCTACTTTTCCTTCTTTTCTTCATGAGGGACATGGTCGGGTTGGTGAGTGTATCCACTTTTCTTGCCTTTGATGAGAGACACAACCCAGCCAATGAGTGTCTTGGTCGTGTTCAGTGTCTTTCCACCAAATTTGAATCCAACAAAAGAATTAAAGCTCTATTTTTGCACTTCAGCCTATATCATGAGACTTCAAACAAATTTAAGCACAAATTTAAAAAAAATCAATCAAAAGCCAATAAAATTACCCTAAAAACACATAAATAAATTATCATAACACAAGCCACTGCCTAAAGCTAGAATTCCATACTTCAAATAGTCAAGGAAAAGAACCGGGTATAGAGCATTATCAATCACCCCACTTAGCCATTTCATCCATCCTTGCTGGAACCCCAAATAGGGACCCAATGCAGACGAGACCCAAACAACATAACTCCCATTTTTAAGGAACATGGTGCCCATCTCAGCCGTAATTAATGCTTCAGGGATACTCCATATTAAGGGAAATACTAAGAATCCAAGAAGGGCCAAAAGCAGACCAACTGCTTAGACACTGCCCTCAACACCAAAAGGACCTCCAAAAACCTCATAAAAGATGAGGAAAACAAGGGGTAAAACAAATACTTTCTTAAAATTATGTAATATAGGAGAAGGTACTTCATTGATATCCACATAATTAACATCATTGTACTGTCCCATTGTAATTGAAGCTAGCCCATATGGTGAGTTTCTAAATTTCATGAAATTTTAAGAGAGTGGTGAGATTGAGCTGAAATTCAATGCAATGAAGTCACCGATTGCAAACATATTTGCTTGCTGTCGATTTCCAATAGGGGCTTATCCCAAAGTACTTAGTTCAAGAGTCAACATGAACTATGACTACACACAATTTTGATTGCAAAATAATAATAAGAAGAATATGAAGAGATAAGAATTAGTGGACCATTTTGTGTTGCTCCTTTTAAAATATCTTGAAAAGCAAAACTCCATGCGTAGCGATTCAACTGCCATAAGTTTGATAAGGATGTCAAGCAATGGTCCAGATGTATCCTTCAATGGGTCTCCCATAGTGTCACTGACGACAGCTGCCTTGTATGGTTCTGATCAGATCCTTCAGGACCAAGACTTCTTGCATACTCAGAAGCACCAGCCTATCAACCAACACCAAAACTCAATGAAACCATGATTCTAAAGCACCATAATAATATGTGATGGATCTATAAAATCAAAATCTATACCTCATGTACTTCTTCAAATTATCCCAAGCGCCATCAATGTTAGATGCATAGATGGTAATATGTAGAATATACATAGAACAGAAACAAATACTCAGTATGTAGCAACATAGAACAGAAACAAATACTCAGTATTTAGCAACATAGAACATAAACAAATACTCAGCATTTAGCAACACCTAGAAAGTCCACAAGTCAACATACAAGATATATATCCAATAGCCACTATACTTGCTAACGTGCTATAAAATCCTAATTTGTGTCTGCTAATAATTACGGACACACAATCAAGCAATACCCTTGCACACCTATACACCAAACGCAAACAAAAGCAAACCCCTGCATTGAAAAGCAAAGGTCTGTTAATAATTTCTCATTATCCTACTGAGAAAACAAAAGGAAATGTCCAAAAGTATAAGAGAGGTTGTCACCACAAGCTGAAAGAAATTTGCAAACCTTTCCAATAGCAGCAGTAGTATTTCCTGCAGCATAGGATATGAAATTCAGGTGTTTTTGAAAGACGGTAGTTTTAGGCTAAAGCCAAAAACATTAAGCTCAATACCACAACTTGCTATTTTAATAATTATAAAAATAATTATAAGATTTGATGCACTAACTGCTTTTGGAAAGTATAATAATAATTAATAAGAACTGTAATAATTAGATTTTCTAAAATTATACCAAAGTGGTGTGAACGATATTAGTTTATTGCATTATGAATTTTGAGCCCATTTGTTTAAATTAATCGTTAAAATTAAGTCTTCTATAACAATGATGGTATTCAAAATTCCAAAATCATCTCATCATTAATATATACAATAATTTTCTAGCTAGCAAAATTATTTTTGAAAAAAAAAATCACATTAATTAGAATGATATTAAAAATAATAGATTTTCGACAAATCACTAATTTAATAATTAATTTTGGTATCATATGCAATACTAAACCTCTCGAATTCGAATCTCAATCAAAATACAATTAAATTAATATTTGATCTTATAAATTTTATAGTATGAGAAAATTTCCCCTACAATTGAAGACTACAACTCAAAAGTCAGACAAAAATGATTGGATTAAAGTTAAAAAATTTTCTCTTTCCTATTGAAAATGGGCCTAAACTTATTATAAAAGAATACAGGTATTGCATATATTGGATTAATAGTTAAATAAAATGTCATTATTTTATCATTACACTACACTATGAGTTAGTTTGATAATTATAAACAAGGAAAAATAACACTTGTATCAGTTTTAGTATATATATATATATAATATATACTCACACTTCAACTAATGAAATGTTGATATCAGTAACTAGAACTTCATTAAATTAATTATATAGGCAAGTCTTCTCTGCTCTATCCAAGATAGCTGGTTCTATTCAACAAAACGTTCAATCTCTTCTCCTCAATATAACTTAAAATCATCTAAATGCACCAAGCTGAACATTATTGTTAGTAAAATCGTCTAAAAAGTCTTTCCAGTTTCTCAAAGCTAATATCTGCATTACACAACATTTCCAACAAGTTCAACTTCCCCAAGTTCATGAGCATTTCCAAGATTATTATCTTTTCAACTTTGAAGCATCTGAAGTGCCAGACCCTATTCAAGTTTTAGGCAGAAATTACTCCAAAGAAATGCTAATTCATGCACATTCCCTGCTTTGACATTTGCCCTTCTATTCTCTATTCAATAGTCATAGAAAAATTGAGTAAGTTAATTAGATTTGTTATAGTTAATTTGATAAGATTTGTTAATTATAGTACTGAGTCTATTGACCTTAAGTCTACTGTTATTCAACAACAAATAAGACCGTATCTTCTCTCCTCTCTCTACAGGCATCTTTCTCTTTTCCTGATGTCTTATGATTTTCAATTTCTTTATTCTGTTTTGTCTAATGCTATCATATTTTGGATTCCATTCTTTTTTTTTTTTTGTATTTAAAACTTCATTAGCCAACTAATTCTTCAGCTCTAAATACATATATATTAATATATATAATTATTGATTTTATAGTCTACTAAACAATAATTCTCTTTGAGGCCATTTTGAGAAGTGTTTTTTTCTCTATTTCTTTCAATTTTACAAACCCTGACAGAAATTGCTACAGAGCTTTTGGATAATTTTGCGTTTCAGATTCTTTTGTGAACCCATTATATGAATTTGCAGATAAGTTGTTTTATTCATCAGATAGCTATACTATTCCTCTTCCATACTTCTCTTCTTGCAATTTCCCTTTCACCTGAGATTTTTTCTCTTAAAGAATTGGAGGATTCCTATCATCATTACTATCCAAAACTCCAAAAGAGCTGTCATTTATGGATATATAGCAGCACTATCCACAAAACCACTGTCCGCTTAATTATCTACACATAGAATCGCTATCAGATATTAAATTTTCTTTAATAATTATAATAATGTAATTCAAAATCATAGCAGCAAGAAATTTGGGAGTATGAAGATTGGAAAATAACAAGAAATCAATAAAATTTGCGATGGAGACACCAAAATTCAAAGGAGAAGAAAAGCACATGAATCCTTCAAAATCATCGATGGATATACAAAAACCCATAAAAAAATACACCACCAGAGCACCACAATATCAACATTCCACAGAAATTAAACCATACATCACAAATTAGCTAAACAAACCAAAACCCTAAAACCCAGAAGAAAATAATTCCATGCAATCCCATCCAAACCAAAACCCTTGATAAGAATTTGCATAATTTCAACCGACAAAAACTAGAGATTCACTAAAAACAATCATGAACATGACATATATCAATAAATACAAAATACAATTCGAAGAAACTAACCTGGCAATTTGAAGTAGTAGAAAGCAAAGTAGCAAAGAAGAGCAGCGGATTGAAGACGTGAAATTGAGAAGAGCGGTGAACCGAAGAAACTAAACTAGCGATTTGAAATAGTAGAGAAGAGCGGTGAATTGTGACGTGAAATTGAGAAGGGAGAAAAGAAAATGAAGAGACTTGAAAGCACAGTAACAAAAATCATAGGAGAAGAAATGTTTTGATTCGAGAATTTGCCTTTACGAGTTGAGTAAATAAATAAAAAATTTTCTCTGGGTCTAATGAGAAAGCATTCGTTCACGTTAAGGTCCGAAGGAGATATAGTTGCTTATACTTTTCTTTTTTTTTTTATCGAGGCTGGTTTTTAGAATTTGACGTTAGGAACTATTTTCACACCATCGATTGACATCGACTCATCTCAATCTTTAAGAAAGAGGTAGATGATCCCAAATTCTTTTACTTCATTTAGAAAGTTTTTTTCGCCGAATGATTCGTAGGAGGCTAAGGGCATGGGAGATCGCATCTATGGTCAATCAATAGGTCCGTTTTGGCCTTCTTTTTCGTCCGGGTTGGACCAGATTTTTTTAAATTGTTAAAAACTTTTTCTTTTAATAAACCAGAACAGATATATTTTAGTCTAAAAATCTCATAAGGGAAAGTGCAAAATCAAAACGATGTAGTTTTGATTTAGCACATGGAGACTGTTATAACCGTCGAACGATGACTTATTTCGCAAGTCTAAAGAGAAATAACTTCAATACACATATGCAGAGCAAATTACTGATGGATGTCAAATCCATCAAAAATAAAAATCTATTCTTTGGCAAAATTAAAATTGTAATAGCAATGAATAAGGCATTGAATCCTTAGGGAATTGATTACTTAAATTAATTTCTTTCGAAAACCTAAAGTAAAAATTAACTAAAATAAATTATGAGAGTTTAAAATTAAAAAAATTAAAAATAAATTGAGATCTAAAATTGAAAACTAAATAAATAAATAACATCAAATTAAATTTGAAAAATAATAATGTTTAGGATTTTGGTCAAAATGAATAATCTTGATTTCAATCCGTAGATTTGATTATTGATACAAAAATAATTATCTTTAATTTTTCGGTAAATTAGTTCTAGCTAACTAAGGGGGTGTTTGGTTTAGCTGATTGAGGCAGCTGATAGCTGTTTCAAGTCAATCAGCTCAATCAGCTAAAAAATAGGTGTTTGGTTAACTTTTTTATCAGCAGCTGTTAGCTGTTTGAAGGCTCAAACAGCAGCTGTTTGAAAAAGCTCCTCCTCCTAGCTTTTTCTAAACAGCTGCTGATAGTTTTTTTATTTGACAATATTAACCCTGAATTATTAGATAATATTAATATCTGTAACATTTAATTTAAACTTATAACGTGTGATTATTAAAGTATAACGATATATGTCAAATCAATGATTTATACATCAATCTTTTATATATATATTAATTAATCGAATCTACGAGGATTGTAATATATTTTACCAAAAAAAAAGCTACTAATATTTTTTTCAAAAAAAAAAGCTACCAATAAATTTTACCCAAAAAAAAGGCATCTATCTATTTTTATTGTGGCTGGTAGATTATAATTTTTAAATTTATTATAAATATATTTATTATTCAAATTTTCAAAATTTGAGTTTATTTAAAATTATAACCTTATTGGTCATTTTACACAATAACAACAACAGCTTACTATATTTTTACCAAACGCTCATTATTCATCAGCTAACAGCTATCCACAACAGCTACCAGCTATCAGCTGCATGAAACCGCTAAACCAAACAGGCCCTAAGACACTCGTATTAGTCAATTCTTCCTTAGATTGTAAAATTAATTAAGAGACGCTCTATAACTAATTCTTGTTATTTAATAACCCTATAGGAGTACCTTTCTAGGATTTAACTCACTAATATCTTTAAGATTTAGAAAAATCTAATTATAATCAGCAAATTCTACTGCAAAATTCATTTAAATTAGATTATGCACCTTTTTAGAACTACGCATAATTAGACAAGTATCAAAAGCTAAAGAACAATTATGGATTCTTAGTTTTGAATGGCGATATAGTATTCTACCAATTAAGCAATGAGCTCTTATTGTTTAAGTAGCAAAATAATAATAGTAATAAACTATAGAAAATACACAAATACTGAATTTAAAGAAAATAAGAGAAGAATTGATTAGATCTCACAAATCTTGGCAAATTGAAAATCTTGATTACCCCTTCAACTGAATAGTGTTTAGTTACACAAGTTCTTTAGAAAAGAAAACTAAAAATATATTCAATGGCTATTGTAAAATCATGAACAGTAACCAGAGGAGAAGAGAGAAGAGTGGTCTTTAGGGCTGCCAAAAGTTTGGCTTAAATACCTCTTTTTATTTCCTACCCTACTTAGGAAAAGTAAATAAAAATAAAAAAAAATTAATAAATTACAGTCCTTTAAAAATCCTAATTAATGCCTACTAAATAAGGAGATAATTAAGTCCTAATATCTCTGAAAATCTCCTTCAAAAATTGTATTTCCAAAGTCCCAAATAGATTAGGATTCGCAGCTGGCACATACAATCTTCATGTATCAGATACCCTTGAGTACAAGCCTTGTCCAAGGGTTACACCCGAGGGTGTTTCCAACACTTTTTCAGCAACTTTCTTCATTTTGGCTTTTGTTCCTCCTTTAGCTGTAACCTGTGCAAAAATATCTCAAAATCAGTAAAATCATATAATATCAGACTAAATTATTCACGCAAATATTAGCTAATTTTGCACGTTATCAACTTTTCCTACACTTGAACTGTGCTTATCCTCAAGCACTTTACAATTTGAAGTAGTGCCCCACATTCATCAAATCTCAATTCAAACTGCAACATTTAAATAACCTCAAACAGAGTGGCAACCAAAAGATTCAAATTTCATAGCAAAAGCTTCTCGCTAATTCAAAAGTATGAGCAACTCAATCAATAGAATTATCAATATAAAATGTCAAGAATTTTTCCCTACTTTGATGACAATCAATTACCAAGTAGAAAGCTAGTTACATATAGAAGACAACATTTAATCCATCGAGTCATATAAAAATTAGTGTCAAGAACATTATTATTATTACTTTTGAGCACCTTTACGCTTGCCTGACACGTCACCAACCTTTTGATGCAAGGGCAAACACTTGTGATGCCGGCACTCGGTTACTCAACTGGTCACAAAATCAAGTGGCTACTAGCTCTACTTATAGTCTTTCTTCATTTTTTTTAAACTTTTTGGGCTCTTTTTATTTATTTGCTTAGTTCTCAACTTAGTTCTCATTTTAAGCACAACTTAAGACAGATTAAATGAGTCTAACAATATGCTCCCAACTTAATTAAGTTCATTAAACAAAAACATCACAGAGCATAAATTCTTAAAATATTTTATACCAATAATAGATATTAATTAAAGCAGCTCATAATCAAGTGATTTAACAAAAATCAGATTAGAATAATCAACCTCAAGGCTGCCAATACCATTTACGATTCAAAATGTCATCTTCAAATCAATTAGCATGTGAAATGGGGTTTTGGCAAAGAAATCATAAAATGCAAAGAACAACAACAAAGTTCAAGAAATATATCTGGGATTTAGCAAAATTTCAGTAAAAGTTTTCCTTAAAACATAAAGCATCATCTATAGCCAAATAAAAACAATGAAAAAGGGAGCAACAACAGTAAAAATAACCAAACCAAAGAACAAATCAACATTTCCAGCAACAAAATTCTCAAGAAATCTCCCCCACACTTAGAATATACATTATTCTCAAGTCAACTTCCATGATTTGGTCTCGAATGTCACTGTTGCTTTTTTCTAATTGTCTAGGTGCCTCTCTATGCTGTCAAGTTTCTCAAGAATTGCTTGCAACAACACTTGATCTGATGAAGAAGAATGTGTTGTAGTGGCAGGAGCTGGAGTGACAGGAGTTGTAACCCGGGAAGCTTTTTGGAAAACCCGTTAATCTCATGGAGTAATGGGTCCTGCAGAAATCATAGACAAAATACCATTTTCTTTTCGCAACAGTCCCATTTCATCCAAAGTGTGA
This sequence comes from Garcia nutans, assembly GCA_947685225.1. Lineage (NCBI taxonomy): Eukaryota > Viridiplantae > Streptophyta > Magnoliopsida > Malpighiales > Euphorbiaceae > Garcia > Garcia nutans. Next base: position 36,946,425 of record CANTUV010000033.1, on the reverse strand, counting down.
AGATTCAATGGAACTGGCTTACAAGACAAATGCAAGTTAGTAGTGTCAACATCAAGCAACTAAGCATTAATTGCAAATTAAGTAATAACAGTGCCAAAAATCAAAGGTCTCTTGGTTTGGTTGCAATAACATTAGTAAACTAACTTGCCAACCAAAAGCCTAAATTTACCTTCCTCTGTTTAGTCATACACTGCAAGAAAAAGAGTTTGGTCTTTGAAACCAAGCATGGTGCATCTTTTCTGCATGAAAATTAGTATGCTAGGAACCTATGCAAATATTTAAAACTGGGCTCCCTAAATATAAATCTTTTGATTTACTAGAGTCATATGGAGCAGGAAAATTCTCACAGAAATCAGAATAACCATCAGGAGCTTTAAAATTGTCAGAAAAATCACAAACAGTAGCATTTTCATTGAAGCCCAAGGTCTTATTAAACTCAATGAGAGATAAACTAAATCGTTGACCCATTAATCTGAATTTAATCAAATTAGGTGTAGTCAAATCAAACTAATCAATTTTGTCAAAATCAAATGTTACATAAAATTCTCTAGTTAACTCAGTAAAAATTGGGTTGTCCAGCATAAAAAATAATTCCCACCCAATGCCTCTAATGAAAATCAACACATTCAATCATAATTTTGAATGAACCCAAAGAAGGGAAATGAATAGATTTTCTTGGAAGTATGGAGAATGTACTTACTTGTTCATATCGCTGTTGCTCACTTGGATTATCAAATTCTAAATTTAAATTTTTGGACTGCTACTAAAGTTTCTCTAGAGAATCTGCCCTTCTTGACACTTGAGTGATTCCTGGTTCAGTAGCAGGTGGGTCGAATGGTTTCTGTGAACCCCTGCTGTGGTGATCAAATTCATCATCGGAATGCTCGTCAATCAGTCAAGGTCGTTTTGGCAAAGAACTCGAAGATGGGCCACCACGCCTTGCACACGACTTGGTCCTCATGTTGATTAGTCCACTGCACTTGAAAAGAATAATGCTAAAAAAAACTTAAACAAAAATGGACAGAAATTGAAATTGATGATTGATGTGGGTTGTAGCTATTTAATCGCTCGGTGCAAGGGCTGCTGGGTCTCATTGTGCTGCTGGGTCATGGCAAGAAGTTGTGGCACGTGAGAGAGAGGCTGGATGTTTGGGCTACTGGTGCTGGTGTCATGGCGAGAAGTTGTGGTGCGCAAAGGAGAGGCTGGACGTTCGGGCTACTGATGCTGGTGTCGTGGCAAGAAGCGTTGCTGCTGGGTCTAGCTAGGTGCTGGGTGATTTGGCTTAGAGATGAGGGATTGCTGCTGGGCTCGGTGGTGATGGTGGGGAGAGGTGTGGCGGCTGAAGGTGAAAGAATAATAAAAAAAAATGAATAGAAAGTGTGGTAGGATTGAGGTTAGTGTATGCCCAAATGCCCATTATGCCCCTGCGTGTTTAAGTGCTCTTTCCCCATTTATAATTTTAAAAATAATTGTTTCCTCCCTCCACTAGTAAAGTGTAATAGCTTTGCTCCTTCACTCTCCACTCTCCATTATAAACCCGAAAAAGGAAATCAAAGTAATGTGAGCAGACTCCTAAAGAGGAGGACGATGAACAATGATTTTTTTATTTTAAAAAAATTCCTTTTCTTTTTTTATCAACATTTTTTGTAAATACGTGAATGAGAGTAAAAAAAATAAAAAAATAAATGGAAAAACAATAAAATAAGGAGAAGCAAAAATTAATATAAAGCTAAAACTAAAATTAATTAAATTAATGAAAATGAAGGCAAAAGAAATAAAATAGAGAAAGAGAAACAAAATGCAGAAGGAGAAACGAGAAATGGGTTGCCTCCCATTAGTGCTTTTGTTTAGAGTCTTTGCCTAGACATTGCCCTTGTGCTCTAGTAAACATCCCAAATCAGCCTTTTCAGTGTTGGGCGCAAAAGATCCTTCATAATTGTTATACTAGAGTCTATTACTTCCCATTTTAGTGCCTCAACTTTACAAAAAATTCTAAAATTTCTTTCTCATTTTTTCCTTCTTAAGCTAAGAAAATAGTTGAGGAAAAAGGGGTTGAATCACCAATGGCAAGGGCTGATTAGATTCAGGCTTAACAGGTTGTGTTTTCTCTTGGATAACAACTTCATATTCTGCACTTTTGCTTAAGCTCTGCCCAGGGGTCTGCATCTAGGGTGTATTGTCCAGCAACTTTTCTTCATTCTTCAAGGTAATTTCACCAAAATTTTGCTCTAGATTAACCACTGTTTGAGAGAGAAAATTGACTTGAGACTCTAGCTTACTGATTGATGGTGCTAGTTCGCTAATTTGGCTCTCCAAATTGTTAATAAATGTTCTTGTCTCCTGTTGAAATTGTTGAGTGTTAGTCATGAATAATTCAAATATCTCTTTAAGAGACATACCTGGTGTGGATGGTGGTGGCTGTTGTTGTTGATTTAGCCATGGCTGAAATTGATAAAAATTTGATAGCTCCACCCCATAATTGAAATTTGAATGATCAACCCACTCAGAATTATAAGCGTTAAAATATGGATCATAAATCCACTGTGGTTCATTATCTTCTTAAACTGCAAGATAACTCATATATGCACAACTTTCATAGACTTTAGCTTGTTGGATATTACCTGCAACCATTCTATGCACCCAAATAATTAGATCAAAAATCATAGATTTAAGAGAAGATAGATTTACCTCATTTTGAATTTCTCTTTGATATCCAAATTAATACAAATCAGTAGCCATAAATGTAACACCCCTTCCCAGCCTACATGTGTAAGCCGAGTAGAGGCGCCACACTATCCAAATGTTGCTACCAATTTTACTTAATTCGAATTTTAGTTCTGGTTTTACAGAAATTTTGCCAGAGGTTCGCCTAGAAATTTGATCCCAAGTGTCGACAAAACTGATTTTTTCTGATTTTTGAAAACATTTTTACACAGACCCATGCAAATGCAACCAGTTTCAATACACTCCCAATGAATCCACCTTATACCCTCAACTACAAATCTGCAAGAAGAGTTCACACTTCTAATACAAAATAAGTAGATGTTTATTATTATCACATACTTTTAATAATCTTATATATATATATATGATAATCTTGTCTTTACCAAAATTTCATTTATACATATGAATACATTCTTGTCAGAAATACAACATAACGAAATTATACATGTATGCATCACCTTCTAGTTGGTCTTGAAATACTCTTACCCTACTCGTGGCATATCAGTTTGACTTCCAGATCAACCACCTACTCACCTGCGCGATATATACAACCGCGCTAAGCCCGAAAGCTTAGTAGTATAAATAAATATTATAAACATACATAACAGACAATCATACTTATATGTTAACTTCATATATTATTATTTTCTTATCATATTTTCCCATTTCAATTACACCTTATTTATATTTCTACTAATCTCATAATTATATACATATGCACGTATTTCATTAATACAACCCACAATTCCATGACTTATTAAAACATTCATAAAATAATACTCACAATGTCCACAACCACCTCCATATTATTCATCATATTGTATTTTCATGTAGTACCTTCAGATCTCATCATTCAACATAGTTTTTCAATCTACATTCACCTTCAATAATTTATTTATACATTGTAATCATCTCATTTCATAATTATCATCATATATCTCATATCATTACATCTTATTCCATAATTCACATTTAAACAAAAACAATCATTGGTCTCATTATTCATTCATTTCACATTTCATGAATCACATTTAAACAAAGACAAGCATGGGCCCAAAAGACACTAATATGTTATTCAAAGTTCAGAGTTACTGCTTTGGTCCATAATCATAATTATCAAGCCCGTAGGCGATATACACATATATATATCTATCCATGGATAGGGTAACAGACCCAGTCTCTTGGACCTCTACTTGGCTAGACTCAAGGAGATCCTCAACCCGGCAAGACTGTTACCAAAACAAGTATAACAGACCCAGTCTCTTGGACCTCAACCCGACTAATCTCGAGGAGATCCTCAACCCGGCAAGACTGTTACTATTATTCATATATTTCATAGGCATGCCGCCAAACCCAGAACTCTGAAATCTGAATAACATATTAAACACACAAACATTTCATTCATCTCTTCATAATCTCTTTCTCAATTCATTTTATATTTCATAAGCAAATTAGGCAACCATGTCTCAATCATCTCATTTGCATCATCATAGCCAACAATCATGGCCTCATATCTCATATGATCTCAAATCGCAATGAAGCAACTCTTCATAACATCATATCTTTCACATTACATTTCATCATCACATCTTGCACATTTCACATTTCATTATATTTCAAATCACATTAATCAATTCATTATTCAAATGGATATAATCAATGGCATTAACACATATTTTACATGCTCATCACAACATTCACATTATAACTAAATATGTCACAAGTCTCAATATCATATGAATGTATGCAATAATGTAGTTTGTACTTACCTTAAAACCAACTCACACCAATCTATACACTTACTCTTCCAAGAATCCTCAACACTTAGATTAGGGCAATTCAACCTCTTCACAACCTAATCCAAAAGGAATATTAGCAAAATGACCATATGAATAGTAAATTCTGGTTTTAGACTCCACTTTATCCTTATTTTGAAAAATTGTATAAAATAATGTACTTGACTAAAAATTCTAAAATTTTTACAGAATTTAGTTTTACATCTTAAAATCATTCCTTTAAAATTTCAGATCAAACTGAACACAAAATCTTGGTCAAATAGTTCACCTAACCAGACTGCCCCAATTGCCCTGCATCCTGGCAGCAGTTCTGAACTTTGTGAATTCTGTAAATTAAATTCAATCAACGTGGTTCCAAATTATTTTTTTCAAATACTAGACTCACTAAGCAACAACATATCCAAAATTCAATTGAATATGATTTTTCTACATTTTATTAAAAATCTCGAAAGATAGCTGTCTCAGTTAAGGTACCTGCTGGAATAGGTCTAATAAAAATAATCTTTCCAAAATCATAACCATTCCAAAATCGAATCCACATATTTTTCAGTCATTCTAGACTCATAGAGGCACAACATATCAAAAATTCACTTCAAGAACATTTTTCTATATTTAATTAAAAATCATACAAGTCACAGCCTTTACTAATTGTAAAACAGAAAAAAATTTCACTAAACACAACTCTTACTCTTCCATCACCCACACCAACCTAACTTCTTATCTTTAATTCCATTTCAACACTTTTACACACACCATACACAAACACACTCCAACCATCAAAAACACTCCATCAAACTCAAACAAAATTCCAAATAGAATAAGAGAAATCAAGAGAAAACTTACTTGAATATTATGCCAAATCTTCAACATCCCTCTTCAATTCTCTCAAAATCCCTATGGATTTGATGTGTATAAGCAAAATCACAACTCTCTCTCTCTCTCTCTCTCTCTCTCTCTCTCTCTCTCTCTCTCTCTCTCTCTCTCTCTCTCTCTCTCTCTCTCTCTCTCTCTCTCTCTCTCTCTCTCTCTCTCTCTCGTGTAAGAAGAAGAAGAAGAAAAAATATCTTTTTCCTTCTTCTTTTCATGTTTATAATAATAATAATAATAATAATAATATAATAAATTATTTCAACCTCCACCACACACTTTCTCCCTTTGACTTTTCTTTCTTCTTTTTTCTTTTATTATTATTATTATTATTAATTAATTAATTATATAAACTTACTTTTCCTACACCACCTTATACATTATGTATATGTAATATATATGTTGGTATATGTATATCTCTTTTATATTTCCTTTATATTTTCCATATTTTTCAAATACCACATAAATATATATCATCCCTCATATACACCTATTTCTTATAATATTTTCCTTACATATTTTACCAACATATCTTCTCACAACTACCATTCCAATGTACACCAAAATAGGGTATTAAATTAATTCATTTATCTTCTTTTGACTTTCATTAGTTTAACTTATATATGTTATATATATACCTTCACTTCTTTTCTCCTTCCATTAAACATACTCCTTAAATCCTAATACCACAATAATTATTCCAAAACTTTTAGGGTGTACCTTGGGATATTACAATTCTCTCCCCCTTAAATAATTTCGTCCTCGAAATTATCTAGTATAATAGCAATCCACTCTTAACATAATACCATCTTAACTTTCATATGAAGTTAATTATATTCTTAAGTTATTATGTCATCACATCATATAACTTTTACTCTCTCCCTTAGAGTCAATCATCTTCTCTAAATTTCATAACTCATCATTAGATCCATTTATATATCTTATTACTTTCTTATCCAAACATTCAAAATATCTCATTACATTCCCAACTAATTTATCTTGATGCAAGAATAAGATCATCTTATATTATACATGTACTTTGTCTAATTATTACATTCAAGATATTTTATTACTTCATCTCTTTATAATTACTCTCTTAACTTCAACCTAAAAAAAATCATTGATTATCCCATCATTAAAATCACTTCCAGAATAGACATTTATCACACCTTAATTGATAACAATATCCTTATTTTTCCTACACTTAATTTTTTTTTCCTTTTTTCTTCATTTACAACTGATTTAACTCAATACATTCACATCCATACATTTGTCAGAATATTACATCACATACATTATCATTTAAATCTTATGCTCCTAGTACAACTGTACACATTAAATTTCAATAATGATTCATAATCTTCATAGAATCTAGATCAATTGATCTGTCTGTCACAATATAGCCACGTTTCAATCTTGTTTAATTCAAATCAACAATTAATTTATTTAAACTTATCATGAAATTTCACAATATATATATATAACCTAATTCCATTAGAGCAAACTTATATTCAAATCCTGATCTCTTCAGATCCATATTCAGTAAAATTATCATAATTACAAATCACTTTAAATTATCTTTCAATAGACACATAGTTTATTTCCTACTATCTTAGTATAATTTCCACCAATTCTCATGATAATCTCATACCATACTTTCTATCCATAGTTCACTCACTTAAACCTTAAGTCCATTCATTTATTCACTTTATACCATAAACATATTTAGTATAACTTTCAGTCACATTTTGTAATTTCCCCTTTTTAATATCTCCTCACATTTCATACCATTACGATCTTTACATAATCAGCTTTTTATCACATTAGCCATAACTCAAAACATTTTACATTTCTCTTTTCTTTCCTTACTTTTCATAATTATAACCAAATTTCTAACATAAAATGATAAAGTATAACTTTACCAGTCATAATTCTTGATCATGTTTCTAGAAACATAATTATCAATCTCACCAAAACTGCACTACAGTCATGTTATCTCAGTTCCAAATCTGTGGATAACAAAATTAATCGACCAAAATATACTAAACAAATCATAATAGATTAATGGTCATGCCTGAAGCTTATAAATCCATAATGTTCCTTTATTATTCAACTTCCAACCTTTCTAATTACAATGCTAATTTATATCATAAGAATTACATATTCATTCTCTAAACTTTTGCTACACCAAGAGTTAACACATTTCAACTCTATCTCAAAACAATTTGCACTCGATTATGTTCATCATTAGCCTAACTCCTGCTCAACAATATTATTATTATTATCATCTCTTATGTATACATATTCAATCATATGCAATTCTTACACAATTTCCCTTTTGTTACTCCATTTTGAATCTACTTCTAATCCATTTACAATCTCTTATTATACACATATACATAAAACCTTCCCACATGTGGATACTTTGGGACTCAAAATATTATATGATCATCAGGTTCAGTGATTACCATAACAATTTCACCATCCAATATTACTCGAGTCCATTCTCACTCTTAATTTCGTTACATAATCCATCTAGTTTTGCACAGTTCAAGACCTAATCTCTCTTAGGTCCACTAATACATGCAATATCATTCTTAATATCATTATACCAGTAATTATACCACCTACATATACATAGGCCACATCCATAATGTGACTCACTTTCCACATTTCTTACATAATACAATTACATTCATATCGAAAAACTCATCTCACATATCCTATACATGTATACACTTAATCATGTAATTTTATTTAATTTCTCTTTTGCATACAATCTGTACAAATTTAATGTTTATCATTTTTCTTTGAACATTATCATACTCATTCTTTTGACATGATTTAAATTATTCATCAACACAACAAATATATACATTCTAACCATAATAACACTTCACATATATTCAAGTCACATTTCTAATGTGACATCTCTCTCATTTTTTTTATATATTTTTTTAAAGCATTTAATGTACCTTCATATCCATTTTCACCCTTACCAGTCAAATGACTTAAAGTAACTCATTTTCACTCGCTCAATCACTTTCTTTTATTTCAAAACAAATTCTCATACTATCAATCTCATTACCCAATTCGTAGTATTCTCATATGCAAGAATATTCATTGCAAATAGCTCATATGTTTAATATCTAAATAATCTTTATCAACATTCCATTAAAATTCTAAATTCTCAAATCACTATTTCACCTAAACTTCAACTTACAATTCTCATCTTTTTTTAATATCAACTTTAAAAACATCTTATATATATACCACAAAGCAACATCCAAACATATAGTTTTCACAATTATTAAGCTCATTTCAAAAAAATCCAAATGTCACATATTACCACCATGAACATGAGCTTTCACAATATTCAAACATATCATATTTCTAACATTGAAATCACAATGTTGCATTAAAATAACAATGCAAACAATACCAATATCTTTTTACTTAACCAACATCATCTCTTTTTCTTTTAAACAAAACTTTAACTTTATACACCCAAACCTTAAATGATCACATTTTGTCTATACCAATCAACTCACTCAATGTTCCACCATATTTTCCTTCAAGTTAATAACATATTTATTCATTTTAACATCCGAATAATATTTCTTCTCTCTAATAATCCAATCATAAGCTTTATTAGAAAGAGATTCAAATTGCAGAGGAAAGAGTACCTACTTAAATCTTGATTTTGTTTTTAGCTCATTTTCAACTTTATTCTCTTATTCATTTCTTTATATTTCAGACACATTTCAAAAATAAAAAATTTAACAATTTACTTTACTTGGATAAATTTCAATTCTTTAATTTATTAATTAAACTTATATGAATGTTTCCATATCATTTTTTTTTCTAATTTTTTTTTCCTTTCATGTAGAACTTCATCCACACACTATCATCCATCTCATCTAATTCAAATACATTACAATTCACATAATGCCACATCCGAGACCAACCTAGGTGTTAATGCATATGCATGTATTACAAATTTCATTTCAAAACTTTTCTTTTTAATTCTCTTTAAGCTTTTCAAAACTTTCTCTTTTTAATTCTATTTAGGCCGAGAATCTCGAACCTAAGCTCTGATACCAAAAATTGTAACACCCCTTCCCAGCCTACATGTGTAAGCCGAGTAGAGGCGCCACACTATCCAAATGTTGCTACCAATTTTACTTAATTCGAATTTTAGTTCTGGTTTTACAGAAATTTTGCCAGAGGTTCGCCTAGAAATTTGATCCCAAGTGTCGACAAAACTGATTTTTTTCTGATTTTTGAAAACATTTTTACACAGACCCATGCAAATGCAACCAGTTTCAATACACTCCCAATGAATCCACCTTATACCCTCAACTACAAACCTGCAAGAAGAGTTCACACTTCTAATACAAAATAAGTAGATGTTTATTATTATCACATACTTTTAATAATCTTATATATATATGATAATCTTGTCTTTACCAAAATTTCATTTATACATATGAATACATTCTTGTCAGAAATACAACATAACGAAATTATACATGTATGCATCACCTTCTAGTTGGTCTCGAAATACTCTTACCCTACTCGTGGCATATCAGTTTGACTTCCAGATCAACCACCTACTCACCTGCGCGATATATACAACCGCGCTAAGCCCGAAAGCTTAGTAGTACAAATAAATATTATAAACATACATAACAGACAATCATACTTATATGTTAACTTCATATATTATTATTTTCTTATCATATTTTCCCATTTCAATTACACCTTATTTATATTTCTACTAATCTCATAATTATATACATATGCACGTATTTCATTAATACAACCCACAATTCCATGACTTATTAAAACATTCATAAAATAATACTCACAATGTCCACAACCACCTCCATATTATTCATCATATTGTATTTTCATGTAGTACCTTCAGATCTCATCATTCAACATAGTTTTTCAATCTACATTCACCTTCAATAATTTATTTATACATTATAATCATCTCATTTCATAATTATCATCATATATCTCATATCATTACATCTTATTCCATAATTCACATTTAAACAAAAACAATCATTGGTCTCATTATTCATTCATTTCACATTTCATGAATCACATTTAAACAAAGACAAGCATGGGCCCAAAAGACACTAATATGTTATTCAAAGTTCAGAGTTACTGCTTTGGTCCATAATCATAATTATCAAGCCCGTAGGCGATATACACATATATATATCTATCCATGGATAGGGTAACAGACCCAGTCTCTTGGACCTCTACTTGGCTAGACTCAAGGAGATCCTCAACCCGGCAAGACTGTTACCAAAACAAGTATAACAGACCCAGTCTCTTGGACCTCAACCCGACTAATCTCGAGGAGATCCTCAACCCGGCAAGACTGTTACTATTATTCATATATTTCATAGGCATGCCGCCAAACCCAGAACTCTGAAATCTGAATAACATATTAAACACACAAACATTTCATTCATCTCTTCATAATCTCTTTCTCAATTCATTTTATATTTCATAAGCAAATTAGGCAACCATGTCTCAATCATCTCATTTGCATCATCATAGCCAACAATCATGGCCTCATATCTCATATGATCTCAAATCGCAATGAAGCAACTCTTCATAACATCATATCTTTCACATTACATTTCATCATCACATCTTGCACATTTCACATTTCATTATATTTCAAATCACATTAATCAATTCATTATTCAAATGGATATAATCAATGGCATTAACACATATTTTACATGCTCATCACAACATTCACATTATAACTAAATATGTCACAAGTCTCAATATCATATGAATGTATGCAATAATGTAGTTTGTACTTACCTTAAAACCAACTCACACCAATCTATACACTTACTCTTCCAAGAATCCTCAACACTTAGATTAGGGCAATTCAACCTCTTCACAACCTAATCCAAAAGGAATATTAGCAAAATGACCATATGAATAGTAAATTCTGGTTTTAGACTCCACTTTATCCTTATTTTGAAAAATTGTATAAAATAATGTACTTGACTAAAAATTCTAAAATTTTTACATAATTTAGTTTTACATCTTAAAATCATTCCTTTAAAATTTCAGATCAAACTGAACACAAAATCTTGGTCAAATAGTTCACCTAACTAGACTGCCCCAATTGCCCTGCATCCTGGCAGCAGTTCTGAACTTTGTGAATTCTGTAAATTAAATTCAATCAACGTGGTTCCAAATTATTTTTCTCAAATACTAGACTCACTAAGAAACAACATATCCAAAATTCAATTGAATATGATTTTTCTACATTTTATTAAAAATCCCGAAAGATAGCTGTCTCAGTTAAGGTACCTGCTGGAACAGGTCTAATAAAAATAATCTTTCCAAAATCATAACCATTCCAAAATCGAATCCACATATTTTTCAGTCATTCTAGACTCATAGAGGCACAACATATCAAAAATTCACTTCAAGAACATTTTTCTATATTTAATTAAAAATCATACAAGTCACAGCCTTTACTAATTGTAAAACAGAAAAAAATTTCACTAAACACAACTCTTACTCTTCCATCACCCACACCAACCTAACTTCTTATCTTTAATTCCATTTCAACACTTTTACACACACCATACACAAACACACTCCAACCATCAAAAACACTCCATCAAACTCAAACAAAATTCCAAATAGAATAAGAGAAATCAAGAGAAAACTTACTTGAATATTATGCCAAATCTTCAACATCCCTCTTCAATTCTCTCAAAATCCCTATGGATTTGATGTGTATAAGCAAAATCACAACTCTCTTTCTCTCTCTCTCTCTCTCTCTCTCTCTCTCTCTCTCTCTCTCTCTCTCTCTCTCTCTCTCTCTCTCTCTCTCTCTCTCTCTCTCTCTCTCTCTCTCGTGTAAGAAGAAGAAGAAGAAGAAAAAATATCTTTTTCCTTCTTCTTTTCATGTTTATAATAATAATAATAATAATAATAATAATAATAATATAATAAATTATTTCAACCTCCACCACACACTTTCTCCCTTTGACTTTTCTTTCTTCTTTTTTCTTTTATTATTATTATTATTATTATTATTAATTAATTAATTATATAAACTTACTTTTCCTACACCACTTTATACATTATGTATATGTAATATATATGTTGGTATATGTATATCTCTTTTATATTTCCTTTATATTTTCCATATTTTTCAAATACCACATAAATATATATCATCCCTCATATACACCTATTTCTTATAATATTTTCCTTACATATTTTACCAACATATCTTCTCACAACTACCATTCCAATGTACACCAAAATAGGGTATTAAATTAATTCATTTATCTTCTTTTGACTTTCATTAGTTTAACTTATATATGTTATATATATACCTTCACTTCTTTTCTCCTTCCATTAAACATACTCCTTAAATCCTAATACCACAATAATTATTCCAAAACTTTTAGGGTGTACCTTGGGATATTACAATAAAAGACATGGTAATCAAAAGAAATAAAATAAATTAATATCAATTCCTCAGCAACAGTGCTAAAATTTGATGGGAGTCGAATCTACAAAAAATAAAAACCTATTCTTGGGCAAAATTAAAATTATAATAATGGTGAATAGGGTGTCGAATCCTTAGAAAATTGATTACTTAAATTAATTTCTTTCGAAAACCTAAAGTAAAACTTAACTAAAATAAATTAGGGGAGTTTAAAATTGAAAAATTAAAAGTAAATTGAGATCTAAAATTAAAAACTAACTAAATAAATAACATCAAATTAAATTTGAAAAATAACAATGTTTAGGATTTCAGTCAAAGGGAATAATCTTGGTTTCAATCTGTTGATTTGATCATTGATACAAAAATAATTATCTTTAAATTTTCAGTAAATTAGTTCTAGCTAACTGAGATGCTCGCATTAGCCAATTCTTCTTTAGATTGTAAAATTAGTTAAGGGACGTTCTATAAGTAACTCTTGTTATTAAATAACCTTAATAGAAGTGCCCTTCTAGGATTTAACTCACTAACAACTTTAAAGATTTAGAAGAACCTAATTATAATTAACAAATTTTAGCGTGAAATTCATTTAAATTAGATTATGCAGCTTCTTAGAACTACGCCTAATTGCCACAAGTATCAAGCTAAAGAACAATTACGAATTCTTAGTTTTGAATGGCGATATATTATTCTACCAATTAAGCAATGGGCCCTTATTGTTTAAGTAGCAAAATAATAATAGTAATAAGCCACAAAAAAATACATAAATACTGAATTTAAAGAAAACAAGAGAAGAATTGATTAGATCTCACAAATCTTAGCGAATTGAAAACCTTGATTACCCCTTCAACTGAATAGTATTTAGTTACACAAGTTCTTTAGAAAAGAAAACTAAAAATATATTCAATGGCTGCTATAAAATCATGAGCAATAACTAGAGGAGAAGAAGAGAGAAGAGATGTCCTTAGGGCTGCCAAAAGTTTGGCTTAAATACCTCTTTTTATTTCCTACACTACTTAGAAAAAGTAAATAAAAATAAAATAATTAATAAATTACATCCCTTTAAAAAATCTTAATTAATGCCTACTAAATAAGGAGATAATTAAGTCCTAATATATCTGGAAATCTGCTTCAAAAATCATATCTCGAAAGTCCTAAATAGATTAGGATTCGCAGTTGGCACATACAATCTTCAAGTATCAAATACCCTTAGGCACAAGCTTTATCCATGGGTTACACCCGAGGTTGTTTCTAGCACTTTTCCAGCAGCTTTTTGCAACTTTCTTCCTTTTGGCTTTTGTTCCTCCTTTAGCTGTAACCTGTGAAAAAATATCTCAAAATCAGTAAAATCATATAACATAGGGCTAAATTATTCATGCAAATATTAGCTAATTTTGCACATTATCAATTACCCCTACCAAGAGTAATTTTATAATATCATTAAATTTAAACATCCATCATCAAGGTGCAATAAGACAGATTTATAAAAGAGTGTATATAAACTAATTTACCTAGTATGATATAATCATTCATTTACACATATAAAAATTTAAACAATTATTATGTGTTTTCACTTAATAAGAAAATAATTAACATTCAGAAATAAATCATCACTATGAATTTAATAAAATACACTAATAACTAAAAATATATTTGTATTATAATACATAATTATAAGTTATATATATATATATAAAGAAAATGACACATAGATTATATGACTTATTTTTGTAGGAAAAATGTTGCCACTAATGCGAGGCGGTATAGGTCGTGGTAGAAACATTCGCCGAAAAATTTGAATGGTTAGATAAGAAGATGTTGGCCAACCTCTTAGCAATCCTACTCCACCTCCTTCTGGCGAGATAGCTGATTTTGATACATCTGAGAATAGTGAATAAAATAATATTACTGCTTCACAAGAAGGCTCATTTGAAGTGAATCCACCTGCTCTACCTCAAGTACCTCTTGTCCCATCTACTGCACCACCAATTCATATTAATGTTGGTCCTACCTTTGCTCAAGCTATTACGGCTACAATAGCTACAAGAGAACAGTAGCCACAGGCTTAGGCAATGATTTTTCATTGTCGTAACTATAGAGCAGAGACTTTTGATGGTACTCTAGATTTTGAAAAGGCAAATGATTATCTCAAGAAATTAAAGAATGCTTATTCTCTAATGGGGATTGCCGATGCTGAAAAACTGAGATATATTCAGGCTTTCTTGGGTAGAACAGCTAATGGTTGGTACACTTGACTGGTTTAGTTTCATGGTACTGGATTGACATGGAATACATTTGAGATAGAGTTTTTGCAAGCAGTATATCACTAGTAATTATAGAAGAGAACAGAAGAGCTTGTTTTCTAACTTAAACAAGAAGAAATGATAGTCCTTCAGTATATGGATAAATTTGAAGAATTATATAGATATTTAGATCTCATGGTGTCTAAGGAAGAAGACAAATGCCACCAATTTTATGAGGGTTTACATATAAATATTTGCAAAGGGTTATCAACGGACCAGACCAGTACTTTTTGTGCCATAGTAGATGGTGCGTTGGAAAAAGAGAAGTTAATAAAAGAAAAAACAGAGTTCGAGAATAAGAAGAGAAAGACTCACAGTTCTTTTCAGGGATTTGCTAATAGACAGATTAAGAGAGGTGGCAGTTCTTATTCTAGACATTACCCTGGAACCAATAGAAGCCAATCTGTGAGATCAGGCCAGCAATTGAAATAACCCCAGATCAGTCAGAGTTCAGTAAGATAGTCTTTGGGAAATTTTGATAGTGAATTAAGAATTGGACAAGGCAGCAGTCTGAGAGCTAATCAAAGACCATGACCTATATTTTCTACATGTGGTAGACATCATAGTGGAGAATGCAGGGCCAAATTTAGAGAATGTTATCTATGTGGTGATATAGAAAACATTGGAAGAGATTGTCCAATATTAGTGAGGCCTAGTGAATCAGTTCAAGCATCATTAGTATTCGTGTCTTGGAGAGGAGGCAAAACTCAATCACAGGGCAGAGGACCTAGGTGAGGAAACAATAGTGGTGTTGGTAGGCAAGATGGGATCATACCATATGGTTAGACAGTTAGATCTCCTGCACAAGCACGAGTGTTTGCTATTACTCAATAAGAAGTTATAGCCTCTCCTAAGGTAGTCATTGGGACGTTGGTTATTTCTTAAAGAGATGCTCATATTCTTATTGATACTGGCTCTACTTATTCATTCATATCACATGCATTTGCCATTTATGCGAATGAGAAAATAAGTTCCTTATATAATGAATTAGTAGTGAGTTTTTCAATTGAGACTTCTATGATGTGTGAGCATATGTATAAAGATTCAGCAGTCCGGTTAGGTGATTTTGAATTATTAGCAGATCTAATTCCTTTGCCTATATAGGAGTTCAATGTTATCTTTAGGATGAATTGGCTATCTCACCACCATGCCACTATAGATTGCTTTGAAAAGAAAGTGACTTTTAATCTGCCTAAAAATTCTACTCTTACATTCTGTGGTGAAGGAAAAATTCTTCCATCTTGTGTTATTTCTACTATGATAGCCATAAAGTTACTTAAGAAGGGTTGTCAAGCATATCTAACACATGTTATCGATATACAATAGAAGGGCTAAACTGGAAGATATTCCTATAGTATGTGAATTTTCAGAGGTATTTCCAAAAGAACTTTCAGGATTACCTCCTAATAGAGAAGTTGAATTCTCTATTGATGTTTAGCCAGGCACAACTCCTATTTCTCAAGCTCCTTATAGAATGGCTCCTGCAGAATTGAAGGAACTAAAGGTACAATTGTAGAAACTATTGGATAAGGGATTTATTAGGCGTAGCATTTCACCTTGGGTAGCTCCTATGTTATTTATGAAGAAAAAGGATGGATCTATGAGATTGTGTATTGATTGTAGGCAGCTAAATCAAGTCACTATCCAGAATAAGTATCCTTTTCCTTATATTGATGATCTCTTTGATCAACTTTATGGAGCTAAAGTCTTTTGTAAAATAGACTTATGATCGGGATACCATCAACTAAAAATCAAGGAGTCAGATGTGTCAAACACAACATTTAGGACTCGATATGGGCATTATAAATTTCTAGTGATGCCATTTGAGTTAACTAATGCTCCAGCTGCTTTTATGGATCTTATGAATAGAGTATTTCATCCTTATCTTGATAGATTTGTAATTGTATTTATTGATAATATTCTGGTGTATTCTCGAAGTAGAGAGGAGTATGAGGAACTCTTAAGAATTATATTACAAACCTTGAAGGAGAAACAGTTGTATTCCAAGCTTAGTAAATGTGAGTTTCAACTGGATAGAGTCATTGATGGAGTTTCTCATTGTATAAAGTTGCAGAGATCTATGTGAAGGAAATTGTAAGACTACATGGCACTCCAGTATCTATAGTGTCAGACAGAGATCCATGGTTTACTTCTAGATTTTGGCATAGTCTGCAACATGCTATGGATACAAAGGTAAAGTTTAGCACTTTCTTTCACCCTCAAACTGATGGGCAATTAGAATGCACTATTCAGACCTTGGAGGATATGCTTAGAGCTTGTGTCATGGAATTCAAAGGAAGTTAGGATAAACATTTGCTATTGATGGAGTTTGCTTATAATAACAGTTTCCATTCAAGCATAGGCATGACACCTTATGAAGCATTATATGGAAGAAAAATGCAAAACTCCAATGTGCTAGAATAAAGTTAGAGAAAGAGAATTAGTGGCCTTAGAATTGGTGCAGTTGACTGCTGATAAAATTAAATTTATTAAAGATAGATTAAAAGTTGCACAAGACAGACAAAAGAGTTGTGTAGACCTAAAGAGATAGGATATTGATTATGATGTGGGGGATAAGGTATTCTTAAAAATCTCTCCATGGAAAGGTGTAATGCGATTTGGTAAATGAGGAAAACTAAGTTCTCAATTTATCGAGCCTTATGAAGTTGAGGAGAAAATCGACCCTATTGCTTATAGACTTACACTACCACTTGAATTATCTCAAATACATGATGTTTTCTATATATCCATGTTGAGAAAGTACATAAGTGATCCTTCGCATATACTCCAGAGATGGCTAGTGGAATTACGAGAAGATTTGACTTATGAGGAAGAACTAGTTGCGATTTTAGCCCGAGAAGGAAAAGTTTTAAGAAACAAGGTTATTCTTTTGGTGAAAGTCTTATGGAATAATCATTCAAGGAAAGAAGCAATTTGAGAAAGAGAAGAAAATATGATTGCTTGATATCCTCATTTGTTTTCAACAATGAGTTGGTAAAAATTTAGGGACGATTTTTTCTTAAGGGGAAAGAATGTAATATCTACCTTGTAATTTTGATAATAATAATATAGTAAAAGTTAAAAATTAATTGTTAAAGTATATATAATAATAATAATAATAATAATAATAATAATAATAATAAGAGCGATATAACAGTCTTTTCTTTATTTTAAAAGAAGAGTGAGATATAACAGTCTTTTCTTGTGGGTTATAATTGTGCTTTACAAACAAAGATCCTGAATCCACAAGAATATGAAGATAATATTCTTGGGGTTTTGAGGTTTCTTTTGGTTTGAAAAACCATCCTTTAGGGTAAACAGTTTCAATTATAGACCATGGGTTTTTTAGAGCAGACCCAAAATCAGCAATTAATTCTGTAGACCAGAAATTTTTGTTGTGCCAAAAAGCTTTAGACTTTAAAAAGAAATTTGAAGAAACAATTTGAGTTGAAGGGTTTGAAACATTCAACTCGTCTTTAGAAACATTTTGAGTTAGGGTTTTTGAAGACTGACCTAACTCCATTTTTAAAGGGATTGAAGGATTCATACCTGGGGCTTCAGGAGGCGGGAAGCCCATCTTTTCAAGAACTTTAAGGACCTCTGGAGATTGGGCCAGCTGAGAGACCCATAAATCCATTTTAGCTTTATCATCCTTTTTTTGGACAGCATCTGCCCAAGACTTTATGGGTTTAGGGTTCAAAATACTATCTGAGTGGTCAGATAGAGCTTTAGGTGAGTCACTGTTTAGTGTGGTAGTTTATAGTTTATATTTTATAACTTATATTTTATAATTTGTATTCTGTTTTAAAGTTTATATTCTGTATTGTATTTTGTTTTCATTTATTTAAATAAATTTAAATTTTTATATATCTCTTCTGTCATTTCATTTTAAGTATGCTCTGTTCTAGTTCTTGCAAGCAAAAAACGAGCAAGTTGAGCTTGATCTGGAACTAAAACATCAGAAAATATTATTGCACTACTTACAGACTGAAAAGGACTTCTAATTCTATCCTTTTCTGTCTTTCTTCTCTCTCTATTCAGCGCTGTATATTTATACGGGATCCGTATATCTATACCAGACATAGTATAATTAGGTATACTAAAAGTTATAGACATAAGAGTGTGTATTGACTAAAACATATTAGACTTAAGACACAAGTTAAATTAAAAGATTTAATTGTGATCTTTAAAGTGGTATATAAGGCTGGAAAATCTTTTAATTTAACTTGTGTCTTAAGTCTAATATGTTTTAGTCAATACACACTCTTATGTCTATAACTTTTAGTATACCTAATTATAATATGTCTGGTATAGATATACGGATCCCGTATAAATATACAGCGCTGAATAGAGAGAGAAGAAAGACAGAAAAGGATAGAATTAGAAGTCCTTTTCAGTCTGTAAGTAGTGCAATAATATTTTCTGATGTTTTAGTTCCAGATCAAGCTCAACTTGCTCGTTTTTTGCTTGCAAGAACTAGAACAGAGCATACTTAAAATGAAATGACAGAAGAGATATATAAAAATTTAAATTTATTTAAATAAATGAAAACAAAATACAATACAAAATATAAACTTTAAAACAGAATACAAATTATAAAATATAAGTTATAAAATATAAACTATAAACTACCTTAAAAGAGAATCAATAAGGAATGGGATACAGTGATGGTAGAAATATAGGTGAAGGAGGAAAGGGAAGAAGGAAGCTAAACTAGGCTGAGGGTTCTTCAATGGCTTCTAAGTTGAGAGAGAAGTATTTCGGATTCCTCTTGCCTTCAGAATGAGCTTCACTATATAGACAGAGGCTTTAAAATTCCACTGTTCTTGTCACATGCTTTGGCACTGTAGGTGAATAGTAACCTGTCGTTACTATTTGCTTTTACTGTACCTTCACGCGTCTGGAACTGTGGATGAATAGTACCTTGTCTGGTACTGTTGGCTTTACTGTGGGGAACTGTGGATGAACAGTTCTTCTGACTTTACTGTTGGATTCCCTCTGGTGAATACTGTGGATGAACAGTATCTTGTCAGTGGGCACCGCCTTTATTGACTTTAACAACTCTGAGTGGAGAAATGAGGTTTCTCCTGCCTTTAATCAGACGAACCAGATGAACTTGAATCAGATTCAACTTCTGATTCAATTATCTTTTTATTTTTCTTTTCTTTATTTTTTATTTTTTCTTTTTCTCTTTTCTTTTCTTTATCTTTCTTTTCTTTTCTTTTGTCTTTTTTCTCTTTTTCTTTTTCTTTTTCTTTTTCTTTAATCTTTTTCTCTTTTTCTTTTTCTCTTTCTTTTTCTTTATTTTTCTTTTTACCTTTACTTTTTACTCTGATGGGAGACAATATTCCATAGCAATCGTCCTCATTACTGGGACAGTAATCCGAGTCAGATGTCTCGGTGGAAGATGATGTCATGGATGATGTAGAAGAATCCGAGGAAGAGGAAAGAGATTTCTTCCTTCTGGATTGAGCTTTAGATACTTTAGAATGGGCTTTAGTTGAAGATCCAGCAGAGCAGGTTCTACTGGGCTTAACGGGCTCAGATGTTGAGGGAAGAGACCCAACCATCTGTTCCATTAAGGCTCTATAATCTTCTGCAGTCTTGGCAGCTGCAAGAAGGGCAATATTTTGGGCTCTTTGGGCACCAAAAGAGACCTGTAGCCTTGGGTCAAGACCACCATGGTTTCTCTTTAGGAGCCATTCTTTAACAGTCTCCTCAGTGGTAGAAATGCGAAAGGCAGACCACCACTTAACTTTAGATTTTCTCAATACCACAGGGATATTGGTACCTGGAAGAATAGAAGATTCGAAGTACCATTGATATACCCAAGGTATATTGAAAGTTAAACTGAAAAGAAGAAGAGGAGGAAAATTCTTCTCAACAGGATTAGGGTTTAAGTGAACTTTATAATACCGGTAAGCCAATTGTACTTCAAGAGGAAGACAATTTTCATCATTACCGCAATAGTACCACCAATCAACGAACCATGATGGGAGGTTATTGACTTTAAAATTGGTCTCACAATAGATTAGCCAGGAATGGGTTTTAGCCGGGTTTTGGAAAAACAAGGCTTTGGTCCAGGCTTCTATATAATCCCAATAATTATATGAAGAACAACAGGATAAGGAAGGAAGGGCTTTAAACTGCACAGGAACGTGCAACGGTTTTCCCCATTCAGAAGGATGGAGAATTTTCTTTATTTTAAAAGAAGAGTGAGATATAACAGTCTTTTCTTGTGGGTTATAATTGTGCTTTACAAACAAAGATCCTGAATCCACAAGAATATGAAGATAATATTCTTGGGGTTTTGAGGTTTCTTTTGGTTTGAAAAACCATCCTTTAGGGTAAACAGTTTCAATTATAGACCATGGGTTTTTTAGAGCAGACCCAAAATCAGCAATTAATTCTGTAGACCAGAAATTTTTGTTGTGCCAAAAAGCTTTAGACTTTAAAAAGAAATTTGAAGAAACAATTTGAGTTGAAGGGTTTGAAACATTCAACTCGTCTTTAGAAACATTTTGAGTTAGGGTTTTTGAAGACTGACCTAACTCCATTTTTAAAGGGATTGAAGGATTCATACCTGGGGCTTCAGGAGGCGGGAAGCCCATTTTTTCAAGAACTTTAAGGACCTCTGGAGATTGGGCCAGCTGAGAGACCCATAAATCCATTTTAGCTTTATCATCCTCTTTTTGGACAGCATCTGCCCAAGACTTTATGGGTTTAGGGTTCAAAATACTATCTGAGTGGTCAGATAGAGCTTTAGGTGAGTCACTGTTTAGTGTTTCTTTGGCTTTATTGGTGTTTTTCTTCTTTCTCCCCATGATTCCCGAGAAGGAATTCACGAGTAAGGAAATCAGGTAAACTGTTATTTTCTCCTTTAATAAACTCAATATCAAAATCAAAAATACTTAAAATAGCTTGCCATCTAGCAAAAATTTGTTTTGAGGCAAGGTTTTTAACATCCTTTTGTAAAACATCTTTAGCACTTTTACAATCAATTCTTAATAAAAACTTTTGATTCAATAAATCAGACTGAAACTTTGAAATGCATAAAACAATGCTCAAAATTTCTTTCTTTATAGTTGAATAATTTAATTGGGTTGGACTCCAATGTCCTGAATAGAACTGGACTATGGCTTCTCTACCCTCTTTAACCTGTTTTAAAATCCCACCAAATCCTATATCTGATGCATCAGTCTCAACTATTTTGGAGGCTAAGGGATCAGCTATATGTAGGCAAGGAATAGTTTTAACTAGGGTTTTAACCTGTCTAACTATGCCAGAGTGTACCTCAGTCCATGGACCTGGGTTTTTCTTTAACCTATCATGCAAATGTTTAATAGTCCTATTTAGGTTGGGGAAGAATTCTATGACGTAGTTTAAACAACCTAAAAATCTTTGTAACTGGGCTTTATTAACTATTTGGTCAGGAAACTTATCTCCAAAAGCTAAGTTCCTTTCTATAGGTTCTATAATTCCCTGTTCTATATAGTGTCCTAAGAACCTAATCTTAGTCTGAAACAGAGACATCTTCGTTTTACTTAATACTAAACCATTATGTTTTATTATCATAAAAAATGTTTTTAAATGTTTAAAATGTTCTTCTATAGTTGTTGAATATATTAAAACATCATCAATATAAACAATACAAAATTTAGTGTAAGGGTTAAAAATGTCATTCATCACTCTCTGAAACTCAGAGGGTGCATTCTTTAAACCAAAAGGCATAACATTCCATTCATACTGTCCAAATGGAACAGTGAATGCAGTCTTATACCTATCTTTAGGGCTAATCTGAATTTGCCAAAAACCAGATTTCATATCAAATTTACTAAAAATATTTGCTTTATATAATCTTCCTAATAAATCTTTTTTATTTGGAATAGGATACCTAATCCATTTTAAAGCTTTATTTAGAGGTTTATAATTTATTACTAATCTAGGTGCACCTCTTTCTATTTCAGAGGCCTTGTTTACATAGAATGCAGCACAAGACCAAGGGCTTCTAGATTTAGTTATTAATCCTTTATTTTCTAAATCATTTATTTCCTTTTTGCAAAATTCAATTAAATCAGGCGCCATTTGAATGGGCCTAGCTTTAGTTGTAATAGACTTTTCATCAAAGCCTATTTCATAAGGTAAATCAACCATGTGTTGCTTTCTGTTCCAAAATGCATTTGGAATATCAGCACACAAATCTTTTTCTATTTGAGATTTTAATTTATTAATTTTATCTTGTGTAAATTTATTGTTTAACTGTTCATTTATTTTTTGTAAATGATAGTTATTCTTTAAATTACAAAGTTGTTCAGACTTTGCTTTTATAAGTGCATTTATCTGTAACTCATTTATTGAATGTGCCTTTAAAAGATTTAAATTCCTCTTTTAGGTTTTTCTAAAAATGGGAAAATTATCTTTTGTTTTCTTACTTTAAAACTTATACTATCATCATTTACTGAATAAGGTGTAATTAAATTCATAAATGACGTTCCTAAGATTACCATATGATGAATATTAGTTAAAATGAATATATTCTTTATTTCTAAATTATTATCTATAATTGATGCTTCTGCCTTACCAAGAATATTTAATTTAGATTTATTTGCTGCTGATAAACTTTCATTAGTTTGTTGCCAAAATCTTTTTGGTACTAAACTAGGTTTTATGCAATTTAAATCAGCTCCTGTATCAAACAATGCTATAGTTTCTATATTATAACTATCTGAGAATTTTAATTTTATTTTTATTAAATATTTCCTAGATGTTATTTCATGCAACATAAAAATTAAGTTATCTGGAATTTTATCTTTGCTGATCAAACTAACTTCATTATTAGTTTCTTTATCATTTACTTGTTCAATATCTTCATCAGCTTCTTCATCAGAAGAAGAAGTTGAATTCATTAAAGATTTTATTATTTGTGAATCATGTTCTTGTTTGTTTTTTAATTCTTTTAATTCTAATTTAATTTCTTTAATTTCTTTTTGTAAATCATTTATAGTTGGTTTATTCTTTATTATTTTATTTTTGTTTAATATTGTAGTTAAATCATATGTTTGTTTACTAGTACTGGGTAACATAGAATGTTTAGGTTTATCATCTTCTAAAATTTTATTTAACATTCTTTCTTGAATTTTAGGGTCACTTATAAATTTTATTGCTTCTAAAATAGATTCTTGTTCTTTAGTTAATACATTTAATGATTTACTACTACTATAATCAGAACTTGATTCTGATCCTATATCATCTATTTGATTTAGTTCTTCAGAATCTGAATATTCTTCAGAATCTGAATAATCTAAATATAGTTCGTGAATTTTATTTATTATAGATTCTTCTAAATTTAATTCTTGTAATTTTTTATCAAATTTACAAAATCTTGATGTGTGACCTTTTCTTCCACATTTATAACATGTTAAATCTTTATATGATGTAAATTTTTTATCTTTTTGTTTATAAGGTTTTCTACTAGGTTTTCTATATTTATAAGGTTTATAAGGTTTTTGTTTTTTTATAATAATCATCTTTATCAAGTTTTTTCTTATAACTCCTTTTGTGATATTTTTTATAAGGTTTTTTATATTTTCTTGTAGTAGAACATTGTCCATTACAATCTTTATGTTTCTGGGTTATACTATAATCAAATTGTTTACAGAAAGATCCTAATTCTTGTTTAGTTTTTCTCATTTCATATTTTAACGATTTTTGAAGTTTTATATCTTGACAAAGCTTTAATCCTTCTTTTTGAACTATACTAAACAGTTGTCCGTAGGTTAATAGGTTATAAGGAATAGGGTTACCAAATTCCTGTTTTATATGGTTCCTAACTTTTTCTCCTAAGAAGAAGGGTAATCCTGCTAAGAATTTTTCTTTCCAGAAAGCCTGGTTGGAATCTTCTCTGAGCATTATCCTAGTTAGGAAAGTTGTTTTATAAAACTGAAAATCACTAAGTTTCTTGCATCTAAGGTTACTTAGTAATTCTGCATTTTTATCCTTTAAATGAGTAGGATCACCTATAAAATGAAGTGATATAGTCAAGATTAGCATAGCAACAGCATCTTGAATAGTATCACCAGATTCATCTAAAATAGGTATTCCATCCTCATAAGTTTTTACAGCATTTAAAATTTCTAAATGTTGTTCATCAGTGAGATGATTATCCCACCAACCTTTAAGTTGTCCTGTGAAACCAGCTATAAGGAGTTCAGCTATAGTCCTATCTGAGGTTCCTGTTTGGGTTCTATAGGCATTGGCAGCCATAGTCATCTGTTGAAGAAGACTCGGGATATTATATTCTGATAAGGTATCTATGTTCCATTCATAAACTAAGGAGGCATTATATTTATACTGTGTTAACACATTTGGTCTATCTGCTATACCTAAGTCTGGGGCAGACATTCTAGGTACTATAGATTGATTATGTGTTAAACGGTTTATTTGTGGTTCTAAAGCTTTACTAAAGGTTTCTATATCTTCAGATTCAGGTTGAGAATCCTCAACTGATTCTGATTCCTGTTCTTGGGTGACTATACTTATAGTTTTAGAGGCTTTAGATTGAGGTGTTTCCTGAACTACCTGTTTTGACCCAGAAGAAGAGTCAATTTTACTTAATTGTTCTTTAATTGCTTTAACAAAATCTGAATCTTTAGATTTTACTTCTTTTTGTCCTTTTTTAGAAACTTCGAAAGGTTTAAAAACATGAGTTTTTAAGTTTTTTATCTTTTACTTCCTTTTCAATTTTTACTATTTTACTTTCTTTAATAGTGTCTTCTATTCGATTTAATTGTTGTCCTATACTTATTAGATGTGCATTACTATAATTATTTTGTTCTAAAGTTTTCCTTTTAGGATCATCTTCAGCAACAATTTTAAATGGTGCTATATTTATTTCTTTATCTCCATGTAAAAATACACTTGAAGTTTTAGGTGGATGTTCACTTTGTATGATTTTATCTTTTACCTTCCATTCTGTGTTTTTATTCCTAATAGTTACTGGATTTACTGATTTTTCTAATTTAAGTTTACCTCTATAAATTCTTTTAAACCAATCAAAGAACTTCATATTAACTTCATAATGTTTTATAAAGTCAATATATTCTTCTTTAACTGATTCAAAATCTTTTACCTTTTTTATTACATTTTCTAATTTATCTTTATTTTTAATTGCTGTTAATTCTTTATTTAATTTTTCATAATTAAAAACAAATTCTTTATTAATTACGTTTAATTCTCTATCTATGCTATCTACATTTCCTGTCATGAAGGAAGCTGTAGGTGACATAGGTGGAGAAGGTGAGTGTTCTACATTCTGAGGTTGATTATAATTAGGGTTTGGTTCCAAAGGGTTCATTGTTCCTGTTGGATTATAATATAAGTGTGGAACTGTTGTACTATAATCTACACCTTTTAATTTATTACTAGATTCAGGTATATCTGATGTAGAATACCTAGGCTTTACTACTGTTTGCAAAACAGGTTTAGGTTCATTTTCTTTATATGAAGCATATATTACAGAAGGTAACTGTGAGGCTCTACCTATGTCTACAGTTGAAATAGATGAGGAAGAGTCTGAATACCTACTGCTTACACTATGTCTACTAAATTTTAATTTAACTTTACCGTCTTCATACTGTTCGATTTTACTAAGTGGGGAAATTATTATTATTATTATTATTATTTTGAAGTGGGGAAATTAGGTAAGTGTTTAAAAAAATTAAATAAATAAATGTTAGGTTAAGTGGTTATTTTAAATCTAAACCACCAAAAATGGTTTTAGTGGACATAGTGGGTTTGTAGTGGCCATTAATTTGGCTTGTTAAATGAAAGAGAGGAAATGGGAAAAAAAATTGTTAATCTAAAATTCTAGAAAAAAAAAAGAAAAAAGGAAATGAAAACCTAAAATTGAGAGAGAAAGAGAGTGAGTTCGGCGCTCATGTTGGCAACTTTGAAAGCCATTTCAACCACTTTCTGAATACATTTTTTGGCGAATAGGGTATTTTTAGAATCCTCATATCTTAACCTTCGTTTTGATATATTATATGTGAATTATAGATAAATATTTAAGAATCTCTATTTATATGTGTATTAGATTTTTTTAAAAAACAGAAATATAAAGTAATTTTAATTAATTAAATTATAATTTAATAAAGGATTTAGGGTTTAAATTTTTGTGTAGAAATTTTGGTAACTAAGAAGTTATTGAAGGAAAATAATATTTGAATTAATATAAATATAAATAATTAAATTTATAAATTTAATAGACTAAAAAGGAATTAATAAAGAAAATTAGAAGTTATAATTTTAGTGATTAATTAATAATTATTATAGAATAAAGGATAATCAATTATAGACAGTAAATATATATAAATGAAAATTACTAATATCAAATATAAATAAAATAATTTAATATTAATTTAAGTATTATTAGAATATAGAATAAATTAATATATATATTTAATTAATAAAACTATGAATTAATTAGTTATTAGTTAGTTATGAATTTTTTTATAATATATATATATATATATATATATAAGTATTAGATTAAAAATGAAAATATATAAAGGAAATGAATTAAAATAGAATATTAAGTATAATTAAATTAAATTATGTTTTTAAATTCTAAGAATTTTTAGTAGATTGTAGAACAAAATAATATATATATGTATATATATATATATTGAGTTGACGAAACTATAAATTAGTAGATTATTGTTAGTTAATTTAGATATGTTATCAATAATTTTTTTTTGTGTGCCCGCCCTGTATCTGAGGCATCAGCCCTGACTAATTCAGACTCGAACTCGCAATGGTGGGTGAGTCTCCCAACGGAGATAGCTGCATATACAAGGCTACGAGCTCGATATTCGAACTCGCAATCTACTTAAGTGATACCAAGCCACTTATCACTCGGACAACCCCCGTTGATTATTATCAATAAATTTTATTAATGTATGAATATATATATAGTTGTTTAATAATTTTTAATAATTGATTAATTAGAATGAAAATAGTATATATATGTATATTAGCTTAGAGTAAATATATTTATAGTTAAATCAAGTTTAATTCTTGAATTATAAATTTTTGTTATAATATAAATTAGTGGTATTTTTTATATAAAGTTATAAATAAAAATATTATGAGATAAATAAATTAATTAAAAGATAATAAATAATAGAATATTAAGATATGTTAAATAGTATATTAAGATATATTAAATACTATTATTAATAAGAGTTTTAATTTGCAAAATGAATTAAGATAATTAAAATATTTATAAGTTAAATTGAGTTAATTAATTATTAAATGATTAAATTGGAAGGTAAATAAAATATGATTTAAAATTTTATAGAAATTAATAAATTTAATTATTTAATTAAGATTTGTATTGTTATAGTTATAATAATTAGGTTACTATTATTTTTACTTAAAAATAAATTGTAAAAATTATTAAAATATAAATTATATTAAGTAATAAATAAATATTAATATTTTTAGTATAATACTAGCAAAATATTATAACTAAAATTCTACGGTTATTAGTAATTTTGTTTATTTTTTTTAAATTGTACATGCTAGTGTTTGGCTACTGTAATATATATATATATATATTAAGTCTATTATAAGTTTACTTAAACAATAAATATTATTGTTACTAATATAATTAAATATTAGATTTAACGTAAATTATTAATTTTGAAATAATAATAATTAATCATATAAATAATTTTATTACTTTTAGTAACTTTAATATGAGTAATTGTTATAAAATAAAAATAAATCATTATTAAGTAAATAAATCGTATACTATTATTTTTATTATTATTGAAATCAATATAACTTATTATATTTAAATAAAAGGTAAATAAGTAATTTTAAGAGACAAAAATTAATAAAATAATATTAGTATCTAAGTGAATATTATTAGTATCACAAAATATAACAAATAGAAAAAATTTAAGTAATAATATTATTGTTATTTTTCTTATTCTAGCATTGTTATTATTATCACAAACTTACTTATTAAAGCTAGAAACATGTATAACTATCGTAAATTAAATTAATTGAACAAAATTAGTTAATAAATAAATATTATTAATAGTAATAAACTATTAAAATAAATAAACTAAAATAATATAATTGTTTATAGAATTATTATAAATACTTAGCAAATTTATCCAGTTTAAAATTTTATTGTTGAAAATATTTATTAGAAAATTTGATAAATAATTGTATCTTAAAAAAATTAGATAAATATACATTGTAGTATTATTTTAGAATTTTTTTTAGAGTTATCGAGATAATAGTTAGAATTTAGGAATAAAAAATACACATCATTTTCATAGCATACATTCATAGTAGCTAGGGTATAATTTGAATTAAATATTATTTTTTATATTATTTTAGGAGCAAATCATGCTTCAGTTGTAGAGTACCAAGAAAATTCTATTGGCTAAACAAGTACAATAATTGGCCCAAGTGAGTAGGTAAACATGTAACATTGTATTTTTTTTAAAGTATTATATTTATATGATTTTGAAAAAAATATTTATTAAGTGAATTTATTAAATTCATAGTGATGATTTACCTTGAATGTTAATTATTTTCTTATTAAGTGAAAATAAATAATAGTAGTTTAAATTTTTATATGCTGACACGGGTCTTACTGCATATCCAATACCTAGACAATACTAAGTCCACTTCTAGATCTATAAGTCAAAGATTTAAATATGGAAACAGTTCTATATCTATCTACTACCACCCCTAAAAGAAGATGGCTCTGATACCAACAAAACTGGAGGACCGTGGTCGCTACCAAAACCAACATTAATAAACAGTAAGTCAGTGGTCGCTACCAAAACCAACATTAATAAACTTTAAAAATCTATTTTTCAAATATTTAAAAATGGAGCCTTTTCTGTGTAAATCTGCTAGTACAACTAAATCGGATAATTCTGAGTCATCAGAAGTAAAAAAGGATAGTTAACAGAAATGAAGTAATTTTGGAAGATTTTAATAAAGCAATTGATAATTGGGTAATACCAAAGATAGATAAAGAACAGATTTATAAAATACCAAAATTAAATATATTTAAAAATGATTATATAATTAAAGCTGAAGAAAGAGATGTACAGTTAAGTAAACCTTTTGAAAAGATAACTTTACTTTCTGCAGAATCTATAAAACATCATAAAGCTAAAAAATACAAGTATATACATATAGGATTAGTACAAATAGGTATAAAACCTTTAACTAGAGAAGGATTAAATACTAGTATTCTGGCAGTTGTCAGAGATGCTAGGTTTGTAAATTTTAATGACTCACTTTTAGGAACTATAGAAACCAGTCTGAGTAGCGGTCCAATCTCATTTGACTGCTTCCCAGATATTACAATTTCATTAAATGATCCAAATATATTAAAAAGTGTAGTTTTAGAAATTAAAACACATAATTATAAAATGCTTGAAGGATCTATTCCTGTAGCATTAATGTATAAAATAAATTATAAAGCTATGATGTCTGCTTTTGCTACAAAATATATAATGCAACCAAAACTAGGAGAAACTAAATTTTTACAAACAGATTTAAGTAAAGCTAATACAGTAATTCCTAGGACTATTCAGTGGAAAGATATTAGTCTCCCTGATGAATGGGTCTTAGAGGATGCTGTTCCTCTCCCAGAGCCAAAAACTACAGTTAAGCCCAATATAGAACTTAGTAAAATCGAACAGTATGAAGACGGTAAAGTTAAATTAAAATTTAGTAGACATAGTGTAAGCAGTAGGTATTCAGACTCTTCCTCATCTATTTCAACTGTAGACATAGGTAGAGCCTCACAGTTACCTTCTGTAATATATGCTTCATATAAAGAAAATGAGCCTAAACCTGTTTTGCAAACAGTAGTAAAGCCTAGGTATTCTACATCAGATATACCTGAATCTAGTAATAAATTAAAAGGTGTAGATTATAGTACAACAGTTCCACACTTATATTATAATCCAACAGGAACAATGAACCCTTTGGAACCAAACCCTAATTATAATCAACCTCAGAATGTAGAACACTCACCTTCTCCACCTATGTCACCTACAGCTTCCTTCATGACAGGAAATGTAGATAGCATAGATAGAGAATTAAACGTAATTAATAAAGAATTTGTTTTTAATTATGAAAAATTAAATAAAGAATTAACAGCAATTAAAAATAAAGATAAATTAGAAAATGTAATAAAAAAGGTAAAAGATTTTGAATCAGTTAAAGAAGAATATATTGACTTTATAAAACATTATGAAGTTAATATGAAGTTCTTTGATTGGTTTAAAAGAATTTATAGAGGTAAACTTAAATTAGAAAAATCAGTAAATCCAGTAACTATTAGGAATAAAAACACAGAATGGAAGGTAAAAGATAAAATCATACAAAGTGAACATCCACCTAAAACTTCAAGTGTATTTTTACATGGAGATAAAGAAATAAATATAGCACCATTTAAAATTGTTGCTGAAGATGATCCTAATAGGAAAACTTTAGAACAAAATAATTATAGTAATGCACATCTAATAAGTATAGGACAACAATTAAATCGAATAGAAGACACTATTAAAGAAAGTAAAATAGTAAAAATTGAAAAGGAAGTAAAAGATAAAAAACTTAAAACTCATGTTTTTAAACCTTTCGAAGTTTCTAAAAAAGGACAAAAAGAAGTAAAATCTAAAGATTCAGATTTTGTTAAAGCAATTAAAGAACAATTAAGTAAAATTGACTCTTCTTCTGGGTCAAAACAGGTAGTTCAGGAAACACCTCAATCTAAAGCCTCTAAAACTATAAGTATAGTCACCCAAGAACAGGAATCAGAATCAGTTGAGGATTCTCAACCTGAATCTGAAGATATAGAAACCTTTAGTAAAGCTTTAGAACCACAAATAAACCGTTTAACACATAATCAATCTATAGTACCTAGAATGTCTGCCCCAGACTTAGGTATAGCAGATAGAACAAATGTGTTAACACAGTATAAATATAATGCCTCCTCAGTTTATGAATGGAACATAGATACCTTATCAGAATATAATATCCTGAATCTTCTTCAACAGATGACTATGGCTGCCAATGCCTATAGAACCCAAACAGGAACCTCAGATAGGACTATAGCTGAACTCCTTATAGCTGGTTTCACAGGACAACTTAAAGGTTGGTGGGATAATCATCTCACTGATGAACAACATTTAGAAATTTTAAATGCTGTAAAAACTTATGAGGATGGAATACCTATTTTAGATGAATCTGGTGATACTATTCAAGATGCTGTTGCTATGCTAATCTTGACTATATCACTTCATTTTATAGGTGATCCTACTCATTTAAAGGATAAAAATGCAGAATTACTAAGTAACCTTAGATGCAAGAAACTTAGTGATTTTCAGTTTTATAAAACAACTTTCCTAACTAGGATAATGCTCAGAGAAGATTCCAACCAGGCTTTCTAGAAAGAAAAATTCTTAGCAGGATTACCCTTCTTCTTAGGAGAAAAAGTTAGGAACCATATAAAACAGGAATTTGGTAACCCTATTCCTTATAACCTATTAACCTACGGACAACTGTTTAGTATAGTTCAAAAAGAAGGATTAAAGCTTTGTCAAGATATAAAACTTCAAAAATCGTTAAAATATGAAATGAGAAAAACTAAACAAGAATTAGGATCTTTCTGTAAACAATTTGATTATAGTATAACCCAGAAACATAAAGATTGTAATGGACAATGTTCTACTACAAGAAAATATAAAAAACCTTATAAAAAATATCACAAAAGGAGTTATAAGAAAAAACTTGATAAAGATGATTATTATAAAAAACAAAAACCTTATAAACCTTATAAATATAGAAAACCTAGTAGAAAACCTTATAAACAAAAAGATAAAAAATTTACATCATATAAAGATTTAACATGTTATAAATGTGGAAGAAAAGGTCACACATCAAGATTTTGTAAATTTGATAAAAAATTACAAGAATTAAATTTAGAAGAATCTATAATAAATAAAATTCACGAACTATATTTAGATTATTCAGATTCTGAAGAATATTTAGATTCTGAAGAACTAAATCAAATAGATGATATAGGATCAGAATCAAGTTCTGATTATAGTAGTAGTAAATCATTAAATGTATTAACTAAAGAACAAGAATCTATTTTAGAAGCAATAAAATTTATAAGTGACCCTAAAATTCAAGAAAGAATGTTAAATAAAATTTTAGAAGATGATAAACCTAAACATTCTATGTTACCCAGTACTAGTAAACAAACATATGATTTAACTACAATATTAAACAAAAATAAAATAATAAAGAATAAACCAACTATAAATGATTTACAAAAAGAAATTAAAGAAATTAAATTAGAATTAAAAGAATTAAAAAACAAACAAGAACATGATTCACAAATAATAAAATCTTTAATGAATTCAACTTCTTCTTCTGATGAAGAAGCTGATGAAGATATTGAACAAGTAAATGATAAAGAAACTAATAATGAAGTTAGTTTGATCAGCAAAGATAAAATTCCAGATAACTTAATTTTTATGTTGCATGAAATAACATCTAGGAAATATTTAATAAAAATAAAATTAAAATTCTCAGATAGTTATAATATAGAAACTATAGCATTGTTTGATACAGGAGCTGATTTAAATTGCATAAAACCTAGTTTAGTACCAAAAAGATTTTGGCAACAAACTAATGAAAGTTTATCAGCAGCAAATAAATCTAAATTAAATATTCTTGGTAAGGCAGAAGCATCAATTATAGATAATAATTTAGAAATAAAGAATATATTCATTTTAACTAATATTCATCATATGGTAATCTTAGGAACGCCATTTATGAATTTAATTACACCTTATTCAGTAAATGATGATAGTATAAGTTTTAAAGTAAGAAAACAAAAGATAATTTTCCCATTTTTAGAAAAACCTAAAAAGAGGAATTTAAATCTTTTAAAGGCACATTCAATAAATGAGTTACAGATAAATGCACTTATAAAAGCAAAGTCTGAACAACTTTGTAATTTAAAGAATAACTATCATTTACAAAAAATAAATGAACAGTTAAACAATAAATTTACACAAGATAAAATTAATAAATTAAAATCTCAAATAGAAAAAGATTTGTGTGCTGATATTCCAAATGCATTTTGGAACAGAAAGCAACACATGGTTGATTTACCTTATGAAATAGGCTTTGATGAAAAGTCTATTACAACTAAAGCAAGGCCCATTCAAATGGCGCCTGATTTAATTGAATTTTGCAAAAAGGAAATAAATGATTTAGAAAATAAAGGATTAATAACTAAATCTAGAAGCCCTTGGTCTTGTGCTGCATTCTATGTAAACAAGGCCTCTGAAATAGAAAGAGGTGCACCTAGATTAGTAATAAATTATAAACCTCTAAATAAAGCTTTAAAATGGATTAGGTATCCTATTCCAAATAAAAAAGATTTATTAGGAAGATTATATAAAGCAAATATTTTTAGTAAATTTGATATGAAATCTGGTTTTTGGCAAATTCAGATTAGCCCTAAAGATAGGTATAAGACTGCATTCACTGTTCCATTTGGACAGTATGAATGGAATGTTATGCCTTTTGGTTTAAAGAATGCACCCTCTGAGTTTCAGAGAGTGATGAATGACATTTTTAACCCTTACACTAAATTTTGTATTGTTTATATTGATGATGTTTTAATATATTCAACAACTATAGAAGAACATTTTAAACATTTAAAAACATTTTTTATGATAATAAAACATAATGGTTTAGTATTAAGTAAAACGAAGATGTCTCTGTTTCAGACTAAGATTAGGTTCTTAGGACACTATATAGAACAGGGAATTATAGAACCTATAGAAAGGAACTTAGCTTTTGGAGATAAGTTTCCTGACCAAATAGTTAATAAAGCCCAGTTACAAAGATTTTTAGGTTGTTTAAACTACGTCATAGAATTCTTCCCCAACCTAAATAGGACTATTAAACCTTTGCATGATAGGTTAAAGAAAAACCCAGGTCCATGGACTGAGGTCCACTCTGGCATAGTTAGACAGGTTAAAACCCTAGTTAAAACTATTCCTTGCCTACATATAGCTGATCCCTTAGCCTCCAAAATAGTTGAGACTGATGCATCAGATATAGGATTTGGTGGGATTTTAAAACAGGTTAAAGAGGGTAGAGAAGCCATAGTCCAGTTCTATTCAGGACATTGGAGTCCAACCCAATTAAATTATTCAACTATAAAGAAAGAAATTTTGAGCATTGTTTTATGCATTTCAAAGTTTCAGTCTGATTTATTGAATCAAAAGTTTTTATTAAGAATTGATTGTAAAAGTGCTAAAGATGTTTTACAAAAGGATGTTAAAAACCTTGCCTCAAAACAAATTTTTGCTAGATGGCAAGCTATTTTAAGTATTTTTGATTTTGATATTGAGTTTATTAAAGGAGAAAATAACAGTTTACCTGATTTCCTTACTCGTGAATTCCTTCTCGGGAATCATGGGGAGAAAGAAGAAAAACACCAATAAAGCCAAAGAAACACTAAACAGTGACTCACCTAAAGCTCTATCTGACCACTCAGATAGTATTTTGAACCCTAAACCCATAAAGTCTTGGGCAGATGCTGTCCAAAAAGAGGATGATAAAGCTAAAATGGATTTATGGGTCTCTCAGCTGGCCCAATCTCCAGAGGTCCTTAAAGTTCTTGAAAAAATGGGCTTCCCGCCTCCTGAAGCCCCAGGTATGAATCCTTCAATCCCTTTAAAAATGGAGTTAGGTCAGTCTTCAAAAACCCTAACTCAAAATGTTTCTAAAGACGAGTTGAATGTTTCAAACCCTTCAACTCAAATTGTTTCTTCAAATTTCTTTTTAAAGTCTAAAGCTTTTTGGCACAACAAA
The DNA here is from genome assembly GCA_947685225.1 of Garcia nutans. Lineage (NCBI taxonomy): Eukaryota > Viridiplantae > Streptophyta > Magnoliopsida > Malpighiales > Euphorbiaceae > Garcia > Garcia nutans. Next base: position 36,910,279 of record CANTUV010000033.1, on the reverse strand, counting down.
AATTTCTGGTCTACAGAATTAATTGCTGATTTTGGGTCTGCTCTAAAAAACCCATGGTCTATAATTGAAACTGTTTACCCTAAAGGATGGTTTTTCAAACCAAAAGAAACCTCAAAACCCCAAGAATATTATCTTCATATTCTTGTGGATTCAGGATCTTTGTTTGTAAAGCACAATTATAACCCACAAGAAAAGACTGTTATATCTCACTCTTCTTTTAAAATAAAGAAAATTCTCCATCCTTCTGAATGGGGAAAACCGTTGCACGTTCCTGTGCAGTTTAAAGCCCTTCCTTCCTTATCCTGTTGTTCTTCATATAATTATTGGGATTATATAGAAGCCTGGACCAAAGCCTTGTTTTTCCAAAACCCGGCTAAAACCCATTCCTGGCTAATCTATTGTGAGACCAATTTTAAAGTCAATAACCTCCCATCATGGTTCGTTGATTGGTGGTACTATTGCGGTAATGATGAAAATTGTCTTCCTCTTGAAGTACAATTGGCTTACCGGTATTATAAAGTTCACTTAAACCCTAATCCTGTTGAGAAGAATTTTCCTCCTCTTCTTCTTTTCAGTTTAACTTTCAATATACCTTGGGTATATCAATGGTACTTCGAATCTTCTATTCTTCCAGGTACCAATATCCCTGTGGTATTGAGAAAATCTAAAGTTAAGTGGTGGTCTGCCTTTCGCATTTCTACCACTGAGGAGACTGTTAAAGAATGGCTCCTAAAGAGAAACCATGGTGGTCTTGACCCAAGGCTACAGGTCTCTTTTGGTGCCCAAAGAGCCCAAAATATTGCCCTTCTTGCAGCTGCCAAGACTGCAGAAGATTATAGAGCCTTAATGGAACAGATGGTTGGGTCTCTTCCCTCAACATCTGAGCCCGTTAAGCCCAGTAGAACCTGCTCTGCTGGATCTTCAACTAAAGCCCATTCTAAAGTATCTAAAGCTCAATCCAGAAGGAAGAAATCTCTTTCCTCTTCCTCGGATTCTTCTACATCATCCATGACATCATCTTCCACCGAGACATCTGACTCGGATTACTGTCCCAGTAATGAGGACGATTGCTATGGAATATTGTCTCCCATCAGAGTAAAAAGTAAAGGTAAAAAGAAAAATAAAGAAAAAGAAAGAGAAAAAGAAAAAGAGAAAAAGATTAAAGAAAAAGAAAAAGAAAAAGAAAAAGAGAAAAAAGACAAAAGAAAAGAAAAGAAAGATAAAGAAAAGAAAAGAGAAAAAGAAAAAAGAAAAAATAAAGAAAAGAAAAAAGAAAAGAAAAATAAAAAGATTATTGAATCAGAAGTTGAATCTGATTCAAGTTCATCTGGTTCGTCTGATTAAAGGCAGGAGAAACCTCATTTCTCCACTCAGAGTTGTTAAAGTCAATAAAGGCGGTGCCCACTGACAAGATACTGTTCATCCACAGTATTCACCAGAGGGAATCCAACAGTAAAGTCAGAAGAACTGTTCATCCACAGTTCCCCACAGTAAAGCCAACAGTACCAGACAAGGTACTATTCATCCACAGTTCCAGACGCGTGAAGGTACAGTAAAAGCAAATAGTAACGACAGGTTACTATTCACCTACAGTGCCAAAGCATGTGACAAGAACAGTGGAATTTTAAAGCCTCTGTCTATATAGTGAAGCTCATTCTGAAGGCAAGAGGAATCCGAAATACTTCTCTCTCAACTTAGAAGCCATTGAAGAACCCTCAGCCTAGTTTAGCTTCCTTCTTCCCTTTCCTCCTTCACCTATATTTCTACCATCACTGTATCCCATTCCTTATTGATTCTCTTTTAAGGTAGTTTATAGTTTATATTTTATAACTTATATTTTATAATTTGTATTCTGTTTTAAAGTTTATATTCTGTATTGTATTTTGTTTTCATTTATTTAAATAAATTTAAATTTTTATATATCTCTTCTATCATTTCATTTTAAGTATGCTCTGTTCTAGTTCTTGCAAGCAAAAAACGAGCAAGTTGAGCTTGATCTGGCTGAAACAGAGACATCTTCGTTTTACTTAATACTAAACCATTATGTTTTATTATCATAAAAAATGTTTTTAAATGTTTAAAATGTTCTTCTATAGTTGTTGAATATATTAAAACATCATCAATATAAACAATACAAAATTTAGTGTAAGGGTTAAAAATGTCATTCATCACTCTCTGAAACTCAGAGGGTGCATTCTTTAAACCAAAAGGCATAACATTCCATTCATACTGTCCAAATGGAACAGTGAATGCAGTCTTATACCTATCTTTAGGGCTAATCTGAATTTGCCAAAAACCAGATTTCATATCAAATTTACTAAAAATATTTGCTTTATATAATCTTCCTAATAAATCTTTTTTATTTGGAATAGGATACCTAATCCATTTTAAAGCTTTATTTAGAGGTTTATAATTTATTACTAATCTAGGTGCACCTCTTTCTATTTCAGAGGCCTTGTTTACATAGAATGCAGCACAAGACCAAGGGCTTCTAGATTTAGTTATTAATCCTTTATTTTCTAAATCATTTATTTCCTTTTTGCAAAATTCAATTAAATCAGGCGCCATTTGAATGGGCCTAGCTTTAGTTGTAATAGACTTTTCATCAAAGCCTATTTCATAAGGTAAATCAACCATGTGTTGCTTTCTGTTCCAAAATGCATTTGGAATATCAGCACACAAATCTTTTTCTATTTGAGATTTTAATTTATTAATTTTATCTTGTGTAAATTTATTGTTTAACTGTTCATTTATTTTTTGTAAATGATAGTTATTCTTTAAATTACAAAGTTGTTCAGACTTTGCTTTTATAAGTGCATTTATCTGTAACTCATTTATTGAATGTGCCTTTAAAAGATTTAAATTCCTCTTTTTAGGTTTTTCTAAAAATGGGAAAATTATCTTTTGTTTTCTTACTTTAAAACTTATACTATCATCATTTACTGAATAAGGTGTAATTAAATTCATAAATGGCGTTCCTAAGATTACCATATGATGAATATTAGTTAAAATGAATATATTCTTTATTTCTAAATTATTATCTATAATTGATGCTTCTGCCTTACCAAGAATATTTAATTTAGATTTATTTGCTGCTGATAAACTTTCATTAGTTTGTTGCCAAAATCTTTTTGGTACTAAACTAGGTTTTATGCAATTTAAATCAGCTCCTGTATCAAACAATGCTATAGTTTCTATATTATAACTATCTGAGAATTTTAATTTTATTTTTATTAAATATTTCCTAGATGTTATTTCATGCAACATAAAAATTAAGTTATCTGGAATTTTATCTTTGCTGATCAAACTAACTTCATTATTAGTTTCTTTATCATTTACTTGTTCAATATCTTCATCAGCTTCTTCATCAGAAGAAGAAGTTGAATTCATTAAAGATTTTATTATTTGTGAATCATGTTCTTGTTTGTTTTTTAATTCTTTTAATTCTAATTTAATTTCTTTAATTTCTTTTTGTAAATCATTTATAGTTGGTTTATTCTTTATTATTTTATTTTTGTTTAATATTGTAGTTAAATCATATGTTTGTTTACTAGTACTGGGTAACATAGAATGTTTAGGTTTATCATCTTCTAAAATTTTATTTAACATTCTTTCTTGAATTTTAGGGTCACTTATAAATTTTATTGCTTCTAAAATAGATTCTTGTTCTTTAGTTAATACATTTAATGATTTACTACTACTATAATCAGAACTTGATTCTGATCCTATATCATCTATTTGATTTAGTTCTTCAGAATCTGAATATTCTTCAGAATCTGAATAATCTAAATATAGTTCGTGAATTTTATTTATTATAGATTCTTCTAAATTTAATTCTTGTAATTTTTTATCAAATTTACAAAATCTTGATGTGTGACCTTTTCTTCCACATTTATAACATGTTAAATCTTTATATGATGTAAATTTTTTATCTTTTTGTTTATAAGGTTTTCTACTAGGTTTTCTATATTTATAAGGTTTATAAGGTTTTTGTTTTTTATAATAATCATCTTTATCAAGTTTTTTCTTATAACTCCTTTTGTGATATTTTTTATAAGGTTTTTTATATTTTCTTGTAGTAGAACATTGTCCATTACAATCTTTATGTTTCTGGGTTATACTATAATCAAATTGTTTACAGAAAGATCCTAATTCTTGTTTAGTTTTTCTCATTTCATATTTTAACGATTTTTGAAGTTTTATATCTTGACAAAGCTTTAATCCTTCTTTTTGAACTATACTAAACAGTTGTCCGTAGGTTAATAGGTTATAAGGAATAGGGTTACCAAATTCCTGTTTTATATGGTTCCTAACTTTTTCTCCTAAGAAGAAGGGTAATCCTGCTAAGAATTTTTCTTTCCAGAAAGCCTGGTTGGAATCTTCTCTGAGCATTATCCTAGTTAGGAAAGTTGTTTTATAAAACTGAAAATCACTAAGTTTCTTGCATCTAAGGTTACTTAGTAATTCTGCATTTTTATCCTTTAAATGAGTAGGATCACCTATAAAATGAAGTGATATAGTCAAGATTAGCATAGCAACAGCATCTTGAATAGTATCACCAGATTCATCTAAAATAGGTATTCCATCCTCATAAGTTTTTACAGCATTTAAAATTTCTAAATGTTGTTCATCAGTGAGATGATTATCCCACCAACCTTTAAGTTGTCCTGTGAAACCAGCTATAAGGAGTTCAGCTATAGTCCTATCTGAGGTTCCTGTTTGGGTTCTATAGGCATTGGCAGCCATAGTCATCTGTTGAAGAAGACTCAGGATATTATATTCTGATAAGGTATCTATGTTCCATTCATAAACTGAGGAGGCATTATATTTATACTGTGTTAACACATTTGGTCTATCTGCTATACCTAAGTCTGGGGCAGACATTCTAGGTACTATAGATTGATTATGTGTTAAACGGTTTATTTGTGGTTCTAAAGCTTTACTAAAGGTTTCTATATCTTCAGATTCAGGTTGAGAATCCTCAACTGATTCTGATTCCTGTTCTTGGGTGACTATACTTATAGTTTTAGAGGCTTTAGATTGATGTGTTTCCTGAACTACCTGTTTTGACCCAGAAGAAGAGTCAATTTTACTTAATTGTTCTTTAATTGCTTTAACAAAATCTGAATCTTTAGATTTTACTTCTTTTTGTCCTTTTTTAGAAACTTCGAAAGGTTTAAAAACATGAGTTTTAAGTTTTTTATCTTTTACTTCCTTTTCAATTTTTACTATTTTACTTTCTTTAATAGTGTCTTCTATTCGATTTAATTGTTGTCCTATACTTATTAGATGTGCATTACTATAATTATTTTGTTCTAAAGTTTTCCTATTAGGATCATCTTCAGCAACAATTTTAAATGGTGCTATATTTATTTCTTTATCTCCATGTAAAAATACACTTGAAGTTTTAGGTGGATGTTCACTTTGTATGATTTTATCTTTTACCTTCCATTCTGTGTTTTTATTCCTAATAGTTACTGGATTTACTGATTTTTCTAATTTAAGTTTACCTCTATAAATTCTTTTAAACCAATCAAAGAACTTCATATTAACTTCATAATGTTTTATAAAGTCAATATATTCTTCTTTAACTGATTCAAAATCTTTTACCTTTTTTATTACATTTTCTAATTTATCTTTATTTTTAATTGCTGTTAATTCTTTATTTAATTTTTCATAATTAAAAACAAATTCTTTATTAATTACGTTTAATTCTCTATCTATGCTATCTACATTTCCTGTCATGAAGGAAGCTGTAGGTGACATAGGTGGAGAAGGTGAGTGTTCTACATTCTGAGGTTGATTATAATTAGGGTTTGGTTCCAAAGGGTTCATTGTTCCTGTTGGATTATAATATAAGTGTGGAACTGTTGTACTATAATCTACACCTTTTAATTTATTACTAGATTCAGGTATATCTGATGTAGAATACCTAGGCTTTACTACTGTTTGCAAAACAGGTTTAGGCTCATTTTCTTTATATGAAGCATATATTACAGAAGGTAACTGTGAGGCTCTACCTATGTCTACAGTTGAAATAGATGAGGAAGAGTCTGAATACCTACTGCTTACACTATGTCTACTAAATTTTAATTTAACTTTACCGTCTTCATACTGTTCGATTTTACTAAGTGGGGAAATTATTATTATTATTATTATTATTATTTTGAAGTGGGGAAATTAGGTAAGTGTTTAAAAAAATTAAATAAATAAATGTTAGGTTAAGTGGTTATTTTAAATCTAAACCACCAAAAATGGTTTTAGTGGACATAGTGGGTTTGTAGTGGCCATTAATTTGGCTTGTTAAATGAAAGAGAGGAAATGGGAAAAAAAATTGTTAATCTAAAATTCTAGAAAAAAAAAAGAAAAAAGGAAATGAAAACCTAAAATTGAGAGAGAAAGAGAGTGAGTTCGGCGCTCATGTTGGCAACTTTGAAAGCCATTTCAACCACTTTCTGAATACATTTTTTGGCGAATAGGGTATTTTTAGAATCCTCATATCTTAACCTTCGTTTTGATATATTATATGTGAATTATAGATAAATATTTAAGAATCTCTATTTATATGTGTATTAGATTTTTTTAAAAAACAGAAATATAAAGTAATTTTAATTAATTAAATTATAATTTAATAAAGGATTTAGGGTTTAAATTTTTGTGTAGAAATTTTGGTAACTAAGAAGTTATTGAAGGAAAATAATATTTGAATTAATATAAATATAAATAATTAAATTTATAAATTTAATAGACTAAAAAGGAATTAATAAAGAAAATTAGAAGTTATAATTTTAGTGATTAATTAATAATTATTATAGAATAAAGGATAATCAATTATAGACAGTAAATATATATAAATGAAAATTACTAATATCAAATATAAATAAAATAATTTAATATTAATTTAAGTATTATTAGAATATAGAATAAATTAATATATATATTTAATTAATAAAACTATGAATTAATTAGTTATTAGTTAGTTATGAATTTTTTTATAATATATATATATATATATATAAGTATTAGATTAAAAATGAAAATATATAAAGGAAATGAATTAAAATAGAATATTAAGTATAATTAAATTAAATTATGTTTTTAAATTCTAAGAATTTTTAGTAGATTGTAGAACAAAATAATATATATATGTATATATATATATATTGAGTTGACGAAACTATAAATTAGTAGATTATTGTTAGTTAATTTAGATATGTTATCAATAATTTTTTTTTGTGTGCCCGCCCTGTATCTGAGGCATCAGCCCTGACTAATTCAGACTCGAACTCGCAATGGTGGGTGAGTCTCCCAACGGAGATAGCTGCATATACAAGGCTACGAGCTCGATATTCGAACTCGCAATCTACTTAAGTGATACCAAGCCACTTATCACTCGGACAACCCCCGTTGATTATTATCAATAAATTTTATTAATGTATGAATATATATATAGTTGTTTAATAATTTTTAATAATTGATTAATTAGAATGAAAATAGTATATATATGTATATTAGCTTAGAGTAAATATATTTATAGTTAAATCAAGTTTAATTCTTGAATTATAAATTTTTGTTATAATATAAATTAGTGGTATTTTTTATATAAAGTTATAAATAAAAATATTATGAGATAAATAAATTAATTAAAAGATAATAAATAATAGAATATTAAGATATGTTAAATAGTATATTAAGATATATTAAATACTATTATTAATAAGAGTTTTAATTTGCAAAATGAATTAAGATAATTAAAATATTTATAAGTTAAATTGAGTTAATTAATTATTAAATGATTAAATTGGAAGGTAAATAAAATATGATTTAAAATTTTATAGAAATTAATAAATTTAATTATTTAATTAAGATTTGTATTGTTATAGTTATAATAATTAGGTTACTATTATTTTTACTTAAAAATAAATTGTAAAAATTATTAAAATATAAATTATATTAAGTAATAAATAAATATTAATATTTTTAGTATAATACTAGCAAAATATTATAACTAAAATTCTACGGTTATTAGTAATTTTGTTTATTTTTTTTAAATTGTACATGCTAGTGTTTGGCTACTGTAATATATATATATATATATTAAGTCTATTATAAGTTTACTTAAACAATAAATATTATTGTTACTAATATAATTAAATATTAGATTTAACGTAAATTATTAATTTTGAAATAATAATAATTAATCATATAAATAATTTTATTACTTTTAGTAACTTTAATATGAGTAATTGTTATAAAATAAAAATAAATCATTATTAAGTAAATAAATCGTATACTATTATTTTTATTATTATTGAAATCAATATAACTTATTATATTTAAATAAAAGGTAAATAAGTAATTTTAAGAGACAAAAATTAATAAAATAATATTAGTATCTAAGTGAATATTATTAGTATCACAAAATATAACAAATAGAAAAAATTTAAGTAATAATATTATTGTTATTTTTCTTATTCTAGCATTGTTATTATTATCACAAACTTACTTATTAAAGCTAGAAATATGTATAACTATCGTAAATTAAATTAATTGAACAAAATTAGTTAATAAATAAATATTATTAATAGTAATAAACTATTAAAATAAATAAACTAAAATAATATAATTGTTTATAGAATTATTATAAATACTTAGCAAATTTATCCAGTTTAAAATTTTATTGTTGAAAATATTTATTAGAAAATTTGATAAATAATTGTATCTTAAAAAAATTAGATAAATATACATTGTAGTATTATTTTAGAATTTTTTTTAGAGTTATCGAGATAATAGTTAGAATTTAGGAATAAAAAATACACATCATTTTCATAGCATACATTCATAGTAGCTAGGGTATAATTTGAATTGAATATTATTTTTTATATTATTTTAGGAGCAAATCATGCTTCAGTTGTAGAGTACCAAGAAAATTCTATTGGCTAAACAAGTACAATAATTGGCCCAAGTGAGTAGGTAAACATGTAACATTGTATTTTTTTTAAAGTATTATATTTATATGATTTTGAAAAAAATATTTATTAAGTGAATTTATTAAATTCATAGTGATGATTTACCTTGAATGTTAATTATTTTCTTATTAAGTGAAAATAAATAATAGTAGTTTAAATTTTTATATGTGTAAATGAATGATTATGTTATACTAGGTAAATTTGTTTTTATATACTATTTTATAAACCTGTCTGATCGCACCTTGATGATGGGTGTTTAAATTTAATAATATTATAAAATTACTCTTAGTAGGGGTAATTTATTCTGCACAAGTGTATTGAAGTTATTTCTTCTTGGGCTTGCGGGGTAAGTCATCATACACCCTTAGATTGAAGTTAGAATTTTAATAATTTATATTTGAGTGTATATAAAAAATGACTGAGATTAAATTAAATTTATCCAGCTGAGCTGTAGATGATATTTATTTAAGTATTGTATATATTATTAAACTTTATTTGTTCATTTATTTATAATAGATATATATTATTTCTTTCAAATAAATAAATATATATATTTTTGTATTTTAATAATAATTTATTTAGTTGAATATGTTTAAATAATAATATTTATTTATTTCAATTTTTATTACAAAGTGAAAACTTGAGGGACGACATAGTGTATTAATATATTCTTAAGGGATGACAAATATAATTTATCTTATTTTTAACACAATAATATTTAAAGTGTTGATGTGAAATACTGATGTAGTGCCACGTTAGAACATGGTTCTATATAAGATGTCATGTTTAGCTTATATGTGTTGACGTGATGTCATATCAGCATGCCATGTCAGTTTGCCATTAACGGCACTGACGAAAAATTGGTTGAATGATTTTTCTATTATAAAATCCAAACTAGAGGGACAACCAGTGAAAAAATGAAATTAAAGGGATCATAAAGTAAGTTAGTCAATATTTTAGGAACGATAGTGTGAGCGGGGATTTTCGCCCCTACTGTTGGTGGAATGGCTCTGGCCATTTCGGCATTGTTAGACTCAGGGTCTTAGAGAACACAGGCCTAAACCCGAAGAAAATGAAGTCGCCATCCGAATGGGCTGGGAAAAAAAAGAGGGATGACTCGATTCCTAAGAAATCCCCAACCCCCTAATGGGTTAAAAAAGTTGGGTACACATGGGGAATGTGAGAATGACCTAGCACCCCCCACACCACCCGGTTCATTGGAACCGACCTCCTTTTTAGGTTTATATATTATTGAATTTTTAAGTATTATAAAACTATCCATACTACATATAATTTAAAAGAAATAAACATTCATCATCTTATTAAAAATAAACAAATGAACAGGCACCCATAGAAGGATGTAAACATGCATTTATAATGTCTATTGTCCAATATACAAATAAAACCAAAAACAGGGCACCCACCGATTGGTGAAAACATGCCCCTTACCTTAATCCTCAAGAATAACATAAAATGAAACAAATTAAATAAACGAGGCACCTACAAATTAAAAACGTGCCTTTTACCATTTTAGAATCCAAATAAACAGATGACCAAATAAATTAAACCATTCAAGTATGATAATTAAAATTAAATTATCCATTATAAACAAAATAAAATAAATCCATCATAAACTAAATAAAAATAAATCATACATTCATAGGAGCATCTAATAAATTAAATAATCAAAACTAGGGTTTAAAGTATTAAATATATATAACTTTACATCTTAAATTAGGGTTTATAGGATGAAAATTAGGGTTTTGGGGTTTTATTTTGGAAATTAGGGTTTTGGTTTGGAAATTGAGGTTTTAGGTTGAAAATTAGGATTTTGGGGCTACTGAATGAAATTGGTTTTGGGTTACTGGATTAAGGTTAGGAAATTTAGAACAAAGTGGTACTCGATTAAAAGGTTTTGAGGTTTTGGTGGTTTATATAATTAGGGTTTAGGTTAGGGTTTAGGAAATTTAGGGTTTCTGGAGCTAGGTTTTAGGAAACTAGGGTTTGGATTAAGGTTACAGGAAATTAGGGTTTTTTTTTAGGGTTTAGGGAATTAGGGTTTGGGTCTTTTTAAAAAAAAAAACTAAGATTCTGGATGTTTTTGAAAGGGATTAGGGTTTTTAATTATTTTGAAAAACAAATTAAGTTACTGGATATTGGGAAACATATTTTACAAATTAGGGTTCAAAAATTGAAAAACAGATTAAGGTTTTAAAGATAGGAAAACAAATTAGGGTTTCAGAAGTTGGAAAATAATTTAGGATTTTTAGCAATTAGAAAAACAAATTAGGGTTTGGGAAACATTTTAGGATTTTGATGATTATACCATTGATTTAAACTTTGAGCTACTAGATGAGATAATATGGATTGAGTTCTAGTTTTATAAAAATATGTAATTGAGGTCATACAATTAAGCTACTGGATTAAAGTGACAATCAAAACAAACAATCAAAACGTTTGAAAGAAAAGAAAATATAACTATTGTGCATTTTAAATAAGTTTAAAAAATGAAACCTGCGTTGAAGGCTCCGCCAAATTAAATAGGCTGATCCAAGCTACTGTTTGCACCAAGCCAAGATTTTTGGCTTGAGACTGCCTTGTTGTTGCTTTTGTGTTCAATGCTTGCTAGATGATTGTTGCTTGTTGCACTTACTTGATAATTCTTAATCATTGTTGCTAAATGTTGATGCCTGATATTAGTATTTAAATATTGTTATTTATAGGAAAATAAAAACTTAACCCTAAACCTAATCTACCTAATCTGAGAATTAAAAGGATTCTAGCTTGATTAGGAAATTAAATTGCCAGCCAATTTGTTTTATACTTCGGGTCATGTCGATTTGGCACTTCCAAATCGACATGGGGCTAGCCAATGTTGATTTGGGTGGGCCAAATCAACATGAGCCTTTGCTCATGTCGACTTGGACCCTTCAAGTCGACATGAGCATTAGCTCAGGTCGTCTTGGGCCGTCCCGACTTAAATCGGTCTATAATTTTTAATCCACGAGTCGAACAGATTTAATTTGGGCTTTCATAAGCTGATTAAATTGAATTTATGCCTTTTGAAACTGGACTGACCTATTTAAAAGTTATAAGCTAGGTTAAAGCCTTTTAAAGTCGGATCAAATTTATTTTGACATTCTTTAATTAGGACCGTATCAACTTAGGGCCAAAATTAAGGGTTTAGAGTTTGCCACCTGTGTAACACCCTTATACTCTATATATATATAATACATACACCCAATATATGTAGAATACATATATACATTATAAGAATGTCACAGCCTGATTTAATAAAAATGTTTATATTTTCAATTTAAATATCCCAAATACTTAAAAATGTATATTTAAATAGTAAATAAAATATTCTTTATTAATTATAGATTCCCAGAATGAGCATTTTATATAAAAATCTCTGGAAAAAATTTATCAGAGTTTTGTCTGCAATTTGGACATTTTAAAATTTTAACAATACCCAACATGTATAAAAATGCACTCCCAATAAAAATAAATCAACATTCTACCCTAACTTCTCAATTTCTCCGTATTTCCTCAAAACATTTATACATATACATATATATATCAAAACACTTATACACAATCTCACATTATACAATTTATCCCAAAATGTTCATTATAATTTATAGTATACTCCAAAAACATAAACATAATATACATAGTAATAAAAAGTACTATAGCATAAAATGTATACATGGTGGTAACTGTCTTTGATCTTGAAGCAGCAAAATCACCTCAAAACAACCTCAAGTCTAGACCTGATCAAGTTTAGAAGAACTCTCCGGATCAACCTTGTCACCAACGCGATGAATTACAATTGTGCTAAGTTAAAAGCCTAGCGGTACAAACTTTGATAATAATAAAACTTTAAAATAATGACAATGCATAATGCCGTTACATGGTATTTCATAATGTGATATACAATTTCACTTTAAAACATAATCTTTAATATTTTTATACTTCACATTAACACATACACAAGTATGGGCCAAAATAATCTAATATATTATTCAAATCCCAGAGTTATTATTTTGGTCCATATTGACACTCAGTGTCTAGCCTGAAGGCAAGTGACGCCCAACGTCTAGCCCGAAGGCAAATCATAGTGATATCCAACATCTAACCTGAAGGCAAATCATATAACAGTAATGCCCAGCGTCTAGCCGCGAAGACAAATAATGAGAATAATCTCATAGACATGCTGCCAAACACATAACTTTAGAAATTGAATAATATACTAGGCACACACAAACAATACATTTTTTCGTAATTAATGTTTCTCATCACATTGCCTCATTTTTATCATTCATAGCAATGTCACATCACTTTAATTTATCATATCTCATCACTTTATCACAATGTATGTTATATAACATAACAATCATATTCTCAAATATTTTTGGGACATTCTCACATAATCCATATATACCACATTTCATTCATTTTAGCCATTAATATAATGTACATGAATGTTCAAGCTGTCAAGTAGCTTAACACATCCATATGTACACAATGCAAACTCATCAATTCACATGGTATAACATAATGTACATGAATGTTCAAGCTGTCAAGTAGCTTAACACATTTTCTATCCAAAATGTGTTAGGCCAAATTTAATACAAATACACCTAAATTATCAAAAGTTTGTACATATCTTAATTATTTCTCAAAACCAAGCTAAAAATCACTCTCCAAACTTCACTTCTAAATTTCCCTTCAACACTAAGGTTGGAAAAAATATTTCCTCTTAATATCTACTCAAAATGTGAGGAAATATAATCATTTAAAATCACATTTTAAGGCATTTTAAATATAAAACTCTAATTAAATATCACGCCAACCAACATCCTAAAATTTTGGCTTTCCTCACTTTAACATTGGGATTCCATTTTAATCCATTTTAAATGGTGTTTTAAATTTATTTTTATCATTAAAAATATATTAGAACATATTTTAATCAATCAAATTCAATAAACACATATTCTTTATTAAAACCCTAAAATGTGCCATAACCTCTTCATTTCCAATTCTTCATTCCATCCCATTCCAAAAGTTAATCCAAGCTTATATTCATCATTTAAATCATTTAATAACATGGTTTATACATTAAAATCAAATAAATATCATATTTTAAAAAGTCCCTTCCATAACCCTAAATTCAATACTACCTTACCCAATCTCTAACCAAACTTGATTAAATCCATCATTTGACTTTAAAATTCTTATTTATGCATCAAAACAATATCTTTGGAATCCATTTGCACAATTAAAACACATGATTGAAAAAGTCCAAATTACACATAACCCTAAATCATGTTCTTCATCCAAACTCAATCCAAACTTAATTCTTTCTCTAATCCAACTTAAGAATCATTAATAACTAATCAAAATAGTATCTTTCATACTAAAAAAAGGTAATTAAATCATGCTACTACAAAAATTCAAAATCAACATTTTCATACTTTTCCGTAGAATTTGAAAAATTAGTAAGGAAGTTTACCAAGTGATGAAGAAACTTCCAAAACTCCACTTAAATCCTTGAAATCTCTTTAATTTTTGATGTATGGAAGAATAAAAACCTTTGCTCCTCTAGCCATGGAGGTTCGGCCTCCCTTGTAGAAGAAGAAGAAGATTTTAAATTTCGATTTTCTCTTTCTTTCCACTTAAATTTAAGATCATGCATATATATTATTTCAATATATTTTTATTTATTTATTTAAAAAAATCATAATTTATCTCTTCCATCCATAATTAATTTGTTTTTAAACTATTTAATTAATTTTAATTTTACAAAGTATATTTATAACTTTGCCATTTGACTTTTTGACTTTCTTCTTTAAATGTTGACTTTTGTATATGTTATATATATTTCATATATATTTCACATATAAACTTTGCTTTCTCACTTCTATTACTTCAATTTTCCATTTAAATTATTTATTTAATTAATTTAATTTAATTTTTAGAAATTACGAATGTTACACCCTGCTTGAACGATCTTAAATTGATTCAGAGAGTGAAAAGCAATATGACTTTTAAACTAATTTTGGGCGAGAATGGGTTCTAGACTTGGAATGGTTCAGGTTCTAGCCCAATACTGGATTTGGTTTTTGGACCTGAGTTAGTTTAGGTTCTGGACCTAGATCGAGTTCTGGACTCGAAAATAATTTGAGTTTTGGACCTGGATTGAGTTCTGAACTCGAAAAGAATTTTGGTTCTAGACCCGGATTGAGTTCTGGACTTGAAAAGGATTTGAGTTCTGGACCCGAGGTGATTTGGGTTCTAGACTCGAAAAGAATTTGAGTTTTGGACCCGAGGTGATTTAGGTTCTGGTTCCGGATTAAGTTCTGGACTCGAAATACCTGTAAAAAATTAATCATAGTCAGTAAATTATTTTGCAAAGAATTAGGTTATTTTGCAAAAAAATTAGGCTATTTTTTACTGTATCTATGTACTCTTGCTCCTTGCATAGAAAAAATATTTGTGAATATAAAAAATATTTTTAGATATGTAAAAAATATAGACCTATAGTAAATATCTATTTACTGTGTGTACGTGTGCTCTGTGGATTATTAAAATAGATAAAGAAGATAAAGAAACTAAAAAGCCAACTTTGACTTATGACTTCAGAAACTAATAATGCAAAGCAACTTTGTATTATGAATTATTGAAATGGACAAAAGATTTGAATGAATTATTGAAACTGCATGTGACTTTGTCCTTTTTTATTTATCATTACCTGATATTTGCCTCATTTTCTATATAAAGGATCGTTCTCATGCAATTTTTCAATCAGAACACCTGCATCTTCAATATTTTCTTATAATATTAAGTTTTTGAAAGCTTCATCACTTACTATGGTTGCCATTCAATATTCCTCGAGGTTTGGGACACGATCAAACAACGAATTGCTTACTTACCTTTATAATAACGGGGTTGAGCAAATTTCGCTATTATTCGGGATGCATCTCCACCGGAGTTTCAAGGAAAAAACACCAGTAAGTGTCACTTTGTTGTTATTTAATTTCTTATTGACACAAAATTTGTTAGTATAATTGAATGACAAATGTTGGTGTACGAAAAAAATGCATGAAAATGTATATAGCAAAATAAAAATTGGTTGATATTATTGTATGAAAATATGCATAAAAAATTTATGTAGCAAAATTTATAAAAATTATTGTACAAAAATGTGCATGAAAATTTATGCAGCAAAATTTATAAAAATTATTATACAAAGATATGCATAAAAATTATTAGATAAAAAGATGCGTGAAAATATGTGTATAAAATTTATATTATTGTACCTAAAAAATTATTGTACAAAAATAAGTGAAAAATTTATATATGTACTAACCTTGACTTACCTATATTTGGATAGCATGATGGTTGTGATATTAAAGTAGGAGAAAATATTAATAAAACCCGCAAATGGTATGATCGGGCCCCACCTGCAGTAACAATAATGGTCCGAGAAAGTGATTTTAAAGACTTCATTATGGAATTACCAGCCTAGGAGGGGTATCAAATTGACTAGAGCGTGATCCAAGTGCTTGTAGAGCGATGGCTGGACACAACCCATACTTTTCACTTGCCTATCGGAGATATGGCAATTAGTCCAATCAATTTCACTGCCAAAATAGGTCTCCAATGTTATGAGACCCCTGTCCCTTTAACCAACAATATCTTAAAAGAGGAAGAAATCTGACAGTTGGTTGGTGTCAGGCCTCGTTATAGAGGACCATACAAAATTAAATATGAGCCCATTTGAGAGTACTAGATAAAGAATACTCGACCCGTGCAAGATGAGAGGGCAAAACAATATACCCGTGAGTTCTTATTATATCTGTTAAGGGTGAACATTTTGGGCAGCACCGAGTATGACATCCACTTATCAGTGATGCATGCCATTTTTGACTTAGATCGTGTACCTTCTTATGCATGGGGAGAAGCTGGCCTCACTTGCCTTTATCACAGCTTTGATGTTCTTTGTAGGAACAAAAGATCCTTTATTAGATTCGTAGCCATTGTCGAGGTATCACTTTCTTTAAGACTATTGATCCAAATAATACATGTGTATAGACTTGATTTTCTTTTTTCATGTACATGTTTGAGTGTATGAGCACAACTTAGTGAGAGTTCCCAACATTATGTGATAGCAGGTTAGGTATCCAAAGATAGGTGTCTAGTTATCGAGCGGCAAAGAAATGCCTCAAAGTCACCACATACACACTCACTGCTACCACATGAGTTGCTTAACCTAGGACTAAGTAAGAAAAATGTTAATATTAATATCAAAATTCATGAGTAAAATAAATTACCTATTTACTTTTCTACATGTGAATGTGGTTTGGTGGGGAGTTGAAGAAAGAAAATGCTAGATTGGATGCATGACTGACGCACTACCCATGCAAATTTCCCATCGAATTATTGCTGTCCCAATTTCTTGTGGCTGGTTTCTTGGAGAAAAAGTACACGACTGGTTCCTCGGTCCCAACCAGCAGAGAGTATCAGCCAATACTCCATCATTTATGCTGAACACCATATCTATGTCGGAACCTTATTGGAGTCGTGCTAGTAATGGCTTCAATATTGGGGACTTTCTGCTCTCACCAGATGTGCCATATGTCCAATTCATTCGGGATCAGCTGTTAAATTTTAAAGTTTCATTTGCTGGTATCAGGGGGTTTTTGAAGGTGAAGAGGAAGAAATAGAAGTGAAGGAAGGAGAGGAAGAAGAATACGAAGAAGAAGATGAAGATGAGGAGGAGAAGGGTGAGCCTTCTTCCCATTCTTACGGCAATTCAGGGGCTAGTCCTTCTCAGGTAAACACTTAACCATTGTAACTATGTCTTCTTAATTTGTTCTAACTGTCTTTATAAATATTATAAGCTGCTGGTTCCTCTGGCCATGAAGCTGTCCCTCTGTATGATACTCTGATACAATGACAGTTTTCTCCGTTTGCCCCTCCTTATCTAGATATTCCATCTTATCCGCAGGGCTTTGATCTGAATTACCTGGTCTGTCATCCTATTTCATATTGATGTTTGTTGAATGTATGCATGAAAAAGTATGGACTTACCCTTTCCTTGTCTGACTCACAACAGATGCTCGAGGAGCAGAACAAAAGACTCCAAGAAGAGTTAGCTGTCAGTCATCAACACACTGCCTATTTTGAGGGATTATACCAGCAGGAGGCATAGAACTTTCAAGACTTCTTATTTCAGGGCATGAGAGATCCAAATGCTTATTTATCAAGGGGGCTCTAAACTGATGTCTATGATATGTCTCCCCCCTTTTCAAGTGATAACTATTACAGAACAGACTCTTAGGGCAATAGAGGTTTGGGTGCTTCCTCCTCGAGTGGACTTTGGACGGACGATATGCGTCCTCCTTCAACAGGCGATGACTTTCTCAGGGCTTCATTCAATTATGGACCGCCTCTCTCTTCACAATGATGGATTTATATCAAATTAAAATAAAAAGCTTGTATTAATTGTGAAAATAACAATAATAATAATAATATAAGTTTCTGTAACTTTGACTTCTTTTTAACTTTTATATATCTTTTTTTATATATACACATATATATGTAAACACAAGTCCATGTCAAATTCAATTATGGATTCATCATGGATGAAAGTTTACAAAACCCTAATATACTCGGTATTCCAGCCATCGCTAAATCTAAGCTCCTTTCCTCATGCGCCTTGGTTTCAAATCACTTTCCAGTCCTTGTGCACTTCGATCTATAAGCCAATTCCTATTTAAATCAGACGTAATTTTCCAACCTCATCATAATTCTCAACTTCAGCAAAAACAAACTCACATCCTATGAATTTTATCGCAGCAACAAAAACAATTCTATCACTCTATCAATGCTTCAATTGTTACGCTCACATAATGGCAGAAGCCAACTTGAAAAAGATAAAGAATTTATTCTAGAACATTAAAGCCACACATTGGGAATAAAAATCATGGTCTGAACTCAATGTCTTAAGATGCTTTCAAAATGTCAAGTTGGTCCATTCCTTTTTACATGTTATGGCTTCCTTTTGGAATCTGAAAACTAGAACTTTCAAGATAAACGACTTTGAAATATGTCTTATGATTGAAGAATTTGAGGCTATCCCTGGATATCTAAGCAATCAACCAATGTCACTACCCATATTAATTTCTAAAACTCAACAAAAGATGCAGATGCTATTTCAATTTTCAAAACTCGAAGTCCTGCAATTGACTAGAGGTGAGAAAATTCTTTTGATCGATTTTTGCACTTCCTATTTATCTCCAACCAAAGTGTGGGGATGCATGTTTTGTCTATGTTGGCTTTGTCAAATCTTGCTTGTTTCTGCTAACGGTAACATTGATCCATGAGTTTTGGATATTGTGAAACAAATAGAAGGAGGCTTATCACCAGTACCCGTGATCTTGGCTGAAACCCTAGTTAGACTAGACCAATTCAAAATAGAATCTTCAAGGGGATTAGCTGGGAGTCCCCTGCTGCTTTAGGTAATTTACCTAAATAACCTTTTCAGGTTTTCAATTTAGGCTTTTATTTTTATCGCTATCATTTTTGCCTAGGCCGCCCTTATGGGTTTTCAACCTAGCGAACTTTTTTCATTTGTTTTAATTTTTTCCTAGACCACCCTTGTGGGTTTTTTGAACTAGTGAACCGCCCTAATTTTTGCTTAGGTTGACCTTACAGATTTTTAACCTATTGGCTCTGTCTCTCTCTTTTTTTAACTTGCTATTTATCTTTATAGATCTGGCTACAGGAGCACCTCCGCTTGCTCGATACCCCATCTGTGGATTTCACCAAATATTTTTTCCAACATTATTCTACCAGAAAATTACTTCATTCTGCTTCTTCTTATACTGATTGGATTGATTGGATCTGCTTGCAAGTTGTGGTTAACATCCATTGGTTGGTACCTTGGTGGAAGATTACCCATGTCACCATTTGGATGTATTTGATGTATGTTCCTCTTGCTACTCTCCGTCGAGGTGCTTGCTATGATCCTTATTGAATTGAACGCCAGTATGGAGTCAAGCTTCAAGGTTCTGAGTTCACTCCTGATTTGGACATGCCTCATTTGACTGAAGCTTATTTGGATCGACTGAAACAAAGTTGGCCTGCACATTACACTTATCGCCTGCCATAAATTTTACACTTATCAATGCTTAGAAAAAATGATATTAGGATGGACAATAATGATAATAAAAGATGTTTTCCTTTATTTTAATAATTTATCATCACTTTTCACTATCATGTTATTTGTTTTACCTAATGGTCAGATTATTCAAAATAGTGCACATAGAATAATTTTAACATTAACTCTATTTTATTAAATTGGAGAATAACCAAAAACATAAAGCCAACATACACAACATCACTCATGTCACTGTTGCGCTCGAATTAACTCTACCACAAAGCGTCACTCGCAAGTATACGAGGTAGTTGTAGCAAAGGTGATCGCCCCAAGGTCGTCTCACAAGGAAGCTAAAGTGGCTAATTGATTATCAGATTATGAATAACAAATAAAGAAGAAAATTTAAATTGCTAACTAATCAAGAAGATTGATTGATGTTTAAAAACAAATAAAAGTAAACTAAGCAGATGTTTTGATTCACTTGATAAAAAGGTCTAGGGTTTGCACTTCTCTACTACTTATATGTATGAATGATTATTCCTCTTAACTAATTTAATTTCAAAGATTAAATCTCAAACAACTCAATTAATCGAGTCAAGGAAATAAGCTCTCGCATTCAAACCTCATTCAATTAATCTTGTTACAATTGAAATAATCTTTTTAATAGGTTATATCTCTAATTCACCTAAGTCCTTAATTGAATTGTTCCAGCATTAGACTTCATCTCTCAATCCATCATCTAATACCTAAAACACATAATTGGTGGCCAATCAATTATATATTAACAATATTCCATTCAATCAAGGCTAAAGAAATTATTAGCTAAGAGAATAACCAATTCATACAATCATAGCAGATCCATACAAAACCTAGACTAGATCAAATTAGTTCATCATGCTATCAAACATACTCATCTCATTAATGTTCAAAGAAATCAAATTAGACATGATAATATCCATTAATACAATTTCAATGAAAATAAAGAGAATAAGTTCGAGAACAAAACCAAGTTACAAACTCCATGAAGCTTCTGAAGAATCTCTTGATCAAATCTTGCAAGAAGGATGTATCAATGGCTAGAACAATCTAATCTAAGCTAGATAAAACAAAGTGTAATCAAAAATCAAAGAAAAACAAAGTTATCAAAACCCTCATCTCTTTGACGGCTCAAACTCAGCTCAAAATCGCTAACCGTCTTAAGAAAAACCCTAACTTTACTATTTATACGAAACCTCCGCGCGTCTTCATTGATCCATGAGTGACACGGCCAAGTTAGAGTGAACTTGGCCATGTTGGAGGTGAATTGGAGGGAGAGACACGGCCAAGTTGATGGTGACACGGCCAAGTTGGACCATTTTGGAGGGACACGGCCAGTGACTTGGCCATGTCCCTTGCATGTGTCACCTACTGTGAGAATTGCTCTTCTTTGCTTTGGATTTAGGTGAGACACGGCCAAGTTGATGGTGACTTGGCCGTGTTTGAGCATTTTTGGAGGGACACGGCCATGTTTGAGGTGACTTGGCTGTGTTGGATCATTTTGGAGGGACACGGCCAGTGACTGGGCCGTGTCCCTTGCCTGTGTCTTCTACTGATTGATTTTCTTCCTTTTGCTTTGGATTCAAGTGAGACACGGCCAAGTTGGAGCAACTTGGCCGTGTTTGGGCTTCTTTGGAGGGACACGGCTAGTGAATTGGCCGTGTCCCTTGAGTGTGTCCATCTCTGTGTCTTGTGGCTTCCTTTTAGCTTGATATGGGACACGGCCAGTGACTTGGCCGTGTCCTCTGCCTGTGTCAGCTACTGTCCATTTTTCCTTCAGTCTTGGTTCCTTGGCTTTTTAACCTAAAACAAAACTTGCAACAAACTAAAAACAAGAAGTAAATAAACATTAACCAACGAAACATAAACACATACTAAAAACTAGATAAAAAACGACATAAACACTGAAATCAACTAAAACTACCAAAATTAATGGAAACACTAAACAAACCGATAAAAACTAACAAAATACCTAAATAAAACAATAATTATCATAATAAACAAGACACAAATTTATAACAAAAACTAATAAAACAACTACCCCACACTTAAAACTTTGCTTGTCCTCAAGCAAATTCACATGGTATAAATTAAAAACTCAAACAACTTAACTATAATTCCAGCATATAAGATGAAATACTTTAAGACTCAGCCATAAATACTTGCAATTTACTTCAATCAAGGATTTTCTTAACTCATTCATTAATCCAGACATACAAATCCCATCTCTCATCTAAGTGTTTCACTCGATTTCAAAGGTTAATCACTCAAACCACTCATGACTGCATACTACTATAAACTTGCTTAATTATCCAATCTCTCTCACTGATTTTCTCAAGAAATAATCTGAAGGTCTTTCATTTGGATGTAATGGGGCTAAGGTAAAGGTGTGAGAAAAGACATTTAGGCTGGAGCATTAAGAAATGGAGTATCTAAATTAGACAATACTCTTGCTAAGAAATTCGTAACTCCCTCAAATGGCATACTCACAATCCATTAATACTTCACATACTTGCATACTCAAAGAAAAATACACGAGCCGACATTCCTCTTTTGCAAACTAATGCTAGAACATATGTAAATTTTGTATACACATATATACTCTTTTATTTTCTTTTTTTTAATTTTTTTAATTTTCTCTTTTTCTTTTTCTTTTATTTTTATCATCATTATATATATATATATACAAAATTAAGAATTGCATGGAACATCTAGCTTAAAATGTAGAGGAAAAGAATAATCAACTCTTAATTAAATACAATGTGCAAAGTATGCATTTCAACCCCCAAATAGCAATATCATTTTTTTTACTTACTTACCCCACACTTTGAAATAAACCACCCTATTGTCAAATCGTAAAACTCCATTCCTTAATGCAGGTATGATGATAATAAGAACATGTTAAGTTGAGAATTGTGTTGATCAAACAAGAAAAAGTCAAAGGCTCAACTTGGCTCACTAAGGAAATCAATATTAAGGGAGGTTTTTTTAAGTTAAAAGGGCTAACCTAATTTGCCTTCATCATTTTAAAACTTGAGATTAAATCATAATGTGAGTTCAATTAGCATGCAAAAGCAAACTCTAGAGATGCAAAATCATGAAGGTGCACACTTAAGAAAAGAAAATCAACTGATAATAATATCAAATTATGAGGCTCAAAACTCACACAGGTGGGTTCACAAAGATTTATATGTCATAAATTGCAGAATGTGAAAATTGATCCTGAATGAATTCAAATGCTCATTTCTATGTTGATACTAAAGTCTCAACTATAATGCTAGAATCACAGAAAAGATCAATAAATTTTCAACAATTATACCATGCACAACACAATAAAACACACTAAGACAACCAAAACAAAAGGAAAGCTAAAAGATTACCCCACACTTTAGAATTTACATTGTCCTCAATGGAAAACAAGAATAATAAAGAAAAAAAGTTAAAGGACAACCTGTCTTCCATCGTACCCTGGTGAGGCAAAACTCTACCTTTTTATCACAGACACAAATGTTCAAAAACAAGATGCAAGAGAGCTTTAGGGTTTCCATTTATTTAAACTAAACATAAAATCAAAATTGCAAAATATAAAATTATAACTATGAAAAAGAAATTCAAACTAATGGGTTGCCTCCCATTTAGCGCTTCTTTAATGTCATAAAGCTGGACATCATGCAAGACTTAGGGATCATGGATCAAAGTGCTGTCATTGATCCTCACTTCCTAAAATCCTTCTTTATATGGTTTAACTCTATGTCTATTTGCTTTAAAAATCTTATTAGTTCTAGAGTTAAGCAATTCAATGGCACCAGAAGGACATACCTTAGTTACCTCGAAAGGACCACTCCATCGAGACTTGAATTTACCTGGAAACAGACAGAGTCGATAATTAAAAAGTAAAACTTTCATACCTGGACTCAATGTCTGTTGCCTAATAAATCTGTCATGAAGTGCTTTAGTGTGATCCTTATAATTCCTCGAGCTCTCATATGCTTTTGGGTTTAGGCACCTTTGGGTCTCCCTCACTAGTTTAGCCCCCTCTTCTAAGGTCAGTTTCAGCTCCAATTTCTCTGATGAACCTGTCTGCAAGAGACCATCTGAAACAACTGCTTCAACACAATTAATTAAAGAACATTCCTCATATAAAGCAGTTGTAGGAATGGGAGAAGTGTTAAAAATAGAAAAATTAACAGTTTGCCCCAAGACAGTCATTGATAGTTTACCATTTTTAACATCTATTAAAGTGTTGGTAGTCGCCATAAAAGGCCTGCCCAACAAAATAGTGTGTGCTGATGGTTTAGGGTTACTTCCTTCCATGTCAAGAACTATAAAATCCACAGGTACTATTAACCCTCCAACCTTAACTAACACATCTTCTATAACCCCTTTCGGGAATCTAAAAGACCTATCAGCTAATTACAACACCATTTTTGTCGGTTTAAGTTCCCCTAATCCTAATTCTTTATAAACAGAATAAGGCATCAAATTCACACTAGCTCCTAGATCACACATGCCCTCAGTCCCCTTTCCATTCCCCACAGAAATTTGAATTATAAAGCTACCAGGATCCTTTAGCTTGGGAGGTAGTTTATGCTGCAGAACAGCACTAGCTACCTTGGAAACTATCACCTTTTCATTCATCTCATACCTCTTTTTCTTGGTGATAAGCTCTTTGAAGAATTTGGCATAAGCCGGCATGTTCTTTATTGCTTCAAGTAAAGGTAAGTTAATACTTACCTTAGACAGCATGTTGAAGATGTTAGAAAATTGCTTATCTTTTAGTTCATCCTTCAACCTGCTGGGGAATGGTATAGGTGGCCGGCATGGATTGCTTGCCTTATGTAAATCTGTTGAAGAGGACTTCTTCATTGATCTATCTCCAGCACCTTTGTTCTCTGGTTCTCCTTCCTCATTGTTCTCTTTGTCACCTGCATTCACAGAATCATTTTCAACATTATTGTTAATTTCCTTACCACTTCTAAGAACAGTCACTGATTGTGCCTGCTCAGGTTGACTCGGGAATTTCCCCTTTTGTTGAATCTGCATCTGGTGTGCAAGTTGCCCTACTTGAGTCTCCACTTTCTTAAAAGATGCTTCTAAGGAATCCAGCCTCTTGTTGGTCACCTCTTGATTTTTAGCACTGACTTGGATAAAAGCCTGTAAACTTTCCTCCAAGCTTTCTATCTTAGACTTCCCTTGATTTGAGGATTGGCCCTACTGTTGGTTCTGTCTCTGGAGCAAATGGAAAGGCTGTTGAGCATTATTCGTTGCCCAAGAAAAATTTGGGTGATTCCTCCAACCAGGATTGTATGAATTTGAATAAGGATCATTCTGAGCTCTTGGTTGAAATCCCCCCATGGCATTGACTTGCTCAGATTCATTCCCATATGATTCATATGATTCAACCTAGCGAGCTTTTTTTTTAATTTCAAACATAAAACCTCTTCAATCTATCAATGTTCACTTTTTAGCCAAGCTCATTCCCGTCCATGTCTAACAACTTGACTATGCCATTGCTCATGACTTGCATCACTACATATGGCCCTTTCCAGCCAGGTCTAAACTTACCTCTTGGATCAGGGACATTAGGTTTGCACTACTTTAACACTAAGTCACTGACTTTAATCTTTCTAATCTTAACTCTTCTGTTGTAGGCCCAAGCTATCTTTATTTGATATAACTGATAATGGTACAAAGCCTTTAACCTTCTTTCTTCTAATAAGGCTAGCTGCATATATCTACTTGCTACCCATTCCATTCTAGGCAATTTAGCTTCTAGGACCACCATCAATGATTTGATCTCAATTTCAGTTGGCAACATTGCTTCCATCCCATAAACCAAGAAAAATGGCACCATTCTAGTTGGGGTTCCCACGTTTGTTATGTATCCCTTTAAAGCAAAAGGAAGCATTTTCGACAATCCCTATACATCCTAGTCATCTTGGATAGAATCTGCTTAATTGTCTTGTTTGTTGCTTCCACTACACCATTAGCCTTTGGTCTATGAGGGGAGGATCGCTAATGATGGATCTTGTACTTGGAGAATAGATCCCTAACAGCTCCTTGAAACTGCACTCCATTATCTTATATCACACTGTATGGGGACCCATAACTCCAAATGATATTCTTTTCAATAAATCTAGCCATTTGCCTTGCCCCTAGCTTGTTGAAAGATTCAGCTTCAACCTATTTTGAAAAATAATTGACTACTACTACAATGAATCGATGATCATTGAAAGCTGTCAGATGTATCTCCCCAATAATGTCAATTCCATAAGTTGTGAAAGGATAGGGTAAGACATAGAATGCAATTCTTCGGGAGGCATATGATTCAAGTTCCCATACATCTGGCACTGCTGGCACTTTTTAAAAAAAACCAATGCAGTCCTTTTCCATGGTTACCCAATAATAACCTTATCGAATTATCTTCTTATCTAGGGCTAACCCGTTCATGTGGGGTCCATAACTTCCCTCATGTATTTTTGACATGGTCTGTTCAACTTTAGACTTCCTCAAGCACCTTAAATGCACCCCCATCGGGCCATCTTCGATACCACTCTCCATGAAAGGTGATGTATTGCAAGGACCATTGCCTTATAGCTCTTCTCTCTTCCTTTGTCGCATCTTGTGGGTATTCCCTACTTTTCAGAAATCGTCTTATGGTGTCATACCACACATCATGGTCCGTGTTAGTTTCCATGATTGTCTTATACTCATAACAAGGAGTCAATGAAATGGTCAAAACCAGAGGCTTAAGAAATAGCTTTACATGATCTTCCCATATCGAAGCCAGGGTGGTTAAGGCATCGGCCATCTAGTTTTCCTCTCTTGGTTGGTGTATAAATCTACACTCCTTAAAATTCTTCTTCATCATGGTTAAATAATCGTGGTATGGCTTTAACTTCTCTTTTTTTAATTCCCATTCCTCAGTTACTTGGGATACCACTAATAGGGAATCACCAAAGACCTACACTTTATCCACCTTCAAGATTATCAGGGTTTCCAAGCAAAAAATACATGGTTCATACTCCACCATGTTATTGGTTGCCCTAAATTTCAACTTCTTGGCCAAAGGAATAAGCTCTCCTTCCGGCGATTCCAATATCACTCCCAAACCTGATTCTTTTCTATTTACTTCTTGATAAGAGTATTTTTATACTAGTTTTTAGTATGATTTTAATGTGTTTTTAGTTAATGTTTCATTTGATTTTTGTTTAAAGTTTGTTTTAAGTGTTTGGTTTAGGTTAAAGTGGAAAAATTCCCTTGGATGATCAAAACAATCAAGAAAGAGCATGAATCAAGCAAGACATGGCCAAGCCAAAGCAAGCGTGGCTGTGTCCCTCAAAATTTCTTCAAGGCAGTAGATGACATGGCCAGGTGACATGCCCAAGTCACTGGCCGTGTCTCACCCAAAGAACAGAAACCAAAGAACCAAGCAAAGAAAGAAAAATGAAGAATAGAAGTTGACACTGGCAGGTGACATGCCCAAGCCAGTGGCCGTATCCCATGCCTAACCAAAGAACAAAAGAAGAAAAGAAACAAACAGAAGGTGACACACCCAAGTGACACGGCCAAGCCAGTGACACTGCCACAAGCTTGGCCATGTCACTCCTTGAGAACAAAAGAAAAGAAAGAAAGAAAGAAGAGGCAGTGATGGACACGGTCAAGTGGCTTGGCTGTGTCCCAAAGGAAAATGAGAGACACGACCAAGCCACTCAAAGCTTGGCCGTGTCACCTATAAAAACCTTGATTCTTTTGCACGGATTGAGGAACAAGTGGGAGACAAACCAATTGCTTTTGTCAAAAGAAAGAAAAAAGAAAGGAAAAACCTACCTAATTGATGGAAAGAAAGATTAAACAAAGAGAATATGGGAGACAATGGAGAGTGGTGTGAGTTGGAAGCATGAGCTTGAGCTTTGGAGGGAAATAAAAAGAGAAGAAGAGGGAGTTTTGAGGGAGCTTCTGCAGAGGGCTGGAGTTTTGTGCAGTAAATAGAGAACAGAGGCAGAGAAGAGAGGTTTGAGAGGAGGAGGCTGGGCATACACGTTTTGGGCAAGGAGGGAGTGACACTTTCCTTAACTCTTCATCTTCATCCTCCATTTCCATCCTCTCCAACATCTGCATCTTCCATTAGTAGCTCCTGGAGATTCAAGAAGCTACATTGAAAGGGGTTTTTCTATTTTCTCCTTTTATGTATTTTAATGTTATTGTTGTTGTTGTTGTTGTTGTATTAAGTGTATTGAACATGAACTAAATCATTCTCTATCTAGATGTTAATGAACCCTAGCTTATTTGTATGATTGGATACTTTTAATTGATTGAGTTGTTTTATTCTTATGATGCTTAATGATTATTGCCAATTGATGATAGCATGCTTATTGATTGGTTGCCATTTTCATATTATTAACTTGAGAAAGCTTGATATGAATTGATTACTCATAAGGGTTGAGGATTGATTGGGGTGCTAGAGATAGACCTACAAGATCCTTTGGTTTATAGTTCCTTGTTCTTAATGCAAGATCTATTTAATTGTGTTTGAGAAGAGATTCTGGCACTCTACTTAGTGATTAGGGATTAATTCACTCGAGAGAAGTTTTAGTCTAAGTTAGAGGAATGCCAATTCAACTCTATCATGTGATGTAATTGAGGCTAGGGGGATTCAATATCTAGATAGTATCTTTAACATCAAACCTTTTTACACAACACACAATTTATCTTTGCTTTCATTTATTTAAATTAGTTGTCTTTAATTATAAAACATCACAAAAACATTAATTTGCTAAACAACAGGTAAGATTTGCACTAGTGCTTGGCCTTGTCCTAGTGGAACGATACTTCACTCACTACTTTATTACTTGGGCGACCCGTGCACTTGCGGTATTGCTATAGCATAGCGGCACGCACCAAGTTTTTGGCGCCGTTGCCGGGGACAATGGTTTCAATACTAGTAATATAATTAAGACTGTTGATTTAGTTTTATTTTTTTCAAGAATGTTTGTTTATTTTCTGTAAATTGTTTGTGTGTTTTTCTTTGAATTGTTTGTTTGTTTTCTGTAAATTTGTTTGTTTGTTTGTTTTTCTTTAAATTGCTGAGTGCCTTTTGTAAAGATGCAGTTTTTAAGGCACGGGGAAGTTTATGATGGGAACTATTATTCTGAGCTTGCATGGTAACTCGCAAATTTAACAAATAAAGTTGATAGGCTAATTGCAAGCTAGGAAAGCCCACCAAATTGTACAGCATGTGGAAATGCAGGGCATAGTGCCAATACATGTTCATTTGGTTTCCAACGATACTAAGATTGGCACGAAGAAGAATATGGTTACCAAAGTTTCCAGCAAATGGGTGGTAATGACCCATATTCCAATTCTTACAATCTAAGCTGGGAAAGCCACCCAAATTTTTATTGGGAAAATCAGCAGTACATCTCACCTCAACAAAATTTTCAACCTTGCCAAAGAAGTTCTTACTTTCAAGAATAATTCTCAGACCAAGACCACCTTGAGGAATCCACATTGGAGGATAAGTTAAATGCCTATATTCAAAAACTCACAATGAATCAAGATCACCTTGAGGAACCCACTTTGGAGGATGAGTTGAGGTTTGAATCTTTGCAAGAAACACAGAGGATATTGGATACTCTGGAGGAGCAGCTGGCACATCAACCCTAAGCACACCAAAAGGAGGAGTTTCCTAGCCAATTGGAGCAAATTGAGGTAATCACAAATTTAAGGAATGAACAGATAAAATATAACAATTTTTGTGATTTCTTTGATACAAGGACCAATCAAGAAGACAATGGCGAGGAGATCCAACCCGATATAGAGGAGTTGAATCAAACAAAGGAAGAGGAGAATTTAGAAGCATCAACTTGGACAGAATTGCAGGAACCTCCAAATCCTTTTATGCCACCAATTTCAGTCCGATGTATGCTGGAGGAAGAGAAACAAGGTATGCATATTCCAGAACTTTATGACATGCCCCATAGTGAAGATAATGTAGATAAGCTTAAGGTAGCCACGACCTTAGAAGTAGAGCCTAATATTTCCAATCTAGAAATCGAGGAGAGCAAATTAATATTAAATGATGAGATTGTTGAGAGGGAACTTCCAAGTGCTAAAGAGGATGAGAAAGAGATTCAACCAAACTTGGTTGAACTTCAAAATACCCAAAAAATCTTGGAATTTGTTTTAGTTGGGGAGAACAATATGCAACCAATGATCATCCCTCCCATTTTCGGGAGCGAGAAAGAACGAAAAATGAATATAACTATGTTGCATACTGAAAAACATTCTTACCAAGTCCCTATAGCATTGGAGGATCACCCCATGACAACTTTCACATATTCTCATTGGCCAATTACTCATCCAAGGATGCTACCTAAGCTTTGCAACACATTGGGCACATTTCGAAGTTGCATGTTGTCCATCCTCTCAATCATGAACTTCAATTGCATTATGGGTGAAAGGAGCCCTACATATCGCATATGGGAGCGGTGGAAGTCAGGTTTTATCTAAACTCTCTTTTAGTTTATGCATGCTCACATTGAAGACAATGTGAAATTTTAAGTGTGGGGTGCATATTGTGTTTTGTGTTTTTAATTTTAATTTATTTTTGTGTTAGTTTAGTTAATTTTTTTCTTTAAATAAATGAATTTTGGAAAGTTCAATTGTTATAAATATTGTTGATTGATGACCTTTGAATTTTAGAAGCATGAAATTGAGAATTGAGTAGAATTGATGCTTATTGTCAATTTTGTTGGTTTTTCTTTGCATTACCATCAACCTAGTGAGAAATTGAGCCATCAACTGACTATTCTTGTTGTGTGTGGACATCTTTGATTGATGACTTGCTAGAACTTGCTTTGACATACATTTTAAGACTATATAAAAATTTCAATTTGGCATCAAGATGATTAAGGCAATTAGGTGAACCCACTTTGGCTTAAAAAGACCAACCCTATTTTTAACCTTAGTTAGCCACTTTTGAGCCTATTTTTTTTTTCCTTTTCTTTCTTTTTCACAACATCATTAGCTTGAATCTTGTGTTTTAACTCTTACCCTTTAATTAGGTCAAGAGCATTTTAAGAATGTTTATGGCCAAGTGTTGTGTTGAATTAACTGTGGGGGTTAAATTTAGTAGGTTTAAGATTGCAAAATATAAAAATATATATATATATATATATATATATAAAATCAAATAAAAAAGGAGAAAAATAATAAAAATAATTGTTGTTCTTGAAAAAAAAAAGGTTGGAATATGTTACAAGATGTAATAAGTGAGTTCCCTTGAAAAGTCCTTTAATGTCAAGGGGTAGATAAGAGGAAGGTGGTTAGGGATCGTTGAGTTATACATATGATCGGTTACTTTATTCTTGAAGTGCTCTTGAACTTAATGATTAAGCTCACATTTCCTAAATGCCATGCCTCTGCCCTAACCCCATTACAACCCAATAAAAGACCTTTTGATTGATGCTTCATTGTAATTAAGTGGTGGAGATTTGATAGATAAGCAAGCCTATAGCGATAATCTTTCATTGATTGTTATGAGTATAAACACCACCTTGATCAAACACTTTTTAAGAGTTGGTGAGTGAGTGACAATGTAGGTTATGCATGAAAAGCCACTTAATTGCATTGGTATCGATTTTGTTCGATTTGATATTGATTGCGGATTTAGGAATAGGGAAGTCTTGATGCAATTTTTATAACTCTTGAACTTGACAAAATTTTTGTGTTTAGTTTGTTTTGAGTTTAGCCTTGCTTGGGGACAAGCAAGGATTTAAGTGTGGGGTATTTGATAAGAGTATTTTTATACTAGTTTTTAGTATGATTTTAATGTGTTTTTAGTTAATGTTTCATTTGATTTTTGTTTAAAGTTTGTTTTAAGTATTTGTTTTAGGTTGAAGTGGAAAAATTCCCTTGGATGATCAAAACAATCAAGAAAGAGCATGAATCAAGCAAGACATGGCCAAGCCAAAGCAAGCTTGGCCGTGTCCCTCAAAATTTCTTCAAGGCAGTAGATGACACGGCCAGGTGACATGCCCAAGTCACTGGTCGTGTCTCACCCAAAGAACAGAAACCAAAGAACCAAGCAAAGAAAGAAAAATGAAGAACAGAAGTTGACACTGGCAGGTGACACGCCCAAGCCAGTGGCCGTGTCACATGACAGGGCCACAAGCTTGGCCGTGTCCCATGCCTAACCAAAGAACAAAAGAAGAAAAGAAACAAGCAGAAGGTGACACACCCAAGTGACACGGCCAAGCCAGTGGCCGTGTCACATGACACGGCCACAAGCTTGGCCGTGTCACTCGTTGAGAACAAAAGAAAAGAAAGAAAGAAAGAAGAGGTAGTGATGGACACGGCCAAGTGGCTTGGCCGTGTCCCAAAGGAAAATGAGAGACACGGCCAAGCCACTCAAAGCTTGGCCGTGTCACCTATAAAAACCAATTGCTTTTGTCAAAAGAACGAAAAAAGAAAGGAAAAACCTACCTAATTGATGGAAAGAAAGATTAAACAAAGAGAATATGGGAGACAATGGAGAGTGGTGTGAGTTGGAAGCATGAGCTTGAGCTTTGGAGGGAAATAAAAAGAGAAGAAGAGGGAGTTTTGAGGGAGCTTCTGCAGAGGGCTGGAGTTTTGTGCAGTAAATAAAGAACAGAGGCAGAGAAGAGATGTTTGAGAGGAAGAGGCTGGGCATACACGTTTTGGGCAAGGAGGGAGTGGCACTTTCCTTGACTCTTCATCTTCATCCTCCATTTCCATCCTCTCCAACATCTGCATCTTCCATTGGTAGCTCCTGGAGATTCAAGAAGCTACATTGAAAGGGATTTTTCTATTTTCTCCTTTTATGTATTTTAATGTTATTGTTGTTGTAGTTGTATTAAGTGTATTGAACATAAACTAAATCATTCTCTATCTAAATGTTAATGAACCCTAGCTTATTTGTATGATCGGATACTTTTAATTGATTGAGTTGTTTTATTCTTATGATGCTTAATGATTATTGCCAATTGATGATAGCATGCTTATTGATTGGTTGCCATTTTCATATTATTGACTTGAGAAAGCTTGATATGAATTGATTACTCATAAGGGTTGAGGATTGATTGGGGTGCTAAAGATAGATCTACAAGATCCTTTGGTTTATAGTTCCTTGTTCTTAATGCAAGATCTATTTAATTGTGTTTGAGAAGAGATTCCGGCACTCTACTTAGTGATTAGGGATTAATTCACTCGAGAGAGGTTTTACTCTAAGTTAGAGGAATGCTAATTCAACTCTATCATGTGATGTAATTGAGGCTAGGGGGATTCAATATCTAGATAGTATCTTTATCATCAAACCTTTTTACACAACACACAATTTATCTTTGCTTTCATTTATTTAAATTAGTTGTCTTTAATTATAAAACATCACAAAAACATTAATTTGCTAAACAACAGTTAAGATTTGCACTAGTGCTTGGCCTTGTCCTAGTGGAACGATACTTCACTCACTACTTTATTACTTGGGCGACCCGTGCACTTGCGGTATTGCTATAGCATAGCGGCACGCACCACTTCTCCATCAAAATACATCTCCCATCATTGTACTTCTATGGCCTGTAAATGGTCATTAGAAAATTCTAAAATTTCCTCTTCATCATCAGGCAATGATTGTTGAGCCAGGAATTCTGCTACTGCTCTTCCTTTGATGGTTTTCTTGGTTATATATCCATCTCAAATTCTTCTAAAATTATCAATCATCTAGCATATTTTTTTTATCAACGAGGGTGTTTCTCTTAAATACTTCACCGAATCCATCCTGAAAATTGCTTGTATACTATAAGACTAAAAGTAATGCCACAAATTCTTAGACAACCAAACCACAGGTATACAAGTATTTTCTATGATACTATACTTAATCTCATAAGGTAGGAGCTTTCTACTTAAATAGTAAATTGCATACTCAACTCCTGATTCATTCGCTTATGCTAGCATTGCTCTTATCGACTACTATTAAGTATAGTAATGAAGGTTTATCAGATTTAGGTGGTTTCAAAACAGGTGGATTTAGTAAGTGCTCTTTTATACACTCAAAGACCCTTTGACACTCTTCGTTCCACTTGACTGGCTAGTTCTTTCTAAGCAGTTTGAAGATCGGTTCGCAAATCATGGTAAGCTTTACTATAAACCTGCTAATATACTGTAACCTTCCAATAAACCCCCAAACTTCCTTCTCTATCTTAGGGGTCGGCATATTCCTGATTGCCTTAACCTTTTCAAGGTCAATCTCAATACCATTTAGACCAATCACGTGTCCTAATATCTTGCCTGAAGTAACCCCAAACACACACTTCTTTGGGTTTAACCTTAGATTATACTTTACTGCTCTTTCAAAGAATATCTTTAAATTTTGGAAATGCTACTCTCTTGTGTTTGACTTAACTATCATATCATCAACATAGACTGTAGACCCTTGATTTTGGCTCTAAGCTAGTTTGGTCCTAATTAAAGATGGTCTAAGTACTTATCAATCCATTCTTAATGGCTTAAATTTACTTTAAGCTTTTATCTTGATTGGTCCAAATTTTATAAAGGCCCAAATGCGTCTATTTTAGTCCAAAACAGAGTTTTTAAACCTAAAAAATAGGCTAGAAGTCATTTTGGTTCGATAATGGGTTATACATGTGGAATTAGGCATGTCTAGTCCGATATGGGCATCCATGTCGAACTGGGGCTTCCCAGTTCTATATGGATGTGTCCATATCAAACTGAGGCATGCCAAGTTTGATATGGGTGTGATATGGGCCCTAGTCCATGTTGACTTAAGAAGTTTTTAATTCGATATGGTCAAGTTTAGCCTTGAATTCAGTTGATTTTAGTTCGACATAGTCACAATTTATTTGGAAATTGAAATTGTTTTAATTTGATATGCCTCAGAACACCATGCTTAGTCAGGAAACATACTGATTCACGATGTTTACCCTAATCATTCCTTATAAATATAGGTTTTAAGAACTAGCAAATGGGGAAAACAGCAGTAATTAAGAAGATAAACAACAACAATCATCAGCAGCCAAAATGAATAAGAAATATATAAAAGCATTAACCATCAACACTAAAGGAAGTAACCTACTGTCTTAATCTTTACTCAACCATAAATAAATATTGTTACAGGTATAATATTGGAATCAATAATCAAATTTGGTGGAGCCTTCAAACGCAGGTTTCGTGTCTTAAATTTAATTAGCTTAAATATACAGTAGCTAGGTTATCTTTTTCATATTTTGATTTGTTTGCTTTAATTATCATATTGATCACAGAAATTTAATTGCTAAAACCTTACTTGCATATTTTATAAAATTAAAAAATCAATCTATTTTGTCCATCCAGTAGCTTAATGTTTGATTTGAATAATTGGCATAAACCCTAATTCTTAAACCTAGTATCCAAAAATTGTAAATTATTAAAACCCTAATCCCTCAACCTTAAATTTCAAAACCCTTCTAGAAACCTAATTCCCTAAATCCTAGTTTGATCATCTAAAACCCTAAACATTATTTTCAAAAGATAAAACCCTAGTTTTCAAAACCATACAACCCTAATTTCTATAAATATAAAACCCTAGCTTACTTAGAAACCTTAATTCCTTCATAAAACCATATCCTATAAACTTTTACCTTTCGGGGGTGTTACGCTCTTGACTCTCGCCCGTTAACCGGTTAGCAGGACCATCGTAAGCGCTACCCTCATCGTCACGCCCTATATTTAATTAATGGGTCAATATTAAGATCTATTTGTAAATTGTAATTTTTATAATTAACTTTAACTTCATTAGTTTAGCCCTAATTTATAAATGTTTATGCAGTGATTAGTTATTTATTTGATTATTTCCTTTACCATGGATGATTTATTTTATTTAGTGTATAATGGATGTTTTATTTTTCATTGTTATGTTTGAATGGTTTACTTTACTTTATTAATTATTCATTTGGATTTTAAGATTGTAACACTTCATGGGTGCCTTTTATTATGTAACTTAATATATTGTTTAAGGATTTTAGGACTATTGTAAAGGATATGTTTCCATCTATGGTGGGTATCCTAATTTGTTTATTTTACTTTCTTTTTAGACTTTGGACATTGTAAAGACACGTTTTGATCCGTGGATGGATGCCTATTTTGTTTGTTTTATTTTAAAATGATGGATGTTTATTTCTTTTAAAATGCATGTAACATGGATAATATCATAATATTTAAAAATTTAATAATATATAGACTTGAAAAAGAGGTTGGTTCCAATGAAACGAGTGTTATGGGGGTGTTGGGCCACTTCTCACCTTCCCCGTGTGTGCCTAACTTTTCGAACTCATTAGGGGGTTGGAAATTCCTTAGGAATCGAGTCATCCACCTCTTTCTTTTTTCTCATCCCGTTCAGGTGTGAACTCCATTTTCTCCGAATTTAGACCGATGTTCTCTAAGGCCCTGAGCCTAACCGTGCCAAAGTCGTAAGAACTATTCCACATGGTAGTGGAGGTGAAAATCCCTGCTCATATAGACCTCAACTTCCTTAAGTATCATGTCATGAAACTGTTAGTGTATGTGCCCTAGGCCATTTGTTTGGATCTTTATGTTATACATTCATTATTAATAAATGAGGTTTTATTATCATTATTGTTGTTTGCATGTTACACAATTTTGATATTTGTCCCTGGTTTATTATTGTTATAGAGATAAAAAAAAAATAATTCTTAACCAGTATGAACATTGATTTGATGATCATCAGATGGTTATGTGTATAGTGATACAAATCAATTTCATAAATACTTGTTAGAGAACAATGTATTGGATAGACCCATCATGAGATTACTACATGGGTTAGTGTCATAAGTAAATCTCATGATAGTTATGTAATAATTCTTTGACTTGAGATTGTCATAGTTTCCAATATAAGGACTATTATATTTTGACATGATCAAACATTATCCGTAACTGGATAGTAATAAAGGTTATGTTCATATATGATAGAAATTATGTAGAGGATAATGAACAATCAAGATAGAATTTGTCCCTCTCTTTGAGAGAGATATCTTTTGGGCCCCTCGATAAGTGAGACTGTGAAATGCATGGCCGTGCTCAAATGAATTGATAATGTGATCAATTTCATTTGTTTTTATCAGTCTACTTGGAGATCGAGTAATCATAAGTTTGGACAATATAAGTATGACGTTGACCATGACTTATGTTCAAGCTAGATATCGTGTGACAAAGGGATTAATGCATATACTATTATTAGGCAAATTGGACATTCCTTATATTAATTGGGTAGTTGTAACGCCTTGCTAGAGGCCAATTATGACTTGTTGATTTAATAGAGATTAAATTGACTGCCAATTAATATGGGCCTATCGGGTCACACACAAGAATGCGTTTTGGGCTGGATATAATATTAATAATATTAATATTAGATATTAATATTTATTATTATTATTATTTTCGTTTTTATATATATATATATATTATTAGATAATATATTCAGAATCCTAATTAGATTTGGATTCTGAATTTGACTTACCTTATCCAATTATATTTATTATTAGATAAT
Organism: Garcia nutans; assembly: GCA_947685225.1. Classification (NCBI taxonomy): domain Eukaryota; kingdom Viridiplantae; phylum Streptophyta; class Magnoliopsida; order Malpighiales; family Euphorbiaceae; genus Garcia; species Garcia nutans. The sequence continues at coordinate 36,872,523 of CANTUV010000033.1, read as the reverse complement.
GTATTCAGAATCCTAATTAGACTTGGATTCTGAATTTGACTTTCCGTATCCAATTTTGAATTGGATTCTGGAGTGATTATATTCACTCCAGACGTTAAGTCTTCTCAGAGGTAACAATAAAAACAAAGAGGAACGAAAAAGGTAACCCTAATACGTTTTTAGAGAAAACGTTTTTCCAGCCTTCGCTGTTGCAGAGAGCTAGCACTCCAAACGGTAGCATTCGTGTGGATACGCGATAGAGGGTGTTTCGCGATCGAGGCATCTCTTCAAAACTGTGATTTCGAATCATCAACAGGTTAGTTCTTTGAACACTTTTGTCGAATTAAACGAACAGCATGGATCCTGGTGGGAAATCAGAGATCAAATATTTTTCCGCTGCGTGTTTTTGTTTGCAGTGATCTCCTTAATTTCCTAACAGTGGTATCAGAGCCACTTGTTGTTTTCGTTTAAGTCGAAAATGCCATGTTGATATGATTACATGAGATATATTGATTTCGTATGGCATGTTAACTATAAAACCTTAATTCGTTTTTCATATGATGAGAAAGGATTGGTTTTTGGTTTCGTTTCTGTAAAACCTTAATTCGTTTTTTATATGATGAGAAAGGATTGGTTTTTGGTTTCGTTTCTGTAAAACCTTAATTCGTTTTTCATATGATGAGAAAGGATTGGTGTTTTTAATTTCGTTTTCATGAGATGATCACGTTTATATGATTGGTTGATTAAAATGATTTTCATATGATGAAAACGATTAAGTTTATATGTGATATAAACATTTGGTAATGATTCTGTAATGGGTTGTACATATTCGAAATAAAACAGTAAGAAGGTTAATGAGATTAACGGTTCTGTTTTAGGGTTTTGCCAAAGAAAAATGTTAATGAGATTAACGTTTCTGTTTGGCTTCGAGGGGCGCTGCCCCTTCGGAACCCCGCCCGCTGACCGGCCAGCGGGAGCCCCGCCCGCTAACCGGCTAGCGGGACCGCCGTATGTTCGCGCCCTATAGTTCGTTACCGCGACATTAAGAATGTCAATATATTTGTTTCTATTTAACATGTTGGTGATGAATATGTTATGTTTGTTTGATGTCTTGGCATGGTGCATAGCATGGCCTTATGACCTATGTGATTGGTTTATTCATATCTTTATTTTGGGTAAATACGGCCTGCGTGTCGTTTATTTTGTTGTAATTTATTTTACTAGTAGTTAGATTTTCTTTTATTGTAATATATGAAGATTCAAGCTACAATGTTTGTGATGGAGATTCATACCAAGGAGAAGATGGTTCCATGGTGATGGAAGCACAAGCTCAAGTTTTGAAGATATGTAATATTGCAAGTGTTGTAATAGATAGGTTTTTCACCTAGGGTTGCCTTTATGATCTTCATTTGGTCTCTTGAAGATCATATTTAGTTTGGCCATGCTATGTCACGTTTACATATTTTGTCATTTGGTATATGATGCTTATGTGATAAATTATATATATGCATATAGGATGCTAAAATATAATGATATGTAATGCAAGACATGATAATAATTTAGTTGAACCCTCATTAATAATTTAAGTCTAAATGCCATCCACGTTTTGAACACCTATCAAAACTAAGATTGTATTAAAGTAGGTATTGCCAAAGCAATATGCTTTAAACATTCCTAGCTAAGTAGGATGAGTAATAGTGCTACTCATATGTTTTAAAATTGGTTAGACTTAATTAGGCTATCAAAATGGTTTTGGGCCTAAGGCATTAGATGGAATTCAACATGCTATGATATATGATGTCAATATTCCATAATTACTAAGAGTTACATGAGATGTAATTGGTAAAGATGTTACCTACCTAAATAACTTGATTTTAAGCGTCACGCCAAAGCTGAGTTTAGAATTAAGTGAAATACGGATCTTAGCCTACTAAAATATTTCTTTAGAGGGTTATATTTTTTAGTAGGAGTTTAAATAATTTTAACCTCATTATTAATTAAAATTTGACTTTGCATATTTATCAACAGATGGCTGCTAATAACAATTCCACCTTATCACTGCGATCTATCCTTGAGAAGGAAAAACTGAAAGAATGTGGGACTAATTTTGTTGACTGGTTTAGGAACCTGAGAATTGTTCTCAAACAAGAGAAAAAGTCCTACGTGCTTGATGAAGCTATCCCTGACCCACCTCCTGCCGATGCTTCTAATGCTGCTAAGAGTAAGCATAAGAAGCATGTAGATGATTCCAATGACATAGGATGTCTTATGTTGGCTACTATGTGTCCAGGACTTCAGAAGGATCTGGAACACTTAGAGGCTTATGAGATGAGTGTGCATCTCAAACAAGCTTTCCAACAACAGGCTAGGCAAGATAGGTTTAACACCGCTGTTGCATTATTTGACTGCAAAATGTCTGAAGGTGAATCTGTTAGTGCTCATGTTTTGAAGATGAAAGGCTATCTAGATCACCTTGCTAGACTTGGATATCCCCTGAGTTTAGAACTCTCCACGGATTTGATCCTACATTCATTGCCTAGCAGTTTCTCACAGTTTGTCATGAACTATAACATGAATGACATGGAGAAATCCATTCCTGAGCTACATGGTATGCTCAAAACTGCTGAGGGGAATATCAAAAAGCCTACCCAAATATTGAATGTCAATATTAAACAAATGAAAAAGAAAGCCAAAGATACTAAAGGCAAGGGTAAGGCAAAAGGTGCTAAAGGGTCCAAGGGACAAGCTAAACCAAAACCTGTACCTAAGGCTAAAGTTCCTAAGGAAGGGACTTGTTTCCATTGCAACAAGCCTGGGCATTGGAAGAGAAATTGTCAACTCTATTTGGATGAGTTAAAGAAGTTGAAGGGTAGTGCGACTACATCTTCAGGTATTTATGTTATAGAAATTAATTTATCTATTCCTTCTTCCTGGGTATTAGATACCGGATGTGGATCTCATATTTGTACAAATATGCAGGGACTCAAAAGGAGTAGGATGCTGAAGAAGGGCGAAGTGGACCTACGTGTTGGCAATAGAGCAAGAGTTGCTGCTATAGCTGTAGGAACTTATGAGCTTGTTATGCCCAATGGGTTTTTGTTAATTTTGAACAATTGCTTTTATGTTCCTACTATGAGTAGGAATCTTATTTCAGTATCTGTTTTGGATGATGAAGGTTATTCATTTTTGATTAAGAATAAGAAATGTTCTATTTTTGATAAAAATGATCTGCTTTATGGTATTGCAAATTCTTATAATGGCCTTTATATCCTTAATCTTGATGATTCTAATGGTAATTATATCTATAACATAACTTCTAAGAGAACTAAGCCAAATGAGTTAAACCCTACTTATTTATGGCATTGTCGCCTTAGCCATATAAATGAGAAACACATTTCTAAGCTCCATCAAGATGGATTATTAGATTCATTTAATTTTGAATCATTTGAAACATGTGAGTCTTGTTTGCTTGGTAAGATGACAAAGGATCCTTTTACTGGTCATAGTGAAAGGGCTAATGATTTATTGGGCTTGATACATACAGATGTATGTGGTCCTTTTAGCATTAGTGCCAGAGGAGGATTTCGATACTTCATTACTTTTACTGATGATTTCAGTAGGTATGGCTATGTCTACCTAATGAAACATAAGCATGAGTCTTTTGAAATGTTTAGAACTTTTCAAAATGAAGTACAAAATCAACTTGGTAAAACAATTAAACTACTTCGATCAGATCGAGGTGGTGAATATTTGAGCCAAGAGTTTGATGATCATCTAAGGGATTGTGGAATTGTTTCACAACTGACTCCTCCAGGAACTCCACAGTGGAATGGAGTTTCTGAAAGGAGAAATCGAACTCTATTAGATATGGTTCGATCAATGATGAGTCAAGCGGATCTTCCTTTATCTTTTTGGGGTTATGCCTTGGAGACAGCTGCATTCATTCTGAACCGTGTACCATCTAAGGCGGTTGAAAAGACACCATATGAGATATGGACAGGTAAGACACCTAGTTTGTCTTTTCTTAAGATTTGGGGTTGTGAAGCTTATGTGAAAAGACCAGTTTCAGATAAGTTAGCTCCAAAGTCTATCAAATGTAATTTTGTGGGGTATCCTAAGGAAACTAAAGGATACTATTTCTATACTCCTTCAGAGAACAAAGTGTTTGTTGCTCGAAATGGGATCTTTTTGGAAAAGGAATTTCTTTCTAAGATAACTAGTGGGAGTATAGTAGAACTTGAGGAAACTCAAGTACCACAAGAAATCATTGAGCCGTCTATAGAGCCTATTTCAGAACCACAAATAGTTGTGGAGTCTGAAGATGTAACACAAATCCCTCGCAGGTCTGATAGGACACGTCGTCATCCAGAGAGATATGGATTTCTTGTGACTGATGATAGTGAAGTAATGCTCATAGATCAAGATGAGCCTACTACCTATCAAGAAGCTGTGTCAGGTCCAGATTCAGACAAATGGCTTGGAGCCATGAAATCTGAGATGCAATCTATGTTTGACAACCAGGTTTGGTCTTTAATTGATCCTCCAGAGGGTATTAAGACTATTGGTTGCAAATGGGTTTTCAAGAAGAAAACTGACATGGATGGGAATGTGCAGACCTATAAAGCAAGGCTTGTTGCAAAAGGTTTCAAGCAAACTCATGGTATAGACTATGATGAAACCTTTTCACCAGTTGCTATGCTTAAGTCTGTTAGAATTCTCATTGCCATTGCAGCATACTATGATTATGAGATATGGCAAATGGATGTCAAAATCGCTTTCCTTAATGGAAACTTGCTTGAGGATGTGTATATGACACAACCTGAGGGTTTTGTAAATCCTGAGAATTCTACAAAGGTTTGCAAGCTTCAAAGATCCATTTATGGATTGAAGCAAGCATCTCGAAGCTGGAATCTTCGTTTTGATGAAACAGTTAGGAACTTTGGTTTCATCAAGAATGAAGATGAACCTTGTGTTTACAAGATGGTTAGTGGGAGTGCAGTAGTGTTTTTAGTCTTATATGTGGATGACATATTACTCATTGGGAATGATATCCCTACCTTGCAAAATGTTAAGACTTGGTTAGGGAATTCTTTCTCAATGAAATACTTAGGTGAGGCTGCCTATATCCTTGGTATAAAGATCTATAGAGATAGATCTAGAAGGATAATTGGCCTGAGTCAAAGTACATACATAGATAAAGTGTTGAAGAGGTTCAACATGCAAGATTCCAAAAAGGGATTCTTGCCTATGTCTCATGGCATTCATCTCAGCAAGAGTCAATGTCCTATGACATCTGATGAGCGAGATCGAATGAATAAGATTCCTTATGCTTCTGCTATAGGATCTATTATGTATGCCATGTTATGTACTAGACCAGATGTCTCATATCCATTAAGCGCAACTAGTAGATTTCAAGCTGATCCTGGTGAAGGTCACTGGACAGCTGTCAAGAATATTCTTAAGTACCTTCGAAGGACTAAAGATGTATTCTTGGTTTATGGAGGTTTGGAAGATGAGCTAGTTGTAAATGGTTACACAGATGCTAGTTTCCAAACTGACATAGATGATTTTAGATCGCAGTCAGGTTTTGTATTCACATTGAATGGTGGAGCTGTTAGTTGGAAGAGTTCAAAACAAAGCACTGTGGCTGATTCTACAACAGAGGCTGAGTATATAGCAGCATCAGATGCAGCTAAGGAAGCAGTCTGGTTGAAGAAATTCATCACTGAGCTAGGAGTGGTGCCTAGCATTGCAAATCCTGTGGACATTTATTGTGACAACAATGGTGCCATAGCACAGGCAAAAGAGCCTAGATCTCATCAAAGATCTAAGCATATACTCAGGCGTTTTCACCTCATTCGAGACATTATCGATAGAGGAGATATCAAGATATGCAAAGTTGACACAAATGATAACATAGCAGATCCATTAACAAAGCCTCTCTCACGGGTCAAGCATGATCAGCACACTAGATCTATGGGTCTTAGAAATTTGTAGGCCTAGTGCAAGTGGGAGATTGTTAGTGTATGTGCCCTAGGCCATTTGTTTGGATCTTTATGTTATACATTCATTATTAATAAATGAGGTTTTATTATCATTATTGTTGTTTGCATGTTACACAATTTTGATATTTGTCCCTGGTTTATTATTGTTATAGAGATAAAAAAAAATAATTCTTAACCAGTATGAACATTGATTTGATGATCATCAGATGGTTATGTGTATAGTGATACAAATCAATTTCATAAATACTTGTTAGAGAACAATGTATTGGATAGACCCATCATGAGATTACTACATGGGTTAGTGTCATAAGTAAATCTCATGATAGTTATGTAATAATTCTTTGACTTGAGATTGTCATAGTTTCCAATATAAGGACTATTATATTTTGACATGATCAAACATTATCCGTAACTGGATAGTAATAAAGGTTATGTTCATATATGATAGAAATTATGTAGAGGATAATGAACAATCAAGATAGAATTTGTCCCTCTCTTTGAGAGAGATATCTTTTGGGCCCCTCGATAAGTGAGACTGTGAAATGCATGGCCGTGCTCAAATGAATTGATAATGTGATCAATTTCATTTGTTTTTATCAGTCTACTTGGAGATCGAGTAATCATAAGTTTGGACAATATAAGTATGACGTTGACCATGACTTATGTTCAAGCTAGATATCGTGTGACAAAGGGATTAATGCATATACTATTATTAGGCAAATTGGACATTCCTTATATTAATTGGGTAGTTGTAACGCCTTGCTAGAGGCCAATTATGACTTGTTGATTTAATAGAGATTAAATTGACTGCCAATTAATATGGGCCTATCGGGTCACACACAAGAATGCGTTTTGGGCTGGATATAATATTAATAATATTAATATTAGATATTAATATTTATTATTATTATTATTTTCGTTTTTATATATATATATATATTATTAGATAATATATTCAGAATCCTAATTAGATTTGGATTCTGAATTTGACTTACCTTATCCAATTATATTTATTATTAGATAATGTATTCAGAATCCTAATTAGACTTGGATTCTGAATTTGACTTTCCGTATCCAATTTTGAATTGGATTCTGGAGTGATTATATTCACTCCAGACGTTAAGTCTTCTCAGAGGTAACAATAAAAACAAAGAGGAACGAAAAAGGTAACCCTAATATGTTTTTAGAGAAAACGTTTTTCCAGCCTTCGCTGTTGCAGAGAGCTAGCACTCCAAACGGTAGCATTCGTGTGGATACGCGATAGAGGGTGTTTCGCGATCGAGGCATCTCTTCAAAACTGTGATTTTGAATCATCAACAGGTTAGTTCTTTGAACACTTTTGTCGAATTAAACGAACAGCATGGATCCTGGTGGGAAATCAGAGATCAAATATTTTTCCGCTGCGTGTTTTTGTTTGCAGTGATCTCCTTAATTTCCTAACAGAAACAAGGTGGTGGCCATCCTCTGATAGGTTGTTCCATCATTCTTTAACCCAAACAACATCATCCTATAGCAAAATATATCCCATGTAGTAATAAATGCAGTTTTGGCTTTATCCTTTTGGGCCATTAATGCTTGGTTGTATATGAAAATCCGTCTATGAATGAGTGTAGCACACTAGAGGCTGCACTATCAATAAGGACATCTATGTTGGGTAAAAGAAAATCATCTTTAGGGGAAGCCTTGTTCAAGTCCCTATAGTCCACACAAACCCTAATTCTTTCATCTTTCTTTGACATGGGAACTATGCTAGCTAACCAGTCGGGATAATCTATTACCTCAAGGAACTTCACTTGTATTTGTTTAGTGACTTCTTTGGCCAATTCTGCCCATTCTGACCTTAACCATTTAAGTTTTTGTTTGATTTTTTTCACATGAGTATAAGTGGGAATCATGTGCTCGGCTATATCTCGATCAATTTTAGGCATATCCTCAAAAGACCAAGCAAAGACTTTTTTATACTTTTTAAATATTTTTTCTAATCTCTCTCTCTATTCAAAAGTAAGGTCGAATGATATGCTAATATTTTTATGATTGCCGGTTGTTCTCAAATTTAATGATTGTGTCAACAGAGTTAATATTACAAATGCTCATGTAATCACTACTTGAATGTATGCAACCATCAGGAAAAACATCGCATAAGTAAACAAAATCAGACTTTATTGCATTCATCTTAGAAAAGAAAACATCAACATCTTCATACAAAGCAGACAAATTAAAATCAAAATCAAAATTATTATTCTCAAAATCAAAAACTAAAAGATTCTCAAATTGTTCTTCAATCAGGGCAGCAATCTCCTCCAAGTCTTTTGGTTATTCAGGACAACTTCCTTCTTCTCTTCTGGGCTAGGCTCTTTATCAGCTAGTAGGTCAAGTTTCTTCTTCATCTGTTTCACTAATTCAGCAGCATCAACAAAGATCTTAAAGCCTGGAATCATCTTCCCCATGAATATTATTGTCTCTGGCTTTCCTTGGAGTGGTCCCATATTTGGAGCTTTGGGAAACTCATCTTCTCATTCTTCTTTAGTAGAACACCTTTATTAGCTTCATCATATCCCAACCCTTTCTTGAAAGTCTGAGTCTTAAAACCTAAAAGCTCCATCATACCTGCCTTACCTTTTTCAAGGCCAGCACCTAGTAGATAGTTCATTTTCTTCATCATAGTCAGGACTCTAGGGCCCATCATATCATCATCAGAAACAATAGCTACTTGGAATCCGTTGAGAGGATTCTCAATCATCAGAGCGTTCACCACTTTATTATCCTCAGCCTCGATAACCACTATTTCATCCTTATTTGGGAACTTGATCTTCTAATGGAGTGTAGAAGGAAATCCACCAAGAGGATGAACCCAGGGTCGTCCCAACAGCAGTGCAAAGGTGGTGGGAATATCCAAGACTATAAGCTCTACCATAGATTCTATAGGGCTAGCCTTCACAATAGCTTTGAAAGTTTCTTCGGCATGCCTTTTAGTATTATCATAAGCCCTAATCGTCACTTTGGTAGGGCTTAGATCCCTTGTCGATATAGCTAGCTTTGGTAAGATCTTGAGTGGACATACATTTATGGCAGATCTGTCATCAACCATAACACACAGAGTTCTATTTCCCTTGACATCTACTTTAATGAAAAAGCGGGCAGATGTGGTCTCTTCCTTCTTCTGGCAAATCAGCATCTGAGAACGATGCCATTCCCATATCAATCTTATTCTTCTCCTAATCATCCTCACATTTCAGCAGTGCAAAGGTGATAGGAATATCCAAGACTATAAGCTCTACCATAGATTCTATAGGGCTAGCCTTCACAATAGCTTTGAAAGTTTCTTCGGCATGCCTTTTAGTATTATCATAAGCCCTAATCGTCACTTCGGTAGGGCTTAGATCCCTTGTCGATATAGCTAGCTTTGGTAAGATCTTGAGTGGACAAACATTTATGGCAGATCCGTCATCAACCATAACACACGGAGTTCTATTTCCCCTGACATCTACTTTAATGAAAAGCAGGCGGATGTGGTCTCTTCCTTCTTCTGGCAAATCAGCATCTGAAAACGACACCATTCCCATATCAATCTTATTCTTCTCCTAATCATTCTCACATTTCATCTCTCCTTTAATTTTCACAAAATTAATTAGCTTTTTTGGCATTATAGAAGTGGAAATCAGCATGCTAGCCATAGCTTTGGCCATAGTTTCTCGATGCTTTTTGGATATAGCTATCAGATCCCATATGTTAATGCTTGCTTAAGTTCGTTTCAATTGTTTAAGAATGGCATCATCTTTTTCTTTTTCTTTCCCCATTTCAACGTCTTTCCCTTTATCAACTTCTACTTCCTTTGGTGGCCTTGCATAAGGCTTACCAGAGACAGTGCTAATTACTTCGTCTTCTTCGGGTTTAGACTAGGTCCACTCCTCCTTTTTTGGTTCAAAATCATCATCACTATCCATTGAGTCCCAGAACTTACTTACAACACAGATGGGTACTTCCTTCTCAACCACAAGTTGCTCCATCTTGCTAATCATCACTTCTTCTTTAGTTGCTTTACCATCCACATCCTGGAAAGAAGAGAGAACAAACTTCTCATTAAAACCTCCCCTGATCATGAAATTTACCGGTGGTGGTACCCTATTGAACCTTGACAATGGGTTTTCCTTCATGCTAGGCTTGTCAGGTTTGGGCACCTTCCTACTATCAATCAAATTCTGGATCCCATGACTCAATCTTAAGCATTTGTCTATCTCATGCCCTTGCATTTGGTGGAATTGGAAAAATGCCTTAGCATCAAAGTTAGGTGATAGATGATTTGGCAATGGGTAGGGGTTAATGGTTGTAATAACCCTCTTTTCTATAGCTTATTGAAAACCTAGGACAACGGTTTTCTCAACTCTAAAAATTACCTTCTACCTCCTTGCCCAGTTGCATTTACATCGACCACCTTTTGCGTGCCTTGATTGCCAGACTGATAGCTTCCTTTCTCATTCCTTATAAAAAATGGTTCTTCTCCCTTTCCATTCTTCTATTTGTAAATCATCTTGTAAAAGATCTTTGAAATTCCTAATAAAAGTATAGGACATTCATTCACAAAAATTAGGTAGTACCCCCTTCACTATCATCCTAATCTGATCTGACTCGTCAGGCCTTTTCTTGAGCGATGCAACCTTGTTTCTCCACCTTTTCACATAATCAACAAAATTCTCATTTTGTTTCTGCCTGATTGACTCAAACTCCATCAAAGTAACTTCCAACTCAGCATTGTACCCATATTGTTGGATGAAGGCTTTGTAGAAAGAATCCCAGCTCTTCTGTGTATTTTCCTCTAAGGTGTTGAACCAATTATGCATAACAAGATCCAACAAAAGCATGAAATACCTTAGAGTTTGAGCCTTAGTAGCTCGGGCAGACTGCATAGCAATAATGTACTACTTGATATGAAGATGAAGGTTGCCAGTTCCATCGAACTTGGCAAAGAAAGGCATCTTAAACTTGAAAGGGACTTCCTCATCTTGCTCAAACAATTTTTCTACCTTCGACATTTCTTCAATTTTAGCTTCTTTTCAAACTTCTTCTCTAAATCAACAATCATTTTCTCCACATCAAAAGTTTCAGTCTTCTCAACAGTTGATTTCTCCACAACTATTAGTTCTTTCTTCTTATCTTGAGATTCTTGAAAATACTGAGCCCAGTCATCATCATCATCAACTATTACCCTGTAATCATCAAAGGCTACCTCACCAACCTTAGCCTTTCCCTTATCTTTTGGCTTTTTGGTACTAGCAGATGCTTTAGCATTATTTCCTAATAGTGCGGCTAGTTGGCTTTTCTTGGTCTCAGCTATGGCCCCCTCTCATTCTTCCATTTTGGAGTTGATTGCATCATCTAACATAGTCTGAACTTGCTCATGATCCATTTCTTTTGGTGAGAAACTGACTGAATCATTGCTAGATTCCACATCACTGGTGTAGGTTGGATTGCCATAGGCTTTTGAACTGCTATACTCCAGGGTTGTGAACCCAAAATCCAGCATCGGGTCTAGAGCCCAATTCATTTTTGCTAAAATTAATTCAAAAGTCATGTTGCTTATCACTCTCTGAATCAATTCAAGATTGTTCAAGCAGGTGAAAAATTGTAGACCCTTAATTTTTGCCCAAAGTTGGTATGATCCTAATTAAAGAATGCCAAAATAAATTCGATCCGACTTTAAAAGATTTAAACCTAGTTTACAACTTTTAAATAAGTCGGTCTGGTTTCAAAAGGCATAAATTCTACTAATTTAAATTATAAAGCCCTAAATTAAATTTGTTCGGCCCAAATTAAAGTTGTCCAATCTAGAAACTAAAAATACAAGACTAATTTGAGTCAGGATGGTTCCACACGACTTGAGCCACTATGAAATGCAATCTATGCCGAACTAACAAAATTTCGACTGGACCATGATGCAGTTAGACTAGGATATTTAAATAATCCTCAAGACAAAAGCCATTGGACCTCCACTCAATTAGTGGAAGCCACGTGGATATACCGCTAGAAGAGCATTCATCAGAATTTCAAAAGGTACACGAGATACACCACATCACTGGTATAGGATGGATTATCATAGGCTTTTAAACTGTTATACTCCAGGGTTGTGAACCCAAAATCCAGTATCGGGTCCATAGCCCAATTCATTTTCGCTAAAATTAATTTAAAAGTCATGTTGCTTATCACTCTCTAAATCAATTCAAGATCATTCAAGCAGGTGGCAAATTGTAGACCCTTAATTTTTGCCCCAAGTTGGTACGGTCTTAATTAAAGAATGCCAAAATAAATTTGATCCAACTTTAAAAGATTTAAACCTAGTTTACAACTTTTAAATAAGTCGGTCTGGTTTCAAAAGGCATAAATTCTACTAATTCAAATTATAAAGCCCTAAATTAAATTTGTTCGACCTAAATTGAAGATGTCCAATCTAGAAACTAAAAATACAAGACTAATTTGAGTCGGGATGGTTCCACGTGACTTGAGCCACTATGAAATACAATCTATGCCGAACCAACAAAATTTTAACTGGACCATGATGCAGTTTGACCAGGATATTTAAATAATCCTCAAGACAGAAGCCATTGGACCTCCACTCAATTAGTGGAAGCCATGTGGATCAACCGTTGGAAGAGCATTCATCAAAATTTCAAAAGGTACAACCAGACCACCTTGTATCCCAACCGAAATTGATGAATTCCGACCGAACCTTTATTAGTCTGACAATAAAATTGCTCTAGCTCAGAAAATTAGTGGAAGACAAGAATCAAACATGTTGGACCACTCTTCAAAAGACTAGTTTATGACTTGAAGGCTATAAATATCATATGTAACTTCATTTTTGATAATTGTTGTGATTGTAATAGCTTACTTGAACATACTTATTTCCGTTGCATCAAAATCACTTTTTGTATTGATTGATTATTGGATGTGAGCATTAAACACCATCTTAAGTTAGAGTGTGAGCTTGGAAACACTTAGGTTGTGAGAGTAAACCTGGGAAAACTCTTGTAAGGGTTGTGAGGTGTGTGTCTCAAACAATTATAAAGTTTGGTGTGAACTTGTGAAAACACCGAGTTAGAGTTAAGCTTATAAAAACTCAAAGCTAATAGAACCTTAACAAGTTATTAAGGAAGTGGATGTAGGATCAAGGTAAATCTGAACCACTATAAATCTATGTGTTCATTGTTCCATCCTCTACTTTCTTCTATATCTTCTACATTTCTTATTCATTGAGTTTTGAATTTTGAATTTACCATCATTCTTTAAACCAACCAATTCATCCCCCCTCCTCTTGGTTGCTATCTTGGGATAACAGAGTTGCTTGGTGATTTTATTGAGATATTAGATTCGCTCGATCGACCTATTAGAATATTAGAGTTGCCAAATGACCTATTTAAATATTAGAGTCACTCGATGACTGTTTTGATTTGCGAAGATATTAGAGTCACTTGGTGGTTTTTATCGGGATATTAGAGTTGCCCAAAACCAAATTTGAGTCCAGGACCCAACCAATCCTATCAATCTAGGTCCAGAATCCAAACCAACTCGGGTCCATAACCCAAATCATTTTTTAGTCCAAAACTCAATCCGGATCCAGAATCCAAACCAACTCGGGTCCATAACCCAAATCATTTTTTGGTCCAGAACTCAATCCGGATCTAGAACCCAAACCAACTCTGGTCCAAAATCCAAATCATTTTTAATTTCAGAACTCAATCTGGGTCCAGAACCCAAACCAACTCAGGTCTAGAACCCAAATTATTTTTGAGTCCAGAACTCAATTTTGGCCTAGAACCTAAACCAACTCAGGACCAGAGCCTAAATCATTTTTTTGAGTCCGCACTCAACCCGGGTCCAGAACTAAAATCAATATCTGGTCCAGAACCCAACTAAATCCAATCTCAGGTACCCAAATCAATCTCAGGTCCAGCACCTAATTAAATCTCGGGTCCAGAATCCAAACAAATCCCTGGCTCCATAACTCATCTTTATACCAAAATTAGCTCAAATCCATGTTGCCTTTTATTCTCCAAATAAATTCAAGACCGTTTGAGTAAGGGGCAAACTGTAGACCCTTAATTTTGGCTCTAAGCTAGTTTAGTTCCAATTAAAGAAGGTCTAAGTCATGATCGGTCCATTCTTAATGGCCTAAATCTATTTTAAAGCCTTTAATTAGATTGGTCTAGTCTTATAAGGCCTGAAATAGGTCGGTTCAACCTTTAAAACCCTAAAACAACCAGATCAAGAGTTCAATTAGGTTTAAATGAATTTGGGCCAGGCCAATTCGATGTGGACAACATCCATATCGAATTGGAAGCCCCAAATTCAAAATGGATAGCCTCCATATCGAATTAGAGGCCATCCAATTCGATATGGATGGCTCCATATCGAATTGGAATGCATCTAGTTCGATATGGATGCCATCCATATTGAATTGGATGCAAACCAATTTAATATGGTTGGCCCATTTTGAATTAAATAAGGTTTATTTCAATATGGATGGTTGCCATGTCGAATTAAATTAAATTTAATCTTATATGGCCTCGATTTCATGTTGAATTTAAAATGCTTGAATTCGATATGCTTCTAATTTTATATTTTAATTCGAGCCGTGCTTAAGTGAAAATCCTAATTAGGCTCAGTTACAAGGTTTAACCTAATCTATTTTCTATAAATACAAGTTTAAAAGGAAGCAGCAAAGGAGGAAATGTCAAGCAGATGAAAAGCAATTAAAGGATACAAGAGAGGCAGGAACAAATATCAAAGAAAAAAGTAAGTCAATTACCACAACCAAGGCAGTGTCTAGGCAATCGCCAAATTACCAAAGCTCAACCAGAGATATGGGTTGATTCAAGCTGTAGCAAACATCAAGCTTGGTTTAACTCTTTCAATTTGATGGAGCTAACAAATGATGGTTTATTTCCTGTGTTTAATTTATTCAAATTATAATAATTACTTTTATTATTATTTCATGCAGTAATTTACAAAATATTTAAACAATCCAGTAGCAATGTTTATTTTTTGAAAATAATTTTGTTAATCACAGTAGCCAACATTAAACCTTGGCCTTTAGCTAAAACACTAATCTCATTTACAAACACCAAAAACCCTAGAAACCCTAAATTCTTAAGCCTAACTTCCAAAACCCTAAAACCTAAACCCTAATTTCCAAACCCTAACTTCCAAACATCAAACCCTAGTTTCCAAACCCTAACTTCCAAAACCTTAAAACCTAAACCCTAGTTTCCAAACCCTAACTTCCAAAACCCTAGGAACTAAACCCTAACTCTTAAAGTCAAGATCTAAGTCCATCAAACCAAAATCCCAAAACCAAATTCCTAAGATAACTAATCCTAATTTTGCATGTTTAATGCCTAATTTAAAATTAAACCATGAATTTAATTATTTAATTTATTATTGTATGTTTATGATGGATGAAGTGTTTGATTTATTTTTACCTTCCTTATTTGAATGATTGAGTTATATTTTCTTACCATTATTTGGACTTCAAAATTGTAAAAGGCATGTTTCCACTTTGTTGGTGTCTCGATTTTATTATATAATTTAGAATTATCTTTTAAGAATTTTGGGACTATTGTAAGGGACACATTTTAACCTATGGTGGGTGTCCTATTTTGTTTATTTTACTTCCTTTTTGGACTTTGGACACTGTGAGGGCATGTGTCTATCCTTGGATGGGTGCCTATTTTGTTTGTTTTATTTTTAATAAGATGATGGATCTTTATTTCTTTTAAAATTGTGTGGAGTGTAGATGATGTCATAATATTTAAGAATTTAATAATATTTAGACCTGAAAAGAAGGCTGGTTCTAATAAACAGGGCATTATGGGGGTGCTGGGTCATTCTCACCTTCCCCATATGTACCCAACTTTCCAAACCCATTAGGGGATTAAGGATTCCTTAGGAATCGAGTCATCCACCCCTTTCTTTTTTTCAGCCCATCCGGGTAGCGACTCCATTTTCTCTGAGTTTAGGCTCGTGTTCTCTAAAGCCCTAAGCCTAATAGTGCCAAAGCAGCAAAAATCATTTCACCAGGAGTTAGGACAAAAATCCCTGCTCACACCCTCTCAAAGCTGCCAATTGATGAGACATATATAAAATCTAGCTCTATGATAGTACGAGCTTTTGACGGAACCAGATGAGAGGCTTTAGGGGATATTGAAATACACATCTAAGTGGGTCATGTCACATTTAACTTCACATTTCAAGTGATGGAAATGGTACCAGCTTACAGCATGTTATTAGGATGACCATGGATATATTCAGCAGGAGCAGTACCATCATCTCTACATCTGAAGGTCAAGTTCATCATTGAAGGAAAGATGATTGAAATTTCAAGGGAAGAAGACCTTGTGATCGTTAAGCCGATCTCAACTCCATATGTCAAAGTAGCGGAAGAAGCCTTTGAAAGTTCTTTCCAATCCTTCAAGATAGCAAATACTTCATATGTTGGAGAAGGATTAGTCATGCCAACTCCTCGATTATCAACCGCAGAAATGATTATAGAAAAAGAAATGACAAGGGCAAGTTATTCCCCAAGGAAAGTTTTAGGAAAACATGAATAGGGAATCAATGTCTTTTTACTCCCTCCCAATAATGACAATAGAGTTGGATTAGGATACAAGATCACTAGAGAAGATAATAGGAGGATTCAAAAAGAGAAAAAGGAGCATTGACTAGCAAGGTTGGCAAATCAGATGGTGTCAACATAAAAGATGGCATTTTCTCCCCTAATGCGAACCTTTAGAAGCATTATTTTTTTCATGAGGGAATGGAAGCGGTAGAAAATCTATAAGATATGAGATAATGTTAGAGAATTTATTGATGACTATGGTGAGCGAGAATGAGCCCCATGATGAAGCAGAATAATTTGAAAGCTTATGAATTCTCATCTCAATCAAAGTAATCTAAATAATTATTTTCTTGTGATTTTGCCCAACATCTTAGGAAAATGTTAGCACGGGCTTTCTTTTTGAATGTTTCAAAATAATGTTTGATAAAATAAAGTGCATATTTCATCTTCATTCTTGAACTACCCTTGCTACTTTCATTTTGCTACTTTTTGCTTAATTTCTATATCATGATAATTTTTTTATACTTACTTTACCGAGGAATGCCAATGATGAATTAAATCTTGATAAAATTAAGTCTAGGTATGATTTTGACAACCCTATCATTGAAATCACATTTGATAAAAAAGTTAAAGAGGATTATCCTACTAAAATAACCAGGATGATAGAACATGATGAAAAAATTATGCAACCTTCAGAAGAGACAATAGAGATAGTAAACTTAGGAACTAAAGAAAATAAGAAGGAAACAAGGATAAGTGCATATTTTCCTCTAGAACTCAAAGAAAGGGTGGTTAAATTACTAAGAGAATTTGTAGATGCCTTTGCATGGTCTTATCAGGATATGCCGGGTGTGAGTATGGACATAGTTGTGCATTATTTACCATTGAAGCCATAAGCATTTTGAACTTGACCTGACATTTTTTTCATTGGGACTGAACTTATTAGGGCCAAAATTAAGGGTCTACATCCTCCAATTTTGCAACCCCCTATACCTAGTTGTCCCTTTCTCTTGTACTTAACAGTTTTTGAAAGTTCAATGGGTGGTGTTCTTGGGCAGTATAATGATTCAGGAAGAAAGAAGCAAATCATATATTATATAAGCAAAAAGTTCAGCAATAACGAAAACTAAGTATTCTTTATTGGAAAGAACATGTGCAGCATTAGCATGGGTTGCTCACCGACTAAGGCACTACATGCTATACTACTCTACCTTTTTGATATCTCGAATGGATCCCATTAAATACATTTTTTAAAAGTCGGCTCGAACTTGGAGAATTACACAATTGTAGTTTTTATTAATTGAGTATGGGATAATATATATCACTTAAAAGGTGATAAAAGAAAGTATTATATTTGATTATTTAGTAGATCGAGCTATTAAAGACTATCAACCTATAAGTTATGAGTTTCCCAATGAAAAAAATCATATTGGTCAAAGAAGAACAAGGATTCAAAAGAAAATGGATTATAAAATTTGATGAAGCTTCAAATGCCTTAGGAAGTGGGATAGGAGTGATTTTAATATCCCCATCAAGAAAATATTTTCCTGTGACAACCAAATTGTGTTTCGAATGTGCTAACAGCATAGCTGAATATGAAGCATATACTTTTGGGAAAACAAGTTGCTATCGATATGAAGATTAAAAGGTTGGGGGTGTATGGAGATTCAACATTGATTATTAACCAGTTAAAAGGAGAATGAGAAACTAGAGATCTAAAATTGGTCCTTAACAAGAATATATTCTTGATTCAGCTCAAAATTTTGAATTCATAAGTTTTGATCATATTTCCCAAATTGAGAACCAAATTATAGATGCATTAGCCACATTAGCTACAATGTTTCGACTGGGTGCTTATGGAAAGATGCCTCCCATAAAGATTGAAACCAGAGGATCAATGCTTACTATACAAACCTTGAAGAAGAACATGATGGTAAGCCATGATTTTATGATATCAAGTAGTATCTCAAAAATAGGATATACCCTCCAAAAGCTTCAGACACTAATAAAAGAATAACTCGATGACTGGCAATGAATTTCTTTTTGAGTGGTGATATCTTATACAAAACAAATTATGATACAATGCTGATTAGATGTGTGAATGAAAGAGAAGCTCAAAGATTGATAGAAGAAGTTCACGAAGGATTCCGTGGTACACATTAGAGTGGGCATTTGTCGGCTCATAAAATTCTCAAAATGGGTTATTTCTGGCTAAAAATGGAATCAGATTTTATTAACTATGTCTGAAAATGTCATAAGTGTCAAATATATGCTGATGATATCAACGCACCTTCAGCACCCTTGCATGTAATGGTTTTCCCGTGGCCTTTTTCGATATGGGAATTGGATGTAATTGGCCCAATAAAACCCAAAGCTTTTAATGGACATTGATTCATTCTAGTACCAATTGATTATTTTACCAAATGGGTAGAGGCAGCCTCTTATGCCAATGTGACAAAGAATGCGATCTTGAAATTCCTTAAGCATAATATCATATGTCAATATGGTCTTTCCGAGCATATTTTCATTGACAATGTAAAGAATTTCAGGAATAAGGATATGATAGAGATTTGCTTAAAATTTAAAATCAAGCACCATAATTCCTCCCTATACCATCCAAAGATGAATGGTGTAGTTGAAGCAACTAATAAAAATATCAAGAGGATCATTCAGAAAATGACAATAACATACAGAGATTGGCATGAAATGCTTTCTTATACTCTTCATGGATACAGGACCACAGTCAAGACATCTACTGGGACAACATGATTCTCTTTAGTATATAACATAGAGGCAGTATTACCCATTGAAGTTGAGATCCCTTCTCTTAGAATTATTATGGAAGCCAAGCTTAATGATACTAATGGATACAGAGTCATTATAATCAGTTAAATTTTATTGAAGAAAAAAGATTGATAGTCTTGTATCATGGTTGGTTATATCAGAAATGACTTATCAAGGCCCATGCAAAGAAGATGAAGGTAAGGGAGTTTCAAGAAGGAGATTTGGTGACCAAAAAGATTATTCTTAAGCATCAAGAAACTAGGGAAAATATACTCCTAAATATGAAGTTCCATACGTCATGAAGAGAAAGGAGCTCTCATTTTCACCAATATGGATGGAGAAAATTTGCCGAAAATCTGGTGAACTCAGATGCTATGAAGAGGTATTATGCCCAAATTTGTAATGGGAAGAGAAAAAAGAAGATGTGAGAAGCATAGTTATGGATTATTCATAGTCAATTCAGATTTATGATCATTAGATTTGTATGTTTCATTAGCTTCCCTAAATAATATTTCCTTTTTCTTACATATATTTGTACATTTTGAAAATAAGTAAATATGAATGACTATCGAGAGACTAAATAATCCAACATTCTTGTCCGATCCATTCTTTAAGGCATATATTTTATTAAAAATTATTCTTGAAATATTTGAAAAAAAGGGACATGATATTAAAAGATGGTAAAAAATTAAGCTTAACAGACTTGTTTGAGAGATGTAAAATTATAAACTTGAAGTGAAAGCAATACATATCAATGGGTGAAAGAATGGCTACTAAGATATTTATTAGGGCACTAACAAACGAGGTTGTTCTAAGATCTAGCGTTGTTGCTTAAACAGAACCAAAGAAGACATCTTGGAGATCTGGTAACTAAAGTTAAGTATTAAATTTATTCCAAATTCATGGATGGTTACAGTTCTAATATTATCTTTTTCTTTCAAAAATAAAATTTTTAATCATGAGAAGATGATTTTAAAAAAGAAAGTTAGCAATTTTTCTAAGCATTTAGATACAGATAGGATTGCATGACAAAAAAGTTTAAAGCATTCTCAAGAAATCCTAAAATTTCCTAAATACAACCAAAAGAGTATGTATACAAAATTATTTTTCAAGTAATTTTAGAGTCAAGCTCTGAACCTCTCTTTGTTTTTTAAAAAAGTTCTTAGAGTCAAGTATTAAGAACTCCTAAGGTCAAGCTTTAAGTTCCTTTTTCTTCTTCTAAAAATAGTTCTTAGAGTCAAGTATTAAGAACTCCTAAGGTCAAGCTTTAGGTTCCTTTTTCTTCTTCTAAAAAAAGATTTTAGAGTCAAGCTTTAGGTACTTCTAGGGTCAAGATTTAGGTTCCTTTTTTTTCTTACTCCAAAAGTTCCTAATATCGAGTATTAGGTACTCCTAGGGTCAAACCTTAGGTTCCTTTTTTATTTTTCAAAAAGTCCCTAGTGTCGAGCATTAGGGACTCCTAGGGTCAAGCTTTAGGTTTCATTTTATTTTCTAAACGTTTCTAGTGTTGAGCATTAGGCACTCCTAGGGTCAAGCCTTAGGTTTCTTTTTCATTTTTTAAAATTTCTTAGTGTTGAGCATTAGGCACTCCTGGAGTCAAGTCTTAGTTTTCCATTTTCCTTTTCAAAAATTCCTAAAGTTGAGGTTTAGGTATTTCTGGGATTGAGCCTTTATATCTCCTTTTGTTTCTTAAAAAAAATATTTTCTAAAGTCAAGCTTTAAGTACTCTTAGGGCCGAGTCTTAGGTCCCCTTTTCATTTTCTAAAGAAAAAAGGGGGTCCATAATGTCAAGCATTAGACATTCCTAGGGTCAAGCCTTAGGTTCACTTTTTCTTTCCGTAATTTTCTAAAGTCAAGCTTTAGGTACTCCTAGAGTCAAGCATTAGATTCCCTTTTCATTTTCTAAAAAAAAGGTCCCTAGTGTTGAGAATTAGATACTTCTAGAATTAAGCCTTAGGTTCTTTTTTCTCTTTTATAAAAAAAATCTTAAAGTTAAGTTTTAGGTGCTCCTAAAGTTAAGCCTCGGGCTCTCCTTTGAATGTCAAAATTCTTAAAATTAAGCTTTAGGTACTCGTGAGATTGGGCCTTAAGTTTCTTACATTTTTTAAAAAGTTTCTAAAGTCAAACCTAGATTCTCTTAAGGTTGAGCCTTAAATTTCTTTTTTATACAAGTTTAATATCAAGAATCAAATAATCTTAAGGTTAAATCTGATATTATTTTTCATCAATTTTTATAGTCAAGAATAAAATATCCTAGGATCAAATCTCAAGTTTTATCTTTTTTCTTTTTATGATGAATAATAGGCCACGAATGAGGTCAAGTCTTTTAAAATAACTGACTGCTAATCTTTTGCACAACTTTAATTAATTAAAGTACGCAAAAAGGTGGCAATTGTAGTAACTCATTTTTTTTAAAAAATATAATAGTAATTAAAAAATAAATATATATATATTAATAAAATACTTATAATTTTATTCATTTTCTCTGTACATATATTCCAAATGAATAAAACAAATTTTAAATTAACAAAAATGTGACATTTTTCTGCAGCAGTACCAATCCCATACCGGCTCCATACCAACTCCATATTTGAAAACATCAAAAATACATATTATTTCACTATAAATAGGAGAAATTCATACAGAAAAAGGGGGACAAAAAAAGAAAGGAGAGAAAATTTGCTATGAAAAAAAAAGAAAAAAAACATAAAATATAGAGAAAAATAGGGAGTGAAAAAGAAGAAAGGATTTTCAAATTTCTTGGTAGAAAAATGCATACAAATAAAACATAAAGAAGGAAACAAAGAAGAAAAAAATAGAGAGAATTGATAAAAAAAAATTTACACAAAGCAGTATTGAGTGAAATTGAGAGAAGCAAGGTAATTTATCAACAAATATTCTCCTGCTAGAGGAAAATTAATGAAAAAAATAAACTTTATTAAGTACAGGAAGTGTATTCAACAAGGCTTTAGAAATTTTAATAGAAAAATACAGAAGTCTGCATCCAGTTTCAATATCTAAAGAAAAATATATCGTATACTTTGATTTTATAATTCCAAATATAGCCCTTTTTTTACTGTAATTTTTAATATATGCATATAATTTCAAATAGAATACATATTTATCACCAATAGGATCAATAATCAAAAATTGTGGTCATAAAATCAAGCATACACAGATCCTAAGTTAACTGTAACTGTAACACCCCTTCCCGACCTACATGTGTAAGCTGAGTAGAGGCGCCACACTAACCTAATGTTGCTACAAATTTTACTTAGTCAAATTTTAGTTCCGATTTTTACAAAAATTTTGCCATAGTTTCGCCTAAAAATTGAGTCCCAAGTGTCGACAAAACCGGTTTTTTTCTTATTTTTAAAAACATTTTACACAAACCAATGCAAACAAAATCATTCTCAGTACACTCCCAATAAATCCCCCTTGTAACCTCAACTACAACCTGCAAAAAGGATTTACACTTCTAGTACAACATAAAATAAAGGTTTTGTGACAACCCCCATATTTAAATATTACACAGCGGAAGTTATAAAATATTTACATATTTACAAATTCATATACATCAAAACCCAAGTTTTACAACACATAAAATTTATACATGATTGGCAAGTCTGCTCTGATCTTTAAGCTCCCAAAATGGATTCTTCAAGGTCTACTCTCACTAGGTCTTGATGAACTCTCGGGTTCAACTCTATCCACTCTATTACCTGTGCGATTAAACACTATCGCGCTAAGCCAACGGCTTAGTAAGATAAAACATGCTAATAGTATGCTTTAATGCAATACAATGCCACATATGTTATTGATAAGATCAACATCATAAATATAAAGTTAACCACACAATTATGCATTTCACAAATCATAGTCATATGAGCATACCACATTTCAACATCTTTTCACATTCAACATTAATCAATCATACTCCATAACCAACATCTCATTTCATTAAACTCATAACATTATTTAGGACATTCATATAACCTTTAACACCTATGGGCCCAACAAGTATTTAATACGATATTCAGAGTTCAGAGTTACTGCTTTGGTTCATAGTCACAATAATCACGCCCGTAGGCAAGTGTAACAGACCCAGTCTCTTGGATCATCAACTCAACACATATGAGGAGATCCTCAACCCGGCAAGACTGTTACAAATCATAAATCTCATAGTGTAACAGACCCAGTCTCTTGGACCATCAACTCAACACCTATGAGGAGGTCCTCAACCCGGCAAGACTGTTACCTTTCATCATTTCTTAGGCATGCCACCCAAATCCAGAACTCTGAAACTGAATAACATATTAAACAAACAATTCATTTCCATTCTCAATTCTCATCACATTTAGGCAAACATGCCTTCTTTCTTTCAATTACATCATCTTAGCCAATAACAATGGCTTCACATTTCATTTCACAATATAACATCTCATTATTCAAGTATATATATATATCTCATCCATGATCACATTATATCTCACATAGCATCATTCATAAATATCAACATTTCATTCCACATTACTCATAAAACACATTACCATTCACAATGCACAACATAACATTGTTCAATCTCAACAATGCAATTAGGGCAAAGAACAATTGATTATAACATTCATTGATTCAAGTGTGTTTAAAGTGTTTAGGGTTAGGTTTAAGGACCAACCTACCTTTGGAAAACCAAAGCAATGCAAGAAGAACAAAGAATTAAGACCCTAACCATAAATAGTACATTCTGGTTTTAAACTCCATTTTATCCTTATTTTGAAAAATTGTATAAAATAAGATACTTGACTAAAAATTCTAAAATTTTTACAGAATTTAGTTTTGTATCTTAAAATCATCCCTTTAAAATTTCAGATCAAACTGAACACAAAATCTTGGTCAAATAGTTCACCTAACCAGACTGCCCCAATTGCCCTGCATCCTGGCAGCAGTTCTGAACTTTGTGAATTCCATAAATCAAATTCAATCAACGTGGTTCCAAATTATTTTTCTCAAATACTAGACTCACTAAGCAACAACATATCCAAAATTCGATTGGATATGATTTTTCTACATTTTATTAAAAATCACGAAATATAGCTGTCCCAGTTAAGGTACCTGCTGGAACAGGTCTAATGAAAATAATCTTTCTAAACTCATAACCATTCCAAAATCGAATCAACATATTTTTCAGTCATTCTAGACTCATAGAGGCACAACATATCAAAAATTCACTTCAAGAACATTTTTCTAAAATTAATTAAAAATCATACAAGTCACAGCCTTTACTAATCCTAAAACAGAAACAATTTCACTAAACACCAATCTTACTCTTCCATCACCAACACCAACCCAACTTCTCATCTATCAAGCAAAATCAATACTTACAATCATACCATAAGCAACTTAATCATACCACTTCAAAAGAATTGAAGAAATTAGAGAAAAGATCTTACATTAGTCAAAAACTTCTTGAATCCACACTTGAACACTTAATCTTCCTTCAATTTGCTTCTAGCACCATGAATACCTCTCTTGCTCTCTCTTCTCTTCAATGGCCGGCCACACAACAACAAGAAGAAGAAGGAATGATGAAGAAACACAAAGTCAATAGGCATTAAATACCCATCCAAAAGAAAATTACTATAATACCCTCATCCATTTAACTAAGCTTTTGTCTCATATAAGCCCTTTATAGTAATTTCATTAACAACCAAAAATATCTTCTTCCACTTAACCATCACCTTGACTCTTCATTTGACCAATGTATATGTTAATTATATCATCATATAAACAACATATACATTTGTCTCTAAACCCTAAATTTCTTCTCCAAAACACATATACATATACATTCTCTTCCCATATCTTTTCTCTTACAATTTAACACATATATACACAAACATTCACTTCCCAATATATATATCAACAACCACAATAACAACAACATACTCAAAACTTCTAGGGCATAAATGAGGATATTACAATTCTCCCCCTCTAAAAAGAAAATTTCGTCCTCGAAATTACCTGATATCAAAGTTGAAACAACTGCGGATATTGCTCTCGCATGGATTGTTCACTTTCCCAAGTTGCTTCTTCTTTTGCATGATTCTTCCATAAAACTTTCACCAATGGCACACTCTTGTTCCTTAACTTTTTCACTTCTCGTGCCAAGATAGCAACTGGTTCCTCTTCAAATGTCAAATCTGGGCTCACTTCAATCGACTCAAATGGCAACACATGAGATGGATCCGACCTATATCTCCTCAACATAGAAACATGGAATACATTATGAATACGATCCAACTCAGGTGGCAAAGCAAGTCGATACGCCACTGGCCCAACTCTTTCTAACACTTCATACGGCCCAATGAAACGAGGACTCAATTTTCCTTTCCGACCGAACCTCAAAATTTTCTTCCAAGGAGACACTTTCAGAAATACCTTATCTCCAACATCAAACTCTATATCTCTCCTTTTTAGATCTGCATAAGACTTCTGTCGGTCTGAAGCTGCTTTTAACCTGCCTCGAATCAACTTTACTTTTTCTTCAGTTTCTTGAATCAAATCAGAACCAACCAACTTATTATCTCCAAGCTCATTCCAACAAAGAGGTGTCCTACACCGTCTGCCATACAATGCTTCAAACGGTGCCATACCAATGCTGGATTGGTGACTGTTGTTGTAAGCAAACTCCACAAGAGGTAAAAACCTATCCCAACTTCCAGAGAAATCGATGACACAGCTTCTCAACATGTCCTCAATAATCTGTATCACCCTCTCTGACTGTCCATCCGTCTGTGGATGAAAAGCAGTGCTGAAGTGCAGTCGAGAACCCAAAGCACTATGCAAACTCTTCCAAAATCTGGAAGTAAACCTGGGATCTCGATCAGACACTAAAGAAGTTGGAACACCATGCAACTTCACAATCTCCTGGATATACAGCTCAGCCAATCTCTCCAAAGAGTAATCCATTCGAACCGGAAGGAAATGAGCTGTCTTAGTCAATCTATCCACAATCACCCATATAGCATCATGCTTCTTTTGTGTCAATGGCAAACCAGACACAAAATCCATTGTCACTCTTTCCCACTTCCATTCTGGCACTGACAATGGTTGAAGCAACCCGGTTGGAACTTGATGCTCTGCTTTAACCTTCTGACAAGTGAGACATTTCAATACAAACTCAGCAATGTCTCTCTTCAAACCAATCCACCAATAATGCTGTCTCAAATCATGATATATCTTCGTATTACCCGGATGCATAGCAAACATAGACTGATGAGCTTCTTCCAAAATGACCCTTTTCAAATCAGCATCATCTGGTACACACAATCGGTTCTTAAACCAGAGACTCCCATCGCTCTTCACAATAAAATCTCTACCCTTTCCACTCTGACAATCTGAAACAATCTTCTGTATCTTCTTATCAGCCAACTGAGCTTCTTTGATCTGATCTAACAAAATCGGCTTTAATTGCAACTGTGCCAATAATGCACCATCAACACAAGGTACAAAACTGGCATGCAATGCTCTCAACTCAACAAGCAACGAGAGCGAGTAAACTGTTAAACCAGCTAAAGACTTCCGACTTAAGGCATCAGCAACAACATTTGCTTTACCTGGATGATAGACAATCAAACAGTCGTAGTCTTTAATCAACTCCAACCATCTCCTCTGACGAAGATTGAGTTCTTTCTGGACACCCAAATACTTCAAACTCTTGTGATCAGTGTAGATGAAACATTTCTCCCCAAACAGATAGTGGCGCCAAATCTTTAATGCAAACACAATGGCAGCCAATTCCAAATCATGGGTTGGATAGTTAAGCTCATGCGGTTTCAACTGTCGAGATGCATAAGCTATAACTTTACCTTCTTGCATCAATACACACCCCAAACCTCTATGTGAAGCATCACTGTAGATCACATAAGGTTTACCTTCAACAGGTAAAGTAAGAACAGGCGCTTGAGTTAACAATTCTCTCAACTGCTCAAAACTCGCCTGACACTGATCCGTCCACACAAATCTCACTCCCTTACGAAGCAATCTGGTGAGTGGAGTAGCTATCAAAGAAAACCCTTTCACAAACCGCCTGTAATAGCCTGCCAAACCCAGAAAACTTCTAATCTCAGTCACAGACTTGGGTGGACTCCAATTCAATATAGCTTCAACTTTGCTCGGATCAACTCTAATACCCTCTGCTGAAACTATATGTCCGAGAAAAGCTACTTGATCCAACCAGAACTCACATTTCGACAATTTGGCAAATAACTGCTTTTCTCTCAAAATCTGCAACACAATCCGCAGATGCATATCATGTTCCTCTTCATTCTGCGAATACACCAGTATATCATCAATGAAGACCACTACAAACTGATCCAAATAGGGCCTAAACACCCTATTCAACAAATCCATGAAAGCTGCAGGTGCATTTGTCAGACCAAAAGGCATAACTAAAAATTCATAATGCCCATACCTGGTCCGAAAGGCGGTCTTAGGAACATCTTCAGCTTTGACTCTCAACTGATGATACCCAGATCTCAAATCAATTTTGGAGAACACTGACGCTCCCTTCAACTGATCAAAGAGATCATCGATTCTAGGCAAAGGATATTTATTTTTAATAGTCACCTTATTCAATTGCCTATAATCGATACACAACCTCATAGTACCATCTTTCTTCTTCACAAATAGCACAGGAGCTCCCCAAGGAGAAACACTGGGGCGAATGAATCCTTTGTCCAACAACTCCTGTAATTGCACTTTCAACTCCCTCAATTCTGCTGGTGCCATTCTATAAGGAGTAATAGAGATAGGAGTTGTACCAGGCAACAATTCAATACCGAACTCCACCTCTCTCTCAGGAGGTACCCCTGGCAACTCCTCTGGAAACACATCTGGGAACTCTGCATAACATACATCCTCTGGGAAGATCCAACCTCCTCTGGTCTACCCTCCCTGGATGTAGCACCTCCTCTAGAACTGAATCCTGGTCTACCTCCCCGGCTGGCACCTCTGCCTCCTCTGCCTCCCCTCACACTAGCTCGAGAAGCAGCAGAATCCACTGGCATCTGCTCCTGCCTCTCAGGACAGTCTCTCACAAAGTGGTCAGGTGATCCACACCTGAAGCATA
Organism: Garcia nutans; assembly: GCA_947685225.1. Taxonomy (NCBI): domain Eukaryota; kingdom Viridiplantae; phylum Streptophyta; class Magnoliopsida; order Malpighiales; family Euphorbiaceae; genus Garcia; species Garcia nutans. The sequence goes on along the minus strand of CANTUV010000033.1, from coordinate 36,844,016 downwards.
CCCCTGATCTACTATACCTCCAACAAACGCCCCCATGTCTTCCACCACACTGGTTACACACAGGTAAGGTGGATCTCTGAACTCCAGGAGTAGGAGCACTCGCTACCAAAGCTGCAGGTCTAAATCTCTGCCTCTGGAACTGCACTGACCTACCCGTTGGTCTCTGGCTCCTACTACTCCGAGGAACAAAACTTCCTCTACCCCTCTTTGCAGAAGAAGACCCTGCCTCAAACTGGGGCCTCCTAACCCTAACCTCTTCCTCTGAAGCAGCTGCAATAACTTGAGCTCGCTCTACACTTCGAGCTGCTGCCATAAGCTGTGAGAAATCCTGATATCTGGATCCAGCCACTAAGCACATGATCGAGGGCCTCAATCCCTCCTCAAATCGCCGACATCTATCAATCTCATCAGCAATGATACCCCCAGCATACTGACTCAGTCGAATAAACTCAACTTCATATTCAGTTACGGTCCGATGATCTTACTTCAAATCTAGAAACTCTCTTTTCTTCCCATCTTTATACTCCCTAGGAGTATACTTCAACTCAAATTCCCTCAGAAAATCAGTGTAAGACAGTGTTGGAGGATCATCCATAGAATGGGGCACTGTCTTCCACCAGTCGTAGGCATCCTTCTGTAGCAAAGATCTTGCATAGTCAAACTTCTCCTCTGAAGTGGCTTGCAACTGCACAAATACCCTCTGAACTCTATCAAGCCACTGTTCTGCTACAGCCGGATCAACTGTACCAAAGAAATCCTCTGCTCCATATTTCCTTAGCTTATCATAGTGCCTTACTGATACTGAAGGCTGAGGGGGTGGTGGCGGTAGCTGTGGTTGCACAGGTGCTTGTCTCATAGCTTCCATCATAGGCCTAAACCAGGCTGGCGGAACCTCCTCCCCAGCTGGTCTACCCAACACCGAAGCAGGTGCCTCCTCAACACTATCAACCCTAGCTCCCTCAGCAGGAGCAATACTCTCGGCACTACCCTCAATCGACTAACGTGAGTGAGAATCCATCACAACCTAACACTGCAAACACAGCAGATTATATCTTATTAAAGATCAGAGACTGCCAATCTCAAACGTATATGTTATTCAAAACCACTTTTTAAGTAAAAATATTCTTTTTATTACATTTTACCTAGGTTGAGAATCTCAAACCTAGGCTCTGATACCAAAAATTGTAACACCCCTTCCCGACCTACATGTGTAAGCTGAGTAGAGGCGCCACACTAACCTAATGTTGCTACAAATTTTACTTAGTCAAATTTTAGTTCCGATTTTTACAAAAATTTTGCCATAGTTTCGCCTAAAAATTGAGTCCCAAGTGTCGACAAAACCGGTTTTTTTCTTATTTTTAAAAACATTTTACACAAACCAATGCAAACAAAATCATTCTCAGTACACTCCCAATAAATCCCCCTTGTAACCTCAACTACAACCTGCAAAAAGGATTTACACTTCTAGTACAACATAAAATAAAGGTTTTGTGACAACCCCCATATTTAAATATTACACAGCGGAAGTTATAAAATATTTACATATTTACAAATTCATATACATCAAAACCCAAGTTTTACAACACATAAAATTTATACATGATTGGCAAGTCTGCTCTGATCTTTAAGCTCCCAAAATGGATTCTTCAAGGTCTACTCTCACTAGGTCTTGATGAACTCTCGGGTTCAACTCTATCCACTCTATTACCTGCGCGATTAAACACTATCGCGCTAAGCCAACGGCTTAGTAAGATAAAACATGCTAATAGTATGCTTTAATGCAATACAATGCCACATATGTTATTGATAAGATCAACATCATAAATATAAAGTTAACCACACAATTATGCATTTCACAAATCATAGTCATATGAGCATACCACATTTCAACATCTTTTCACATTCAACATTAATCAATCATACTCCATAACCAACATCTCATTTCATTAAACTCATAACATTATTTAGGACATTCATATAACCTTTAACACCTATGGGCCCAACAAGTATTTAATACGATATTCAGAGTTCAGAGTTACTGCTTTGGTTCATAGTCACAATAATCACGCCCGTAGGCAAGTGTAACAGACCCAGTCTCTTGGATCATCAACTCAACACATATGAGGAGATCCTCAACCCGGCAAGACTGTTACAAATCATAAATCTCATAGTGTAACAGACCCAGTCTCTTGGACCATCAACTCAACACCTATGAGGAGGTCCTCAACCCGGCAAGACTGTTACCTTTCATCATTTCTTAGGCATGCCACCCAAATCCAGAACTCTGAAACTGAATAACATATTAAACAAACAATTCATTTCCATTCTCAATTCTCATCACATTTAGGCAAACATGCCTTCTTTCTTTCAATTACATCATCTTAGCCAATAACAATGGCTTCACATTTCATTTCACAATATAACATCTCATTATTCAAGTATATATATATATCTCATCCATGATCACATTATATCTCACATAGCATCATTCATAAATATCAACATTTCATTCCACATTACTCATAAAACACATTACCATTCACAATGCACAACATAACATTGTTCAATCTCAACAATGCAATTAGGGCAAAGAACAATTGATTATAACATTCATTGATTCAAGTGTGTTTAAAGTGTTTAGGGTTAGGTTTAAGGACCAACCTACCTTTGGAAAACCAAAGCAATGCAAGAAGAACAAAGAATTAAGACCCTAACCATAAATAGTACATTCTGGTTTTAAACTCCATTTTATCCTTATTTTGAAAAATTGTATAAAATAAGATACTTGACTAAAAATTCTAAAATTTTTACTGAATTTAGTTTTGTATCTTAAAATCATCCCTTTAAAATTTCAGATCAAACTGAACACAAAATCTTGGTCAAATAGTTCACCTAACCAGACTGCCCCAATTGCCCTGCATCCTGGCAGCAGTTCTGAACTTTGTGAATTCCATAAATCAAATTCAATCAACGTGGTTCCAAATTATTTTTCTCAAATACTAGACTCACTAAGCAACAACATATCCAAAATTCGATTGGATATGATTTTTCTACATTTTATTAAAAATCACGAAATATAGCTGTCCCAGTTAAGGTACCTGCTGGAACAGGTCTAATGAAAATAATCTTTCTAAACTCATAACCATTCCAAAATCGAATCAACATATTTTTCAGTCATTCTAGACTCATAGAGGCACAACATATCAAAAATTCACTTCAAGAACATTTTTCTAAAATTAATTAAAAATCATACAAGTCACAGCCTTTACTAATCCTAAAACAGAAACAATTTCACTAAACACCAATCTTACTCTTCCATCACCAACACCAACCCAACTTCTCATCTATCAAGCAAAATCAATACTTACAATCATACCATAAGCAACTTAATCATACCACTTCAAAAGAATTGAAGAAATTAGAGAAAAGATCTTACATTAGTCAAAAACTTCTTGAATCCACACTTGAACACTTAATCTTCCTTCAATTTGCTTCTAGCACCATGAATACCTCTCTTGCTCTCTCTTCTCTTCAATGGCCGGCCACACAACAACAAGAAGAAGAAGGAATGATGAAGAAACACAAAGTCAATAGGCATTAAATACCCATCCAAAAGAAAATTACTATAATACCCTCATCCATTTAACTAAGCTTTTGTCTCATATAAGCCCTTTATAGTAATTTCATTAACAACCAAAAATATCTTCTTCCACTTAACCATCACCTTGACTCTTCATTTGACCAATGTATATGTTAATTATATCATCATATAAACAACATATACATTTGTCTCTAAACCCTAAATTTCTTCTCCAAAACACATATACATATACATTCTCTTCCCATATCTTTTCTCTTACAATTTAACACATATATACACAAACATTCACTTCCCAATATATATATCAACAACCACAATAACAACAACATACTCAAAACTTCTAGGGCATAAATGAGGATATTACAGTAACACTCATAGTAAGTGGGTCTTTCAATAAAGTAATATTAGTAATTTAGCATAAAACAAAAATAAATAGAATGTACAATGATTTTTTTCTCTCTCTTCTTTAGAAAAAAGGAAAAATAAATTAATAAAACAAAAAAAGAGGTATGTCAAAAATGAGAATTTTAACAAATAAATAGAGAAATAATAAAAAAAAATAACTCAATAAAATTGTTAAATTCTTACTGATTGATGGTGAATAATGAGATCAAGAGGTGCTTCAAGATATTGTTGGAACAGATCTATGAAAAAAAAGATTTACCATTTGTATATGTTAAAAGAGTTTGAATGCTACTGAGAGGAAGTTATTTATGTAAAAAAAAAAAAACATTAGAGAAGAAAGAGGAAGAGAAAGAATAACAGTAAAGAATAAACTTCAAAAAATAAGTTTAAACAGGGTTAAAACTCCCATTTAGTGGTATAAAATGCTTTAATTTTTCTAGAGAGTATAAAAGTTTTTGTTAATGAGGGACATCACATTTACTTTCTTTAGTTTTTTTTTTTTTAAGTTTTAAAGTACAACTTACAGCACCATATTGTTACTTATTTATTTTTTATTATTTTTCTTTTTGGTTTTTGTGAGCATGCTCCAGAAAGTTAGTCTTGTGGCCATTTGTTTTTAAATTCTATGAATGTGAATAGGCATGACCACTTGTTCATTCAATTGATTTTCTTTATTCAATAAAATAATAGAAAAAATACTATTAAGTAATGAAATGAATAGATTTAAAGTCATTTCGTTACAATTAAATTTGCTAAAATCACTTTCTATAGTAAATATTTTTTTTTTGAAATTAATTGATAAGTAAGCCAATTAATTATAATATATATATATATTCTTCTTAATCGGTTATAATAAATATGTTTTATCTTCTATAATTTTAATTAATTAGTTAATAATTTGATAATGATATAATAAATGCCATACTAAAATAAAATAAGATTTTTGTATCAAGGTAGTGGATATAATAATTACAAAATTCTTTAGGAAATATATATACATGTATGGAAATTAATTATGTATATAAAAACAACAAATGGCAAAGTTAAAATACTTTCCAAATCTAATAAAAAGGAATAATGACTATAAAATAAATAAATAGATAAAAATATCATATGTGAATATAATTAATTAAATTTAATATTTATGTCTAAAGAATGAATATATACACATAAATAATATCAAACAAATAAATTCAATAATTATAAAAAGTAGGTGCTCATGAACATAGCATATGAAACAATAACGAACAATACACTAGAATTAATAAAGAAGGGGATACACATAAAATATAATTTTAAGTCCAAACAGTGGGCATAATAATAATAATGATAATATAAAAATTAATAAAAAATTATATAAAAAAATAGTTTTTAAAATGAATCAAACTAGGGAATTTTAATTTCGTCAAACAAATACGTGAGCAATCAAAATCAAGTTTCAAATCCAAGTTCACTTTAATTAAAAAAATACCTTTTCCAAAAAATATATTAACAAATTGAAAATAAAATAAAATAAAATAAAATATTTATTAAAAATGTGAAACTAGAATAGTCATATCCAATGAGTGAACATAATTTAAAAAATAATAAGCCATTTAATAATAATAAATTTAACAAATATTAAACCATTTAATAATATAAAAATCTTGAACTCGGTAGTGAATATAAGAATTAAAATTATTAACTAATAAATAAAATATATGTCCACAAATATAATGAAATTATAAAAAATAATAAAATAAAATAAAAAATTTTAATTAAAAAATATTTGTCTAGATAGTGAATATAAAAAAATCAAAATATAAAAATGATTAAATAAAATAAATACAATTATGATTTATATTCAGACAGTAAATATAATTCCTCCTAATAATGAATAAATAATAGATAATAAAATATCATAATAATTATAGTACTAAATTTGGGCGTTTTAAGATGTTTTTTCTTCCCTGTGCGTAATCAACCCTTCAAACTTTATCTCTAAAAATACAGACAATTAATAGGTGACCAGTCAAATATTATAATTAATTGGTGGCGACTCCTAACACACATTTAAAATAACAACAACTAAACATAAACCGACAAAAAATGAAATCGAATTTATAATCCACCAGCTCCTCTTCAACCATGTGCAACATTTATAATTATGAGTTTTAACTTCTAACACTATACTTTTTAATATATTAGCATCATTCAAAGAAATTGTAATATCAGGATGTATATCAGAGGAAATGGGACCCTCACTTAGACTGGTCTCCAATGATCCTAAGAGAGAATCCTAAAAATTTACAAATATTGCATCTTTGACTATAGCTAATATACTTGTATTTAGTCCTTCTATAGCTAAAGGTTTTATACCAATTTGTATAAGTATTATATGTAAGTACCTATAGTTTTTATTTTTATGTTGTTGTAAAGTTTTAGAAGATAACAAAGTAATCATTTCAAAGGGTTTACTCAATTGTATATCTTTTTCTTCTACCTTTATTGTATAATCATTTTTAAATATATTTAACTTAGATATTTTATAAATTTATCCCAATCATCTATTCCTTTATGAAAATCTTTTAAAATTACTTAATTTCTATTTATTATCCTTATTATTTGTGAGTTATCAGAATTATTAGATTTAGTTGTGCTAGCTAATTTACACAAAAAAAAAAATTCCATTTTTAAGTTTTGAGTTATAGATTAAGAGTGAGATCTATGATTTTGGAAGCAGCAACCGACTAACTGCCCTCAAAGCCAACCATTTGACTAAAATGGGACTTGCTGCATATCCAAATTCTTTAATAAAAAATTACACACTTAATATTATAGATCAAAACCTCAAAATGAAATCTAATTTATATATCTCATTACCATCCCAAAAATCTAAGGCTCTGACACCAGTAAAAATCTATATATATTTACATATATAAAAACACTATTAATTAATTCTATAAATAGATAAATAATAACTATAATTAAATTTTTAAATTCGTGATTGATTTATTTAAATCAATAAGTAAACTAAATAATTCTAAATAAATAACCAAGCAGTAAATAAAAAGTTTAACCCAATTCACTAAATAACTAATTAATTTATGTTTAATATTTAAAATTTATAATAATTAACTTAATTTTAATTATTTAATATAATTTTAATTATTAATTAATTGTTTATTTATTTTTTCTTTTAAACATAATTTATTAATCATTCAATTAAAATTATATTTTTCTAAATTTATACAACTTCATAAATTTAACTGATTATATATATTTAATTAATTACATATAAATATTATTTTAAATTAATTATTTTATTTTTATTTTAAATTTTAATTAATATATATAATATGTGTATTTTCTAAAAACTTGTCTAAAATTACAAATGATATACCAAATCAAAGCTCGTAATGAGAGGGACTCAAAAATATCAGAATCACCAAAAAAGGAGGTTTAAAAGTGGCCAAAAATTACGTCAGAAGTTCACGCCAGTGTTGACTTTGGACGACGCATGCGTCGTCGGATGCTAGTCATTGGCTATGATTTCGATGACAGTCGACTTGTCATCGAGTGCCGGTTCTCCCAGGTTGACGTGTGTCTGTCGGTGATGAACGGTCGATGGTAAATCGGCCAAAAACTGACATTGTCTCAGTTTCTCCTCTCCCTCTTTTCTCTTGCTCAGTTTCTCTCTCTCTCTCTCTCTCTCTCTCTCTCTCTCTCTCTCTCTCTCTCTCTCTCTCTTATTCTTAATAACAATACAACTTATAATTTCTCTTATTAATAACCTCTAATAATAATTCAATTTTATTATTAGTTTAATAATTCATATCAATATATTCAAATCAATATTCGAATCCGACTTTTAATTAATTAGTTAGTTAGCCCCTTTTTTAAATTATTGTCCAATCTATTTTTTAAAATTATTCAATACTTGTTTGTTTAAATGTTGTTACTATCATTATTATTTGTATACAACTACTCTAATAAGTTATACATTATACATTAATTATTTGTTTGTTAATTATTATTATCACTTCAGTTATTAGATCAATCAAATATACTTTAAATTATTTGCTTATTTGATGATGATGATGATAATAATAATAATAATAATAATAATAATAATAATAATAATAATTTGTTTGTTTGATTATTATTATTTTTTTACAAGATATTACATTCTTTCCCGTTAAAAAAAATTCGTCCTTGAATTTTCACTAGCTTGTAGATGGGAATAAATTAGGATATTGAGTAAACATATCTTGTTCTCTTTCCGAAGTTGCTTCTTTCTTTGAATGATTCTCCATAAGACTTTTACTAAAGGTATAATCTTGTTTCTTAACACTTTTTGCTCTTGAGTTAAAATCTTAACTTGTTCTTCCTCATAAGTTAAATCTTCTCGTAGTTCTACTAGTTGTCTCTAGAGTATTTGTAAATGATCACTTCTATACCTCCTTAACATGGATACATGAAAGACATTTATGTATTTATAATAATTCTAGTGGCAATGCAAGTCTATAAGCAATAGGGCCAATCTGTTATATAATTTCACAAGGCCCAATAAATTGAGGACTTAACTTTCTACGTTTACCAAATCGCACTACGCCCTTCCATTGAGAGATTTTTTAAAAACACTTTATCTCCCACATCATACTCAATATCCTTCATTTTCAAGTCTGCATAATTCTTCTTTCTGTCTTGTGCAACTTTTAATTTGCTTATGATCAGCTGAATTTTATCAGTAGTTAATTAGACTAATTCTGGACCTACCAATTTTCTTTCTCCAACTTTATTCTAGCATACTAGAAATGTACATTTTCTTCCATATAATGCTTTATAAGGTGCCATACCAATACTTGAATGGAAGCTATTATTGTAAGCAAAATCCATCATTGATAAATGTTTATCCCAACTTCCTTTGAATTCCATGGCAGAAGCTCTGAGTATATCCTTCAAAATCTGAATAGTACACTCCAACTGACCATTATGGGTGAAAAGAAGTGTTGAACTTCACCTTTGTAC